>OX352476.1:10224952-11514952 GCA_947093115.1 Brenthis daphne | reverse complement strand
ATCGTGAGTATAACCTGCATGTCTGAGAAAACTTAGCAAGTTTTAGAATGATATATTAAGTAATAATTATTCCCTTCTATTGAAGGGAGGCCCGTGCCCAACAGTGGGACGTTAAAAAGGGCTGAATACCCTATAGCCACGACAAGAAAGTTTTTTTTTAATTTAGTTCAAACATGGACGAATGTGGTTAATTCGTTCATGAGTTCAAAATATAATGTCAGCTTTGTCGCTATTCTAATACATATTTAATTATCTGTATCTAAATGGATTACAAATATTGCAGTTATATATAGTTATATATGTAAGTGTTTGAGTAAAATTAGGAAGACAATATATTTTTTGTAAAAATTAATAAATTGAGCACTTTGAGCTACAATGGTCACCAAAGATAGTGGAAATTATGAGTCTATAGTAACAAGTTACTCGACTATGTTACTTTCCTTTGAGGTTCCAACTTGTGAGTTTATGACATAATGCTGCTTCCACATTTGGGTAATAACTGCTAAGTATATACTATTATTATATATCATCCTTCCTCTTTAAAGAAGGATATAATCAATTTGGTAGTATGTTTTTTTTTTCAAATAACCAGCTATCATAATACCAAATTCATCAAAGTCTGTTTGGTGGTTTTCGTGTGATGCGTTCCCAGACAAACAGACAGACAAAAATTGTAAAAACTGTAGATTCGACCTCTGTATCGATATATTTTCCAAAGAATATATTTTAATATATAGAATCGACTTATTTAGAATTTTATTTATAGAAAATATATGAACATCAAAAAATAGCTTGCAGTGTACCATTAAAGCTTAATTTGTCATTCAAATTACAACCTCTAGCGTAAAAGATAAAAATTGATATTATTATTCTGAACAGCATTTAAGTAATATACATAGTAGACCAAGCATTAGGATTCCGTTTATGAGTATGCTATAAAAGTACATTGTAACGTCCAACGAATTTACTGTCGAATATCTCGACATCGGAAATATCTTGTTATAGCTTCTTTGTATTTTCATTGTTACGTTTACTTTGAAATATCTTCTTTTAAATGTAAATGCTGAAGTCACCTGAGGCTGTATAATATGGTTATGAAATACTTTGGTAATGTTTTTAAAGGAAACAAGGGTTCAATATATGTAATAAAACTGTATAGGTCGAATGTCTGTACATGGAAAATAAATGCTAAAAACCGAGTAAAAAGAGAATTAGAACAAATGCAGTTTTTTTTCATTTTTTTGTTTCTCTGTCTGTTTGTCTGTTTGTAGAGGCCAATCTCCGAAATTATTAGACTGATTTAAATAAAATTCTGCATGGTGGTACCTTATATCCGACGTCAACATCTTAGATACTTTTTATCCCGTAAAAATGTACAGTTCCCGTGGAATATATTTATTTTTGTTTTTTGGAAAAAAAAAAAATCCGTCTCCGTGAAAACTTTTTTCATAAATTAAGATAAAGTAGTTGTATAGAAGTGTTATAATATATGCTAGTATAGTAAATTGGCGAACAATGATCAAAATTTGACTAAAATCATTATTATAAAAAAAGTAACTGTTTCAAATAGCTATTACGGTTTGCTAAAGAAGTAAATATATGTGCATACAAACCTACATACGTACATAGTTCACTTGCAAAAATTACCAGCCTTCTAGGATACCTATAAAATGTATATCCATACAGTTTTTAGAATTTTTGTATGTCTATGTGTGACTGCATCACGAGAAAACCCCTGGACAGATTTTAATGAAATTTGGTATGATGTAAGCTGGTAACGTGGATCGACATATATTAGGATAGTTTTACTGCGGGAAAATATCTTATCTCTAAGGAATCTATACTAAGCGTTATAATGTAACTAGGTACGAATCCGAGCGGAGCGAGGGTGAGTCACTAGTTATTGAATAAATCAAGAATCTTTGTTTTTGTAAAAAATGTATCCATTAAAAAGGATAATAATTAATAAAACCTTTCAGAATTAACATTATAAAGCATAGTAGAAAAAATATTTCTTTCTTAGATCAAACCTTCCAAAGAATTCGTAGTGTATCAAAGAAACAACCTACAAGCAAATAATTAAAATTTAATTGGAGAATTTGAAAAACTTCATTCAAAAGTTATTAAATTCAATACGGAAAAAGTGATTTCCAGTAAAATAATTAATAGTTGTACAGTTACATGATATAATGATTCACAATTGATCAATAATTTTAATCACTGGTAGGCAAATTAATAAAAGTGCTGTAATATAAAAAGTAGGGCACTGTTTAATGGTGTTTCTAGGTGTCATCAATGCTGCCAACATTGAAGTTTATGATACCTATCTGATGCCCTATTTAAGTTATAGCTAGCTATCAGTAATAAATAATGATATTATGTTATTTACTGCTAAGAAAATCTACAAAAATGATGCAAATACAAATAGATACAAGTATTGCGTCATCTGCGTACATACTTTGTAACATCTTTACATATAATAAAATTGTAACTAAGCCGAGTCTGTACATTAAATATTTTTTGGAAAATCATATTGAAATAGACTCTATTATCGATACAGAATCCGAATCTATAGTTTTTAGAATTTTTGTCTGTCTGTCTGTTTGTTACTGCATCACGGAAAATCTACTGGATAGATTTTGATGAAATTTGATATGGTGATAGCTGGTTATCCGGGTCAACATAAAGAATAATTTTTACTGCGGGAAAATATCTAACTTCTGAGAAATCTATACTAAACGTTGAAACATAACTAGGGACGAATCCAAGCGGAGCGAGGGTGAGCCGCTAGTTTATTTATAAAAAAAGAAATTCATTAAAATTACAGATATAGACTACTTTATTATATTATGTATGTACAAACAAATGTACATTTCATTCTTTCTCTACAGTCATGTCCGACGATATGTGGGATACGTCTACAACGTTTTGGACGCCACAAAACATCAAAAGACATCACGGTAGACCTAGATTCAGGTGGAAGAACGATTTGGATGTATTCACAAAAGACTGGCAGGTCCGCTCCAGAAATAGAGCAGAGTGTAAGGAGAAGAGAGCGGCCTTAACTTAACTAAGTCATAATTTTTTTTAAAGATACACTCAATAAAATTTTGAACATGAATTAAATTTCTCGAACTTTTTTAAACTTTGTTTTAAACGTACATCCTATTATATGATATAGATTTTCATATATTCATAGTTTTTTATTAGGATTGTAGGGTGTGATTGTGTTGTTTTGTTTCAAAGTTTTCTAGGTTCAGACTTCGCTTATGATATCAGAAACAATTTTTGAATGTTCTCATTATTATTTGTTGTATCTGTAACTAATTTTCGCGTGAATATGAACAAAATATAATGAAAGCAGAGATGCGTGAAACAGCTATCAACTAATATATATCACACCTTTTATTCTATAGATTTTCATACAAAAATTTGTGAACGTAAATTGTTTATTGCGCAAAACCCAGGCTTTTTGTACAGTCTATTTGAATATCAAAAAAAGAAATGACAATTGAATTTTTTATTCTCCATATACTGTTCAATGTATATTTGAGTTGTGTGCATTGTTTGGGGAATACTTTATATGAATAAATATTTCTTTTGCATTTGATTATTATGACTTTGAACAATTGATATTAATAAAGAATTAAAAGCAAATAATACTAATTATAACAACGCGAAAAGTCTGTGACCAGTACAGTATTATATGATCTATGGTGAGTGCGAAGAAAATAAAGAAGAAAGCGAGAAAAAGAGAGAGTAAGGGAGAGGGTAAGAACATTAGTGTGTTTATTATTCCTTCACGCTTAAGCAGGCTTAGGTGTAAATACCCCCCAACGTGCGATCGCTTTGTCGTGGCTCAGTAGTGCCCGGCAATCCAGATTGGCGCGAAGCCAAGAAACACACTGGGAGGTAGCCCACCTCGGTGGTCGGTGTGCTATGCGGGTTGCTCCTGGTACTTCTCTGACAGCAGAGTGGACCGTGAAATAGCCCCATGGTTGCTGTGGTCTGCTTCGGCAGACCTACCGTCGGGGCGTCATAATTAATTGCATAAGCGATTCTGCGACCCCCCCATTAATACGGGGGAGTTTCCGTTGGGTTTTAGTTGGTAGTACACTGGTTTTGCCGGTGAGTCCCACACTTCGCGCTTACTTTTTTAATGGATAGACATCATGGATAAAGAGTTGAAATCGGTGTACGTTATGTTGAAACACTAAAAAATTCACGTCCATTAACTTACGAATATTAAAAATATCATAAATATAATATTATATTGTACGAGACATATTACGACATGATAACATAATTGCACTTATTAAAATTTTAATATATTATGAACCAAATGCCTATGTATATGGAACTTGAATTATATAACAATAAAAACTTTTTAACAAAAAAATAAAAACCGACCTTAAAAAAAAGCACTAAAAAGTAAAAAATGGTAGTTTTCATTTACTATACATACCTAATCAAATATATTCGAAGTCGGTGTGCTTTGCTTTGTATCTGCTAACATCTGAAAGTATACACTTTCAAACAAAACGTAAATTGTCTAAATCGGTTAACAAATGACTGAGTTCTGAGGTAACAAACATAAAAAGAAACATACAGCCGAATTGAGAATCTCCTCCTTTTTGAGGAAGTCGGTTGAAAATCATGATTACATTGGAATCTACAACCAAAAATATCTAGTACTTTCTCTCCATGGCATTAAATTATATTGCGCATGTTACACTGTCTCGTCGAAGGTGTGGATGTAAACGCATTTCCTTTGTACGTCACTTAATTATCTACGCCGAAATAAGCCGATCACTCACTGAAGGATCTTCACGCCAAGTAGGCAGGGGGTGAATTACAATGCTATAATTTTAACTAGAACTGCCATATCATAGTTTAAATTATTTAAATGTGTATATTTAGAACAAAAAAATTATAATTTATTATTGCAATTATATATATATATATATATATATATATATATATATATATATATATATATATATATATATATTAATATAAATAATTAAATATGTTGTAAACTCATGTTCTTAGTCCCTAGGTACGTTTTAACGGTTTGTATGGAATAGATAGACTAGTATATAGCCTATAGCGTTCCTCAATAAACGGGCTATCTAATTCAAAAAGAACTTTTCAAATCGGATTAGTTGTTTCTAAGATTAGCGTTTACACAAACAAACTCTGAAAATAATATTAGTGTAGATTTTTTTTAATTTCCCTAATTTATATGTACCTAATGATCATAAGAATAACTTCACATTATGTAAGTTTTAAATAAAATAAAACTATTGACATGATGCTGACTTTTTTAAAGTAGAAAATTAGATAATTCCTTTGTGGTATTTTATTTAGTGGTACTTTTATTGACATTAAAAATTAGCATTTTATCTTATTTTCTAACACATTAATGTATTTTTTTGAAATTATTCTATATAAATATTATTTTATTACCCGTATGTTTTTGTCTTAAGCAGACCGGAACAAACATCTGTAATCGAGCCCGCAACTTCCGGCATAAAAGGCAGGCATAATGTAGACGATTGCGCCACAACGCGTGCCATATCTTGATAAATGGTTCACTTTTTTTGAAGTTACAAAAAATATATTCCATTTAAGTAAATATTAAACATTTGGCACAGTGGTAACGGTCTTGCTTGAAAAAACTAGTAAAATGGGTTCAAACCCGAGTACTTGTAATATTCTCATATGCGAATCATTTTCAACATAATTATAATACCTTACGATAAGAGAAAATGTCGTGAGAAAACCTGCATTTCCAAGAGGACCTAATAAATATTCGAAAGATCTATGCAAAGTCGCCTCGCCCGCTCTTGGCCAGCGTACAGGACTGTTGCCTGATTCTCCACTAATTGTTGAAGCTTGTGTCCAGCTGTAGAATATTAAAAAGGGCTGAATACCAGTATATAATAATACTAGCGACTCACCTTTGCTTCGCTCGGGTTCGTCCCTAGCTTGCTTCCCAATACAAACTTTCATCGCCATTTTTTCCCCCTTAAAGAATAATTTCTGAAATAAAAAGTATTCTGTCCTCCCCAGGGTCTCAAACTATCTTCTTACCATATTAGTATAGACATAAAAATTACTAACAAAATCTATTAAATATAAAAACTATAATGAACTATAATGTATTTTCGTACATTTAAAGGCGTTTAAATTTTAACTTTAACTTTACCTTAATTCTCTAATAAGTAATCGAGACACTAGATGCTTTATAAACATATACCATACTTATGTATATCCAGACGTTCTTTTTGTAATGCTTCTGGGGTTAAAGACATTATTGGCGATGTTATTCTATGTATGTACGTATTACGTTTGAATACACTATGTAATATGCATGTCTTTTAATAAATTTATAGGTAAACTAGAATTACCCGCGGCTCCGCCCGCGTTCAGATGACTAAAACCAATTTCTTAGGTTTTACATATTAGTATACTCTTACATTGCAGTTTTTGTATTTTTTTCTCAGAAATGAGATATTTTCCCGCGGTAAAAAGTATCTTATAGGTATGTTGACCCGAATATCCAGCTATCACCATACCAAATTTCATCAAAATCCCTTCAGTGGTTTTTCTGTGATGCGGTAACAGACAGACAGACAGACAGACAGACAGACAGACAGACAGACAGACAGACAGACAGACAGACAGACAGACAGACAGACAGACAGACAGACAGACAGACAGACAGACAGACAGACAGACAGACAGACAGACAGACAGACAGACAGACAGACAGACAGACAGACAGACAGACAGACAGACAGACAGACAGACAGACAGACAGACAGACAGACAGACAGACAGACAGACAGACAGACAGACAGACAGACAGACAGACAGACAGACAGACAGACAGACAGACAGACAGACAGACAGACAGACAGACAGACAGACAGACAGACAGACAGACAGACAGACAGACAGACAGACAGACAGACAGACAGACAGACAGACAGACAGACAGACAGACAGACAGACAGACAGACAGACAGACAGACAGACAGACAGACAGACAGACAGACAGACAGACAGACAGACAGACAGACAGACAGACAGACAGACAGACAGACAGACAGACAGACAGACAGACAGACAGACAGACAGACAGACAGACAGACAGACAGACAGACAGACAGACAGACAGACAGACAGACAGACAGACAGACAGACAGACAGACAGACAGACAGACAGACAGACAGACAGACAGACAGACAGACAGACAGACAGACAGACAGACAGACAGACAGACAGACAGACAGACAGACAGACAGACAGACAGACAGACAGACAGACAGACAGACAGACAGACAGACAGACAGACAGACAGACAGACAGACAGACAGACAGACAGACAGACAGACAGACAGACAGACAGACAGACAGACAGACAGACAGACAGACAGACAGACAGACAGACAGACAGACAGACAGACAGACAGACAGACAGACAGACAGACAGACAGACAGACAGACAGACAGACAGACAGACAGACAGACAGACAGACAGACAGACAGACAGACAGACAGACAGACAGACAGACAGACAGACAGACAGACAGACAGACAGACAGACAGACAGACAGACAGACAGACAGACAGACAGACAGACAGACAGACAGACAGACAGACAGACAGACAGACAGACAGACAGACAGACAGACAGACAGACAGACAGACAGACAGACAGACAGACAGACAGACAGACAGACAGACAGACAGACAGACAGACAGACAGACAGACAGACAGACAGACAGACAGACAGACAGACAGACAGACAGACAGACAGACAGACAGACAGACAGACAGACAGACAGACAGACAGACAGACAGACAGACAGACAGACAGACAGACAGACAGACAGACAGACAGACAGACAGACAGACAGACAGACAGACAGACAGACAGACAGACAGACAGACAGACAGACAGACAGACAGACAGACAGACAGACAGACAGACAGACAGACAGACAGACAGACAGGACAGACAGACAGACAGACAGACAGACAGACAGACAGACAGACAGACAGACAGACAGACAGACAGACAGACAGACAGACAGACAGACAGACAGACAGACAGACAGACAGACAGACAGACAGACAGACAGACAGACAGACAGACAGGACAGACAGACAGACAGACAGACAGACAGACAGACAGACAGACAGACAGACAGACAGACAGACAGACAGACAGACAGACAGACAGACAGACAGACAGACAGACAGACAGACAGACAGACAGACAGACAGACAGACAGACAGACAGACAGACAGACAGACAGACAGACAGACAGACAGACAGACAGACAGACAGACAGACAGACAGACAGACAGACAGACAGACAGACAGACAGACAGACAGACAGACAGACAGACAGACAGACAGACAGACAGACAGACAGACAGACAGACAGACAGACAGACAGACAGACAGACAGACAGACAGACAGACAGACAGACAGACAGACAGACAGACAGACAGACAGACAGACAGACAGACAGACAGACAGACAGACAGACAGACAGACAGACAGACAGACAGACAGACAGACAGACAGACAGACAGACAGACAGACAGACAGACAGACAGACAGACAGACAGACAGACAGACAGACAGACAGACAGACAGACAGACAGACAGACAGACAGACAGACAGACAGACAGACAGACAGACACAGACAGACAGACAGACAGACAGACAGACAGACAGACAGACAGACAGACAGACAGACAGACAGACAGACAGACAGACAGACAGACAGACAGACAGACAGACAGACAGACAGACAGACAGACAGACAGACAGACAGACAGACAGACAGACAGACAGACAGACAGACAGACAGACAGACAGACAGACAGACAGACAGACAGACAGACAGACAGACAGACAGACAGACAGACAGACAGACAGACAGACAGACAGACAGACAGACAGACAGACAGACAGACAGACAGACAGACAGACAGACAGACAGACAGACAGACAGACAGACAGACAGACAGACAGACAGACAGACAGACAGACAGACAGACAGACAGACAGACAGACAGACAGACAGACAGACAGACAGACAGACAGACAGACAGACAGACAGACAGACAGACAGACAGACAGACAGACAGACAGACAGACAGACAGACAGACAGACAGACAGACAGACAGACAGACAGACAGACAGACAGACAGACAGACAGACAGACAGACAGACAGACAGACAGACAGACAGACAGACAGACAGACAGACAGACAGACAGACAGACAGACAGACAGACAGACAGACAGACAGACAGACAGACAGACAGACAGACAGACAGACAGACAGACAGACAGACAGACAGACAGACAGACAGACAGACAGACAGACAGACAGACAGACAGACAGACAGACAGACAGACAGACAGACAGACAGACAGACAGACAGACAGACAGACAGACAGACAGACAGACAGACAGACAGACAGACAGACAGACAGACAGACAGACAGACAGACAGACAGACAGACAGACAGACAGACAGACAGACAGACAGACAGACAGACAGACAGACAGACAGACAGACAGACAGACAGACAGACAGACAGACAGACAGACAGACAGACAGACAGACAGACAGACAGACAGACAGACAGACAGACAGACAGACAGACAGACAGACAGACAGACAGACAGACAGACAGACAGACAGACAGACAGACAGACAGACAGACAGACAGACAGACAGACAGACAGACAGACAGACAGACAGACAGACAGACAGACAGACAGACAGACAGACAGACAGACAGACAGACAGACAGACAGACAGACAGACAGACAGACAGACAGACAGACAGACAGACAGACAGACAGACAGACAGACAGACAGACAGACAGACAGACAGACAGACAGACAGACAGACAGACAGACAGACAGACAGACAGACAGACAGACAGACAGACAGACAGACAGACAGACAGACAGACAGACAGACAGACAGACAGACAGACAGACAGACAGACAGACAGAAGACAGACAGACAGACAGACAGACAGACAGACAGACAGACAGACAGACAGACAGACAGACAGACAGACAGACAGACAGACAGACAGACAGACAGACAGACAGACAGACAGACAGACAGACAGACAGACAGACAGACAGACAGACAGACAGACAGACAGACAGACAGACAGACAGACAGACAGACAGACAGACAGACAGACAGACAGACAGACAGACAGACAGACAGACAGACAGACAGACAGACAGACAGACAGACAGACAGACAGACAGACAGACAGACAGACAGACAGACAGACAGACAGACAGACAGACAGACAGACAGACAGACAGACAGACAGACAGACAGACAGACAGACAGACAGACAGACAGACAGACAGACAGACAGACAGACAGACAGACAGACAGACAGACAGACAGACAGACAGACAGACAGACAGACAGACAGACAGACAGACAGACAGACAGACAGACAGACAGACAGACAGACAGACAGACAGACAGACAGACAGACAGACAGACAGACAGACAGACAGACAGACAGACAGACAGACAGACAGACAGACAGACAGACAGACAGACAGACAGACAGACAGACAGACAGACAGACAGACAGACAGACAGACAGACAGACAGACAGACAGACAGACAGACAGACAGACAGACAGACAGACAGACAGACAGACAGACAGACAGACATACAGACAGACAGACAGACAGACATACACAGACAAAAATTCAAAAAACTATAGATTCGGCCTCTGTATCGATAATAATGTTTATTTCAATAAGATTTTCCAAAAAATATTTAATGTACAGAATCGTTTTAGTTACAATTTTATTATATGTATAGATTACAAGGTATTTCTTTATATCTGCGTTAAAGTAAAGGCGGTTGTTTAATTTACCCATTGATTGCTCATTGTTAGGGTCCGTTCATATTATATGCGCTAGGGTGCATTTTAAGGGGAGACTGTTTACAAAACTTGTTTGATTAAGGGGTGCATTCGTTAAGATATCGAGTTTATATTAAATTATATTAGAGATATTGCTTTTGTAAGGAGGTTAGGGCATGAATATGATAATTAGCTGTCAAAGATTTTGATTTTGTTGTTCTAATGTTGTGTCAACAAAAATAGTCTAAATACATACATACATGTATATGTATATGGACCTTTTATTTATTTATATATTTATTTGATTAAAATAGTACGAACAAATTACTAAAAAATGTTTCATTTGAAAGAAAGTATTGTATTGTATTTTTTCCTGTTATACTTAATCATCACGTTAGTTAGATATGGAATATTTTTCTATGCATATGACAAAATTGTTAGTTTTTGAGTAGTGCAATAGAATCAAAAACAATATTTTCAGAATTTTTGTCTGTTTATCTGTGCGTTTGTGCGCGCTTATCTCAGAAACGGATTAACAGATTGTGGCGCGGTTTTCATTAATGCATTGTGGTAAGCTTCACTTAACATTTAGTATTTGTTTTATTTCAATCGGTTCATAAATAAATAAAATGCCAACTTAAAAAACCCAGGGACGAACCCAAGCGAGGATGAGTCGCTGGTTTGATAATAATTTCTTTGATAATTTCGTAAAAAATTAACATACAAATGAAAAGGCATTAGATATAGGAAATTAACAAAGCTCTCTCGATAATGATTTAAGCAAATAAGTTTTTCCCTTCTAGCAAGTTCCAAACATCCCCTAATATAAACTAAATACCAGGTATTACGCACAAATCTACCCCCATGGTGTCTATAATGTCATAGAAAAGGTACAAGTTATAAATTGTAAGAGGTCATACATCAATGAGAAATTGTGTTTGAAAGAAATGCTATTAGAAATGCATCGTGGTGCCTTTAATTTTTAAACTTTTTCCTAAAATAAAAATATCTGTCTCAGTAATACCATATTATGTATGGGAGATTATAGTTGAGATAAGGACAAATATATTAGAAATATAGAGATTTCAATGATGATTTGACCAACTACTCAATATTTTTATTGTGTCATTATAATCTGTTTGTATCAGCTGAATACCCCATGTTCAAGGTGAAATTCACATATGCACATACATACGTATATAAATCTAAATTACTGTACCTACTTGTTTTATTTGATTAGCAAAACTTCAATTATCTAACGCAAACTGAATGCCGTTAATTCTGTATTATCATTATTTTTACTTTATCTCGGAAACCTACGCGACAGACACACAAAATCTCATCACAGGTCCAATCTCAATCTTCAGTCAGATCTCATTGTAAGTAAAGTGAAAATACGTTATAATACCATCCAAAAACTACTTCTGATCAGAATTACTTGAAACTTGGTATAAATGCCCTTTAATACAAATAAATAAATATGTGTTTTAACATTTTTCGAAATTTATCCTATAATCTTCTCTTTTAGAGTTAAGTCCACCTTTGCCTTCAATTTTCTCTTAATAGTTGTAATTTTTTTTATATGCAATAAAGAGTATATATAAGGGGGTAAAATAGGGAATGAAAGTTTGCATAAAACCTTTTTTTTTTCGTAGTTTTAGTGCGAGCGAAGCCGCGGGTTCTGCTATATAAAGCATTCGAAACGTCGGGAACCAAAATTCAAATTATGCCCGCGAAAAAATCCTTAAAGATAGTTTTATTTAAAATATCTCTATACATATAACACTAATCATCATCTGCATTAGCTCAGCTTCTAACTTAGGGCATACATCACCACGGGCTTAACACGGCGCCTAAAGCATAATTTCACGGACCGTCGGCCGTACTGTCCATGTAATAAGCTGTGTTTACTATGAAGTCTTATATACCTATCAAGGGAGCGGGTCGGAGTAATATAGCGAGAAATTAGAAGAATATTTAGTACTGATTGAAAAAATAATACTCTGAAGTTTGTAAACAAAATTCCTTGTTGTATAAATTTTTAACAACTTCTTTTCATTATAGAACTGTGTCAAGGAAAATTGTACATTAAATATTGTAACGAGCTTGAGTTTCAGATTCGGAAATTAAAGCTAGCCACTTACATACACCTTTTTTGCTATTAAATATACGAGACTCGAGAGTTACTTATAACATTTCCCAAAGGTATAAATGTAATACATTTGCAGTAAATTCTTAACTTAGCTAGACTGTATTTTGCCATTAATTCAACAACATGAATTGCAACGATTGCATTTCACTGTACTCAAAATTTGTATAGATCCCTTGATAAGTTATTACTCTCTTATCTATATATGTATATACTAGCGTTTTCCTATGACTCCGCCTGCATAGTATATTATTCACCAACATATCATATACTAAAACTTTCTCCGAAACACGCTGCATGTTATGGTATGAATATTATTCCGATCCGTTCAGTAGTTATCGCAGTATAACCGAACAAAAAAATCGGCTCTCCATTTATTAGTATATATATATATATATATATATATATATATATATATAAAACAAAGACGGGTTAATTACACCATTTATAACTCAAAAACGACTGGACCGATTTTTATGATTTTAGATTTGTTGGTTTTGTCTTCGCCCCGAATAACAGAATAACTATTAAACATCGGAAAAATCTATATTTCTTTTAATATTTACAATTTACATAGCTAACGCTGGCTAATAACTATTTATATCTATTTAAAACGTACCGTAACCGTAAACGTAACGTACGTACGCACCCGAATGAATCGAGGATAAGTAGCTGGTATATGCATAAAACAAGAAAAAATCAATCAAATTTAATTGTTTCTTGTTAATAGCTTCAAAACGTGCCAGTTGGGCATCAATTACCTCGCCAACGTCAAGTAAATTAAAGAAGGCACGGAGGATATTGATCGGTACAAAAAAGATTAGTATGTAATCTATACATATAATAAAATTGTAACTAAGTCGAATCTGTACATTAAATAGTTTTCGAAAAATCTTATTGAAATAAACATTATTATCGATACAGAGGCCGAATCTATAGTTTTTAGAATTTTTGTCTGTCTGTGTGTGTGTCTGTTACCGCATCACAGAAAAACGACTAGATGAATATTGATGAAATTTGGTATGGTGATAGCTGGTTATCCGGGTCAACATATAGGATACTTTTTACCGCAGGAAAATGTCTCATTTCTGAGAAAAAATACAAAAACTGCAATGTAAGAGTATACTAATATGTAAACCTAAGAATTTGGTTTTTGGTCATCTGAATGCGGGCGGAGCCGCGGACAATGCTAGTTGTTAAGTACTAAACTGAAACAACAATTTCAAAATTACGTCCATATTTACAATACTTCATTATGATTAACTCCTATTTGCTATATACCACCAAAAATTAAAACTTAAGTAACCATTTGGTGAATGTCAACGTGTGACCGAGCCGTTAGTAATGTAAATATTTACGTTTATAGGCCATATCGTGACTTTTAACACGGTAGGCGGGGTTTCAGTAACTAAGGTACCAATTCGTTAATTACTTAACGATGTGTTCCGTGAAAACGGCAAAAGTGAAACTACCTGTTTATTATTACAGCTGAAGTAATATTTTGGTAAAAAGTTATTCAATATTTTTCTTATATACGAGTATGTAATATAATAAATTCAAAGTTTAATTATGAGTTTGACCTTCTTTTACATAGCAATGCAACAAAAAATCAACGTGACGTTAGATAAGATATTTATTAGTATAGTACACAAAATTGATACCATTACTATCGTCATACATATTGTTTTTAGTGTTCCGTACCCAAAGGGTAAAACGGGACCCTATTATTAAGACTCTGCTGTCCGTCTGTCTGTCCGTCTGTCCGTCTGTCACCAGGCTGTATCTTAGGAACCGTGATAGACAGTTGAAATTTGCACAGATGATGTACATATTTCTGTTGCCGCTGTAATAATAAATACTAAAAAATAAAATAAATATTTTAGGGACCCTCATACAATAGACATGATTTTTTTCCGTTTTTATTGATAATGGTACGGAACCCTATACATTAAATACTTTTTGGAAGATTTTATTGATATATTCATTATTATTATCGATACAGAAATCGAATCTATAGTTTTTAGAATGTTTGTGTCTGTCTGTCTGGCAACTGGCAAAAAATCACTGGACAGATTTTGATGAAATTTGCTATGATGATAGCTAGTTATCCTAGTCAACATACAGGATACTTTTTACTGCGGAAAAATATCTCATCTCTGAGAAATCTATACTAAACGTTAAAACGTAACTAGGGACACACCCGTGTTGCCAACGCGAACCCGGAGTGAGGGTGAGTCGCTAATAATTATATAATATACAAAACAATAATATTATACATACAGGATACAATTGTATACAAATTATGTCCACGTGGAAGTGTGGCAATAGCGCCAGCTTTATTCCTTCTCTGAATGGCAATGTCTATTTTTTGGATGAAAAACGAGCCAGTTTTCTTATCACCAGTAAAAGCTCCCACTTAATAAGCTTTTATTCGGCACGGTAAAAGAACCTGCGACCTCTACCGTTTCTACATGTTTTCATAATGATAAAACAAAACCGTTATGACTGACGTTAAAATAATGCTTACAATAATGTATATAATCATTTACGCAACTTAATAATGAAATTTTCATAACAAAGTGAATAAACCCGTTGGTGGCGTAATTTACATATTTCTCTAACAAAAAGAATCCTTTCCAAGTTTTTCCTTAAACTGATATAAGATTGTGAACGTGTCAGAGTTATCAGGTTACCCGTTTCGTAGTTCTTTCACAGTTCAAAGTGATTGATGGTAGTCGATATCTGGCCTATGCTACCTATATACGCAAAAAATAAGTGGTTTAAAAACCTTCATCCCATATACTTACCTACATACAATGTGCTCAAATGTACAACGAATTTCAAAGTTTATATATAACCAGTTTGTTTTCTTCTACATGATAAACAGGGTTATTGGTAATTTGACGTATTCCCGTTAGGAGGTGATAGGGGTGACTATTTGCGATAATTTTAACCCCCATATGCATTATGCAAAAGTGAACCGTTTTTGAGTTATCATGTTTTTTTAGCTTTTTTCAAAATAAGTCAGTATCGTGGCGCTATCGTCGGGGTGTCGTCGCGGTTTCGTTGGACGGTGTGTCGGGCGGCCAGCGAGTCGGATGGTCGGGGTGTCCAAGCCCGAGTGGAGCCAGCGTGAATAATCGTATAGTTATAGTTTTTGAAAAATGAACTCTTAAAAATTCATCCAATGGTCTTCTCGTGATGCGTTGGGAAGACAGACAGACAGACAAATATTAAAAGTAACCGAATCACTCAGTGATAATGCATCTATCGTACATTGTATCTTACAAAGTTAGTATTATGTTCATAGTGTAGATATCCAATTTCTACAAGATTTCATCAAAAACACATTTAATCTAATGTAATAGATTAAAAAAACTTACCCACAAATGAAAAGAAATAGAGCATATCGATATATTAGAACTATTAAAAATATAAGTAACTAAACTACTTACAATAAGTTGAATAGGCACAATGGGACGACTAATAAAACATCAATCAATCGACGAAAACTCTCATTAGGTCTACTTAATAGGCTGCTTCCAATCAAATGTACATCACTATAATTATATTCACTCCATATAACCTTTATAATTATGAATCGAAAGGCGAATTTTCTATGTACATATTATATAGATGATATGCATAAACGTTTCAAATTGTCGCTGTGGGACTCAAATGACAAATGACGGAGATCGTTTATCTTCTTAACTGTCAACGGAACCAATCAACACATATGGAGGCTTTAAAACACTATTTTCACCTTTATTCCTAAACACATAAGACCACACGATACGTAGTCCAGTTTAGAATGAACTGCAAATGTAAGAATAATACAAACAGCATACATAAATACGCAGGTCGATTCATATTGGTGTCCTGTTGCTATGGTTGCTGAATGCAACGGCCAATCTATTTGTGATAGTAATATTATCAAAATAGTAACTTTCTAGTTGGTTTTAGTGTTTATAATATTACCTAGATAATAACCTTTTGGTAAATTTTTAACCGACGAAAAAAAAGAAGATATTCGTAATTCGACATGTATGTTTATTATTATTATTTTATGTTTGACCACACATAACCTTTTACAGTATAGTCCGATCTTGATAATTATTTTTTATTGGATAGGGTATACCTCAAAGTTTTCACCTACTGATTTTTTTTAAATAATTTTTACTTACCTTGCTACTACTATGATTACGCTAAAAATGGAAAAATAAAAACTTTTAAAAAACAAATAAGAACCGACTTCAAAAAAACACTAAAAAATTCAAAATAAGTGATTAGTAGTTTTCATTTACTAGATACCTAATCAGATATTTTTGAAGTTGGTACCAACAGATATAATTTCAAGCACACTGACTTCAAAAATATATGATTTTAGGCTACTAATTTTAGCCTAGTGCTACTCCAGCTTATGGCTCTCGGCCGCAAACTTTTTTGTACTATATTTTATCCAGATAAACGACTATAAAAAATATAGAAAGGTTTTTCATAACTTATCTCCCAACATTCTTAATCTCCAAATAGCTTCATCAATCAAATGCTGTCGACTACCACTTTTTTGTGGTATTCTATGAAACATATTCATTTACATACAAAGATATTTTTATCAAAACACTTTTGAAATAATTATTGTAAAATATCAAACACAACTATAACTTATAGAATAAAAAAATATCAAAACAAATTACTTATTTACACTTATTATGTATATATCTTAGCTTGCCTTGTTTAAAAGCCACTTTGAGACTGGCTTAGGAACACATTATAAAGGCCTGAATTCGAGTCCCGTGTCGGTCTTATTGTATTATTCTGTCAAAAAAATCTTAGTAGACTTGGGATATTACCAGTACAATATTAACGCCAAATAGATGAAAACAGAAATTCGTATTTTTATGTTTTTCTTGATACTATCGGAAAATATATGTAAACAAACATCTGTGCAACACGTTACTATAACAAAATCACAGTTTCTAACACAGCACTAATAATCTATACCAAAAGTAAATTAAAAAAGTGTTACTGGGAACTGGGGACCGATAAAAACATAATTTCATTAGACCTCTTTGGAGTTATGACAGAATGTAATTTACAAGAGTGGCGTTCAAGGAAATAATTTCTTTTTGCGTTAAACTTTCAACTTTATGTTAAAAGCTTTTTTATAAACCATTGGGAATGTAACAAGCTTTCATAAACCAATAGGCTGCTGAAAAGATCCAATTTCAAATTGAGGAGCGTTGACGACAATATGCATACTAACTTATTTTGCAGGTTAATTTTTTTTGTTAAAGTGTGAGCTCTTTGCGCGCATGAGAGTAAAATTTCAAAGATACGTCACGAGAAATTGTCACGAATAACCGTCACGGTTGCTATAGTAACCGTTGTTATAGTCTGAAAAATGATATATTATATGATATTCTTTCCGTTGCTATTTTCAAAGATTATTATTTATTCTAATTTATTTTCGTATATGCAAAAAAATATTTATTACTAACGACATACCCTCGCTTCGCTCGGGTTCGTCCCTTAGAGTATATGCGATAGATGTAGTATACAGCTAGATAGAAAAAGATAAAATATTATTCTCTCCTCTTTGTGTGATATTCGTTTGAATCATATTTAAGTAATATCAAAAGTTTTTATTTATTTATTAATCTTACAGATTTGAAGTATAATTAACCAATGAAATTCCATTTCCAACACGTTTCCATAGAATTTTTTTTATATTATTCTTATAAACAATACCTGTGTAGCATTTGACTGATGCCTTTGTTCACTTCTATATTAGAAGAACTTTAGTGAGTACTATAAACTTCCCTAACTAATAGTATATATAAACAGTAAATAAATAGTTTATTCCTAAACGTCCAAAAATGAGACTGAATACTCGTCTAATTAAAGGAATAGGTTTAATTAGTGTTTTTCGTATGAGTTATCTGCGCTCGTTTAGTATAATTACTTGTTTTTATGGGAACGGGTTAATAGAGTGTGAATAAAAAGTTTACGTCTTCCTTATTTCCATAGACTATAGGATGTGCAAAGTTTGATCTAGATTAGTAAAAGCGTTGAAATATTAATTATCATTTGATGATGAAATGAAAATTTATTATGGTTGCTTTATAAAATTATATTTTAGTTTTTTTTATAAAGGGATTACTTTTTTTTAATTTTATTTTAGCGGCTATATGACGTCACTACGACCATTCCTGGTCTATTGTGATCACGTCATTTTCTTCCATATACTTACAGTTACCTTCATAATTTTATTTTTAAGCACCATGTGTATACTCTCTACAAGAAATTAATTTAAAAAAATTACAATTACAATAACCTATTTTATGAGGTCATTTCAATGAGCTTGAACATGATATTTCTGCAGTGTTTTAGTAAAGATTTGAGTATCTTGCAGATTCCAAGCGACACTGCAGCATCAGGTCAAGTTTACCATATCGTTGCAATGGCTTTGAAGTAACAGGATTCCAAGTTTCCGATCTAGATCTGTCGAAGTTGCTCATATCCTTTTACCGTCTAGAAAAGAGCTGATAGCCTGCTAACAGCTGAACGGATTTTCTCGATTTATAGCTAAGTATACTATCGATCAAGTCAACTTTCAAACAAAATAAACTAAATTCAAATCGGATCATCCGTTTGGGCGCTACGAAGCCACAGACAAACACACAGATATACACATTAAACTTTACGTTAAAACACCTCTTTTTTTGCGTTGGGGTCTAAGAAATGGATTCTGATTTTCTTATAATAATCATATCTTTATATATATAATTCTTATGTGAGTGTGTATGTCACTGAACTTCTCTCAAACGACTGGACCGATTTTGATGAAATTAATTTTTTGGGTGTGTTCAAGGGGATCTGGGAATGGTTTAGATTTACAATTTTTTTAATAGAAAATAATATATTAAAAAAGGTTTGAAATTTTCAAATTAAAGACGTGTAGACAGGACAACGCCTGTCGGGTCCGCTAGTAGACATTATAAATTTACATAAAAATAAAACTCATAGAAGATTAAAAAGAATATGCGATTTCTGGAATAGCCACTAATGGGGTCTAAGTAATATGGTACGCTTTCATTACAAATGATAAGTGCTAAAACGGGAAAATTTTCAAATACAATACGTTCTTTAGGTACGTATTTCATGCAATAAAGTCTTGGGAAATGGCATCTTTGCTACGTGACATGGATGATTCAAATAATACTATCAAGACAATGGATATGGTATTTGCTTATGATTGGTGAGATTTTATTGAAATTAAAGATTCGAATAAAATTCATAAAGAATAGTAGATAAAGAATTATGGTTTATACGTGGTTTAGAAGATTTCTTACGGTAAAAATTTACTTTCAGAATTTTCAGGACCTCTGGATGTGCAGCTGTACAGTGTACATGATAGCCATTACACCACCAAAGCAGTAAAACTACATGCATGAGTCATGGGAGATAAAAGTGACCAAATGCTAGCTGACAAAGTTTTTCATATAGTTTTTGTTCATTAGTGTTAAGACTGGATCTTAAAAAAACTTTTAGTTAAAAACTTAAAATTAGTGTTTGTTACAGTATTTTACAATAACAAAAAATAATTGTTTTTAAACATAATTAAATCCACAGTATTTACTTCAAGGATTCCACAAAAATAAATAATGTATATTTATAACTTTACCTGATTTACCTAGTTGTCCATATAGCCTTGTCCAGACTATACGTAGCTCCTTGGCATGTCTTTATACCACATTGACGTGGCGTTTGTAGCTCTGGGACCATTATTCGGAAATCAAATGGGCTATTCCGCTCGCGGGTTCGCGGCAACATTAAACAAAATTTTATTTTCTATACTAAAACTTTGGAAAACCCTCAGGAATTGCTTATTAAATGGCTTTGGTACATTGTAACTGTATTTTCTTGTTAGATTTTAACTTGTTATTTTTTGTATAAGGAAAATTTTGTCTAATAATTAAATATTTGCTTCTTTTTTTCTTGTTTCAACTTTCATAATAAAATAATGTGACAGTATGATATACTAGTGATAGTCCCCAATTCTGGTAGGCGCTTATATAATTAAATTTTTGCATCCCTGGGGATCTAGGGAAATCGTTTAATGTACTAACGAGAATAAAATTAAAGCCCAGTTACCCTGTCTTACGATTTTGCTATGACCCGATAGTTTGTCGAATATAATCCATACATATAATAAAATTATAACTAAGCCGAATCTGTACATTAAATATTTTTTGGAAAATCTTATTGAAATAAACATTGTTATCGATACAGATGCCGGATCTACAGTTTTTAGAATTTTCGTTTATTCGGGTAGGTATATAGGATACTTTTTACTGTGGGAAAATATTTCATCTCTAAGAAATGTATATTAAACGTTAAAACGTAACTAGGGACGGACCCGAGCGGAGCGAGGGTGAGTCTCAAGTATATAATGAAATTCTAAATGAGTCCATTTGTCGATTTTTTTTTGGAAATTCTTACTGAAATAGTCATTATTATCGATACGGAGACCGAATCTATAGTTTTTCGATTTTTTGTCTGTCTGTCTATGACCGCATCACGAGAAAGCCACTGGACAGATTTTGATGAACTTGGTGTGATTTGGTGTGGTGTGATGATAGCTGTTTGTCCGGGTCAACCAACATAAAGGATACTATTTACTACAGGAAAATATTTCATCTCGTAGAAATCTATACTTAACATTAAAACGTAACTATATAATTCAAAAAATTATTACAATGACAAATATACGCATAAACCTAAAAATAGAATTATCGTTGCATAATTATGATATTTCGAGGCCTATCAAACATGTACCATATTATATATTGTGCAAGCGTTTCTATGGCTACAGTCTGAATACTGAATACTAAATATCTCTAAAGCCATCACGTGTATAGTATATTTTATATTCCAGTTCACCAGCTAATTTTAACAGTACAAAGGTCCAATAAAATAGGTGATACAGTTGTTAATTATAATTAATTATTAAATCAATTCTCACATTCTAATCAGGATTTGCTTTGATTAACCGCAATTAACTCACATTAACTGTCAATCTGTTTAATCTATGAAGACTTCATCTGATATTACCAGTGGAATTGAATTAGGTCATATTACAGCAACATTAAACCAAGATTTCATTGCTGACTTTGTCATTATTTGTAGATATAAGAAAGGAGTAATTATATTTTTTTTCTAATTAAGTAAGCTTACTAAAAATTATTGACAACAAGTTATGTGACAGTGAACCGAAAGACTAAATATGTTATCATGTCGTCCATAACCCACTACTCGTATCACATTAAATATTTTTTACAAATCTATATATCTTATAAAAAGGAAGAGTTTGTTTGTTTGTTTGTTTGAACGTGCTAATCTCAGGAACTACTAATCCGATTTGAAAAATAAGCCGTTTATTGATAAAGGCTATACGCTATATATGATCAAGGAAAAATATTCGGTCCCCGTGAGATACATTTGTTTTTATCTAGTAAAATATATTATATTGCTTAAAATATAACAAAAATTAGGTCTTAACGTTCTACTGCTGGGCCTCACCCTGACCGAAGAGGGGTTCAGGCCACAATTGACCACACTGTGACGTCTTAGTACAGAACTTATCTCAAATAAGCAGGGTTTCATCACGATATTTTACTACACTCTATTAGCAAGTAAATGAATGAATAATTCATAGATTACTAGCAACTTACCCTCGCTACGCTCAAAAGCTGTTTTCCTCTAGATAAAGGTATCCTAAATGTTGATAAGTAATAAGTTATCACTACACAATATTTAGTTAGAATAAGTTCAGTACTTTTTGTAAGAAATGCACGCAGATATACTGACAAAAACTATTGTTTTAGCTTCGGTTTGTGACTATTTTATTATATATATGTATAGATATGTAGATTATTTTATTCTGGATTAACTTATTAGCGGATCTACGCGAGCGGAGCCACAGACAGAAACTATGTAGTATTATAAATAAATATGAATATGGTGGGACATTAACACACAGCACCATCTAGTTCCATGGTAAGCTACGAGGCTTGTGTGAGTGTTGTACTATAACCATGACTGGAGTACAAGCATTCGAGCTCATCATACAAACAAATGCCCCCAGCGGGTCTTGAACCCGCGACCGCTGGCACAACAACACATAATTATTGTTATGTAGATTGTGGAATACTAAATATTTCATTCTATACATTATACAATACAAACAATTATTTATAAGAAATATTTCTCTTTCTGGTCCTTCAAAAATTAGATTTTTATGTAGAAAACTAGAAAAGTATTGCACAAATAATATTCCACTTTCCATGTTTCAAGAAGAAAAGTCGAAGTTTATCATTTTTTCGCAATTATTTTTCATGCTTCGATAATGATGTCTCTGAACTAGTTCTTAATAGAAGTAAAACCTTATAAATGTACCTTCATTTAATATTAGATATATTACTTGTGACCCTCACTTAGAATAATACTCATTGGATTTGCAAAGATATTTTTTTTAATATTATGTAATATTTTTGAAACTATGATTTATCCGAAATAAAACTCATTTTTTTATATACGTATATCATACATATATTACATTTCATATTTGGCATGCGCAGAAGATAACCTGAGGTTTATGATTGCACAGATATTATAATATGCTAAAAATACACACCGGCAACCCATCTCCGCAATTACAACAAAACTTCTAAGCTGCTCTGTAATGGAGCTATATTTAATTAAACTTGGCCCAAGCTGGGACTTAAACTCAGGACCTCCGGATCTACAGCCGTACATACTAGCCACTAAAACACCTAAGCAGGAGAATATTGGCAGGAAAATATAATAAATATGTATACAAGTGGACTAACCAGAGTAACGTACTTAGTTATACTGCGATTTAACATGCATAACATAACAAGGTAATTTCACCAGTAATACCACATTTCATACGGAATCTTACACTCAAAAACCTGAATAGAAGTTGATTTTCATAATTTATTAACCTCTTGTTTGATTTACTAACATCTCTATAACAATTTTTCTTTAAAATGTACGTAAATTAAAAGAGTGAGAACGCGAAACTTTTGGACAACTATGGAAGCCACTTTAATTATATAAAATGCAAAAAAATTCAGTAATGTAAAATAAATAAATGATATAAACTTTATTCAATAAGACTTATTATAAGCACTTTAGAATCGTCAATTTAATTTAAAGAGCGTCAGTGTAGTAAGTCCGTGACGAAGCTATCACCGGTTCGGATGGCAGTTGTGCAGAGAAGAATCAGCGAGAAACTCAACAATTGCTCTTTTAAAATACCATGATTTAGCTCAAAACTTTAACACTAGAGATACCTAGCTTTTTATTTTTTTGACTTAATATAATATTCATTTAGTGGTAAAAATTTCAAATAGAATAACCATGGCTGCGAGTAAATAATAAAGTCCACAATGTCCCTCGAGTACAACAACACGAATGTACGAATGAAATATGAGAGTTTTGTGAGGTCATAATATGACACTTCATACTATGTTTGTTAGGAAAATTATTTAAATGTAACAAAATATTGTAAGCTTATAATAAATTATTGTTTGTTTGTCACGTATTTGTAATAAAAATAAATATAAAGCATAAAATTCTATTCTAGACCAAAAAAATTGTAATATTTTTATCAGTAAGTCTGAAAAATAAAAAAAATTGTACATATTCCGGCCTTTTTAAAGTCCCACTGCTGGTCACTGCCTTACTTCAATACGAAGGGAATCACGCCATACTCCAAACATAGTGTTGACTTTTTTCAGACATGCAGGTTTCCTCACGATGTTTTCCTTCTCCTTTAGTAGTCGTTATGTTGAAAATGATTGGCAATTAAAAATATGAGTGTGAGACTCGGGATTCGAATCCACTTCACTTGGTTTACTAAGCAAGCACGTTACCACTAGGCTACCATTGCCTAATATATAATTTATTTTCCTAGATTACTAGATTGTTATTAAACAAGGTCTTTTAACAGTATTTAAGAAATATATTTACAATTTAATAAATAATTAAAAAAATATGTAATAAAGACCAAGTTTGTATACAAAATATAATATTTTATATAAATGTATAGAAAATGTTTTAAACAAAAAAAAATATAATTTATGCAAAACAATACTTTCTAAGACAAAAGTGACAAAAAATAATGCTAGCACCACACGTAACGCACTGTTAAATATTTCATAACGCCACACTTTCATGTGTGATATTAATTATTTACGAAATTAAACAACCTAAAAGAACGTGAGCAGAATTCAGTTAACTAGGTCAGGTTATTTTTGTTTTCAAAAATTTATTCATTTATTCCCCCTTTTGAATTTGCTTTATGCGTACACAATTTACATGCTGTATTTTATTCAGCCAATTAGTGTCATTATAATGACTTGTATGTATGGCTGCGTGCATTCGTCATTGATATCAAAAGTTTTCATATGACTTTCCAAATCAGTTTTTTATTTAATAACTAGCGGCTCACCCTCGCTTCGCTCGGGTTCGTCTTTAGAAAAGAACAAACAGATTTATCCCACGGAAACCGTTCATTTTTCCGGGATAAAAAGTTACCTGTTGTTTGACTGGCAATAGTATACATATATCAGCACGCCAAATTCTACTAAATTAGGTGCATAAGTTGTTGTGTATTAAGCTGTATAAGTTATTATAGTTTTTTAACTATCCCACGGGAACTCTTCAATTTTCCGGGATGAAAAATTTCATCTAAATCAGTTCAATAGATTCGGAGATTAGCCCGTACAAACAGACAAACAGACAGAGAAACAAAAAATTAAAAAAAATCTAGATTTGTTCTATTTGTTCTCTTTTTTTACCTTTTTTTTATTTATTTTATTTATTTATTTATTTGGTTTATCAAGTTGTACACAATACACGATTACATACATACACAATGATATATTACAGTTTGCAACTTATAATGATAAACACCCCATGCATAATGACAGGAAAAGTGGCGTTTGACAAAAAAAGGTAAATTTTAAATAAAATAATATAAACAAAAATGACATGTAAGTAATAAAAAAAAAGAAACAAAATAAAACAATAAAATAAAAATAATACAAACAATACAAGATTTTTGTCTCAAATAAAACAATAAAATAAAAATAATACAAACAATACAAGATTTTTGTCTCACAGCTGGGTCTACTTCATTATATTTTTTTAATTTTACTAGGGGGATCGGAAAATATGTCGAATTCTCTTGCATAGTAATTAGCTAATCAACTAAGTCTCGGAATGGGTGAGTTAGCTCCAAGTACGGTTCTGCGAATGGGAAGTGAGAAAGGAGAGATGGAATTACGAGGACATCTTGATGGTACGTTAATGCGTAACTGTGCTAATATGTTGGGACAATCACTAAATGCGGTTATGATTTTGGAAACAAAAATAATATCTAAGGCACCCCTACGTTCTGAAAGTGATTTCATTTTGAAGTGTGTCAACCTTACATCCCCCTGACTCGCTTTTTAGCATTTTTTTACATTCGACCTCTACAGTTTTATTATAGTACTAGCGACTCACCCTCGCTTCGCTCGGGTTCGTCCCTAGGATCACCCCATAAAATCTTTCATCCCCATTTTCACCCCCTTAAGGAATGATTTCCGTGATAAAAAGTATCCCATATCCTTCCCAGGGTCTTATACTATCTCCTTACCAATTATAAACGTAAGAGTAGACAAATATAAATCAGAAAGCTTCGAACTGCTAAGCTATCGGGAGTTACACGTGTTATTGTGAGTCAACCATAAAAGATAGACATATGCTGTCGTGGGATATTTTTTATATAATTTTAAGGAGAACATTTCCGTCATACATGATTTCTGTGTAGCTTTAACCATTAAGGTTGCACACGCGACGGAAGCTTAAAAAATGAAGTAACTTCTCCCGTTTTCCCAACATTTCCCTTCACTGCTCTGCTCCTATTGATTGTAGCGTGATGAAAAGTATACTTTAACCAGCTCAGGAGTATGAAAAATAATTGTGCCAGGTTTCGTTAAGATCCGTCGAGTAGTTTTTGTTTCTATAACGGTTATACAGACAGACAGACATACAAAAATTTTACTGATTGCATTTTTGGCATCAGTATCGATCCCTAATCACCCCCTGATAGTTATTTTGGAAATATATTTCATGTACAGAATTGACCTCTCTACAGATTTATTATAAGTAATAGATAGATTACGCTCAGTATATATTTATTTTATATGCTTATGCGTGCATATGCATTTTTAAATGACGTCTATACACGATGTTATCTTCGCCATTTATAAACCTTATTAATTATTTTAATGAACAGATTATTTCTCAAAAGTACCACTATATAATAATATTACAAGTCAAAATCTCGATTAGAGGGAGAAGAAGTCGGTGTAGCTTCTAAATAAAAAAAAACTATTAAGTATTAGCTTCATAATGTTACTAAATTACAAAGCACATGACATTACAAGTAAATTATCTAACACTAGTGACTTACACTCGCTCCGCTCGGGTTCGTCCCTAGTTACGTTTTAACGGTTAGTATAGCTTTCTCAGAGATGAGATATTTTCCCGCAGTAAAAAGTATCATATATGTTGGACCCGGACAACCAGCTATCATCATACCAAATTTTATCAAAATCTGTCCAGTAGTTTTCTTGTCGTTCGTTCCCAGACAGACAAAAATTTTGACAACTATAGTTTCGGCCTCTGCTTCCATAATAATGACTATTTGAATAAGTTTTTCCAAAAAAAAATATATTTCATTAACAGATTTGACTCAGTTAGAATTTTATTATATGTATGTACACATTTAAATAATTTTTTATTCAGTACCACTCAGCGAGTCTAAATAAGTCAGAGTAAACTACTCTTAGTATCTGGAGTCTAATATACAAAGGAATTGTGATCACCTTTAAGGAAAACCTTAAATGTCCATAGTAATTCTAATTTCAGGCGAAAACACATTTAATTTTCTTTGTTCCGGTTTTTTCAAAATGAGATACTAATTGAGCTTTCGGAATGAATTCATTAATTATTCAAAGGATCGTTCTTGTCACTCCATTACAGCTGGACAGTCGTAAATGGAAAAAATGTTTTTCGTAATGTGGAACTCTAAACAAAGCTAAAGATATAGCAATGGCGACTACATTTTCTTATCCATACTTATATATATATATAACAATACTTTGTTTAATTGATGTGTTTTAAAAGTGCACTGACAAGTGACAAGTGTGTACAAAATTAATATGAAATGTTTATGGTTTAAATAATTAATTTGTTCCTATGGAAAAAATAATTTGCTAAAAACCACAGTAAAGTCAAAGAAAGTAGATAATTTAGTTTTTTTAAACTTTCACGTAAAATTTCAAAGAAAATTGCAATTATTATACAACGTTATTTTTATGTGAAATGTAATATAATATCTATTATATTTCGAGTTTCCAACTTCACAAAATTATCGCCCTGATAATAGGTATATTATGACCAATAAAATCCCAAGACGTTTTTTAAAAGCTTCTTTTCATTTTAGTACCTATACAAGCTCAAAAGGGCCAAAAAATTTGAATGAGGGCTACCGCGCTTGAATTCGCTGCGAGAGGTGCTAGTGTAGAGTGAGGTCTCTAGAAATGTCAAATGACAGTAAATGTTTACTGTTTCGAGCTTATTATCGCGGATCTTCACTAATTATTCACGATTATTGTAAACATTATGCCATTCCTGATTAATTATGGCTGACACGGTACGGCTCAACAAATTTCATTGCTAAACAAAGCTAAGAAGTTAATATTTTATCTATTGGGTTATTATATATCAATTATATAAAACAAAATCCTGATAGATTGGTGCCGCGCTCACGATTATTATTATTATTACATTAAATTTATGGCCATGCGGCACTAACAAATACTTTTTAATAACAGCGATAAGACCTTACTCACCAGTGGCGCCAAGTGATGCCACGATACCCTCCATTTACATACATAAAGATTAATATTAGCAGTCGGTCGATAATATCAGTGGCATGAATGTTGACGTTTGGAAAGATCAAGCCTTTTAATTATTATATTACTACTGGCATAACCCGCTTCGTTCGCGCAAAACTACAAAAAAATCTCTAAAAAAGTAGTTTCATACAAACTTTCATCCTGAATTTCAAAAAATACTAAAATACGTATTTATTTAATTTTATTGAAGAGCATTAATATCAAGTTTCAAGTAATTCTGATCAAAAAAATTGTTTGGATTGTATTATAAAGTGAAAGAAGGACAAACAAACAAACAAACAAACACGCTTTCACATTTATAATACTAGTATGGATTATATATGGAATTTGTATATATGTGTGCGTATGTCTGTTACTCCTTCATGAAACGGCTAGACTAATTTCAATGTATAATAATTAATAGTATACAGACAAAATATGATTTAGTACATGCTACTACAATAAAAATAATTTGCCAAAAGGTAGCACTACCTATATTATAAACACAAAAGATTCTTAGAGACGTAAAAATTAACACATAAATTAAACCGCTATATAACAGTAATAATTTCAGTTTCTAGATATGTTCTTATGCCTTTTTACATTTAATCAATCTGTTATAGAATGTAATCGTCTATATCTTAAAGATGATCGAATCGGCGAGCGTAGATAACTTCCGGCGAATCATTGGCTTCGCCAAATATTCGATGGGCGGCCCGCCCATTTTAATTTCCTGCCAGGCCATAGCTTTATACGCTATGAATTGTTTTGGATCTCTGTCTACGGACTGTCTGGGTCCTATTTCCTCTATCGTTGATATATTTCAACGAGAATTCCATCATAATTTAAAAAGTAATGAAAATATAGTTAAAAAATGTTGCAGTAAGAAATAATTATTTAACTAAATTAAAAGATTATGTTAAACCTCCGAAATTTTCTATAGTACTTAGTAAAAATCTAATAAAATCAGTTAATTATATATATTTTTTTAAGTATCTTTTGGGTTTTGGTGCAAATTTTCATATGTTTAAAAATAACTGTCAAACTATTGTATTAAAAATACAGATAATAATTTAATGCAAATTATTCATCATAATTTGAAATAAATAATGTTATCAGAAGCATATGAAATTGCAGTCTTGACGTTCGAAAAGGTACGTTTCAGTCACTCGATCAGTCTATTAGAGAAACGATAATTGAAACGGTAGTGTGGTTACGCCTCAAATCAAAAAACCATCAAGCTGCATCGTTTGGCGGTTTAGATTGAATTCACAGCTGTAAATAAATATAATACATCTGTTTTATATTTAATACACATACTCGTATCTCTGTAATAAGACTATTTTTTAACCCCCGACGCAAGAACGACGGGGTGTTATAAGTTTGACGTGTCTGTGTGTGTGTCTATCTCTGGCTTCGTAGCTCCCGAACGGATGAACCGATTTTGATTTTGTTTTTTTTTGTTTGAAAGGTGAATTAATCGGGAGTGTTCTTAGTCATGTTTGATGAAAATCGGTCCAAGACGATCGGGGGTTTTTAAAATTTTAAATTTAATTTATTTTTATAACTTCTTTATTAAATTTTACTTATCTATACTAATATTATAAAGAGGTAAAGTTTTTGAGTTTGTGAGGTTGTAGGGGGTAATCTCTGGACCTACAGAACCGATTTAGATGAAATTTGGTAAGAAGATATTTTGAGAATCTGGAAAGGACATCGGATACTTTTTATCATGGAAATCGTCCCTTAAGGGGGTGAAAATGGGGATGAAAGTTTGTATTGGGAAGCAAACTAGTTAAATATATTTTTTTTAATCTTCAATGCTTGTTTATGTTTGCTGTAGAGCCTTCGAAATGTCACTCAGGACTAAAATTTGTATATAAAATATATGTATAGTCTTATTAAAATCTTCTTAGTTAACAGCTCTTATTTTTCTAGCCCTATTTCGCCCTTTTCCTTTGACGAGACTACGCTAAGAGTGTTTAACGAGCACTCGATCTATACTATCCTTATTCCCTATTAAACTGTTAATAAGAAAGTATATTTGTTGGCTCCTTTATTTGATATTTAGTGAACAATATTTAAAGTTTTACCAGCCAAATAAAATTCAATGATATTGTCGAAGTAAGTGCTTTTTTAAAATAAGTTATTAGGTATTTGCAAAAACTCATAATAATGTGAAATGTGTGATAATTTGATCCACCTTCACATTTATATGGCTCCAAGAATTTATATGAACTTTAGGATACAGATGGAGTATGTCCTGGAAAAACATATGTATATGATAGGTATACAAGTGAAACCAGGATGAGTCACTAGTTTCATACATATGTAATATTTTTTCAATTTAAATGAAATATCAAATTATAATATTTTTAATTGACTTTCTTCAACTGTATCGGTTTTCTATCTTCTATATAATAACATTTTTAATATAACAATATTTATTAAAACTAAGTACTAACTCTAAAACACTTGATTCTATTTTTGTTATTTAAAATTTTTATGTGTTTGTTTAAGTTGCTTTAGTATCTGGGAAAAAATAAAAGTAATTAGTAACGTTTTATAGCAGTGTTACTTTGTAGTTTAATTTAGAACAAGTATTTAAATAGTTCGTACGTTGGAGAATGCGTTGAAATTCATTACAGGAACTACCCTTAATTGACGTACTTACTATAGCTTTAGTTAACATAATATGATGTAAAATATCATTTACATAAAAAAAAACAAATTTACCAACTTTGAATAAAAGATGAATATCGCTTTTCTTATTCAACCATTAAAGAGGTATAATTAGATCATAAATATATGAGATTAAATGTAAAAAGTCGGGTACTGCTCCGAATTAGCGGAACAGGAAGGATTTTGTCGAGTAAAGCCTACAAGGGTCGACCCGGACCCAATTAATTCTTCAGGCACCTGCAGAGCCCCGACAAGTTTTTTGGTACGTTTTGGAACATGCTGAGCGAAATTTAATCTTAGGACGAGCCGTGTAGCTTTGCACTGCCATTTCGTATTAAAGGGCCACATAATATATTTATTCCAAAGCTACCTTGATGACCAGATTAAATGCTGTACGTATATTTGATATATCATTTTGACTGGTTTTTCTATTTTTAGGGTTCTGTACCTAAAAGGCAAAAAAAAATATTTGACATGTCTATATTCTGTCCGCATGTCACACCCATTTTATCCAGAAACTATTGGACATATTATATTCTCGAAATTTGAATTGTACAAAAAATAACAAATAAATATGTTGGGACATTAACACACAACCCCATCTAGTTCCATGGTAAGCTACGAGGCTTGTGTTATGGATACCAGTTAGTTGATACACTACACATGTATAACTTTAAATACATACATACATATAGTAAATACGAACACCTATGACTAGAGTACAAATATTCGTACTCATCACGCAAATCAATGTCAATAAATAAGAAAATAGAATAAATAGATTGAATAGGTCGAATGGATTTGGATGAAATTTAGTTTACAGATAACCTAAGCCCTGGAGAATATAGGCCAGCGGTTCCCATTTTTTTGCCATAAAACCCTAATTGATTCTAATTTTTTACCGGATCCCCATTTTGATATTAACTAAACTGATTGTGTTGTAGTTAGAATACTTTCATGTTTGACTTGAAAGAACTAATCATAAATGAAAAATATTCTTTAATAATATTAATTGCACCAAATATATAACCTTACTATTTAATTTGATGAATGATTACTTTTTCGCATATTTTTTATATACGTATTAGCCACTAAACGTTTTATGTAACTTTCGGACGACACTCGGAACCCCTGTGACCCTTCCACGGAACCCTAAGGTTCCACGGACCACCACGGATAACCACTAAGCAAAGCAAAGTAAGGATAAGTCACTTATATTTTTATAAATTTAATCGAACCGACAACCAACAAAATTAAAATATACGATAGTCCTTTTATTAAATGTGTACATACTGCATACAACTCAGTAAATAAGCACTCAAACGAGTTAATTAATCTGTCAGGCGCATATAAAGGTTAAGTGTAGTTAATGAATCAGGAAAATAATACCAGATCTAATATATCTATAGTATTTTATGCTATTTTTATTTAAAGTTATCCCGATATTACCTATTATATTTTATATGTTGTTAGGACATTAACACACAGCACCATCTGGTTCCATGGTAAGCTACGAGGCTGTGTTATGAATACCAGATAGTTGATACACTACAAACAACTTTAACACCTCCAGATAAATTTCTAAAAAATTAATTAAATTTCTAATAGAGGAAGAGCCCGTGAACGCCAGACCTTCGTCATTTTATAAAGGCTGAAAATTGGTCAGCGCATGCTCCCAACACAGATAAGAACGATGGACCATTATGAAGTTCAGGCTATGGTGGCTTTAGCAGGTACACGGTACTAAAGGTGTGTAAAATACCGATCTAAATTCGTCAAATAATAAAGTGTGATTTTTTGGTATTATCTTCAGAATATTATTGAAAATCACGTCATTCAATGTCAGACACTTAACATCGTGGCAAACCCTTGCCAGACACCCTTTTCATGAAATCATAATTCTACTTACGTTATAGTATAAAAGCTGATTTTTATATATAATACTTGGGTATTAATTAGATGATTTATAAGATTGCTAGCATAGAATTTATTACACTGTTCTATTTCGCTGATCTAATTTCACTGTTGTTGAGATCCTAATTCTTTTATTAACTGTCCGAAAAATGAGTTTTGGGGCAGTACAATGTCTGCAATTCTGCTAGTGTAGTACTGGTATAAATAGGCAATGATAAACTAGTCAATATATAAATGGCTAAAACTGAAGTCGAAATCCTTATATATAATTTTGCCTTGTCTGTCCGTATATACATACGTCCGTATATACATGCTACAGGCATGAACGAATGAGAATTCGTTCATGGCTACAGGCTACACCAATTTTACTCGAAAACTATGAGAGTTATGTTTTTAGCGAGCTTCGAGTATATGGGACAATTCTGTAAGTCAAATTATAAAAAAATAACAAATAGAGGTGGCACTACAATAAATAAGGGGTGAAAAATGTATATTCCACATAAGCATATTTTATTATGGCTCGTCTGTATAGGTCTATGAAATTAAGATAGATATTTGTAAGTGACTTTCTTGTTCTAGCCATTAGTTGCAGAGTTATATGTTTCTGAATCGTTAACCGCAAACCGTAAATCTTTATATTTTTATGATTATAATTCTTTACTTTAGAATTCGAATTAAAGTATCGCCATATCACTTCACAGCAATGAACAGTAAAATTTTCTCATACTAGTTCTAGGCGCTTTAATTTAACAGCTTTACGGAAGCAAGTGCTCTTTCGGTGACAGGAACACAGCATTCCTAAAAGTGGCATAAAAATAGTTCTGAAAAATAGTTTATGCTTGATATTTTTCTATTTAATTAAAGACTTGTTTTTAACCTTAAAATACTTTTGTTTTGAATATTAACTGTATTTGTACATAATACATATGTATATTCAATCTTTCTTTCCTTTTCTATGCAAATCAGATATTATAATTTACACCCAAAATGATATACATTATTGTGTATTATTTTGAATATTGCAATATGAGTTTATAAGATAAAATGAAAGCCGAAATAGGCCAAATTATTTAAAGAAAGCGATTATTGAATAATAGTTTTAAATGGGCCTTCAGTCATCTGCGGATACTTGTTTTATTTTCTAAATTTTTATTTTAATAAAGTAATAATTTTCGCACTACCTTAATACTCTCTCTAAATCATACAATCCACACTAATATTATACATGTGAAAGTTTATGAGGATGGATGGATGTTTGTTACGCATTCATGCCAGAACTGTTAAACAGATCTGGATAAAATTTGGCACAGAGATAGATTATAGTATGGAATAACACATAGGTTACTTTTATCCCAGAAAAATGTACAGTCCCCGTGGGATATATTTGTTTTGTCTAGGGACGAACCCGAAGCGAAGCGAGAGTGAGTCGCTAGTTCTTTATAATTACAAGTAAATCTTAGATAAATTAAAAAATACGTCAGTTAAGAAAAGACTTTAATGTAGTAGCTCAAGTGTTTGTCTAGGCAGCGTTTATTATTCTCAAATCTGGTCATTTTATAAAGAAAGATTGAGTAGATACACTTTCATTATCAACATCTATACATATAATAAAATTGTAACTAAGCCGAATCTGTACATTAAATATTTTTTGGAAAATCTTATTGAAATAAACATTATTAACGATACAGAGTCCGAATCTATATATAATAGTTTTTAGAATTTTTGTCTGTCTGTCTGTCTGTCTGTCTGTTATGGCATCACAGAAAAACCACTGGGGGGATTTTGATGAAATTTGGTATGGTGATCCGGGTCAACATACAGGATACTTTTTACCGCAGGAAAATATCTCATTTCTGAGAAAAATAACAAAAGTTGCAATGTAAGAGTATACTAGTATGTAAAACCTAAGAATTTCGCTTTTGATCATCTAAACGCGGGCGGAGCCGTGGGCATGGGCAATGCTAGTACCATCATAAAATTTTAACTTTCCAAAATAATTCACGAAACTACCATCCAATAAAATATCCATCATCGTTTTTAAAATATCATCATCGTTTAACTCTGGAGGGAGTTATACTATTTATAGCCAGTTTATTAGTTTTCCTAACATTTTCCTCAATAAATTTGATTCCCAATTTGTTCCTACAAAGCGTCCCGCAGTGACGCTTGCCGCGTTTTCAATTTTACGAAGCTCGTTAGTTTCAAGCCTTTATAATAACCTAAAGACTGTGTCTTTACATTTTATACCTATACAGAATTTACTTATCTAGGTATATCTATGAAATAGGGTCATGACCAAATTTATACTATCAAACTTTCAACAATTTCAGAGAAAATTGGTTATAAACTGAACTTTTATCGTATCTTTGTATGTGTATAACGCATAGCTGCCATTATTATAATCGACTTCAGGAATTTCATTATCTTGAATGCTATTTTTTATTAGTAAGTAGATTATAAAGATTAAACTTGAGTATTGTTTAGTTATTAAATGGTTATATTTAAAGTTCTCCAGACCAAATTTTGGTAACTTAAGCCAAACTGGCTATGATTAACTGTGTCCACAGATAAAATGGTACATACCACTTCCTAAATTTGGACTAGAAATGAAAATGTCTGTCAGAAAAATCAAATAGTTATGGCCCTATTATAAAATATATGGACCAATCCGGTACTCAAACCCATGACTTCAGTTAAGTATAGTCATGCATGCTAGCCAACGTAAACGTGAGTTTATAGAGCCACTTTTGGCTCAATTTAAAATTTATACTTAGACTTTGCACGAAAATAGGTACCAACTAACCGATATAGGCGCATAAATAAATAAATCAATATTTATTGGAGCTTACATTCACATTACTGATTCCTTGAAAGTTTCTTTTTGCCGGGAATCAGTCATTTGAATAATAAATAACTAGAATGGCATCTTCAAAAACATTATTAGGTTATATTAGGTATAAACAATAAGCCATAAAGACATGTTCGATATATGCTACAAGGTAACGCTTTTAACGTTCTCCGCTTTGTTTATACTATACCTGAAAATACAAAATACACGTGAAACATTTAGTTACGATATTAAAAATAAAATAACAAGTACAAGTAAGTTATGTTTCAATATTAAATAAAAAAAAACCCAATAAGGTCAAGAAGGTAACTCGTATATATTTATTAATATTTTTTTAGAAATGCTATTCATACTGGGCATCATCTGTTATTTTACAGATTTTATAGAAAAAGTATTAAAAAGGAATAAAATACTACATAGCATTTTAAATATGTTATATTATATTTATAATATAGAGATGTTATCCCGATTGAATCATTATCGTTCAAATGAAACCGCTGTATCTAAAGAGTTTTGACAGCAGATGTAAAAGCGTGGGAAAGTTCTATCTACACACAAAGTCCCAAACTCTTAGAACTTAAGTAATGAGAGTAAAATTTATAGATTTTAGATTCTTTTCGCATCTGAGTTTCTTTTAGATCAAGCCAAAAATTTTAAGGTAAAATTAATACATTGATAAACTCGAGATAATTTTGAAATGTGAGTATAGTAACAAAATAAAATTTCTAGTATATGAAATAATATGCAACTTACATAATATGATCATTATTAGATTCAGGCCCATAGTAATCTAAAACACATTAGTCGGTCTGTACTGTGGCTTACCAACTATGTACATGTACACAACCAACAAACGAGCAGTTTTGCTACAGCTTTGTTTGCTAGAAGTGCGATATCTCTCTTTTTATTGTTTTGAACAAGTTGTGTGAGAGAGACAATCTGTTAGTCAAACTCACGCACTGAATTGCCACAAAATTTATTACCTACGTATTTTTAAACATAAAAAATTATGCATGTACGTCTCTTTGTTTGTTTATTTGTTACGTATACACTTATAAAAGGCTTAGTAAATGACTACAACTACTTGTATTAAATGAATCGCTATGCTAGCATCCGGTGGGCGCCGCTGCAGTAAAGCTGGCAAGAATTGCCAGCGCGGTGAACTATTGCCTTATCCCCTTCGTTTTGAAGGAAGGCCCGTGCCCTACGAAATAGTGGGGCGGTAATATATTTTCTGTATATAAATAATAAACTTTTGAAATTAATTTATAATCTATTAATTATTAATTCTAATCTAATCATACCATTTGTTTTATAAAATTATCAAATAACACCAACAATGACTTAAACGCCCAATTCATTTGAACTTACAAAAATCTTGCTAAAATATCACTTATACTTACGTACATTTTATATGTAATTATGAAAACAGAATTAAGTCTTGTTTGTATGCATTTTATGCGTAAGATGCAGCACTAAAGGCATTTTCTCCGAAAATCAAGTACTAACACCGTGTAATCCGAATAATCCAGTATATACACGAGGCTGCAACGTTCTCACGTAAGCTGGAAAGGCACTTCTGTACTATTTGCTAACCAGACAATATCCAGTTATCGAGGACGTTTCTTGTTATTACTCTAGATTTTATCCTCAATTTTGCTGTAGAATTCAACTTTAGTAAATATGTTTATCAATTAGCATTATGTTGAGCAATTAGCATTGTAGTGTTTAAGTAACAGATTTTTATTGGAAGTGCTTAGTTCAAGTCCCGCTCGTGGCAAAAACTTGGCAAAATATTGACCGTATAAGCATTTCTTGGAATCTGGGAGTATTTCCTTATGTATTTTATACAGACCCTTGACATAGGACAATTTAATGGAAAGCGATTTTTATATAATTATGATTTAAACATTACATACTGGTAAAGGAAAACATGAACGGTTCATACTAAAAGTTGCATCGTCCTTTTAGTGACATTTTTATTGATAATCAACGTTTGCATGTTATTAGTATTGGGTAGATGTGATCACCTTTAGTATTTTTATTATATTCTTAGATAAATACTACAAAAAAAACTTGCATTTGTTCTAAAGCATTTTCTTCCTTAACTGGTGGTTGGTAAAAATTAAAAAAATAATACAGCAAAAATATTTTTTTATTCAAATTGTAGGTACACATAAAGATCATGAAGGTAGATCTTCCAATTGGTCGCTTCAGTACCCTATTATGCACTCTCCAATACAAAGTTAGGTCATGTTTAGTAGATGTGAACTAAAGAAGAATAGATTAGTGGTCGAAAATGTAGGCAGTTGGGAGCTATCAATAATTTAGTACTAAGAATTCAAATGAATACTGTAGCCTGGGGAGTTCAAACAAAACCCATATTTAGAATCTAGGCTATTGGCACTGGACGGAAATTAAAGTGACCCCTATAGCACTACTATTCCAGAAAGCTAATTAGATAGTTTTGAAAAAAGTATTCTTATTAGGCAATAGATGAATATTGTGTACATTTTTTATGTAAATATACATAACTATTTAATTTAGTGATGTTTTAATAAAAAAAATATATAATGTAAATATGTATTTAGAGTAACTTTTGTATTATTATATTTACTCAGTCTAGAATTGAAAACAAATATTTATTATTCTCTAAGTTCATTCACTTTAATAAGCACTAGCGAGTCACCATCGCTATTTTATTCTCATTTTCATCCCCTTAAGGGGTGATTTACGGGACAAAAAGTATTCTATATGCTTTCCAGGGTGCCAAACTATATTCGTAGCAAATTTTATTTAAATCGTTAGCAGTTTCGCAGCTTATTCGGTACAAACAAACAAAAAAATCTTTCCTCTTTATAATATTAGTATAGATTTAAAATGTTGCTTTAACTGTATTAATACTATATTAATAAGATATCTAAAATATCAAGAAATTTTAAAAATTAAGTACTTAAGAGTTTTTGTTATATTTGCTGTAAAATATGAATGAATTCCTATAACTAATATTTATTTAAAATTCTAAACTCATTAATATTAGAGTCGTAGAATGCGTAATGATGGAAGATTTTACCTTAATTTTTTTAGTTAATCATTTTAAAATTACAAATAATAAATTGGTCTTCCGTATATCTACCGTAGTAAAGAAAAAACCTGTTATTTTAAATTATTTAATAAATAATCAACAATAACAACGCCAGCCCATTTTCCCACGCTATTTAAGGGCCAAACACAGTGTTAGAGTCGACTTTAAAAAATTCTCTCGCCCTCAAAGGCACGGCATAATTAAAATTTAAACCTTGGAATGAAAAGAAAAAATTTAACAATGCAGAAGATATTTTGACCTCGCGACAGTATGACCTGACAGTATAATTCTAACCCAAATGTAACATTCCGACGTAATTGCTGCGTAATTTTTGCTTAAAGGATAATTATATTTTACTTTATACGCCTTTTGTGATGTGGTGTTTTTGATATTAGAATATGTGCTGTTTTATTTTGGTGATAATTTAAAATGGATGTTACTTAAAGTTAATTCTATCTGTTTCATATACAATGAAATTAGAATTAAATTCTTGTTTTGTGCAATAAATTATGCTTATTATATATAACTAATAGATGGAAAATATAGGAAAGTTTGGTAAAATTGTTGCGATGTTACCGTGTAACAAAGAAATAACCAAACATAATATTTTATGTCGCACTTGAAATATTAGTAAGAATTTATTTAGGTTATATTATATATATTAGATCTAGCAAAATCAATGGGCGCCTTTGACGCAAATAATACTGAACCGAATTTAAATAAATGTTGTTAAACAATAACTGGTGATATCGAGTCGACCTTAGAAATTTACATGTCTAACACTGGCTAAATCTTAAGAGATACATCGAAACAATATCCTAAAAAATTGTAGGCCTTAATGAGACCTTTATCTATTTAAAACATACCTAAGAACGCTCCCGAGCGAAGCGAGAGTAAATGGCTAGTGTTCAATAAATATGTATATTAACCTTGAATTAAAAACAATTTCCATAATTTTTGATTTCAAACTCCAACTAAGTGCTTAAACACTTCAGTAGACAAATTTTTACTGAAACATTTCCAACGCTAATTAAAAGTGCTTTAAATTAGTACTAAACTCGATTTAAATAAGGAAAAGTTACGAAATCTAATTTGAAAGTCCCCGCAGCGATCAGAGTCCACCTAATTTGCGACATCTGACCATTACATTAATTTTTTAATATTTGTTAAAAATTCTTAATTAATTCTTCTTAGAGAAATGTTTATTTATAGCCTTAGTGGTTTTGAAGTCTTTGTTCCTCTATATATCATCTATATGTCTATCTAGGTACATTTTAACGCTTAGTATGGAATAGATAGTCGATCGCTTGCTCTGTGAAAGACAAAACTAATCTATCCCACGGGAACCGTATATTTTTCTGGGATGAAAAGTAGCCTATATGCTGTATCAGACTATAACCTATCTCTGTGCTAAATTTCATCCAGATCCGTTCAGCCGTTTTGGCGTGATTGGGTAACAAACATCCATCCAAACTTTCGCATTTATAATATTAATGGGATGAAATACTAAAATTATTATTAAATAGTATTTTATAGGTCACTTTCTGATGTGCATTTTAGGGCCAATCTACTGAACTGTACTTGATTACATTTTACAATCGAATGGTAGCTATTGAGAAATTGCCTCAGCAATGTGCACTCACAAAATTGGGTCTACACTATCTAGAAAGAGACAAACAGAATATATGGCCAATATGATCTCTTAACATACTTTTTTTCTTTAAAAATTCAATTATTTACTGCTTCTGGCATTAAATGGCAATATAATATTTTGCTATTATTGAAAAACTCATTAAAACTTGACTTTGGCTTCATTTAGTTTATTTTAACAATTGGTAACAACGAGCAATGCGTTTGTAATGATATTGTATGTTGATTGATATTAAAAAAATGCATATTCTTGGATTAAAATAAAAACAAATATTTATTTTTTCAATCAAATTAATCCACGTGCAATCGTTTAACAAAGTATAAATAATAATGTTTAAAATTTTATGGTTAGCTTTTACCCCGAGTTTGGAGTCTCCACTACAGAGGATTACCTTCCAACGAAAAATGTAAGCTTAGGAATATAATCCTTAAATAAATCATTGAACATTTAATAAAAGAAGAAAAATGGATGAATTATATCCAACTAAAAGCGATCGTAAAATTCAATGATAAAGTACTGCTATTATTTGCAAAAAATGAATTTTAGACTAAGAAAATATATATTTTGCTTATTTTTATACAATATATTTAAAGAATGAAAAAAAATATTTATTTTACAAAATTATTTTACAAAAGCACTTAATATATTGCTGCTTTTCTTTCAAGCTATTCAAAGAAATCAAGATGAAATCACGGTTTAATAAGCTAATTTCATAACCAAATTATCACAGGCCTTTTCAATCTTTGAATACTGTTGTATTAAAAAATACTTGTATTGTAAGTTGTTTAAGTAAATAATAATCAGTCAAATAAACCAATTGAAAAATTAAATCTTATTTCAAAACTAGCGACTCACCCTCGCGCCGCTCACGATCCTCCCTAGTTACGTTTTAACGTTTAGTATAGATTTCTCAGAGATGAGATATTTTCCCGCAGTAAAAAGTATCCTATATGTTGATCCGGATAACGTGCTATCATCATACAAAATTTTATCAAAATCTGTACAGTAGTTTTCTCGTGATGCAGTCTTAGACAGACAGACAGACAAACAAACAAACAAACAAACAAACAAACAAACAAACAAACAAACAAACAAAAATTCTAAATACTATAGATTCGGCCTCTTTATCGATAATAATGACTATTTGAGAAGATTTTTCTGAAACATTTAAAGTGTATATTCGACTCAAAATTTTATTATAAGTATTGATATTGGAAATATTTTCTTTGACAATAGAAACTACATATAATTATACTAAATTCAGTTACATTACAGTCAATGCAGCAAATGATAAGTGAGGTATGTTAAGCTTTATGATTATGTCAAGTTAGCCATTTATTATTCACTCCATGCAGATTACAGGGTGGAAGTAACAAAATCGATTGCAGCGTTTGCAAAAATGAAAATTGTAGTGAAACCTATAATGCTGTAAAATACTCGTTGCAGTTAGATTATGTAACAAGCGTTTGGTGTAGTGTAATTTAAGGTACTCAGCCATAAGGTTAGAACCACAAGTTTGTTTCTATGGGTCAGGGTAAAATCGTACGTAAGGTACATATCAGCGAATCCCAATAAGTTAGATATCTATATATCCATGATTTTCCTTACTAAAGATATACATTCGACGTAAGCTCTAAAAATATTATGTTGAATTCCTATCTCCAGTAAAGAGAACTACACACTCGTTAAGATTCACGGTTAACGGTGAAGTTGATTATCAGACTAACGTTATCTATAGAAAGTTCAAAACATTAATTTTTTTGAATCGCTTAATAATATATATGTCCTCATAAATTTATTTCAATAATTACTTACAAACTTTATACATAGAATACTTTCATAGAATATATTTTTTGAAAGTGAGTCTGAAATTAACGGAAAATCGAATTATACGCAATTATCAAATTTATTCGTAATTTTAACCGACTTCCAATTTCAAAAAGGAGGAGGTTCTCAATTCTTTGGAACCTTTTTTTATGTATGTTCATCGATTACTCGAAGACGCCTGAACCGATTTGGAATTTTTTTTTGTTTCAGAGGGTATACTTCCCAGGTGGTCCCATATAAATTTTATCGAAATCGGTCGAGCGGTTTTAAAAAAAATCAACAATAAATATTTTTTAAAACAAATTGTTTAATTCAACATGTTATTAAAAAAAACTTTCTTCTTACAAATTACCTGCTTATTACGTCTACACTAAAAATGGAAAAATAAAAACTTTTTTAACAAAAAATTAAAACCGACTTCCAGGCACTAAAGTGTAAAAAATAACTAAACTGAGATTTTCATTTAGAAGAGATACCTAACCAGATATTTTCGAAGTTGGTGCCAGCCTACAATATTTTAAGGTATGAATATCTAATAGGTAAATATGTATTTTACGTATCGAAATATATTAGATTTGCTTTGCATCGGCTTATTTATAATTTATGTGATGAGCACGAATGTTTGTACTCCATTCATGGGTGTTTATATTTATAATATGTATGTACTTAAAGTTATACATGTATAGTGTATTAACTATCTGGTATCCATAACACTAGCCTCGTAGCTTACCATGGAACTAGATGGTGCTGTGTATTAATAACGTATTTATTTATATTTACAGACACATAATATTTAATATTAGGTATAATAGAAGGAAGAGAATTTCCCAGATAGTGTGTATATTATATATATACTTCCATTATGTATAGGTATACTCGAAGAACATTACACCCACTCTCATTCTGGGGATCATTCCTTAAATTATTCCACCCCTCTGTAAAGTAGTCTGCGTAAATGTCATAATATCATAGGCACTTTACAATCTATTTTCAGTCAATTTTGTTGAAATAAAAGCCTCAGTTCCAAGTATTATTTATAAAGGAAAACATTTATCTCGAGGCTGATTTAGTTATTTGGCTAAAAGAGTAAAATCTTTACGTCACTTTCTGTTTGAGAACTTTGTTTGTATCATTAATTGGATGAAGTTAATATCTAAAGGAACGGTAATTAATTTTCTTTAAATAACATTTCTTATTCTAATATTATGTTTCTGATTGTGTACTTGGTAATATTATTATTTAGAATATCGATAATTCAAATTTTCAACCGACTTCAAAAAGGAGGAGGTTCTTAATTCGACTGTTTTTTTTTATGTTTGTTACCTCAGAACTCCGTCATTTATTAACCGATTTGGACAATTTTTGTGTTGTTCGAAAGTGTATACTTCCAGATTGGTCTCATTTAAATTTCAAAAAAAAATACCACCCGTAAGGGTGGAAAAATAGCTAATGATGAATTTAACATACTTCTAATTGTCATATAGACTTGAAACAGCAAATTTTTCTTTTCAAGTTATTTCGTGGGTTCTCAGTTTTCAGATTTTATAACTAAACTGACCTATAAACTAGTGAAACAAAGTTGTTTTTACACACAACTGGTGCATTTCATGCGGTTTTCCCCAAAGTTAAATTATAATTGAAATCCCAATGATTGAAAGGAATAGATAATTTTTAATGTTTAGAAATCCCTTTTCTAGCTGAGTAAAGCGACGGCGTGCTACTAGTCTGACTAGTATTATAACTGTAAACTTTTGTGTATGTTTGTTACTTCTAGACGCTGAAATGGGACGGACTTGAATAAAATTTAGCGTGCAAATATACGATGACCTGGAGTCACTCACAGGTTGTTGTTTGACACCTATAACTGCACACGAGCGAAGCGAGGGTACCTAAGTCTCTAGTAAAATACAAAATTGAAATCATACTATGCATTGTATAAATTGAATCTACTGCAATTTACTGAATATAAGAATACGTTAGTTTTAAATGAAAATAGCTTTTGAAAATGCGAATTTTGCATCGAGAGCGCCTATTTTGCATGCTATGCAATAAACCTTTAAAAACTGGCCCGGCTTTAAACAATGTAATACGAACATAAAAATTAGAATTTCATAAATATTATGATATTCACTATACATACTTCTAGATAATACTAATAATTATGGCACATGTACAATTTTATTATATACCTAACTGATTATTATAGATTGATAATACTTATATTAAAGCTTTAATCGTTTTGTGATATTTGTTACAGTAACGAGTAATTTTTAACAATTCTGTTTATATTATGCTTATAAAATATTTTGTCTTTTCCTGCACGTTGCAAAGGGAAATTTATGTACCGTCATACAGGATTATTTCTAAAAAGTGTGAACTCGCAGTTACTAAGAAACATTCATAGAGCGGACTTAATAATAATAATATTATTATTTAAATTATGTGCCTCATTCCTGATAGAGACAAATTAAAAGCAAATGTTAGTAATAAAATTGTAGAATCTGTCGATAATTAAAAAAAGAGGATATATACTCGTATATGTAAGCTGCTGCAAGGTACCAAGAATGCATTTAATTGAGTAAAAATAAAATATAACTATTGAAAAAAAAGTTGCTTAATAAATCTATACCTAATATAAAACTATGTTTAAAATTTTGTTATGGTAGATTCTTAGACTTATAGAAAAATTCTAAAAACTATAGTTTCGGCCTCTGTATCTATAATAATGATTATTTCAATAAGATTTTCCAAAAAATATTAAATGTACAGATTCGACTTAGTAATTTATGATATGTATAGATATATAGATAAGCTACCACTATTACTTTCACTTAAATCCGTTGATATATTCATCCGATAAGCAAAATGAACTCGAAACTTCCGGCATAGCAAGCAGTGTGAGTTTGCTCACGAATTTTTCACTACAAAAATTCTAGATACATGGCTTTTTAAATATTAAGCATTATGTCGATAAAATAAAAATGTTCACTAACAAGTAACGAAATATGTGCGTGACTATAACAATAAAATATTGAACGTGTTAGGTTCTAGTTTTTATAAGCACTCGAATAACTCACAAAATAAAACATAAATTAACAATAATTTTGTTTATAGCGTGCTTGTAAAAATCACTATAAATAAGAAATTTAAGAAATGGATTAAATATCAGTTAAATCAATTAATACTAAATTAAATTATTATTAGATAACTAACGATAACATTTAGTAAAGATTTCTCAGAGATGAGATATTTTCCCGTAGTAAAAAGTATCCTATATGTTGACCTGGATAACCAGCTGTCATCATAGCAAATTTCATGAAAATTTGTGAAGTGGTTTTCTCGTGATGCGTTTCCAGACAGACAGACAGACAGACAAAAATTCTAAAAACTATAGGTTCGGCCTCAGTATCGTAAGTAATGACTATTTCAATAAGGTTTTCCCAAAAAATATTTAATATCCAGATTTGACTCAGAATTTTATTAGGTAGATTTTAAGTAAAATTCAAGTAATATATTTGACTTAAATATCCTGTCTGAGTTTTAGCAAAATTAATCTTTTGATCTTATCGATTCGTTAGTTTAGCTTTAGGCATTTAGGTACCTATCTAGACTAACTCTAACGTCTTTTGGAAAGGTAAAATTTTCTTTGTATTTGACTTCTTGTTACTGACTTGATATTGAAAATTATTTAGCAAATGGATATATTTTATAATAGAGAATTTTTGTAAGCTAGCAGCTATTTTTTCAGTATATATTTAGTTAGACTAATTAAGAAAATTTAAAAAAGTTACTAAGCGAGATTGAATCGATATTGATTGAGTAATCTTTCTACACACAATTTTTCTAATTTCTTCAGTAAAATTTTTATAAAACTTAAATTTACTTAGTTAAAAAATTAAGCATATAAATAACTTTCAATTATAGCACTTCTATATAATAAGACTGTGACAATATTTTTTAACAGCCTGATTAATAAATATTTCAGTACATAGCGTTCTGATGTGGCAATTTGAATTATTACATACATATTTCCGTCATGAAATTCTATCGCATTTAAATCGTATGTAAATTGCGCTTTGAGTGTTACAGTTAAATTGAGGGGAGATAATAAGGACAATTTTCTATCTTTTCCAAATTCACTCCGTTTAAGATGTGGTATGCGCGATATTTTTTTTTCTGTATTTATATGAACGTATTATAGAAGAATATTCAAAGTTATGTTCAAGGGCGCATGTAAATTTTCTTCATTGGTGTGGAACTTTTTTGGGAGATTAAAAAAAACTGTTATTTTTTCTTAAGATATTGGTCATTTTATAAGGCGCCGTGCCCATAGGAGTACCTACAATTTGATTTCTGCGTCCATCTTTTTTATTCTACTATCCGTGAAGTATTAGACCTACGCACGTCCCGACACCCAGCTTCTCAAGTGATTTCTTTGATTTCATTCCGGCTAGATTATCGTGCACTACAGAGCCAACAATAAATAATATACAGGTACGTTTTATAATTTATTAAGATTCAATTAAACTATAAAACATAGTTAACAATGTCGTTATCACTATCACTATTGTTTTATTTATCTAAAGCAAATAGTAAATAAAATATCAGGTTTTATATCATGACACTATGATTAATAAATCTAAGCTATTATAAGTGATTCTTCTCAGATAAATAGTACCCCGGATTAACTTGCTAATAGAGTATAGAAGAATATATTCGAGATTAGCAGAATGGACACATTTTGTTCGAAATACATTCCAGGGACATCAATTTAGTATAAAGCTATCAATGTACTCACAAAGTAACCAAAATAGGTAATATTTTATTTTTAGCACCTAAATTATTTGCCTGGGTAGAAATCGAATACACACTCTTAGCTAGGTGCAGGTTTTAACCTCGTATGGAAAATAGAAAATGTCTACAACATATTAGTAATTTTAATATAAAATATATATATATAAATAATATTTCCATTTTGAATAACGTAGAAGTATAAAGAATTTCTATAAAAGAGGTTGCAAAATCTAACCATTTTTATTATTTACACTAGCATAGCCAACGGCTCCGTCCGCGTTCAGATGACAAAAAACCAAATTCTTAGGTTTTACTTATTAGTATACGCTTATACTCTTACATTACAGTTTTTGGTTTTTTCTCAAAAATGAGACATTTTTCCGCGGTAAAAAGTATCCTATATTATGTTGACCCGGATAACCAGCTATCATAATATCAAATTTCATCAAAATCCCTCCAGTGGTTTTTCCGTCATGCTGTAACAGACAGACAGATAAAAATTCTAAAAAACTATACATTTGACCTCTGTATCGATAATAATGACTATTTCTATAAGATTTTCGAAAAAATACTTAATGTACAGATTCGACTGAGTTAGAATTTTATTATATGTATATATAATTGTATTGCTCATATTCTTATTTGTATCTCTGACAAAAGCGATACTCATATATTTTGAAAGGGTAAATAAGAGGATTATACCTTAATAAATATGATGAAAACTTAATGATAAATATACCTACTACGAGGTTATTGAACTTCCATAATCCGACATGATTAAATAATAAATAATACATTGTTTTTTGTTAACTACTTTGTCAATACGTTTTTTTAATTCAGATCACCTTTACTTGATTTGTTTTTTTATATATGCTAGTGGCTCAGCCTAGCTTCGCTCGGGTTCGTCCCAAGATAAGTTTTAACAGTTAGTATGGAATGGATAGTCGTTTGCTTGCTCTGTGAAAAACAAAAACAAATCTATCCTACAGGAACCGTATATTTTTCCGGGATAAGAATTAAGCTATGTGCTATTCCAGACTATAATCTATCTCTGTCCAAATTCTATACAGATCCGTTCAGCCAAAGGTAACAAACATCTATACTCATAAACTTTCACATTTATAATATTGATGATGATGATGATGATGTTCTCCCGACCGATTCCGGCCACGGCGGCCAATCTCATTGAGACTAGCCAACTGCGCAGGAGATATTATAGTGCACAAGTGTACGCGCAGACACAGGTGCACTCTCTATTCCTGTCACTCTCATACTCCGGTGGGACGACTGCTCGACACGACCAGTGAGAGTTAAGGCGCAGGACCGACGGCTTTACGTGCTCTCCGAGGCACGGGGGTGAAACACCGCCAACTTCCCAACTCCGGGCTGTCACTGAGGCTTACTATACAGAAAGACTCAATAACTAAACTTGGCCCGACCCGGGACTCGAACCCAGGACCTCAGGGTGTGCAGCCGTACATGCTAGCCACTACACCACCGAGGCAGTTATATAATATAATATTAATACGGATGGGATGTATGTGAGAAATGTAGTGAAAAATATACAAAAACACATACATTGGAGACAGTAGCCCAGTGATAGCGCGCTTGCTTAGAAAACTAAGTGAAGTCTCGCACCTCTGATATTTTAATGTGCGAATTACTTTCAACATGATAACCACTTGTCTTACGGTGAAGGAAAACATCTGTAAGAAACCTGCATATCTGAGAGAACCTATCAAGTTTTCGAAGGACATGTGAAGTCCGCGAACCCACACTAGACCAGCGTGGCTTGATCACCCTCGTATTAAATGCCCATGCCCAGTAGTAGGGCACTGAAAAAGGCTAAATAAAATATAGAACTGACTTAAAATAAGTCTTTTTTTTTAAATATATTAAAAAGATAACGTCATTGATTAGACTAAAGAGATAATTACTCGAACGATTTGTTCCCATTTTCAAGTAAGTTGCCACTGTAGTTTGTTTATTAGTTGTTAAATGAGACTTGATTATTAAATTTTAATAATAATATACGGTTTAAGAATTTATTTTTTTAAAAAGAGAATACAATTCACTTTAAGTATTTGAGAAAACAAGATACATATAACTTAATCTATACAAATAATAAAATTATAACCGAGTCTGTTTTACATTAAACATTTTTAGGAAAATGTTATTGAATAATTATATCGATATAGAGGCTGAATTTATAGTTTTTAGAATTTTTGTCTGTCTGTCTGGGAACGCACCACGAAAAACCACTGAATAGATTTTGATGAAATTTGTTTTGATGATAGCAGTTTATCCGGGTCAACATTTAAAATACTTTTATTGTGGGAAAATATCTCTGAGAAATCTATACTAACCGTTAAAACGTACCAAGGGACCAACCCCAGTGGAGCGAGGGTGAGTCGCTAGTTAAATATAAATAAATATATACATATTTTAAAACAGACTACAAATTAATGAAAATGTTATAAATTATTACAAAATCCTATAAGTAAAAGATTAAACATTATCGCACATTTCTCGCGATTCGTACCACCAATGCGATCCTAGATTTTATCATAGGATTAGCAATTATAGTAAACTATCGGGCACGTAAGGTGTGCTTGGCATCGACTTTAAATATAAATTTAGCTGTTATTATGAAAAATATATTTTCTCTCTTTCTAATAATAAAAAATATATTTTATTATTTGTAAGTGCATTGTTTTTATTATATTGTAACATTACTCTTACGTCTGACTACTATTATAATTGTGAAAGCGCGTGTACGTACCTATGTTTCTATCTTCTCCATACTGAATCAGCTTGACGATTTTCGATGAAATTTATAATACAGATAGGCTAAATATAGGATAGATAGGATAAATTTATATTATAGGTAGTGGTACAATGTACTCGTATGTGCCACTTCTTTTTCGATACAACTTATACTGCAAAAAAGGCAAAATAATAGCATGGAAACTCAGTCTTATTCCTTTAAAATTATGCATGTTAGTATCTGAATGTTCAATTTAATATATCGAGTTAATATTTTTGTTCATGGTAGGTATAGTATACCTTTAAACACCAAGTTTTTTATCTTATTTTGGATAAAGAAAGTTTTACCAACAAAGATTTAAATTAAAGCAACCACTAGAGGTTACAAACCTGGTAATCCACTGAATATTTTTAACTATTTTAAAACTACAATTCCATACTCGTAGATGTTAAGTACTTTTAATACATAATATATTTAATGTCGCTAGTTCCATTCCCGCAAGAAAATCTGTGTGTGCCTATTGTGGACTGATGAATATTTATTTCCTTAATGAATAGACTATATCTTGAGGGTCGCTCTATACAAAATATATCTCAAAATACCACCAATATAAGTATTCCAAAAATTTTTTTGCAACTTTTATTTTTTTATAACTTTTATGTAAGTTTATAATTATTATACGTCGACAAAATATCTGATTGAAATAAAGACGGTGAATTATACGATACTGCTGATTCTATATTACATTTTACCTGTTCGTTATTTTACTATCCATATAATAAAGTCGACAAGCAAAAACAGATGGCACTTCCAAAAGAACAATATTTATGGCGTGATTCAGTGATATCTTGCGCGATATATCATGTGGACAGCCAGATTTAAAGCGAAAAAAGAACTAAACCGAGAAAAACAAAGCCCCAGCACTTGTCAGAACTGGAAAATTATTTTCTGAAACTTACTTCGAGTTATGAAGTCCGGAGAAATTAATTTTTTCAATTACCATAGTCTCCTTGAAATGAGGTCGAGGTAAGCTTTATTTATTCACTTACCTCCAAAACTATAATTCATACCTTATCGCATTACGCTTAGACCTTGAACATTTGTAATACAAATTGTTTTACGAGGTTTTGTTTTAAAGTTATGTACAAGACATAATTTACATGGGAAATAAATATTATGTACATTATTCAGATAAGTACCTGTACAATTTTATATCTTTATCGATGTCATAAAGACTTTGTGCATCGGATACTAGAATGTCAACCTAAGGTAATTTTTTTAAAGAGCATTTTGTTAATCATCTACTTTTTTAATTAAAAGTGGAAGAAATAAATATTAAAATACAAGATATAATAAAAATATTATAAACACACAAATTAAAAAATATGTGTTAAAATTAAGAAAAAAAATATTATTCCTTTTAGTAAGAACTTATTAAAACATTTTAGTTTTGCTTTTTCAATATATACAATTCATTAAGAACAAAGATTGAAAGATAAACTATATTTGAAACCGCATCGCCTGCTTTCAGATAACAATTCTATACAGGGCACTAAAATAACAAGCCGTTTGCTCCCGAATGTAGAAATGTACGTTAAAATAAATAACCCGTTCAAAATTAAACCCAAACTCGTTCCCATTCCCGATTGTTCGGTGTGAATGCATTCACAAATCCTGCTACACTAAAACTTTGACAATAATTTCCAGCGTATAAGCGGATAGCTAAAAAAATAGAACATTTTTGTAGGATTTTTTAAATTGCTTAAATTATATATTCAAATAGATAATCGATTGAACTGCTGTGATATGCTGCTATGACGGTACTATGTTACCAAATGGTTATATACGTACAGTGTCGATTAATTTAAAAATATAAATTGATATGTAATATTTATGTCTCCCTAAGTTTCTTTCAAGGATTGAGGCGCATTTGATACAGTGTTTTTTAACTAACAGTATCTTATCTTATATATAAACTAGCGCCTCACCCTCACTCTGCTCGGGTTCATCTCTACTTACGTTTTAACGTTTAGTATAGATTTCTCAGATATGAGACATTTTCCCGCAGTAAAGAGTAGCCTATATTATGTTGACCCGGATAACCAGCTATCATCATACAAAATTTCATCAAAATCCCTCAAGTGGTTTTTCTGTGATGCGGTAACAGACAGACAGACAGACAGACAGACAAAAATTCTAAAAACTATAGATTCGGCCTCTGTATTGATAATAATGTTTATTTCAATAAGATTTTCCAAAAATATTTAATATACAGATTCGGTTTAGTTACAATTTTATTATACGTATAGATAAAAAAGAATCACTGAAATTATGTACGCGCATAACTTCGGATCTACTACACCAAATTGGATTTTTTTTTGTGTTTGTTATTGTCAGGAAGTTTTGTATGGAAGAAAATTAAAAGATTTTTTTTATTAAAATATATATTTTTAAATCTCATGTAAGTGAGGGAGTGAAATAATTTTTATCCCGGAAATCATCCCTTAAGGAGATGAGAATGAGGATGAAAGATTATATGGGCAAGCAAGCTAGGGACGACGAACGAACCCTCCAATTTTTACTTAATTGCGGCGAAGTCCAAAGGAGAATTTTGTTTTTGTTTGAAGTCTTTAAATCACAATAAATTAAAATTTTAAAAAATACCCCCAACACAATACCCCTAAAATATACAGTCGAATTATATAATAGAAATACCATAAATGAAACACTCTTTTAAACATTTTGTACCTATACAAGGATCGATAGGTACCTAATTTAAGATGAGGAGCATGTGTAATTCTTTTTCTAATATTTTCGTCATCTCATTCGCCTTATGTAAATCTGGTAAAAGACCAAAGGAGCGTAATTATTTTTCTGACGAATCTGTCCCCTAAAGCACTGTAAGCATTAACAAATATTTCTGTACTGAAAACGAAATAGCTCTTAGTCGCGATCTCAAACGCAATTCCATTCTGAATTGAGTTTCAGTTAGTGTGATTCTAGGTATTTTAAAAAATTAATTATATTTGTGATATTTTAAATATACTTTTTATAGTTTTATTTGTACCATTTCTTTACTAAGACCATAAAATATATGGTTAAATTCTGTACTAGTAAAAAATTTAAGTTTTACTATCTTTTATATTTTTTTATTCAATAGTTTACTAGTGGTGATAACTAATAAGAGTCTATTGACGACACGTTTGGCCCAGTTTTTACTTCCTGTACCAGCGGACGCGGGTTCGAGTCCTGCTGGAGGCATTCATTTGTGTGATGATCACGAATGTTTGTACTCTGGCCGTGCGTGTTTATATTTATAATATTATATACGTATTTAAAGTTATATATGTGTAATGTATCAACTATCTGGTATCCATAGCACAAGCCTCTTAGCATAACATGGAACTATGTAGATGATGCTGTGTGTTTAATGTCTCAAGATATTATTTACTAAGTATTTATTATTTAATTCGACAAGACTCGTAAAATATAGGTGCAGGATGGTTTTACGTGCTGTGTATATACAATATACTCGTAGTGTGTTATTGAATAACAAAACATTTTTATCTTGTTTGAACTGTACTGAAAACACAATGATGACATTTCTTATACGAAAGTCACTCAAAATGAGTTCGAATATAATTCGATGAATCTGTTTCAATTGGTTATATAAATCTTAACTGTAATTTAGATGTAATCTATCTATATGGATAGACTTAGATACTTTGGCTTACTTATGATGTTGAAAAATATGTCATTCTGAGTACTGATTCCATATTAAACCACGTATTCGGATGTAATTATTAATTTTTTCTGTTGAGAATTTCTTAATAGCAACATGATGTGAGGGAGTTAGTTTTGATACACCCGAGTGCCTTAGCAAATACGTAAAACCTTCGGTTCTGTAATTAACTATTTTTTGGCCTCATATCGAACTACAATAAAAAGTGGATATACAATATGTAGTGTATATAATTATTTCTGAGATAATTGAGTTTTGACTGGTTTTCATTATGCTGGTAGTCCCCGAAGTTAGCGCGTTCAAACAAACAAAAAAACATGTACGTACTATAGATACATTTAATAATGATAATCTTGACGCCATACATCTAGAATCTCTAAGCTAAAGTTCATAGTTGCATATTTTCACTTTTTCCAGTTCATTTGCCATCAAGTTAATTACTAACGGAATGCGCAATAACAGAATAAATAGTTGCTAAGTTCTCCATTTCCTTCGCAGAGGAGTAAAAATAATAATTGGTGACCCCTTGTGACTTGTCTTAGTATTTCTTGCAACAAACATTCAAACCACCAAGTTCTTTAAGAATCGAGATGCAAGAAGGTTCCTCATAGAAAAAATAGCAATATTTTAGAAAAAAATAGTAGTTATTAAATATAACTATACTAGATTTCATGTTTTAAAAACATAATCATCAATAATACTTTTTTAGATTTACGTGAATATTCGACATTTTAAAATAAAACTATGTCTGTCTGTAACAACTATGTATATAAGAACATTTTTTGAACGTTGGGAAATGCATTTACGCACGAGGTGTGGGGCTCATCGGCCAAATCCATCCATCGGCAAAGCCAGTACTACCCACTATAACCCAACAAAATCTTCCCCCTTCTTAATGGGGCGTCGCAGGATCGCTTACGCATTCTACTACGACGGCCTGGATTTATACCTATAAGAACCTTGAAACTCTTAAATCTTAGTATCTCCCTTGACCATGATTGCTGTAAAGCATTCGAAACGTCGAGAAACAAAAATAAAAATAAATCCGCCAAAAATTAAAAAGATAGTTTTATTTTAAAATAATCATCAATGTCTATACGTATATATACATATACAGCAAAACGTATTACCATTAAAAAGCTACACCTGTTATTATTAGTGCACGAGTACACCCAGCTCGTATAGTGCCGCTATGACCGGTGGCATTAGGTGTCGTAAATAAGAATTTATGGAAAGTAATAAACGGTAAATATTTATCCTGTGGACGTATACGTGACACGTGGATTCTCTATAAACCGCTAGTTGACGAAATAAAGTAACCTTAAAAGTTAATTTTAAACAACAAATAATAATACTATTAAAAATTGCAAAAGTTTGTATGTATGTATGTTTGTTTGTTTCTCCTTCAGGCCGGAATGGCTGGATGGATTTAGATGGAATTTACATAGTTGGACAATACCTGGAATAGCACAAAAGTACCTGGGGACGCATCAAGTGAAACGAGATGTCGATAACATATAAATAATACTATGTCTATAAATATAATTGTGTATTATATAAGAACCTATTAAAAACATAGTTCGTTTTGCTATTTTTATTTTTGTAGATTCCATATCTCCGTTTAAAGAAAGAGGAAGGAAAATCTCAGAGTTAGTATAACATTGAAATAAAATGTTATTGATTTTAAAGAAATTTTCATAGATGGATAGATTATTGAGAAGGAAAAAGAAGTATTATTATTAACGGGAGTAATAAAAATTCTTTCAGGTTAGATATTAGGAGGATTTGGGGTGATCATGAACGAATTAGAGACAATTCGTTCATGGGGGTGATATACGAGTATGTTACATGTATGGTTTAAGCAAGTTAAGTAAAACTACGAGCAAGTATAAGTAATATAATTTAAAGTTATAATTTCCTAGCACTGAAATATACGGGGTCATTTTTAATTTACTCAAAACTTTTTGGGAATATACTATTTACATCATAACAACAACATCTGTAACAAGAAAAAAATATATTCCTTAAATTTTTATTTTCATGCAAAAATAAACATATTTTTATTGCACCTTCTAAACGGTAAAGTTCTAGCTAGCATCTGGCCAAGTTTAAATGAGTAAGGGCCACTTTCTACACCCCTCCACCTCTCCTCCTCCACCGGTCACGCGCTTTCTTTTGCTAATTCCTGGACTATTACCGTTTAGTAGGAGCAATAAAAATACTTTTATTTATGTAAAATTTAAGAAATATTTTTTTTCTTACAGATGTTGTTATTATGATGTAAACAGTCTATTCCCAAAAGGTTTTCAGTAAATTAAAAATGACCCTGAATAAAGCTCTTAGTATCTTCTGCAGGGCAATGTTTGTAAACTTTTGTTACATCTTATTTCAGTATCGTATTAATAGCTAGCTACTTTAATATTTTATCGATAAACCATTTGAAGTTTGAAACAAGGTTATTAAATTTTGATACTCATAAAATATACTTCCTGTCGAAACGAACTTAAATAAATAAAATGATCATAAATCTATACTAATATTATAAAGAGGTAGTTTGTGAGGTTGTAGGGGCTAACCTCTGGATTTATTAAACCGATTTAAATAAAATTTGGTAAGAAAATAGTTTGAGACCCTAGGAAGGAAATAGAATACTTTTTATCCCGGAAATTATCCCTTAAAGGGTTAAAAATGGGGATGAAAATTTGTATGAGGAATCAACCAAGGGACGAACCCGAGCGAAGCGAAGGTGAGTCGCTAGTGTTTGATATAGATTAAATGAAGATATTTCAATATAAATATATAATACTAAAAGCTATAATATGAGCTTATTTTTAATTTATGATTAATATACTTAATTATTAGTTTATAATTTCCAAAAGAACATTTATTCACTGTTGATTTAATAGTTTAATTACACTCAGCATGTCATAGAGCGCTAACGCTTTGCATGTAAAAAGCCCATTTTAAAATAAAAAAAAATATATTTTTCACCACGTTTGATGGTACATAAACACATAAAACTATTTTTATGGCACCGATACTGTTCATAGAGGCTAAACGAAATAGATTAAATAAAAGATAACTTTGTTAGCACCTAACGCTTTGCGCAAACGACACTATCCAAAGCTATTGTCACAAAACACCAGTAGTCAAATTTCTGATAAACAATGAAATTTTAAATTCTTTCATCAGATTTTTGTAGTATTAAAAACTAAACGCTTTTAATAGTAATTAAATTTAATAGTTAAACTTATTTAAATCGTCTTTATCGTCAAACCAGCGGACTTTGATAAGATGACATTTTAATATACCTATAGAAATTCAAAAAAATTGTATTTATATGTAAAATTGAAGCGTTATCTCAATGATTTCTATTTATTCCCTTTATTTTCTATTTGTAAACGATTGTCATTTTCTTTTAACTGCCTGTTATGTTATAGCCAGAGGACTTTGACATCAGGGTGACAGTTCTTCTGTGGCTGTAGATACCTATATTTGTAGTTATTTTAAAGACATTTTCTAATAATCTGACCCATAATCTGACACATATAACTATTAAAAAATTAAAAAATCTGTCTATAAAACGGGATTTTTACTATGCTTATCACTTTTGAGAGTTCCCGATGCTTCGACAGAGTTACAAGCGCTGTGATTACTTGTATACTTACTGATGACTTTGTGGGTGCATGATAAACTTTTTATTGGCAGACATATCTATCTACCCTCTTTCTAGTTCGGTTTTGGAACATGTTAAATATCTCCTTTTACATCATAGTAATATAATAAAAAATCACTTATGTAAAAAAAATATAACAATTGTACGTTGAATCGCATTCACGAAGTCTTTCCAGCACGTTTTATACGACGCGTCTCTCTAAACAGGATACCATTTGTTCTCCAAACAGGAAGTAAAGTTGTTTACTGGTACTCTTTGCGCTCAAACTTTTCTTTCAATACAACGTTGCATTGAAACTTCGTTTCGGTGCAGCCTAATAGACTCGCGAGATCTCCGGATCTACTCTTGTGTTGATAAACTTCTTAGAAGCTAAGTTTTAGCTTTAACTTTTTGTGTTAGTGAATTGTGGCGCACAGTGTAGTTGGATAAAAATAACAGTTTTTTTTTAAGTCAACACTTATTTTTACTTTATTATTCTTTTACTTACTTTATACAGCTACTATGGACTCATATCTATTCGTCCGGTATCTTTTAACGGTTAGTTTAGATTTTTAGAGATAAGATATTATCCCGCAGTAAAAAGTATTTTATATGTTGATCCGCATAACTAGCTATCATTATACCAAATTAAATCCGTACAGTGGTTTTCTCGTGACGCGTTCCCAGACAGATAGACAGACAGATGGACGGACGGACGAACGAACGGACGAATTCGGCCTCTGTTTCGATAATAATGACAATTTCAATAAGATTTTCCAAAAAATATTTAATGTACAGAATCGACTCAGTTACAATTTTATTACATGTAAAGATTATCCCTCTACGACCGCGGACACGCCGGCGTTACAGTTAACAATAGATTTCTTAGTTTAATTAATTTCTTAGAAATTTTCCTAGAGGTGTTAAAAATAATAACTACGATGTTTCATTACCTACCATAATATCAGTTATGAGTAATATACTTATAATATGAGCAATTACTTATAATATTTATAACTTATTCATATATTTTATTTAAACTTGGCTTATTTTGAAAAATTAATCATAGTAAAAATTAGCTCATAGAATTTGAACTCGCGACCTCCTATAAGTAACTATCTCTCAGATAGACACATACCTACCATTAAACTTAACGTCAATTAAAAAAAAAACAATTAATTTTTATTTGGACTTGTATTTAAAATTCAAGAATTACTGGGTTTTTTTATATTATATATATATTTTTATATAACATTGAAATATCATCTGGTCGAGTATTATTATTAACAAATAATATCTATTTATTTATTTATGATAATCCAACAGAATAAACACTATAATACCATTACAATATATACATTAAATTATAATATTAAATACACAAAATAATTTTAGAATAGAAGCTATATATAGCAAAATAGAAAATTAAGATAAGCAATTTCGAGCAGTGGGCTACAAAACGTCGCCTGCGGTTACTTTGAAATCAGCTGAGCCGGGACAAATCCATCGACGCGAGTAAAATATACGGGAAGCACTAACCTGTTCTTATTCTACCATAAATTCCATGTAACTTTTATATGAGATAAGCCACTATGTCTGATTTTCTGAAAAACAATGAGAAAGCAAACATTTAGTATAAGTGGCGTTATTTAAAATGGTATTAGCTAATTATACTACAAGTTTTTGGCCGCGGCATCATTCGTGTGGTGAATGGAGTGAGAATAAAGATAGCCTATGTCCGTCCCCAGGATGTAATTTATGACCGAGACAAACTTTATGGAAATCTGTTTAGCGGGTTAAGAGTGAAAAGGGAGTTTTAATGTTAGTATGGATCAATTTTCTAGCATTTCACATAGTTCTTTTGCATGGCAAAATTTAGAGTAGTTTAGATTTTTGGCTTTAACATTTATTTTGGAGGATTCCATCTATATTATTATATAGTCTGAGTTATGATAATACAATTGTCAAAACATTGGATAATTCCTTCACCAATTTTCGCCTCTTTAGTTGACGTATTTGCATAAGTTCTTAATGCAGTGACAATGACAATTTGAACTAAAACTAAATTCACATTAGGCCTAACAGAATTACGGAAGCATATTCATTAATCACTCAAGAAAAGGTCCATTGTTTCGTCCACATTAAATCTTAGAAAATGACAACTATACCTACCATTCGCAAATGACAAAATTAAACACCCTTTTCATTGTTAATTCTGGACACCCTTTGTTATGAGGTAAGGAAGGGATTTGTAGAGATTTACTAGATAGTTAGGTCTATTTACTAATTGTCTTTAATCTTACACTAAAATTGAAATAATTTTATTTAATATAATAGAGCTACGTTCTTCTTATACCACCTAATTTATTTACCAAAATTTATAATATTAGGTTAGATCAGTTCTATTTTGTTTATGATTAACTATGGATTCACCCTCGCTTCGCTTCGAGTACGTCTCTAGACAAATAGATCTATCTCAGGAGAACCTTACATTTTTCCGGGTTAAAAAACCGGTCTGGTTTGAAAGAGTAACAAACATCCATCCATACATCCATCCTCACATACCTTCACATTTGTAATATTAGTATGTATGATTAAGACGTGATATATAATGGCATGTAATGTTATTTTATGTTTTATAATATACCAAACGAAAATGAAGAAATTGAAAAAAAGTTGAGGAAAAGTTGTTCCCGCAGAAAAGGCAGATCAGATTTGGATGTTTAGCTCATAGATAGACTATGGAATAACACATAATCTTGTAGAAGTAAATATAATATAACAAATTATAATGCTTTTACGATAGAACCACTAAGCAGAATCTTTAAACAGTGTAACAACATACATAAACGGTGTAAAAAGTAGCGTAAAGGTATTACTTGAGTGCCAAACTTTGAAACTATGATGTGGTCTTAGATGCACGCGGTAATTTTATAATTAACACATAATGTTAGAGTTGCTTCACACCGCGAAGTTAGTAAAAGGATTGAAATATATAAAGTGATTAGGGTTGACAGTAATTTAAAATTGAATTAACGAGTTTTTTTTTACTTTTTACAATTTCAAACTTGATGACTAATGATAGGTTGAGGATTTAATAATAAAATATTATTATTTTTTCGAATTGATAATTTGGGCGATATACTACTACAGTGCCGGGAGGAGGCAATTTTATAATATGATACCTATCAATGAGGTAAGATGCTAATATTATTATATTTATCAATTATATTTTCTTATCTCTGTTTTACTTTTTTGAAAATATTTGATCACGTGACGTTATGAATTAGCAGGAGATAATATGATAATAAACATGCTGGGGCATTAACAGCACCAACTAATTCCATGATAAGCCAAGAGGCTTGTGATATGGATACTAGATAGTTGATAAATGCATACATATTATAAACATAATAACATTAAGAGTACAAACATTCGTGCTCATCAAACAAACGAATGCTCCCAGCGGGACTCGAACCCGCGACCACTGGCAAAGCAAGTACAAACTGAGCCAAATGTGTCGCCAGATAATATAAGGCACGAATATAATTCACGATATCAGAATTTGTAAGTGTTCTATCAATTATGTGTATGACGAAATCCTGTATAAGAATCTTGTTTTCGCAGCAAATGTCTACAGTGAAATGACAGTGCGAAGAAAACAGCCATATCCTTATGTCTCAACCGAAGTTATTTAAAGCGCGATATAAACCTTGTGGACACATTTTGAATGGAGTGTGTTTTTCTGTTTTAATTGACTGAGTACGGGCAACTGTTAACATTGACTGATTTTTTAAATGAAATAAATTACAACTTATAATTAAAATTAATAATATTCATAAAATTTTACTATTATTATTTTCATTATATCATTAATAGTATAAAGGTAAGAATTACAACCCTAGCTTGCAATATATTAAACTTTCTCTTAAACGTCCAACTTTGCTACTACGTAAGTTTTAAACCACATTTTAATCAAACTACTGATATCTCAACCAATTTTCTAATAGAACCAATCTATACTAATATTATAAAGAGGTAAAGTTTGTGAGATTGTGAGTTTGTGACGTTACGTGTTGACGGTAGGTAGGTAAGTAATCTCTGGATCTACTGAGCCGATTCAGATGAAATTTGCTAAAAAGATAGTTTGGGACCCTGGGAAGAACATAGAATACTTTTTTCCCAAAATCATCCCTTAAGCGGGTGAAATTAGGGATGAAAGATTGTATTGGCAAGCTGTTATAATGTAAATACAATTCATTCCGAAAATACGGTACATCCAATACATATACATACATACAATATAAAATACAAATTGTGAACTTATGTTTAAGTCAGTGTGGTCAGTTCTTCTAACGGAATGTGGTATGTATCATAATATTTAGAGGTAATAGAGTAATATAATAGAATATTCAGACCAGTACAAATCTTATTCAGATGCCGTGATCCCGTATCATCCAATATAGTTATGGAAAATTGTTATGGAATAGCTAAAGTAAAAACTTTTGTAGTTTTTACTTTAGCTATTCCTTAAATAAAAATAAAATAAAACTTAAAAATTAACTTAATAATCATTTTAGTGGCCTCTAAATTATTTTGTATTTCGTATTATTTCATAAAGTTTCGTACTATATAAAGATATAGATATATAAGTATATGAAAATATCTTCGAGTATAATCTTCGAGGTAATTATCGATAAAAGTGTTGTGAAATTTCTATTACTTTATCTATTTTCAAAACTTTCCACCCTGTACTTAAGAAGTTTGTGAAGGCAAAACGTGTATGTCTTTAGTAGCGTATAACTCGGCAATTGGTGCCATTAACAAAGAACACGATAAGAAACATTTATCATATTTTTATACATCTACCCAAAGATCAGAGTATAGCTATGAGAATAGAATTATATTACAAGTTCATATTATATTCAGTTTTTTGCACGTTTTTGTATGGAGTATCACCCCTATTTCTTTATTTTCGTAATTTGACTTTCATATTGTGTAGCAATTCATATAAGATTCCTAAGCTAGGTGTCTTATGTCTTATGTATTTTACTTATTTTAAGTCTATATAATTGATGACACGGCTCAGCTTGTATTGACCCTATTTGCTGTGCTAGCGATTGCGAGTATGAAAAACTTAATAGATAAACTTGGCCCGACCCGGGACTCGAACCCAGGACCTCTAGATCTGCAGCCGTACAAGCTAGCCTCTAGACCACTAAGGCACTTTCTCTGTCACTTGTTATTTACTTAGAATACAAACACCTGGTTTCAACCGAGAAGTAGGACATAAGGAACACGTAATTGAATTTTGCTTGGCTTCAAATTGGAAAACGACGTGATTTAGAGTTCATAAAACATGGGAAACGACATTTTATCTTGTGTTTTATAATTACAACTTTTCCTTACTTTACTGTTTTAGTTATATTACTGTACTGTTTTAGTTTTAGTTATATTAGCTTTTACATTCGGCTTTGTATATGTTTATTAAAACATAATATTTGCTTATTTAATTCATAGTTATCGTTTAGTTTTGTCTTATGTGGGATACTAGCGACTCACCATCACTTCGCTCGGGTTCGTCCCTATGTGATTCTTTAAATTGACATAACTATTTTATTTATGAACCGTTTGAAATAAAACAAATACTAAATGTTAAGTGAAGCTTATATATATACACACACATATATATATATATATATATATATATATATATATATATATATATACATTAGTGAAAACCGCATCCAAATCGGTTTAACCGCGTGAGATTAGCACGCACAAACGAACACAGACAAAAATTCTAAAAATCTCTGTTTTGGGTTCTACTGCGTTAGTAAAGACCCTCAATAATAGTGTTTCTCAAATATCTTCCATGTACAGACAGCGAACAGTTACACTTTTATTATATGTTAAGTATGTTGGATATTGCCAAATACCAAAAGGCAGTTGTAGCTCATTGGTAGCGCGTTCGCTTAGGGAACCGAGTGAAGCGAGATCAAATCCTGGGTGTTGCACCTCTGATATTTTTATGTGCGAATCATTTCCAACATGATTACCACTTGGGTTAACGGTGTAGGAAAACATCGTAAGGAAACCTGCATGTCTGAGAGAACCTAACAAGTTTTCGAAAGACATGTAAAGTCCGCCAACCCGCACTTGGCCAGCGTGGTGGATTTATATATGTAGCAATATACTCTATGGTGGTGGACTAAGGCCTGATTCTCGTGGGACTCGTCGTGGGACTTTAAAAAGGGCTGAATACATGTTGGGTGTTATAAAGAGATCAAACTTTGTACAGCCTTCTTAAAATATAGGCTTTAAAATTCAAAGTTTAACTTTAGTCTTATCTAACTGAATGTTTCAGATATTAACATGTGCACACAAAAAATCTCTTTAACTTTATTTTAATACCAGTGACTTATTTGACTTTGACTTGGTTGATTCCCCACATAAACTTTCATCCCTATTTTCACCCCTTTCAGGGATGATTTCCGGAATAAAAAATATCGGAGGTCCTTTCCAGGGGTTTAAACTATCTTCATACCGAATTTCATCTAAATCGGTCCAGTAGTTTTTCAGTTTGCTCATTACAAACATACAAAAATACAAATATTTCCTCTTTATAGTATTAGAGTAGATATTGCAAATGTATCTCGGAGAAGATAATATTTCAAAATACATTAAAATTAATTAAGGACGATGGTCTTTAAAAGAAATGTGTAATTATTACGTAACGTAATTATATTCATTTTTCTAAGCAACTTATTTTTAATTAAAAACTATAATAATTGAAAAGGTTTATTTTATTTATGATATTATGTAATAAAAATGTAACAATTTTTTTTAACCATAATTTAATTACAATTTATAAAACAACATCATAATTAATAATCATAGCAGTTCTAATCTATATCTATACATATAATAAAATTGTAACTAAGCCGAATCTGTACATTAAATATTTTTTGGAAAATCTTATTGAAATAAACATTATTATCGATACAGAGGCCGAATCTATAGTTTTTAGAATTTTTGTCTGTCTGTCTGCCCGTCCGTCTGTCTTTCTGCCTGTCTATCTCTAGTCAAAACCCTTTTTCTCAGAAACCCGTAGAGGTATCAAGTTAAAATTAATACCAAATAATTAAATCCATAATCCCTATTATCGGTGAAAAAATTAAAATTATAAGTCAATACAATCACAAGATATAGCCGTTTATTTCGCATATTTTAACGTTAGGGAACTCGGAAGGTAACCAAAACGTATAGGGTACTTCCCGTTGACTTAGAGTCACGTTTGGCATGAAGTGTCTTATAGCACATCATATAATAAATCATACTTTTGGGATTATAAACTTATTTTAATGTTTCATTCTACGGAACCTAAATGTGTGAGTTAGACTCGCCCTTGTCCGAATATTTATAATTTGAATTTCCATGCGTTTCTAAATCTTGTTTCGATTGTGAACAAACTTTAGTGTTTGTGGCTCTAAAAAAGAATTTTTCTTTGCCTTTTATATACATATTTCCACACCATTCTTCCCTAGGGACGAATGAAAGGAGCGTTATTAGCGTCCGACAATCCAGCCGAGCCTGAAGTTAAGAGACCCACTGGGAGGTGATGGGTTGACCTGATATTTTTGAAATAATTTCATATTCTTAATTTTAAGAATAAATTGCGTGATTACAGGTATAAATTTAGAATTCGCCATTTTTGAAACATTATTCTTACTCTATGATCAAAATTATATAGATAGTAATATTATATAATATTTATGTATTTAAAGTTATATATGTGTAGTGTATCAACTATCTGGTATCCATAACACAAGCCTCGTAGCTTACTATGGAACTAGATGGTGCTGTGTGTTAATGTCCCAACATATTTATTTATTTATTTATAATTAAGCTAATGCACATTCTTTTTATACGAAAAATCTCAAGAAACCAATACATTTATCGAATAAATGTTGATCTGAACATAATGTTACAATATTCATTTCGCAGCAAGGCTTATTGTGTCACCATTCCTTTTACAGGAAATCAAAACATAAAAATAAACGGTTAAGGGCAAGCTATAACAAACTCTATGACTTAAACTTAAATATCGAATTAGCTTGAACTAATTTTTCACTTCGTTACCGTAGACTTACGTTCATAAAGCACCCTAGATTCGAAGTGGTATAAAATTTTCTTCTGAAAATGTTTTTTGCTTTACAATGCAATATGAATTCAAAATGTATGTATATAAAGTTTAATTTAGAATGATGTTTCCTAGTGCATCGTATGGCAAAGACCAATTTGGTTGATTTCATTTAAGAAAGCCCGTTAGTGCATGTATGCCTAAATATCTTATTACGTAGAAAATAAGGACTGAATTAGTATGCACTTGTGGAGGACGGAAAATCAATTATGGGTCTATTAAGCAATACACTTGTTAAATGAGTAAAGTTTTGTCATAGGAAGGTGATTTGAATAAAAGTTAAATGCGTCTTTGAGTGAAGATTATTCGTTTTATTGTAATTAAAGAGGTATTTGATTTTGAATAGACTTTTAAGTATTATTACGAATCTTTTGTATAGGGGTATAGAAAAGTGTTGTTTTTAGACTTTTTCAGGCAATTTTTTAATTTTTTCTCTCCGTAAGAACCATCCTCGTACTTCAAGGAATATTCTAAAAAAATAATTAGCGAAATCGGTTCAGTTGCTCTCGAGATTTGCGCTTACCAACACATTCAGCGATTCATTTCATGGATTCATATTATAGATAGGTATGTATATTATATTTATTAGGATTAAGAATAGTAATACACAGATAATTTACATAATAAATTAAATACAGTATAATTGTATTTCTTTTTAAAGGTAATCACAACATGCATTGATTGTTTGATAAATAAAAGGATAATAAGAAAACTAAAAACTGAATTATTACATTATTGAATAAATTAATATGAATTATTAAAAAGAAATAGAATTATTTATTTCACAACTTTGGTTATTTCTACTAAATATGTTTTGGTGAAATATGCAATGTATTCCGTTTGTAATTCAATTTATACTTTATTCAGCCATTTTTTACCTTCTCACTGCTGGGCACGGGCCTTCCTTTACTACAAGGGAGATGCTGCACCATGCTGGCTAAATGCGGAGCGGGCTTCACATGACTTTCGAAAACTTGATGGGTTCTCTCAGAGATGCAGGTTTCCTCATGATGTTATCATTCAAGCGGTAATAATTGGAAATGATTCGCACATGAAAATATCATAAGCGACGCCTGGGATTTGAATCCGCTTCACTCGGTTTCCCAAGCGAGCGCGCTACCACTGAGGTGTTTATTTAAAAAAAAATCTAGTTTGTGTAGCTATAAGCTAGCGTAACTAAAGAAAATGCTTAACTATATAAACAATCACAGCCTCTTCAAATGTGATTTCGTGTTATCCAGCTATTACTAATTTGCTCTCGCAATCTCAGTTCCTGTCTTCTAGGCGACTATTTCTCTTTCAATTTAGCGCTGACTTCACTCTATTAAAGATACTGTATTTGTGCTGCTTTAAAATAAATAAAGACATTTTAAACTAACTATAAAGAAGATATTCTTTTCAACGTTATATTTAATATTACCTTTTTTATTATTTATATACACATATAAAAAAAATCAATCGCCGTTCGTTAGTTTGGCTAAAACTCAAAAACGGCTGAAGCGATTTGGATAATTCTTTTTATTTTGTTAGGAGTGATTTAAGAATAAAAAAATAGCAAAAACCTAAAAAGACAGCGAGAAAGTCGAAAAATTCAGAACTGTTTATATTGTACCAATGTATATATTATAATATAAAGTCTACCTCTTCCATACTAACCGTTAAAACGTATCTAGAGATGATTCCGAGCGAAGCGAGGGTGAGTCGCTAGTTTCTAATATAAAATCCATATGTGCCTTTACCCGTGTCTATTTTATATTTCGAGTTAAAAGATTGTATTTCCGTCTGATAGATATCCGTAATATTATATAACCTCCAATACCTAAAATTGCGCATTGACTTGCGGTTAACTTCACAGGTGTAAGTTTTGGGCGAAATAAACATATAAACTCTACTGAAATGAAACAGACAGATTTGCCAGCTATAATAGCGATATTTAAAAAAAAATGTGTATTTGAGGTATGTATACTATAAGCTCTTCTGAAGAAACCATAAGCTTCTTTCACACCTCAAAATGAAGGCTCATTAAAAGTATATAAGCGTTGCATGCTCCGCTTGAATACTAAGTTTGTACAGTAGGTAGGGCAATTTCCTCGTATAATTTATTACGATTTTTATGTCCTTATAGAAATATAAACTTTTATATAACACTACTCTAATAAAATAGCTTAAAGGGAAAATTTTAATAGACCTTGTAGTTACAAAATTGGCCAATATAATAATAAATGAAATGGTTTATGGTATAACTTATTATTGTTGGTGTTAATATTAACTTGTATTTGGCTTTGAGCATTAGCTTAATAGCATAAAAACGGGTCGTTTATTTATTGTACAGAGCATGTTCTATAAATATAATAAAACTGTAACTAAGTCGAATCTGTACATTAAATATTTTTTGGAAAATCTAATTGAAATAGACATCATTATCGATACAGAGACCGAATCCATAGTTCTTAGAATTTTTGTCTGTCTGTCTGTTAATGCATTACAGAAAAACCACTAAAGGGATTTTGATGAAATTTGGTATGGTGATAGCTGGTTACCCAGGTCAACATATAGGATACTTTTTACCGCGGGAAAATGTCTAATTTCTGAGAAAAAATACAAAAACTGTAATGTAAGAGTATACTAATATGTAAAACCTAAGAATTTGATTTTTGGTTATCTGAACGTGAGCGAATGATAAAAATAAAGGCTAAAGCAAAATAAAGAAGGACGTAGCAATTAATAGCGGAAAAATTATAGATAAAGCAATATATGTATATTCTAACATTTTCCAATTTTTTTCAGATATAATTCAATGCACAATGTTTTAACAGAGAAATAGAATTTTCTATGTAAAATTGTAAAATAATATTTCTTTAACGGTTTTTTAAAATTCTTACCAAATAAAACTAAGTCCTCTTTTAAATGAAAGGCAAAATGAAATAAGTTTTGAAAGAATTCTTGAACAAAAGAGCTTTGTCACGTGTTAAGCTCATACAAGAATTTCAATACTGTGGCTTGCACCTTAGGATATTGATTCTACTGGTTTTAAGATATATTTTACTGTGACGGATATCTAATGTTCGATTCTAATGTTATCTGGAAGACCAAGTAGTTATTTGTTTAAATTTAAAATAACAGGTTAATATCGGAGAGTATGTAATACTAGCTACTCACTCTCGTTCTGCTCGGATTCGTCCCTTGGCACGTTTTAATAGTTAGTGTAGATTTCTCAGAGATAAAAAAATTTCACGCAGTAAAAAGTATCCTAAATGTTGATCCGGCTACCCAGCTATCATCATACTAAATTTCATCATAGTCTGTCCAGTGGTTTTCTCGTGATGCATTCTCAAACAGACAGACAAAAATTCTAAAAATTATACATTCGGCTTTTATATCGATAGCAATGACTATCTCAATAAGATTTTCCAAAAAATGTTTAATGTACAGATTCGACTCAGAATTTTATTATATGTATAGATAGATAGATATAAACAGTAAGAAAAATTTGTGAAGTGAATTAATGTACGCATATATCACAAAATTTGACTTCGATCAGACTTTACTACAATGGCTAAAGCAGGTGATGAATTTTCAACCTTCGATGAAAAAAGAGAAATGTTATGAGTTTGACCGATATGTCGGTGTTTATCTGTATGAACTATGATTGTATGTATATTTTTACGTGTTTGTATGTTTATTTATGGTAGTATAGATTTTAAATGGATGTACCTACCGATATTGATGTGGTTTATTTAGTTTAAATATTTATGTTAATGTTAATGTTCGACTTGAGGTTTTGTATACATATAAAGAAACAAACTAAAAATAGCAATAGCAAATGATCTGGCAACCTTGATGCTGGCACTGGAAATGCTTATATAATAAGAACGATTAGGATATAATCAATTACTTAAACAAAAACAATAGTATAATTTAATCTTAGCAGTATCCCCACATAAACATTCGATCATTTTGGTTGCTTTGGTTCCTTTTTATAAGGTTTTTGAAGTTTTGTATATGTTGTCAGCGTTATATATTTTTTTAATATGTAATGAAGAAGTACGGATAGCTATCTAGTGTCACTTACGTAATTGCAAGTGAAACGCGAGGAACAGAATAATTTGTCAATATACGAGTACTCTTTCTATATTACACGATCGCTAAGCTATAAAAGGGTAAAATGTTTTTTTGATAATTGACAAAATTGGCGAAAAAATAATAATAATGCCACCAGTCTTTCTTTCTTTTATTGTTTAGTTTCTCTTTATGTTTTTCTAATAAACTATAGAAAATTTGACTTCCAAAAATTGTACTTGAATGAACCAATATTAGTAATACAATATTATTTTTTGACGACACGCTTGGCTCAGTTTATAGTGACCCATAGCCTGTGCCAGCGGTCGCGGGTTCGAGTCTCGCTGGAGGCATTCATATTTTGTGTGATGTGCACGAATGTTTGTACTCCAGTCATGGGTGTTTATATTTATAATATGTATGTATTTAAAATTATATATGTCTAGTGTATCAATGATCTGGTATCCATAACACATTCCATAATTCCTCGTAGCTGCTGTGTGTTAATGTCCCAAATATATTTCTTTATTCATATAGTCAATCTGGCGTACTGCTGCTTGTAAACATAACATACATAACATCTTCGGGAGAGATACGAAGTATAAATTTATTTATTATATTATAATATTACACACGTTCTTAAAATATTATCTAGATAATAATGTAAGGATTTAATTTTAACCAAAGCCCAGTATAAGAAACCCGTTCGTACTTTACCATATTTATTTCACTTTTTATCACTTATTTAACTTAGTCACAATTTATATTATATGAATTTACATTATTACATCTTTCACTTTCAGAAAACATACTGCTTTTCTTTTTACAAAATAGATAGATAGATAGATAGATAGATGCCTTATTGCACACCACAAAGATATATACAAAAAGTAGATATAAACAATAGATGATGTACAGCAGGCGGCCTTATCGATCTCTTCCAGGCAACCTTAGGGCGTAGGATAAATTATATGAAATGCTAGGCGGTGTACTTACTACACACAATTGCATATCCTAAATACAGACATACATAAATACATACCATACATACATATATACATACATACATACATACATACATACATACATACATACACATACATACATACATGCCTATTTTTAATTTCCACAAATTTAAATTAAAGGGTAGGTATATGTTTTGAATTTATTTTAAGAATGATAATTCATACTAAATACAGTTTTGGTGCTGCCATCTCTACAAGCTTGGCAGTAATAAGTATTGCAATTGACTCTAAATAATAGTGATAACTATTCTCATATTAATAACATAATATTGCTCACAATAAAATATCTCGTTTAAGCGATCTAGATCGTTTAAATGATCATTTTAACAGGATATTTTGTAATAAGCTGATTTATTTCATGAAAGAAATATGTCATTTTTCTATTAAATAGAAAATCACAAGACCGACAGTGTATGGAATTAAGCCACAGTTTGCGGTCACTTCATTTATAAACGTTAGCAACAGACGTGCATTTGACACCTAATATTCCTTGGAAAGCCATAAATCGGATCCATAACTTCCTATTACACTAGGTAGTGGTTACTATACATATCAGAATATATCAGAGTATATATTCCATATTCCAAGCAAAACTGAGTAATATTTGTTTTTTTTTGCTAATGAAAGGAGAGAACATAGTGTATTGTTGGTTTGAACTTGAACTCTCCATTTAGTGAAATAAATATGTAGATTGCGTTGAATCTACTCAACAATTTTTTTTAATCTAATTTAGTATCACAATTCGACTTACAGGGAATCGGACACGTTATGTCTGGGACGAAAAGGTCATGTTGATGATGATGATGTTCTCCAAGCCGGATCCGACCACGGCGGCCAATCTCATTGAGACTAGCCAACTGCGCGGGAGATATTATAGTGCACAAGTGTACGCGCAGATACAAGTGCATTCTCTATTCCTGTCCCTCTCATACTCCGGTGGGACGACTGCTCGACACGACCAGTGAGAGTTAAGGCGCAGGACCAACGGCTTTTACGTGCTCTCCGAGGCACGGGGGTGAAACGCCGCCAACTTCCCAACTCCGAGCTGTTACTGAGACTTACTATACAGAAAGACTCAATAATTATACTTGGCCCGACCCGGGACTCGAACCCAGGACCTCCGGGTGTGCAGCCGTACATGCTAGCCACTACACCACCGAGGCAGTTTCAGGGACAATAGGGTACATTATATATAAAGAATATTATTACTTTACAAAATTTATTAAATTACAATTATTACTTTAAACAGTATTTTTTATATTTACATTCATTGTAATTATGTATAGCATGATGAGTAAAACTGAGTTCTCTTGCCTTTCGATAGCTCAGTTATATTCTAGTAGGCTACTGAATTTTTTGATAGAATTTTATTTATTGTATCAACTTTATTTATATGCAAATATATTTTCCCGATAGACATTGTCCAAAAGTACGAAAAATATGATAGCTAAGTTATCAAGTCAAATAAAAAGTTTCAAAGTTACGACCCTAGGTGCCTAATTAAAGCCTGTGAAATGTCATAGGTCCATCTGTGTACTAAAGTTGGGACTTAGACAAAATGGCCTCCCACATTGTATTGAAATGACAGAAAACGATATCATAAAATTAAAATACGTATTCGTTATCGATAGTAGAATAACATCTTGTCTAAGTCTCTTTAATACGGAAACCTTTAAAAATTTAGTCTTTTATCTTAGCACAGAGAAAATTAGAACACATAGCGTACTAATTAAAGCTAATTATTTCGCATGTCGAGACATGTTAGGAAAAGAGAACGAAAAAATCAAAATCTGGATACACTTTAGAAATAAAATAACAAAGCGGAAATACAAAAGAAAGGTTCAAAAGTTAAAGTAAATCTAATACTAATATTTTGGCAGATTATTATCTGTATCATTATTGTAAGATGTTGTAAAAAATAAATATTTCAACACGAAAAATATTTTAAACATCGAATTATTACTAATAATATTTATGTTTTTGTGTTAGTGTGTTTATATAAATTCGTGTATTTATATTTTAAAAGGAATTTGAGGACTGGACAGATTTTAATAAGTATTTTTTAATTAAATACAGATAATCAATCAAGAAGATATTAAAGACTAAAGTTATCTCAAAAGGTAAACTGCGTTTCGGCCGGATGCAGAAAACTGGCACGTTTCCCGAAAAGAATCGGCATGTATGTATATTGTATGTTATTCTCACCACAATTCTAAGTAGATGTGATTTATGTAATAACTACATATATTCAGGTGAATTTTTTTTAAACATATTATAAGAAAGACTTCAAATTGTCATTTTTTTTTCTTGTAAATAAAGCTATGAAAATATAATGAATGCTTTCTCTGAAAATGATTTCTCTAGAATCTCTAAATTTCTACCACCTACCACTTGGCTTGTGGCGACATCGTGGGAAATCTGCATAGCTGAGATAATCTAACTGGTTCTCGTAAAAATATGTGAAGTCCACCAACCCGCGCTTGGCTAGCTAGCGTGGTGGAGTATGGCCTGGTCCCTCTCTCAACCTTCAATGCGAGAGAGGTCCTTACCCATCAGTGAGTTAACGTTAACGTTAACGTGGGTGGCAGTTAAAAAGGGTTTAATGAGAAAAGAGACTACTCGTAAGTAAAAAAAACATGTCAATACGTTAGTTTGTTATTTCATAAATAAAATAACAATAAAAACTTGCATTTATAATAGCTAAGTAAGGTTTTAAGGAGATTCTTTTATTTCCAAAGTCATAATCTCACCTGTAAAGTTAGTTTACGTTACACACGACATAGGGGTAATTATAATAAAAATGATTAATTTAAATTATTCCATCGTATCCTCGACGTGTCACCAACAGTACCATAATGAATAGTTTCCGCTGTTGAAATGTGTCGCTGACTCACCTACCTACATCACTCATTTTCCCCTAACACCTTGATACTTGTACTTATCAAGTATAAGACGGATTGCTTTAAAAATGTTGTTTTTATTTTCAGGTCAATGTGGACTATTGAACGGTTAATAGAATTTAGGTTACAATACCTGGTTCGTAAATCATTCTGAAAGTATATGGAATTAAAACAATTTGTAAACTGTCAAACTGTTCATGTTACTTGGTTTGAACGTTTTTAAAGTACCATTTTGTTTGTTGGCTCCCAGGGATGTACTCAAGAGTAGCGAGGGGAAAACGCTAGTTATAAATACTAATATTTATTATGCAACTATTTCTTTTTTTAGGGTTCCGTTCCCAAAGGGTGCCAACGGAGCCCTATTACTAAGCCTCTACTGTCCGTCTGTCCGTCCGTCTGTCAGAGGGCTGTATCTCATGAACGGTAATAGGTACAGAGTTGAAATTTTCACAGAGTATGTATTTCTATTGCCACTATATCAACAAATAATAAAAAACCAAGATGACAAATTTCAAAAAAACCGCCATACAAATTAAAAAAAAACGAGTTTGGTACGGAGTCCCTTCATTTACCATATTTAGTATACATTTTATTTCTGGTAAACATCAAACTATTGATCTCTCGTTGTAGAAGTGCAGGTAGTCGGTTCAAGTAGTATTTTACAAATCGATATAAATATGTACATACATATACATATGTAATGACACAAATCGAACTGTATGTAGGTTACATATTTGCGCAATATTTAATAGTTCAAGTTTTATAAACTTTTAGTTTAAATTCTGAGGAATTTACAATTCGTAATTTATTACCATGCAGTTGAAAGCTAGAAAGTTAATTTTACCTAGTTATAGCAAATCGTTTTATTATAATATGCTCACACTATTAAAGTGCCGCATAGTTTATAAGTAAAAAAAAAACATTATATAATTTGAGCTTTTCATGTTATATTGAGGTCTCAATAGTTTAGTGGTTAGTGGAATCGGCTGCAGATTAAGGTCCAGTGTTCAAGGCCCAAGGCAAGCACGTAGAGGCAGTCTCGAGTTTTGAAGTTGGTTGTGCTACACCTTCGCACGTCAGTGAGCAAATTTCGTCAGTCCTGTGCCTGAGGCCTCATTGGCTTTGTCGAATGCCATCTCATCTGAACTAAAAGCAAGGGAATAGATAGCGGTAATTATTTTCATGCTACTCTTGTGTGCTATAATAATATCTCCTGTACATTTTACTAGTCTCCGTGGCATTTGCCGCCATAGCTAAAAATCGGTCCAGCTAACCTTACATACAAGACTGGTAGAAAAAATTCCCAAAAAATATTACAGAAAATTTTGAGGAATTCTAAAAAATATATAATTAACTAGCAGAAGCAAAATATGTATCTTAAGTTAAAAAAAGCAGTCATGAGGACTGCCGACAGAAGTGAAAACTTAAAACTATAAACAAACAGGTGTTATTTTTGAATATTCAAATTAATTTTTTGATCTTAAATTAAAATTTGTCAATTTAAACTGTTTACATTTATCTGGTTTTGACATCTATCGGCACTCTGAGTGCTAGCGTTAACATGTCACGTGACCGTGTCGATGACGACTTACATCTTACTTTAATAATTCTTAATTTTTAATAATCTTATTTTAAGAATTTACTCCCCATACAAACCTTCTTATAGAAGTTTTCACTTCAAAAAGAAAATTTCTACAATCAAAATAAATAAATAAATATGTTAGGACATTAACACACAGCACCCATCTAGTTCCATAGAAAGCTACGAGGCTTGTTTTATGGATACAAGATAGTTGATACACTACACATATATTAACTATAAATACATACATATTATAAATATAAACACCCATTACTGGAGTACAAACATTCGTGCCACCACACATCACACAAAAGAATGCCCCCAGCGGGACTCGAACCCACGACCACTGGCACAGCGATTACGGTCACTACAAACTGAGCCAAACGTGTCGTTAAATAATGTGATTTAAGTAAAATAATATTATACCTTAAAATTATTATCAGTAAAATTTATGTTCTAGCTCTTTGACTAAAGTCATTACAGTATTATAAAGTTCTACCTCGTAATTCCGCATATCTCACACATGTAGCTCAAGTAAAAATGTCACAAACGATTAATCATCCTAAGTTTGCTACGTGAGCGCGTTTTAGATATAGCTTTCGAGAGATTCTATGATAACTTATTATAGAACTACTATTTGCCATATTGCTTTATCAATTATTTTTTTAACCTTTTGGAATGTTTATCTTGTTTAGAAACTTACCCAGTCATATGTTCGCTTCTCGTAGCTACTCCAAATTTATATTCTATTTATATACTAAGTTACATCCAAATACGTCCAGCAGTTAATAATTGCAATGAAAACTTACAGGACAACGTACGTAGGTAAGAGTTAGAACGTGAAAATAATCTCAGCTAGTCTTTAGAGCCCATAAACAAATCTCTTTGCAATAAATTACGGACAAGTGCGAGACCGACTCGCCCACCGAGGGTTCCGTACAAAGTAGGAAATCTGTTTAGCTTTTTTTATTTTTTTGAATTTCTGCCCAGCAGTGGGACGTTAAAAAGGCTAAATAGATAGATAGTAAAGATTACATTTTATTCGTATTTCTCAAGAATGACTAATAGTATTTCAATGGATCTTTTATATTGTATAGGTTCACCAACCAGGTTTTTATATTGTATAGTACGCCGACTTGAATGCCACTTCTAGAGTGGTTTTTCTTTTAATTTCTATTCATTATATGTATAATTATTCATTAAAAAATTAATGAAAATCGATTCAAGATTAGCGAAGATATATGTCCATACACACAAAAAACATACGACGGAATTACATAAGTACTTTATCCATTTTGAAATCGGTTAAAAATCATAAATGAAGTCGGGTTAAATGTTATTTCAATCGGTCAAGGTTATTCCTAACAAAAAGAGCAAAATAACGCCCTGAGAGGTGAAGCCTTAATAGCAAATACTAATATAATTTTCCATAAAATATATTTTCGTTATAAAACTTGTGTTATCTTAATTATTCAAAATATTACCACAAAAGAAACGTCGAAAGAAGGGACTTTCCCATATAAAATTACCCCTCTCTACCTTGACTTTGAACGATGTCGACAGTATGTACTGTATTCATGATACATATTATCTATACATATAATAAAATAATAAGTAAAAATAAAAAGAGAGTTGAAATTTTCAGAATGTGTATTACTATTGCCGCTATAACAAATATACAAACAATTTTTGGAAAATCTTATTTAAATAGTCGTTATTATCGATACAACGGCCGAACCTTTAGTAAAAAATTTGTCTGTCTGTCTGTCTGTGTTTGTATGTCTGTCTGTGACTGCATCACGAGAAAACCACTGCAGTGATTTCGATGAAATTTTTTATGATGATAGCTGGTTATCCGGGTCAACATCTAGGATACTTTTTACTGCGGGAAAATATCTCATCTCTGAAAAACCGATACAAAACGTTAAAACGTAATTAGGGACGAGCCCGAGCGGAGCGAGTGTGAGTCACTAGTTATTCTATAAGGTAAATTATTATTACTCTTTAAGGGGTTCATACATCCAACTAACTTAAAATGAATACATATAAAAACATTTATAAATATAAGAAAAAACTTATTTAACACGAATCTGTAAACTTTTCTGAAACAATCTGTAAAGTGTCCTTCAAAGTTGAACTACCCTTTCGCGTCGGTCGAGACACCTTTGACCGGTAGTGCGGCTAATATGCTATTTTAAAAATATTCATGAAAATATACATTTTTGTAAAATTGGGTATATAAAGGAACAGTTTTAGACAGATTTTTTGTTTTCTACATAAAAATTGTATCTTTTGGGGTTTTATGTGTATCTCTTAAAAAATACAAAAAATAAAACTTAAGGGGGTATATAAATACCTGTGTCCTACTTAAGTTATATGAGTAATACAAAAATAAGAACCCCCTCGTATTACAGAGAGGTCCGTGCCCAGCAGTGGGACGTTAAAAAGGGCTAAATACATACATACAAATATATTATATAATACAGAGATAAATGCATAATTTATTTATAGGTATTTCTTCTCACACCTCTTTTAAACTCCAACCCGCGTAATCAAATCGACTCGACTCGTAACAGACCAATTTTAATTTATGATTTTATTTAAAAATTTAATCAAAAAACTTATAACTTTCGATTGTAAAATGCCTAACTTTGGTTGATATAAATTTTACTCAAGTCATAATTAAAAGCAATCAATTAAATGATGTCAACACAAATAAAGTTACTAAGCAAAATCATCCTAAACGATTCTCAAAAAAGGAAATACTTTAAACTCTTTAGATTTTTATTATTTTAAGCCGATTTTCCAGTTGATAGTAGGAGATATTATGTAAATTTAATAATAAGTAGCCACGTAGTAGAGTTAACAATTAGATAGGTGTTCTAGACATGCAGTTTTCTCTAGTTTTTTTTTTTCACGATATTACTTAACAAGTGTTTCAAGGAGTAGAAACCAAAAAAAATATATCAGCAAAATGAAGTCAAAAACTTTAATTATAGAGATAGAGAGAGATAAACGAATCACTATTTGATATCACTACAGTTGACGACACGTTTGGCTCAGTTTGCTCTACTTGCTGTGCCAGTGGTCGCGACTTCGAGCCCCGCTGGGGGCATTTATTTGTGTGATGAGCACGAATGTTTGTACTCCAGTCATGGGTGTTTATATTTATAATATGCATGTATTTAAAAGTTATATGTTTAATGTATCAACTGTCTGGTATCCATAACAGGTCTCGTAGCTTACCATGGAACTAGATGGTGCTGTGTTTATGTCCCAACATATTTATTTATATTTATTTATTTATATTATTATAAATGCAAAAGTTTGTATCTCTCTGCGTGCATGTCTGTATGTATGTATGTATGTACATACAGACATAATATGTAGTAGTAATACGTAGACTATTATACTCAAGCGAAGTGAAGGTAATTCACTAGTAAAATAATATTTATTTCTTGTATACATGTGTCGATTTTAGTTTAACACGTGTGCGCTATCTGTGAACACGATTCAGCAATGTATTTGTTCTGTCCATAAGATTGATGTATGGACGAGGCACTAATTGGATTGACGGACACTTTGATATATCAATGCCTAGTGCGTAGTATTCTACCGACCTAATTGTTAGACGTAATGAAATACTCCTCACTTAGATGTATTATGTATACTAGCAAAAACCCGCGGCTTCGCTCGTGCTAAAATTGCAAAAAAGAACTCTAAAATGGTAGGTTTCATACAAAAATTCATCTGCTAATTTACCCCCTTATGGGATGAATTTCGGAAAATGCTACAACACGTATTTAATTAATTGTATTGAAGAACACTTATACCAAGTTTCATTTAATTCTGATCATAAATATTTTTTTACATTGTATTATAACGTGTTTTCCCGTGGTAATCGTAATAATCACCCGCGGTAAAAAGTAGCCTATGTTACTCTCCAGGTCTCCAACTATATCCACACAAAAAATCACGTCAATCCGCCAAGTAGTTTCGTGACGTGAAAGAAAGACAAACAAACAATCACACTTTCACATTTATTATATTAGTATGTATTTCATATTATATAAAAATAAGAATAATATGCATCTTGGTGAAAAGGGGAATGAGACTCACTCGTTGCTTATGTAAGATAGCAGTTCCGTACTAGTCGGAGGTTTGATTCCTGTACAGGATTTTCTTATTTCCTGATCATATTGATTATAGGAACAATGTTAAGTTATCACTGTAGAAATTCGTGTTTATGCTATAAATAATTTTAGAATTAATAATTATTAAGGCAGTGGTAGCCCAGTGGTAACGAACTCGCTAGGGAAACCGAGTGAAGCGAGTTTAAATCCTGGGTCTCGCCCCTCTGATACATTAGTGCGACTCATTTCCAACACGATAACCGCTTGTCTTGACGGCGAAGGAAAACATCGTGAGGAAACTTGCATGTCTGAGAGAACCTAGCAAGTTTTCATAAAGACATGTAAAGTCCGCCAATCCGCACTTGGCCAGCATGGTGGACTATGACCTGATCCCCCTCGTTTTGAAGGGAGACCCGTGCCCAGCAGTGGGACGTTGAAAATGACAAATTAAAATTTTAAAATACTAGTTTAATCATTAATTGTATCATGAATATAATCAAAATGTTTTCATTTAATTTACTAAAGTATTTTAAGTAAGAGGATCGTGTGTATACACAAGATATATTTACCTAATTAGCATGTTTTAATAGAATTATTATTTTATTGTGTACTACATAATACGTGACTAGACCCGCTTATAACAGCTTATGAAAAATAATAATCAACATTCGCAGCTTATTTTCATTTATGGTGTTTAGTAAAAAGCCTTCCTTAGACCGGTCCGAATCGAGTTTTTAAACTGTCATTAATCAAACACAAGCGAGGCTTCTATTGTCCGTTAACGTAATACATTTATCATAAGCGATTCAGATGAAAAACTTAACAAAGGATGCGATTTACGCATTTTCCACTTTTTTTTTGTCACACGCTCAAATGATAATCTTCATGAATGCTTTGCCGTCAGTAATATTTTGTAATAACACAAAAATATATGACGTTGTATAAAAGTAGTGTATTGTAATTTTAACAACTTTTTTTTATTTTTCATTTCCGGAGATTGTTAAAATTGGCTATGACGAGGGACCTATTCTCTTCTTGATTTACAGTGACATTTATTGGTGTGCGTTTTAACGTTTAGATCAGAGATAAGATATTTTCCAGCAGTAAAAAGTATCCCATGTGTTGATCCGCATAACCAAATTTCATCTAAATCTGTCCAGTAGTTTTCTCGTGATGCGGTCACAGACAGACAGACAAATATTCTAAAAACTATAGATTCAGCTTCTGTATCGTTAATAAAGTCTATTTATTTCAATAAGATTTTCCAAAAAAATATTTAATTTGGTGTATAAAATACTAGTGACTTATGTGTCAATCCAGCTCAGTTTATCTGTAGGTACTAATTCAGTTTTATCCAAACCCATTAAGCCGTTTCCGTTTAGTGTGAAGAAGAAACACTCACTATATATATTATTTCCCGTGCTTTCATTTTCATGTATGATTCTATTTTGTTTACAATCTCCAAATATAATCCGCTTCATTCGCTTTCCAAGAAAAGCTCTATATTTAATATACTTTGTAGAGTAAGTCTCATTAAAACCTTTTATTTGTTTAGAAATGATACTCAATTAAAAAGGCAAACAAAAACTGACTGACTGGCTGATAAAATTCAAAAACTTTTGTTCCGTTTATGTAATAGACTTTTCTATACATATAATAAAATTCTAACTGAGTCGAATCTGTACATTAAATATTTTTGGAAAATCTTATTGATATAGACATTATTATCGATACAGAGGCCGAATCTATAGTTTTTAGAATTTTTGTCTGTCTGTCTGTCTGTCCGTCTGTCTGTTACCGCATCACGGAAAAAGCACTGGAGGAATTTTGATGAAATTTGGTATAATGGTAGCTGGTTATCCGGGTCAACATATAGGATACCTTTTACCGCGGGAAAGTATCTCATTTCTGAGAAAAAATAAAAAAACTGCATTGTAAGAGAAAAACCTAAGAATTTGGTTTTTTGTAATCTGAACACGGGCGGAGCCGCGGGCAATGCTAGTACTTAATAAAGCTACAGTACTGATTGAATGACAGATAATGCAAAGCCTCAATCGCTGGATCTAGAAGTATAGAATTTTGCAAAAGAGCTCTTTAATTTGACCACTAAGGAAGGACTTTTTTTAAAGTTATTTTGGGTGTTTTTTTTGGGATATTTTAAGGAAAATTTTAAAAATCATTGAAAATTATTTTGTATAACATATATTTTATGGTAACTGCCTCGGTGGTGTACAAACAAAACAAAAATTGTCCAAATCGGTTAATAAATGACGGAGTTCTGAGGTAACAAACATAAAAAAAAAACATACAGTCGAATTGAGAACCTCCTCCTTTTTGAAGTTGGTTGAAAAAATATAACATTTAATAAGCGCTGTGCTAATATTGTCGTTGAAAAATTCTAAAAGTTCATCAAAGTACTTCATTTCTTATACTTTCTGTACTTTCCATTTCTCTCGACGGCTGTAACAAACGAACAAAAGCTGATAATGATAATGATGCATGCCCTCCTGACTGATTTTGGCCACGGTGGCTAATCTCACTATGAAACTAGCCAGTTGCGCAGGAGACATTATAGTGCACAAGTGTTCACGCAAACACAAGAGCACGCACTCTTTATTTCTTTCACTCTCAAATTCCTTTTAGACGATAATGCGACACGACCGTTGAGAGATCACGCGCAGGCCCGACGGGCCGAACTAAGTCCGGGCTGTTACTGGGAATTTCTTAACAGAAAGACTCATTAACTAAATTGGATATGACCTGGGTTATGAATGTAGGACCTCCAGATGTGCAACCGTATATGCTAGCCACAACACCACTGAGGCATTTAAACGAACAACTGTGATAATTACAAAAGTTAATGCTTATTATGTTTTTTATACTTATACACACACACACACACACACACATACATATATATATATATATATATATATGTAAACTTAGAAAGATCATAAAATGTTAAAGGCGACTAAACTCAAAGAACATTTCGACAAAACTGTATCTTTACCTACAATCAAATTTAATCTTTAAAATTAAGCTCTTACAGTGTTATCTGGGCTCGAGTAAAAAGTTTGCAAGAAAAACCGACCCTCGTTTAAAACTTCGTATGAAGCAATAAAACACTCTCGCTTGAATCGCAAAATCACTAACTAATTGTAAGTACTGTTCTAGAGAATTCGCAACAAGATGTTGTGGTTTCGACATTATCGGACCCAGTGGATGGAAAAACTTAAAGAGTTTAAGTAATGACTTTTGTTTCTTTTTTTCTTACGAAAAGAAATAGTTAGGTATAGGTTTTTATGCCTTATTACAGTTAGCTTGAAAGTTTGATAATTAAATTAATTGATCTGTTTGAATTAATTAGATATTTTTCATATAGTTAATGTGTCTGTTTCGGCTGAGAAAAGTTTGACCTAGCTTCTGTACTTTACTTATATGGACGGAATGATTAAGTAATTCCCGAGGTTTATTAAATACTAGCATTGCGCGCGGCTCCGCCCGCGTTCAGATGACCAAAAACCAAATTCTTAGGTTTTACACATAAATATACTCTTATATAGTTTTTCTATTTTTTCTTCAGTGGTTTTTCTGTGACATACAACGCGGTAACAGACAGACAGACAGAAAAAAATTCTAAAAACTATGGATTCGGCATCTGTATCGATAATAATGTTTATTTTAATATGATTTTCCAAAAAATATTTAATGTACAGATTCGGCTTAGTTATAATTTTATTATATGTACAGATTAAATAATAATATTATTTAATTATTAAAACCACAATCAAATCAATGCATTTTGTTAAAAAATCTTCATGCAGGCTAGTACTTTACTTGTAAGTTAGTAATTTAAAAGTTCGTTTTGCTTAAATATAGCCACGTTTATTTCTAAAAATGTTTAAAGATTGAATGAAAAATAAACAAGGTTCTGAGAATGAGTTGCTTACGTTTTGAAGGTTCCTCGTTTGTAAGAAGCTTAATTGGTCTACTAGCTTAGAAACGTCTTCAATGGCTGATATTTAAAGAGCAACTTCCGATTTTATTACTTGGAGCAAAAAGGAAATTGTAAAGCTACTGATATTATAATAAAATTTATAAATTATTAATAATATATAGGTACTGAATTCTACGCTAGAGGTCAGAAATTTGAATTCCGATCAGGTATATTCTAACACAATTTTAAAAAATATTTAAGGGTGCCATACAAGTTTAAAATTTAAAAAGATAAAGCATGGAAGTCTAAGATTATTATAGGATTTTAATTGTGAATGTAAACTTTAAACTTAAAAAAAATCTGACTAAGTAAGATAACTTGATTACAATCATTTATTTACTCACTTTTTAAATATTTTAATTACTGTCAATTATCTATAAGAACCAAGAGAACACCGTTGTAAAATAAACAATATGAATAGTAGTCTCCAGTAAAGTATTATGTGATCTGTGGTAGTATTACCAGGTAATTATCTGAACAAATTTCATATCAAACGCCATGCGAATATTTGCCACTTCGAAAGTTTCATTTTGTCTATTTATTTATAATACCTCGTATTTTAAACAATCATCAATCCTTTTTTTTATAATTACCGCATGACTGGACCCTTTTAATTTGAAAACAGGACAGAAAGACAAACTAATTTATATATGTGTATTTAGACGACATGTTTGGTTCTCTTTGTAGTATGTAGGCCTTACTTGCTCTGCCAGCGGTCGCAGGTTTGAGTTCCACGGGGGGCATTCATTTGTGTGATGACGAATGTTTGGTGATTTTTGTAGTTTGGTTGATAACTCCAGTCATGGATGTTTATATTTATAATATGTATGTATATAAAATTATATATGTGTAGTGTATCAACTATCTGGTATCTATAACACAAGCCTCGTAGCTTACCATGGAACTAGATGGTGCTGTGTGTTAATATCCCATGAGATTTATATATATTTTTAATGTGTATAAATGCTGTTTTTAACCGACTTCCAAAAAGGAGGAGGTTCTGAATTCATCGGAATCTTTTTTTTATGTATGTTCACCAATTACTCTAAGAAGCCTGAACTTATTTGGATTTTATTTTTTGTTTTAAAGGGTATACTTCCCAGGTGGTCCCATATAAATTTTATCAAAATTGGTAGAACGGTTTTTAAAAAATCAACAGTAAATATTTTTTTAAATAAATTGTTTAATCGAATATGTTATTAAAAAACTTTCTTCTTACAAATTGCCTACTTATTACGTCTACACTAAAGATGGAAAAATAAAAACGTAAAAAAAACGATTTCCAGGCACTAAAATGTAAAAAAAAACTAAACAGAGGTTTTCATTTAGAATGCCAGCCTGTATACAATATTTTAAGATATGAATATCTAACAGGTAAATAATATGTATTTTATGTATCGACATTTATATTAGATTTGCTTTACATCGACTGGCACCGACTTCGAAAATAACTGATTAGGTATCTATTCTAAACGAAAACCTCCGTTTAGTTATTTTTTACATTTTAGTGCCTGGAAGTCGGTTTTTATTTTATTTTTTAAGTTTTTATGTGTTATAAATTGATAAAACAGGCGGTTGCGATATACCATTTATTGATTAAGCCTGCGGCAAGAACTGTCCAAGTTTCAAAACCGTTGACACCTCGTTCACTACAAACTTTTGTTTTTACTGACGATGCGAAAACACTGAAAGTAGCGGAAAATAAGCTTTAGTCAGGCAATATAAGGGAACAAAATTTTTTGCTTTTTACAAATGAATGGAAAAAGCTCAAAGCTGACTTTGACATTTTAAATAATCCTTGCGTTATAATGCTAAAGCATGTTCGTGTTCATTGATTTCTTCATTTATTATTCCTTTCAGCGTACGGACGCTGACATAGAATTTATACAAAAAAGTATAGTAGACCCAATCGAATATTCGTAACTTCCTAGATCCGTATATTATATTGTAAATATTTTTTTAAGAAAGTGCATGGTGTTCATTGATTTGAGCTTTCTCCAACAATAAAAAATATTATTGTAATATCGATGGAAAACAGAGCTTAACATGTGGTTTTATGTACCGTTTCAATAATCTAGCTTCAAACTAGAAGTTCATTTACACCTCATTTTCTTATACTTATCGAATACTTTTTTATGACTTTTCAATAGTTTAAAAAGGTTTTCACCGGGTTTGGTTTGGTTGATTATAATTTTAAGTAATATATATTTTATATACTGATTGGTTCAAAAATTAAAGAATGCAATTGACAAATGTCTAATTTTACAGCTAATGAAAAAACTTGCTTTTTATATTCTTTTATCTAAAAATCATTTTTATTTATTCCCATGACGTATTTAATGTAGATTGTTCACATCCCATTGAGCATGTTTATTCAGCGCCTCTTGGCGTAAAACTTAAAGCACCCTCGATTTGAATGAAGTTTCGGGGTCAATGGCGAGCACCATCGAATATCTTGAAATGTAAATGATTTGGAAAGATTTTTCTTTTTTTTACGTATTATTCTTACTGTTTTATATTTTAATATCAGATACTTCATTATATTAAAAATTGTAAAGATTATAATAATAGCAACCAAATTTATTTAATAATCTATTCATATAATAAATTCTGAGTCGAATCTGTGCATGAAGTATTTTATGGAAAATCTTATTGAGATAATGATTATATATATATAATCGATACAGAGGCCGAATCTATATTTAGAATTTTTGTCTGTCTGTCTCTCTGGGAACGCATCACGAGAAAAGCACTAGACAGATTTTGATGAAATTTGGTATGATGATAGCTGATTATCCGGGTCAACTTATTTTTTACTGAGGGAAAATATCTTATCTCCAAGAAACCTATATTAACCGTTAAAACGTATCGTAGGCACGAACCCGAGCGCAGCGAGGGTGAGTCACTAGTTTCAAAGTTATTGGATAAGTTTCGTGTATACACCAGTTACCGTCTGTAATAACTATGTCGTTTAACACGTCAAAAATGTAATCTTCTCCGTGGCCATGTTCGCATAATGCATTTGAAATGTTCGGAACAAAAAATACGTACATAAAACCTTGAAAAAATCTGAAAAAAAAATGTTTTAATTAAAATTAACCGCTAGTGAGGACACCGGACTGTTTTTTTTATAATTATACTTTATTTTAAATAATTTTCTTTCTAGTTTTTGGTATAAGCAAGCATACATAATTAAATAAACTTAGGGTTGGCAGTGATGATTGTTCACTGTTCAGTGGCGATCACCATACTCTAGCAAATATTAGATGAAATATTCTTCTTTATAGAATTGGTTAATAGGAACATATTTATAAAATAATTATTGTGTCTCATATTGTATATATCTATATTTATGTATCTTTAAAAATATACATAAATATAAATAAATAATATAATAAATTCGGTTAATATCTGATGAAACGCAATCTATACAATAACGTAGTGTAAATTGATTTTATTACTGGTTTCCATCAAAGAGTTTAACAGTGAATTCAATTTAAAATAGAAAATATAGGTGTTTTAACCGTTCTACTGTATAATTTTATTGCTATAATTTAAAACAGAAACATATATTCTTACCCAGCTGTAAAAGTTATCAATAGGTTATTTAAAAATCGACTATTTTATCCGTTTGGTTAATCGAATTGTAATAGTTTAGGGGTCCGTGAAGAGTTTTTTTTTATTTTTACTTTTTTTTTAATTTATTGTAACGAATATTTTAAACGACAATTGTTAGGTGGTAGTGTTACTAGAATTGCTTACTGCGTTATAGTTATGGGGTTTGCCAAGGCTTAAAGTTAATAAGGCCATGGCTTTTGTAAAAATATAATAATTCACTTTACGTGAATATCATTAAGAAACCACTCTCTAAATGTAGCATTTTAATCATATTTTCGATAGAAATTAAGCTGTACTGATAAGTATGGTAAGTTTTCTGTGCTGGTACTTTTTACTTTAGAAAAGGATGTAGGATAGATTTTCTCATACAAATGACGATTGTATTAATCTTTTGCGTTTTAGTTCCGGTCGGGTAAAAGAATTTCAGAATAATAGTATCCAGAGAAGTTACATAAAATGGCCATCTTTATCTTGTCTTAATCAAGTAATACACAAAAAAATGAAAAATATACCTAATAGATGTACTTGCAACTCACCCTCACTCCGCTTGGGTTCGTCCCTATAGGTACGTGTAAATGGTCTGTATAGATTTCTTAGAAATGATATTTTTCCCGCAGTAAAAAGTATCCAGTTCTTATCTCGGGATGCATTCCCAGACAGACAGACAGATAAGAATTCTAAAAACTATACATAGATTCAGCTTCTGTAAGGATAATAATGACTATTTCAACAAGATTTTCCGAAAAATATTTAATGTACAGATTCAACTTAGAATATTATTATATGTAAAGATTTTATATTATACATATATAAACGTCTTTTATTCATTACAAATTGTGCTAGCGTTTCGCATTTTGCATTTAGCATTATATTTAGAATATATTCACATAATACCTCTGAAAGTCAAATAGTGGTGTAAAAGAGATCTCCCCATCTGTATTCAAACACTACAGCTATCTGAGAATAAAGGCGTCGAATAATTTTTGCATCGCTTTCAACCGTTTTGGATGTGATAGCGAATCTCACGGAAAAGTTTTTCATAGCGATACCTTTTGTTCGACTAAATAATCAATTTTGGACCATATTTCAACGTTATAGCGCTCACTTTAGATAGCAAGTGTTATACAAGTTAAACTTACTGAAAAACTAACTAAACTTAGAAGCTTCAAAGCAATAAAATACTCTCGCCAGAGATGCGAAATCATTAACTAATTTAAGCAGTTGTTTAAAGACATTAATAACTAAATAGGTATCTATTAACAATCCAGTAAAATATTGTACAATGTACAGAAAACATCGAATGATATGTGTATTTTTATCAATATTATCTAAGCCAAAACACATCAAAAGACTGCCAGTCTTCTACTATCCGCACCCAGTGGGTTCCAGCAACTTTGACCAAGTCGTCAGTCCTCGCTTGGCCTTACTTTACGTAGCCGCCACTCCCATACTCTTTGCATTTTGCTTTTGCAAAATTGTGTATTGCAAGCGACGTGCTCCACAGCCACTGATATATGGTTTATACAATGATTATATTAATTTTAAATTTCTATGAATTAAAAGCATTGTTTGTTAGAGAAACTGAAAGGTACTGCATACCTTTTTGACTGATTAGCTAATACCATCAACTTTGTATAGAAGTCTTGTTGGTTGAATCCAGCATGGATGCTGCAGTTGAGCCGACTTGGAAAGTAAAACCCTCTCACAGCTTATAGAAGCAAAGACAGTACCCCTAACGATACACCCTTATCTATCTTTAATACTCCCACTTATTACCCCTTTATTTCTATTGCTATCTTTTTTTCTTATTCTGCTTGGTCTTCTTGTTCTTTCTTTTCCTTTTCCTCCTTTCATCAGACACGAAAAATGTCTATTCAAAATATTTGTTTTATAATAAAAAATAAATGTGATTTATCTATTTTTCAACCGACTTCAAAAAGGAGGAATTTCTCAATTCGACTGTATTTTTTTATGCTTGTTACCTCTGAACTCCGTCATTTATTAACCGATTTGGACAATTTTTCTGTTGTTTGAAAGTGTATACTTCCAGATTGGTCCCATTTAAATTTTAAAAAAATACCACCCCTAAGAGTGGAAAAATATCTAATGATGAATTTAACCTACTTCTAATTGTCATATTGACTTGAAACTTTGCAAGTGTTTCTATTTCCGTTGATAGTACAGTGGTTCGGTATTGTTGACCTGATCTGATGGTAAGGCCAGAAGGTGGATAGGTGGAACTCTTCAACGGCTAATAGTAGATACTTTGAGTTTGGGCTCATTTTGTTTGATTTGACAAGCCTAACATGTTAGAATTCTTACTTTGCTACTACTATCTACACTAGAAAGGGAAAAATAAAAACTTTTTAACAAAAAAATAAAAACCTACTTCAAACAACAGACAGCTGTAACAGACAGCTGTAACAACTATACCTTCAAGACATGTAACACCTCAGTCTCTCCCGTGACCATGGATGCTGTAAAGCATTCGAAACGTCGGGAACCAAAAATCAAAATAAATCCGAAAAGATAATTTTATTTAATAATAAAAAAGTTGTTTATTTTATTATTAAGAAACATTGCATGCGTCTAAATGTTGCACCCGCGATAATGGAATGACCCTATAGTAAATGAAAACTACCAATCAGTTATATTCTACTTTTTAGTGCTTTTGTTTGAAGTCGGTTTTTATTTTTTTGTTAAAAAGTTTTTATTATAAATTAACTTAGTTAAGCTATTTAAATCGAATTCCACGTGTTATAAATATATATTATTCAAACAATACGTTATAAGAAAAGCTCAAAGCTTAGTAGGTACTAGAAGCATTTTATCGCTAACAACTTTAAAACAGAAAGGTGTTAGCTATCATGGGCAATCATAGAGCTTCCGTTTTGTGGTTCGGCTAAATGGTACAGTATGCAAGATGCTTTACAAAGAAAACGTGCGACCAAATATCGATTTTATTCTTTTAGCAATAAGGCATGAAATAGCGTAATGGTATAAGGTTTTATAAATCCATTACTGTGCGTTAGAAATGTTGTTCGTGACTTTTGATACAAGGATTATCTACTTGGAAAGATTGATGGAAAGCTGGTTTCAACTGGATGGTACTTGAATGCTAATCAAATCAAAAGCATGGTATATTGAAATAGTAATTAATAGAAGTGAAGCTACTTTATTTTCAATGAATTTTGATGTATTCATAATAGCTAAAATAAAGTAATATTATAATTAAGAAAAATAATATATAGTAATTTTATTTTCTTATTTTAGATTTCAGATAGATTAATATTAATTTTGAACGAAACGCATATGATAAGCACATAGCAAAAGAACGTAAATAAATAAGCACTATAGTTGACTTCCGGCTGAATCTGTCTCCATAAATATTACTAGCGACCTTGCTTAGCTCGGATGCGTCCCTAGGTACGTTGTAATTTTTTTAACGGAACCCCATTTTTTTTCTAAAATAAAAGTAGCCTAAGTTATTCCTTATAACATAAGCTAAATAAAAAAATTAAACCCGTTAAAATGGTTTCGAAGATTAGCCGGAACAAACAGACAGATATACATTTTAAAAATTGTGTTTTATTATTCATTTTACCGATCTTGAAACTTAGAAACGCACTAGATAGCTGGCACCTTGATGGGCGGTGTACTATGCAGGTTGCTCCTGGTACTTCTCTGATAGCAGAGTGTACTTTTGGAGCAACCCCATGGTTTTTGTAGTCTGCTTCAGTAGACCTGCCGTTGGAACGTCGTGGAAGGTTCTATTGAGTTTTAGTGGGTAGTACTTTTCCAATAGGTGTTAGACGTAAATACTTAAATTAATTTACCAACGCTAAAAAAAGATTATAGTGAATCTGTGTACTAAATTTCATTTAAATCCGTCCAGTCGATTAAGCGTGAATAAAAACAAATATACACGCACAAAAACAAGCTTTCTCATTTGTAATAATAATCCAATTATTAACTTTTCTGACTTTTTATGAAATACTCTAAACGTTTTCTATTAAATATTCTATTCTATACCCGATTATTTATTTAAAGGTCGTCTGTAGCTTAATTATTATTAACAAAATATTCGAGGTAGATATTTAGATTGCCCTAAATGTAAGCTTATATATAGGAAACTGCTTTTGACAGCACTTTGACTAGCTAACATTAATCAAAGTTTTCAGTTTGGTCATTCGTAAACTTAATAACTAATAGTTACAGATTATTTAAGTATAAATATTGTAGCAAAATTGAAATTAACAATATTCTAATCTATACAGATAAATAAAATTAAAATGTCTGTTTGTAATATCAAAATAATTGCTTTTTACTATATGCATATAAAGTTATATACGGTGCTTACTTTTATAAGTAATTTAAATATCTTATGACAAACACAACAAATGTTTTTAACATTTTTATATGTCTGTCTGTCTGGTTGTCTGTTTGTTGCGGCTAATCTCCAAAACGACTGGACACATTTCGACGGGACTTTCACTGGCAGATAGCTGATGTTATAAGGAGTAACTTAGGCTACTTTTATTTCAGAAAAAGAATTAGGGATCCACTAAAAATACCGAAAACGTACCTAAGTCGCTAGTTTCTAATAAAAAAATATTTTAATCTGTTATGTTAGATATTTAAAAAAACCTGTTGGTAAAACAACAATAATTCAATACTACCAATTACTTTAAACGCTACAATTGGTTTTGATAATATCAAAGTCAGTCAATCCAATTAGTTCCTCGTCCATACATCAATCTACGGACAGAACAAATACGTTGTTGAAGCGCACTCAGATAACGCACTCGCGTCGTGCCAAAATTGTATTTATTGTATGAACGGCGTAGCTTCCAAAGCAGAAATTATTGGTTGGTTGCAACTAGCTTACTAATGGTATACCCCGATGCTATTGACATTTTTGGAAATTCTGAATGCCTTTTATTTTTTTATAAAAATGTGTATGTATGGCCTAATAATACAAACATGGATACGTAAGTATACTATGTTCATATTAATATGGTGTAAATTAATATAAGAATTTAATTCATTTGACATTTTACATGAAAGATTTAGGCCTCGATTGAAAGTTTGTGAGTATGTATGGATGTTTGTTACTCTTTCACGCCAGAACAACTGACCGGATCTGGATGCTTAGCACACAGATAGATTATAGTCTGGAATAACACATAGGCTACTTTTTATCCCAGAAAAATACACGGTTCCCGAGGGATAGATTTGTAAAATTCTAAGTCAAATCTGTACATTAATTATTTTTTGGAAAATCTTATTGAAATAATTATTATTATCGATACAGAAGCCGAATTTATACTTTCTAGAATTTTTGTCTGTCTGTCTGTGACCGCATCACAAAAAATCCACTGGACAGATTTTGATGAAATTTGGTACTATGATAGCTGGTTATCCGGATTAACATATAGAATACTTTTTACTGTGGAAAAATATCTCATCTCTAAGCTAAACGTTAAAACGTAACTAGAGACGAATCCGAGGGGAGCGAGTGTGAGTCGCTAGTCTATTATACAACAATCGTTCAATGATATTCACCATCCAGGTAAAATAGAAAGAAAACAGTATTTTATATTCTATTTAATTAAAAGATAATAAGGTTGCCTATTAAAATTATGTTACCACGTGAAAATTATACGACCAATAAATGTATTTAAATGTATGTAATTTTGACGACACGTTTGGCTCAGTTTGTAGTCCAGGGCCGCTGGGGGTGTTCATTTGTGTGTTGTGCACGAATGCTTTTACTCCAGTCATGTGTATTTATATTTATAATATATGTATGTATTGAAAGTTATATAATATGTGTAGTGTATCAACTATCTGGTATCCATAACATAAGCCTCGTAGCTTACCATGGAACTACATGGTGCTGTGTGTTAATGTCCCAACATATAATAAATTCGGCATTTTTATTCTTATTAAGCAAAGATAATTTCTTTTTTTAATAATATTACAGTGACTTGAAAATCACTTAAAAGTAATTTTATATAAAAATAAAATCAATCTACCCTTACGTGTAGATTTTTTTTTGTGGCTTATAAATTGTTAGACTAGGCTTAGACAGAGTAGTAAAATTGTACATAATTAGAAATCATGAATAATAATATTTTCATTAAAAGTCATTAATTAATTAAGAGGAAATATTTGACTACTCCAAATTAATATGGAATATCTATTGATTATACTTTTAAAGAAATATTAAAATATAATAATTTAACAGTCAATATCTTAAAATTAAACATATTTTTCGAGTTACTAATTTTGTAATTATATGCTTATAAATAAATGCTTAAAAATAAATCAAATAGTAAGAAATTCATAATTATATTATTACATTTAAAAATTCTGAAATACTATTGTTTAATTTTATAAAATTAAATTATAAATTATGGATACTTAACTGATTTTTAGGATGATTTTATAAAAATAATTAAAATTTCACTTCCGGCTGATTGATACAAAAAGCGTAAGGTAACCGTTGGAAGAGTTAGTTTTTGGACAGACGTGCATTACGCCAGAAAAGATAAGTAATCGTTGTTAAAATAATATTGAATTTATGCTGGTAAACTTATTGATCAAAAGAGTGGTAAACTTATGTGTAAAAAGTAAAAGATAAAGTTTTCCTGTGATTGGTTAAATAGTAGTGATATAAAGTGATCGTTAAAACTACATTTAATTGTTATATTATATGGAAATACGAAAATTGAAGTGACATTGTAAAACTTATAAAGTAAAAAGTGATAATATAAAGCTTATTGCATTGGTTTACTGTGTTCTTATTTTCCTCGTCCTGAAATTATATGTATATTTATACACTGTTCTATCAAAATATAAAACAATTCCTTGGAGTAACATATTCATCAAAAAATTGATGATGAAAATCGATTACGAATTGGCGTTAAAATTGCGTGAGGTATCCACAAAAAATAGAAACCTTTGAGAGAGAGAGAATGAAAGAGAGGGAGAAAGAGAGGGAGAAAGAGAGGGAGAGTAGAGTGAGGAAGAGAATACCTTCTTCATTTAAAAACGGTCTTAAACGATGTAAAAGATTTTCAAAACAAAGCTTTCAAATTTTTATAATTTAATTAAGTTATAATTTCCATAGTAGGATACAATATTATATGAATCTAGTTGGGTACGAACATCATTTAAAAAATGCAATAATGTTTATTTTAAAAGATATCGCAGAATATGGTTGCCACAAATTTATAATAACATAAAAATGATTTACAAACATTTAAATTTTCCAATTTATTTGTATTGTACATACGAAATTGCATAGTTAATGAAAAATAACGAATGCCGGCGGCGTGTTGCGCACTAAATATTATTTTGATTTTCTGTTTCAAACGCTTTGTTGTCACCGACTGAGATTCGTAATTTCTCTTACGTACAATTAAATAATTAATTCTGAAACTGTGTAATAAATGTTTGAGTAATACGTTTTTTTAGTAAATATCTATATTATACCAATACATACTAGAATTCTAGATATTGTAGTGAATAACATATAACTAAGTAATAGGTATATGTAAAACTACCGACTCACCCACTTCGCTCGGGTTTGTCCTCAGGTGATTTTTTAAATTGACATAACTTTTTATTTATGAACCGATTGAAATAAAACAAACACTAAATATTAAGTAAAGCTTTCATACATTAGTGAAAACCACACCCAAATCACAATTAGCGCGATTGAGATTAGCGCGCACAAACTCAAAAACAAACAGACAAATAGAAAAAAAATCTTTAAATCATTGTTTTGTGTTCAATTGCGTTAGTAAACACCTCCAATAATAGTTTTTCTCAAATATCTTCCATGTACAGACAGCGATCAGGTACAATTCTATTACATCTATAGATTAGATTTAAAATATTTAAAAAAATAACTTGCGTTAACACACTAGCAGATTGCGTATTAGTACTATTTTTAGTTTTCAAGTACACTTCAATAGTAAGGTATACAGATTTTTTCTCTGACATTTTATTATGTTTTCATACTATGATATAGCTTGAACGGTTACAGATCATGAGATCCTAGATTTGATTTTCAAGTTAGGCTTTGCTATAGAGTCATTGTGTGTTGCATTATACAATATACATCCTATCTAGTTTTAGTGAGATTGACCGATTAACTCGACTTGTTCACAGATAAATGGGGTTAGGCACTATTTATGTAACATGACAGTCTCGTTGATCTAGTGGTTGGCATTTGCGGCTTCAGATTAGAGTGCCAGTTCGAGTCCTGTGCCACGAAGAGCACGTTATATTGTCGGTCTTGGCGGTTTATCTTTCGCCGATCGTGTCGAGTTGTCGTCCCTTTAGAATATGAGTCTCATATCATCCCATTGGAAAAGGAATGAAAAATACACATGTCTACCCACATCTGATGCACTATAATATTACATACATACCTCGTGGCTTGTAGTTGGCTGCAGAAGCCGATTTCTATAAGAATATTATTGTTCTTGTTTGAATAATTCCTACACATATTGCCTCACAAGCTACATATTCATCAGCTCACGAACAAAATTTTCTTTACAATACAAAACACTTACACTCTAAGTTGGTTTTATACAAAGTTGTACCTGAGTCATAAGCCCTCTTTAAAGTTTTTAAAACTTAACATAAGAAAAAGACGTACACAGTTTCCATGCAATATTAACTTTTAATACGCGATATTATCAATTCGGGTTGGCTGTTAACTGTTCACGCGATAATAACCTATAGTTTGAAACAATGCAGTTTTTCGCTTATATGCAGTACTTTGTGGCTGAAAATTTAATTTTGACAAAGTAGGTCGCTATTTGCTTTCATATACCGATGATGTATGCACGTATTTCAAATAATGAGTTATTTTAAATATTTTTTTGATTTTAAATAAAACTATCTTTTCGGATTTTGTCTTTGATTTTTGTTTCCCGACGTTTCGAATGCTTTACAGCAATTATGGTCACGAGAGAGACTAATGTTATAGACGTCTCAATGGCTTTATATACTTGTTACGCCATACGATCCTGCACCAGATCTCTCACCTGTCATCTCAAAAGTTGCCTGCGTTACCACTTTAGATGACTGCACTCAGTAAAAACATTGGACGGCTTTTTAATCTTGAGACCGCCATTTAACGAATCTTCGATTATATATTATGAAAACTTTTAAGATATGTACATACATATATAGAGAAATGTCTCTGTATTAAAATTCGTTACAATAAACATTTTCTATCAGTCACAAAAGAACAATGTTCATAAACATACATACAGAAATATATTTAGGCAAAATATATATAAACAGCAGGTTAAAAGGTCTTGTGGGTACCTCAAATAAAAAACCTTAGGTCTCGTTGTATTAAGAAAACGATCAGCCATCTAATTTGAATTCAGTCACGGCCATCGCACCCAAATCAAGGGTGTTTATTTATACTTTTTCCTCTTACTTTCGAATACCTTGTTTTGGCTTTGCGATTGACCTCTTGTTTATTTCACAGTTGATCGCGCTGCGGTATTTTCTTTACAAACTTTTCTTTGCAAAAGAATCAGCTGTCGATTTTGAACTCTATGCTTAATACAATAAAGTCTACGAGTTCTTGAGCATATTTGAATATTTAGGAATACATTACCTTAAAGGGTTGTCTTTATTTGAGAAACAAATTAAGTATTTATGTTTTATTCAATTAAAGGGGCTTGGTCATTCTACTATCGTTGAAAATTTTAAGACATGATTCTATAATATAACGATTTAAGTTATTACTTAAAAAAATCGATGCTTAAACGTTTGTAGAACAATCTAGACATTTGCTAAGTTCTACGAGTTGCCAGATATATTTTGGTATTTTTTTTAACAAATGACATTTGGGAATAACAAATTAAGGAAGTATTTTAAAATATCTCAGTTTGAAAATAGATACATATTCTCAAAGATAGTCATCAATTATAAATGTTTTTCTGACTAAAGCACTTACACGTATATACTTTAGAATATAAGGTAATAATACATACATACAGTTATATACCATTAGAACACCACCATTCTCATTCACAGTCACTCATCAAGGATTTAATCAAAACTCAAAAGTTCTGAAAGAGAAAAATACTATCGACTATAGGACTTATCCTAATAAAAAAATTAAAAATATAAAAACATTCTGACATATTTTTATATCTAACAAATAGAAGCATCTACATTAATTGTATCTACTATTTTAAATTAAAACTATCTTTTCGGATTTTTCGCGAATTTATTTTGATTTTACGTTTCGAATGCTTTACAGCAACCATGGATAAATCATTGATGAAGATAGTATTATTTAAAATGTCAAGTATTCGCGTAAATCTAAGAAAGTATTATGTACCTACTATATTATAATTAAAAACTTTTCATAGGTGGATACAATAACTCAAAAAAAGTTTCATCGCTATCAGAGAAAGCTTTAGAAATGTAAAAATTACAAACAGACAGAAAAACGATATTATATATATTTCTGTATATAAACTTTGAATAAAAGCTGAAATTTATTGGCAAAAATAATTTCAGTACAAAATAATATGGTATATATAGTCAAAAAAGACCAATCTGGCTTAAACGAACTAGGTACCGCAACATAACACTTATCAGTTTGTTTAGGATGATCCTTTATTGTCTCGCTACCGTGTTTGGATATCTCTTATACAATTTCATTTCCAAACATTCGTTATTTTCATTTCTTGATTAATGTCTATATTTTTTCATGAATACGGTTTCGGTTAGCCATTAACATAAGTTGAGTATTTATTAAGACTTGTGTTCGCACATTGGTCCGAATTTTACATAAACATTTTAAATAAAACTATCTTTTCGGATTTTTCCGCGAAATTATTTTGATTTTTTGGTTCCCGACGTTTCGAATGCTTTACAACAATCATGGTCACGGGAGAGACTGAGGTGTTAGATGTCTCTAAGGTATTATATAGTTGTTACAGACAGCCTACCCACAAATAACAAAATGAATTCAAAAAATTGAAAAATGGCACCAAAGTACCTTACAATATTTTTTAACTTTCTACATAATCATGATTAAAAGTTTAAGGAAAAGGTTCATACGAATAGAATTTATATGTTGTGTTTTTCTTAAATTTTCAATCTATATATAAAAAAGTAACTGTTTTCAATTTTTTTTATTAACAACATTAAAGCCTGTCAATAGCTACTTAACAAAAAAAAAGGAAACAAGTTGAAAAATAGAGGAGAAAAATGTACTGAACTGGTTTGTAATTATTTATATAAAATTATTTATTGACGACACGTTTGGCTCAGTTTGTAGCGACTCTACTTGCTGTGCCTGTGGTCGCGGGTTCGAGCCCCGCTGGGGGCATTCATTTGAGTGATGAGCACAAATGCTTGTACTTTAATCATGGGTAATGGTTTAATAATATGTATGTATTTAAAGTTATAAATGTGTAGTGTATCAATTATCTGGTATCCATAATACAAATCTCGTAGCTTACCATGGAACTAGATGGTGTTGTGTTTTATGTCCCAACATATTTATTTATTATTATTATTTATTTATATATAGATATTAATCTTGTGCTTCAAGGACCTTTCTAATATTTAGTAAATAATAGTTTCCTTTGTAAATTTATATTACAGAGATTTTAATTTCAACTAAAATTTCATTGTTTGTCCAACAAATAAGGAACTGAATCCTAAGAACAAAAGGGACAATGTTAGTAGTAATAACGGTATACAGTACACATGTAAATATATAGTATGCGTATACAATTTCAAGCTATAACTAAACATATGAAATATTAAAATAAAATTGAAATATCTGCCTTTCAAAATAGCTGTGGGGCTATGATCACTATACCTACGCCCAAACCTAAATTACAAAAATTTTATACAACTAATGGTTAAGCCAATTTTAACGAAACTTTCACTAGTGGATAGATAGAACGATTGAGAATGGTATATATATTATAATTTGTGACATTGCCGCCTTTTCTACATTATTTAGTACTAATTTTTCGGCTACATGTTTAGCCTATGTCCAATCCTAGGATGCAATCTATGTCCTTGCCAAGATTTATCGAAATCTGTTCAGCGGTTTAAGCTTGAAAAGGAAACAGACAGAGTTACTTTCACATTTATAATATTAGTATATTTATAATAAAACTCTAAGTCTAATGAAAATGTTTATTTGAAGCACGATACGAGAAGTTCCGCGATAATAATTTTACTGCCAAGTTTGTATCAGAGGGTTCAAACTTTATGATGTAAGATTAGCTTCCTACATATGAATTTATATATGAAATATTACAGTGACTATCCTTTTTGAAATATCCGGATAACTTTATCAAATAAATGATTTTTCTTACATTCAAAACTAGCTTTGCCCGCGGCTCCGCCCGCGTTCAGATGACCAAATACCAAATTCATAAGTTTTACAGATTTTTGTACTCTTACATTGCAGTTTTTGCATTTTTTCTCAGAAATGAGATATTTTCGCGCAGAAAAAGTATTCTATATGTTGACTCGTATAACCAGCTACCATCATACCAAATTTCATGAAAATCCCTTCAGTGGTTTTTTTGTGACGGGGTAACAGACAGACAGACAAAAAATCTTAAAACTGTAGATTCGGCCACCGTATCGATAATACTCGTAATGTCTGTTTCAATAAGATTTTCCAAAAAATATTTAATGTACAGATTTGGCTTAGTTACAATTTTATTATATGTATAAATGATGTAGGTAACTGTCGGTTATGTATTTTGGATTTATCCTAACGAAGCCCTTTGAAATAAAGTTTAGCAATGTTTTCAACTTAAGACAAGGCTTAGACAAGACGTTTTCCTGCAATTATCGAAGAATAGAAATTTAAAAGAATATATCTGAACGACATATGTATTATGATTGTATACACATAGCATTTTATCATTTGAATACATATTGTATTAAGATTTCTATTCTTCAACGAATCTAGAATGATATCGTATTTAAGTGCTTGGATATATTCAGCCCTTTTTAACATCCCACTGCTGGGCACGGGCCTCTCTTTAATTTGAAAGGGATCAGGCCATATATATATTGGCCAAGTGCGAGTTGGCGGACTTCATATGTCTTTTGAAAACTAGCTAGGTTCTCTCAGACATGCAGGTTTCCTCACGATGTTTTCCTTCACCGTAAGATAAGTGGTAATCATTCAGGTCCTTAGATCTATACATATAATAAAATTCTAACTAAGCCGAATCTGTACATTAAATATTTTTTTGAAAATTCTTATCGAAATAGACATTATTATCGACACAGAAGCCGAATCTATAATTTTTAAAATTTTTGTCTGTCTGTCTGTTACCGCATCACGGAAAACCACTGGAGGGATTTTGATGAAATTTGGTAAGGTGATAGCTGGTTATCCGGGTCAACATATAAGATACTTTTTACCGCGGGAAAATATCTCATTTCTGAGAAAATATATAAAAACTGCAATGTAAGAGTATACTAATATGTAAAACCTAAGAATTTGGTTTTTGGTCATCTGACCGCCGGCGGAGCCGCGGGCAATGCTAGTTACTTAAAATAAAATAGATGGCGCTAAAATCTAAGAATTGTTTCCATAGTTTGTATAACAAAGAACTCTCATACATTTTGTAAAATCAATTTAAAGTAGAGCATTGAACTCGTATAATTATAATCATTGTACCTTGTTTATAGATTCCAAGAAATTATGAATCTTTAAATTAGTACTGGTCCGTATAAATTTTAGAGCTTTTGATAACACTATATATTATCTAAAATAAAAAATAAAACCGTAAAGTAAATGTTAATGATATTTTTAAGTGACTTTTCATTATATTGTACTAATTCACCTACATTGTAAAACAAAGCTAACTCAGCAATTATAAAAATTTAAACCGTCGTAAGAATTTTAAGACATTTTGAATTACTTTTCTTATACTTTCATTCTAATATTATAAATATGAAAGTTTGTGAGGATGGATGGATGGATATTTGTTACTCTTTCACGCCAGAACGACTGAACGTATCTGGATAAAATTTGGCACAAAGATAGATTATAGTCTGGAATAGCACATAGGTTACCTTTTATCCCGGAAAAATATATGGTTCCCGTGGGATACTTTTGTTTTTCTCTAGGGACGAACCCGAACCAAAGCAAGAGCGTTAGTACTTTGAATATAAGTAACTAAACTGTTATACTAATTCCTTATGAATGTAAAGCGAGATTGGTTCATAAGGTTTTAGAATAGTATGATATAAATAACTTTTATAAAAATGGCATATTGAAGAATAAAATTTCTTAGGAGCGCCTTAAATAGAAAAAAATAAAAATTAAATAGAAGTGTCTGTTTATCCTAGCTCATTTTCTTCCAATTTACTATTAAAGAGTTACGTGATATAATGAGGAAACTACATTATAAGTATTTTGTTTTTTTTTTTTTTGCGATAAAAACCGAGATAAGTATGGGTTGAGACAAGTAATTTCTATAAATTATCATTGTATAGAACCGAGTCGCACTCGACTATTTCTCTCCAAAATTAACCATTAAAATATATTATGACGGTTCATTTTTTACAATTTAGTGACGATTTTAAATGACTTTTGCACATTTCATCTTAAAAAATTCAAATTTCTCTAAACAATTGTTGCAATGGTCTCTATTTCTTACGCTCTGTGGCACTAGGTACTTGCCCCTTTCGCCCAGTCCAATTTACCCTAAGCTCTGTAATAGACGAGTAAAATAGAACGCTCATGCAAAATGCCAAGTAGCTTACATCAAGAATAGTATATTCAGACATTTTATAATAAGAATATTATAAAACATACCTTTTAACTTTTTTCATGTAAAATATCAAGTCTGGTCTTTAGTAATTAGATTGCTTAAAACAAAAAAAAGTAACCGAAATATATGTATATAACTCAGTTATCTAACACGTAACTTGTATATACATACATATATGACACGTTTGGCTCAGTTTGTAGTGACCCTAGTTGCTCTGCCAACAGTCGCGGATTCGAGTCGTGCTGGGGGCATTCATTTGTGTGGTGAGCACGAATGTTTGTACTCCAGTTATGGGTATGGTATATTTATGATATGTATGTATTTAAAGTTATATTTATCATTAGTCATCTAATTTATTTAATTGAAATTAATTTATAGTTATCAAATCAATCTTATTTGATATGCGGTCGAGTACGATTGCAGATCCAGACGTCCTATGTTCAAGTACCGGGTCGAGCCAAGTAAAGTAAGTAAGCCCGAAGTTAGATAGTTGGAGGTGGTATCCTGCGCTTAAGTTCTCACTGGTATTGAATTGTTATCCCACCATTATTAATCACATTGTCACATATTCGATTCCTACTTGAAGTGGAAATCGACTTATATTAATATTGAAATAAATAAAATTTAATCATGCAATAACGGAATCAAAGCAAATTTTGGTATAGCTATAGTACAAGGAAGAAGACTTGCTAAGAGTATTTATATCTTCCCAATCAATCATATTTATAAGTCTGTTGAAATTATATACCATATAAAAGATCTAATATTAGTCCCGTGTTTACAACAGCTATGGTTACATTAACTCACAACTTCAAATATGACGAGATGGGGCCTTAAAATCAACTAATTCTGAACAGATCGACCGAGGGTCACTTTACAATGGCACTGCAAATTGTTATAAGCGATAGAAGGGTTAATTGCTACCGTTCTAGTTGGAATCGCTCGAGCTTAATGACGATTTAACGGAGTATTCATGGGTCTTTTAGAGGATTTCGATGTGGTGATAACGTCAGAGTGGATGAAATTCTACGAAGTTGTATTGACTTCACTAAAAATATTATGTCAAGCTTTATATATATTTATATAACTTAGGACGTAAAAAAAATCGTGATCGTACCAAATAGTATGTTATGTGTACATCATAGCTATATACTAAATTCCATCTAAATCTGTCCAGGCGTTTCTGCGTTTAAATGTAACAAACATACACATACATACAAATTTCACAATTTTAATAGAATCCAATACAATATTATAATTAAGACATTTCAAGCATAATATAAATAAACTATTAGAACTATAAAATTAATATTTTTATGATTAAAATATTAAAACCTAATAGCCTTTAACAACACAATTCGAAAATCTTTATAAAAACTAAAATGAAACCAACAAATTGATCTTTATTAAGCATAAAGTAAAATAAACCAATAAATTGCTTCAAAATAACAACACTTCTAATATATTCACATGCAAAATTATTAAGCAAAAAATTAAATACGGTGATTGAATTTTTAATACGCCTTTTAAAACACTTGAGGTCTTTGTAAGTAACTATTATAACAAAAGCACTTTTACGTAAGTGCAATTTTCAAATGAAAATTACCCGTACAAGCTTTTACAGCGATAAGTAAAGCTGCAAGATGTTATTATAGCACGATCCATCGATAAAGAAAATAAAAGCTTAGCCTAGGAATTATTTACGCCTTTAAAAAATTGCTACTGCGTGATATATAGGGTAAAAATATTTATTAATATTTAATATTGCTAGGGGTAGCGATTTCGATTTTCTTATCATGAAGAGTGAATGTTAAAAATGGAAAAGCATTTCATAAGTATCGAAAAATATTATAAACTAGCGACTCACCCTCGCTTCGGTCGGGTACGTTCCTAGTTAGTTACGTTTTAACGTTTCGTATAGATTTTTCAGAGATGAGATACTCGTATTTTCTCGTAGTAAAAAGTATCCCATATTTTGACCCGAATAACCAGCTATCATCATACCAAATTTCATTAAAACCTGTCCGGTGGTTTTCTCGTGATGCTTTCCCAGACAGACAGATAAAATTTCAAAGAACATCCGGCCTCTGTATCGATAATAATGACTATTTCAATAAGATTTTCCAAAAAGATATTTAATGTACAGATTCGACTCAGTAACATTATTATTATACCTATGTATAGAAAAAAACTTTCAGTTATTTTAATATGGATGGTTTATATGTACGAGTACATGCATATCTAACATAACATAATTACTTTCATTTGTTTATTATCAAAATCAATAACATATCAATAATATTAAACCCACTAATAATGCAAAAAATTATGGAATTTATGCTTTATTGATAACAAAATTAATTTCTAATAACAATCAGAGCGACGAAAGAGCTAATTAGAACATTGCTATGATAGCATTATTAATCTATCTACAATTAGCTGCTGATTTTAATTATAGACTTACTATTTAATTTTTAAATAAAACTATTTATTTTGGTATAGTTGTATGTATGAAATGATTCTGTAAATTTGCGTGTAGGCACTGTCTGTAACAAGTATATAACCTTTGAGATGTCTAAAACCTTAGTCTCTTCGTGACCAGATGTTGTAAAGCATTCGAAAGTTATTTTTATTTAAAACTAGCATTACCAGAAGCCAAATTCTTAGGTTTTACATATCAGTATACTCTTACATTGCAGTTTTTGTATTTTTTATCAAGAATTAGATATTTTCCCGCGGTAAAAAGTATCCTATATGTTGATCCGGATAACCAACTGTCATCGTACCAAATTTCATCAAAATCACTTCAGTGGTTTTTCTGTGATGCGTAACAGATAGACAGACAGACAGACAAAAATTCTAAAAACTATAGATGCGGCCTCTGTATCGATAATAATGTTTATTTCAATAAGATTTTCCAAAAAATATTTAATGTACAGATTCGGCTTAGTTACAATTTTATTATATGTATAGATGTCAAATATTCACGTAAATCTAAGAAATTATTATAAGAAATTTATACTTCGTTCTTAGAATTCATCCTGAAGTAAAATCTATAGTGATATTAAACAAAATAATTTGTAAATATTGAAAATTTAAACGACAAAAAATATGTAACACTATATACTTTAAACTAACGCTAAGAACAAGTGTCTTCTTGCAAAGATTAAGTGTTCCCCTAGGACTGATAAAGTTTATATATTGCAAGTATGAAGCAGGCTAATTAAGGTAATAAAATTTTAATGTTTCACTCCTAAGTAAGGATTCCTTTTACTACGTACCAAACTAATTTTTCTACTGTCTCACACTATTTCTGTTTCAACGTAGAAATTATAGTGTTATTGTATTAGTTAAAGATGATGAAACTCTCCCTAAAGTTCTTCTTCATCAGAAGCTTTCGTCATGCATTTTGCTAATAAAATTGCTTAGATTGTTGGATAATTTATTATACAAATCCAATATGACACAAATGAAAGATTGTGAGGACTAGTGCATGTATGGATATTTTGTGATGGGACGTTTGTTACTTCTTCACCAAAAAGCTATTAAACCAATTTTAATGAAGTTAACATAATACAGCAAATGCATGAGAGTAGCACATATGTTATAATATTATAGTAATACATAAACGAAGCCGAGTGGAGCGTATATCTATATATGTACAGGTTAAACATAAATTTCTTTTTGGGCTTCATTGCAGTTAGTTAAATAATTAAGGGAGAAGTCTTGGCTTCAAAATCTGATACCTTTGTCAGGGTGATCAGAAGGCTTATTATGATTATGTTCTGTGAGTCAAATAGTATTAACTTACCAGTTAAAAATTATCTTTTTCATTGTTTTGCAACGTGTTTAATACACATTTTCTTTCAACTAGCGTCTCGACTAGTCTAGTGACTGACTTACGTTTCAGTCATAATAAAGGTAAATGAGCTGAACCCACAAATGTTGTGCTAAACAATTTCGATAAAATTTGTAATGAGCGACTCATCCTCGCTTCGTTAGGATTCGTCCCTAGATTGCTTCCCTTACAAATTTTCATCCCTGTTTTCACCCTCTTAAGGGATGTTTTCCGGAATAAAAACTATTCTATATCCTTTCCAGGATCTCAAACTATCTTTTTACCAAATTTTATCTAAATTGGTAAAGTAAAAGTTTCGGAAATTATTCGGTACAAACAAACAAAAAAAATTCTATTCTCTTTATAATATGTAGATCCATGAATTCATACAAAAATTTCATTAGAAAAATACATTTACAGTATCTCTCCATATTGTTTCAAATTTTCAAAATTTTACTCTCTATAAGCCTTATTCGGACTATTACGGACATTTTAAAAACAAAATTAGCTAAATCGGTCTAGTTGTTCCCAAGGGTATATTATCATTGCCATTTAAGACTATCGATTACAATAAAAGTTTAATGCCTTAGAATCATCAAAAAAGCAATGATAGTTTTCAGACGTTAAGTTGAAATAACAATTTTAAAGTGCTTGTAAAAGTTTATTTTATGTCGCAATAGTCAAGACAGTATTAAATTTTATTATACTCGTACATGTAATGATGGGTTTTTTTCCGTCTAAGCTATATTATTAAACTAGCATTGCCCGCGGCTCCGCCCGCATTCAGATGACCAAAAACCAAATTCTTAGGTTTTACATATTGGTATAGGTACTCTTACATGCAGTTTTTGTATTTTTTCTCAAAAATGAGATATTTTCCCGCGGTAAAAAGTTTTCTATATGTTGACCCGGGTAACCAGCTATCCCCCCCAACGTGCGTTTACCTTGTCGTGGTGGGGGGCTCAGTAGTGCCCGGCAATCCAACCGGGCGCGAAGCTAAGAAACGCACAGGGAGGTTGCCCACTTCGGTGGGCGGTGGGAGGTGGCCCTCTTCGGGGGGCGGTGTACCTTGCGGGTTGCTCCTGGTATTTCTCTGATAGCAGAGTGGACCTTGGAGCAATCCCATGGTTGTGGTGGTCTACTTTGGCAGACCTGCCGTCGGGACGTCGTAGTTGAATGCGTAAGCGAACCTGCGACGCCCCATTAAGACGGGGGAAGGTTTTGTTGGGTTTTAGTGGGTAGTACTGGCTGTATTACGCCGGTGAGTCCCACACGTCGTGCGTAAATTCATTTCCCAACGTTAAAAAAAAAAGGGTAACCAGGTATCACCATACCAAATTTCATCAAAATCCCTCCAATGTTTTTTCTGTGACACAGACAGACAGACAAAAATTCTAAAAACAATAGATTCGGCCTCTGTATCGGTAATAATGTTTATTTCAATAAATTTTCCAAAAAAAATTTCATGTACAGATCCGGATTAGTTACAATTTTATTATATGTATAGATATGTTGGGACATTAATACACAACACCATCTAGTACCACCATCTAGTAGCACCACCTAGTAAGCTACGAGGTTTGTGCTTTGGATACAAGATAGTTGTTACGCTATACATATACAACTTTTAAATACATACATATTATAAATATAACACCCATGACTGGAGTTCAGACATTCGTGCTCATCACACAAATTAATGCCCCCAGCGGGACTCGAACCCGCGACCGCTAGCACAGTAAGTAGGGTCACTACAAACTGAGTGAAACGTTTAGTCAAATTAATATTATAATTTAAGTTCATTCATAAACTGGCATCCATGTGTCTCTGCCCGCGTAGTTTTTTTATGTAATCTTATTGCGTTATATTAGATACCTTATGACGATCCCTAATAAATAAACTATTAAATACAAAAATATCAATCGGACTGGCAGTTTCAGAAATTACATTTTTCTAACAAACAAAAAACTCTCCATGTATATTACTCGTCTTTGCCTATTGTTTTATCATATTCGATCATAATCGTTATTGAAAATTTAAGGATAACATATATTAATAGTACTTACCTATGTACATAATATATAAAAAAAAATTTACTTTTTATTAATACAGCAAAATTTTTGGGGGAGGTCTATACTATACCCAGCAGTGGACGTGTTTCGGCTGAAATGATTGATGATGATGAATTAATATTATTATTATCTAAAAACTTGTCGCCGCCTAAAGGTTGTCGAATGTGCAGCGTTATTATGAAATAATATAACACAATACAGAGTATATATATATATATATATATATATATATATATATATATATATATATATATATATATATATATAATAGAGATATGATATAAAGGAAAAAAATTACCCTGCACTTATAAATCACTAGCAGAACCCGCGGCTTCGCTTGCAAAACAACAAAAAATATCTAAAAAGGTAGTTTCATACAAACTTTCATCCCCTATTTTACCCCTTTATAGGATGAATTTCTAAAAATGCTAAAACACGTATTTATTTTATTCTATTGAAGAGAATTTATACCAAGTTTCAAGTAATTTTGATCATATATATATTTTTTTGGATTGTATTACATCGTGTTTTTCCGTGGATATAAGACTACCTTCCGCGGTAAAAAGTAGCCTATGTCACTATCCAGCCTTCCAACTATCTCCATACTAAAAAATCACGCCATTCCGTCACTCCGTTTCGACGTGAAAGAAGGACAAACAAACAAACACACTTTCACATTTATAATATTAATATGAATTCACGTACTTTTAAATTAGTGAGATATTCCGATCTCGTCCGATAATTTTGCAATAAAAAAAATCTAAAAAGATAAATGGTATGGTTCCTGTCCTATAACATATATATTTATATAAGATTAAAAATAGGAAATTATCAACGTTAAACAAACAAAAATAAGGTTCAATTTAGAATGAAAAGTATATTTTTGCTTGCCGTTTAAGCTATTGAACTACGGTAGTAACGCAGGACTGTTATCGGCGCTAGCGCGATTTATCGCTTCTATGTTAAAGACTACGACCTCTGGGGGTAGCGAAAATACGGAAGACTTAGAGAAATTTTACAATACATTTAGCTTATTTGGACTTTCTTTCAATGGTTTTATTTGATTTAGATACAATATGAAGATAAAAAAAAACTAGTGGGTATATTTGGCTACTCTTGAGATGGACACCATGGCGAACTCTTGCTTGTAATGTTTAAATCTATAACTAAATAGAAAAAATAGCCTATTTTAATAAGGGGTAGTGTATTAGTAAAATAACTTTTCCAGAAATTCCAAAAAAACTCCTATTTAGTCTACGTGTTTGGAAATGAGATGTGGTTTCCGGTTCGTATAAATTATTAAGAGTAATTAATTATGTAACGAGACACAGTGTGTATGTAGCTCATTAGATAAATTCTGTTATTTATAATACCTTGTAAGATATTTTATGCATATGAGTAGGTACGTAATTTAAATACTTAGTTATCAGACGATATTATTGTTTTAAATAAAAATATCTTTTCGGATGTTTTCGTGGATTTATTTTGATTTTTGGTTCCCGACGTTTCGAATGCTTTACAGCAATCATGGTCACGGGTGAGACTAAGGTTTTAGATGTCTCAAAGGCAAAGTTAGCTGTAACAGACAGCCTACACACAAAATAACAGATTGAATTCAAAAAAATCAAATTGTTTTATTTAAAATTAATTAACTGTTAAAATTTAAAGTTAATTAATTATTTATAGTAGCGCCTTTCCTAATTATTTTTTTATTTTTCAATTTACAGAGTTGTCTAGTGGTTTGAGATATCTATTGACCCAGCAAAATATCTCTAATGAGAAGTCTACGAGTAAAATAACTATGACATAATAGTGCCTACATGACGAAATTTTGAAGGACCTGTTTTATTAACGACACCTACTGGCTCCCAATATAACAAAAATATCATCAAAATCAGTCAAAAAAGGAGGGAAAATCCAGGCATTCCGAAATTTTATAAATTGAACTCACTACAGTGTCGTCGTATAGAAGCTATAGGATGTCGGCATTACCGTCCATATCAAAGGGGATCATCTACTGTATATCTTTTTATACTGTGCACTATATATAATAAATACAAAAGTATGTTCGTTGGTTTGGCCCTTTTTCATGCAATAATGGGACAACGGATTCACATGACTTTTAATTTACAGAGACATACATAATATGAGCGGAGAGTGAAATGTATACTTTATATTATGCTATAATATAAAGTTGTGTCCGTGGGACAAATTTCATTTATTTTTCTTAACAAAAAAGATGCACTTACTCTAAAATCACTTAACCGTAATAATTTCACTTTTGGAGTTACACTTTATTCGAAAATATGGACCACACTTGAAGTATAAAAATTAAAATAATAAATATTCATCCATGATTGGCAAAGATATTAATATATGGCATAATTTTCTTTTTTGAAGTCGGTACAAAGTTCAGTAATACAAATAAATTATAATAAGTATTATATAGTAATGCTGTGGTAGCCCAGTACTAATGTGCAGGAAACCAAGAAGACGACGAAGAAGACTCAGACGATCAGAGGTGCGAGACTCGAGATTTGAACCCGCATCACTTAGTTATTCAAACGAGTGCTTTACCACTGGGCTACATGTCTCTACCTGCCTCTGCTTGTCTCTACCTGCCTATATTTACTAATAAAATATTGCATTAAATCTCGACATACATAGCTTGATATATCTATTAGAATATAACAAATTGAATTAAATTTTAATCCATAGCATTTTGTACTCCACCATGGAACTTTCGTATTCCACTATTCCAGTTTAATTTGAAACTGCCTCGACTATTTTGTATATCATACGATATAGTTTTAATTAGGTTTTCATTCCGCTTCACAACCATCTGGCAAAATACTAGCTTTCACGGGTTTTTAATATGGTATCCTTAAAGACGATCCCTAAAGAAGTTTTAACCTTTGTTTCCTTAAGATAAAATTATCTATCAACTAAATTATAAATAATATTATAGTCTTATCTGTTTTGAAAGGTATATTTTTTTTAATATACGAAATAGGAATTATTAAATACTTATCAAATTGATTGCAAGCAAAATAGCAAGTTCAAACCGTATCTTTAGCTTTTCAGTCATTAAAACTAGCTTTTGTGATTATTTTTTGAACTAGTGAATTTTTATTAAAGAAAAGAAATTATCAATATCCAAGCAGATGTAAATACTATAAACTGTAGATTTGGCTTCTAGTACAGCTCACCGTCACATATTACAAATAAAAAATATAGCTTTGACCCCGTTTCAACTACGAGAACTAAACAAAAATAGCATGCGAAATGAAAATCGAAAGGTCAACATACTTTTAGGGTTCCGTACCTCAAAAGGAAAAATGTAAAATGTAAAAAATCACTCATTGTCTGTTTGTCAGTTTGACCGTATTTCTGAACCTGTTTTTTCAGAATTCCAGAAAGAAAAAGTTGGAAGATTTATTATATTATATTTATTATTTACATACATATGTATATATCCCAACGATGTGAGTGAAGGGTAATAAATGATTTTTAATTTTACAGCTTGATTTTGGTGGTTATATTAAAAAAAATAAACGAGTGCTCACTATGAAGTGTACCTAAATATATACGTTTCTATAATTTTAAAACAAAGAATTAAAAGGCATTTCTCCATTTTTATATCCAAAACATTGTTCGATGTTTTAAAGAAGTTTAAAAAAAACTGAATATTATGTAACTTGTTGAAATATTTCAATAAATTTAACTGTAATTTTCAATGTTAATTCTTGCTTCATTTCGCTCCTCACTTTACCTCATGCGAAAATCGATCCCCTGTTCTACGAGAACTTTATTCTATAGACTCTTGATGTATTTTTGTAAATATTTTTTCAGTCTTTTTAGATATTAGCGGGTACACGTAGACAAACAAACCTTTTTGAAGATTATTTTGTATTTGGTATTTTTCATATAATAGCAATATGAGCTTAATATGACGAAGTTATTTAGAAATCACAAACAAAGAATTTCATATTAAAAACGCGTTTTCCGATCAAAGGGTAAATCTAACAATCAATAAATATTGCTTTATAAAATATCAAGCATCTTTTATCATACAAAGTAGAATATTCGGTAAAAATTTCATACATCTTTCTGTATTTGCCGGCTATATTACGCCAGAAAACTAAATACAGTTTATATATGATCTAAATGAAAACTAAATATCGATCTAAATGAAAACTAAATTATATGAAAACCCCCGCATAGTTAAGTTTTACATTTTAGTGCCTGGAAGTCGGTTTTTATTTTTTTTTAAAGTTAGAATAGATATTCTAAATGAAAACCCCCGTTAAGTTATTTTTTACATTTTAGTGCCTGGAAGTCGGTTTTTATTTATTTTTTTAAGTTTTTATACAAAATGATTTCAAAAATTCAAAAATGGTACCAAAGTACCTTACAATATTTGTTCGAATCCGAAAAGATAATTTTATTTAAATTGTCAAATGTTCGCGTAAATCTAAGAAAAGTATCAGTATGTACAAGTTATTCTAGAAAATATCCTATATAATATGTATAAAAAAATATTTAAGGTATACATATACTCATATGTTATTTAAGGCTTAAAAGCATGATCATAGGACTCAACTATATTGTTTGTCGCTAGCAACCGTGGTTGCGGTCCGATAATCTAATGTCTGAGCTGAGTAAGTCCATCCAGTCCCCATATACCTTGATATAAACGGACTAGATATTGATAAAACCTATAATGGAGAACCAGTAGTATGAACGATGCGTGACAAGTTTGATTTTCGCACCAAACTTACACAAATAGTTAAGGAGTTATAGTAACTTCTCATATTATGTTTATCTCGGAATGTTTAATTTCCTTTGGCTAATATTTCGACTTAACAATTATTCTAAAACTACATCTCTTTAAAAAATATTTTTAAAATAAAACTATCTTTTACAGCATCCATGGTCACGGGAGAGAGTCTGTCCCGTGACCATGGATGCTGTAAAGCATTCAAAACGTCGGGAACCAAAAATCTAAATAAATCCGCGAAATAATCCGAAAAGATAGTTTTATTTTAAAAATGTCAAACATTCGCGTAAATCTAAGAAAGTATTATAAAAAATATTTATTTATATTCTACGACTAGCCCCAAATACGCTACAGTCAGTAAAGTACATAACTCACACAATAGCATTAATTAATCACTGTGCCACCTATGAAATGCTTTTAATGTGCTATCAATCAATGTCATTAAAGTTTTGTAAATTACTAATTGTGGTCTTTGATATTGTCGGTGTTTTTAGGCAAAAAAATCTGTAGTATTGCTAGTTTATATGCATCGTCCTGACTGATTCCGCCTACAGTGGCCAAATCTCACTAAGACTTAGGCAACAAATGTTACAGTGCACCGCTTTATATGCAGACACAAATGCACTCTTTATTCTTTTCATTCTTACACTCCAGTAAGATGACAAGTCGACTGGACCGGTAAAACACCAGGAGCAGGACCGACTACTTAAAGGGCTCCAAGGTCCAGTTACCGCCATTTTCCCAACTCCGGTTTGTTAGTGAGAACTTCTTGACACAATGATACAATAGTACTAAATACTTGGCCTGACCCAGGGCTCAAACTCAGACCTTCAGATCTTGCTATATATGCTAGCATATATACCAATGTGACAGTGCTGTTGCAGCTAATGTCGATGTAAATTACCAGCACCTAGATATTCCTGTTTCGTTAAGCAAATGAAAGTTCTGGAGGTTCAATATAACTCTCTATACAGTTGTACCAAGTAGGTAGAATTCAGACCGCCCTTATAATTAAAAAAAAAAGAAAATAAAGGCAATTTTTACTTAATAATACTACTAAGACTCATTGAAATGGATGAATACGTCCAAAAAGTAGAGCCCCATTTAATACACTATCAGAAAAATAAATTGCTATGCGAATCAGTAGGCTGAAGCATGCTTACTAAGTTATCATTATGCATGCGACACGTTCAAACCTTATTATAGTTCAGTGACTGGACTCCAGTTAAATTAGACATTCAAGTAGGAATAATTCCTGGAAATTAATTTGGTACACTATAATAATAATAATAATTGATATAGCAAAATTGAAGCAATATCTACTTATTGAAGTTCGCAGAATATGGATTATGTCAATATTTAATCTCCAGTGCTTACATTTTATTCTTTGTCGAGACAAAAACAGAGGAATAGATCGATTAACTAAACTATTAAATAAACAGGCAAACAATTAAAACTAATTAGAAAGCATAAAATAATTCCTACAGCTATATATAGACCCACTAACCCTACCAATGTGCCAAGTTTTATATGATTTTACCTCCAATCCTATGTAAATAAATTGCCGGTTAAACTTTTATTTTCCAAGTAACTTAGTGAAGAAAATTGAAAAAGTAGTTCCTAGCGCCTCTCAGTGATTCTGTATTAACGGAGCTCCACTCGTTAATCAACCGTTTAAGTACAGCTTAAACTGTACTTGGGAATTACTCAAACTTTGATCCGGTGTCGGTACTAGGATTTTAGCTGGGTGTTTTATAGTGCAAAATTAAGCATGGCTATTTTATTTAGACCAAACTATCGTATAAAGTAGCGTGGATGACAAACTTTTAATCTATGTACGCTAAACAACTTATTTGTCGCTAAGTACTTTGTGCATATAGCATTATAAGCTTCTATTACACTACATAATATATGTATATTTTTAAAATGGATTTTTATAATATTACTAGCATTGCCCGCGGCTCCGCCCGCGTTCAGATGACTAAAAACGAAATTCTTAGGTTTTACATATTAGTATACTCTTACAATGCAGTTTTTGTATTTCTTCTCAGAAATAAGATATTTTCCCGCGATAAAAAGTATCCTATATTTTGACCCGGTTATCCAGCTATCAACATACCTTTCATCCAAATCTATCCAGGGATTTTTAGTGGTGCGGTAACAGACAGACAAAAATTCTAAAAACTATAGATTGGGACTCTGTGTCGATAATAATGTCTATTTCAATTAGATTTTCCAAATAATATTTAATGTACAGATTCGATTTAGTTAGAATTTTATTATATGTCTAGATTATATACTAGATACTGGCCCTTACTTTGCTTTCTCTCTATTTGAGACTTTTCGTAACCGATTTTATTTAATTTTAGGAATAATTTTAACCGACTTTTTTTATTAGGGTTCTATTCTCGAAGGGTACCAACGGAACTTTATTAATAAAAATCCACTGTCCGTCCGTAACAGTACTAAATAAAAAAAAACATCCGTTGACAAACAAAGGAGAACGATACTGAACTGTTTTGTCTTTGCTTATTTATAATATAGTATATTATCAGTTACGGCTTAAACTTTACAAATTATATGTGTGTGTTTATTTCAAATAATATTTTAGCAATATGCCATAAAGACAAAGAAAATTCTCTCTTCTAGTGTTTATATAAATTATTTTTTTAATGCCTATTTGTCCAATATATATGTAAAAATAATAATTTATTCGTTTTCATTGGTTTTTGTTTACGTATCATCGCAATTTACTATTGAATATTATTTAAAATTAATCATTCTAGCTATGTTATACCTTTGGTGTAACAAGTAGGTACAAGCTATAAATATTTTATCATTTTATGTATATGGGTACGACATACGTGTATAGAATAAGTTTCTCTACATCAGGAAAACATTCGATCGGTTCGCTAATTATTATATTTTAAAAAAAAACTTTCACAATCAACAAGAATGGATTCCAAAGCATCTTCATAAATTGTGCGAATTAAATAAATATATTATAGGGTTATATAGAAGTAAAAATGTCTCTAAAAGTGAGTCTCAATAAATCTTTACTCTTACAGTATTTTTTCCATCATTTCACTTAGCTGAAGTGATAAACTCATATTCAAAACGCATCAAGTTCAAATGTGTCTATGCGGCAATTCAATTTAATTATCCAGTAGATTTATATGCCGTTAAGTGTCAACGTCAATACGGCAGGCGACGGCGTGGAAAACTCGCAATTTATTCTTGCCAACTATCTGCGTTTTGCTGTCGTTTTAAAATAGGTTAATGATTGTATATGAATTGTATTTGTTAGATATTGAGTAAAAATTGAATTATATTATTAGTTTCATACTAGCGGTTTACCCTCGCTTTGCTTATAAAATTTTGTTAATAGATAACCTATGTGTTAATCCAAATTATAGTTTGTCTATGTACTAAATTTCATCTAAACCGGTCTAGCCGTTTCAGAGTAGAAGAGTTACAACCATACACACACATGAAACTATCACATTTAAAATATTAGTGCAATTAATATTAACAGTATGTATGTATGTATATATAATATGTATTGTAATATTTTAACGCGTTGTACGCATTGAGCGTATTGCAATATAATGCGTATTAACAGTACTTGCGTAAAATGTGCAGAGAGCAAGTTCCACTTGACTTTTGCAATGATTTCGCCATCGCGTTAATAGAATAAGGGCCAAATTAAACACACTGCCAAATTTTATTACCATTTCATGTAACTGAGTAAGTTTAGTGAGTATTCGTCAAAATGCTATCGGATCTTCAGTTTTCTTAATAAGTTCGTTACATTAAACACTAGTGACTCACCCTCGCTTCGCTCGAGTCCGTCCTTAGCTTCATCCCCATTTTTACCTCTTTAAAGGATGGTTTCCGGGATAAAAAGTATCCTATGTCCTTTGCAATGTCTCAAACTATCTTCTTACCAAATTTCATCTAAATAGGTTGAGTAGTTCCAGAGATTACCCCCCTACAACGTCACAAACTCACAAACGTTACCTCTTTATAATATTAGTATATATAACATAAATTTAATATTTCCAGGTACAGAACCCTCGGTTTGTGAGTCATACTCACACTTGCCCAATCTTTTACTGGGCAACAAAGCCCTCATTAAAATTAGTATGACCTTTAACCATATTTTCTGGCACAATAACAATCTAGTATTTTTAGTAAGCTACGTAGGTGGATGTTCCTCCCTACGATGAAAGGTTTTTGAATCCGTCACAATGCAAATCTGTTATTAATAATAGTTAAGTGGGCGTTTGATATTATTCTTAATTAGAGATGATTTAATATTATTTTTTTTAAACTGTTTCTATAATATCGTATTTATTTTGAGATTGTGAATTGTATATATAATTATTATATTAAGGTAATCGATTCAATATATTCAGAGTTGTGCAGTTTTACAATAACAAATACTAATTATATATACTTTAAATTATATAAATTATACTAGCGACTCACCCTCGCTCGGATTTAACGGTTAGTATAAATTTCTCAAAGATGTTTTCCCGCAGTAAAAAGTATCCTATATGATGACCCGGATAACTAGCTATCATCATACTAAATTTCATCAAAATCTGTTAAGTGGTTTTTTCCTAATACGTTCCCAGACAGACAGAAAGACAGATAAAAATTTAAAAAACTGTATCGATCTGCCTCTGTATCGATAATAATGATGACTATTTCTATAGGATTTTTCAAAAAATATATTTAATGTACAGATTCGGCTCAGTTAGAATTTTTTAATATGTATAGATTATGCTAGAAACCTGCTTATTACGTTTTATTGAAACATCTGGACGGATTTAAATGCTTAGTACATGGAATGAACTGAAGTAGCAGAGCTATTAGAAACCTAGGGACAATTATTAGGCACCTAGATTCGAACCCGAGTGAAGCGAAAATAACTGGTTCCAACATAACATGAAAATAAAATTATCTTGCAACAACGGTTACTAAAGTCATGAAAATTCTAAAATCACAACCATATTTTATCCCTCATTCGATTTTTCATACGCACGATTTCACATCGCTACGAGTATATTCCTGAATTACAAGAACCGAACACGGCATCTAGTAAACATTAATCAGGAACAAGAAGCCAGTCGGAAAATGTATGTATGTAAAGCATAATGACAAAAAAACACAGTGCGAGAAATACATGCGTTATTTTATTTAGAACTGCTTTTTCAGACTATACAAAATTATAAAGCTAAAGAGATTATTTTTTTGGTTTGTTTTTGTTTGTTTGAACATGATAATCGCTGGAACTAATTATACACTAGATAAAAAAACTATAAAACAACTACAAAAAAACTATAAATATATACCATATATATAATATATAATAGTGTACCAAGTAAGTAAATGTTTTGCTGCCACAGACCTGCTTTGATCAGAAAATTTAAAAAATCTTGTATTGAAAAAGTATGTTTAGAACAGCGTCACTTATATAGTCGAACTATAGGTAAGAAACATCCAGATGACTTTAATTTATAAACAAAAAAGTATAGTTCCTCCAAATAATCCCTCTTTCTATTAGTAAAACCATATGAAAATTCGTACAGTATTTTTTTTGATCAACCAAAAGATTAGTACAAACACACACTCACCGTGGCATATGTTTAGTTTTTGAGTCAAGATTTTTTGACGACACGTTTGGCTCAGTTTGTAGTGACCCACTTGCTATGCTAGCGGTCGCGGGTTCGAGTCTCGCTGCGGGTATTCATTTGTGTGATGAGCACAAATGCTTGTAGTCCAATCATGGATGTTTATATTTATATTTATAATATGTATATATATCAACTATCTGGTATCCATAACACAAGCCTCGTAGCTTACCATGGAACTAGATGGTGCTGCTGATATCACAACAAAAAAAAGAGATAGTATATATTAGAAATGAAACTATAATCAAAATATGCGAGTGGAGCCGCGGGGAAAAGAAAGGCCAGGAAGGACTAAAAATATTTTTTATAGCATAGCAGCATAAATAAATTATAAATTACAGTAACTGCATTAATAAAATGCTTCAATAGTTCCATTTTTATGTCCCTTCAGATTTTAATTTAGATTATGAGTTTTATCCCAAATGATAAATGGAAAACCTGCCTTAATAAAATCATCACCAGCTAAATTTATTAGGACCCACGCTCTAACTTTTTGTCGCGGCAAATGTCATTCTAATACTGTAATTAAAATTATTTACTAATTGGTGTGATTAAAATATATCAAATTATTAACTTATGTGAATAAATTCAGTTTGAGTTTTTTTTAATTCTCATTTTAAGAGCTAAGTCACTTGCGTGACTATGTTACTCTGGTAGGTTTAACAAGTATTTTTATCTATAGATTAATTATAATATGTATTATCTAATTTTGCTTACTTATAGTATGTTTACTTATATAATACATATTTTGGCTAACTCTGAAGTAGGATCCGCAAGATATATGTTACATATTCCAAAGATCTCTCTGTTAATTGTGATAGAAGGCGTTCGCTACAAGCACATTCCATTAAAATATGGTACAGTTTGATATATCGAAAATATAAATCCTCAAGAAACATAAGTTTGTGTTTTTATTTAATTACTAGCTCATCCCCGCTTCGCTCGGGTTCGTCCCTGGGTACGTTTTAACGGTTAGTATGGGATAGATAGACTATATTTTATATTACTGCTATGCTACCTTGGGTAGTAGCATGATGATAAATAGCCTATAGCATTCCTCAATAAACGGACTATCTAATGCAAAAAAAATAAATCGGATTATTCTTATATTGCCAATCTGAGAATAGCAAAACAAACAAACAAACTCAATTTTTTTAGAATATTAGTATACATTTAAGAGAGAAATCAAAGGTTTGATAAATCTCTTATCCAACAGCTCATTGTAATAGCACTTTCTTACGATCAATCACACTAAAAAATAGCAGCAAATTTCCAAATACATCTCTTTAGTTACTATTAAAAATTGTACATCGTACATGAGATACGCAATCAAGATGAGAACTATCGACGCAGATACATGCAAAATAGCTTCGCGTGTTGTATGTAAGAAAATGATAAGTCCTTCGTTACACCGTATATAAAAAAAATGGAAAATTCTACCATACTTACTATTTGAATTTTAGTTTTTAGGTTCTAGTCGTAAGCACGAATTAGTGGGTTTCTAGTAGTGTTGCCTACGAGATCAACAAAACTATTTCATATATTTTTTGTTGATCATATACTTACCGGTTGATTATTTGTAGAAGTTATCACTTATATTTATTTTATTAAACCTGGACGTGAATAATGGTGTTTTAAGTTTAATGTATCTGTGTAATATTTAAAAAAAAAGCTGTAATTTTGATTTTTAAATATACGTGATAGAATTATTAACATTTTTTGGGAACAAATTTTTATTAGACAAATTGTGGAGAAACTTACTGAAGAGAAAAATTATTCTGGTTTTAAAAAGATACCCTGTTCGTTGGACATATTACGTAAGTAGTTTTTGGTGAAATATATTTAAATAAAATAATCTATCTACTATATTATACTGTTTATAACAAAATATCAGAAATGTATGTTGCACTGCGGTTTTCATCCAAAATAAAATTTGTCAACCGCCAATTAGGATTTTGTATAAACTGACTAATTACTATAACTTTCCTAGATTAATTGGACTACTATTTTAAATGCGCAAGTTTGTATGTCTGTTTATTACGCAATTACTCTAAAATGGCTGGATTTGGAAGAAACACAGAGAGACTATGACATGGAGTAACAGATTGGCTACTGTTGCTTACCTAGAGATGCACGTGAGCGATTCAAGGATAAATCAATAGTAAACGATAAAAAACTAATAAAAATTATGATATTTTGTGTCTGTGTAACAAAACACCACAAAAACATCCCTCGTATTTACTTCACGCACGTACGATGAGAAAAATGCGACTCTCGAATCCAGTGCTACACTGAAAATGAAAATCGAGAAGCACGTGTACCTATATACCACATATACGTATTTTTCACTAACGAGTGAAATCGAAGTGAATTGAGAGTCTCTTCCGAATTCATTGATTGACATGTCAATCAGTCATTGACAAGTAGTTATGAAAGTTATTAAAAAAACAGTTTTAAAATTCATATTATTATCAACAGTAGGTACATAATCAGAATAATCCTATACTATTTCTATTGAGTGCTGAGTGCTATTTTGTTATCTGTGTTTTAATTGATCGCCTGTTAAAAACCCCCACCTTTTTTTATATCTCACTCAATAGGTTTTAATTTTTTTAACATACAAATTGGCGCCTGAATTCTGCCATTTTGATATATACCTTATGACTCTCGCCTTATCAAGACGTATCTAGCTAGTGACGTACATATGAAGCATAAGAATCGGTTAATCCGTTTAATAAGTACGAGGGAACATAGGATCGGATATACGTAAATGCATACAAGTCCAACATTACCCTCTTTTGGGCTTCGCCATAGTCGGGTAAAATATAGAACAAAAAAAGAATTTAAAATATAAAGTAAAAAAGGTATGGAAATATTTTATCATGCCAAATATCATTTTGTTAACATAAATAGTGAATAAACTATTATGTTAAAAAATTAAGCTTTGAATATAAACATATTTAGCAATTGGAAATAAGGCAGATTATGAGTAATAACAGTCTATATGTATCAAAATATGAGAAATGGAATATGAGTAAAAGAGGGTATCGATACGTCAGATATAGTACTTCGAGTGACATCGTTAGATAATACCAACCCTCTAAAACAGTCATTAATTCCAATACTAACGTAACCTATATATAACCTATATTGCAACCTTAGACCATAGTCCTGTTATGCAAATATTTTGTCATTTCAAGATTTAGCAAAAAAACGCTTGGAAAACATCATCTATACATATAATAAAATTATAATTAAGCCAAATCTGTACATCCAATATTTTTTGGAAAATCTTATTGAAATAGTCATTATTATCAATACAGACGCCGAATCTATATTTTTTTTAAATTTGTCTTTCTGTCTGTCTGTGACTGCATCACGAGAGATTTTGATATTTGGTATGATGATAGCTAGTTATTCGGGTCAACATATAGGACACTATGAAAAGTTTTATTTAAGAGAAAATATTTCTTATACCTAAATCCTTGTTCATCCCTGACAATTTCACTCAAAGAATGAATGAAATTAATATAAGTGGCACATAATCTTACTTTAAAAATATCTTCATCTTCATTAAAGAGCTGGAGCGTTGAGGATCTCTCGATACATCACTTAACTATTCCTCACGGGTCTAAGTCGATCGCTTGGAAAGAATACGCTCTCCTGATTCGACACTAATTCCATTTTCTACTCGACTGCGTTCAGTTAACAAGTTGCTCTAAGCTTAATAAAGATAATAGAAAAAAAATGATATAGCCCTCTACTTGAGCCCCGTTAGCTATAACAACATATTTCTAACTTAATTATAACTTTTAATATATGGTATTGTTTTAATTTGTTACCGGCTATCCATGAAACTTACCGGAAGTTAAGTATTTAATTATTATATATCATTTTTATCATATTACTAACAACTATTTTTTCGACAAAAATTGTGAGGTGTTTAGGTTTAACATTTTTTTTATATCTTTTTATTTTTTATATATTTTTATTGTGTAAAAATCTGATACAAAAATATTAAAAAAATATCATAGTAACTTTAATTTCAATCGGTAGATAATCTATGTTCTTATGATGTATAACAGAAATTACATAAAATTATTTAAAAGTTAAATAAAAATATACAGTCTTGTATCATCGCATTAATCCATACTAATATTATCAAAATGTGTAATTCTGTCTGTTAGCTTTTCACGCTTAAGCCGCTGAACAGATTTCGATAAAATTTGGCAAGGACATAGATTGCATCTTGGGAATAAACCTAGGCTAAATTTACCCCGTCCCAGTTACCACGCGAGGGAAACTGCAGGCAAAAACTAACTAAAAGTATATTTACAAAGTTGATTTACAATTAGATTAGCCGCGTAACATACACAAAAAATGTAGAGCTGAATTGAAAACCTACATATTTTTTGAAGTTGGTCAATATAAATAAGTATTAAGTACATCTATGCAAATAAATAAAATTAAAGTGTCTCTTTATCATGTCAATACATTAAACAGCTTTTTACTAAATGTATTTTTAAAATTTTCGTCTGTCTGTTCCGGCTAATCTCAGAAAAGGGCGAGACCGATTTTGACAGAACTTTCACTGGCTGATAGCTACTGTTATAAGGAGTAACTTAGTACTTTTATTTTACTAAAAACATTAGCATTTCGCGCACAAAAATTAAAACCTACGAATATTAATATACTTTAATACTTAAGCTTATGATGTATATTTCATAAAGATCTATCAAATATATAAAGTTTATTATAAAAGTATTATAGTAAGTACTTGAAAGAATTCAATCAAAAATAAATCATATTTTTTATTGTTTTAATTAACGTACAGTTATTGGTCCACACTTCGCTCAGAGCAAATATGAATAACACTCCATAAAGCCGTTCGTTCAATTGAGCTGTTGACTTTATTTTTGTTCAAATAATTGCAGGCTCTCTTACGGGCATAATTTTAAATCATTACTTTTATAAATCTACCCCTTTATCTCTCAATCTTTGTTCTTTTTACGGCATATGTAGAAGAAAAGAACATATATACTGTGATATTTATCTGGTTAATACTTATTTAGATTTACGTGAATCTTGATATTTTAAAATTAAACTATCTTTTCGGATTTTTTCCACGGATTTATATTGATTTTTGGTGATTGCTGTAAACTGTAAAGCATTCGAAACGTTGGAAACCAAAAATTCGAAAAGATAGTCTTATTTTAACTTATCTGGTTCTTAAAATACTAGATCAAAATAGGTAATTAGAATATTAATGTATATATACATATAAAAGGCAAAAGTGATTGACTGATGTATCAACGCACAGACCAAACCCTTAAAGCTAGAAGAGTGAAATTTCACACACATATTCCTCATACAACGAAGGCATCCATCCAAGGAAGGATTTTTAAAACTCAACCCCCAAGGGTGTGAAAAAGGGGATAAAAGTCTGTACGATTTTTTTTATTCCTTGGACGTATTTGCATAAAATTTCGTATGAATTGAGTACGGCAAAAATAATGAGTTACGTATTTCAGCGTTTTCTAAAATTCAACCCCAAAGAGGGTAAAATAGGGGATGAAAGTTTTTATGAAGCCCACTTTTTAGAGATTTTTTGTAGTTTTAGCGCGAACGAAGCCGCGAGTTCTGCTAGTTTTTATATATAGACATGTATGTATAATGGTATACACTATATACAAAACAGACAATATTCGTAGGTACTATCATATTACTTTCCTCAAGGAAAGTGAAAGCCCAGTCGCATTACTGTAACTGCATATGATGCTTAGCAAATGGGTTCCTTTGATGGCAACTAAAACTAATTAGACTAAAACTAAAATTCAATTTCATAATACTGAGCACAAACTTGAGCAGCTACCTGTATTTCATACAAACTTTGACTGTAGAAATTAATATTATAACTGGTATTATATGTAAAGCTACTGTTATAGCTAGCTATACTTTGGTCTAATAGCAAGCGTGTATAGCAGATATGTAGATCCTGGATTCGAGTCTCGAGTCGGAACAAGTTTTTTTTAAATAAAAAAAGATACTGACTTTGAGATAAAGAATAGCGAATGTACTTGTATAAGCGAACGTTTTGTGTACTATAACGTCTTAAGCGTAAATGATACAGTTAATATTAGAAATAAGTTTTTTTTTGAGTAAGTAATGAGTGGAGAGGTGTATTAGTTAATTCCTTAGATGAATAGCTTTATATACGTAAATAAATTAATTTTATAATGAGACCTATTTGCAAATATTTTTAATATTTGAACCAGTATAAAAAATACCTACATTTTTTATTCTACTTTAGATACTCGTTCATAATGTGTTCGTCTATTTATCCAAATGATAGCTAAAATACACCCTAATAAATAGCAAAATATATATCTATACTAATATTATAAATGTGAAAGTTTGTGAGTTTGGATGTATGTTTGTTACTATTTCACGCCAGAACGGCTAAACGGATCTGGATGAAATTTGGCACAGAGATAGATTATAGTCTGAAATAACACATAGGCTACTTTTTATCCGGGAAAAATGTACGGTTACCGTGGGATAGTTTTGTTTTTGTCTTCTTAGAAGTGAACCCAAGCGAAGCGAGGGTGAGCCGCTAGTTATACTATATAATATAGGTATTCTCCAAAAAAATAAAATAGCACACTTCTTTACTATTACGTAACATTTTAAACATTTTGCTACCATTTTAAGAATATAGAATAAATATGGTGAATAAAACCATATAGTGACGCTGACGATGACGCTATAACGCGGTATATACATGGCTTATAATTCAATTTTCTATTAGACTGCGTTCAGTTAGCAAGTTGCTTTAGCTAAATAAGGAAAATAAATACGAGAAAAAAAGTTATAGCCCTCTACTTGAGCCTATATGAAGGTATATACTACATACATACATATGTTTGAAAAGACGTTTGGCTCAGTTTGTAGTGACCCTACTTGCTGTGCCAGCGGTAGCGGATTCGAGTCCCGCTGGAGGCTGTAATGAGCACGAATGTTTGTACTCCAGTCATGTGTGTTTATCTTTATAATATGTAACTATTTAAATATATGTAGTGTATCAACTATCTGGTATCCATAACGCAGATCTCGTAGGTTACCATGGAACTAGATGGTGCTGTGTATTAATTTCCCAAGATATTTATTTCCTCCATCCATCCCATATACAACATTTTTATATCGAGCAAACTAACGACAATCTTATTAATGAAAACTAAGAACAATAGATTTATATTATAAGGTTTAAAAAATCATAAATACGGGTTAATGAAATATTAGGTTAGCGACTGCCTGTGACCATATATAAAGTCCGGAAACGGGGACTCGTGCACTAATTCTATTGAAACAAGCACAATATTTTTTTTAGTTGGAGCAAACTAATTTTTGTGAGCAACAAAATTATACCTCGCATTATATTCAAAATTCAGTTAATCTTTTATTTAACGGAGCAACATTTTCACTTAAATGAAATCTATGAAATGAAACCTTATCAAATAATATTTTACTGAGAAGCATGCTGCTGTCTGTTGCGTGTGTATATATATGTATGTAAGTATGTCTTCGACTGCATGATACTATGTTTCTTTGTCAACTTGTTCTCATCTTTTTAGTTACGGTATTTTTAGGTACGCAATCGGGTTTTTTTTTATTTTTGTAAATTAATTTTTACACGTATTTTACCTGATATCTTAGCCGATTGTGGATTATGAATGTGGATGTGAATTTTGAATTATACATAGATATTGGTAGCCTAATGGTAACGTAATTGCGCTGGCTACCTTATCCTTCAAACTGGAACACAACAATGTAAACATCGTTTTTAGTTAAGTAATTTAGTTACATATGTATATGTAGGTATTATGTACGTACTTATTAGTGAAACGTTATTATGAAAACAATGTAAATTTCATACTAGCGTCTCACCCTTTCTTTTAAAGGCCCCCATCTCATTTTGCAACCCTATAAGCGCCAAGTATCTCCACCAATATGCGCTACCATAAAAATCAGCTATAAATCATGATAGGTTTATAGTCGCGCTAAAAATTTTAACCCACATGAATAAAACATTTAATTTGGGTTCAGCTAATGTATATTTTATGTGCCTACATTATTCAGTAATGGCCTATTACGGTGCTATAAAGCGTTAATCTAAAATGACAAAGTGTGAAATTTTATTCATCTAACGCCGATTTTTCAGGAAAGCTTATTAATTTTCTATAGCGGTGTAAAGGAGCGGATATTTCTAAATCCCGCCTTCAATTCTATTTTAAAGAGAATATTTTATGCCGTATATATATTATTATAAATTTATTTTGTGTATTGGTTTCGGAATGTGTATTTATATAATATTTTTGGATAATATTGTAATTACTTTTGAGATATCACTTTTTTTTTAAAGTAAATTCATTGTTAAAAAACGAATATATGGCTTTTTATTTGAGAGTTTTATAATGTTACTTTGACTCGGTATTGAGAAGAAGATGTTTTTTTTTTAATATCATTCATTACTTTCATTTTTATCCAGCAGGGGAGCTGAACCGGGGAACTCAATAGGCAATGTCTGTTGGAAATTATTATCTATACAGATAAATAAAATTGAAGTGTCTGTGTATAATGTCAAAATAACAGCGTTTTACTAAATGCATATGAAATTATATACGGTACTTATAAGAAAAAGACAATTTTTAAAATTTTTGTGTGTCTGTCTGTCTGTTCCGGATTATCTCTGAAACGGCTGGACTGATTTTGACGGAACTTTCACTGGAAGATAGCTGAAGTTATAGGGAGTAGCATAGGCTACTTTTATTTTAGAAAAAGAATTAGGGTTCCACTCAAAAAAATAAAACGCATCGTACGTACCGTACGCTAGTTATACATATATTACGCTATAATCAGTATATAGTTGACGTTAGAATTAGAATAAATGTAATATGTAATTTTAATGAATCTCAGTCAGTAATGTAATTTTACATTACGTTTGCTTTTTTTTCATATCTATACCTATAATATATATACTAATGTAGGTACTCTTATAAATAGGCAAAGACAAAATAGTTCAGCACCTTTTTCTCTTCAGTTTGTCACCTTTTTTTTGTTTAACATCTACTGCCGAGCTTTAATGTTATCAATAAAAAGTTTTGGAAACAGTGTTTTTATAAAGATAGATTAGTTATCTACCTGCTGAGCTAAACGTGTCGTCAAAGACGGATAAATGAATAAGCGGATGTGTTTGCTACTTCTCCAGACTAACACCTGAGTAAAACATAAGTTATATGGATAAAAATATATAAATAATATAATGAAATTATGATTAACATGACATATACGGCATACGGTGCTATCACATGTCTTCGAAAATGATTATCACTGTTTATAAGAGCAAACCGAAGGCTTTTAAGCGCACTAGTGGAGTAGGTAGGTACTATCTAGCTTAAATAGAATCCGGCAAAAAGGGCGGGCATCGGTCGGTTAATATTGTGGGCACTCAGATATTTAATGTTATACGCTGTATTGAAGGCCGATAGACACCGATAGCCACCGTAAATTGAATTTACTCAATATCAAACACGAGCTTTTTTGAGAATTTTCTAAGCTTTGTTAGCCACTTAATCGCTTATAGTCAGTTTAAAAAAAATAAGTGTTTATATTACGTATTTTTAATTTTTAGATAAATAAAAGGTGCTACTCATTTTTATGTATATATATGTACATATAGCTCAAATAATGAATAATTCAATTATGTACACAACTAGAAACCTATACATTCGTCGCACGTGGAGTATTCGATGTTGAATCAAATTTAGGCCCAGCATCTCATTAAATTTGCAACTAACATACGATGTATAAAAGTATAGATAAGCTAAGTCTTAATGTACTGGTAAAGCTCATGTTAATTATAATAATAATTTGCGTAGGAAAAGTAGCCGGGTTAAGTAGGAGGTGATTTTTATCGCAGTAAAAAATTATATTTCTCATGAGATATTAGTGTTTTTGAAAAAATGAATATTTGCTTATACATATAAATAAAATATGCACTGATTTCTAAATCGCTTTAAAGGTAATTATTTAACAAGGTAGGGTAGAGTTTTCCCTAATATTCATTTATAAGGGGTCATTCTTGAGGCTTATTTATTAAAGAAAATCACGAAAATAAAAAAAAACACAAATCGCGTCAAATATATATCTGAAATTGGTGAAATGGGAAAATGTGTTTTTAAATCACATCATCCCCATTCTCTTTGCCGTATAGGTATAAAGTGTACAAGACACTCTTCACATCGTTATTCGCTTACTATCAGCAACGATACACTGTTTGTTTTGTCGCCATAACCAACAAGCTTTGTTCTAAGGCGAGGGTATCCGAGATCTCTAACATCGCTTTGCTAAGAACAGACTTAGAAACAGACTTAGAAGTAAAAGTGAACAAAAAATACTAATTTGAGTGGTAGTAAATTTAGTTGTTTAGTTGATAAGCTGTAGTGTTAAAAAAATGGTTTAATTAAAAAAAATAGTTTTTATATATAGATACGTATATTCTTTTACGTTTTGCTCAAATTTTCAATAATAATTATGGTCAAATTTCGTCTATTGTGCGAGTACTAGTTAATGGAATTAAGCCATTTTGTCTGATGCCGATTTTGTCTGATGCATTAAAACATATTTGCCATATAAAAAACTAGCGACTTACCCTAGCTTCGCTTGGGTTCGGCTTGATTCCCCATACAAACTTTCATCCCCATTTTCACCCCCTTAAGGGGAATAAAAGGTCTCAAACTATCTTCTTACCAAATTTCATCTAAATCGGTTCTGTAGATCCAAAGATTACCTACAAGGTCAAAAACTCATAAACTCACAATCTTAGAAACTCACAAATTCATAAACTTTACGTCTTTATAATATTAGTATAGATAAAGCATAAAAAAAATGTTCACGATATGGCAGTACGTAGCTCATAAAAACTTGTACGTAGTTACCTATATCTCGTAATACAGTCTACAGCAGTCTTAAAATGCCGCATCTTATTTCTAACTCTTAGTAGATCTTTGCTTTCAATGATCGTTTACTGTACGCTTGTGCACTTATTGTTGAAATAGCAACAATAGCCTGTAATTGAATAGATTACGTTTATACATTTGGTATACTAACTAACATGTATCTATGTTCTAGGAGTTATATATATATATATATATATATATATATATATATATATATATATATATATGTATATATATGTATATATAATTTATGTCCTGGGTCAGGTCAATAGTATTTATTGGCGTTTTCTTATTAAGAAACTTTCGATAGCAGGTGTTAATGCCCCGTACTTTGGAAAGCATATAAAGGCGTTCACACTCTACGCCCTGCAAGTCTGTATTATATCGAAAATTCATGGAAAATACACAGATCATATCCGCAACAAATACTTACTTATTAATATAAATATTTGTTTTAAGGGTTCCGTACCTCAAAAGGTAAAAAAGGAACCTTTATAAGATCACTCTCTTGTCTGTCCGTCTGTCCGTGTCACCATCGATTTTCTCAGGAATGGGTGGATCTAGCAAGTTGAAATTTATACCAGAGACTGAAGTTTATAGTCCCTATTAGGTGTATAAAAATTAAAGTCCTGAGTCAACACGATAAAAAGATATGCACAAATTTAGATTTTCGCGAAAACTTGTAAGCACCAAAATTTACCTTAATTTTCTACTTTTTTATTTTTCGCAATTTTCCCTTTACATATGCTGTAAGACGTTACTTTTAACTTAATTTGACAATTCTAGGTCAACAGGATGTACCCTAAAGGTTTTGGGTCGAAAACAGATTTCGTACAAATTTGTATGAAACTCCCGGTAGGCGAGTCCGACTCGCACTTAGCCGTAATTTTTCTACTTGAACTTGCGAATACCATCATAGATATCAGTATATCAAAGCTACATACATGAAAAGATCGTATCTAAATACGCCACGTTAGAAAGCCGTATAATATTCTGCAGTTTTCCTTAATGACTAATTATACCTCTTATATATAATAAAATACACAAATAAATTATACCTTACATGCATTTAATCGTATGCATTAACATTTTATAGTTTTCTTCTTGTTTCAAATAATGGTAATTCGTGGAAACACTCCCTCGCATGACCACGAAACTAGCTTATTTTTATAAGCAAGAATTTTTAGTCACATTCGACTGCTTAATAATATTTTACCTACCTTTGTTTTTATAATGTCATCACTTTATTTTATCACTAGCGACTCACATTCGCTTCGCTCGGATTCGTCTCTAGCTTGATTCCCCATACAAACTTTCATCCCCATTTTCACTTCTTTAAGGGATGATTTCCGGAATAAAAAGTATCCTATGTCCTTCCTAGGGTCTCAAACTATATTTTTACCAAATTTAATCTAAATAGGTTCAGTAGAACCAGATATTACTCCCTACAACGTCACAAACTCACAAACTTTACCTCTATAATATTAGTATAGACTATAAGGATACTATATGAATTTCCGGAATATAAATAAAAGTGATTACAGAGATTTGAACCCATAACCTCCAGCGAGTAGATATGCACTAGAAATAATACAGCTGCCAAAAATTTTAACATGCATAATCAATAATAATAATTAATTTTAATAACTACTTATCATAATTTGTTTCAATAATTTGCTATACCTATGTTTTCGATAAAGCTATTAATGCCATAGCTATTGACAAAGCAATTTTGATTTGGAAATTTTCAAATCGAATATATATTAGATTAAAACGTACTCGTATTTTATGTTTGTATGTTAATTATTTCAATCAATTATATTACAACTTTAACAACTTGTTAATACAATGTGAAATAAGTAAGTAGTATATGGATTAGTTTTAACGCTTAGTATAGATTTTTTAGAGATGATATATTTTCTCGCAATCACAAATATCCTATATGTTGACCCGGATAACCACCTATCATCATGCCAAATTTCATCAAAATCCGTCCAGTGATTTTCTCGTGATGCGGCCACAGACAGACAGACAAAAAATTTAAAAACTATAAGTTCAGGCTCTGTGTCGATAATAATGAGTATTTCAATAAGATTTTCCAAATAATATTTAATGTACAGATTCGACTCAGAATTTTATTATATGTGTAGATAATAAACAACAAAGGTATGTAATGTAAAAGAAATTAATGAAAGTACTTGGGAATTAATGATATGGTTAGACCCTTCCTGTAATATTAAAATAAGGAAATATAGCTGTCTAGGTGTTCTAATAGTTAGCATAGTAATTATTTTGTTTTTCTGTCAAGAATTTTTTAGTAACTGATAAGAGTAGAGAAGTTGGCGGTGTTCCACCTCCGTGCTTCGAAGATCACGTTAAGCCATCGAGGTAGCACTAGTTCTCTCCCTGGTCCCACCCGAAATAGAATGAGAGTGTTAAGAATGGAGAGTGAAAGAAATAGAGAGTGACGGGAATACAGGGTGTCAGGAATGGAAAGTGACAAAAGTAGAGAGTGACAGGAATAGAGAGGGCAATAAGTAGAGTATGTACGTTAAAAAGAGCCGAATACATACATACATGTACATATGTAAACAGCCCTTTTAACGTCCCACTGCTGGGCACTGACCTGCCTTCAATACGAGTCCACCACGTTTCATTCGCCGATAGGCAAGTGGTTATCATGTTACAAATGATTCGCACATGAAAATATCAGAGGTACGAGATCCGGGATTTGAACCTGCTTCACTCGGTTTCTCAAGCGAGCCCGTTACCACTGGGCTACTACTGCCTTCTATACATGTACATAATTAAATATACCAAATAAGGTAATAAATAAATATAAATTAAATGAATAAATTGTCATATATCTTTGTCGGTGAACCATATGCTACTATAATGCCCTTTTTCCTCCTTTAAAATTTTTATGAATTTAGATATACATATATATATATATATATATATATAATTTCTTTATGTACCATGAAATATATATTTTACAAAATAATTGAAAAAAATGTGGACAAATAACTTATCTCTATATGAGATTTCTTTCAGAAACCCATAAACATAATATTAATTATTTACGATGTCTATTTCATTAGATTAAACTTTTCGATTGCTGCTTAAAATTAAAATAAATGTCGACAGTATTACAATAAATATTACTTAGTTTTCTATTTAAGCCTCTTAAACAAATAATTGAATTGTTGTTAGTTAATCCAGCAAAAAAACCATGTTTTCAAAGCGATTTTTCTTTGAGTTCTTTAATGGTATTTCTACTCATCTCCTTTTGTGATGATAAATATTATCTAAACAAATATTGTAAAGGGGCAAAGTTTATTTGTTTGAACGCACTAATCTAGGAACTGCTAATCAATCTGGTTTAAAAAAATCTTTTTCATTAGATAACCCATTTATTGAGAAAGTATATAGGCTATATACCACCGTGCTTCTATCTAAAGAAGCGAAGCTGTAATGATAAATATCAACAAATAGGGCAGACTCTGTACATTTATTGTAAAACTAATGTTTATAATCAAACAAATTAAACGCGGGTGAATCCACGGGGCACAGCTAGTATTTTATATACATACTTAATATTATAAATGTAAAAGTGTGTTTGTTTGTCCTTCTTTCACGTCGAAATGACGGTTTACTGCAGATAGTCAGAACGCTGGAGAGTGACATAGGCTACTTTGTACCGCGGGAGATTATCTCATTCCCACGAGAAAACACGTTATAACAATAATATTAACAACAATATGTATGATCAGAATTACTTGAAACTTGGTATTAATGCTCTTCTTCTACATAATTCTTCTTGCTTCTACATAATTAAATAAATACGTGTTTAAGAATTTTTCGCAATTCATACAATAATGGGGTAAAATAGGGGATGAAAGTTTGTATGAGACCTACATTTTTAGAGTTTTTTGTAGTTTTAGCGCGAGCGAAGCCGCAGATTCTGCTAGTAAAGTCATAAATGTAAAATTATTATAACTCTTAAGAGATAAAACTATAAATATTTTGCAATGAACCATTCAAAGTTAAAGGAATAGTTAGATACCATAGTCCATCATCCATAATTTTTAACAGATAGGTGACCTAGGATTATATAAAAAAAGTATAATCTTTAAGTAACTTTTAGGTATTATTAGTATATAGCTTTAGTCCAAGTCTTTCAAGTTTGAATAAAACAATAAAAAAGGTGCCTCAATCATTGGTTCCTATATAATATCATACATACAAAATAAACCAATTAATGCATGTTCATTTACACATTTATAATAACTAAACCAAGATTAATTAAAGCGAAATTTTATGCAAAACAAAGATCTGAGTTATGATATTTAAAATAAACATTTTGCAATAGCAGAAAATCATACCCAAGCTTAATTAAAGCAATAAACTCAACTATACAAAGAAGATCCCTTTACGTAAATTGAAACGGTAAATGTTTACCGCGATTTAAGATAATTCACGTATGACAGTCCAACTCCGCACCCTAATTTGATTTTACCATAAGGATGTCATCTCCAAACTTCTAAGATTACGGTTGCTGTCTCTCGAAACGTAGAGTAGACTATATACAGAAGCTCTATCTTTGAAAATCTTATGTTAGACTCAAGTTTGTTATCTATACATATAATAAAATTCTATCTGAGTCGAATCTGTACATTAAATATTTTTTGAAAAATCTTATAATACTTTCTTAGATTTTTTCTTACATTTTAAATAAAACTATCTTTTCAGATTTTTTCGCGGATATATTTAGAGTTTTGGTTTTCCAATGTCGTTCTGCGTGATTTTGGCCTCGGCGACCAATTTCACTTAGACTACCCAATTCCGCAGGAGATATTGTAGTGCAAAAGTAAGTGTGTAAATACATGTAGACTCTCTTTTTCTATCACTTTCATTGCCTGGTGAGACGAATCAGGGGACTGAGGGCTTTACATGCTCTCCCCAAAACATGAGGGTAAAATACCACCAACTTCCCAATCCCGGACTGTTACTGAGACTTTCTTGATAGAAAAACTCAATAAGTACTCGTAAGCTTGACCCGACCCAGAACTCGAACCCAGGACCCCCCAGGATCTGCGACTACTACTAAACGTAGATCTAGCCATTAAACCACCGAAGCAGATTGATGGGTCCTCCCAAGAGTGCATGAGGTGGAGTGGATGAGTTGGCCATACATAATATATCTGATATTATCTAGATAGAATGTGAAACCAAGTGAAATAGAAATGATGATAAATGGGAAACCAAGCTTGTTAATCTACATATGATATAAATAGAAATTCAAACGCATATGTATCTTGTCACTTAGTTGCAACTACGTAATATGATCCGAGATTCTCTACACATAGGTTTGTCGTAGTTAGTTCTTAAATAAAGTGACTGACGACGCGTGTGGATCAGTTTGTAGTGATCTTACTTGCTGTGCCAGCGGTCGCGGGTTCAAGTCCCGCTGGGGGCATTCGTTTGTGTGATGAGTGCTTGTACTCCAGTCATGGTTGTTTATATTTATAATACGAGTATGTATGTATTTAAAGTTATATATGTGTAGTGTATGAACTATCTGGTATCCATAACACAAGCCTCGTAGCTTACCATGGAACTAGATGGTGCTGTGTGTTAATGTTCCAACATATTTATTAAAAAATAAATTAAAAAAAGTCAAGTCTGAAATAAAATTTGATAATATTTACATATTATAAAAAAATACTGAAATTGATATATAATACTCAGCCACTTCCATAAGACATAGAAAAAAAAAAGTTTTTTGTATCTTAAGTATCCTATGAAGAAGAAAAATTAATTTTAAATAGGTGATACAGTAAAATTGCATACAACCTCATACAAGCGATAAGGCGTTCAATCACATCGGAGCGTATTCAAACGTTCACCTGCACACAAATCAATTAGCTGAATTCCCAAGTGATCAAGATTGATCGACTCCCAGGGCTTTGATGTACGTCGCTTTGTCCGTTTGTTTGTTTAATATTTGATACAAGATATTGTGTTGACGTAGACCGTAGGAATATAATGAATAATAAATATCCACTTATTTATATAGTGCCCGCCTGTAATTTTAAAGTACATTTATTTTAAGCTTATATTATAATTACTTAAAATTAACAACCCGTAAGAAATGTTGTCTATCGAACTATTTATCTGTAAATTTGTTTCTATCTACTTGGTTCAGTGCTTAATATGTGTTGCCACATGTCTGGAGGCCCTCGTGGAAGCGACCCCTTGGTTGTATGGTCTGTTTCGGCAGGTCTACCGTCGGAGAGTTCTGGTTGAGTGCGTAAGCAATCCTGCGATGTCCCATTAAAACAGCGGAGGTTCTGTTAGGTTTTGGTGGCTTTCCTGACCGGTGAATCCCACATAACCACCTGTGTGTTACATACACAGATGATATGCGCAAATATATTTTCCAACATTAAAAAAAACGCTCTGGAGGTCCTAGGTTTTAGCGTAATGTAGACTGGAATGGACCGGACTATGTATAGTAGTTGGGTTTTTTCAATAAATTCTCAATAACAATCAGGAGTCGGGATGTTGGCGCTATTATCTTGTGCATCGAAGAGCATGCAAAGTCGGTCTTTACCAGACCTCTCAGTTCGTTTCGATTTACTATCTCACTAAAATTTGAAGGCAAAAGGAATACTATTACATCTCCACAAACTTGAATGGTATTCAAAATAGAGGTCCTGAATTTTACACATAGACTACTCAATAGTTATAATGCGGAAAATGCTGCGATCAATAAAAACAAACGACTTTTTACACTTTTTTCATCCACTTGTTTTTTTTTTTAATTAACTTAAATATTTAATTTATAGGCAGAAAAAACTAAATATATGAAGACGGCTAGTTTAAAATAAAAGTCCAAACCTGTTTCGGGATCTCCATTAAAAAATAAAGCATATTGGTTGTAAATTCTTATGACTCTCTAGTCTTACTCAGGTTGAAAATGTCCATATAAATAATTCACCGTTGCCTACCAAATATCTTCTTACATATTCAAAAGTAATATTAAGTATTCATATTACACTGTGCTTCAGTAAGAAGACACAAAGTTAGTGTTAATAAAAGCCCTTTATCTGACCTTCCATTGGTCCTAAAGTTAAATTGATGCTACCTTAAACTCACATATCAAGTTAGCCTCGTTTTGTACCCCATTTATCTTTTCATTTGGTTAGAAATATTATGTCATTTTACGTTAAAACATGAATTTTTAATTACTATTCTATACTATTTTACTCACCTTAATGTGTTATATATTAGTGACTTACCTTTACTGGCCTCAGGGCTTCAGTAACTTTACGCAGTAATATCCCAAGGGATTCATTTAATATAGCGGTACGGGATTGTTAGCCTATAACCCTCTTCAGCTTATAAATATATTTACGCAATATAATACGACACTCGTTTGCTTCATTGCTGCGAGAAAAAAAGATAATACTTACTTATTAAATATCCTAAATTTACTGCCTGACACATAACACATGGCCTAGACTATGGAATTTAGGAACTAGAGCTTTCATCCCGAGAGTCTCGACGATTTTTGTTATTTTTGAGACTCGAGACTCCTAGGAATTAAATAAATACTGGTGGTTTAGTAGATTTTTAAATAACGGTAATTATTTCACTTAAGTCTCAAAAGTCTCGTTTTTCACGGGAAATTCGAGACCGGGCCGAGTCTTGATTTTTTTCCCGGGACTCGTGAATTTATCGAGACTGAAAGCCTTACTAGGAACCTAGATATTTCATACTATAGTTTCTTATATCACGAAAATTATTAAGCAATTTATGATTGATTATAATGAATATATGATTTACTTTCTTAGTTCTTCGCAAATATTTTACATCTATACATATAAAAAAATGAAACTGATCGCTGTCTGTACATTTGCGGTTTTTATTAACGTATTGTTGTAAACTTCACTTAATATTAACTGTTCGTTTTATTTCAATCGGTTCTCTCCCGTAAGTCTCTACCATGACCATAATTGCTGTAAAGCATTCGAAACGTCGGGAACCAATAATAAAAATAATAAATATGCGAAAGAATCCGAAAAGATGGTTTTATTTCAAAAATAACTATTTTTTTAAATATCATCCCCAAAATTAAATACGGGATGTGAATATTCGCTTGTATATCATAAATGCATCTAATAAGTCGAATCTTAGAATTTTGAGTAAAGTATTTTTTTTTCTCTATTAATTCATATCAAGATCCCTCTAAATTACATAAGATTTATGATATTAAACTAATTTACATTTTAGAAGTGACGAATTGAAACGTATAAAGACGCGCAAATCTTTTAATACCTGTGGCAACAGACTGTTAATGTTAGTAGCAGATGTCGCCCCCTCACCCCTCGATAATCTGGCGATACTAATGGTCGTATTTCTTTGTATTATTGTTAAGGCGATGCATTTTCACATTCTAAGATAAAATTTTTTTCGAATTTAAATTCATCTTTTACGATTATGAAATACTAGCGACTAACCGGGTTTGTCTCTAGGTACGTTGTTAGGTACTGTAGTTGATCCGGATAAGCTATCATACCAAAATTTCATCAAAATTTGTCTAGTGGTTTCCTCGTTCCCAAATAGACAGACAGACAGACGGACAGACAGAGAGACAAAAAATTTAAAAACTACAGATTCGGCCTCTGTATCGATAATAATGACTATTTCAATAAAATTTTCCAAAAAAAATATTTAATGTTCAGATTCGACTCAGAATTTTATTATATTTTGTATAGAATATATTACTATTCTTTATTGCACTTAAAAAATTAATACAGTAATTTAAAAATAGTTATTGTTTACAAAGGTGGACTTATCTCTAGAAGAGATCTCTTCCAGCCAACCTATGGTAGTGAGAAATAGTGTTACAAAGCGGGCTAAATGAAAACATATAGATGAATATTATTATGCAATACATTAATAATGAAAAATCTTAAATATTATCTACTAGTAAGATTTTATTTGATGTAGAATTTTTTTATTAGATGTAGTTTAATCGAGTCTTTATTAAAAAAATATTTTTATTTTTTTGGTTATTAAAGCATTTCAATTTTATCCCGTTAGGCGTTGAATTTTAAAAAACCTAGTTTTTTGAAATTTTAAGACACAATACAAATGCTGATATGCTACAAATCAATATCTACTTTGTTTTGTTCAAAGTAAAATATTATCAGAAAACATAATTCCCCCTTAAATGCATATTTTCATGCGATATTCGTAACACGTCGTTACATTATCGCATGCGAGTTGTGTCACTGTGGGGCGTAGTACCGCTTATTTATAGGACAATCGTCTATTATACGTAATATGGCAAGCTATTTGAGAAAATATCATTTTAATTTGTTATTATTTTTTCTTTCTTGCTCATATGTTAGTAAAATGTTTTATAATAAATATTTAATGAAACATACGATAATCACTTCTTTCAGATTTGCCACAACCACTTATCAATTATAACTGCCAGTTATATTACAATTTAAATTTTAATCGATACATCTGTACTAATATTATAAGCAGGAAAGATTTTTGTTTGTTTGTTTGTACCGAATAAGCTTCGAAACTACTCAACCGATTTAGATGAAATTTGGTAAGAAGATTGTTTGAGACACTGGAAAGCACATAGGATAGTGTTTATCCCGGAAATCATCGCTTAAGCGGATGAAAAAGGGGATGAAAGTTTTTATGGGAAAGCATCCTATCGCTAGTAGGTATAATAAAAATGTATAAAAAAATATATTCAAAACACATGCAATTATAATATTAAAATTCACGCTCTCAACTAATTATAATTTGCGTATTTGACTCAAAGTGTACTAAATGAGCCCGAGTTCGAAGATTTTACTATTCAAGAGTTTCACTATAAAGCTACTGGTTCCACTTCAGCGTTGATATTCAACTATAATATTGTTCATTTACAAATTAATGTTTAAAATATATTTCGTGTAGAGGTAAAATTCTAAAATTATCAACAGTATCTATCTACCCACTTAAAAATAACGAAAGCAAAATTTCTAGAAACTCTGACGAACGTAATAAACACTTTGAGGCTGTATCTTCTTGAACCTCTCTCGTTAGTGAGGTAAATATAATAATGTAAAATAGATTCGACACCCACGTGATGCCTAGGTCTTAGACATCAGATATTATGTTAAATTTTCTTTAGCTATCTCTAATATTTTAGTTAAAAATATTGGTCAAGGGAACTAAAACGATAAAACTGATGATACATCAACAATACTCATATAATAAGTTTGTTTGTTGTTTCGCCTTGGCGCCTTCATAGACAAAATATAACATTATATATAAATAATATGATGCATTAAATATATTTTTTCTGATTTATGGTTTATATTATAGATATTCTCAGGACTAAGCAAAGTGATATCCAGTTACTAGTATCTACATTGTTTTTATTACCCACATTATTTAAAAATAAAGCTACTGGCACATACTACTTAATATGTATAGTTTATAACATAGGTTACACACCACAGCTATTAATAATATTCTATACTAACAACTCACCCTCGCTCCGCTTGGGTTTGTCCCTCCGTTTTAAGGTTAGTATAGATTTCTCAGAGGTGAGATATTTTCCCGCAGTAAAAAGTATCTTAAATGTTGCCCCAGATAACCGGCTATCGTCATACTAAATTTCATCAAAATCTGTCCAATGGTTTTCTCGTGATGCGTTTCCAGACACACAGATAAAAATTCTAAAAACTATAGATTCGGCCTTTATGTCGATAATAATGACTATTTCAATAAGATTTTCCAAAAAATATTTAATGTACAGATTCGGCCCATTACAATTTTATTATATGTATAGATGAATATAACCACATTTCAACCGGACGGTCGCATATGCAGTACATTCATATGAAAAATCTTAAATCTTATCTACTAGTAAGATTTTAAGTAGGTATAGATTACGCTTTAATGTCGTGCCTTTTTGAAATTTTTTATTTAAGTTTTTTTTATTATTTTTAATTTATGTTTTTTTGTATAAGTGGGATAGAAATAATATGACTGATTATTTATAAATACTGATAAAAAAGATAGATCTGAACAGATTGCTTCGTTAACTGTAGGTAACTTATAAGATTAGGTACCTTCCTAGCTTATCAGATATTTTTTAGGGTTGCTAAACCTCCCCCCCCCCCCCAACGTGCGTTCACCTTGTCGTCGTGGGGGGGGGGGGTCAGTAGTGCCCGGCAATACAGCCGGGCGCGAAGCCAAGAAACGCACAGAGAGGTGGCCCGCTTCGGTGGGCGGTGGGAGGCGGCCCTCTTCGGAGGGCGGTGTATCATGCGGGTTGCTCCTGGTACTTCTCTGATAGCAGAGTGGACCTTGGAGCAACCCCGTGGTTGTTGTGGTCTGCTTCGGCAGACCTGCCGTCGGGGCTTCGTAGTTGAATGCGAAAGCGATCCTGCGACGCCCCATTAAGACGGGGGAAGGCTTTGTTGGGTTTTAGTGGGTAGTACTGGCTTCGCCGGTGAGTCCCACACTTCGTGCGTAAATGCATTTCCCAACGTTAAAAAAAAGGGTTGCTAAACCTTTGAAGATTTTCATTATCTACTGCTGGCTCATCCGCAAAATACACTGGACTCGAAACACACTACTGTAGAGTCAATACGACAGCTAAGAAGTAGTTTTAAGTTGATTGAAATTGAATTTAACTTTATTTATTTGCATTATTATAATTTTACGATTCCTTCTGATTTTAACAAAATTTGTGTAATATGGTTTTAAATCATCTTTGATTGAACTTATCACCTCAGAATCTACTTTAACAGAATACATTTTAAGTACTCATATCGGCCATGTTATACATAAAAAAATGAATGCATATAACTTATATATATGCGCGGTTGAAGTAAAACTTCTTTGGCGCTGTGGCAGATACCGCAATTAAATTAAAACAAATCAAAATATAAATGTAATATTTTTTATAAAATTAATTTTACCAAATATACATTTTTATAAATTATAATTATTATGAAATTATTAATAGTATTTTTTTTAATTATTAATAATAAATTTAACTTTCAGCTCCGCGACACTCACTTCCGCGACACTCATTTTTCCAATGTATTGACTTACCCCCTCAGTCAAGTCTAAACAAGTTTTACTTTAAAAAACTTTACGTGTTAAACGTAATATAATACCTCTCTTTTTTTAAGTCGGTTAAAAATAACCAGAGTTTTTCATGAGTTACTTTCGTTAAGATTATGCAAATAATACAAGGATATGAATAAAATTCTTCCGTACATCTAACATGTTATTTTAATAAATACGCGATAAAAGTCATGAAAGACGTATCGTGTGGGTTACAGTCGGATTTAATTTCCGGATTTTTATGAAAATATTATTCAACATCTGTTTCTGGTTGGACTCAGTAAATGTTGACTGCAATTTGTAATTACAAATTTGAAATTTTAATTAATATTATTGCTTTGTTTTTGCTAGATTTTGTTTAAAATTTTATATTTTGAATATTTATTTTTTATACTTTAAATACGTTTTAAAAAGTATTACTATGTAATACACAATATTTTACTAATTAGTGATTTGGCCGCGGATCCGCTTGCATAGTAGAGATATAGGTAAAAAGTACGTATGTATTAATCTAAGAAATTTACCTAAATTCATTGAAACATTATAGCGTGAAGACGGAAGATGTAACAAACACACAGACAAACTTTCGCATATAAAATATAAGTGGTACTTGATTCTGCTGTTAACTTATATATAACTAGTGAGCCACTTTCGGTTCACTCAGGCACTAATTAGTCTACTTACTAAAGTGAGTTTGTACAATAAATTAGGTAAGTACGAGAACCCTACAAAATAGACCGGAAAAAAAGCAGCTTATGTCACTCACTGAGCGTTCCCTCACTTCACGACAATTTTGTTAAAAACTTAAATAAAATGTCTATTTTGAACTAAAATACCACGAATTTTTTATTGATTGGTTATAATAATAATACTTTTTACAGTTAACCGATTTTAAGGAAGGAAGATTTTGATCATGATGATTAAATATTTTTTTTATTTAAATATTTTTCTATCCCTAATGGTGTAATCTATATATAAATAGAAAAAAATATAAAAGGGCCAGTACCATTTTCTTCTCTTCTTGTTAACTGATTATCTTTTTCTTTTTTTTGCTTAGTAGCTATGGACGAGCTATAGTGCTATCAATAAATATTTTTTTATATAGATCGGTAAATTCTATTATTGTATGTTTTCCTCAATTTTTTAATAATGATAATAGAATTTCGACCCCTACACGAACACTAGTTTAGTTAATTACTTTTAAGTAATTATAAAGTGGTTGTCGTTTTTGTTAAAAAATAATTATGAAAATTCTTTATAGTAAATTCAATATACCAAGTTGACAGCTTATTAATTATAATGCTGAGGGCCTTTAACTTTTACATAACATTTATTTACAATGTAGTTCAGTGTAGATTCTTCAATTGAATCGCTTATAAAGTACTGTAAGTTAGATCGTAACTATTCACTTTACGGTACAATAACATCTTTTATTGAACTGTCAATTTTGACGTAATGGCGAATCCAAACATGACGAAATGTCATTGTCAAAATTGACGTTTGAGTATCATTTTTGATTTTGTTTAAACTGTGACCTAAACTGAACGTCTTAATATTATAATAAGCTCATGGTATGAAACTCTAAAACGATTAATTTTAGGTCTTAAATTGAGTAGTAATAAGAGTTGATGGTTAGTCCCTCTGATAAATAAATAAATAAATAAATATGTTTCGACATTAGCACACAGCACCATCTAGTTCCATGTTAACTACGAGGCTTGTGTTATGGATACCAGATAGTTGATACACTACATATATATAACTTTTAAATACATACGTGCTATAAATATACCTAAACACCATAAATAATATTATAATAGTAATTTCTCGATTAAAACATTGGGAAAATATAACACAGTTGAAGATCATACTTTGCCTACTTTACAAAATATTCACCCGAATATTTAAGACTATAGGCGTATAGCTAAGAATTAATGATGAATTATTAATTATTTATCAAGAGTGCCTCCAAGAGATCTCTTATCATAATATTATATACAAAACTTAGAGATTTTAAATACTTATTATGTATATTATGGTACATAATTGGCAATTAAAAATAATGTTTCCAAGGTTATATTATTGAACTATGTTATATTATATGACGACACGTTTGGCTCAGTGTGTAGTGACCCTACTTGCTGTGCCAGCGGTCGCGGGTTCGAGTCCCGCTAGGGGCATTCATTGTGTGATGAGCACGAATGTTTGTACTTCAGTCATGGGTGTTTATATTTATAATATGTATGTATTTAAAGTTTATATATGTGTAGTGTATCAACTATCTGGTATCCATAACACAAGCCTCGTAGCTTACCATGGAACTAGATGGTGCTGTGTGTTAATGTCCCAACATATTATTATTGAATATTTTAATTAATAAACATTGTTTGTTGGTTCTTACTTTTTTATGCTATAAAGGTTTAACAAATTTTAATAAAATTTTGTATTGAGATAATATAGGTATGTACTAGCAGCTCACCCTCGCTTCGCTCGGGTTCGCGTCTAGAAAAGCACAAACAGATCTATCCCACGGAAACCATTCATTTTTCCGAGATAAAAAGTAACCTGTTTGACCGGTAATATAAGGTATCAACATGGCAAATTTTACTAAATTAGGTGCATAAGTTGTTGTGTACTAAGCTGTATAAGTTACTATAGCTTTTTAACTATCTCACGGGAACTCTTTAATTTTCCGGGATGAAAAGTTTCCTAAGATGTTGACCGGGGATATAAGGTACCATCATGCAAAATTTCATTTAAATCGATCCAATAGATTCGGAGATTATCCTGTACAAACAGACAAACAGACAGAGAAACAAAAAAATTGAAAAAAATCTGGATTTGTTCTATTTCCCTTCTTGCAATCCTGACTCAATTTTTAGCATTTTTTTTCTATGTACAGATAACATTCATATGTACAGATCGAACTCTACAGTTTTATTATAGTATAGATGTAAGACTTAGATTAACTTATAGGCCAATTTATATCAACCTCTAGAAGTAGCTAGTAGTTATATACTATAACAAAACAAGTATTTTTATATACTGTCAGTACCAAACAATAGTGTACTCGTAAAATGTCTATATTCGGACGATATATAAAAAATATCTACGTCTAATACACGTTACATTGAAAAAGATCTCAAAAGAGGGTTTACGTATGAAACTGAATATGTCGTTATCCCAGACGCACCAATTTACCTCCAAAAATACAGGATTAAAATACGGGTTTCAGTATTATAAAGCAAAATATACATATTGAAAGGTTTTTTACTTTCTTCTTGTATTCTATTTCTCATCCAAGTAAGATGATTCAAATTTTAGTTTAGATTGTATAATGAATTTAGTTGTTAAAATTTTGTTTTGTATTTAATTTGAAATATATATTATTAATGACTCACCCTCATTGAAGTCTGTCCAGTGGTTTTCTTGTGCTGCTTTCCCAGACGGACAGGCAGATAGACAAAAATTCTAGAAACTATAGATTCGGCCTCTGTTGTTATTTCAATAAGATTTTCCATAAAATATTTAATGTACAAATTCGACTCAGTTAGAATTTTATTGTATGTATATATATAAATAGGAACGTGCGTTTGTTTATTTCTTCTTTCACGCATATGCTTTGCAACAAACTGACGTTAAATAATTACGATAACATATCTTATTATTTTATATCCATATATATTATCTCCATAGAATTTTCTAGTAAATTCCAGAAAGTCTTTAATAAATTAAAAAAAAAAATTCTAAAAGCAACGATTAATTTCTCATTATGAAGCTATGTATAAACCATATTGACCTTTGCCAATTATGTTAAAACATTCCTCCAATTTACATTTCAGATATCAAGCGCAATCGACTTGTAAACAAATTTAGCCGGCACCTTGCAAAGTAAACACAAACAAGTCTATTATTGTTATTACAAGTGAAGAAATAACTCTATAGAAAATCACGTTCTTTTGTTGCTTTGTGTAAGACTTTATTTAGCAGTTTTGCTCGATTAGAAACATTTTAAGCGATTACAAGTCTTATCTTTCTCAAGCAATGAGCTTGATGCGATATAAGCACGATTATAACTTTAAAAATTACAAACTTTCATACTAATTTTCATTCCCCAACGTGATGAATTTTCAACAATCCATTCTGTTTGCTTAATATTGTTACATATATGTATAATCAATCGTTCGATTAGTGTTGCGTGTAGATAATATAGTGCACAAATTTAAATCTTTAGTTACAAACCAAGAGATCAGGGTGCTGTACTGGTGGTTTACTCCTTCTAAGATTTTCCTGACAGAAAATCTTCCATTGGTGTTTTGTGAAGAAATATAAATGAAAATAATTTAGATTACTTGCAATAAAATGTACCAATAATAAAAATTATTATACTAATATTTTCAATTATACTGTTACTAACGTAAACTGAACGTAAAGCCGTCGCTCCTGCGTCTCTCTCACCGGTTGTGTCAAATTATCAATCTGGAGTATGAGAGTGACAGGAGTTGAGAGTGCACTTGTGCCTGCGCGCATCACGTTGCACTATAATATCTCCTGCGCAGGTGAGTACTAATATTGGACACCGTGGCCGAAATCTGTTAGGAGGGTATTATTACCTACTAAACAAAGCATATGTAGCACGATGGGTATGCTGTCCTGAAGCAATAAAGCGTGTTTCATATTATCTAGTTTCTTATAAACTAAATTAAGTAAAATAACTATTAATATAATTTTGTAGACCCAAAACGGAACTCAAACAACCTAATAAACTATAAATAGTAGTCTAATCTTCAGGTTTAATATAGCATTTTTAGATTAAATACACTTTAATAATGTTTAAAAATTAATCAAATTATTAAAATTCCAAATCATATATTCATTTTCTACCCGACTGTGGTGAAGCCCAAAAGAGGGTTATGTGTTTGACCTGTAAGTATGTACCAAAATATATGCATTTTTTATACTAGCTGCAAGTCTTGCTATGTGTAAGAATTCGTATGTCTCCGACTGCATAATACTATATTACTTCGTCAACTTATTCTCATCTCTTTAGTTCATTTTTTACGCAGTCGGGTTTTTTTAATGTTGTAATTTTTTTTAATGATAGGTATATTAGCATGTTACAAGTATGGTATAAAATAAAACAATGAAGGAAAAAGTATCAATTTATTTTCACACACTTCTTACATAATACATGAGTTATATCTAATCTATAATTTATTTACAGTATGATGAAAAAACTATACTATAAGTTATTATTCTTTGGTTCACAAGATCTTTTTAATAAAACAAAATTAAATATTAAAATCAATAAAGTTAAATTTAATACAGTCTTTGGTTTAAATCAATTTTTAATACTGCTATTTACATTTAAACTTTTATAAAATAATCATAAACGGGAAGTTAATATAATAAAAAAACAATTTACGCATTTAATAAATATTTATTTAAAATTATTTATTTAAATAAATATGATAAAGAACCTTCAAAAAGCCGTGTTCAAAAAACACTAAAAAGTAAAAAATAACTGAATGATAGTTTTCATTTACTGTAGATACCTACCTAATCAGATATTTTTGAAGTCGGTGTGCTTTGATTTGTATTAGCTGGCAGCGACTTCGGAAATATCTAATTAGATACCTATCTATAGTCAATGGAAACTACCAATTAGTTATTTATTACTTTTTAGTATTTTTTTGAAGTTTTTGAAGGTTTTTTAGCATTTTAATTTAATTTTTTTACGTTTTTATTTTTCACGCAAATGCGCATGCGCACTAAAATTAATGCAACACTGCATAGATATGCGACAGCAGCAATCGCGGTTGATTTGCTGGCATTTATTGATCAATCAGTTGTAACGTTTAGTAAAGATTTCTCAGAGATGAGATATTTTCCCGTAGTCAAAAGTCTATCTTCAAACCAAACATCAAAATCTGTCCAGTGTTTACACAGTTATGACAGACAGACAAAAATTCTAAAAACTATAGATTCAGCCTCTGTATCGATAATAATGACAGTTTCAATAAGATTTTCCAAAAAATAATTAATGTACAGATTCGACTCAGAATTTTATGTATGGATCAACAATGTTTTATACCGAATTGCTTAAATCAAAAAATGTCAACATGTTTTTCATATTTGAACTCGTGAAAGAATGTAAATCGATAAGAATATTTTACCTTGGTTTATGGGAAACAAGGAAATCGTTTTAACATAAATACCTAAAAAATATATACAAAATATATAATTTACGGAAAATTATATAATATGTAAATATTATATATCTATATAATATCTTTTTTACTTTCTTTTGAATTTGTCACAAAATCTTGATATATATGTATGTATGTATATGATCATCAATAGTGCTATACTGAGCATAAATAAATAACGGTGAGGTTATTGACAATGTAACAGTATCTAGTATTACTACTTCAAAGACATTATAATAATAAATCAGACGAATACATACATTTATTAATACAAAAATAAAATCCTACTTTTTTGAAGTGAAGCTATATATAGATATAATTCGTAGAATTTAAATATAAATTGAATTCACCATTTCAATAATTCCATTGATGATGAACAATCCGTAAAGCTATGACTCTGACTGTACACTACGCGTCCATGACCGCGACCATAGTCTCCAGCGACCATAATTGTAGTCGCGGTTAACATTATGTACGACCATGAGACTATAAAGATTAGTAGCTGAGACCATGGTCTTATTTATGGTCAGCTAATGTGTATAGAGTCATAAACTCCTTTTCTATTGTGTTAAAAATCTAAATAATCCTTGTTTCTTATATATTGTACTTTCATATATCCCCTTGCATTCCATTTAAATCTGAATGTACATTAAGTTTTCTCAAGAGTATAATTTAAAAGCAGATCTTATCCTAATATAATGTGCTTCTAGGAAATTGCTGTACGTTTGTATGCAAATGTTCCATTTAAAGATAGTAAAAAATCTTCTAACTAGATATCTTAATTCATACAGAACATGGTAATATGTACAGTGTATACTTAATACAGGAGAGAACGTTGAAAACAAATAAATAGTACCTTATCGGAAATATACAAGTGATTTAGACATTTTTTGTGATTATAATTAAAAAATCTGTGTGATATGGACTAACTAATATAAATAAAATATTTTCAAAATTTTTTAAATTAATCAATTCTAAAAAAAATTACTTATTATTTTTAACAAATAAAGCTAATAAATTGTGTGTAGTTTTAATTAAACACCTAGATTAATATATCATAAATGAAATATATTAGCAAATGGTAAATGTTAACGAAAGCCAATACTAATTAAGACCAAATCTAAACTTAAAAAATTATAAATATGCAAAAGTAGATCGAAACCAGTAATTTCATATAATAGGTATAAGGCTGATCTTACCACTATCTTGTTTAAAATTTTACTACTATGCGCTACAATATTTTCGCTAATATAAATAGCGTTAGTAAACTTAAATTTTCTAAGCTTTTTCCACCCGAAGTCTTATAGTACTTGACCTCATCCTGCGTGGGAGGAGAATAAGATGCTTCATAACTAAGTTTATTCGCGCAAGGAAGCATATCAACGGGTATATCCATTAACTTTCTTCGATAATCTTTTTTAGTAATGTCTAATCCATTATCTTGGTCTTGCATAGTATCATCATACGCTGCATCATCATCAAAATTATCATCTTCTTCGTCTATTTTATCAAATGGTTGTTTGTTCATTTTAGTGTCAGCATTTTGAATTTTTACATTACCTAAGTTAGTTTTTAATTTGGTGTCCATGATGCAATTGAGTCGCTCTAGAGATGCTTTGACGCGTCTACTTCGTGTCTCGTTACGTAATTTATGCAACCACGATAAACGGCAGTCGCATGTTAGCTTGTTACCTGTTAAAGATATATTTTATTATATAATATCATTTTTTTACGACCAAATTTTATGTAACATAAAGTAAAGTATGACAGTAATAAGATATTGATGCTTTGAATTTGTTTTAAATACAGGTTTAGTTTCATTATATTTTTATTAATATAAAATCGTGAATAAATTATGTACATATATATAATTAACATATCCTAAAGAAGCTATGAAATATTTAAATTAAATACATATTCTTGTGTAAAATAACTGTAAAAGAGCAACCATATAATAAAACATATGATTATTACAAAAAACAATCTATTCTCCAAAAAACACAAAGAAAAAGTTTATTTTAAATATTTTAATACTTTTTGTTAAACATTAAATAAACAAATCATGTTCTAACACAGTAATAAATTCCAAATAATTTAAATACAATCACGTAAAATCTAATAAAAGATCTACGTTGTAATGAGTTGACCAAGAAATAAATTAAAACCATAGTATTATTAAATCATACACAGCGCGAGTAACGGACAATTTTGCGGCAAATATAATATCTCTAGACCGCGAAATATACTCGCCATTAAAATGTCACAACGAAACAAACAACTATATATCAGACCCTGATTCATAGACTGTAACTACGAATGTATTAAGCTGATACAGTTTACTCCAGCCATACTAAAAAGACACGAAATTGTATTAAGCAATTATGATCTACAGTAAATTGTGTTAAAGATCATATTCGTTTGTACAGAACGAAAATGTTGACCCTTTAGGGGTGCACTAAGTTGCTTTCATGCACCCTTTCATGGTGTAAATTTAACTTGCGTGTGTTAAAGCGCATGGATTTACACCATATGAATTTTAGGGCTATATTTTAGTTCAGACTGATGTATTTGATATTTGTAGCTTCCATGTTTTAGCTGAAATAAATATTGTACGTAGAATAGGTACGTATATTTCATTAAACAGTTCTAAGTACCATATTATCATTTTAAAATATGTTAAAATAGCTAATGGCTCACCCTCGCTCCGCTCGGGTTCGTCCCTAGTTACGTTTTAACGTTTAGTATAGATTTCTCAGAGATCGGCAGTAAAAAGTATCCTGTATGTTGACCCGGATAAACGGCTACCATCATACCAAATTTCATCAAAATCTGTCCTGTGGTTTTCTCGTGATGCATTCCCAGACAAACAGACAGACAAAAATTCTAAAAACTATAAATTCAGCCTCTGTATCGATAATAATAACTATTTTAAAAAGATTTTCCAAAAAAATGTTTAATATACAGATTCAACTCAAAATTTTATTATATTATGTTTATATGAATTGAGTTTATAATATTTGTTTAAAATATCATATCTGAGAAATCTATACTAAGCGTTAAAACGTAAAATATAAAATTCGTAAGATTTATTTATATAATTTCTAGGGAATGTCAAATCTGTTATGAATAGAAGTCGTAGAAAATGCTTGGCCATTCGTTATACTTAAAATCGTCTATTCTTTACAAAACAGCGGCATACTGCTTACTTTCTCTTAAAATATCTCGTAGGCTAAAAACCTTACTTTGCCCCTATAAAATAAAAATAAAAAATGTGTGAGTGTACTTATGTACGCACGTAAGAAGTTATACCTACTTCTTTGGCGTAATAGGACAAAAATAGCTGAAGATTTCATCCCGTATGTCACAACTCTCTGTTTGTAAAAGGAATGTAGCTAACTTCATCATGTCACTTTCAGCTAACTTCGTCATGTGCATGAAAAAATTTTACTCTCATAATTTTTCAAAACGTGCCAAAAGAGGTATAACTTCAAAAAAATACGTTTTCAAATATTTTATATATCTTTGAGACGTCTAAATCCTTCTTCATCTTTCCCGTGACCATGATTGCTGTTAAGCATACGAAACGTTGGGAAACAAAATCAAAATAAACGCCCAAAAAGTCCGAAAAGATAATTATTTCATTTAAAATGTAAAATATTCGCGTAATAAGAATAAATAATATAAGAAATAATAATATAAAAAATGAAATAATAAATATAAGAAAGTATTATTAAAAATAAACAAATAAATAAACTTTTCAGCTTTACATATTAATTTAGATATAAAGGAACATTTTTATAGTTACAGTCTTTAGTACAGGAATTCAAGCCCGTACCTCCCGATGTAATATATGTGATGCAGTCTCTATCTATAATATATATTATAAAAATCGATGTGTGTGTGTGTATATATGTTTTCTAAGGACTCTAAAACAGCTGGAGCGATTTTGATGACATTTTCAGGCAATTTTCACATTAGCCCAGAGGATCATCCTGTTAAGTTTAGTAGCGATCGGTAGTTTGAAGGCGGGCGAAGCTGCGGTTCTGCTAGTAGCGTATATAACTTAAAATCATTTTAAATTCAAATCAATAGATGCTTAAAACTAAATAACGATTATGTCTTCCACGCCTGATGGCTCCAACAACATGTGATGTTCTCAAATTTTCAAAGTGAATGGTTATATTCTCGAGAACAATTAACAAATGTGGAACTTCAGTATGAGTTAATTAAGTTTTATTGCTACGCAGTAAATTTGAATTGTCTGGAGGACGCCACTATTTGTAGCCAAATCTTTTGAAAATTAAGTTACGTGGAATGATAGACTTTTAATATGTAATTAATATGCTAATTACTTATTTTCTTTTTAACTCCTTTTCAATATATATCAATGCAAAGTTATGTAAATTAAAATCTATACTAATATTATAAATAGGTAAAGTTGGTGAGTTTGTGACGTTGTAGGAGTCTCTGGATCTACTAAACCGATTTAGATTAAATTTGGTAAGAAGATTTGAGACCCTGTAAATGACATAGGATACTATTTATCCGAAAATCATTCCTTAAGGAGGTGAAAATGGGGAGGAAATTTTGTATGGGGAATCAAGGTATTCTAATATATAAATATCTCGTATCACGATGTTTGTAGTCTCACTCCTCCGAAACAGCTCATCTGATTTTAATAAAAAAAAATGTATATTTGGTAGGTATAGTATGAGAATAAGTCGTATTTTTCACCCTCCTACCCCCCTTGTGTTATGGATACCAGATAGTTGATACACTATACATATATAACTTTAAATACATACTCGTACATATTATAAATATAAACGCCCATGACTGTGATACAAACATTCGTGCTCATCACACAAATGAATGCCCCCAGTGGGACTCGAACCCGCGACCGCTGGCACAGCAAGTCAGATCATTACAAACTAAGCCAAACGTGTCGTCACATTATATCCTTTCAAAATTGAAACTTATAATAAAAATAATATTACAAAATTTATTTTACAAGCAACTAAAGTAATAATAAAACACAATAATTACAGAACATGTATCAACTATCTCTTTTATGTACGCTTCATTCACCTAGACGCAATATCATATTCATATCCTTCAATAGCCAGTGTTACGTTAGATGAAATATTTCAATATAAAGTACCTAATATAGACGAGCTTCTATACATGCTATATTCATAAATCATATCTGATACCGTTAATTGATCCCTCATTGAGTTTTACATGAGATCAGTTCACGTTGAAAAACCACAACTGCTGTTTTGTGGCCTTCAGCGGCTTACTTTATTTAATTTTGGTTATACAATTACATAAAAGATTTACGTTTAAGTGCATTTTTTTTAATTATAATTAAATTTAATTCATTATAATACATAATTAATTAATTAATATTTAATATCGTATTTCTTTGAATGGGATTCAGGGTCAGTCAGATCAGTCAGTGAGATATTTACCGAATAAAAGTTGTAGATTTCATAGAAATATACTGTTTACATGCGGGTTCTATTAGCATTGAAGTTATAAAATATATTATGTACAATTTACATAAGCAACATTACAAAAATTTTATCGTATGTTTTAAAATTACTATTGTATAAATAGGAAAAATCTTATTGATAAAGTATATCGTGATTAAATTTTCATATATACGTAGAAATGTAAATTGTATATGTTCTATTATCTCATGACTGCCATATATGTACATATACACATATATGTACGTATATATGTATGTACATGTGTCTGATTGTACAATATTATGTATAGGTACATAATATGAAATTTAATTTAATAAATCAATAATTTAAATAATATACAACTCACCATCTAAAGAGACGAACGCGTAATTGGATTTCATGTTTTCTATAACACCTCTTAACATTTCTTGTTTTAAAGTTTCCAGTTTGTTGTTTCTTAAATCCAGAAAATTCAACTTTTGTATATCATCGAAAACTCCGTCATCTAACATTGCCAAATTATTATCGACTAAAGAAAGTTTCTTCAACTGTGTCAATCCGCCAAACCCTCGTTCTGATATAAATTCTATTTCGTTGCCATCCAAATAAAGTTCTTGTAGGCTCCAAAGTTCTGCAAAGGCCAGATCGCCTATCATCATTAATTTATTGTTCCTCATATCTAGCGTAATCAGATTTGACAGGCCTTGGAAATTCTCTCTTATGACCACCGTCAACAAATTACTATTCAGGTCCAATTTGATTAAATTATTCAAATGCTTAAAACAACCGTCGTGTAAGACACTCAGTGTATTTTTTGATATGTGCAATCTTTGCAGGTTGGGTAGATCGTAGAATACATCTCTTTGCAGCTCAGTCAATTGATTTTCAGCGAGACTTATGTTAGCTAGCATGATTAAATGGGCGAATGACATTTTCTCCAATTTGCCAATTTTATTTTTTGGCAGCGATATCTCTCTCAAGGTTGTGGAATTTGTAAATGCGAAGGACGGTATGCTAAATATGTTAGCGTACTGTATATTCAGGTATTGTAATCTATCTAGTCTAACAATAACTTTCGCTGGAATGAATGTTAGCCCACCGTCCGCTCGTACATTAAAAGTGAGTCTTTCTATTTTCGGCTGTGAATAAAAGTTTGACCAGAAAGGGTCATCTTCTGCAATGCCCCCGTTGAAAACCCAGCAGTCGGCTTTTGTCGCTGTTTTTATTTTTATACTTTCACAGTAGCAATGTACTTTAGAGGAGCGATCCTGTATATCGCAGATGTTAACATAATGGGAGTAGGGAGATTTTTCGGATTTCCATCTCCGTTTATCATTTTGACGACTCTCTGTCAAGTTTATCTCGACAGTTGCGAAGGCGATCATTAAAATTAGATACTTCAAGTCCATATTTACTGTCTCTTACATCGAAATTCTAGAACAAAGAAAAGGAAATTTAAGTATCATTAGCTTAATCAATATTATTAGTCAAATAAAAAGGTTTTATAGAATATATTACAATATTAAATGTTCGCAAATATTATTTCGAAGGTGTCTTTTCGTTTTTATCTAAAATCTTTCTAAGTACCAATCATGTTTTTATAATAACTAAATATATTGGCAAATATTTAACTATCCCAAAGATAATTTGATACAAATCTGCTGTAGTACGAAAACATCATCCACCGATGTTCTTTGTTCATATACATTTTCATAAAACGTTGCTACACATAATAAATAATTCATGCCAATTTTGTCCTTTGACGATTGTCAACTGACAACATTAAAATTTTAAGCAAAATAAATAGCACAATTACACGCTTATTCATTTAATATTGATAATTTCATTTCGGTGATTTTAATTCATTCGAATTAATTTTAAGTGTAGGTATATGCAGATTATGTAATATATTATCTCTCATTATGAACGTAGCTCCCATGATATAAGTTTACTCGAATTAAATAGGATATACACTGTCATCTATGCTGTCTACACGCAGACGTACGTAAGTATGCTCGTATTTTATAATATAACTTGATTCCCTATACAAACTTTCATCCCCATTTTGGCCCCCTTAAGGAATGATTTCCGGGATAAAAAGTATCCTATGTCCTTCCCAGGGTCTCAAACCTCTATCTTTTTACCAAATTTCATTTAAATCAATTTAGTAGATTTAGAGACTACCCCCTACAACGTCACGAAATCACAAATTCATAATTCACAAACTTTACCTCTCTATAATATTAGTATAGATATAATAACTGCATACGAGAATTAGAAAGAGAAAAAATATTTCATTAAACTGACTGACATTTACATTTATTGACTGACTTCTACGGTTTCTTTAAGTATTTATGTACAAATTATTATGTGATATACAATTTATATATTCTGATTAAATAATAAGTTATTTTAAATTTTTAATTTATTATATTGTATTATTTTTTTCCAAATTGTAATATTTATGTGAATATTTAACAAATTAAATAAAAGCGATAATAAAATGTAAGCTATGATAACCTTACAAAGATGAGTTAAGTAAATAACCACCTCTACAAAGCCATAAAACGTTGAACGTACGACAATGTGTGTCCCCGTAACATTATACGAGGAAGTTTTCAAATTTCACCTTATTTTATGACGGAAGAACTGATCGCTGAATTTTTAGTGCGACTTAAAATATTCAAAATTTCAAAAGTTATGTACAAGTATGACAGCTCCATTTTACTTGAAAATTCGCATATACTCCAAGTAAAAATGTTGTTAAAATAATTTATATACGTCCTCCTCTTCTTGAATTCTGGAATCATTCATGGGGGTTTTATCAAGCTTATAGCCACTTATACTTTTGCCATGGCCATCGGACAATAACAACGGTACCATGGCAACATGGCAATGTATTCGATCTCATTCTCTCGTCAGTTTAATCCTATATATTTATATGTTTGTCTCTTTTTATCCTATAAATATAATTATGCCTAATATGCCTTATTTAATTATTAATGTGTTTTAATTTAATTGCGTAATTATAACAAAGAAGTTTCACTTCAACCGCGCGTAAAGGTTACACGTACATTTTTTTCTTATAGTACAGGTATTATTACATTGTAAGGCTGCGAAGGCTTCAGTTAGTTTAAAAAAGCAAAGTTTTCATATTCATGTTTCTAATTTTTAGAGCGAATACAGAAAGAACAAACGAATCGGTATCCCCATACTAAAGTTTGATTAAATATTTATAATAGCATAAGTATAATTTAATGCAAAATTGGCCATCGTAACTCATTAAGTAGACAAGGGATGACCCCCGCGCAAGAGCATTTCGACTAAGACTGGTCAATGGCGACCAGCAAAAATACAAACATGTCGCTTTTATTGGACTATCAATTTTTTTTTATTTATTATTAAACCCCCTCATTAGTGATGCTCTAATTAATTATAAAGAAAAGCTATTAGCGATAGATTAATCTTTCGAACTGAATCGAATGGGAGAATAATTTCACAAACTTTATCGTAGGTAGTATGTCGTTAACAACAAATGTTTAACTTTGAATCAGTTGATCGTGCCGTTACAGAATGCTCAATTATATGCTAAAGTTTTATTTTAAAATACATTATATAGATACTTTTTAACCGACGGCGTAAAAAAATGGTAATGATCATTTAAAGTTTGTATGTCTATACCCTATGTGTAGCCTAAACCGGTTGAAGGGGTGGTTGAGATATTTAAATTATACTAGAATTAGAAACTAAATATTCTATTTAAATTATTCTTCGCCGAGTGGACGAAATTCAATAATATAAAATATACATTATTATATAGAATTTACCTATCTACATAAAAAAGGTGTTTCCAAATTATATAATAGCTTTAATATGTACTAAACATAAAGAAATCAGAAATAGGTACTAAGGTAACTGTTTTATCTTTGCCTATTTATAAATAGATATGAATGGTGAATTTAGAATCACTTAAATAATATTAATGACATGGTACATAATAAGTAAATATTGCATCTAAGAGTCAAGTTAATTAATATATTTCTAAAAAAAAAAGGTTTACATAATACTTTCTTCTTCAAACCGATATCGCCCTAGAATGATTCGAGAAGCCATAGAAATTAAAAAACATCCTAATTTCAATAGGGAAGATGGCTGGGTACTACAATCGTCATGGGAATTCCTGTTATTAGAGTATAATATTCTAATAATAACTCTAAACCATAACACAGGTAGTATGTATTAGTTCTTACTGTTGTAGATCAAAACTGATAAGCATTTCTGATTATAGATATTTTTTTTCACCTTTTTCATGTTGTAAATGTATGTATTAATGTGTGTGCTTAATAATTTGGTTTTATTTAAATATAACAAATTTAAATTTAAATTATAAATTTTTTAATTAATCTTAACTTTTTCAAATTACAACAGATCAATGTGAGCTAAATAATTAATACTAATATTTTATATTTATAGTTTTTCTTGAGAATGGTTATAATATAATACTGGCAACACGGAAATATAGGATTAGCGAGGAGGCAACAAACACAAAACAGAAAAACTAATAGAAATTTATTTAAAAAAAAAATATTATTATTAGAAAGAAATAAAAAAAAAATATATTTTTTTATAAATTTTTTTTTGAATTTTATTATTTAATAATTATTGTTACTTTTTAAATAATTTTTAATTAAAAAAAATTATTAAAAAATTTAAAAAAAAAAGAAACTATTTAAAAAAAAATTAAATTTATTAAACAAAGCAAAAAAAATTTTACAAATTGTCATATTTTCTTTCTTTAAGAGGAAAAAAAGAAAAAAGAAAAAAAAACCCGACAAAGAAAAATCAAAATTTATTAATTTATATTTAATGAATAATAAATTTAAAAAGAAAAAACAAAAGAGAAAAAAAATTATTTTATATTTAATCTACTTTATATAATTTCAACCATTATATAAAAAAACAATTTATTAAAACTAATGACATTATTTTTTTTTGAAAAAAAATTATTTATATTTTAAAAAAGAAAAAAAATAACTTTTTAAATAAGTATTAACAAAAAAAGAAAAAACAATAATTTAAAAAAAAATAATTTAAAAATTGTGTAATATTCTCAAAATATAGCCAAAAATTAAATAAATAATTTTCCAATATTCAATTATACAATTTAAAATTATATAAAATATTTTAATTAAAAGTTAAAATTGTAATATAATTGGTGCAATTTTCATTTTGTTAATTGTTGGTAGGCTTGTCTAAGTAACAACTATATCTTAAGACCATGTAACACCTCAGTCTCTCCCCCCGTGACTCATGGATGCTGTAAAGCATTCGAAACGTCGGGAAACAAAAATACAAATAAATCCGCGACAAAATCCGAAAAGATAGTTTTATTTAAAAAAAAGGTTTTTTATGAAACTAGCAACTCACCCTCGCTTCGCTCGGGTTCGTCCTTAGATTGATTCCCCATGCAAGCTTTCATCCCCACTTTGACCCCTTTAAGGGATGATTTCCGGGATAAAAACTATTTCATGTCCTTCCCAGGATCTCAAACTATCTTCTTACCAAATTTCATCTAAATCGGTTCAGTACTTTCGAAGCCTATTCGGTATAAACAAACATACAAAAAATCAAATTTTTCCTGTTTATAATATTAGTATAGATAAGTTATGTAATAAATGATTTTGATTTAATTAAAGTTTTTTTTTTTAGATATTTCTTCGTATTCTTCTCAGCAACCGCTTTTATTTGATATCCATATCATGGGGCTGCATAAAAAAACATAGTCCGCGATCATTGGGAGTCCGCCATGTTGGATTTAGAATGACGTCACTTATCGAACCATGCATTGTCATCCAAACTAAACATGTATGCAAAATTTTAACTCAATCGGTTGAGGATAACTGCTGGTTAAAAATTCAGATTGTTAATTTGACCCAAAAAGATTTCAATCCAAACATTTGCGACGTTAAATAAAAGCTTGTAAAAAGAGACAAGCAATGAAAAATGTTACTGTCATAATATTAAAGCAAATATTAATATTATTATACCAAAAAAAAATCACTTGGGTTTTTTTAACGAATGTATATTTATTATTTGTCAGTGTAGTTGAGAAAATATGACATAAATTTTATGCAGATATATTAAAAAATATTAATATAAACACAAAAATAAATATATTATAATTAGTTTAATAAGCATTATGCTACTTGTCGCACAATACTCGTAGTATGAAAGTTAAACACCCCACAATAACTAAGAACAGAATAACACTTTGTATGTACAAGCTAATTAGAACTAACGATAACTAGACTATTATAATGTCAAGTTAAGAACGTCTAACAACAATTTTAAGTCGTACAAAGCATTAAACAAGGCCATAAAGATGTTAACACACAGTTGGTGATCCTTTCGTCCCGCCAGCATTGTCAATTACGTTAAATTACTTCATTAGAAGCGACATGTTATTAATATTACACCCTTTATTTTGTCGCTTCATTATAAAATTTTATGGGGATTAACACAAAGTCCCTATAGTATAGCGACAGTGTATCCGTCTGGAAAACGAACGAAAGCTGGCGGGTTTGATTCTCGCTCAGAGTAAATATGTTATACAAGGAAAGTGTATTTTATTTATTTTTAAATAGTATGTAATACCTACGATGTAATGCGCTCAAAACGTAGATTTGGACATAATATGATGTATAGTCTTTGTTTCGACGGTATGTGTAACACATATGTAGATATACATTTAACTTTAAGTCTCAATAACTTTTTACTCGTACGTTTCCGGAAAATTTTTTATTTAACATTTCGACTCCCTATCACGTCCCCTATCCAGAAATACCACCCACTCCGCCAGGGGCCACGTCCCCTATTCTAAACTTGTGCCTTACATTTTATGTAATACTAACAACTTACACTAGCATCGCTCGGGTATCTTTAGATACCATCGGTAGTTATACATTAAATATTTATAGTACTATATACAGGAATTGCCATCTTTTGGCATATTTTATCGCCTATATGCCACCAGGTCTATGTATTCATCCAATTTTGTCCAGCCATTTCAACGTGAAAGAGTTATAAACATACACACAAACTTTTGTATAGTAATGTGATATTTAAAATTAATAAAAGAAACAAATATCAACATAATAAATGTGATAATATCACGGTTACACACAGACGATGTTATAAAATAAAATTCTCAATCAAAATTTGGTTGGTTTAAAAAAATATATCTGTGGTGTCGGAGAGAAATGTGATAAGTACAAAAACACATTTTTTTTCATAATACTTACTTATAATACATTCTTAGATTTACGCGAATATGTGACATTTTAAATAAAACTATCTTTTCGGATTATTTCGCGGATTTATTTTGATTTTTGGTTCCCGACGTTTCGAATGCTTTACAGCATCCATGATCACGGGAGAGACTGAGGTGTTACATGTCTTGAAGGTATAGTTGTTACAGACAGCCTACCCACAATTAACAAAATGAAAAATTGCACCAAGTACCTTACAATATTTTATAACTTTAAACATTTTTATAATAATTCTAATTAGTTTTATAATTGAATATGGACTATTATTTATTTAATTTTTGCTGTTATCATTATAATAATTACTTTTTTTAAATATTATTTAGTAATCTATATTTAGTGTTGCCATTATTATATTTATAACCATAAAGACGAAATATAAAATATAGTATTAATTATTTAAGCCATATGATTGTTCTATGTGTAATATAAAAAGTAAAAATAAGTTAAGCATAATAATTTTAATTTAGTTTGCTATTATTTAAAAAAGACAATTTACTAAGCAACACTATTACTATATACTTTTATTTAAATAGAGACAGATAAAATCATTTGTATATTGTATTTTCTTTACCACGGTTAGACTAAAATAAAATTTGGAATTTTTTAATGTCATTGTACTATTTAACTAAAATTCGACCAAATTGAAGTTATCACGTTTCTCCCCGACACCACAGATACTCGTATATACATACGGGTCGAATTGAGAACCTCCTCCTTTTTTCGTCAGTTAAAAATCTAAAACAAACAAAAAAGCTCTCAAATAAAAAGCAAAAACTGAAAGCTGAAACACTTATACTGTATACAAAACATTTGCATGAAACAAATATTTATTCATAATTTTCATAATTTATAGTGCCATATGACTGTATTCATTCGCTTAATTATCATGATTTACTTTATCACTCTGTTGTTTTGTAAGTGACCTTAGAAAAAATAGTGTTGGATAAAAATGGCATGTGCTCTGTATATTATGTATATATATAATAAGATTCCAAGTCGAATCTGTACATATAATGTTTTTTGGAAAATCTTATTGAAATAGTCGTTATTATCGATACAGAGGCCTAATCTATAATTTTTATAATTTTTATCTGTTTGTATGTCTGTCTGTCTGTCTGGGAACGCATCACGACTAAATCACTGGACCGATTTTGATGAAATTTGGTATGATGATAGCTGGCATATAATAAAATTCTCAGTCGAATCTGTACATTAAATATTTTTTGGAAATAGTCACATTGAAATAGTCATTATTATCGATACAGCGGCCGAATTTATAGTAGATTTTTTGTCTGTCAGTGTCTGTATGTTTGTGTCTGTATGTCTGTGTCTGTATGTCTGTCTGTCTGTGATTACATCACGAGAAAACCATGGGAGGGATTTTGATCATTTTTTTATGATGATAGCTGGGTTTCCGGGTCAACATATAGGATGTTTTTACTGCGGGAAAATATATTTTCATCTCTGATAAATCTATACTATACGTTAAAACGTAACGAGGGGTGAACCAGAGCGGAGCGAGGGTGAGTCGCTAGTTAATTAATAAATAATAATTATTAAATCTATACCTCTTTACTAATAATATTATAAATTTTTTTCTTGGCTTATTCTTTATTCGCACATCAGTAATTTCTCGTATAGGCAAAGACAAAACAGTTCAGTATTTTTTTTCTCCTCTGTTTGTCAACCTTTTTTTTTTGTTTAGTAGGTATGGACGAGCTTCATAATTTTTGAAGTTATACTTCTTTTAGCACGTTAGAAAAAAATTATGAGTGTAAAATATTTACAATGCGTGCGCACACCGACAGCCAAAAGGCGACATGATGAAGTTAGCTGAAAGCGACGTGCTGAAGTTAGCTGGATTCATTTTACAAACAGAGAATTGTAACATACGGGATGAAATCTTTAGCTATTTTTGTTCTGTTACGCCAAAGAAGTATAACTTCTTACGTGCGGTACATAAGTACACACACAAGTTTTTTTTAAAACAGTTCGTTTTTTTGTATATGTAGATAAGTAAATTCTATTTATATATGTTTTAGTCCAAATTTGAATAATGAGTATGAAATTTCGATCACTGGCCGAATACCACTTAATTTAGTAATTACTATAAGACGTTAGTCGTTGCAAGAAATTAGAACGTGCATGATCTATAAAATTAATCACAAATATATCTATAAATAATATAATAAACCAGTAACTCACCCTCGCTTCGCTCGGGTTCGTCCCTAGGTTGATTTCCCATACAAACTTTCATCCCCATTTTCACCCCCTTAAGGGATAGTTTCCGTAATAAAAAATATCCTATGTCCTTTCCAAGGTATAAACTATCTTCTTACAAAATTTTATCTAAATCAATCCAGTAGTTTTTGAGTTTATTTGTTACAAAGATACAAAAATACGAATCTTTCCTCTTTATTATAATAGTGTAGAAGTGTAGATAATTGAAATGCCACGTTAAATTTTAAAAATTGCTCGTGTTCTTGTTAAAAAAAATCCAAGAAGCCGATGGTATTTCTATTTTTTCATCTATGCCCAGCACTCATAAGCTCCTGGGCACTGACTACTTTGTAGAGGTCGTTAAATACTATAATGAACCCCAGTAGCGCCACTTAATGTACGGACGTTGAATTGTATTTAGGTGTAGTTTGTTTGTTAGAATTATATGTACCATTATTTACGTTACTTTTAACCGACTTTCAAAAAGGTGGAAGTATACAATATACACACATAATAATAATTCGAGTGTATATTTTTTGTGTATGTCGCATGATATCTTTACATTTTACCAGATTTTAATGACTCTTTTTTTTAATGAATTAGTACTTAATAATTACCTCAAGTGATATTCATAAAATGGAATTACATTTAAAATGATTTTAAAGTCGATAGATACCATTATAGTCAAAGGTAATTAGGATGGTCATTTTTCAAATCACTGTTATTTTTGTTTATTTAATTGTTTTTTTTTGCGTAGAACTCTAATTCTTTTTCCACAATAAAAGAAGCCTAAGCTACTTATAACATCAGCAATCTGCCGGTGAAAGTCCCGTCAAAATCAGCTCAGCCGCTTCAGAGATTAGTCGGAACAAATAGACAGACAGACAAAATTTTAAAAATTGTTGTTTTCTTATAAGTATCGTAAATACTTTCATATGTATTTAGTAAAAAACTGTTAATTTAATGACAAACCGACACTTTTATTTATCTATATAGATTAGTAAACCATGTTTGCTTTATTGAGACGCGTAAGGATAAAAATAGCTTATATTATTAGCCAACCCGCATATTATTTGGAAGCAAAAACTCACAACTATTTTCAACATAGTGAAATAATTCGCATTGATACAAACGAAAAACCACTAGTAGTTCCCGTGAAATGAAAAAAAAACTGCTGCAAAACGTCACCTACGGGCTACGAATACGAGACACCTGTTGTAAGTCGTGTCACAAGTAAGACGTATATTAAAAAGATTTCTTTACATTTTCTTTGTGTCACATCATCTAGATATAATAATATTTTAACTTTGACTTTCCAAATAAAATACTTCCATTTTGTAATTATTCTTTCCAACTTGAATGTCAACAGTAATCAGCTAAAAAGTAATTACAATTTTGCTACACAAGTCTTCATTTAGACTGTAGTCTTCCAACATTTTTTGTTAAAACAGAGTCTATCGGAGTGATAGCACGAAAAGCAAACAAAACGACCTATAGAACCTTGTAAAGGCGTCGAAACAGGCTATTGTAAGTTTGAAACAAAGACATTAATTTTGGTAGCGACTTTTACAATATGATGGGTGCAAAGTTCTCAAGCCTTTTATAAGCAACGATAATAGCAGACTTTTTCATTACTAAGTACCATATAAATAAAAGTATAACAAAACTTAAGATATTAGTGTCAAAATATAAGGAAAAAATAAAAAAAATATTTTTTTAATGTTTGAATATTTTAAGAAATAACAAACACTCATTTACTTAATCATTATAGCATTTGTAAGAATTAACATGTATATTTTAGTGAGACTAATTCTAAAAGAATCTAAACACATTTAACCGCATAGTGTTAATTTTTTATTTCTTATCTCATTCAGGTTTTAACATCCAATTGCTGGGCACAGGCCTCCTTCATATTGAAGATTGCTAAAGAGATCCGACCATAAACCAAGACGCCATTGCAAACGGAGTTCACATATCTTTCGAAAACTAGTTAGGTGCTTTCAGACATACAAATTTCCTCACGATATTTTCAACATTCGGCTTAACCGTTTTTTAAATAAGTTAACAACAAGTGATCAATTTTTATTTAAAAAACATAGCTATAAACACTCCCGGCTAATTCACCTTTACAACAAAAAAAAAGAAAATCAAAATCGGTTCATCCGTTCGGGAGCTACCATGCCAGAGACAGACTCACACATACACGTCAAACTTATAACACCCCGCTGCTTTTGCGTCGGGGGTAAAAAAACAAGTTCTCCTGGCACGTGTATGTATACAAGTAGGTGAGATAACAATGTATATAAGATAACAAGAAACTAGCGTTAACGGTTTATTAATCCCTTACTAATGAAACTGTGTTTTTGCGCGTATTCATGAAGGTTTGTGCATAGGTACGAGTATGTGGCGCGATAATTTAACCGATTCTAATTCGGCTTTTACGATTCTTCTATACATATAATAAAATTGTAACTAAGCCGAATCTGTACATTAAATATTTTTTGGGAAATCTTATTGAAACAATCATTATTATCGATACAGAGGCTATAGTTTTTAGAATTTTCGTCTGTCTGTCTGTCTGTCTGTCCGTCTGTCTGTCTGTCTGTCTGTTACCGCATCACAGAAAACCCACTGGAGGGATTTTGATGAAATTTGGTATGGTGATAGCTGGTTATCCGGGTCAACATATATACAATCAAGCAATTCAGCAATTATTCGCTTAGGATAATTTTTTCTGGATCATTGAAGTATTTATAAGTTATTTATTATATAGACTAGCATTGCCCGCGGCCCCACCCGCGTTCAGATGACCAAAAATTAAATTCTTAGGTTTTACATATTAGTATACTCTATATTGCAGTTTTTGTATTTTTTCTCAGAAATGAGACAATTTCCCGCGGTGAAAAGTATCCTATATGTTGTCCAGTGATTTTCTCGTGACACATTTTCAGACATACAGACAAAAGTTCTAAAAAATACAGATTCGGCCTCTGTAAATAATGGCAATGTCAATAAGATATTTCAAAAAATATTTAATGTACAGATTCGACTCAGAATTTTATTATGTGTATAGATAATAATAAATTGAAGTATGAAGAATCGCAAAACAAAAAATATTTCAAAGCTTTAAAATCTATACATAAAGTTAAATTCAAACTGAGTTTTTTTATTCAATATTGTACACTTTAAGTTGTAACTTAACTACGTCGTATCGCATCCAGGTCGTGAGTTAGAAGAAACTACCACACGTACCGTAACGAACTAACTAGGACACGTATGTCACAAGTCGTGCTTACGTCCTACTGCAGTGCGTAGACAGAATTGTATACTTTATCACGTTGTCTAAAACAATTATTAGAATTCCACTACTTATTTATTCGGTTTTGCTCATACTCTTTCATAATATTTGTATACTTCGATTCGATTCGTGTTCGTCTCTAGGTAAGTTTTAAAGGTTAGTATGTAATAGATAGACTATATAGTATATGATATGTAGCCTATAGTCTTCCTCAATAAACGGGCTATCTAATGCAAAAAGAATTCTTTAAATCGGATTAGCAGTTCCTGAGATTAGCGCAATCAAACAAACACACAAACAAACAAACAAACAAACAAACAAACAAACAAACAAACAAACAAACAAACAAACAAACAAACAAACAAACTCTGCTTATTTATAATATTAGTATAGGTAAAGAACTACCCTCGCTTCACTTAATTTTTTCAATTCTTAAATTATTACACCTTTATTATTAAAACATTGAAAATAGCATATTGTCATACTAAAAATGGTAATATATTAAATAAACGGATCCAACAAGAAAACGAATATGAAAATATATATTTAGTTCTCTTGTAGGGAAATCAGAGAGGGCAAAATGCCAAAGGCAAGAAAAATAATGCTGTTCATATGAGAATACTAGACAGACTATATGTGTAAACAAACCTTAAACAAAATGTATGCTGTATGACCATCATTTTGTGACAATTTTAAAACAAATTCATTACTCATTTGTTAACACCTCCAGGTAAATTTATAAGAAATTAATTAAATTTCTAAGAAATCTATATTGTTAACTGTAACGCCGGCGTGTCCGCGGTCGTGGAGGGATTAAATATATTATATCCTCCAAAATATAGGCTATATAATGTATAAGAGAGATTAATGTGTTCAAAGAAAAAAAAACTCTCTCTTTTCGATTTATATATTAAAATTTGAAAAATTGACTTTTACTGTGTTATATAAAGTATAAGATGATCCTATATGTTACATATCATTATACCAAATTTTATCAAAATCCCTCCAGTGGTTTTGTCGTGACGCAGTCACAGACCGACATACAGACACAGAAAGACAGACAGTCAATGTACAGATTCGACTCAGAATTTTATTATATGTAAGTATGGACTACAGTAGATCTATATTAGAAATTATAAAAACACTTAAAAGAAATTTCTAGAACAAACCTTACAACTAGTACGTGACATGTCATTGTTGCAAGCTGTTTCCGATAGAATATACTTGACCAATAAATCTCTCTAGCTTCAAAAGACTTTGTTGAAGTACACTTCTACTTTAGGTATTAAAGAAAGAAAGAAATGGTAGAAACTATTTGTGGTGAATTTTTAACTAAAGGTACCTCCGCCTTCAAAATCAATTAAAAGTAATACTAACTTCTAAAGATATGATTAAAATAAACAGCTGGGTGTTTTATTTTGTTAATATTAAATAATTTAGGGTATAAAATGATTCCTGCGATCATGTTAACCCTTCCCAGGGATCGTTTTATACACATGTATGTATAAAAAGATCCTTTACTAAACTTTTTTTTAAAATAACAAAACTAATAAACCACATATATATCATCACAAATAAGTATGCAGTTACAAAGATAAGTAAATTCACTATTCTTAACAATTTAAATCTTGTGTTTTTGTCTAAAACTTTGAACACAGTAAAGATTTTCCCTTAAGGGGATCATTTTGCACGCATCTCCCCTACTTGAGACTTAAAGTACACATTTTAAAAATAATTCTATGTATTGCTTAAAGCAACAAAAATATTTAAGTGTCTTATACATAACATCTCCTATGTAACTCAAGACATAAGTCTTGAGTTACATTGGAGATAATTTTTTACTACTAAATCAACAAAATTAAACGTTAAACAATTGTAACCAACATTTTAAGGTTTATATAACTAACAAAATATAAATAAACAAGCATTGCCCGCGGCTCCACCCGCGTTCAGATGACTAAAAACCATTTTTAGTCATCATCAGTTGTCATTTAGGTTTTACATATTCTCTTACTTTTTTGTATTTTTTCTCAGAAATGAGATATTATCCCCCGGTAAAAAGTATCCTATATGTTGATCTAGATCACCATACCAAATTTCATCAAAATCCCTCCAGTGGTTTTTCTGTGATGCGGCAACAAACAGATAGACAGACAGATAGATAGACAAAAATTCTAAAAACTGTGGCATGGTCTGTAAAAATAAAAATTCCAAGTAAAAAAACATTTTTAAAAACAAGTTTTAATTTGAATGCCCTAAAAAGAAGAAAGTAAACTTTAAAACAAATCAAACCCATCAATTTATTACATTACTTAATTAATATGATATAAAAGCGAAGTTCCAGTGGGAATTTTTTAGCTTCAATTTCAGACCCTCGTCATCATAATATATAATGGAAATTACTCATGATAAAAAAATACTAACCCAAATTCAACTGTCCTACCATTTGCCATCAAGTAGATCCAGGCTACACCCTGGCTTGACCATTAGATCAGCTCGATGGTATTAGAATATTGCATTGTCACCGGACTAACATAAGTATGCAAAATTTCAAATCTATCTATCTATCTATCTATATAATCTATCTTTCAAATCATTTCAAAATTGCAAATTTCAAAATTGAAAAATTGTAACAGACACACACAAAAAAAATATAATCGAATCGACCTCTTCCTTTTTGAAGTTGGACAAAACTTAATTAAACTGTCTTATTTATCTACTACATTTATTTGATTAATTATACCTAGGTTAAGTCTAGACCAAATCGATGTACCTGAAGGGCTTTAATGTTTATAGGCAATGCATTACAGTAACCAGTAAGAGATTTTTTGAAATTCAACTCCAAAAAAGTAGCAAAGAATCGGTATGAAAAATAATATTTTACCGATAACATTTAAAAAAAAATTCAGCAAAATCGTTGAAACACGTATTTCAACTTTTTTCAATAAAGTAGTAATATAAGTAATATTAGTATAAGTACAGGGACACGTACTATTTTGTCTATACTAAGTTATATTGCTAAAATAAAAACTTTTTAACAAAAAAATAAAAACCGACTTCAAACAAAAGCACTAAAAAGTAAAAAATAACTGATTGGTAGTTCTCATTTACTATACATACCTAATCAAATATTTTCGAAGTCGGTGTGCTTTGCTTTGTATGGGCTGGCACCAATTTCGAAAATATTTGATTAGGTATGTATTTAATAGGTAGGCTATAATTACTTAGCCAAAGCACACCGACTTCGAAAATATTTGATTAGGTATGTATAGTAAATGAGAACTACCAATCAGTTATTTTTTACTTTTTAGTGCTTTTGTTTGAAGTCGGTTTTTATTTTTTTGTTAAAAAGTTTTTATTTTTCCCCTTTTTAGTGTAGACAGTAGTAGCAAAGTAAGGATTCTAACGTGTTAGGCTTGTCAAATCAAACAAAATAAGCCCAAACTCAAAGTATCTACTATTAGCCGTTGAAGAGTTCCACCTATCCACCTTCTGGCCTTACCATCAGATCAGGTCAACAACACCGAACCACTGTACTATCAACGGAAATAGAAATACTTGCAAAGTTTCAAGTCAATATGACAATTACAAGTAGGTTAAATTCATCATTAGTTGTTTTTCCACCCTTAGGGGTGGTATTTTTTTTTGAAATTTAAATGGGACCAATCTGGAAGTATACCCTTTCAAACAAAACCAAAATTGTCCAAATCGGTTAATAAATGACGGAGTTCTGAGGTAACAAACATAAAAAAAAAAAAAACATACAGTCGAATTGAGAACCTCCTCCTTTTTGAAGTCGGTTGACAACTAAAAGGCGTGATACGTTATTAAAGTCTTAGCAAAACGAGGTCATTCCATTAGTATAATATGCTTAAAAATCTATGTAACGATAAATATATCGCATGTAAATGGCGTCCAATTAAATATTAAAGCTCAAAAGAATGCAACTACTAATTATTGCCGGTAATTAAAAAGTTGCCAGATGTAAATATAAACTGCGGCATTATCCAATGGAAAGCCACAAGTATAGCAATTTTACCAGTAAATTGATTACAATCTAAGGGTAGTTTGCGCTTAAAAGCTTGCACACACGCGACCTTTTTTTTATAACCGACTGCGAAATAGTTTTCTAAAAAATTAAATTCAACAAACATACTCGTACATTAATATAAAATATTTTTTACATTTTTTTCATTTTATTGAATAAATTAAATATATATGTTTTTAATTTACCATTATCTTAGCTACGTGGGAAATAATGTAAAAAATATATATAATTGTAAATATTGCTTAAGATCTTCGTAAAGAATTTTACACTCATCCACAACTTTTATAATGGCTACAAACCTCATAGATAGCAAAGGAAAAATGATAATTGCAAAAAAAATCTGTAACCTTAACCTCTGATGATCTCTGACACGTACACGAGTTAGATGTATGAGACATTTGAGTCAACATATAATTGCCAAAACAAAAGCATATCCAAATTCTAAAATTATTCTGAGACACATTTTGTTAGCTTATTTCACTGGATTAAACAGGAAAATAACAATAGTATGTAAATTAAATATTTAAGAGCTAAATCAAATACTCAAAACAGCTCATTAGCTCATTTACACACATTTTAGTTTTCTATTAGCGATATCGAATATAGTAGATACCTAAGTCGAATTGTCTAAGAAAGAAGTATTGTCTCTTTGTCGATTGTTTTTTCTTTCTTGGTATCATATTTACGTGATAATATTTATACATAATATGTGCATTTCGCATTGTAAATAATTGGTCTTTATTATATAAATATCCCACATAACACATACCCCACTTTTCTGTAGACTTATTTTAATTTTTGGCACATGTGACCTATGGAGAGATCTAAGTAGTAGACCTAGCGTGCGTTTAGGAAACTTTTTGCAATATATCAAAAAACATAAACTACTAACAAATCACGTGATTAATTTCTGTGAAAATTGAAAGAAATTACAAACCATCGAATATACTTTCTTCGAAACATCCACTGTAAAATTTAAACACAAGTATTATCCAAAATGTTAATTAAATCATTATTCCCCACGCTATATAACTTGGGCTGGAAATTAATACATGTTCCACGTACTAGTTAATGCTCTCAATACAACCGCATCATCAAATGCAAATATCGCCACAATCGATATGAAGCTCGGTAAGTCATTTGCAGAATTAAAGCTTCAAAATTTGAGCTTTAAATAGCTTTTGTCCTTTTTTTGGTACGTGATAAATTCGTAATATATTTAACGGTTCAATGGCGTTAACTAGCAGAACCCGTGGCTTCGCTCGCGCTAAAACTACAAAAAAAACTCTAAAAAGGTAGTTTCATACAAACTTTCATCCCCTATGTCACCCCCTTATAGGATGAATTTCGAAAAACGCTAAAAAACGTATTTTTTTTTTAATTTTATTAAAGAACATTAATACCGAGTTTCAAGTAATTCTGATCATAAATATTATTTTAGATTGTATTATAACGTGTTTTTCCGTGGAAATTTGACAATATCTTGCGGTATAAAGTAGCCTATGTCATTCTCCAGTCCTCCAACTATCTCCACACAAAAAAATCACGCCAATCCGTTACTCTGTTTCGACGTGAAAGAAGGACAAATAAACAAACAAATAAAAACAGACAAACATACTTTCACATTTATAATATTAGTATACATAATACCTGGTGTGATTAATTGTATGTCGGGATATCTATTGCACCATCAGAATAGATCTGGGAGACTGCCCAGTAATTTTCATAACGGTCGTCGTTCCTCGCTTTTCTTACGTCTTCATTTTCTACGTAATTTTTTTCAAACCCTTAAATTATAAAGTTCACTAAAATAACAATGTTTTTTCAGAACTTAAACATATCGTTTACACAAAACGCCCATTTAAAAACACCGTAAATTCGAAAAGCCTCGCTTCATATACCAATACTTAGCACGCAATGCCTCGATAAAAGTAAACAGCGAATGAGTGGAGTGACGATACTCAAAACTTAGGCTTAGGCTACCGAATGTAGAAGCGTTCCAAGACAAGATGACATTTTATCATCGGGTTCTGTAATATGAAACATAAATTTATATTTTATTCAATTCAATTTTTAATCGATTTCAAAAAAGGAGGAGGTTCTCAATTCGTCGGAATCTTTTTATTTTCTTTTTTTTTATGTATGTTCGCGGATTACTCGAAAATACCGACGGCACCGCCTTCGAAAATATCTGATTAGATGTCTATTCTAAATGAAAACGTCCGTTTAGTTATTTTTTACATTTTAGTGCCTGGAAGTCGTTTTTTTTTTAAGTTTTTATAATGACTTTAAAGCGCGCCAGCTGAGCACAAATTACTTCACCAATGTCACGTAGAATGGAGAAGACTCGAAGGAGATTGGTCGGTAAAGTGAGATCATTAAACTATATTAAATTATAATGTGTAAATAATGGAGAAAATCCTTATTATGTTTTGTTTTAACATACTAATTCGATACGTCAAAAGTAAAATAAAATATTTACGAATCCGCGATATTCATTTTATTGACGGCATAAATTTGTAGTACCACTACGAGAAGTAATTGCGATCGAACTCGTGAAACGGAAAATATCCCATATCTCAAAAACTAACCAGAACCCTAAAAAATATAAAAATGACGTATTTAAACCATTATGTCACGTGATCAAAATATTTAATTTTCTTTTAGCGATAACGATTGTAGAAACTTCTCTACGGGGAGTAGCTAATATGCTACTCTTACATATTTTACTTTATTACTATTAAAAACGGAATATACTATACTCAATAGGTACGAAAGAATTTGAAAATTAACTTTTTGTAAGAAAAAAAATGTTAAAAAGACAATAATTTGAAAAAAAGAACACTAACAAAAATAAACGATGCTTGATGTCCATTTTCGTTGTTTAAACCACATCCGATTGAGTCTGAGCTATATCAGTGTGATAGTTCAATTATACAATAGCTTCATTAGTGAGTACTTCAAGTGAGCTTTATACATAAACTACTTGTATACCGTGGCTTTCCCCAGCTTTAAATTTTGTGCTAAAAAAATTAGTAGTATTTACTACTAATTTTTTTAGCATTATAAAAAAGCTAAAAGTATTATGCTAAAGTAAGTTTCAATACAAGATATGTTTTATCTAACTGCCTCGGTGGTCACACTACTACAATACACTCGGAGGTCCTGGGTTCGAGTCCCGGGTCGGGCCAAGTTTAGTTATTGAGTCTTTCTGTATAGTAAGTCTCAGTAACAGCTCGGAGTTGGGAAGTTGGCGGCGTTTCACCTCCGTGCCATGGAGAACACGTAAAAGCCGTCGGTCCTGCGACTTAACTCTCACTGGTCGTGTCGAGCAGTCGTCCCACCGGAGTATGAGAGGGACAGGAATAAAGAGTGTACTTGTGTCTGCGCGTACACTTGTGCACTATAATATCTCCTGCGCAGTTGGCTAGTCTCAATGAGATTGGCCGCCGTGGCCGGAATCGGCTAGGAGAACATCATGTTTTATTATTACAGTATTCACTCATCCTAAAAATAATAAAGACTGGCTTATTGAGACTTATATTGTCCCTAGGGATTTTAATTGTTATTCTATTAAAATTTCTTTATTGGTAAATCAGTAGCAAGCATTGATTTATTTTGTTAGATAAATTCTATAAATATCACATAGTTGTGGTGTCAGATTTATGATATATGTTTGTATGCTTAATGGCCAAATGGATATAACACATTAACAGCCGTTTATGTTTCTGAACAAGCTTGTTTAATAAATAATTTAGAGGAAGGTAGTGAAAGAGAAATAAGTAAGAAGTAAGAATCTTGCGTTTTAAGATTCGACTCCATCGCCATTTTCATCCCAACTCATTGAGCAATAAAACCACATAAACAGTAAACAATATTACATACAAAAAACAAATATATATATATATATATATATATATATATATACTAGCGACTCACCCTCGCTTCCCTCGGGTTCGTCCATGGTTGATTACCCAAACTTTCATCCCCATTTTCACGCTCTTAAGGCATGATTTCCGGGATAAAAAGTATTCTGTCTTTTTCAGGGTCTCAAACTATCTTTTTACCAAATTTCATCTAAATCGGTTTAGTAGATCCAAAGATTACCCCCTACAACGTCACAAACTCACAATCTCACAAACTAACGTTTGTTATAACTAACGTTTGTTATAACTTTATAATATTAGTAGGTATAGACATTATTATACAGAACAATCTTAGTTTGTAATCTCAGTTTAACTTAAGCTGTGTTTTGCATTTTTTCCTTTTAGGTATAACTTTAAACAGCTTTATTATAATATCTTATATATTCCATTTAAAATTATGAATAATGTCGTTAAAGTACAAATTAAATATAACCTGCAAAAGAAATATGTGGAGAAGTTGGATGTCAAAGTGATAATTACACGTGGGAAGTAAGCATATTATATAAAAAATTATATAATGGACGCTATGAATGAACATTTTATTATTACGATAAATGAAAAGTAATGAAAGAAGAGGCAAAAGAGATAAAGAGGACTTTTTCTTATTGGTATAACTAGCTCTTTCCTTTAGAAAACTTCATAAATAATAAATATGTTAGGACATTAACACACAGCACCATCTAGTTCCATGGTAAGCTACGAGACTTGTGTTATGGATACCATATAGTTGATACACTACATATATATAATTTTAAATACATCTAATATATAAAATTCTCGTGTCACAGTTTTCGTTGCCATACTCCTCCGAAACGGCTTGACCGATTTTGATGAAATTTTTTGTGCTTATCCGGTATCTATGAGAATCGGCCATCATCTATTTTTCATCCCCCTAAGTGATAAGGATAAGGGTGGTCCTCCCAGACCCCACCCCAGGGACGAACCCGAGCGGAGCGAGGGTGAGTCGCTTGTACATATTATAAATATAAACACCCATGACTCAAGCACGAACATTGGTGCTTATCACACAAATGAATGCCCCAGCGGGACTCGAACCCCCCACCGCTGGCACAGCAAGTAGGATGTGACAAACTGAGCCAAACGTGCAGTCAAAATAGAATATTATGATGTTTCTAATAATAATCGGTCTCGAATAAGTAGAAATGCTTGGTATTTGGTAGATAACTAACCCCAAACAATCAGTTAAAAAAAGGACTGTTTCTTTTGATTATTTCTTGGGATAGCTACTCTAATTTTAACGAGATTTTCGCTGATATTTACATAGTGCGGCTAAAAGTGATGTACTCCCTAATTAAAAGAGACTTTAAAGTATACAATTATATAATACTACTCGTAGAACTGTCCGCGGCCCCGCCCGCGTTCAGATGACTAAAAACCAAATTCTTAGGTTTTACATATTAGTAGGTATACTCTTACAATGCAGTTTTTGTATTTTTTATCAGAAATGAGATATTTTCCCGCGATAAAAAGTATCCTATATGTTGACCCGGATAACCAGCTATCACCATACCAAATTTCATCAAAATCCCTCCAGTGGTTTTTCTGTGATGCAGTAACAGACAGACAGACAAAAATTCTAAGAACTATAGATTCGGCCTCTGTATAGATAATAATGTTTATTTCAATAAGATTTTCCAAAAAATATCTAATTTACAGATTCGGCTTAGTTAGGTACAATTTTATTATATGTATAGATTTCTGCTAGTATGAAATATTTTGCTGTAAACTATAATGTAAGTTAACACAATTATTACTTGATAACGAAGTTACTATACCCTGGAATAATTATATAAAGAATAGCAGATGCAAGTTTTTATAAAATATTTTCTGCTGCATGATTTTTTCTTTAATTAAACCTGATTTTTATTATGTAATAACAGATTATAGATGCAGAATAAAAAATTTACAGGTTCTGTAAATTAATTAGCTAGCTAGCGGCTCACTCTTACTTCACTCGGGTTTACCTCTAGGAAAACAAAAACAAACCTATCCCACGGAAACCGTACATTTTTCTGAGATAAAAAGTAGACTATGTGTTATTCCAGACTATAATCTATCTTTGTACCAAATTTCATCCAGATCCGTTCAGCCGTTGTGACGTGAAAGAGTAACAAACATCCATACTCACAAAGTTGTGATCATAATACGGTAAATAGACAATAATTAGACAAAAATGAGGACATAACTTAATGTAAAATGAAAATATAATAAAAAAAAATCATTACTATTCGCGATTGCTAACTTTGAAGTTATTAACTAAATTCTTTGAAGTTTGATAATTTAACAGGTAGTCATATTTTTCAATACAGATACCTATTTGTTGCAAAATATGCTTCACTAGAAGCTAGATGTTGGATGTGTCCAGCGCTTTTTCACGTCCCATAACTAAGCACGGGCTTCTCTTCAATACGAGGCGATCAGGCCATAGTTCACTGAGCTGGCCAAATGTGGGGCGGACTTCACATGCCTTTCAAAACTTGCTAGGTTCTCTTAGATATGCAGGTTCCTCACATTGTTTTCCTTCACCTTGCAAGACGTGGTAATCATGTTAAAAATGATTCGTACATTGCCGTAAAGAAAAATCAGCATATAGCTACAATTAAAGCTATAAATGGTCAGCATGAAAAATTTTAAATGCGTTGCCGAAAAAAATAAACTAGATGAATTTAAAATAGCGGAAGTCCATTCGATTAAACAAACCACAACCAATCGAGTTCTGAGTTAATTGCAGTGTAAAAACGCTTGAATCGTACAATGGCTTCATTAGTGGATATTTCGAGATGTGCTCAGCGGACGATTATAATTCGATCGATTAATCGATTAATTCTGAACAATATTAATGTGCTACAAAATTTCACACTTGTAATCTGCGTTATATTGAATTAAAATTCAGATAACGTCTGACTCGCCCTTTAATACTGGATGTGCGTGTTTTCAGTATCCTACGATCCGTACGTCCATCGTTGTTAGAAAGAAAGAAGGACAGAACATTGGATACAGAACAGCATAATTAGATTGTATTATATATGCGGAAGTTTGTGTGTATGTGTATGTTTATTTGTGGTGTCTTCGCAACTGGGCGGTATTTGAATGAGTACACAGATAGATCTGGAGTAGCAAAAAGGCTACTTTTAGATGAGCGTAACTCGCTATAATACATTTTTCGTCTATAATAATATTTAGTAGAGATAGTATACAGGATGGAACAAATCGATGGGACATGGAATAAAAGTACCTTAAATATTAAAGTTATCAAGGTTTACTCAAAAGAAATATTTCTTTAATTTAAAAAATAATAATAACTACATTTATTTAAAAAAAAAGTTTACCTGACCCGGTAATCGAATTAAATAAAAATGCAAAACAGGACACCGTCACTATTTTATCTATATATAAATTAATCGATAGGGTCTATGGGAAGGATAAAATCTCTCGAATAAACATTGCATCTTAGAATTGTAGAAAACGATGAAATCTTACAAATAAATATAAATAAAAAATTAATATCGACTCTAACATCGTAAAACAAACGCACAGGACGTGGAAGAAAAGTGTCTTATAGACTGAAAATATCAAGTTTCACTCAAAGGCAACATTATTTTATTTTAAAAAATAAGATAATGTAGAGAGGTTACTTAAACCGGTAATCGAATCAACTGAAAATGCAAAAAGGTACACTATCACAATTTTATTGAATTAATGCATATTAGATAGAGTCTATGGTAAGGATGAAATGGACGAAAATTTTATGTTAAAATAAATGAAAACGATGCATTCTTACAAATAGATATTCATAATTTAGAACCAAATCGACTAAAATCTGTAGTTCTAGCAGTAAAAACCTAAATAACATAATTGTTTCTAGCTAGGTCAGGTGAGAGAATGATCAGTCTATAAAGTAGAACTAAGTACTAAGTCCAAGTACTAAGTACAAAATTATAATAGAAGTGGTACATACTCAAGGTTTAATTAATAAAGTTACACCTGTTTGTAATGAAGTGTAAACTAAAAATATCTACAGATCGATCTATATATCTAAATACAGATAAATTTGAAACTTATTAAATATAGGCCACCCTTGAACCCCACCCAGCCTATCACGCGAGCAAAACCGCTAGAAAAAACTAGTGTCTTAATAAATGGCTACCATTATAATTTCGTATCTGTATATATATATATATATATATATATATATATAGATTCGGCGTCTGTATCGATAAAAAATACTATTCAATAAGATTTTTCAAAAAATGTACAGATTTGACTCCGTTTTTTATTATATAATATGTTAGTTATCACTTATAGCCTACAATGTATTGAATAATAGCATTCAATTGAAATTTTTAAACTGCAAAGTAAGTAACTGAAGCGTACTACTGAAAAAGTAAGGAAAAACGTAGTGAATATCCCGTTTTACATTACAAAAATATTTTCAATGGCCATGAAAACTTAAAACTTACTATTACAATTAAAACACATACCTTGAAAAACCTCACGCTATGTTTTAAAATAAACAACAATTGTACATAGATTTGAAACATCGCCTGTTAAAGAGAAAGATTTTAAATAGAACTGCCGTTCGGATTTATTTTGACGAATAGACGTAACACTAAAACTACAAACCAGTAAAATCCTGAAAAAGAAATTTAAAAACGACTCCATATCATTTCTTATATTTCATCCTCTGCAATGTTGCCTAACTAGAATTAATTTAGACGAGCTTCCAACACAAAGTTCAGGGCCTTTGGAACGGCATGAAACTACAATTTAGTTAAACACACATTTGGACACACTCCAAACATTGTACATTATAAATACTGTATTGTACCGAATGAGCAGGCTTTGGCAATTTCGTTTACGAATAATTTACTTAATCTATACATATTATATATTACTAGCGACTCACCCTCGCTTCGCTCGTGTTTGTCCCTACTCCCTACCTTGCTTCCCAATACAAACTTTCATCCACGTTTTCAGCCCCTACAATGATTTCCGGGATAAAAAGTATCCTATGTCCTTCCCAGGGTCATTTGGCATTTTCTTGCCAAATTTCATATAAGTCGGTTCAGTAGATCCAGAGATTACCCGACCTACAACGTCACAAACTTTACCTCTTTATAATATTAGTATAGATTGAAGAACTGCTATTCTAAAATTCATATACGACAATGATTTAGAAAGCAATAATCTTCTAAAATACTTGAATACATTAGTTTAGCGAATCAAAATAAAAGAAGATAAAATTATAACCTATATAATAAAAAGAACGTACCTCTTCCTTTTGGACATAGATTAAAAAGTGAGTTAACAAAAACATTGCAAAAATAAAATCCATGTAAAATCAACGCCATAACGTATATAGTCACACATATGTATATTAATATAATGTAAAATTTGTTTTTTTGTTTATTTGAACACGATTATAACTAGAATTGTATTCATAGCCTTATTTATTGATGTCATGCTACATCCTTGTACAAATAAACTAAGCGAGCAGTAAAACTTCTTTCACTTTCTGACGATTTACTATTATTATATTAGTTAATTTTCTCTCAATCCAAAATCTGATGATTAAAAATACATTTAAATTCATTTATAAATTGAAAATTAAATGTAGCAGTTCAAAGCCAGTTGTGTAAATGAGCCAAATAATAACTCCACTTTACGGCGTAAGTTTAACATAAAAGCATTAAAACACATTTATTGCTATAGTTTTCGTGCATTTATCGCCGTAATAAAATATTTTAATATATATTTTTGGCCAAGGCATATGATATGAATATTAACTATCTTTTTAACCCCAGACGCAAAAATGATGGGGTGTTTTAAGTTTGACGTGTCTGTGTGTGTGTCTGTCTGTGGCATCGTAGCTCCTGAACGGATGAACCGATTTTGATTTTGTTTTTTTTTTAGTTGAAAAGTGAATTAGTTGGGAGTTTTCGTTAACTATGTTTGATGAAAATCAGTCAAAGATGGTCGGGGTTTCTTTTTTAATTTTTTTATTTTAATCTTTTTATATGCTGTAGAGGCTCTCCTTTAAAGACGTTTCTATCATGTAATAGAAAAGTTTTACCACTTACTACATTTTAATTATTTTCTTTTATCTCCCATTAATGAAAAGCAATAAACCAACATATTTTTACAAAACAATAAGGTAAACGCTACCAGATTGCATTATATACTTCCATAAATATTTTGTAGTAAAATTATGTCTCATTTCCATTTCATTAAATGTAACAGAAGCCAAAGTATATACAGTGTTTAAACAGTATTTGGCCGACTTCAAAAAAGAGGACTCATTGATTTTATGTATTTTGTGTGTATGTTATCAGCTTTGGACCTACTTTAATTATTTTTTCTTTTATAAACAGGTACCTCGAGGGAATAAAAAGAATATTAAAAAAAATTGTACCCCTAGATAAGGGTTAAATATTTGATTTTAATATACCCTTTATGCTAAAGAGTTAATATTGTATGTAATATAAGACATACTTAAAATACTTAAAACTAAGTAAATTAAAGAATAACTAAATTCTAAACGTCTTTTTAATTTATTTAAAATGTATGTTGTTGAAACAGCAATTGTGGCTTCAGCACTTTAAAAGTACATTAAAACGTTCAGGATTTCAGCTGCGACTGTTAGACGTATAATGCGTCTGCGTCAGGCGTTTCTATTTTACTTAAAACTAAAGCGCGTATAATTGTACCACAAATGTGTAGAATTGTTTGTTTGTTTTAGAAGTAATATACTAAACAATTTGTATATAAGAATAGAACTTGTTTTTAACACTATACTTAAAACACCTGAAAATAATATATTGTTTCTGTTATATGTGACATATTTTAATGTTAGGGAAGAATTATGTTATTAATAATTTTTTTAAAGCAATAGTAGCCTGGTAATGAGCTTGCTTCAAAACCAAGAGTTGTGGGTTCAAACTCCGGTCTCGTTATATGATTATGAGAAAACCTACGATCTACATTTTATAGATAGTCTAACTAAACATTGTAAGACAGACCACCCACCATCTCTTTGCCTAGCTTCATACATTATGACCCAATCCTCTTCGCATCGATGGAAGGCCCGTATCCAACATCGTGAAGAAAATTAGAAAAATTATAAAAAACCGACTGCGTAAGCGACCTAAAAAGATGAAAACAATGATACAATATGTTTGTTCCTTGCTGTGATATGCACACGTACAGGTCAAACACACAACCCTCCTATATCCATCGCCGCAGTCAGTAAAAAGGGCTAAAGGTCTAAAATAGGCAAATTAAGACTATTATTACAAAAAAGAATTCTAAGCATTGATTTTTTGAGATTGCGGTGATTTTCATTAGAATTATTACAATTATTTCAAATTATTTCGATCTCTAATAACTCTAGTATGAAATTTGAATATTAAAGTTCTCTCATTTCACTCATGATAGTTAAAATTTCATGCACCGTTGGTTTTAATTAACGCGTAAAGATATTAACCAATAAAAATTCCTTTTTATTAAAATGAAACTCATGTGAGGGGCAATAAGTACATATGGCTAATTAATTGAATATTCCATTTCCTGTTAAAGCAGGCGGTGGTACGTATTTTTGGTTAGGGAAATAATGATTTATATGATTGTTATTGATAACAGTCTATAATATTTTAGGTATATATAATAGTTTTAGGTAGTCTATAATAGTATATATGCATGTATATAAGTATCTATGTACGTATGTATGTTTGTATATGTGTATATTTGTATTATAATTGATGTTTATAGTTTGTACCTACATCGCACCGCATTATTATTTTTATATTTTCTCACGCTTGAGGGTTTCTGGTAGAGATCTCTTAAAGAGATAAGTCATCCTTTGTACACACGGTATCTGTTTTCACTTGTATGTTTTTTTTCTGGTACATAAATAAAAAAAAAGAATTACTAAGTCAGACTGCACTCTAAACGTGTTTATAATATGAGGGACATGGTGTAAGTAATGGTTTTTTTTAAAGAGGGTAAGGTTTGGTTGGGGTGAAATAATGATTAATTAGTCGTAATATAACGCTTTGATATATGATCATTTAGCATGACTTTTAAGTTTAAAAGTTTTATGAGGTGATATTATAATTTATCAGTTCCATCTACATTAATATGGGTTTATTTAATTATATTTATGTATATATTCCCTGCAGTTTTACTTATGTTAAAGTAAATTAAACAACTTGTTCATTACTATGAAATTCTGAAAAAGATTTTAATTCATATAACTAGCACTGCCCATGGCTCCGCCCGCGTTCAGAAGACCAAAAACTAAATTCTTAGGTTTTACATATTAGTATACTCTTACAGTCAGTGGTTTTTGTGTGATGCGATAATAGACAGACAGACAGAAAGACAGACAAAAATTCTAAAAACTATAGATTCGGCCTCTGTATCGATAATAATGTTTATTTCAATAAGATTTTCCAAAAAATATTTAATGTACAGATTCGGCTTAGTTACAATTTTATTATATGTATAGACTAGCGGCTCACCCTCGCTTCGCTCGGGTTCACCTCTAGAAAAGCACAAACAGATGTATATAGATTAACAAACACGTTCTTATAACTTAACGTCAACATTTAAAGTCTAAAAAACACAATTAAAAACTTACAAAAAGTGGATAATTTCCAAAGTAAATATGTAAGTTTTAGGATATAATGACAAACTAATTAAACAACAAAGTTATAATAATCTTTTGTAATAATAAGTAAAAAAAGTCATTATTACATGAACTTTTAATAACAGCTAAGTAATACAAGTCCAAAAAGCATTTTATTTCCGTTAATTGTCCTTTACGAACGAATCATCGATAAAAAAACTTTATTCTATATGTAGGTGGTGGTGGCGTATCCATAAAAACTAATGTGTGGTGCACTGTTACAGCGATTTTACATTCGACCCCAATGCTAAGCTATTTTACTCGGAAAAAAACATAAAAATGGTGTATAATTTTTTACAGTGTAGCTTGTTCTATCATATAATGTCTTAAAATATCTATTATATACGTTACTAGCTGCGCCCCGCGGTTTCACCCGTGTTAAATTTGATCATACCTATATGCCTGTTTCATATAACTACCCTCTACACGATGAGTATTTGACCAAAGCTTTTGAGCTATAAGCACTTAGACATATAATAAACATCAGTTTTACAATAATGTATGGAAGTCTGCCGAATTGATGACATTTTTGATTAGTGGTTCACTCCCTTGGGTAGTATCACGATGATATATAGCTTATAGCCTTCCTCAATAAACGGACTATATAATGCAAAAAGCATTTTTTTAAATCGGATTAGAAGTTCTTGAGAATAGGACGTTCAAATAAACAAACAAACTCTGCATATTTATAATAGATCAGATAAATTGTAACGCATCTGTAACGAATACTTTCTCAATGCCAAATATGATTACTGTTCGACATTAATAAACAAAATATAACACTAACGACGCAATTGTATCACTTATGTATTTGAAGAAGCCATTTTTAAAATCTTAAGTTACTTATTCTCATGTGATCATAGAGGTCCAAAAAAGTTAACAGTATATAACGGTATAATGTGAAAAATGATGTAAGAGCTAACATTGTTATTTTTTTTATTTACGGTCTAAAAGGGAAGTATTTTCGGGTAATAATTCAAAACCATCTTGTACAATTTACATAAAATAAAAATTAATCACATATTATACGCTTAGGTTCTGTACTCTTATACCCTGTTACTTATAAATTTACTTGGTATCAAAAACAATAATACCTTACAAATAATAACAATATCAATTATTTTATTACTTTCAACTGGCTCCGGATATTGTTATTGGACATCCCTAGCCATGTTTGGGACACGGCTGTAACTATAACAAGAAGTGTCGGAAAAAAGTCTTATTACACTTTTTTCGATCCCATCCGCTGAAAGCGTGTAATGCGCAATAAGGAACTTCGTTCTAATAATAAATGTTAGGTAATATCATTCTATAGCCATCACCTACGCCCAATTTGCATTGCATTGTATTCTAGAGTTATTTAGTATTCCAAGTTTTCCATAGTTTCTCTGGATAATTCCCTGTGGTTACTGAGAGATGGATCCCGGCTGATGTGTCACATTAAGCAAATTTAAATCTCGTAAAGGGAGGTCCCTTAAGAGATCTATGTCTACGTGTTAGACCTGTATACCCACGTAAGTCTTCCAAAGGACCGAGCACCTCTAAGCCTGTAAACTCTAAAGCGAAACCGAATAATAATAATTTGATTTATTATTGAAAAAAAATATCATTATCTTTTTTATTCACTTATTCACTTTGATAAAAAACTGTTTTTAAAGTTAAATCTTGTGACGATATTCATGATGAAGTTTTTTGTCAATATGTCGGTCTAGTCTAATTCTGGAAACACTTATGCTCGTTAGATGAAAACTTCTAATGGACTTACAATTTCATCGAGCCACTTTAATAATATCCATTACTCTCAAAGCTTCAAGCACAAAAAGCAAACTTAAATATTTTAATATGAATCTATATTACAAAATAACATTTACTTCAAGTAAATATTTGTTAGATATTATAAAACCTTACAATAAAGAAATTTTCTCAGTAAATTAATATTCGATATTGTTATTTGATGTATTTTTAATGATTATGATATTTTTATTTATCAGTCCTCTATACTTGACAAGGTATACTCTCAATTTACTTCGTTATTTCTTAATAATACTTACTGTATGGTTGTTTCAAGTTTTAACAAAGAAATTCTTAGTAGCCGCCTCATATCTCGCACACAAAGCCATCAGTCTTGCTCCGAATCTCTCACTGTGCAATATCGTCGATATTTAATAGAGCCGCTTTTTTCAAGACTTTCTCGCCAGCTGTCGTCAACAGAACCGCTTTCCGAGCCGGTGTTAGCTTCCTAAGGCACTGATAACACTGACTCTCTTTAAATTAAATAGACTATCCAAAAATGCTAGTTTTTTTTTCATTTCATTTATGTTCTGACAAACCCTTAAAGGACATAATATATAACATTACATTACATAATATAACATTTCTAAGACATTAATCGGTATTATTAAGATGAGTTTTATAAAACAACGAACGGCTGTTTATGAATCGATTTTGCGTTCACTGATCGTATGAAATTCTCAGCGCACCAGTTCAATTTGCACAAAAGTAGCAATTTTTTTAAAGAAGTAAATTAAACATTAATACATAATACAATTCACATATTGAAATGAAGCGATAATCGAACCCGCGAAAACCAGCAACGATCATCATTCAGACACCTTATCAAAATGAATTACTACTGCCATCAAAAAGAAATATTAGAAAGATACATATAAAATCAGCCATTCTATGCTAACTTAATCGACTATAGCTATTTCAAGACCCACTTACCCTTACAAAGTACACGATTTATGACATGAAAACGAATCTAAAGGCTTGTATAGAATTTATTTGGAACTCGCTCCTTTTATTCGCATTTATTGAAGCACTAGAAACTCGAATAAGTTATTAATTATTATTATCGTCTGATAAAGTACGATACATATAATATATTCAAGAAGTATATTAAAAAAGTTATATAGAAGTATTTGACGTAAGCATTTATGTATTTTATCTAAGTATTTTAATAAATCTAAGCAATGTCTAACTTTAAAAATGTTTTCTTATTTATTACTAAACGTATTAAAGACCCCACTTCGGTCATTGACATGCATGAGTCATTGCGATTTCTCGCCTGGCTACTGAACATTGAAGGTGCTATGCCTACATATATATCTTTTTGTATAATTTCTATTCAATATATATTATACTAGCTGACCCGACAGACGTTGTCCTGTCTACACGTCTTTAATTTGAAAATTTCAAACTTTTTTTAATATATTATTTTCTATTATAAAAAAATGTGAATCTAAACCATTCCCAGATCCCCTTGAACACACACAAAAAATTTCATCAAAATCGGTCCAGTCGTTTGAGAGAAGTTCAGTGACATACACACTCACAGAAGAATTATATATATAAAGATATAGGTACGTTTTAAATTTTTTGAGCGGAACCCTAATTCTTTTTCTAAAATAAAAGTAGCCTATGTTATCAGCTATCTTCCAGTGAAAGTCCCGTCAAAATCAGTCCAGCCGTTTCAGAGATTATCCGGAACAAACAGACAGACAAAAATTTAAAAAAATCATGTTTTTTCTTTAAGTACCATATATAATTTCATATGCATTTAATAAAACACTGTTATTTTGACATTACAAACAGACACTTCAATTTTATTTATCCGTATAGATTATGTAATACAATATGATATCCATTTAAGTACACATAGTTGTTAAAAAAACATGAAATTATAAGTGTCTATGTTAAAAAGTCTAACAATTTAATTACTTTAATGTACTTTTAATAGTCATTTTGACTTCACAAGAAATAACAATAACTTGACTTACGATGAGACCCGAGAGTGGATAATGGAACGCTTTATTGATTTAACGCTAAAACAGAGGGTTAAAAATTTAATTTTAATGTGCTAACAAATGCGTGTTTTTTTAATTGTTTTCTATATACAAATTATACTAAATAGTGTAATTTTTTTTAAATATACAGTCCAAAATTTTTACATTTCATCATTAATATAGAATAGAAAACTAATAAAACTGCCTCGTTATCTATCTGTTCATGCATCTATTGCCGTCGCCTCCACCAATATCACTCTTAAATAATGAAGTATCGTTATAATATATCATTGCCGAAAATAAAATGTCAGATACCAATTAAAAATTAACAAGATTAAAGTATCATTTTAAAAATATATTAAACTTTGATATACGAGTATGTAGACAGTAATGAATACTGCCTCGGTCGTATAGTAGCTAGCATTTACGGCTGCAGATATGGAGGTATGGGGTGCGAATCCGGCTCGGGCTAAGTTTAATAATTGAATGTTTTCTGTCAAGAAATCGTCACTAACAGCCCATAGTTGGGAAGTTGGCGGTGTTTCATCCCTGTGCCGCCGGAAGCACCTAAAGCCGTCGGTCCATCGCGTAATCTTTAACCGTTATTGTCTTCGTCCCACCAAAGTTACAAGAATAGAGTATGTATTTGCGCGTATACTTATATCTCTATTATATTACTTCCTGTATATACAGTCTCAGTGACATTGGCCATCGTGGCCGAAATCTTTCAGAAAGACTTTATTATCATACAAATAAATAAAATGGAAGTGTTTGTTTGTCCAAATAACAGCTTTTTACTAAATGCATATGAAAGTATATACGGTACTTGTAAGAAAAAAACATTTTTTTATCTATTTTTCTCTTATAATTTTCTGTCTGTTTTCTGTTTGTTCCAGCTAATCTCTAAAAAGTAGTTTTAGATGTCTGACGTAAAAGTCATAAATTGATTGAATATTATGAATTTAAAATCGTCCCCTCTCTTTCATCTTTGTTTATTTATTCATGTATCTGTGAAAGCTCACCTACAGGATAATTTTACATATTTTAATGTATTTCAAGAACTTTTGACACAGTACTTGATGGAGGCTGTTAAGAGTATAAAACTAATATACTTGTATTAAAATTCACAAAGTTTAAACCGATTTTAGTTTTCAGGAGCTTTCACCTTATATTTTGTTGTTGTAAAACTTTTATGTATTCTTTTTACTTTACGTTATCTTACTACTTTAAGTATGCATTACTTCATAACCTAGTTTTTTAAGATCTTATGAAATAATGTAAATATTTCTTGAAAAACTACGGGAACTCTAAGCAACAGTTTTGTTAATTTATCTTTTAACTATTTTATTCTATAACTTACAAGTGACGTGAAGTTTTTTTTTTAATTTTCAAATATTTTAATGTAAATGAAAAATAAAGTTATCTGAAAATTGAATTAGAAAGGAATTAGATTTTTACCACATTTTATTTTTACATTTTTATGCCAAGTATCCGATTTTCTGTGTATTAGCTGTCATATAGCTTTGGCATTGTTTTTCCAATCAAATTTCAATTTTTCCTTCATAAATATGAGCTATTCTAAACTATAATCTGTCTGTGTGCCTTTCATCCAGATCCGTACAGCCGTTCTGGCGTAATTACGTAACAAACATCCAAACATCCATGTAAACTTTTACATTTATAATATTAGTAAAAATAAGATAATTCACATAGGAAATAAATTTATTTCGCGTTAAGTACAAATAATATAAAATATCAAATAATCTATACTACTTTTACCAGAAATTCATTCAAATTATTATAAATAAAGGTGTAATTTTTCCCGTGACCCCGAAAGGAAATTTCAATGTGACGCCTTTTACATCTCAACCTGTGTTAAAGATCTAAAGGGTTAATATTAAATTTTATATTTTGGATGAATTGAACTCTTGACTTCTACTTATCAATAATAGCCAAATACCTAAAATCCTTAGTTTAAAGGCGTTATTATTATTTTAAAAACTAATAACTTACATCCTACTAATATTATAAATGCGAAAGTTTGTGAGGGTGTATAATTAATAGATGTCTAAGTGTATAGATGTATGGATATTTATTTATTTATTTATACTTTATTGTACACCACAATCATAAAGTATATACAAATAAACACAATAACAAAAAAAGGAACAGAAACAAAAGTGTGCACAAAAGGCGGTCTATTTGTTACTCTTTCACGCGAAAACTACTGAATGGATTTTAATGAAACATTACAGTAATATAGCTAATACATAGGGTACTTTATATCCCGGAAAAATGTGCGGTTCCCGTGGGATAGATATGTTTTTTTTTCTCTCTAGAGCGAACCCGAGTGAAGCGAGTGTGAGCCGCTAGTAAAAATATAATATAGGCGTTGTGAATAAAGATTTATATTCCTTTAAAATATATCTCATAACATTTTTAGATTTATTATTATTACACATGAATAAAACTACTTTTAACGGATTAAACTCGTATAAATTTTACATTTTATTTGAAGCCGGGCATTAATCCCTGGTCACTATAAACCTACAAATGAAAAGCGAACGAAAATGCTTAAGTTAGACCCTTAATAAGAAAATTAAAAGTAATCAATTTGTTTTTTAATTTAAAGTGTTTGTGTGTTTGTCCTTTCTTCAAATAGCAATGAAATAACATATCAATATGGTTTTAACCGAAATATGTATATAAATAAGAAGGTGGTATTAAATCCGAGTACTTGTTTTGTTCTGTGTATGTTACACCCTATTTACGCCAATGCTAAACCGATTTTCATACATATTTTTCTAATAATAAAAATTTCAAAACAAAGGGTGAATAATTAATCTTTATTGTTTCGTAAGTCTATGCCTTTTTAGTAATAAAAAGTAAATATTTGTATAGAAATAGTTTGTAGGTCGAAGTCTAGTATAGCTTATCATATTACCTATAGTAAGTTATCCTTTATAAAGTAATTTTATATTACAAAAATTGAAATATTCAAGAATAAAGTTTGGGAAAGGCTGACAGTTCTGAAATAACTGAATATTTGATGAGACCACGCCTCTGACAGCTTAAATTATTTAAAGAAATATAGCGATGGGATTTTAATAATAGTGTCAATATAATTATACTGTTACAGCAATTAGCTGTCGATAAAATATTTTTACCTCATTTTTGAATCTATTAGGGATAAATTGAAATATACTGGAGTATTTAATTTGTAATAAAATCTAAGTTATTATTTTCGTATTAATTCATCATTCGTACAGACGGTGGTTTTTCGCCTCATATTAAAGTATAGATATATAATGATATAGATGGAGCCTATAAAAGAAAATGTCAAAGGCAAAAATAGTAGCGTGATTTTGCTGTTTATGCTACTTTTCTGGGTTTGGTCATACTGATCGTTTACTTTCTTTTAGGAATAAGGGAAATTTCATATAGATATTATTTACAATTTTTGAGAAAACAATATGAATAATAATGATAATTTGTATTTTTTTGTATAAGTTTCTTTCCCTTGAAAGAGATATAGTATAATATTAGCTTAATTAATTATTTTTATTTATTTTAATATAATCCGTTAGCTATTTTTATTTATTAATATTTATTTACTTATATGCAATGAGTATTCTATTAATATACATATGTATGAAATACTGTTTTAAGCCATTATATATTATTTTAACACGTTAGTGTTTAGTTCTATGACACGCTGTCTATATTATTCATTAGTCGGAGACTTTTCGCTTACAATATACGTTTATTTTTCTCAATAAATCCAATGATCACCATAAGATTGTAATATATTGCTGAAAGAAGTATTAAACGAAGCGCGGGTACAGTTACGATTCGACTCGCTAGTTTTTATTAAAGTCACAGTTATTTCTACATAACACTTTTTATATCCATATATACTAGCTGTGCTCCTCGGTTTCACCTGTGTTCAATTTTTTTGTTTATAAACATCAGTTTTACAATAATGTATGGCTGCCCGATTTGTTTGCATTTATGATTACTGCTCCACTCTCTTCGGTAGTAGCATGATGATGCCTATCCTCAATAAGCGGGGTATCTAATACGAAAAGAATTTTTCAAATTAGATTAGTAGTTTCTGAGATTAGCGCGTTCAAACGCACAAATAAACTCTCCTCTTTATAATATTAGTATAGATTTTAGGTATATTACTTATGTAATTAAATTTTACTTAAGATGTGTTTAATTTTTATTGGCAATTTTCAGGGTTTTTTCCTTAATAATTGATATGAATTTCCTTAATTCAAATAATAAACGTTGGTTTTACTAAAAAGAGACTTAAGCTAATATATTTGTAGATTAGATAAGATTTTTGTTTCATAAATAAAAATAAATTTAAAAAAAGGAGAAATAAGATTATTTATAAAATAAAATTTAAATCGATTATATCCGTAGAAGATGTTTTATATGAGAATAGTTTCTTTTACAAAGCTTTTTCATTAAACTTAAACATTTTTTCATTGTCTCTATGCATAAAGCTTTTAGAAGAGCTTAATTGCTTATTTAAGTTTCGATGCTTTAAAATCACCAACTTATATATTATATTGAAATGGTTCCTGAAACAATTACTATTAATACATTAATATAAATACTATTAACTAATGTACTCAGTTTTATATTTACATACATCGTCAAATTAAGAATAGTATAAAGTTAAAAAATAAAAATCAAGTGTTTTGAAAAACTAACTGACGCCTACTACCTCGTCAGACGTGATCACGCATAATTAAAAGCTCGGCTTAAAAATAAAATAAAATATTAACATGTAGTCGAGGCAAAAGCGTTAAAAAGTTTTATTCAAGAGTACAAAATTATGTACAATGTCTCATAAAATTTAAAAACATAATAGAAATGTTATATAACTTTTCTAAATCTGCGTTATAAAGTTTAAGTTTACCGCGGAATTTTTATTGCGGCATCAAAGTACATAATTTTAATATGAAATATAGTACCGATTGTATCTATATTAATATTATAAACAGGTAAAGTTTGTGAGTTTGTAACGTTGTAGTGGGTTATCTCTGGTTCTGCAGAACTGATTTAGATGAAATGTGCTAAGAAAATAGTTTGAGACCCTGGGAAGGACATAGGATACTTTTTATCCTGGAAATCATCTCTTAAGGTGGTGAAAATGGGGATGAAAGTTTGTATGGGAAATCAAGCTAAGGACGAACCCGAGCGAAGTGAGGGTGAGTCGCTAGTTGTTAATAAATTGAAAACACGTAAACCCTCTTCAATGTTTGAAAGATACATAAATAAGTTTATATTACTATTTCATCCTCGATTTTCATTTCCAAATAAAAACTTTCCGGTCGTCTCCTCGAGACGACACCTTTGGGTTTAATTTTTTACTATCCAACAAAAGTTATTAAAGTATATCCTTTTACCTTCGCTAAATATTTTACGCCCAAGCATCGTTATTACGAAACTTTAATTACCCCCGGGATATTTAATGTCGAAACTAAACTTCTTCATTTAACGAAATCTGATATTTACAGATTTATTATAGTAATTAATTCTGTTATATCGACATGAAATTTTATAAGAAATCTTACAAATTTATAACAACAAAAGATAACTTTGGTCATTTAATTTAAAAGTTATTTTTCTATTACTAAATATATCTGAAAAACTTAAAAATATCTGAATAACTGAGTTGGAACACTCTATTTGACGTGAAATATGAGAGACGTTTTTGCTGCACTTGTCTTAGCCACTTACGTATAAAATCTTTTGTTTTGATTTTTAACTTCAAAATATTTTATTATGCTAGCATGAATAAGTATGAGCCTTTTAAGTTATTATATTTTATTATATTTAAAAAATTACGAACCAAGTAAAATAATCGAAAATGCCGCCAACCTTTGAATCCAAAACACACCAAACACGTCACGTAATATAACTTCGCCGCACGAGGGTCCGCTATGGCGGTATCGGTACGACTGAACTTTCAACCGTATACAAGCTCCGCAGTCAGCTTAGACACACTGGATGAAACTTGCTAAACTTATTATATTTTTTTAAATATATTTTTGTATATTAATATGTTTATTTGTATACCTGTTTTTTTTTAAATATCATTAACTAAATATTTTAGATTAACGCGAACATTTGACATTTTAAATAAAACTATCTTTTCCTATTTATTCATGGATTTATTTTGATTTTTGGTTCCCGACGTTTCGAATGCTTTACAGCAATCATGGTTAAGGGAGGGGAAAAAATCAAAATAAATCTGCGAAAAAAATCCGAAAAGATAGTTTTATTTAAAATAGTTAACTAGTAAGTAAATGTCAAAATTTTATTGAAAATTCTCATTTGTTTAAATTATAACGCATATATTTTAAAACCATTTATTTGATGAAATTAATAAAATTTCCATTGTATCGCTTCTGGTTCAGTAAGTACGCGCAAGTTATATCAAAGTCTCTACTTCTATAATTAGCCTCATATTATGCCGGAAAATGAAGAAAAACACAATCTTTTCTCTCATTTTACCACAACGTTAAACTTGTTCCTTGACGAAAATTCACATTATAAAAATAAAGATGAGTTTTGAAATAAATTACAAGGAGTGTACAAAGTTAATTAAAGGAATGACATTTTTTTAGGAAGTACGTTTTTTTTGTAATAAAAATGTATATTATACGAAATTAGTCCGCAATAATACATAATTTTTCTAGTCCATTAAAATTCTTGATAGACTATGTACAGTTTTTATTAATTAACTTAATAAAAATAATAGATTTCTTATAGTCCGGTCAAAATAGACATTTCAAATAACATAAACTCCGACGAGCTGAACTTTGGTAGAAACCTTAGGTACACCAATAGAAATAAAATTCCAAAACTCCCCATCGATACTATGTGTGCTAAGAAGTTATTCAAATTCAAAGGTCAATATTTTAGTTTTTTTTTTATTTTTCTCCAAAACGGTTAACGAAAACGAACGGTTTAGTAAAGTGAAATAATAATGGTTAACGGTTATTCTTAGAGGAAGGATTTCAATTTTGATACCGAAATAAACCGGTTAATTCATTCATAAGAAAGGTGCATGGATACTTCTAGTAAGCCACTCGCCGTTAGCAAAGACGTGCCAAATGTAAACACACAAACACTCATTTTAAACGGATTATTTTGTTCCTCCAGGAACAGAACAAAGGACAGAAAGAGAAAGAAAGAAGAAGGAAGGAGAGGAACAGGTTCCAACCTGAATTTGTCAAAAACCATTCTCCCAGATTTAACCGGTTACAGAAAGAAACCGAAACCTTAAACCAAAAAGCCATTCGGTTTGGGGTCAATGGCCAAAACCGGTTCAAAAAATTAATCGGTTTCCGATCCCTGACATATTGTAATATATTTATATATATTCTTTATTGCATATTAATAGAGTAACACAGATAATACAGAGACGAATGTGGGCAAAGGTGGACTTATCTCTAGAAAAGATCTCTTCCAGCCAACCTATGAAAGTGAGAAATAGTGTTATATGACGGGACTAAAAGAGTGCAATTGATTTAAAATAATTATAAATAATTATACAATTAAATAAGACAAAAAGACACATATAATGATAAATATACAATAACTTACATATTATACATACTATATACACATATACATACATATATACATATATACATACATATTAAAGTATAAATATAATCGTATACATTTGGAATACATAAAAATAGTGTATCTGATAGTAAAATTAAGGACCAATTTGTGACAGTAGGTACTGTTTTAATTTTTTTTTAAAAGTAGTTATAGAGGGGCTTTTTTGGATGTATTTAGGGAGTTTGTTCAAGAGTAATGAGGCATATACTGAGAAAGAGTGCGAAAAAAAATGTGTCTTACTCTTTGGTATGTCGAGCATTGACATGACGCAAGACCGCCTGGAACGTGAGGGGATAGGGAGAAGTTGGATACGGGAACGAAGGTAGGGAGGAGAATTTGGGTCGTTAAGAATATTGAAGAGGAAGGAAAGGATGTGCATATCACGGCGAAGTCGGATTGGGAGCCATTTAAGTTGAGCACGAAAGTTTGATACATGGTCATGCTTGCGCAAGCCAAAAATAAAGCGAATAGCTAGATTCTGGAGACGCTCTAGTTTGTTAAGTTGCTCCTCAGTCACATCCAAATAGCACACATTTATAGTCAATACAAAAATAAATTTGCTTCAAAAACGTTTTTCTTTTTTCAATTTGAAAGAAAAAAAGATCAGAATTAGTTAAGAAACCTATTTTTACTAATTCTGACATTATTTCAAATTTAAAGACTTGACGCTTGAATAAGCTATTATCTACGATCGATATAGCTATGAGAAAAATAAAGATAAATGTTGTTGTACATAATGTTTGGACATGTAATTTGCCTAATTTTTTTAGCCATTTACGTAAAATATTTTGTCTACGGTTCCAGATAATAATTTCCAGAACTTTTTTAATTAGTAAAAATGGTGTATTTTTTTTATATAATACTACTGCTAATATCACATTTTGCTTAGTTGGACATACATACATTTTGCTAAGTGGGACTCATCGGCCATGTAAACCAGTACTACCCATTGAAACCCAACGGAATCTCCTTGCCTTAATGCGTCGCAAGATCGCTCACGCACACAACCATGATGCCCCGACAGCTGGCCTGTTGAGGCAAGCCACATCAGTCATAGGCTGACTCCCACGGTCCATCGGCTATCAGGGAAGTACCAGGAGCAATTCGTATAGTACATCACCCACTGAGGTGGACCACCTCCCGATGTGTCTCTTGCCTTACACCCGGCTTGATTGCCGGACTTTAATGAGGACTCACCACGACAAGGTGAACACATATCGGAGGACAAACGGGATGTCCTATGAGTATTCGATGTACAAGCATAAGAAGTACAATACAGTACGTACAGTTCAAAAATTATTTCTGTGCAAAAAACTGCGTGATTTTGTGTAAAAACGGACAATGCAACAAAAGTAAGTAAAATATTTTTGTATTTCTACTTATTATTAAGGAAAGATCATGTAAATATGGCAATTAATATAAATCTGTACTATTTAATTAACATATTACTAAATTAATATAAATTATAATTTGAATAAAATAAACCAAAACAGTTTCAATGTAAAAGTTGTTACAATCAAAAGTTTAAATGAAATTCAAACTCGTCTGTATGTTTCCGGGTAGCTGGGAAAATCTGCAATATTCTAGTGGCAGTCTATTATTATTTTAATGAGTTTACTTTAAATATGAAATTTGATAAACTAACAGAAATTATTAAAATTTATCATTACATAATGTATGCTTATCTATACATATAATAAAATTGTAACTAACCCGAATCTATACATTGAATTTTTGGAAATCTTATTGAAATAAACATTATTATCGATACAAAGCCCAGATCTATAGTTTTTAGAATTTTTGTCTGTCTGTCTATCTGTAACCGCATCGCAGAAAAAGCACTGGAGGGATTTCGATGAAATTGGGTATGGTGATAGCTGGTTATCCGGATCAACTTATAGGGTACTTTTTACACAAAATACAAAAACTGCAACATAAGAGTATACTAATCTGTAAAACCTAAGAATTCGGTTTTTGGTGATGACGGGCGTAGGTTAATTTAGAACCTAGTAAAGAAAAGTATTCCTGTGTGATAAAGGGAAAATCTCTTTTGATGCGAGTTAAGCCAGCAAAATCAAAAGGATTTGAGAGAATGTCAATTTAACTAACTTTTACTAGCGTTATCCATACTAATATTTGAATTTGAAAGGAACTCTATATACATATGTGAAAAATACAATATACTTACATTTTATTTTTTTCTGTCTGTCTGTTTGTTCCAGATAATCTCTGAAACGAACTATACTGATTTTGACGGGACTTTTACTAGAAGATAGCTGACGTTATAGGGAGTAACAGAGGCTACTTTTATTTTAGAAAAAGAACTAGGGTTCTGCTCAAAAAAATTAAAACGTACCTAGGGACGAACCCGAGCGAAGCGAGGGTGATTCGCTAGTAAAGAATATAATAATGAAAGAAACTTATATATTATTTTTTATTGGACGCAGAGTATTGTTTTTACTCAAATAATTATAAATTCCGAACAATCCGTTTGTTACTTTAGACCTACATATAGCTACAAAAGCATAAATTAGACCATGAAAACTAACATTTCAAGTTTAGCATTAATAAAGTTATCTATATGAAAATACAAATTACCATATTTGAGTAAGAAATACTAAATAACTTTATTAAGTTTGTAATAATAATGTGACTAGAGTCTAGAACTTTAAAAGCTTTAATAGTTTAATCGCACTTAACCACGTGACCACCAAAAGACTATCAGCGCGATCAGTCAGCCAGCCAAACCAGACCAATTTTCAGCATCAAATTGGCTATGATAACGTGACATTACTATCATTTTCAAAAAGAATTGGAGGTAGAAAAATCGATTTCGTTTGGTCGAAGTGTCAGAAATTAAAAAAACATCTTAATTTAAGGAAGATATATGCGAGCGACAAACTACACACACGTGTACTCATAAAAACGTAACCCTGTAACGCATTGATGCGTAAACAAGTGTTACTTTCGAGACATAGACACACGCACACACACACACGCACACACGCACACGCACAACACATGCACACATAAACTTACACTTTTAAAATAGTAGTGTAATACGAGTAATATGAATCGTTGGTCGCTGCGATGGCGTCACAGTCGCGGCCTCTATTGTGAAGGAGATAATAATTTGCATCACCTATACAGTAACTTTCTGCAATATACTAACTTTCCAGGCAAACCGCTTGATATACTGGATTAAAAACTACACTATGTCTCATAAACTATATGCATAAAATTATGTTCCTCTAACTGCAATTTCTCTACGCTGAAAATAAAAACACATTTGAATTTATAAATATGACTAGCGGCTCAACCTCTCTTCGCTCGAGTTCGTCTCTAGGAAAAAAAACCTATCCCACGGGAACCGTACATTTTTCCGGGATAAAAAGTATGTCAATGTGTTATTCCAGACTATATTCTCTCTCTGTGCCAAATTTCATCCAAATCCGTTTAGCCGTTCTGGCGTGAAAGACTAACAAACATCCATGCTCACAAACTTTCACATTTATAATATACTAGCAGAACCCGCGGCTTCGCTCGCGATAACGTACAAAAACAAAAACTCTAAAAAGGTAGTTTCATAGAAACTTACATCGTCTATTTTATCCCCTTATAGGATGAATTTCGAAAAATGCTAAAGCACGTATTTATTTAATTTTTTTGAAGAGCATTAATACCAAGTTTCAAGTAATTCTGATCCAAAATATATTTTTTTAATTATGTTATAACGTGGGAATTAGGTAAAAAGTAGCCAATATCATTTTCCAGCCCTCCAACCACACCAAAAATCACGTCTATCCGTCACTCCGTTTCGACGTGAAAGAAAGACAAACAAACAAACACACTTTCACATTTATAATATTAGTTTGGATGAGATGATAATCAGGATAATAAAGTTGTAAACAAACTGTGTAGTAAGCAAAATTTTTGCAACTATTAAAGAAAGTAGTTAGTAGTAATAGTATCATATATATAATGAAAAGATCTGGAAGTCGTATTCGCATGAACAAAAACATCAAAGATCATATTAAATTTAAATTACACAACCTAATTTTTTGATTCGTGGGGAAACTCCCTTACGGGTGCCTGAGCGCAGAGGACGTACGGGGTATGTGTGGTACTCCTGTAGCGAGAAGCGTGACAGACTACCCACTAAAACCACCACGGTGATCCCTATCGCAAGAGACAGGGCCACGGGATCGCTTGCGCAATCGACCGCGACCCTGTCAAAATTATACAACCTGCACAATGACAATATAAACCTCGCATATTATTTAATAAATAATACAAAATATATATATGTATAAATTTAAATAAAAAAAATTCAATAAAGTTGTGTTAAAACTTAAATATCCATAATAATATTATAAATGCGAAAGTAACTCTGTCTGTCTGTTACGTTTTAAAGCCTAAACTATAGGTATAGAGATAGATGGGGTCTTGAAGAAGGACATAAGGTTACTTTTTGTAGTGAAAATAATACTTGAAGGGAGTGAATAGGGATTCATTTATTTTTATTTGTTTTATTAGGATCTCCAACGTTAGTACACAAAAAACTTACACTAATTCATGAACAAAATTTAACCTATATGCACTTACAATTATAGAAGGACACAGCATGCTTCATATTTTATAAAAATATCTTAAATTTGAAAATTGAAAAAAAATACGGTTGACAGTTTGTATGGGGAACCAACTAGCTAAAGTACATTCACGATAAATATTTTTTCTATCTATTTGAAACGTTTGCACTCGAGCGATGCGAGAATAAGTAGTAAGTAGTATATATAAAAAAATATTCAATAACTACAGTTGTGTGAATAATATCGATAGGACGGAAAAAGAAGAATGCTGATTTTCGCTATAATATGCGATATATGTAAGTAGCACTTAACATATTGGGATAAAAAGTACTATAACAGACGTGGTCTACATGCAAGTTTTTTTAAATCCATTTGTCATCTTACACTACGTAATTCAGTAACAAACACACAAAAACTAATATATGATTTCGGACTCACTATTTCAATCTCAGAATCGAACTCACGATCCTCATAGGAGCTTTCCAAAAGTTTTTAAATAATAATAAAATTACCCGCAACTACACGTAGTTCTTCAAATCTCAACACTAAGAAATAAACTAAGAGGTAACAGAGCACGTATAGGCAATGTTTGGAAACGACGCTTAACAAACACACCAATATACAAAGTCACGTAGCCAATCGTTTCATTTCATTCCACTCTAGTATGAGTTCTTTTAGGACTCTTGTGTTTTTATAAAAAATCTTCTGATAAATGAACAATCTATTCGAATAAGGGTACTTTTTGGAAATCTAACGATGAATTAAGTCATTAACAATTTATTTTTATAAATTTGATTTTTTTACACGATTGAGATGCTTAACTTTAAACGTATATAGAACTAGCGACTCACCCTCGCTCCGCTTCGTCCCTACGTTTTAATGTCAGTATAGTTTTCTCAGATATGAGATATTTTCTCGCAGTAAAGAGTATCCTATATGTTGACCCGCATAACCAACTATCGTCACACAAAATTTCTTCAAAATCTGTCCAGTGGTTTTCTCGTGATGCGCTCCCAGGCAGACAGACAAAAATTCTGAAAACTATAGATTCGGCGTCTGGATCGATAATAATTACTATTTCAATAAGATTTAAAAAAAAAATATTTAAAGTACAGATTCGTCTCAGAATTTTATTATATGTATAGCTAATAAGTACATACTATATTAAAATACCAGTATGTAAATGGTACATGCTCCGTAGATTCTTAAGGCTACGACCTAAGACTAAGAAATAATATAGACCGAGTGTTATAGAACTGAACATGAAGCCAAACTACAGTGTTTTAAAACATAATACGAATATTAAAAAAAATCATTACTGTGATAAATAAATGTTAATAAATAAAAATATCTAACAGATGTTATTATAATAAAAAAATAAGCAAAATAAATGAATAAATAAGCAAATAATATGGAGGAATGAATGCTTAAAAAGTACAAAAAAATATTGTAATATTCTTATTATTCATATTTTCTTTTCAAAGATTATAAATTAACGACTAATATCCATATAAATTTTACCTCATTCTTTGAATAAAATAAACGATATGTATGGAAAAATCAAGAATAGTAGCATAAACACCAAAATACGCTACTATTTTTGACTTTCACATTTATTTTGGCGGGCTCCGTCTGTATAATTATTTATTCTGAAGTAGCATATTCGATTCGAAGAAATCAAATTAACAATATAATAATAAAACTATATAAGCTGTAAATTATTCCAATTACTTTCACATCAAACATTAATAATAAATATACGTTGGGACATTAACACGCGCACCATCTATTCTATTGTAAGCTACGAGGCTTGTGTTATGGATACCAGATATACTACACATATTATATAGCTTTAAATACGTACATATTATAAATATAAACATCCATAACTGGAGTAGAAAAATTCGTGCTCATCCAAACAAATGAATGAATGAATCCCAGCGGTACTCGAACTCGCGACCGCTGACACAGCAAGTAGGGTCACTACAATTTGAGCCAAAAGTGTCGTCAACATTTACTTCAAAATAATGTTTTGACACCTAGTTTGTATCAGTGGATTTTATTTATTTAACTAGCATTGCCCACGGCTCCGCCCGCGTTCAGATGACCAAAAACCAAATTCTTAGGTTTAACATATTAGTATACTCTTACATTGCAGTTTATTTATTTTTTCTCAGAAATGAGGTATTTTCTCAGGGTAAAATGTATTCTATATGTTGACCTGGATAGCCAGCTATCATCGTACCAAATTTCATCAAAATCCCTCCAGTGGTTTTTCTGTGATGCGGTAACAGACAGACAGATAGACAAAAATTCTAAAAACTATAGATTCGGCCTCTGTATCGATAACAGTGATTATTTCAATTAGATTTTCCAAAAAATATTTAATGTACAGATTCGACTTCGTTACAATTTTATTATATGTATAGATTTGATAGCTCTAAACATCTTTATTTGCACAGATCGTTCACGCGACTGTTTTGCAATTCAATTTACGTTATAAATATTGAACACGAACATATACGCTTAACGAGTATCAAATATATGTTAATTATCGTAATGACACGGTCGTGAGAGAGTATATTTGCTAACTATCGACTAACCCTTGCTTCGCTCGGGTGCGTCCCTAGCAGTTAGAGAAGTAAATTGGAATTTTAAGATTTTTCAATTTTGGCACTAAAACCCTAAATATTTCTGAAATAAAACATGATGATGTTCTCCCGACCGATTCCGGCCACGGCGGCCAATCTCATTGAGACTAGCCAACTGCGCAGGAGATATTATAGTGCACAAGTGTACACGCAGACACAAGTGCACTCTCTATTCCTATCACTCTCATACTCCGGTGGGACGACTGCTCGACACGACCAGTGAGAGTAAAGGCGCAGGACCGACGGCTTTACGTGCTCTCCGAGGCACGGGGGTGAAACACCGCCAACTTCCCAACTCCGGGCTGTTACTGAGGCTTACTTATACAGAAAGACTCAATAACTAAACTTGGCCCGACCCGGGACTCGAACCCAGGACCTCCGGGTGTGCAGCCGTACATGCTAGCCACTACACCACGGAGGCAGTTAAATAAAACATATGTTATACGTTTCAACATATGTTAACATATGTTTCTCATCTTTCAATAAAAGTCCCATTACAATCTGTTAAGCCGTTCCAAATATTACTCGGACAAACAAAAATTATTATAATAAAAGGCCGTAAAGTAAATAAAACTCGGCCGTAGTGGCCAATCTTAATAAAAATTGCCACTAAATAACCCAGGATGTGGACTCAATATGGAGTAGATGACTCAGTGGATTCACGCTCTTACTGTACAAAAAAACTTAGAATATGCTAGGAGTAAATACTGCTTGCAGATTTCCTTATAAAACAAAAAAAAATACTAGGAAATAACATAGTGCACGCTGACACAAGTGATCTGTTTCTTTCATCTGAAAGTGGGATGATAATTCGAGACGTCATATGACAGTTGAAAGCTAAGGCGTAGAATCGACAGCTCTACGTGCTCTCTACGGCACGTGAGTGTAACACCACCAACATTGCAATTCCGGACTGAGCTTACTAAGGTAGCAAAAAAATCCCAATATTTATACTTAACCCGATCCGCGAATCGAACCCAGGACCTCAAGACCTACAACCATACTAGCCACTAACCAACGTATCTTTAAAGGCATATGTCTTAGATACAATTTTAACAATGTCTTTTAGGCTTCCTATGTATAATAATATATTTTCTCAACCCAAAACGGTATTTTTATATACAATACACATTCTTACCGTGTAACAATAACCAAAAAGTTAGTTTAACTGTAACAAATTAAGTTAATTTAGACAGTATATCTCAAATGAGACTCTCAATTATAGTACTTAATAAAAAAAGCATTTAAGACAATTATCTTCTATCACTGTCACTTATTAAAAATACGAATGCTGAAAAGAGATAAAAATATAAACGTCAATTAAACACGTAACAACGACAAAATTAACTGTACGTTGCATCCCTTTCTCTCTTTCGCTCTTGACTATTTTAATTACACGATACCAGACTCAATCAGACAAATGGTTAAATAAATAAAAACTCACAATTAAACGCTGCATCGTGCTCCCTTCATATTTTAAAGCGGCTTTTTCATGTCACAATGGCTACCTGTTAATTTATTTTGTAAATACAAATTCGTGTAACGTATTACTACAAACTTTTAAAACATAAAACATAGAGTCACTACTAAAATAAAAATATAGTGGTAATAAATTGTTGCTATGAGTATTTTTTTGGTGTTTTATGTAAACGACTAACGTGACACAGTAGTTTTTGTCTGGTACCACTTTGTATGCTAGACGTGGCCGGTTCGAGTCCCGTGAGGCATAAGTATTATATAAATTATAGCAAGCAGAAAGTACCTAATGAAGCGTAAAAGCGCGCGAATTGCAGCATTGGTGAAGTTTTCATTAAATTATTGAATTCTAAAACTGTTCTACTAATAATCGATATGTTTATTAAAAATATATAATTACTATATGTATATATATATATATATATATATATATATAACTTATTTCACTTTCTTCAAAATGTTTACAATATATGTTGGTTCTTAACATCAAGTTTTTTCATTTCCAGCTAGAAAACTAAAACCAAACATATATATTTCGATTTGAAACATTAAGGAGACATATCACTGAGTCAAACAGCCATCAATCTTTTATAAAGGCTATCATTAAAAGGAGATTATTCTGATATCAATAGAAAAATATATGAAATTGTATGCGAGCAACATACTTTAAGCTATATTAGTTCCGCTTCGAAATAATGAAGCAGTGTCGTATTCAGATAGTAAAATAGAATATTTCTATATTTCCAAGACTAAGATCAAAACGATATTTGAAAGAAATATGTATATGTATAGCGATAATATTATTTTGTGCGATAAAATAGATAAGTTTCTAAAAATATGATCACGGGTTTTTAGTTCTCATTAAAATCCACCCTACGATTTCTTCAAGCATTTATTATTCCTATTACTTTTGATCTCGTCATCTATAACAATTTGTAAAATTTAACTTGTATATTATTATATAACAAGCGGCTCACAATCGCTTCGCTCGGGTTCGCCTTTAGGAAAGCAAAAGTAAACCTATCATACAGGAACCGTACATTTTTCCGGGATAAAAAGTAGCATATGTGTTATTTCAGACTATAATCTATCTCTGTGGCAAATTTCGTGGCTCGGTGTATATCATACTCTGACGTCACGCCCAGCGCGTGAAACGGCGAGCGATTTTAGTATCCGTATATAAATTTTAGTTTGTTGGAGATATTTTTTTACAATTATATAAGATTGTAAGCTATTGTATTTGAATTTTAAAAAATCACGCATATTCCCTACAATAAAAATAAAAATTATATTCCATTATATACTTATATATGTTAACTGTGTTTTTTCAATGTATCCGTGAATATCACCCATAATTCGGCCGCTCTGGAATACAACAGCTCAACTTGAGGCCACCAAGGAAGCCTGGGTTGCTTAATTATCCTAAAAATGAACTATTTAAGAGTAATTATTGTAAAAACAATACTATTTACTATTTGATATTTAGTGCCCTAACTACCCAGTAACTGTTTTGGCCTACCCGGGACTCGAACCCAGGTGCCTGCCTACCTTGCAACCTACATTTTAGCCCGTCTAACCTTAGTCTTTCCCGTGATCATGTTTGCTGTAAAGCATTTGAAACGTCGGGAACTAAGAAAAAAAAACCGCAACAAAATCGATATGTGCGTAGTTCGCGTCATGCGCGTATCTCAATAAACAAACTTTTCTATGCATATAATAAAATTCTGAGTCAAATCTGTAATTTTATTTAAATTTTACTGAAATAGTCATTATTATCGAAACAGAGGCCGAATCTATAGCTTTTAGCATTTTTGTCTATCTGTAAATACCAAATATCATCAAAATCCCTCTAGTGGCTTTTCGGTGATGCGGTCACAGACAGACAGACAAAAATTCTAAAAACTATAGATTCGGTCTCTGTGTCGATAATAATGACAATTTCAATAAAATTTTCCCAAAAAATATTTAATGTACGGATTCGCGTTAGTTACTATTTTACTATATGTATAGATAATAACAATTCTAAGTCACAGTCACATAAACAAAACTTTGGTGTAATTATTTTAACAACGATCTATGAAGGTTAAACAGCGAGCTTTCAAGGACTAAAAGAAGAGAAAAAAGTCTTAAAAGATCCGACATCCGAAAATATCATGACATTAAAACGTCTGTTTCTACGTCTACATTGTATAGAAAGAGCTTTTTTTAAACTTTTAAAGTTAAATTGACAACAAAATATTTTGTTTAAATTATTTATTTCCAAAGTATAATATATATAGATTGTATAGTCGATATATCTATGTATATTGTATATGGATATCTATCATAATTTTGTAAGATTCGAAACTAAATAAAAACTCATTTAAGCTATAACTTTAACTTAACTATATATATGACCTTTTTCTTAATGTAGGGAAATGCATTTACGCATATCACTAAAATAGTAGTAAAAAGTAGAATCACGCACGAATCCATCTCTAATAAAATAAAAAATATAACAATAAAACATAAAAATGCTCAAAAAAGGCACGGACGTATGTCTGTGGGTGTTAGACTTGCTTAAATTAAAAAAACCTGGCTAGAATAGCCAATATTACCCACTAAAACTCAACAGAATTTCCCGTCTTAATGGGACGCTTACGCACTCAACTACTGCCGAGGCACTCCATGACAATCAAGAGGTTGCTCAATTTTTTTTTTTATTTTTAAATTTAATTAATTGCCTACTCGGCTATCAGAGAAGTACTAGCAAGTTACCCACATTGTCCAGCACCCATAGAGATGAGCCACCTCCCAGTGTGTCTCTTGGCTTGCTCCCGGCTGAATTGCCAGACGCTAATGTTAGTATAATAATAGTATTATTAGTTCTGTACAACTGGGAGTATTAGCTATTTACACAAAAAAACGCTTTGGATTCCATGATAGACTCACTCGCTACCTCCTAATAATATTCAAGTTTATTATTTAAATGGTACGTTTACCTTCGCTTAGAAATTGTTAATTCCACGGTATATTTTTATATTACTAACTGTGATATAAAAGTGATACACTATATCTTAGTGGATTCTCTGCTCAATTTAATCAATGTCCTACAAAAAAATAGGTATATATTGTGAGTTTGACAGATTTTATTGTCAAAATGATTAAGTAAAACCTTTACATTCTGTATTTAAGAAATTACTAAACGTTTATTATCAAAATAATTTCTCAATTTTGAAAACTTATCCCCACATACCCCACAACGTTTATATTGTATTTTTAATGATGTAATCCTTTTGCCCTCTTATAGTTAATTATAAATTAGTATTGTTACGAGCTAATACTCTATAGACTTAATACTCTATAGACTTTTAACACCTGCAGCTAAATTTCTAAGAAAATAATTAAAATCATAAGAAATCTATTGTTAACTGACACGCCGGCGTGTCCGCGGTTTTGGAGATAATATTAATGAGCTTACAAATAAGTCCTGTAATCCAAAATTGAATATTCGTATAAAAATATACAAAAAGCTTTCTCCCTATTTACACGTCCATAAAATCGACAGGTGTTTGTGATTGCGTCCTTCGCTATTCTTTTTATTTATTGGACCTTTTGAAAAGGTGTGTGGATATGTGATAGCAATTATCTCTTTTTTCAATTAAGTAAAACGATTGATTTAGTATTTCAATATAGTGATATTGACAATATTGTATTGTTCACTTTGTACAGTTATTTTTTCTAATCAAATTAAGCTCAAATTCAAATATAAAAATATTATTTTGTTTAAATGGTCTTTTACAAGAACTTTTTAAGCTTTTTAATAGTAAAGAGTGTCAGTGCTTTCGATATAAGTCTAATATTTTGCTTGTTATATTATATTAACAAAATTATATGAATTATGAGGATGGTACTGTGGGTGATCACCCAAGATAAAGATAATTTAGGGATGAAGGAAAGAAGTGCTTGGGCTTCCAGCGCTTTAAGTCTGCTACTTTGTACGATATTCTGTAAGAATAATACCTTCCCAGGGAGCCTCCCTAGCTGCTTTACATCAGCCACTAGTACACTCAGCTACTCTTTATTTCATCAGCTATCAGCCAGTGAAAATCCCATCAAAACCGGTCCAGTTATTTCGGAGATAAGCTGGAACAAACAGATAGACTGAAAGGCAATAACTTTAAAAAATTAAGTTTTACTTATATGTACCGTGTTACACGAGTATTTCCATATATATTGAGTAAATAGCTGTTATTTTTACTTTACAAATAGATACCTTCATTTTCTTTTCCTGTGTAGATATTATCATTAATTTGAAATTTTATTCCCTCTAGCACCACAATCCACGCAATACAATATAAGCACCACAGTCCACGCAATATACCTAATAATATAATAGCTTTTGATTTATTTAATTGATTTTAATGGAATAAAGATTAGATGTTACCTCGAGATAAGGACTATGAATATTATTTAAAACCCTAGAGTTCGATTCAGTAGTTCTGATTTCATGCGAATTTAAACACATAGATGAACTGATAGAGACACAGACAGACAAAAATTCTAAAAACTATTTAAATTGCTTTCACTACTTGTTTTCAGTACCCAAACTATATTTTTTTTGTAAATATAAGCAATGTAGAGATATGCTGAACTTTCATTATTATTATATGTACTACTAGCCAAACCTATCCCACAGTAACCGTACATTTTTCCGGGATGAAAAATATGTACCTATGTGTTATTTCAGACTATAATCAATCTCTGTGCCAAATTTCATCTAGATCCGTTCAGCCATTCTGGCGTGAAAGTAACAAACATTCTAAAACTATTTAAATTGCTTTCACTACTTGTTTTCAGTACCCAAACTATTTTTTTTTGTAAATATAAGCAATGTAGAGATATGCTGAACTTTCATTATTATTATATGTACTACTAGCCAAACCTATCCCACAGTAACCGTACATTTTTCCGGGATGAAAAATATGTACCTATGTGTTATTTCAGACTATAATCAATCTCTGTGCCAAATTTCATCTAGATCCGTTCAGCCATTCTGGCGTGAAAGAGTAACAAACATTCATACTCACAAACTTTCATATTTATAATATTAAATATGGATTTATTTATATACATTTGTAGATCTACATATATATATATATATATATATATATAAATGTTGATGATAGAGACCTTTATCAATAGAAAAGTGACGCGGAAATTATCTATAAATAATATATGGTGTTATCCTCCATCATAGACAAACTTCTTTATAGAGATTACCTACCTGTTACTTAGTTGTTTTGGTAAAGTTTAAATTTTAGTTAGTGGTCTATTATTTATAACTTAGCTAACTGTTATCTATACTAATATTATAAAGAGGTAAAGTTTGTGAGATTGTGAGTTTGTGACGTTGTAGGGGGTAATCTCTGGATCTACTGAACCGATTTAGATGAAATTCATTAAAAAGATAGTTTAAGACCCTGGAAAGAACATAGGATACTTTTTATCCCGGAAATCATCGCTTAAGGGGGTAAAAATGGGGATGAAAGTTTATATTGGGAAGCAAGGCCGGACGAACCCGAGCGAAGCGAGGTTGAGTCGCTAGTATTTCTATAATCGTAATCTTTTAGAAAAATTTTGCACAATTTTACACTTTACATGCGCAAGTATAAATTCAGATCAAAATTTCGCTGAGTCCCCCTATATCCCGCACTTTATTAAAAACATCGATGTGCTTATTTTTTCTCGCTTGATTGACTCGATTACTAAGAAATTTATAGTAACATAACCAGATAAGGTACACGCGGGTTGCTACTGATACTTCTCTTACAGCAGAGTGGACCGTTGGAACGAGCAACCCCATAGTTGTTGTGGTCTGCTTCGGCAGACCTGCCGTCGGGGCGTCGTGGTTGAGTGCGTAAGCGATTCTGATACGCCCCATTAAGACGTTTTTTTTAGTTTTTTGTGGTTAGTACTCGCTTTTCTAGGTCGTGAGTCCCGCATAACGTTTTTATACCACCTGTAGACATATAGGTGGTATGTATAAATGCATTACCCAACATAAAAAAAATCATACAAAAAAAGAATCATATAAATCAATCAAGATATTCTTAAACAAAAAATGCTCAAACAAACAAACAGACGGATACGGATAAGGTTAATACATAGAGAGTGCAAATGTCTTTAAAAGATATTCATTTTGTTAGTTATACAATACAATTAATACAATCATCAGTAAAGTTTGAAGATAGACAGTGTTAAATACATTCAGAATAACAGACTTTAAATCAGAAAAACAGACAGACATACGAAAAAAAATATTAATATTCTAAAAAGAAGAAAAAACCCTAATGAAGTTTAATTTATGAATGGTATCTCTCAGACTATAATTATATACTGAAATTTAATTACAATTTAATAAGCAGTTAACAAGTCCATTAGAATTATGAAATGCTTTATTTATTAATTTTAATGCTTCAAAAGGTTTTCACTGGCACAAAGTTATTAATGAAGTGTTTGCTTCTGCTGATATATGCGATGTTAATTAGATCTTTCAAGCGAATCCTGGGATATTATTCATAGAAATCCTTATTTACCTTATCCTTTTTCGTTGTCTTTCCCCGCATTTTTAGTAGTTTTTCTTTGTATAAAATATAATAATTTTTTGCTTTTTCATTTACGATACGATACGATATTGCTCTCAAAATCATATAGTCTTGATAAATTAATACGAGTAAGTTTGCAAACATAAAGTTTTACTTAAAATATTCATTTAGCCACGTACCCTTTGTTTGGGTGCGTCTCTAGTGTTAGGCACCTAAGTAGCCAGTAGTTGCAAAAACAAATTTTCACATAAAAATCTTTACCCTCGTTCTCTCGTTTGGGAGCGTCTAACTAGATGCCTAACGGTAGTCTAAGCGTTCCTCCAGATCACACTAAATATCATCAAAATCTATACAGCCGTTTCAGCGCGAAAGAGCAATCATACATACTCATACAAACTTTCTCATTTTTTTATGTTGGGACATTAACATACAGCACCGTCTAGTTCCATGGTAAGTTATAAGGCTTGTGGTATATAGATACCAGATAGTTGATACAATTCCCATATATAAGTTTAAATACATACATGTTATAAATATAAACATCCATGATTGACGTACAAACATTCATGCTCATCGCTTAAATGAATACCCTCAGCAGGACTCGATCCCGCGATCGTTGGCACAGCAAGTCACTGCAAACTGAGCCAAACGAGTCTCATAAAGTAGGGTCAGCATAAAGCTATTCAGCCAATAAGGGCCTCAAGACCGACGCAATAGCTCGAATGATGACTATCTATCATTGATAGAGGTTAAGGGTGACGCCTCTTGTTAGCTTTTTCACATTTATCAGAGCGTTAAATGTCACATTTGGACGCTTTTCTTCGAAGACAAGAAAATTCCAAAGGTTAAATTAAAAATTGGGGAAAACATTACTTGGCCCTTAATACGGTAACTGACGAAATGTAAACAAAATATTCTTGAAATATGGAATCTAATCATCAATCATAGACATGAGTACATAAAAATATTTTCAGAGAAAACTAACGGCTCACCCTCGCTTCACTCGGTCTCGTCCCTAGTGAAAAAAAATCTATCCCACGGGAATCGTGCATTTTTCCGGAATAAAAAATAACCTATAATTATCTTTATTTAGGATTTATAGCCATAAGATTATGTTATTAAATATTTTAAATATATTTCTTCCCTAAAATAGTTTTGTATAATAATTATTTAAATTTATTTCCTCTAAGCGAAATTACTCTGTACCTATTATATGACAAGAACAACGTCACGTCAATCCCATGTCTGGTTAGACTAAAAACGCCAATGATATATCTCAACCCCCTCATTAAGTATGGGGTTTAAAAATAGAATAATTAAAAAGTTAAAATTAAAAATGATACAGTTTTATAATACCTCGGTATTATAACACTTAAATGTATCAGTTTGAATATATAACAGAAGATTTTTGATTTAAAATTATTGCTAATAACTAATAATAACGTTGTTCGTAGATCACTACGTACTCGTAGATAGAGACTCGTAGACTCGATAACTCGAAGGAAGTGAGGGTGAGTCGCTAATCTATTCTTATAATATTATAAAGAGGATAAATTTCTTTGTTTGTTTGTATGGAATAGGCTCTGAAACTACAGAACCATTTTAATGAAATTTGGTAAAAAGATAGTTTAAAATTCTGGGAAGGACATAGAACAGTTTTATACCGGAAATCATCCCTTAAGGGGGTGGAAATGGGGGTGAAAGTTTAAATGGCGAAGTATCTTATTTTACATAATATGTATAAAATTCAACTGTACTATTTTAAATATTTTTAGACATTATAACATTTTTTACTAAAAGCTACTACATATCGAATGGGGACTACCACCCAACACGCATATCCCAAAGCAATGGAGTGCAAACTAATGCTAAGCCATTATTACCCTCTTCCCACAAACCAATCTCTGAGGAATACACGACAAGGATGTGTCGTGTTATAATTACTTTACCATTAGGAGGGTTATATGGACTTAAACATAATTTTAGTGACCGTTTTCCCATTTTCCATATTGGTTCCCTTGTACATATTAGAATAACTTTAATTATTTAACTACAAGTAATTTTGTCTCGTCGTCCACTTTAATTGGAATTACTAAGGAATAATATATACAGAGTGTCATAGAACTAAACATGAAGCCATATAACTATGTTATAAAATAAATAATATGTGTTAATAGTATATTAAATAAATGTCAATAATTAAAAATAGCTATCGGACTTTATAATAATAAAAAAATATATATAAAAATATAAAAAAAATAAAAATAAATACTAGCTGTACTATGCTATCTCTCTTTCAAGGAATGGAAGAGAACTAATGATTTTAAAAATACTAAAGAAAATAGTGTTATTTTTACTATTTATAATTAATTCTCAAAAATTTATAATATTTTACTAATACATATTATATGAAAATTAATTAATTCTCAAATATTGCATATTATTTACATATGTATATAAAATTCCCCATATTCTTTAAAGAAATTAAGCGATCTGTATGGTGAAATCGATAATAGTAGCGTAAATAGCAAATCGTGCTTCTATACGACTTTGGCATTTATTTTGGCGGATTCCGTCTATATAATTTCTTAGTCTGAAGAGTAAACAATTCTACGTGACATTGACGAAGTAATCTATGCTTAACTGGCACGCTTTGAAGCCATTATTTTATTAAGTTTATCTTACACTTAGGTGTTAAATCGGTATTTTAGATGGGTTTTCTTTTCATTTCCACACACGGAATTTAAATGAAAAGCATATTTCTTTCATACAAATATCGATCGTACTACTAATATATATAGGAAAGTTTATATGTCTGTGTTTTTTTATTATTCTATCACACTGAAACGGCTAGTTGGATTTGAATGAAATTCCTTACGCAAATAAAGTATGACCTGGAGTAACACAGCACTATCTATCTATACATATAACAAAATTCTGAGTCGAATCTGTACATTAAATATTTTTTGAAAATCTTATTGAAACAGTCATTATTATCGATACAGAGACCGAATCTATAGTTTTTAGAATTTTCATGTCTGTCTGGGAAAGCATCACGAGAAAACCACTGGACAGATATTGATGAAATTTGGTATGTAGCGGGAAAATTTCTTATCTCTGAGAAATCTAAACTAACAGTTAAAATAATACCGGTTGAGAGGTAACGCTACTCTATATAATATTAAAAATACAAACAAGAGGACGTGCAAAAGTAAGGAAAAGTCGCTAGTATTATATACATACATATGTACATATTATATCTATATAAAGAAAAATCGTTGTTTATATATCAAGTCACAAAAAGTCAAGCAAAGACAGGGCAAGGCACTACTACTACAATAAAATCAAATTAAACATTTAGCTCAAGAGGTATTATCTGTATAATTTCCTTAATAAATTGGCAATATTTTAAAAGCTAACATCGAAATTGTATTTCTAGAATTTTCTTTCAAAAAAACTATATTTTAAAACCTAGGTAATAATAAAGCTAGAACCAACCCACGGCGCTTGATCATTCACAGGGTCATTAATATTCCGCGGGTGGCTTCGTTATCTTTGTAGTTATTTCTTTCTATTTGCGTAATTTTCTTTAAATGTATTTCATTTAATACGGCTGCATTTCTTGGTAGCGGTAGCCGGTTTGCATAAAAGTTCTTCGTTTTACGACTTCGCTTTGCTAATTTGTCATTGAGTATTGCGTTTTTAGAATACTTAGGTACTATCATATAATAATATCTTATATATAATAAGTACATAATATACATTATATATAAATATTTAATTAGGTATTTTTGTACGAATTACGATTTTTCAAATTAAAATTATATAGCCTAAGTCATTAAAAGCTATGTTTGTGGAAAAAAATACTAGAAATACATAAATAGACTCTATTTATCAACCCCTATTAAGCTGTATAATGCACCAAAAACTCAACCCACAACTTAAACAAACATACGTACTCAAAAACAATAGCCACAGTCAAACAAAAAATATCACGATATAAATAAATTAAATTAACCCATCATTCACCATTTATGTGACCAATAATTCAATATTTTAGCTTATTATTTTAACTTATTCAGAATTTCTCCTTAAAAATAAATCATTAAGGGAAGGCAATATTAGAATTCTTCTATAAAATATGGAAACGACGTTGCGTGAAACGTGGGTAGCGCGGCTACTTTGATTTATTCGTCACATTTGTCAGTGTACATACATACTCGTACAGAGCTACCGGGTCGCTATTAGGGAAATTATAAAAAAATATATACTTAATCTGATAAGGCTTTGTATATAAGTTAACAAATAGATTTACGTTTGTGCAAATATGTTAATTTTTTATTTTTATACTAGCGATTCACTATCGCTTCGCGCGGATGCGTTCCTAGGTACCTAATCAGATTTTGTTCACAATTTCATGGGTTTTAATTTTTTTGTACGGAACCCTAATTCTTTTTCTAAAAAAATCAATTTATATTCTATACCAAAAAGTATAATTTACATTGCGTACCTGTTCATTTTGAAATCGATTGTATATTTATATAGAAACTAGCGACTCACCCTCGCTCCGCTCGGGTTCGTCCCTACTTACGTTTTAACTTTTAGTATAGATTTCTCAGAAATAAAATATTTTCCCGCAATATATTATATATCTTTATACCTAGGATTAGACTTATTAGCCTCAAAGTGGCTTAGCTTACTTGATACAAGCTCACTAAGCTATAACAAAAACACATCAAGTAACAAAGTTTGACAAAAAATCTGATGAAAATCAATAATATTTCATTAACTTTAATAATAAAGCAAACTCAACATAAAAACCTCGTATTTCTGTACATAAATAATAATATATGCATATTGCCTCTGCTAAATTTCTTGGAGATGAAAAATGTTATAGAGTCCATTATGGGTCACGGGTGAAGGCGTAATAATAGGGAGGTCACCTTACAAAATATGGACTCATTCTGCCCGCAATTTAGCTATATTGTATGAAATAAGTTTCTTTTTTTTTAATTTTTATATAGGTTTTATATATCTATATATATATATATATATATATATATATATGTCGTGTTATCCATATACTACGAACATCGTCTTTGGTGGTTACTCATCTTGTGGGCGTTATCAGGGCTCAAATAATAAAGTATTCAGTACTCAATACACAATTTAATCAAGGAAGTCACAATGTTATAAACTTGAAACGGTAATTCTAATGATTTAGAGCTAGCGAGTTCACAGTCACCGATCATCGACATCCAACTACAATATCAAACATAACTCTTTATGATCCACAATGATCAACCAACGTTACTAAGCCGCGTATCTGCTAAGAATGTCGTGATGGTGTCTCGACCCCGCTCGAGACTAAATCTCTGCTCTAAATTCAAAATCAATTTAAAAGCAATAAAAAGTAAATTAAAGAACATAGTGACTTTAAACAATAATAAGGTTTCATAACAGAAAAAGGTAACTAAATCCTCCTCCGTCTTATATATATTTTTTTAGTCGTGGTAACCATCAGTGTGAAGTAAAATTAAATGGCAAAAACAATTCTAAAGAAAATGTATGATTTATATAAAAATAATTTTTTTACATAAATAACTGCGTAAATCATCATTTAAAATAAAAATCTTACTTCCATTTACACCAAAAAATACATTTTGAGTTTGAATATGAACCTAATATGTACCTGTTTATGCTCTAATGACCATTCTTCTTAGAAATAGAAATAGAAGATTTGTCGTAATTTCGTAGCAAAAGTTAAATATTTTCAAGCAATCGGATCATAAAAATAATCATACAACTATTATTACCACATTATCGGATCATACAAATATGATTACCACTTGGCATACAGTGAAAGAAAACATCGTGAGGAGACCTGCACGTCTGAGAGAACCTAGCAAGTTTTCGAAATACATAGGAGTTTCGCCCACACTAGGTCAGCATGGTGGCGTGGACTATGGCATGATAGTGACTAATGACTAGAGGCCTCCGTAGTGAAAGAAGGCCAGGGAAGAGTGGGACGTTAAAAAGGGCTAAATGAAGGACGATACAGATTGATTAGATAAATAAAACCAATAATAAAATTAAATAAGTGCATGGATGTACAAATGGGTATGTATTTATGTTTGCATGTCACTTTATACCCAGGAAAAGCCAAAGCCTAGAGCGGATCCATAGTATACACTTATGAAAACAGAAGTCTTCTTACAAGTTTTAATTAGATTACAGCATTAAAAATTAACTGTAAAGATTAGAATAAAATGGAATAATGCAAATGAAACTATATGAAAATCGAAGTTAATTTTAACCATATTTTTATGCCTAACGCCTCACTGCGTCCAAGTCTAGACTTATGAGTCACAACGCGTGTTTTATTGTCGTGTCGATCGCACATTAAGGGCGATTCAAGCTTTACACGCCACCTGTATTCAATGTAAAATAAAACAATCTATATAGTAACTGGAAATAACATTGAACTACTATTTTAAAAGCGAAAGTTCGTATGTGTGTATGTTTGTTAGGCTAAAACAGCTAGACGGATTTGGATGTTTGTACACAGATAATTTATGACCTAAAATAACACATAGATAAATGTAGTTTTGATATCTGTGCCCGAAAATTACTATAGGCTGTACTTTCATATATTTTTATTTCATTCTCTCGTTTGGGAATACCGAGTGAAACGAGTTCAAATTCCGGGTCTCGCACCTCTGATATTTTCATGCGCGAATCATTTCCAACATGATTACCACTTGTCTTACTGTGAAGGAAAACATCGTGAGGAAACCTGAAGCATCTCTGAGAGAACCTAGCAAGTTTTCGAAATACATGTGCAGTCCGCCAACCCGCACTTGGCCAGCGGGGTGGACTATCGCCTCATCCCCGTCGTATTGAAGGGAGGCCCGTGCCCAGTAGTGGGACGTTAAAAAGGAGCTGAATACATATTAATACAACCCTTAAATGCTTTATAAAAAAGGGAGGGGAAAAGAAAATCGATAATTAAGTCGTGTTTTTTTAATATTTTTATTACAAATACCAGTAATAAATTCAACGAAATCCATCCAACTAATAATTAAAGACACATTTACGCTTAGTGATAGTGTAAATAATTATTAAAAAATTTATTTATGAACTCATATTTCCTTACGACGAATCTCTTGAGAGTTAATGTCATTTACGAAAACCACAAATTTTCCTTACTAAAGATACATTTGACATGAGCTCCATGCAAATTACGAGTTTACGCCAAACTAGCGACTTACCCTCGCTTCGCTTGGGTGCGACCCACTAAATACAAGGATTTTGTTCACAATCTCCTGAGTATTTTTACTCCTTATAACATCAACTATCTGCTAGTAAAAGTCCAGTCAAAATCGGTCCAGTCGTTTCGGAGATTAGCCGGAACAAACAGACAGACAGAAGAGAGACAAGAAAAAATAAAAATGGTTTTTTTCATATTAGTAGGTACCGTATGAACTTTCATACGAATTCAAAATAAACCTGTTATTTTACATTACCAACAGATACTTCAATTTTGTTTATCTTTGTAGACAAGAAGTAGTAATGAGAATCACAGATAGATAGGTACTCATAGTCCCCAATGAGAACGAGTTGACGATTTTTTAAGAGCCCGACTTCGAATAAAATCTAAAAATGTTTTTGTTTTAATGCAGAATGTCTACCTTCTAGAAGGCGCCATATTGAATTTAGTGTGATGTCACGTAGCCTATAACCAGCGGACGATCAAGACCCTTCTAATGATACCTCATTTGTCAAATCACGATCAGTAGCTTAGAAGATATGAGGGACCAGATCAACATACATATATCCCTACATACATGACTAACTATTTTCTTTCTGACATTGCTTTTACATTCACCAACTGACATTGTTAGAATTTTTTTATAAAATAACTAGTGGCTCACCCTCGCTTCCCTCTAGTTCGTCTCTAGAAAAGCACAGACAGATCTATCCTATCTATCTATAAAATGTTGACTGGGGATATAAAGTACCACCATGCAAAATTTCATTTAAATCGGTCCAACAGTTTCGGAGATTAGCCCGTACAAACAGACAGAGAAACAAAAAAATTGAAAAAATCTAAATTAATCTATTTTTCTTCTTATTTCCCCCTGGCTCGGTTTTTAGCATTCTATCTATACTAATATTATAACGACGCAGGGCTCGAGGAGCGGCTCGACGGACGGACGGATATATATATATATATAGTCTATTCTATACATACCATTAAAACGGACGTCTGTCGATAGTTTTTAATAAGACTGTTTAAAATGTCAAATATTCTTTGCAGCAATTACAGCTATGTTGTAAACCATTTAAAACTTCTGGAACCAAAAATCCAAATTAATCCGCCAAAAAAAACGAAAATATTTTCTTCAAAAGTTTCAAAAAACAGAAATAGATGAGTGATCATTTAATTAAAAAAAATATTATTTTAAAGTAGTTTTCTAGAACATCTAGTAAGCTATACTTCATTGTATTGGATCCACGCATTAGTAGCATACAGGCATTACATGGAAATCTTAAAGAAAAAGTAGCCCCAACCATTGTAGTTATAATTGCCTATTAACAGCGCTTTTTAGATTTACCCCAGAAATATATACATTATTACAAGCGGAAATTGTACCTCTTTACCAAGGAAAGGGTTGAACCGGAACACTTTTATTGGAATGGAGTTGATAATTTGGACTGTTCTTTAAATTATTTTGTAGTCAGTTATAGATTAATGCCTTAATAGCTCTATTAGTAGCTAACATTTGGTAGATAGCATATATTTTTTTATAATTTTTATTTCCAAGTAACATTTTTTTAATACTAATGACTTATACTTGCTTCGCTCGCGCTCGTCCCTACCTTGAATGGTTTAGGAACGCATAAAAGACAAACATCCAAAAAAACTTTTCCCACCACAGTTTCATCACAATCTGATCAATGGTTTAGGAAGACTCTTCATCCTTTCATTTTTGTTATATTCCCTTCCTTCTCTAATGGGTTTCATCCTACTATAATTTTTTTGGTTTAAAATAATTATCGACCATGGTCTGGTTATGGAGAATTGCGTTTTGATTTATTAACTAGTATATTGAGTCTAAAACAAAATCTTGCAGTAGTGGTAATTACTGCACTTAGCTCTAGGGTATTCTTGCTAGACTGACTGAAGAACAGAGAAGACAAACATACGAACTTTCATATTTATTTATATTGGTTATAAAATGGATATATTTGTTTTATATAGGGGCTTTTAGGCCACTCTCATGTAAATTAAGTATCCTATCATCCCATGTAAAAATGAAGTTAAAAAGCACAAAATATAATTAAAAAGATTTGAATGTCTTTGATGTGTAAACAATATTAATATTCTTATTTAAAACTTAATAATCTTAACGTTTTATTAACGTTAATATTGACTGCTTCTGGTCAAGGTCTTTTTGAATGGCGAAGTTTCTTGATGTTGTTAATATCATATTTAACACAATGGAATTATACTATAGATCATCTATACATATAATAAAATTCAAACTAAGTCGAATCTGTACATTAAATATTTTTTGGAAAATCTAATTGAAATAGACATTATTATCAATACAGAGTCCGAATCTATAGTTTTTAGAATTTTTGTCTGTCTGTCTATCGGTCTGTCTGTTACCGCATCACGAGAAAACCACTGGACAGATTTTGATGAAATTTGGTATGATGTATAAAATATCTCATTTCTGAGAAAAAATACAAAAACTGCATTGTGAGAATATACTAATATGTAAAACCTAAGAATTTGGTATTTGGTCATCTGAACGCGTGCGGAGCCGCGAGCAATGCTAGTAACTAATAAATTAGTAAAAAAATTGAAATGTATCAATAAATAACTAAGTTCAAGACGTGTGACGTCACGACATTTTTCTTACAAGCGCAACTTAAAAGTTTCATAACTTTTTCATTTGTTGAGATATTTTAATGATTCTTTCATATTTTTCTTATTTTTTACTTAATTTTGTATAATTTATACATAAAAAAATTGGAAACTTATCCGTTTTAATTTTTAGGTATTTTTTACACAAAAATATATTATGCTTCTCACTTTTATTGAAGACGTTAAAAGTTGAATTAAATATAGTGAATTATAAAATATTAAAACTCGCCATAAAGGAGCAGGCTTTGTACAAACATAAAGCTTAGATTCAAACAATTTAGCATCTATTTCCCTGAGGAGGGCCTACGTAAACATTAGACTTTGTCTTAACGACATAATATTAGGTATAGTTTAAGTCACGTCGAGCTAAAATGTAAATTAATTCTTTTATAATAATTTGGAAACTATCTATTGTAGAATCAACCTAAAAAAAATTGTCTTCGAACTCTACTCTCCTCCTACTTAACAGCGACATTTCCATCTAGAATCTCTCTTCTTAACGTAATTAATCACCATGAATATTATAAAGTACAATTCATTTCTATGAAATTTTCCCTCTGAACACCCCTGAAGGAATATAATATTAAGAATTAACAACTTTAAATTAAATTTAATATTACTAAAATTTATAAGCATTAGGATTTTTCCGCGTCTCCATGTATTTATGTCCATATCTACTCCAAATACTTAAAACCGTCGAACTGTTACAACGTGAAAAAGTTAAAAAACACACTTAGCACTCACACAGTCACTCATTTACTCACAAACTTTCGCTTTTACATTAGGATCTCGACGGCGAGCTTCGCTAGGCGTTTTTCAGATAAGATAAAAAAAAATTGTTTTCAGGAAAAACACCTATATATTTATTTTATTTATTTATTTATATTTATTGCAAAATCACACTTACAACATACATATAAAGCATATACAAATTAATTAATATAATAATATACTTATCTAATAAGCGTGTCAATTACAAGTGTAGCACTTCCAGATTTATAAATTAAAAGTAACAAAAATCATAATAAAATTTGAAAAAATGTGTACATTAAATTCTAAATTAATATCATTCTTACAATAAAAATCAATCAAAATAATTAGAAACATCATTATCATAATCGAAATAAATTTTAATTAAAAATTAAAATGAAACAAAAAACTAATAATGCATTTTATAATAATTAAATACAGTTAAGGCAGTGGTAGCCAAGTTTTAACACGCTCGCTTGGGAAACCGAGTGAAGCGAGTTCAAATCCCGGATATCGCATCTCTGATATTTTCATGTGCGAATCATTTTCAACATGATTACCACTTGTCTTAACGGTGAAGGAAAACATCGTGAGGAAACCTGCATGTCTGAGAGAGCCTAGCAAGTTTTCGAAAGACATGTGAAGTCCGCCAACCCGCACTTGGCCAGCGTGGTGGACTATGGCCTGATCCCCTCGTATTGAAGGGAGGCCCGTGCACAGCCGTGGGACGTTAAAAAGGGCTGAATACACATACAAGCTTATTTAATATAATATTCGAGCATTCTGTAAATCACCTTCTCTCAAATTATAACCTATATACATTTAAGAGCTCATATAAACTTTATACATTACGTATTTTCTCTTGCAAACTATCTCACATAGGATTTGAATTAAGTTATATCGTCTAGTATCTCGTCGAGTAAGTAGTAAATGTTATAAGGCCTATCGAAACATCTCGATTTAATGACAGCTACAAAAAACAGTTTATTTACCACAATCTTAAGTTACACTTTCACAAAAAAAAAACTTTCTTAGCTTTATAGACATAGTCGCCTTGGTGCGTATTTATTTAATTACTAGCATTGCCCGCGGCTCCGTCCGCGTTCATATCGCCAAAAACCAAATTCCTAGGTTTTTCATATTAGTATACTCTTACATTGCAGTTTTTGTATTTTTTCTCAGAAATGAGATATTTTACCGCGGTCAAAAGTATCCTAAGTATATGTTGACCCGGATAACCAGCTATCACTATACCAAATTTCATCAAAATCCCTCCAGTGGTTTTTCTGTTTCTGACAGACAGACAGATAAAAAATCTAAAAACTATAGATTCGGCCTCTGTATCGATAATAATGTCTATTTCAATGAGATTTTCCAAAAAATATTTAATATACAGATTCGGCTTGTTACAATTTTATTATATTATGTATAGATTATATATTATAATATTCTACCAATACTTGTCGTATTTTATAGTAGATTTTTTTCCGCCATTTTAAAAACACGGCTTCATTTCTAAGATATATTTATATACATTATACATATATAGATAAAATACCAAAAAATAAAATAATATTAATTTTCCAAAAAAATATTTAAATAATACGTTTCACTTTACACTTTAATGTAAATTATCAATATAAACTAGTAAATTAAATGATGCATTTGTTACAATTACTTTGGCTGTCTTTTCAATATTAGAGGAGTAACTTTTATCACTGTCTAGTAGTTAATTTGCAGATCAGAAGTTTTATTGATATAATAAATTTAAAAAAATGACATTGGCTGAAAAAAAAAGTAAAAACTGCTTTCTCTAAAAAATCGTAAAGCTACATTTAATGCTATGAAAGCTATATCACGCTATAAACTATTCAGTATGCAGCCTTAAATCTAGTAATACTCAAGTCTGTAATGAAACATTTTTATTAGTATCAGTTGCTTTCGGACCCATTCTTGTTTTACTTTCCTTGAGGGAAATACCACGTTATTTGGCTTACATGGCAAATAAATAAACTCACACTAGTCTATGAGCCATCTATTAAAGCTATACGACATGTTTGGCTCAGTGTGTAGTGACCCTACTTGCTGTGCCAGCGGTCGCGGGTTCGAATCCCGCTGGGGGCATTCATTGAGAGATGAGCACGAATGTTTGTACTCCAGTCATGGGTGTTTATATTTATAATATGTATGTATTTAAAGTTTGTATATGTGTAGTGTATCAGCTATCTGGTATCCATAACACAAGCCTCGTAGCTTACCACGGAACTAGATGACTTACTTACTTATACAGGCGTGTGACTTCGGATTTGCTTAATATTTCCTTCATAACATATAATTGATTTCGTCATTTTATTTTTTATTCTTCATAATACGAGTACTTAGGGGTAGGTCTAGTTTTTCGTGAAAAATTATGGATAGTTTTTCCTTCCAGGTACCTCTGTTTGTTGAAAGAAGCTTTTTAAATTTCGTTTAAAAATATTTGAAAATGTACTATTGTCGTGGGTTTGATTTTATTATTGCGATTAGCATATTAAGCGAACACTGTGGGTACCAGTCACAAATGAAATAAAATCTGAACCGACAACTATCCATCTACCGGATCCAACTTCATCTAAGAACCATTCAGATGACCATATAATATACACAATATAGTACACAAATAAAGTTTTATCAAAATTGGTCAAATCGTTTAGGAGGAAAAGAATTACGAACACACGCACACCAGAATTTTACATATATATATATATATATATATATACTATATAGTATAACTATTTTGTCCAAAACTACAAGCGTCTCCAAAAATAACGATAGTATCATATAGGCAAATAAATAATACGATTATAATACCCAATATATTTTCGTAATTAAGTTTGAAAATTAACTAGCAAAATATAACATAAAGATATTTGTTACGGATTTCTGAATTTTTTTTTAATAAAGTACCCGAGAGTAGACGAGCTCTAATACTATTATGAAATCCTTTTGTTCTTTTCAAAAGAAATTGTGAACGAGACATAACTTATAAAATATAAACAAAAACCCGTCATATTTATAAATCTGTACCCGTTGTTGAACTTTATTTTTTATCATCAAAGGAAAATTGCATTATTTGCAAATAAAAATTATTATTTATTAGCAAATGTATTTTATATGAATATTTTATTATCTATGCCTTTATTTTTATTAAGTTAAACTAGTGGCTAACCCTCGCTCCGCTCGGATTCGTCCCGAGAAATGTTTTTATTGTTAGTATAGATTTCTGAGAGATGAGATATTTTCCCGTAGTAAAAAGTATCTCATATGTTGACCAGGATAAGCAGCTATCATCATGCCAAATTTCATCAAAATCCGTCCAGTGCTTTTCTCGTGATGCATTTCCAGACATACAGACAGACAAAAATTGGAACAACTATAGATCCGTGCTCTGTATCGATAATAATGACTATTTCAATAAGATTTTCCAAAAAAAATTAATTTACAATTTCGACTCCATTAAAATTTTATTTTATGTATAGATTTAAATAATATTACTATCTTAACGAGATTTTCACTGTCACATAGAGAAATCCGTTACTTGAATAAATCGCTTTATGAAAATTTATAATTGCTTATGGAATGTATTCTAAATATAAATGGACTACTAAAATTATCGTATTTATTCCTTTAAAGGTACTGTCGCTTTTTACGGCTAACATTGATCTTAAAATTTTAAGCATGGGTTCATAACATTCGAAAGCTTTCATCGAACTTAAAACTTTTCTAGACTAATAACGGAATAGTCGAAGAACCTTCAGAAAGCATTGTGAATTCTTTAACGCGACATTTACTATCTCATGTCTCTTAAAAAACTAAGCGTACTTGTAATAATTGTGTAAGAGCTAGCATTTCAAACTAAAACTTCTTAATAATATAATTAACATAAAATTAAGTAATAGGCTTAGCTAATGAAGAATAATTTTAAATTAGTCTTAAATCAATAATTTTCAACTTGAAGTATAATACGCTTTGTGTTACGCCCTTTCTTTAACGTTGGGTACGGGCTTCCCTTCAATGTAAGGGGGATCACGCCATAGTCCACTACGCTGGCCAAGTGTAGATTGGCGGACTTCAAATGTCTTTCGAAAACTTTCTAGGTTTTCTCAGATATGCAGGTTCTCTCAGATATGCAGGTTTCCTCACGATGTTTTGCTTTACCGTAAGATAAGTGGTAATCATGTTGGAAATGATTCACACATAAAAATATCAGAGATGCAAGATCCGGGATTCAAACCCACTTCAGTCGGTCACTCAAACGAGCTCGTTACCAATGGCCTACAACTGCCTTAATAATATGCATTGTCAGTCAACAAGTAACTCATACAAAATTCTTATCTACTCAATATGTGTTATATGGTTTTAAAATATTAATATAGGTAAATAGTTAATGTCTTAAGAACACGACTCGATATTAAATTTTAGCCAGTTAAAATAAACAATTTAGACACTAACAGAAAATCGACACCAGCTCTTAGATTACACAATAACAAGAAGTTACTATTTTAATGAGCGGTCCAACTCTTCGCTTAAGCGTAACATCATCTTTTATTATCCTGTAATTTCCACGAAAAGGTCATATGGAGTACTTAACTAGAACTATATTTCGGTATTTAGTCCCTTTAGGCAAAACAAGTGTAATTAATGGTCATTTGGTGTAATAAAATCTAATTTAAAGTTTTCTTCATTTAAATCGAGTTTGCCGCGTGTAATGCTTAGCCCTTATGAAGTCCAGGTTTTGGAATTTGCTTTGATAAATTTTATTAAAGCAAAAATATGAAATTTATCTGCCATTTAATAAACATGAAATCTGTGGAAAGTTACCAATGATGTAGATTGTAGGTAATAACCACGTTCTATTTAATTATCTTCTATATATATATATATATATATATATATATATATATATATATATATATATATATATTGAAAATATCTAGTCTACTTTAATGAAATAAATATGTATTTTATTTAAATTGTTATTTCATTACATACAATTTAGTATTTGAGACTAACATTTAAAATATTTATTCAAACTGCTCTTTACAAGGCACAAGGTATGTTAACGCTACAAGCTCTCTCTCGACTCTGGCATTTCGTTTGCTTAAGGCATTAATGTTTTGAATAACTTATGATAATTATTATATTATACGGATTTTATAATCATATTTTCGCTTTACACTCATATATATCATCAATTACAAAATTTTAAAAAATGTTAATATCTACTAGCAGAACCCACGGCTACGCCCGCGTTCAAACTACAAAAAAACTCTTTGGCTTTATGTTATCCTCTCCTATTTACCCTCTTAGGGGTTGAATTTTAGAAAACGCTGAAATACGTAACTCATTATATTTGCCGTACTCAATTCATACGAAATTTCATGCAAATATGTCCCAGGAATAAAATGTTTCATACAAACTTTTATCCCCTATTTCACCCCCTTGAGGTTTGAATTTTGAAAAATCTTTTCTTAGTGAATGCCTTCATCATATGAGGAATACGCATGCGAAATTGCAATTTTCTAGCCTTAAGGGTTTGGCCTGTGCGTTGGTACATCAGTCAATCACTTTTGCCTTTTATATAAATAGATTTTATATAAAATAATTTCATCTAAACTAATATTATAAACAGGCAGAATTTGTTTGTTTGTTTGAACGCGTTAATCTCAGGAACTACTAATCTGATTTGAAAAATTATTATTACATTAGATAGCTCATTTATTGAGGAAGGCTATAGGCTATATGTATTATATAATATATAGTCAATCTATTCCAAACTGTTGAAACGTACCTAGGGACCAACTCGAGCGAAGCGAGGCTGAGTCGCTAGTTTATTATGTGATTGTTGTCACTCACTGCACTTTTATTAGATGAGAACTGAAATAAAATTGCGCCCCAAGAACTTTTTTCTTTTCATAGGGACAATACTTAATAAAATAGAATTAAGCCACAGAACAAAAAATTAATCAAAGTGTTAAAATTATAATTAGTAGCTTGAAATTTTCAAATTTTCTTAATAAAATACTCGTTAAAACTTAGCCACCTATACCTGTGCGTGTCTAAGCATCAATTATAATGTTTTCATACAAAAGACTTTCTTATTAACGTTTATACACAAACACGCTCTGTTATTCATAATTCAGTATTTTGGGCAATAAACTTTACAAGTTATGGCTCTACGCTGTGCCATTGCCCTATGAGAACCTTTTTAGGCTAATTTCTCTATTGCTTGAATATTTCCTTAACTTAAGCTCTCCTTTGTTCTAATTTACAATAAAATTATTGTAAAAATTGTAGGAGATAGTACGTGTTATGGTTTTGTATTGTTAGATTTCTTCAAATATTTTCTTCTTTAATGGTCAAGCTTTCCGGTAGGAACAAAGAGAGGTGATTTTTTGGCATAAAAATTCAGTTCAATTCAATTTTCTTATCAATGGCTTCAAAGCGAAGTTGAGCACAGATTTCTTCGCCAATGTCACGCAGGATGGAGAAGACACGAAGAAGTCGGTCGTTTTCTAATCGTGAAATCGTTGGTCGGTAAGACATAAAAATAATTAATTATCCGAAATGTGATATTAACGTATTATTATACAGATATTAAAATCATTTCCCAAGGAGGCTTGATGTCAGGCAGACGGCCGGTCGTAAAACTTTTGCCAAAGCCTTTAAGCAGTACGGAAGATGTACTGCAAGTAATTGGGAAATGGACGGGCAGATGATGATGATTAAAATCACTTTAAAGTTTACTATTCCATCCTTTTTTCTTATTATATGGAAACATAATAAGATTAAATGTATTTCTTAACAAAAGTAATTTTAGCACATCTAGTAATTTTCAATGGAGTCTTCTTTTAAGCTCTACGAATAATAGGCGATTAGATTTGAGCGTTGATTTGGCTTTAATGATATCCCTAAAATCTATATAATAAATCCACACGTTTGCGATGTGGCACTTCAAACAAACAAACATTAGACAATTTTTGAAGAAAAAACCATCTCGGAGAAGCAAGCACGATGTTTCGGACGAGAGCGGATCGCGTCATCGGACTGGCGACGTCTTATTGACCTTGCGTGCCGGGAATCGGAAAGTGAACCGAAGGTTCCATCTGAATGGCGCCAAATTGGCGACAGACTGGCTTCCCTTAAGGCGGTAGACCCAAGACCACGGCAAGCACGATGAAGCAAGTCAAGCTCTTATCGGGATCGGCTTTTAACTTTGGTTTATCTAATTTTCATTATAAAAAAAAAACAGAAAGAGAAGGGAAACGAAAAAGGTCAACAAAGGATATGGTGTTAAAAAAACACATAAATCGTATAAGGTATTTTTTTCTGGAATTTATCAGAAAAGCCGAAAACGGCCAAAAGTGCTTCCAAAACTACACAAGCCAAGCCAAAAGCCACATGTTTGAATTTGTGATGGCTTGTCGAGGCTTGGCAAGCATATTATATATGGCTCCAGCACAGCAGCCTAAAATTTGCCACTTACAAATTTACCATAAAAATTGTAAGTTTAGTTATAAAATATAATGTTAAAATATTTAATGTAACTAAAACAAAGTAAGTAGTTTTTGAAAGACATGACGTTTGCCAACTTGCATTTGACCGGCGTGGTGAACTATATCCTGATCCCCTTCCCAATAACGGAAGGCCTCTACTAAATAGTGGGACGTTAACAAAAGACAGGTTATTAATATTAATAAAAAGTATACAAGTTATATATATATATAAAAGTATAGCATAAAATATTTAGAACAACAAACACATATACAATATAGACTATACTAAATCTAACTTAATTCCATTCAATATCACCATCTGAAACACAAAAGGATAACCTTTTAATAAAATAAACATTCAGCACGCGTCATGTCGCCGAATGTACAAAATTTCTCACCCACGCCCGCAATACCGTTCCATTTAATGTTGGCTGGAACAACTAATACGTGTTACACCTTAATGCCTCATTGACACGAACAGAACGAAGGCTGTTGGTTTTATTTACACTAGCGACCCGCCCCCGAATTCCCCAAGCCTCTATTCTTCTAAAAATTTAAGACATTTCATTCGATTATTCTACACTAACTTCTGTCTACGACTTTACTGTATTTATATTTTATTTAGAACTGCTCAATATAACTTTCGATTGAAAAGCTCAAGCTTTTAATAGCTTTTTTATATTGTCTTTACTTATTTTATCACACTTACACACATACGCAGTACACACACAGTAAGTGGTCTCCGTCGGAAATGAATACAATATGTAACATGCTGAAATCTTGTGACGCGTTGCCTTCTTATAAGATACTTGTACAATGTATATATGACCGACTACATAGTACACACCACGCTTAGAATGCTTCAAATCAAACTTGAAGGTCACATCTTGCTGATAAAATAGATTGCTATATAAGAACATTTATGGAGCGATATTAAAATATTTAAATTTACTATTATTACATGTACATACTCGTATATTTTAGACTACACAAAGGCATTATATTGTTGTTACAGACATTGCCTACCCACAAAATTATAAAATGAAAATAATATTTTTCATTAATAATAACAATCGCCCTTTTTAAATAATAGTAACATGAATAAAGTAATGGTGCTTCTAGCCGACTAGTCGTCGACTAGTAGCCAAATATTAATACTCTTAATTTTAAAAAAAACCTCATTGAGGCTGTTTAAATGAGCCTAAGCTCGATATGTCCGCAGTATTTTAGTTAAGAGTTCAGTATCTTGCAGATCCCAAGTGACGCTGCGCCATCAAGCCAAGGTCACCATATCATGCAATGTCATTAATGTAACAGGGTACCAAGTTTCGAAGCGATTAGATCTATGGAAGTTGCTCATATTGTTATACCGTTCTAGAAAAGAGCTAATGGTCTATCATCTGTATAATAATAAAGAATTATAATATTAACATCTAATTACTATGGATTATATATTGATCTGATATAAATACTTATTAATATTTTTATTATTAACAGAAAACATATTTTCTTGATTTATAGCTAAGAACACTTTCGATAAAATCACCTCTCAAAACAAAAAAAAATTAAGATCGCTTCATCCATTTGGTTCATCTGCTACGATGTCACAGACAGCCATACAAATACATACCTGTCTTTGCTTCGGGGATAAATATTAAATATTTAAAGGACACTTATATATTATAAATATATAAGTGTCCTTTAAATGTTAAATATTTAAATGATAAATATTACATATTTAAAGGACAGTAACCTTTTGAACAGTCTTATACAGAACATTTTTAACTGCTGTGAAACGAGGAGTTGGCATGTTTAAAGTAGTTAAACAAATAAAGAGTTTCAAATAGGTGCTTAAAAATGTAAACTGACGAGTCTAGTTGTACAGCAATCGTTTAATATAAAAAAATAAAAAAAAATTACAATGTAATATATATTTTTATCAGATCTGTTACAATTCACATTAATTTTATCCGACTTTAAAAAGAAGGAAGTACTCAAGCAGGGTGTATGTCTTCATCAGTGAATGAAATGAAATCGTTTACGATTTCAATAGTCCTTTATTTTAAACTAGTTTTTGCCGCGGCTGCGATCGCGTGAGCGGGAAAGAAAGGCTGTGTCCGTCTGGTACAATCTATGTCTCTGCCAAATTTTATTGAAGTCAGCATTTTCTTGAAATTTCAAGAAAAATTCCGCCCCTAAAAATTGAGTAATTTCTATCAAAATAAATTCCATAAATTTTTTGAAGTAGATGTAAAGTTATATAAATATGCCTAATACTAAGTAAAAGATTTCTCTAAGAACTACAAGCTTCCTTTTCAACAATCTTGATATGTCTATAATATAATCGCCTATTAACAATTCACTCAATAATCAATATAACATTATGTTTGATTGCTAAAGTTCGGTAAAGTTAGTTGCTAACTTAACAACAATGGCGTAATCTATACATATATTATATATAGGTAATAAAATTCTAACTAAGCCGAATCTGTACATTAAATTTTTTTGGAAAATCTTATTGAAATATACCTACATTATTATCGATACCGAGGCCCAATCTATAGTTTTATGAATTTTTGTCTCTATCTGTCTGTTACCGCATCACAGAAAAACCACTGGAGGGATTTTGATGAAATTTGGTATGGTGATAGCTGGTTATCCGGGTCAACATATAGAATACTTTTTCTGAGAAAAAATACAAATACTGCAATGTAAGAGTATACTAATGTGTAAAACCTAAGAATTTGGTTTTTGGTCATGTGAACGCGGGCGAAGCCGCGGGCAACGCTAGTGCACTAATATATTTTAAATCTTAGACTTAAATTGTTTAAATGGCAAGCTCAAAATGGATTGTGGAATTCTATTATACATGCGTACACCTAGTCCCATAAACGATCTATTCACTTTTTGAAGGCGAAAGCTAGGTGTAACCAGTTTATCCTTATTTCAATTATTTATTTCGTATCTATTACTGTGTCTTAAATAGCAATGAATGTTTTGTCGAACAAACATAATATTACAATATATAATATATTGCAATGCAACCGTAAGCAAGTACGCCAATTTTCTTCACAGGAAAACTCGTAGGGTATCCTGAGCGCCGATGTTATAAATTGCCCGAATAGACTTTTTTTTGGAGAATAAATATAGGTTTTATATCCGCTGCATTACCCCACAACAAAATTCCGTAAGTCAAGATGCTGTAAAAATAGCTAAAATCTTATTATTCATATAAGTATCAACATCTGTAAGCTACCTGATTTGAATAATTATTATTTTAAACAAAAATAAATACACGTATTATAAAAATGGAATATCATTGCCTATTAATCAAATAAAAAAAAATAAAAAAAATAGTTTTATGTCTTAATCATCTTTACAACTTAATATTCGAGTCTTCCCAGTAAGTGATCTGAGGATACTTGTGTTGGGAATGACCCGCTTCTTCCCATATGCATTCTCTAGATACTTTTTTAAAACTATATAATACTAATATATATAACTTAAAAATTAATATAATAATAATTAAAAAAATATAATGATCGTAAAAAAAATAAAAATGTGAAGACCATTATAACACTAAAACAATTTTACCCCATTTTATAAAGTACTAAACACTAGCAACAACGAAAAAGTAAATAAAAATCTCGTTCCTAATCATTTAATAAGTTAATTGTTCGTAAAAAAACATGTTACAGTTAAAACGAGGGATTAGAATTTCCAAATATTTACCAACTTTGAACTTGTATCGCTTACACAGAAATCACGTGTAAAACGAAACTTCGACAATAAATCACAGTGTTAGCTTCGAACTACTTTTAAAACCTCTTGAGTGTACGAACTACAAAGATTCCAATCTCCATTAAGCTAGGGTCTACTTAGGTAGCGGCTACACTCGAACTTGAACCGTGTTCACATAACATCACTTGGTAATGAGATCTCGCTCGTTAGCTTCCGCAAAGCCCGGGCAAATGCAGCGTTCCAAACGCAGCGTTTAAACACTGTTTAAATATTTTAAACTAGCTTTTCCCGCGGCTACTCTCGGCTAGACTATATGTATAACTTATAAGTCTTTAAACTTTCATGTTTACTGATAATATTTTTATGATGTTTAGTGGGATATTTACCATGTTTCACTTTTGTTTTTGTCATGGGTATAGTGATGATGATGTTCTCCTGACCGACTCCGGCCACGGCGGCCAATCTCATTAAGACTAGCCAACTGCGCAGGAGATATTATAGTGCACAAGTGTACGCGCAGACACAAATGCACTCTCTATTCCTATCACTCTCATACTCCGGTGGGACGACTACTCGATACAACCAGTGAGAGTTAAGGCGCAGGACCGACGGCTTACGTGCTCTCCGAGGCACGGAGGTGAAACACCGCCAACTTCCCAACTCCGGGCTGTTACTGAGGCTTACTATACAGAAAGACTCAATAACTAAACTTGGCCCGACCCGGGACTCGAACCCAGGACCTCCGAGTGTGCAGCCGTACATGCTAGCCACTACACCACCGAGGCAGTTAATGGGTATAGTACTAATTATTTTGCGGGTGGATTTGAAACTTTTTATTGGCAGACATCTACCCTTTTTCTAGTTCGTTTCGTACGTCCGTTACCACTACTAAGTCAAATGTAAGTAGTAAATATAGTAAAAGTACCGTTTTACATCATAATAATATCGTACCGTGATGTTAGCCTTATAACCTTCCTCAAGACTTGGGCTATAAAATACAAAAAAGATTTTTTAAATCCGACTGATAGTTCCAGAGATACACGCATTCAAAAAAAACCAAAGAAACCTTAAGTTTCATTATATTAATAAAGTAAAGATTAATATCGTTCATTAATCAAAATTTTGTGCTATAAATAATAAGATTTCAGATTCTCTATCATAATATAAATTTATAAATTACTAGCGACTCACCCTCGCTTTGCTCGAGTTCGGAGCTAGGTTGGTTCCCCTTTTAAACTTTCATCCCCATTTTCACCCTTTTAAGGGATGATTTCCGGAATAAAAAGTATCCTATGTCCTTTCCAGGGTTTCAAAATATCTTTTTACTGAATTTCATCTAAATTGGTTTAGTAGTTTTTGAGTTTATTCGTTACAAACATACAAAAATACAAATCTTTCCTCTTTATAATAGAAGTGTAGATGTAGACTTACACAAACGTCTAATGATACAAAATTTAAATTTATGTACCAAAAAGTATTATTAAAATTCACTTTTGTTAAATATAGCCTTGATTATTGTCCCAACTTTATATCCAAACTCTTAAATTCCTCCAAGTAGATTTTTAAGCTTCACATGTCTTTCGAAAACTAGTTAGATTCTCTCAAAGATACATGATACAGTGCGATGTTTTCCTTCATCGTAAGGCAAGTGGCACATAAAAATATCAGAGGTGAGAAAACTGAGAATTGAACCCACTTCCACTAAAAAGAATAACATTAAAATATATTGATTAATTAATAATAAAAGAAATATAAAAACTATTAGACTAAATAATGTACATATTAAGGCTTAACTTTATTAATTTTAACTTATCATTTTTTCCTACGTTTCTTATATAAATGAATCTCTAATTCTTTTATTTTAATAGAATTTTATGACTATTATTTAGTTCCAAAACTACAAAATGAAACATAATTTGCGATCGAACAAATTATAATATAAAAAATTTAATATTCAAAGTCAACTTTAAGATTTTATTATACCATATATTCTAAAAACTAACTACCCCAACTATAAGAAACAATATGCCTAAGTTTCTTTAGAAAATTCTAACAAAAAATGTAGCGAAAGAGTATTCTCAACAGAGCGCGAGTTAAACAGTCTCGATGCCAAAATCACGTAGCTCCAAACTTTCCTTCGCAATAAATCACTGTTTTAAAATAAATTCAGAAAAATACTTAGAGCTACGCCGTTATCAACTTTGCATTTCTCGTAATCTTTTGAAGTTTCCTTGGAGATATTGAAATACTCTGAAAAGTAGTTTTTTAGAAAACGGATTTTATACGTGAATTAGGCTTAATTGTTCGATACATGGATTCGTATTTGGGAATGCTTACAATTATTTGTGTATTTTGTAAAGAGAATAACACTAACTAACTATACAAATAGAAGTCGATTTTAACTAACTTCTAAATATTGTATTGACTCTAATCAAAGGCGGTTTTTTTTTATTTTTAGACAAAGTTATAGGTAGAATATACCTATTAAAAAAAACCCAGGAATATTTTGAGTCTTAACAGAACAAGAGTAGGTCTCTCTTGTCTTTAATTTACGAGTATAGTAATATTATAAGTAGGTAAAGTTTATGAGTTTGTTTTTTTTATGGGACCAAGGGGGCAAACGGGCAGGAGGCTCACCTGATGGAGAGTAATCACCGCCGCCCATGGACATCTGCAACACCGCAGTATCTCCCGTGACCATGGATGCTGTAAAGCATTCGAAACGTCGGGAAACAAAAATGCAAATAAATCCGCGACAAAATCCGAAAAGATAGTTTTATTTAAAATGTCAAATATTCGCGTAAATCTAAGAAAGTATTAAGTGTATATGAAATCACACTACTACAATTTAGAAATGCAAAAGTCTGTATGTTTGTTATACTTTCACGTTTAAATGAATGGATAGATTTTGTTGAAATATAGACAGACTATTGACTTGAAGTAACATATAGGCTACTATTAGTTATGAAATATGCCAGTAGATGGCGCTGCTTGTATTTATGTATATTTGTGTTGTATAATATTATAAATATAAAAGACACTTATGGGCGCAACCGAGAGAAATGAAGATAAATCACTAGTTATAATTATAATTCTACTACAAGTCTAGGTGAACGCTTAAAACGTATTGTGTGGGAGTAGTCTTAGCTGAATTCCCCACAGCAAGGTTAACAATGAAAGTTCCTTCGTGCGAATCAGTCTTCTAACATACGTTTTTAACTATTCTATTTGTTCATGTTTACATGAAAAATGCAATGAAATGCTCGTTCCGTGCATAAATTATTAAAGAAAATATAATATATTTTCATGCTATCTCTTTTCTAACTTCAATTTCATTTTTAGTTTCCTGTATCTAGAGGTTCGGATCGGAGTCTATTACTAATACCCAGTCAATAAGCTAGTAACTAACAATTGGTCAGCGAGAAATTTGTACAGGTTGGTGTAATAATTTATATTCCAAGCTTGCGAAGAACAGCAGTATGCACTCTCGGAAAATACATTCCCAAAAAATTAGTTCAATCAAAACTCATCTAAGATCTTTTGTAGGTAAACCTTTGAAACGTCTAAAACCTTAGTTTCTTCCATGATTATGATTCATGTTGATGTTGTTGTTGATGTAAAGCATTCGAAATGTCGGAAACCAAAAATCAAAAGAAATTCCCACCTGTTCCAAAGCGTGTTTATTCCTTTTTTTTTAATTTTTTTATTATTTGCTAAAGCATGTGCCACATACATCTATTATATATACTAACTTTCTATGACGATTAAAATATATAGGATACTTAGTAGGAATTTAAGTAGAGAACAGACGTATAGGAAATTAAGGGTATAGTTAGATTGAAAATATATATATATATATATATATATATATATATATATATATATATTAAAAAGCTAACCGTTTTAATAACTACTAAATAAGAAAACAAGAAATCGGTTGAGAAACAGAGTAGAAAAATAAATAAATAGGTTGGGACATTAACACAGCACTATCTAGTTCCATGGTAAGCTACGTGGCTTGTGTTATGGATACCAGATAGTTAATACACTACACATATATAACTTTAAATATATACATATTATAAATATAAATACCCATGACTGGAGTACAAACATTCGTGCTCATCACACAAATGAATGCCCCCAGCGGGACTCGAACCCGCGACCGCTGGCACAGCAAATACTCTATTTGGTATACCACTACAAACTGAGCCAAACATGTCGTCAAAAAAGGGCCTAAGCCGTTTTGTCTTTGCCTATTACATTTATATAGATTATTACGGGCCGTCGTTATTTTTTGGAAATGTAACATTAAGGAACCAGTAATAAAACATTTCATAAAAAGGACAAAATATATGAAATTCGGACATGATTATTCTACTGGCTTAAACTAAACCTAGCTTAGTTACTCGTATTGTGTACTGTCGCAGCGGCACCGAATCTCTTGGATAAAGGCAGCGTTATAAAGTCACAGCAAATTGTTCATGCTTTATTTACAATGTTTGCATGCACAATAAATATCGTGCTGGTTTTCCTTGAAAACTTACTTGCCTTGTTATATTATGATTTTAATCAGTTACACTGTACACAATATATGTGCATATAACAGCAGAATGAGGGGAGACCCGTGCCCAGAATGGAGCGTTAAAAAGGGCCAAATCTATACATATAATAAACTAAACCGAATCTGTACATTAAATATTTTTTGGAAAATCTTATTGAAATAGATATTATTATCGATACAGAGGCCAATGAATAGTTTTTAGAATATTTGTCTGTCTATCTATGACCGCATCACGAAAAAACCACTGGATTTTGATGAAATTTGGTATTGTAATATCTCATCTCTAAGGAATCTATACTAAACGTTAAAACTTAACTAGGAACGAATCCGAGCGGAGTAAGGGTGAGTCGTTAGTAAATCCATAAAATTTGAAAATCAAGTGAAGCGAGTTCAAATCCCGTGTCTCGTATAAATATTCTACTTATACGAGAGTACTTCTAATATTTTCATATGCGAATCATTTCAAACAAGATTACCACTTTTCTTACGGAGCCGCTTAATACAATAATTATACATACTATATACTCTTGGTATCATCATCAGACCAAAAAATTTACTAAACTTGTGGAAGAAAACCATTTTTATCAGTACAAAAGAACTAATTATTGCCATTCAAAAAAGCTTCAAAACAACGTCGTATTATTTTAGTTGGTAATATCACTCATATTCCCGAAGTAGAGGGGTAACATTTGCAAAATTTCAACAAAATATGACAATTAGATGAAGGTAAAAAAAAATTCCTAGAACTATTTTATCATCTAAAAAAACTTTGTCATCTAAAAGTGCTAATATACAATTTTAAATATTAAGTTTAAAATTGTCGACGTCACATAAAGTTTATGTATGTATGTGGTCAAAATAATGAGCTCGATCTTCGTAGAGGGAGAATACATTATTTACATATATAATACTAGCGACTCACCCTCAGTTCGCTCGGTTTCGTCCCTAGCTTGCTTCTCAATACAAACTTTCATCCCGTTTTATTTCATGAGATAAAAAGTATCCTATGTCGTTCCAGGGTCTCAAACTATCTTCTTACCAAATTTCATCGAAATCGGTTCAGTAGATCCAGAGATTACCCCCTACTACATCACAAACTAACAAACTCACAAACTTTACCTCTTTATATAATACTTTCATTCATTTTATTTAATGTTTACCTCTTTATAATCTTAGTATAGACGTATACATAAAAATATAATAGTACATAAGATAGCACATTCACATCTTGATCCTATTCGTTATCTTGTTGGTTATATAAGGAGTATTTTAGTAAGCAAAAAGTAACAGGTCCAACCTAATTTGTAAGTAAAACGAGGGCTCAAAACCGTAGATTAACACAGAAGTAAGCACGAGAAAATTAGCAAATATATGTCTTTTTATTTCATATAATTTTAAGCAAAATGTATGAAAACTCATAATACTTAAATAATAACGAATTTTTATAGGTATAATGAACATATGATGCCGATGACTTTATTTTATTTTTATTCTTAGTTAATTAAATTTATTTAATTTAGCCATAAGTAGTTAGGTATGACCTAAAAGGTAAACCTTTAGGCAAATACTATTAAAAAAAATGTGTCTCAATTGGGGTCACCTCTTCTCTTTGAAGTTTATCAAAATGACACTTCTTTGTATAGTACCGAATATTGCGTCAAGAGATAAATAGATTAAAACTGTAAAAATTATGTATTAACATTTAGCATCTTTTAGATGATAAATCGCTCAAATTTCAGATGAAATCTTCACTTACAATTGATTTAGTTAATATTATTACTAATCATTACTATACAATACTATTTTACAATGAATAAGTAACAAAGATATAGCCAAATAATAGCTAGAAAACAGGACAATAAAACAAAGGGTCCGCACAATTTCAGATAAATCAAAACCCACGGAACAGAATTCCGAATAAAAGATACTTTTTCTCGATCAAGAAGCCTAACCGGATAATTAAGGCGTCATTCATTTCATCCGTTTCACTGGGAACTGTCCGTTCGCGAAAATTCTCTTATATTTTTTTTATCGGAGCTGCTATTGTGTAGTAGAGAGTGCTTAAGGACCTACTAGTAATTATAAATATACTTGAGAGCTCTACGTAGAGAATTGTGAAAATAACGATGTAGCGATACAAATATCGTACAACGAAGTTATTTGAGACGAGGGTTTATTATATATTTAGATTGTTAGTTATTATAAGTACTTATTTTTCGCTTTTTACGTGCGTTTGCAAAGAGTTGGTCTCAAGTTTGAAGTAATATTTTTATTTCCATAGATATGTGAGAAATATAAAATGAATGATAATACTTTCTTAGATTTACGCGAATGTTTGACAATTTAAATAAAACTATCTTTTTGTTTAAAATGAATGAAATGAAATATTTATATTATTTATTGAAAATGTTATAAATGTTATTGTAATATCAAAGCTTATTGTAATTACGAAAAACACAGCCCGAAAATTATATTACAAGCCAAACTCTGTTGTACGAAAATCATATCTTTTATTCGCTAGAACTCTGGATAAAAATCGTATAGCGGAAAATACTGAGAATTAAATTGAAACATTCAAAAACGATATGTTGACGTCATTATTAAACTGAATATCATTTTCTGTATTATATATTGTGTGGAGTAACAAACACACACATACACAAATGCACGCACACATGCACACGCGAACACATACACGCATGCACGCACACACGCACTCATACACGCACACATGCACGCATGCACGCACACACGAACAATTTTTTCGCATTTATAATAGAAATAGTCCAGTTTACAATATTATGAAAAACAATTACCACAAGAATGAACGAGAATTTAAAGAATAAAGTGATATAAGATGAGAGATGATAAGAATTTTTCAAACACAATGCGACAGTATTTTTTTTAATGATTTTTTCATGATTTAACTTCAAAAAATTAATCAATAGCCCAAATTCAGCCACTCTTTCTGTAACAAGAAGAGCACACAAAATTGATTTGTAGAATTCTGAATGAGTAGATTACCACACACGTGTTTTGCAATTTTTACTGACTTTTAAAAGTAGCTATACTAAATTCAAATATTTTCTATCTTTACCAAACTTACTCTACCTTTCTTTTTTCATAAATATTTTCGTCTATTAATGTATTTCTTGTACAGTTTCACATAAATTGCACCTTTACGAGTAAGTTTCATTATTTATTAGCCAATTTGAATTCGCACGTTAGATGGTCGCACGGTGAATGTTTCTGTTACGCAATGATAGAATTAATTAAAACTCTTTTTTAACTAGAAAAACTTGATAGGTTACTTTTCTTGATACTTTTTTATCTGTTAAAAATCCAAAAATATCGACAAATGCAAAGAACAACAACGTAACAGGTTTCCTTACGATGTTTTCCTTCACCGATCATGTCAGACTTGAAAATATCAGATGTGCTACACCCGGGATTTAAACCCGCTTCACTCGGTTTCCCAAATGAGCTCGTCAAACCTGGGCAAACACTACCTTACAAACCGAACCCTTAAAAATAATATTGTATAAGTATTATAGGATATTTTGAATTTGGATTTATATGAGAAATTATTTTCTGTTTTGAAATAATCTAATCAGTTACCATTTTGTTCTAGCAGGATTGTTCTGTTCTTATTGTATGTAAATCCATATAAAAGGTTGAATAGCTATTAAAAAGAACTATACGAACAAAGTACCTGGTTAGATTCAATTATTATTAAATTTATTACTTAACTTCATACAATCAAACATTCCGGTATCCATAACTTTTCCAACGTAAGTTATTTTATCGCTTTTTTATTTTCCCTTCAACACGTGCTCACATCGTATTACGACCGTAAACCGATAACATTTCTTGGTCAGTTCGATTGGAATCGCTTTAAATTTTTTAAGTCTACAAAGTAGCAGCAGACAAAATCTTCTTATTCTAGTAAGCTGCTTAGGGGGTAAGTCTTTGACAATCGAATGCGAGAGATTGGGACGAATTTAAATTTTCGCGGAGACGAGCAGAAGGGATTAAACTCACACTGTGGGAGGCAAACAGGCCTCACTTTCTAGTTCTGGGTATCCCACGATGTTATTTTTATGACGAGTTGATATAGATAGCGCTTTTTATATTGCTGATTATTTATTCACTAATTATGTTCTATTAACATTAAGGAAAAAAGTCATAAAACCTTTTTGATGTAAAATTTTTAGCTCTACTTATTTTTATAATATTTTTTTTGTCTAACTTTTACCGTTTTCGAGTTATTGCGAAAAATACTTTTACTATTTTTTTTAATCCTTGCCGGGGTTTGCGGACACTTAAACCTTTACACATTGTTTTTGTGCCATTAAAACTACATTATATCAAAAATGCAAAGTTGAGTGCCAACATTTTGATTACAGACATTATTTGACTGGACTATTTAGTATAGATTATAGATGGGATATTTTCCCGCAGTAAAAAGTATTCTATATGTTGAATTGGATAAACAGCTATCATTATACTAAATTTCATCAAAATCTGTCCAATAGTTTTCACGTGATGCGCTTACAGACAGACAAAAATTCTAAAAACTATAGATTCGGCCTCTGTATCGACAATAATGACTATTTCAATAAGATTTTCCAAAAAATATTTAATGTACAGATTCGGTTGTTTTAGAATTTTATTATATGTATAGATTTGAATTATTTTATCAAAGGTATATTTGTTTTATTACTTATGATCATATACGTACCTATACAATTACATAAAAAAATGTTATATTTCCATTACGAAACGGAATGATTAGACCAAAAGAATTAGCCTACGTAAAAAGAAATAAATTGGTCAAATAAAATATGCAATTTTAAATTTCTTAAAGATACAAAGTAACAGGCCATCTAAGAAAATCTTCTCATTCGAGTAAGCTGCTTAAGGGGAAAGGCCTTCACAATTCACTGCAAAAGAGATTCGGACTCAAATTATAAATGTATATAAATCTATTTTAAAGTATTTTGTAAGAGTTATAATTTTAAAATATATATTATTCTAGTTAATATTGTAAGTCGAGCTCTCCTTTTCATAATATTAATCGATTATTGACCGACTTACAAAAAGGAGGGTAATACTCGATTCAGTTTTTTACCTATCGCTTACGCTGTCTCGGCCATTTTTAAGATATTTCCTTAATGTTTTTTTTAATTGACAGTTGTAGTTATAAGTTAAGAATAGTCCCACATAACTATCGAGGTAAAATTCCACATCTAGTGGTGGTACTTTTTAAGTGTTTTTGAAGTCCGTGTACTTTTTTAGGTAAAATATTTTATTTTCAAACGAAGAGAAAATTTGATGACAATTATGAAATTGAAAATTTTAAAAGATTCACTTACTATAACTATTTTAACGCTAGTGACTCGCTTTTCTGTAATTTTATGTAATACTAAAATAGTATATACATAAAAGATAAATAACCAATACTTTCTTAGATTGACACATTTGCCATTTTAAATAAAACGTCGCTAACCAAAAATCAAAACAAATCCGCGAAAAATCCGAAAAGATAGTTTTATTTAAAAAAAAAACAAACTTTATCAATAGATAAGTACACATTTGTTTATTACAAAAATTAACTTTTTTGAAAATCGGTAAACAGCCAACCAACAGTGCGCAAGCCCTGAACATTTCGCAAAGAAACCCGCCCGACTGAATTAATTCGGACACGAATTAATCCGAACACCTTCCGATGGAAAGATTGCGACGCTCCGATTGCTACCAAATTTCTAACACGTTCCATTTATCAGCTGACAGTTTTATTTTCACAAAGGGCTTTATTAAATTCGACTCAACCATTTCCCTTTGATGACTTGATTTTGACGTAAATAGTAATCGATTAATCGATTTTATGTCGCTGAGAATGAAATTGCTATGAATAGCAATTTAAATATTTGGCTATCACAATACGATTAAAATTTGCTAAAAATATACCACATGTATTTGGAAAATTTTAATCGTTAGATATTGGTCTACAGGATGGATATTGGTCTGTACGATTATAGATTTAGAGGTCCTGGATTCAAGTACTAGGTCGGGACAAGTATGTATATGTAATTATTGGGATTTTGTGACAAAAATGTTTCAGTAGTAGGTCCAGATTTGGGAAGTCGAAGGTATGAACAGACCCGTACCTCAAAGTACATGTTAAGTACTAATTGGCCATGCTCCTGATGTTTCACATGGCATGTCAAATTATCTTCCCACCTGACATTGAAAGCAAAAGGAATAGAGAGTGTAAATAGTATATTTTCGCACTCGCTTGTGCATTATACTGACTCAATGACTTGTCTCCACTAAATTGATACCTATATGTAACCATTACCTATATGTTATTCCAAGTGATAATTTATCTGTTTCCTTAATTTCTTCAAATCTGTCTCTGTTTCAGCGTGAAATAGTAACAAACGCACACACGTATAAATAAATAATCTAATTATCATAATAGTAGTATATATCTTATAATATTAAATGAGCATTTTATAATATTAAATGAGCAATTCTTGTATATACCTATATAAATTAATTTTGTTATTGTGTATCTCGGAAATGGTTCTAAGGATTTGGATTAAATTCTTGTCTTTTATGAAAAAACGCACTTTTCTATACGTATTCCTAAACACGACAAGCGAAGCTCTGTTACTCAGTTACTTTATTATTAATATAAGTCCGATTCATCTTTTCCGACATTCGACATCATTGAACTAATTACTTTAAGATAAATTAAATTAAAAATAAAAAAAACCCGACATCTTGGACCGATATTCATCAAACATAGAACACTCCCGACTAATTGACCTTTCAAACAAAAAAAACAAAATCAAAATCGGTTCATCCATTCGGGAGCTACGATGCTATAGACAGACACATACACACGTCAAACTTATAACACCCCGTCGTTTTTGCGTCGGGGGTTAAAAATACATTGCTAATATACTGCAGTCCCCACTCTCTAAGCTGGCAGCGTACAACGATATACTAGTTTTAAAGTGCTTGCTTTAACTTTGAACTACTAGAATATCACTTTTCAATATACTATCATAGTCAAATACATGAAACTAAGGTACATCAAAAATTCTGTTAGAAAGTATGCTCCGTAATAAATGTATAGTAGATATTTTGTGTAAGAAAATATATTATAACAATATTTTTTAACTATATTATAATAAAAATAAAATATAATAAATCTATACTAATATTATAAATGTTAAAGTTTGTTTTTTTTTTATTTGCAAGTTTGTCCTTCTTTCACGTCGTAACAAAGTGATTTTTTTTTGTGTGGAGATAGTTGGAGGGCTAGAGAGTGACATAGGCTACTTTTTACCGCGGGAGATTATCTTATTACCATGAGAAAACACGTTATAATACAACCCATAACAACTCATCATAATTACATATACCGTTAAAACGTACCTAGGGACGAATCCGAGGGAAGCGAGTGTGAGTTCCTAGTATATTTTTTTAACGAGATAATCAGACCAGCATATACGTACCTACAGTATGATTATACTACAAGTTTCATTTATACCTTTTTATTTGTATGTTTACTAGAAAATATAGCTAAATAAAAGCTTTATACTCTCTACTGCTTTATAATTTAATTTCTTAACAGAAAAACCCAACCCGGGACTCGAACCCATGATCTCCAGATCTGCAGCCGTACATACTAGCCACTAGACCACCAACGCAAAACTATCATATATAGTCATCAGACTATCAATATAACAAACGAAACCTTACGGGAGCTTTATTCTTTATAACATATCAGTGTCAGCAATTTTTTTATAAAATTGTTACAATGTTGTAATAATCTTTCAAGTATTATAATTAAAAGTTAATTTTTCCACCTTTCGAAAAAAAATATCTACACTGTGTCTAATCTAAAAGAATTCAATTTAATCAAAAACTAAAAAAATATCTCATATGTAAGTATAAACATCATTGAAGAGTAGAAAAATTGACAAATTTCAGTTTTAAATTCTATTCACACGATATAACTTTTAAAAATCATAAAACCTCCTGTATGACCTACACAATGGCTAGTGTTCCTAGACTTAAAGGACACCTCTTACATTTTGAAAGCAACGATCTAAAAATTCCCTTTGTATCGGAACAATGGGATACACGTTAGGAATTCTAAAAATCAAACACAGACTGGAAGAAAGGCTTTGAATATGCTTGATGCTTACTAAGTTGCTTTATAAGCCTTTCGTAGCTACACTGCACCCATAACTCTTGGTTGCCTAAATATTTTGAACGATACGTCGCCCGAATTGCTTTCTATTCAAAATCTTGCTAAAATATACCTAGAGCAATGATGTTTTTTTTTATATTAAATAACCACTTTGACTCCATTTTAATTTTTTAATATAAATTATAGAATTTTACAAAGCCTTAGTCTTTGTTATAAACTTTTAAGCTCAAGCTTAAGCCCTTTAAGAATGGCTCAAAGAGATCTTTAAAACTTTGAATATATCATTTTTTATATTCTTGTATTATGAGAACCAGAACAACACATATTGCTATTTTTGAAAGTTTTTTTTAATAAAAATTGCTTAAAAAGGAGACTAAAAGTAGTGTAACTAAAACACAGCAAGCATTAAGAAGGCAATGCTAAATACTAAAAATTACTAAGAAATCCATCTATCGTCCTAACCAAATTTCATTCAAGGCGACCCATCTTACTGAGACTGGACATGTGTGGACGATATAAGGTACTAGTATGGCCATACATAACTGCACTCTATTGCTTCCACATTCATAGTGCGACCGTACAATTTGACACGACCGTAGAGAGATCAGGTTGGGCAGGACCGGTGGTTTTACGTGCTCTACAAGATACGAGAATGTAACACGGCCATTTTCTCAACTCCTACTAATAATGTTAGCTTGGCCTAGGACTCAAACCCAGCACGTATCCTGAAGCTGAGTTGCTTTCGGCAATTGTTCTCAGAACCAAGAACTAAAAGACTGCATTTATTCCCAAACTGCTGGTAGATTTTGACAAACATTAACACCTCCAGGTAAATTTCTAAGAAATTAATTAAATTTCTAAAAAATCTATTGTTAACTGTAACGGCGGCGTGTCCGCGGTCGTGGAGGCATTCTATTTCTTCTGAAATATTGAATAAAGGATTTTGAATTTGAACCTAAGCATCTGCTACCGTAGATGCCAGCCATTACTCCGTCAAAATAGTTTATGTAGCTTCTATACTGTACAATGTACATACTATCTGTATGTCCATAATAAAGCCTCTCATGTCCGGTTACGTGATGTATGAAAGTGAACGGTGAATACCTCGTAGTGACGTCAACGCTCAGAGATCTGTGGCTTTAAGGTTGATCCCATAGGGAGTTCATACATTTCACTAGAAGAGAATTTCTCACTACATTATGATAAAAAATACATAACATATCGCATTTGGGTTACACAAAAACAATGAAAATAATCGTTTTTTTTTAATAAAATTGTAATAATATAGTCATTTAATAAAAGTATTTCTTTGCTTAACTAGATAACGTATTTATTAACAAAAATAACAATAATATTTAATAATGGGATATAAATATTAAAAAATATATTAAATAAAAATTAATTTATACAGCTGAGATTCATATAAATGTAAAATATGATATTTTTATTACTTTTTATTTCGAATTTAAATTACATATGAAATAAATATAATAAGGGATCAATCTATATATTTAACGTACATATATACGCATTATAATGCATATGGTAATCATCTTGAAAAGAATTTTCAGGAAATAACAAGGTGAAGGCAGTGGTAGCCCAGTGGTAACGCGCTCGCTTGGGAAACCGAGTGAAGCGAGGTCAAATCCCGGGTCTTGCACCTCTGATATTTTCACGTGCGAATCACTTTCAACATGATTACCACTTGTCTTAACGGTGAAGGAAAACATCGTGAGGAAACCTGCATGTCTGAGAAAACCTAGCAAGTTTTCAAAAGACATGTGAAGTCCACCAACCCGTACTTGGCCAGCGTGGTGGACTATGGCCTGATTCCCTCGTACTGAAGGGAGGCCCGTGCCCAGCAGTGGGACGTTAAAAAGGGCTGAATACAACAAGGTGAGAGCGAAACCCGGAATTAAACATGTTTAAATTACCTAAGCGAGCGCGTTATTACCCTACCATTTAACCTATAACGTAAAAGCTATATAGGTTTTACTAACATGAAAAGTAACTTGACTATTCTATCTAGTGTCTCTAACTCAAACTTTTCTATTATCACAAAGAGTTTTCAATTGGCGACGGATTTCCCCGGTCTCGAGCATACGGATTCTATTTTATCATTCGCCGCGGCGCGTCCTAGAAAGAGATGTGCTTTTAGCTTAACTCTCCACCTTATGTGATACTCTATTTGAAATTAGATTTAAAGTTTTTAAAGTGAAACTTCTTTATGTAATAACAACACGAGCATTGGCTATAGACTGACTTTATTTAAAAAAACTTATATTTACCCACCAAGAACAATATACAATATAAACCTATTATTTCATACTACCTTACATCTTTCCCCCTCTAATTACCTAGATTTTATAGAAAAACTAAAGATACTTATAGAAATCATAAATAACAATATAAACTAAAGATATTTGTAAAAATAAACACAATTTAAGCGTTGCTTTGCTGCTAATAATAACTACATTAAACTCCTTTATTAGTTTATTTAGGTTTTTTTGTCCTTCTGTATTATAGCTCTTTTATAAGCACGTATAGCTCTGGCAGAAGCGTCCGGTGGGGGTGGAGGCGTCGCGGGCTCGCCCGCCGGTCCTGGCAGACCCGGGGAGCGTAGTGCCTGCCCCGCGTTAGCACCCGTCTCGGGCGCTTCACTACATTGATCATCTGCATCGTCATCAACCCCAGGCGTCAGTTCCTCATTCGCGTCCGCACTAGCTGTCGTAGATGTTCGCGCCAATGAATATCGATTTTTTTCTTTTCTATTACCTAACTGTATCATTTGGTCTTGGTGACGTCTCCACTCTACTCCTCCCCCTACATCAACCTTGAATGACACGGGCCCGGTTTTCTTGGTGACCGTCCCCTCTGACCATTTTTCCCCTTTAGTGGTATAATCCCTAGTCAATACTGTATCACCGAGCTGCAGCTCGCGATTAGTACCTCCTGCCCTGTCGACCTGTTTGCTTTGTGCTTCCAGCACCACTGCCCCCACGTCTGGTCGTAACGCGTCGAGTCGACCCCGCAGCCGTCTCCCAAGTAACGCGACCGCTGGCGACACTGCCGTAGTAGTGTGTTCACAATTACGATATTGAAATAAAAACTTACTTAATGCTTGCGATATATTCTCCCCTAAATGTACCGCTCTTTTAATTACTTTTTTAATTGTTTTAACCGCGTTTTCAGCAGCGCCATTCGCCTGCGGTCTATACGGTGCAGATGTCGAATGCTTAATACAATTTTTATAACAATATTCTTTGAACATTTGGGATGAGAATGGAGGGCCATTATCGGTAACGAGCTGTGAAGGAAGTCCGAATCTGGCAAAAATCGATCTAAACGCCTCAATAGTGGAAACAGCGTCCGTACGATTCATTTGTATGACCTCAATCCACTTAGAATACGCGTCTATAATAATTAAAAATCGCTTGCCGTCACAATCTGCAAAGTCGGCATGTAACCGCGTCCACGGAGACGCCGGAAACTCCCAGGGGTGTAGCGGGGCGCGCGGAGGGGCGTCGCGAACAGAGTTGCATGCGTCACACGCGCGACTGACATCTTCAATGTCTTTATCTATACCCGGCCAATACACGTAACTGCGTGATAAGTTTTTCATTTTATTGCTACCTAGATGACCTACGTGTAACTCATCAAGTACTTGTTTACGTAAGACCGTGGGAATAATTATTCTATATTTATAAATTAAGCACCCTAACTCTAATATTATGTCCTGTCTACGGTTATAATACGGTTTTTCTTCATCACAGCTCGCTCTCGCTGGCCAACCAAACATTACATAACCACATATTTTGCTTAAAATGTTATCTTTTTTTGTTTTTTTACTAATGTCTTTAAAGTTAACCGGCGTACATTCCTCGAGCAGCTTAACATAACTCACTGGGTCACTTGGGTCACACTCGCGTAGCAGTGGTAAGCGAGACAGCGCGTCAGCTGGGCCGTTTTGACTTGATCGCACAAACTCCACGGAAAAATCGTACGCTGCGAGATGTGCCGCCCACCGCTGCAGGCGGCTTGCTGCTGTTTGTGGAATCCCCCCTTTAGCTCCAAAAATATGAGTTAATGGTTGGTGGTCTGTGCGCAGTACAAAACGCCTGCCAAATAAAAATTGATGGTGTTTCGTTATACCAAAATATATAGCCAAAGCTTCCTTATCTAGCTGACTATAATTTTTTTCAGCTACATTTAACGTCCGCGAGACACAGCTGACGGGCCGCTCGCTGCCGTCGTCGTACCGGTGCGCCAACACTGCGCCCAGACCGTACGCGCTGCTATCCACCGCTAACACGAGTTCGCGTCCTTCCTCGTAGTGCGCTAGTACTCGATCGCTTAACAATATGCGCTTCGCTTCACAAAAAGCCTCTTCGCACTCTTCCGTCCATAACCAAGTAAATTGTGTAAAGAATGTAACACAATACTCAAATTTGGAATAAATTTTCCGTAATAATTAATTAACCCGAGAAAACTTTTTAATTGCGTTACATTATCTGGTCGTGGTGCATTTGTTATTGCTTGTAATTTTTTTTTATCCGGATGTAAACCTAATTTATCAATAACAAACCCAAGATATTTAACATATTTTTGTAAGAATAAACATTTATCTAATTTAATGGTAAACCCCATTTCACGTAACCGTCCAAGTACAGCTCGTAAATTTTTTAAGTGGAGAGTCCTGGACCCTCCCGTGCAACATATGTCATCCAAATAGACCACGCACCCTGGAATGCCTCGCAATGTCTCTTCCATTAATTTTTGGAATTTTTCTGGGATACAAGACAGTCCAAAGGGCGTGCGACGGTATACAAAGGTCCCTACGTGTGTTGTAATTGCCGTATAGGGTTGGGACTCTTCACTTAAAATCACTTGTTGGTAAGCCTGCCTCAAGTCTATTTTTGAGTACTCCTCCCCCCCGCTCAGGACCGCGAACAACTCCTCAATACGAGGCAACGGGTAGTAATCACGTTTTAACTTAGGATTTATAGTTATTTTATAGTCCCCACAGATCCGTATGTCACCGTTCTCTTTGATCACAGGAACTATAGGAGTCCCATACTCAGAATGATCCACCCGGTATATGGTACCCTCCGCCTCCAACCGCTCTAGCTCACGCTCAACACGCGCCTTCAGCGCGAGCGGCACGGGCCTCGCGCGTACATATACCGGCTCCCTATCGGTCAGCTGTAATTGGATGGTTTTTTTACAAGTACCTAGCTGTTCACTAAACACTTCGGGAAACTCCTCCCTAAGGCAGCTCACGAACTGATCGTCCGTTATTTCATTAAAACTAATTTGTTTAATTTTTAGAGCGCGTATCCACTCCCGACCTAGTAACGGCCTGCCGCCGTTCTTTATAATATATAAAGATAAGTTATTGGCCCTCTCGTTACCGAGAGACACGTCAACCGATATATATCCGAGCGATTCAATTCGTGAGCCGGAATAACATTTTAATAATAAGTTATCCGAAACAATATGTTTGTGTGTGAAATTTTGTTGATAAAACTGTTCACTCACAGCGGAGATACGACTACCTGTGTCTATTTCACATTCGATCGGTCGTCCGTCCATCTTCACAATAACTAAATATGGTTTATTACCTTTAGCCGCCAACTGAATGTTGAAAAACTCGTCCTCCGATTTGTCGGTCTCACTCACATATTTATGTCGCCCGTACGATCGATTACGCACCTCTTTACACATAACCTTTAAATGGCCCCGCTGATTACACTCGTCACAATTATACTGCGCAAACCGGCACCTATCCGCGCGATGTCCGCGCCCGCACCGCCAACACCGCAGCTGCGCGTCGACGCTGCGCGGCGCAGCCCTCGGCGCTTGCGCCGGCGCGCCGCCGCCGCCGCCGGGCCGCGCGCGCCGCGCGCTCGCTGCATGCAGGCCCTCGCCCGCCGCGTCGCTGCCCGCACCCGAGGTCCCTGTCGACGTTCTCGACCCGCTCACCTCCGCGTGCCTCTCAGCAGCCTCTAGAGCCATAGCCAACTCGACTGCTTCTCGGTATTTAATATTTCGCTCGGCAAAAATACGCGACCTCATCGCGTCACTAGCCAGGCCGGAAACAAATTGGTCACGTAAATTTTCCTCCAATGTAGTTCCAAAATTACAAGTGGTCGCTAAGTGTTTTAAGCACTGTAGGTATTCTGACAACGGTTCGCCGGTGCGCTGTCGCCGGAGACGAAATACGTGGCGCTCGGCGATCTCGGATCGCTGTGGCTCCAGATGTTCACTCACAAGTTTAACTAATTCGTCGAATGACTTTGTTTCCGGGTGACTCGGAGAACACAAATCACACATAAGCGAATAAGTCGCCTTCCCGACTACCGTTATTAACAGTGATACTTTTAACTCCTCTTTCACTTCGTTTAATAACATGTATTGTTTAACGCGTCGTATATACGCTGGCCACTCTTTTGAATCTAATTCGAATTGTTCTAATTTTCCGATAGGCATGATTTATTATTTAACACTGAGCACAACCGAAACACTTAAAAGACTTTTTTTTTTTAACCCGCCTCGTCGCCAGTGTAATAACAACACGAGCATTGGCTATAGACTGACTTTATTTAAAAAAACTTATATTTACCCACCAAGAACAATATACAATATAAACCTATTATTTCATACTACCTTACACTTTAGAATCGTTGTGATTTGAAACTCGATGAAATGGAAATGCGACACGAGAAAGAGACAAACGCATAAATATATAGGATTAAGCCGGCGAGAGAATGGGATTGAATAAATTACACAGGAAGTGAAAAATAATATGTTATGTAATATATATGTTAAATAAAATGTAAAATAACTTTTAAACTTGGTAAAAAAAAACTAAACTTATTACTTATAAAAATGAATATGAACTGTGGGATGTATGTGCATAAATTAAATAAAAGCTGTTATGACTAACTGTTGCCATGGTAACCGTTATTATTGTCTGACAAATACATAATATTATATTCTTATCGTATATGATATTCTATAAATATATGATTGTAATATGCCTAATACACCTTATTTAATTATTTGTTAAAATTTAATTGCGATATTTGCCAAAGAACTTTTACTTCGACCTCGCGTAAAGGTTACACGCACCCATTTTTTTATTCATTTTACAATTTTATTCTCTAATAATAACGAGAAATAGAAATTTATAATTATCTAAAGAAATCAACAGTTAGTATTGTTTTTATTTGTAGACAATAAAAATGGCAAAAATAATAACACTTCATGTTATCCTTAGCTTTTATAATTATTTATTTTAAGACAACGTATTGTAGTACTAATATATATTAACAATATAAATCTCAAAACATATACATTATGGAAGGGAGGCTTGTGCCAAGCAGTGGGACGTTAAAAATGGCTGAATACGTACAAATATCTTGTATTGCTAGATTTTATAAGAACTGCCATCTAACACTTATGTACCAAAAAATAATAAATTATATGTAATTTTTTCTATCTTTCATCACTTCGTTTCCTTTTTTTATTAACATTTTATTAAGCCTTCAAGTTATACTACTAAAAAAAATAATTTTTATAAGTTGCAAGCTGTCAGCGCAAAACCACAATACGTATAAAAACAGAACAAAACTTTCTAAACATTATTCTGCTATTCAAATAATTGTTCTAATGATTTTAATACAGTCATTAAAATTATTGAAACAGTTATCAATAGCATTCATAATCATTATTTATAGCATCGCACGTTGAATTCAATAAAGAACCAGCTTTATACGGTAGAGTTGGAAAATTTCCGAAAGGACATTGAAAATCTTGGAGCAAATCAGTGCATTTACCGACAAGCCTAGGTCTTGAATTGTATTTAAGTATCGGGGATACTTTCATCATTTTTTTTAAATTTTCTTAATAAGTTTTATCAGAAGTTTTATTTAACTAGGAAGCTTCCGCTCCCCTTCCTTGCTTTACTAACACTTCGACAAAAAGTCGCATTGCTTAGAAGCTATAAATTGGCCGATATTTTAGGAATTCAATGATACAAAAAACTTCACAAAACTTAAAATATCTGACATATTTCATTCCCATTCATATATCTTTATATATATTATAATTCTGTATGTACGTGCGTATGTCACTGAACTCCTCGTAAACGGCTGGACAGATTTAAATTTAAAAAGAATTGTGTTTGAATGGATCTCTGGATAATTTACATTTACAACTGGACCCGATAGGTGGCGCTGTACTGCTGTTCTAGGTTTTTTTTATATACATACGTACAGTAGATTATCTATATGTTTGTATGCTTGGACAGGACAACGTCTAACTGAAAATATTAAATTACTACGATTGAACTAAAAATATTTTTTTATATTTACAACCACGATTATACTAAAAATAAGTATGTTTACATATACGTATATATTTAAGTAAAAAATATAATATTATATAATAAAAATTTTAAAATACAAAAGTACCGAAGCAACTTCCGAACACGTTTGAATATTCAAGAACAAATACTAGTTGAAAGCGCACTAAGTTTCGCTCAAATTCTGTCAAAGACACTGTAAAGAAACAAACTTATGTCTTAAAACGTTGTTGAGAATACAAAGACGTAAATGTAAACGTATATTTGGTTGGTAAATTGGCAGAATTTCAATTATTCTCTTTCATGATAGGTTATTAAACTACTTGCTTTGTAAACACTTCTTACTTATGCGAATTATATAGGACCATAGTCATAATACATAAGTATCTTAATAGAAATTAAGCTACATATAATCGCATAAAATGGGATATACTCGGCTTGTCAGAAATAAAATTAGTAGGAACCAAAATAATAGAGTATGAAGACTACATAATGATGTTCAAAGGAGAAAAGGCAGGCTTAAATGGCGTTGGCTTTATGGTAAAAAAACACTTAAAATCCAATATAGATGAATTTTCGCCCATCTCCGATAGAGTTGCTAAACTAGACTTTAAATTTGGAAATGAACGTCTCTCTTTAATACAAGCATACTCACCGACAGAAAAATCAACCGAGGAAGATCTCGATAAATTCTACAAAAATCTCGATACAGCTCTACGGAAGTCAAATAAAAACACCATAATCCTAGGAGATTTTAACGCAAAAATAGGACAAACTACGTCAGACGACGGGAAAACTACAGGAAAATGGGGCTATGGTAGAAGAAATAACCGGGGCGAAATCTTAATACAGTTCTGCCTCGAACATCAGCTCTACATAGCTAACACATTCTTTAAGAAGAATTTGAAAAAAAGGTGGACTTGGGTATCACCTGACGGGGCTGTACGCAACGAAATTGACTATGTCATAACAAGGGATATGAGAAAAATAAACAATATTCAAACTATTGATACAACTTTTAGCACAGACCATAGACTGTTAAGAATAGTGTATAATTTAAAGTACAATGTGAAGAAGGACAGAAAATCATTTGGCCATAAGAAAGTTCAGCTCACCTGCATAGAAAAAGAAACGATCAAACGCAAATTTTCTGAAATACGGGAAAGTTATAGTACGGAAGGTAAAAACACTGAACAAAAATATACAGATTTAACGTTACAAATTAAAGAAATTATCAACCAACTACCAAAACTAAAGGAAAAATCAGAAAATGAAATTATATTTAATGACTATGTAAGAGAACTAATTCAGGAAAAATTATACTTAAAATCTAAGAAGCACAGATCGAAGGAAGAAAGGAAAAGATTAACAAAACTCTATCATAAAATAAAAGAAATAATAAAAAAGAAAAAATATCAACTAAAGTATAAAATCATTGAAGAAGAACTTAAAGATAGAGGCTCAGTCAAACGGTCAGAAAAACGTTTGTCGAAACATAGAGACTGGATTACCTCACTGAAAGCATCCACAGGAGACAAAATAAGTAAAAGAACAGGATTACTTAAACTAGCGACGATGTACTATGAAAACCTCTACAAAAACTCTGACATAAGCCCAACTTGCATCGACAACAACATCGGTCACAAAGAATATATAGAAAATATCCCGGCTTTAACTCAAAGTGAAATAAGAACAGGTATAGAATCCTTAAAGTCGTCGAAGAGCCCAGGTCAAGATGGAATAACAAACGATATATTAAAAGCCTTATCTGAGTCTATAGCCCCTATACTCACAAATCTCTTTAACGAAATTATGGAACAAAATAAGATACCTGAAGAGTGGGAAAATTCTATAATCACGCTGTTATATAAAAAAGGAGATCCTCTAGATATAGGCAACTATCGACCTATAAGCCTACTACAAAGCTTATATAAATTATTCACCAACATACTATTGCGAAGAATCAAAACAACTCTAGATTTCAACCAACCGAAAGAGCAAGCAGGATTCAGAAAAAAGTATAGCACAGTTGATCATATTTTCACTCTAAACCAAATAATTGAACGGTCTACCGAATATAAAATATCACTCTACATTGCATTTATAGATTACGCCAAAGCATTCGACTCTATATCGCATGAATCACTCTGGAAAGCTCTCGAGTTCAACAATATAGAAGATAAATACATAGCGATCCTGAAGGAAATATATAAAAGAAGTACAGCTCAAATAAGACTCGATCAAGTAGGCGAGACCTTCAAAGTAAGGAGGGGAGTGAGGCAAGGAGACCCTATCTCACCAAACCTATTTACCGCTCTACTAGAATATATATTCTCAAAACTAAGTTGGGATGGCATGGGAATAAAAATAAATGGTGAGTACCTGAATCATCTTAGGTTTGCCGACGACATAGTTATCTTAAGCGACAACCATAATGACCTCTCACACATGCTCCAAACGCTCAACGAAGAAAGCATAAAATGCGGGTTGAAAATGAACATGAACAAAACTTGTATAATGACTAACGCAAATGAGATCCACACTATGATCGAATCAAATTATATTAAATACGTAAAAGAATATGTTTACCTGGGTCAAAGTATATCATTTACTGACAATACAAAAAAAGAAGTAGAACGACGCATAAAACTGGCGTGGAGAAAGTACTGGTCTTTAAAATACATCTTTAAATCAAAACTACCACTAACACTGAAAAAGAAAGCCATGGACTCAATAATTTTACCAACACTACTTTACGGCTGCCAAACATGGGCACTAACAAAAACTCTAATCCATAAGCTACAAATTTTCCAAAGGGCAGCTGAAAGAAGCATACTCGGAATTCATCTCAGAGATCGACAGCGTCAGTCGGAAATAAGAAAAAGAACAAAAGTGACAGATGCAGCTGAGGAAGCCTGTAGACTCAAATGGCGATGGGCTGGACATGCTGCCCGCGCGACCGACGGCCGGTGGAGCGAGCGAGTGCTACATTGGTGGCCGCGCGAGCAACGCCGGGGCCGCGGCCGACCGCGCGCGCGCTGGAGAGACGACATCGAAGCTGTAGCCGGCGCCACCTGGACTAGAATCGCGAAGGACAGACAAGAATGGAAGCGGATGGAGGAGGCCTATACCCGAAAATGGGTTCCCAAGATGGATAATAATAATATATAATAATTATTAATCACAAATACATCACTAAAAAAAAAAAAAAAAAAAAAAAAAAAAAAAAAAAAAAAAAAAAAAAAAAAAAAATACGAATAATGATGATATGCTTATATACATTAAAAAAAAAAAAAAAATTAAAAAAAAAAAAAAAAAAAAATAAAAAAAAAAAAAAAAATAATAATAATAATAAAAAACAAAGATAAATAAATAATAATTAATGGTTTTTATAAAAGGAATGTTTTGTAAAAAAAAAAAAAAACATTTCCATTTTATTATGTCAATAATAGCTATGATTCATAAGTATTATTCTATGTATTTGTAATTTCGTATGTAATTTTATTTAACTGTAATACGTAAAAATTATATAAAACTTTTCCTATGTGTTGTTATCTTGGCGAATAAAGGCTTATTATTATTATTATTATTATTATATATTATTATATATAATCGCACAATGAAGGTACTACTACATTAAGCAGCGCGGTGGTGGACAGACCGAAGAGTTCACGTACACGCTGCCCGTTGACAAACCGGGGTTTTTTCCGGGTAGACTGTTGACATTATCTGGCTGAGAGAGAAAGGATATTAACCAGTATGTGAGCTGTCTCACATCACATCCTTCCTATGTACCAATTGTATTTGTACTTATGCTTGAAAGTCTAATATAATTATTTAATGTTTAGTATAGATTTCTCAGAGATGAAGTATTTTCCCGCAATAAAAAGTATCCTATATGTTGACTCGGATAACCAGCTATCATCATACCAAATTTAATTTCATCAAAATCCCTCCAGTGGTTTTTTTGTGATGCGGTAACACACAGACAGACAGACAAAAATTCTAAAAACTAAGTTACAATTTTATTATATGTATAGATGTAATATGTATAGATTTCAAAACAGTTTCCTTTTATTATATGTCTATAGTTATTTTTACTATGGCAAATTACTGTTAGGAACTATACTACTCTTAGGAAAATTATTATTTACCGTCTGCTTGTACGAGTACTTGCTAATCTTCGAAGTAGCTACTTTAAAAAAGTGTGAGAAAAGTGAGGGTTATAGCCGGATAAGGTACAAAAGCTCTATCCTTTTTGAGATATGGGAGATTAGATCGAGGAGAGAAGGGAATCTAGGACGGGCCAGTAGTTAAAAATATAGATGTTTTTTTCAGGTAAGAAGAAAAGCATCGTCGATAACATCCATCCACTTTGTACTAGTTTTAACTGCCTCGGTGGTGTAGTGGCTGCCCATCCGGAGGTCCTGGGTTCGAGTCCCGGGTCGGGCCAAGTTTAGTTATTGAGTCTTTCTGTATAGTAAGTCTCAGTAACAGCCCGGAGTTGGGAAGTTGGCGATGTTTCACCCCCGTGCCTCGGAGAGCACGTAAAGCCGTCGGTCCTGCGCCTTAACTCTCACCGGTCATGCGCCTTAACTCTCACCGGTCATGTCGAGTGGTCGTCCCACCGGAGTATGAGAGTGATAGGAATAGAGAGTGCACTTGTGTCTGCGCGTACACTTGTGCACTATAATATCTCCTGCGCAGTTGGCTAATCTCAATGAGATTGGCCGCCGTAGCCGGAATCGGCTAGGAGGAGTACATCACTAGTTTTAGCAAAAAGTAAGTACATAAATTATGTTAAATTACATAATCTAAATATCTTTCAACAAATACGAGACAAATACTACAAATAACTTTATATAACATACTATAATAGTGTATATGTATATATATATACATAATGTAGTGTATATTATATGGCATTATATATATTATTTAATTAGCTATTTATTTTTGAGTATCTATATATTATTTATATAACTACGACTGCACGAATTTAGCCCGCTTTGAAACACTATTTCTCACTACCATAGGTTGGCTGGAAGAGATCTCTTCTAGAGATAAGTCCACCTTTGTAAACAATAACTATTTTTAAATTACTGTATTGATATTTTAAGTGCAATAAAGAATAGTAATAATAGTGATCAAATTGGGTTATTATTAGTACAAAACATCAAGAGCACCCTACCGATATATATTTTTTTCGTATTTTTGTTATAAAATCAACAAGTGCGGCAACAATTGAGCTCAACTCAAGTTGACATAATTTCGTATTATCTAGTAATCAAAAATGTTGGAATATTTTCAAGCTACATTGAATGTTAAGTTATACATAGTTAACATTGCAACATATTAGTGCCAGGTTATTAGGATTTATTTATTTTCCGAGTGTATTATCACAAAATATCTTTTATTACTAGGATTAATAAAATAGAGTTTTCATCATTATACCATTTCTCTCTCATACTCATACTCTGTCTGTCCTTTTTTGCATCTATAACTAGAAAACCATTGCTCTATCTCTCTTAATGTTTTTTTTGGAATTAAATATGGTATCTGGCTATGTTTAAGTAAAAAATGGTTAAGAAGGCAAAAAACTGGTGGATATAATTAGAAAAAATAAGCAGTATTTAAGCTTAGTTAAAAATACAAAGGGGACAAAGGTTAGTTAACATCTCAGTGAAGTAAGGGCGAGTACTTGGGATTTAGGACGATTATCCCACTTTAGGAATATTACTGATTATCGGTTTCTTATAAAATTTGATGTACAAAAATAATTTGGAAAATTTGTAAATATACATTTACCTATATATATACATATATATAATCCTGAGAGCTGGTCTAAAAATATGTCGACATCAAATTCAAGTTGAGCGGCTTAAAAATGTTCATTAAATCTAACGAACTCGCGCGTGCAGGTATCTCGGATTACGAACATATTCATTTCAACGTTTATTTGTATTTTTCTTTACGGCTATAATACTTTTTAACTCTGTGTTAATATTTGAAAAATATGCTTTAAAATCAATTTTGGATGAAATAGTTGTTTAATTAAAAGGCACGTGGTGATAATTTTTTTTTATAACAAACTTTGATAAATGTATAGAACATTCAAAGTTGTGGGTAATTGTTTACATTAATTTAAGGTTTTATCTCATTAAAACTTACAAATAATTTATATTTTATTTCGAATTATTAAATTTAAAAGGGCTAAATCAATAAACTTTACTAGATCAATCAATAAAACGATTGAAAAAAATATTTAAAAGCCCAATGTAAGCTACCAAAACAATTCGAAACATCAAACAATACTTAAAATGCAAATACTTCTTATATATCTTCACCCAAAACTTGACAAATTGCATTTAAAAAACCAGCTTTAGCTTAATAATGGGCAGATAAGCGAAAAATTTGGTGAACATTACCTCAACGAGTACGGGTTCCCACGAACTTATGATTCACACGAAAATAGACTTTATTTCCAAAAAAATAAGGATTTCCTTAAAAATTGTATAGTATCTAGTGGAATTAAAATGTCCGCTAGTAATTCCGGCACTAATGGAGCAAGAAGTGATTAATGCTGGCGACGACATTACTCTTAATGAGAATAAATTGCATCTTTGAACGTAATAGCGTGCTTAATTCTTTTGCCACTTTGAAAGCTTTACTATTGGGATGGAAAACGGCATTATTACCAATAACTCAACGGATAACTTTTCCTTAAAAGTTCTCTAATTTGTATTATTAGCAAGGTAGAGAGCCATTTATATCTTATCTTAAGTATTAGCAAAAGCACGTGTAAAGTTAAGTATGTTTTACTTTTTTGATCAATTTTTTGATATAATATTATGATCTTCTTTGAAGGAAAGCTTGTTAGGAAAAAAACCTTTTTATGCTATATTTGGTACTGCTATTATAGTAGAATATATCTATACAATATAAAATACAGATACAATATATTATGTAAAACATACTTGCGGAAAGATAATTGGTATAAGGAGGGAAAAGATAGGATTTGGCGAAAAAAGGCGTTTTTTTTTTACTTTTTTAGATTTATACGAACATTTGATATCTATACATATAATAAAATTGTAACTAAGCCGAATCTGTACATTAGATATTTTTTGGAAAATCTTATTAAAATAAACATTATTATCGATGCAGAGGCCGAATCTATGGTTTTAAGAATTTTTGTCTGTCTGTCTGTTACCGCATCACACAAAAACTACTGGAGGGATTTTGATGAAATTTAATTTGGTATGATGATAGCTGGTTATCCGGGTCAGCTTATAGAATACTTTTCACCGCGGGAAAATATCTCATTTCTGAGAAAAATACAAGAACTGCAATGTAAGAGTATATTAATATGTAAAACCTAAGAATTTGGATTTTGGTCATCTGAACGATGACGAGCAGAACGATACTGTGTTTAAAATATGTTTTTATTCACACATGTAAGTCCTTTATAGAATATACGCATATAATTACAATATTTATACATAAATAGTTTACTCCATCTAGTCTACTTCTCACCGGATTAAGGACAGTAAATGCTCTTAATTTCGAAGCCCTTCCCATTGAACTCAACCAGCTCGTAACAATAATTTGGGTAGCAAATAAAATCAAACCCAGAACTAACAATAAATAATATAATATAGCATAACGTACAATATTAAGTTTATTTATACATCGAAATAAATGCGAAAGCGAATTCATCCAATCAGAGCAAAATGAAGAACTATGACAATATAACGAGGCTAAATTAAAAGCCATTGGGCCTTTTAACGTACTACTTAATAAAATGCCAGACGACTTCACATCCATATAATTTTTACATAACTTAATAACAGTATAATAAAATTAAATAAGACAAGTTTAGTATATTTTTAGTTCGAGATAACATGTACATTATGTAAGTCTCAGTGAGATTAGCCACCGTGGCCGAAATCGATAGCGGGAGATCAAATGTTAGTACCATAATAATATTGTATCACAAGGTGACATCCTCCCACAAGGTGGACCGACGGCTTAGTCAAAGTCGTTGGAGCCCACTGGATGCGGATGGCACAAGACCAGTTGTTGTGGAAACTTTTGGCGGAGACCTATTTCCAGCAGTGGACATGTTTGGGCTGAGACGACGACGACAACTACTAATATTGACATCAGGGTAGGCCGTAAGTTGTGAATAAAAAAAATACTTTATTTTTGGAGAGTATCAACGCACAGAGTAAACAATATGAGTGAGTACAGGCTAAACTTCACTGCCACAGTTGAGTTAAATAATTTAGTTATTTTCACATATTCCCAATTCATAGAACGAAAGTGTTAGCAAGATTAGTCAATCTATTTCAAAAAATCTATAAATATAAATGAAGATAATGTCCTATATGGATAGAAAACCTATTATTACTAGCTACCAATAAAACCGATCAAAAATAAGTACGCAGTAATCGAACATTTTTATGGGTGGCGAACAATTTTTATGAAAAAAGTACGAGAAAAAGCATTCAAAAGTTTTGCAATAGCAAAAGTTTCGCTTTCATTGAATCAGGATTATTAACAATCTGTTTACTGTGGAACTTTAAAAGGGCATTCATACTTTATCCAGAATATTTTTATGTGGCACAAGCTTAAAGGCTTTCAGTATTAATGAAAATGTCTGCATATTTTAAAACACAAAGTAAAAGTCGTTATACCCTTTTGTATTATATAGGGATTAACAAAATTATATTATAATTTTGCGATTGTGCATCATATTGTATTCCACCCTTTTTAAGTCCACTACTGGACACGCCTTCCTTCAATACTAGGGGGTTCCGGATAGTATACCACGCTGCCCAAGTGTGGATTAAACAGGTTAGACTTCACATGTCTTTCGGAAACTTGTTAGGTTTCCGCACGATGTTTTCCTTCACCGTAAAACAAGTGGTAAGCACGTTGAAAACATTTTGCACATGAAAATATCTGATGTGCCAGACCCGAGATTCGAACTTGCTGCTTTTGGTTTCCCAAGCAATCGCACCATACACATAGTCTTGAAAGAAGAACACGATCTAATCTTAATTTTGCTTATTTGCTTCGAGAGTATTCAAGAGCCTTAAATAATTTGTTGTTAAATAGATTATATGCGTATATGTAAAACATATCCTTTTTTAAAAATAAGTAAGTTTTCAAAATATAATCTATACATATAATAAAATTATAACCAAGCCGAATCTGTACATTAAATATTTTTTGGGAAATTTTATTGAAATAGACATTGTTATCGATACAGAGGCCGCATCTATAGTTTTTAGAACTTTTCTCTGTCTGTCTGTTACCGCATCACGGAAAAACTAGTGGAGGAATTTAGATAAAAAATGGTACGATGGTAGCTGGTTATCCGGGTCAACATATAGGATACCTTTTACTACGGGAAAATATCTCATCTTTAAGAAATCTATACTAAACAATAAAACTTAACTAGGAAGGAACCCGAGCGGAGCGAGGATGAGATTCTAGTATAACAATATTTTAATAATAATAATTAATCCTGTAATAAAATCCAATATTTTGTTGAATTATTTTTCATCATAAAACTTAAAAATATTAATATCTTTACATTTTACGAAATAATGTTTATTTTAATTCGATAAAATAAAATAAGGCCATCGTCTCTATATAATTCGGCTGACAAATTTTGATGTATGAGCTGTCTCCACGTTAAAACCAATTTTATAAATCTCAACGGGTTCTTATATGAAACACAATATGTATGTGTTTATAGCATTATAGTTTTAGAAATGCTTTCATATATTTTATGTAAAAAATTCGTAATCCAATCCCTAAATAACTTCATATCTTAGCTCGTACAAAAATCTTTTATATAGAAAAGCTTTTAGATTGGTACATATGTATGTTTGTACAAGAAATCTTATTTTTGCGTATTCGTTGAATACATTGTTCGTACTAAAACATTGAAATTAAAAGCTATATAGATGTATCTCGAATTATTTATCTGATAAATGTATAAAATTAACTTTAAATAATAAAATTATTTACATACGTAAAGAATCAATGCTTATAAACAGCAAAAGTATTCTTTGTAGAAAATTTTGATAGTTTTACCCTCATCAAAAGTATATTAAATCTAAACGCGCGTTCGATGTAATACTTTAATTAAAATCTGTACGCGGAATAAATGTGTCTACTAAGTATAATAACGGTGTTATCAAATCATACATGTTGCAATTATACAATAATGCAGAACTCAAAAAGTAACTAATTTTATTTATAACTAGCATTGCCCGCGGCTCCGCCCGCGTTCAGATAACCAAAAACTAATATCTTAGGTTTTACATATTAGTATACTCTTACAATGCAGCTTTTGTATTTTTCTCAGAAATGAGACATTTTTCCGCGGTAAAAAGTATCCTATATGTTGACCTGGATAAGCTATATGTTGACCTGGAGGGATTTTGATGAAATTCGGTATCACCATACCAAATTTCATCGAAATCCCTCCAGTGCTTTTTCTATGATGTGGTAAAAGACAGACAGACAGACAAACAGACAGACAAACATTCTAAAAACTATAGATTTGGCCTCTGTATCGATAATAATTAATGTTTATTTCAATAAGATTTTCCGAAATAATATTTAATGTACAGATTCGGCTTAGTTACAATTTTATTATATGTATAGATGACATAAGCAAGGTCTATAGACATTTTGAGGTTAGCTTTTGTTTTTGGTCAGCCGACCGTCAATCATTTCATTACACCGTAATATGTTACGATTATTAATTAAATTTAAAACTAAGTGACCGGTGTGTGTATCAATGCAGCCTTTTCTTTTTGAGTTTTCTTTTTTAGCGTACTTTACCTGTTTAGCGGTTTTTTAAGCTTAAATTATATTAATTTTATAATATTGATGAATAAAAACCTATTTTCTTCCCTTTTTCATATAAGGTTTTCAATAAAAAGTTATTATAAACCAATATATAAGTTATTAAGACAAAAAAATAATAAATTACAATATATTATGCTTTTTATATTATCTTTAAAAATCAATAAAAAAAATATCGCGCTTTAATCATTCGTATGTATAATACGTCGCGTCTATTGTCTGCGCGTACGCCGATGCGGAACAGTTTTGTCAAAACGGTATAGTAAAGTGGACGTGTTGTATCAGTTAGTTGTTCTGCTTGTTCTTTCAGTTTAATTAACGAGTGTGACGATAATGTTTGTGATGGGTGGAGTGATTATAGCATGGCTTGTTCTAGGTGATTATAATTATATATACATATATTATTTTATAGCAACTAATAATATTTATTATTAATGTTTTCCCGCGACTACGCTCGCGTATTTCAATTATGTATTTGTGTAAATTATACTTTGATGGGTATAAGCTATATTACTGTAAAGTTTCATCAAAATACGTGAAGTAATTTTTGCATGAAAGAATAACAAACATACATCCTTACATCCTTATGAACTTACATGTTCATACTTTTAGTAGAATATTTTTATAAAACTAAATGAACAATTTTTCATACTTTTTTATTCATATTATTCATGTTTTCATCAATATAATATCATATTAATTTTATTATTTCTTAATTATATTGATATGGAGAATTTAGTTGCTGCTGCTTATTTTTGAAAATTAAATTAAAGAAATTACATAAGTTGTTTTAATGAAATATGTTTTTATATGAGTTATTTAAACAATATTAAATTACTTAAGCTTTTCAATGAGCTTAGTTAATTATTTCTAGCAGAATTTCTTCAGTGAAGACCGAAAATAAAAAATACTCTGCCCGGTATTGGGATATTAAAAATCCATCATTTTATATGGGATTGTCGTAAATATCTACGAAGATGGAATCATAAAACTTGCTGAAACTATAGTACTTAAGGTTAACAGTGCAGATAAATTTCATTAAAGCAAAAAGCTTATACAGAAAAGAGTAAATAAAGATTTCGAAAAACAACATCAGTATGGCAATCATTTATCTATATAAATAGGCAAAGACCAAAAAGTGCAGTACTTTTTCTCCTCTGTTTGTTAACTGTTTTTTTTTTGTTTAATGGCTATTTACGAACTTTAGTGCTATCAATAAACAAATAGAAACAGTTTTTTTTATTATAGATGCTTAAATTTATATTTATGTACATATGTATTTTATATTATATAGGTAATGTCCTCCCCACCGATTTCGGCCACGGCGGCCAATCTCATTTAGACTAGGCATCTGCGCAGGAGATATCATAGTGCAACGCGTGTGCGCGCAGACACACACAACTCTCATACTCTGGTGGGACGACCACTCGACACGACCAGTGAGAGTTAAGGCGCAGGACCGACGGCTTTACGTGCTCTCCGAGGCACGGGGGTGAAACACCGCCAACTTCCCAACTCCGGGCTGTTACTCAGTAACAGCCAGCAGGCTTACTAAACAGAAAGACTCAATAACTAAACTTGGCCCACCCGGGACTCGAACTCAGGGCCTTCGGGTGTGTAGACGTACATGCTAGCCACTACACCACCGAGGCAGTTAAATTATTATATAATATATTTATCCCCTAAAGAAGTTAAAGGGGGGTTGAAAACCAATTTTATCATCATTTTCACTATCAGATCAGTAGTGAATGGAATAATTGACGATGATACTAATATAGGCTTTGATTCCTCGTAGCACGCGAGCGGAGTCGCAGGCGAATGCTAGTGTACAATATGTACCAAACAAAACATCACCCGCTTCAATTACGGAACGAAAATATAGTGATTCATCAATCTGTTCAACATTTTCAATTGATTTTGGGGTTCCGCAAGATATTCGAAGCTCTCAAATTTGGTACAAACATGTTATACGGAATTGAATATTCTGTAATATTAACGTTACAATAAAACGTGTGAGACAAGCAGTGGATTATCTTGTGACTCGCTTAATTAATGAAATACGCCCGAGTGGTCATAATTTGACCATAACCATTGTGGAAAATTTGAGAAAAACATATATACATAACCCTTCTAGGCTTCGCCGCAGTTGGGTAAAAAAACTAAGCGTCAGTGCTTAGTACTAACAGTTATCGTATGAAACATGCAACGACCAATTCACATAATATTAAAAAATAACAGTACAATAAATATATGTACATATGTAAATTAGAGATTAGTTGTTTTAAGCTTTCTTATCGTAAAACAAGGAAATGAGATAAAGTTAGAAAATACCAAATTGACACTATAATTTAATTTATACACACATAAATTCATATAATGTGCTATATAGATAATAAATATTGATAAGGTATTTGGATGCTCAAATGATACTTAATGACATTGAAAATGATTATTAATATGAATAGACCTCATCAATTATACTACTACTGGCGATTCATCACCGCTTCGCTCGGGTTCGTCCTTAGGTACATTTTAGCGGTTAGTATGGAATAGATAGAAAAAAAAATATATTATATACTAGCGATTCACCCTCGCTTCGCTCGGATTCATCCCTAGCTGGCTTCTCAATACAAACTTTGATCCCAATTTTCACCCCTTTAAAGGATGATTTCCGGGATAATAAGTATACTATGTCCTTCCCAGGGTCTCAAACTATCTTCTTACTAAATTTCATCTAAATCGGTTCAGTAGATCCAGAGATTACCACCTACAACGTAACAAACTCACAAACTTTATCTCTATATAATATTAGCAGAGATAATAATATGTACATATATTGTATACACATAGGTATGATGAGTTTTTATGGGTTGTATTATAACGTGTTTTCCCGAGGGAATGAGATAATTTAAAAATATCGTAAAAAGTACCCTATATCACTCTCCACCCCTCCAACTATCTCCACACAAAAAAATCACGCCAATCCGTCACTCTGTTTCGACGTGAAAAAGGACAAACGAACAAACAAACAAATACACACACTTTCACATTTATAATATTAGTAATGGATATGAATAGACATCATCAATTTCCCTAATTATCCTACTATTTTGAAGCAATAAAATCTGTTATTATGATATATGATTAGTCACGACAGCTTATTGTTAAAAACCTAACGCTAACGAGTTTAACTCTATAAATAGGTAAGTTATAAATTTTCGAAGAGAATTTTGTATTTTACGTATTGTATTTTGTAATTTGGTTTATATAGCAATTTCTAAAAAGTGCCTCTATATTTTATTAGCTATATGAGATATTTACTATATTCTCAAAGTTAAAGCTCTTGTACCAAATATACTGCGTAACACTATTTACCTATACTATCCGAAAACATATAAACATCGCTGAAGCTTGCCAGCATTTGGCTTGATATCGAAAAAAAAATTTGTTATTTTTTTTTAAATGAAAACATTTTTTTCCGTTATTTGTAATTAATAAATTCTAAAACTACTGAACCGACATCTTTTAAAAATAGAAAAATACATTACGTAAAAGCAATACTATGCCATATTTTATTTCATAATAATAAATTTTCAGCCTCATACGTCATAAAGAGACGCTAATCTATGGGTAAAAATGCTGTTCGCTAGACCGACTGGATTAATTTCTTTTTTAAGATGTAAAATAACCCCACTAAGGAAAAAAAATTGAAAATTCACCAATCAACCACCAACAATCGGCATAATCTATAATTGCTTAATACTATAGGGACAGGCCTTTAAAGAATAAAAACTTTATTGAAAGGACAGTATCTAACGGCTTAGCTTGTTCTAAGAAAAATGACCGAATTTCATCTTATAACAACTCGAACAAAATATATATACATAGGAATATTTGCAATGTTTCATATATGATCTAAAGTTTCTTAAAGCTTACATACGTTACGATTGTATAGACGTAAGCAAAATCTACAATATAATAGATTTAAAACCAGATAGTACTCTAATTTACTCATGAATTATACATTTCTATGCTGCATGCAACCTCAGTCCGAACCCGCGCCCTATTGCATATTTAATTTTTTCACATCAAACCGTCTATTGCAGATGTCTCTTTAATTATTCTCAATTGGGACCAATTACTAAATAACGGAGCTTCTAAGGGATCATAATTACACTTAGCTTTGATGCCGGTTATAAAAAGATATTTGCCTAATAGAGTAAGCTTTTAGTACGTTATAGACTCGTATAAAGCTCGTGTAATGTCTTAAATATAGCTCTTAATACTCGTTTCATTGCATCAAAATTTAATTAAAAACTTTCATACTCATAAATTATAAATTTTATTATTACTTTACAACTAGCCGACTGATGTGAAACGAGATTTCGTAAATATTTTTGTTATAATATTATCTAGGGCAAATCTGACCTTGATAATTGGGTAACAATTCAGCTAACATTTGCATCAGCAGTCGAATTCAAATTATATTAAAGTTTGGTAAAGTAAGAGAACTCCTATTTAGAAAATATTACTTAAACATTAGCAGAAATAGTAGGTAGTAAAAAAAAATATTGCTAGATAATAGAAATTATGTGAACATTTACAAATGTTCTCTTGAACGATTCAATTTCCCGACCGATTTAATATTATACAAGTGTGAAATACGGTGATTGTCTACACTCCCTCAATCTTATAGTCCGATGAGACGATAATCTGATACAACCGAAAGAAGATCAGGTGCAGAATAAACGGCTTTACGAGTAAGCTCTTTGGGAAATACTACCACTTACCAATGAAATATATAAATATTATCTATACTTATTATAATAAAAACTTTTTAACAAAAAAATAAAAACCGACTTCAAACAAAAGCACTAAAAAGTAAAAAATAACTGATTGGTAGTTTTCATTTACTATACATACCTAATCAAATATTTTCGAAGTCGGTGTGCTTTGCTTTGTATGGGCTGGCACCGATTTCGAAAATATTTGATTAGGTATGTATTTAATAGGTAGGCTTTAATTACTTAGCCAAAGCACACCGACTTCGAAAATATTTGATTAGGTATGTATAGTAAATGAAAACTACCAATCAGTTATTTTTTACTTTTTAGTGCTTTTGTTTGAAGTCGGTTTTTATTTTTTTGTTAAAAAGTTTTTATTTTTCCCTTTTTAGTGTAGACAGTAGTAGCACAGTAAGAAATCTAACGTGTTAGGCTTGTCAAATCAAACAAAATAAGCTCAAACTCAAAGTATCTACTATTAGCCGTTGAAGAGTTCCACCTATCCACCTTCTGGCCTTGCCATCAGATCAGGTCAACAACACCGAACCACTGTACTATCAACGGAAATAGAAATACTTGCAAAATTTCAAGTCAATATGACAATTAGAAGTAGGTTAAATTCATCATTTCTTGTTTTTCCACCCTTAGGGGTGGTATTTTTTTTTGAAATTTAAATGGGACCAATCTGGAAGTATACCCTTTCAAACAAAACAAAAATTTTCCAAATCGGTTAATAAATGACGGAGTTCTGAGGTAACAAACATAAAAAAAAAAAAAAAAAAAAAAAAAAAAACATACAGTCGAATTGAGAACCTCCTCCTTTTTGAAGTCGGTTGAAAATAAGTCCCCCGGCCGCGTCTTTCTGTCCTCCTGTCTGTCCTCCTGTCTGTCTGAACGCGATAAACTCGAAAACTACTGAACGGATTTTTATACGGTTTTCAACAATAGAAAGAGTAATTCTTGAGGAAGGTTTAGGTATATAATTTATTATGCTTTTATGTAAATTAGCTGAAATACGGCGACAAATGTTGAAGAGGTCGCAAAAAATCTCGCCAAATGGGAACTTTCCACGCGAACGCCGCGTAAACTAGCAAAGATACAGTTAAGTAATGTACTAGAGAATTCAAAATCTATAAAAATGCTACAAAAAAGTCCGCGATAGCATATCTCTATCTCTTACGGTTGACTTACAATAACCACTTTTATGTTAACATTTTTAATTAAAAACATTACGTTATTTTCAAAGTTATTTTCTTTAGTTCGGTATTAATCCTTATCCAAATGAATATTTTAGTTAGCTTAGTCATTTAATGCAGATTAAAATTGCTCTCTACACTAAATCAATCAGATGAATAGTTTTTGAGATATCGTTGTTAGAAGTAATTAGTAGCGAAACATTTTTAATGCTTGGCGAGCATTGAGATGCCTACGGCGAGTCCATCCCCTCTGCCCCGCATCGCTCGACCGCCTGCTCAAGCTATATAAACCGGGCAATGTAGCGCGCGATCCTAGGATACTTTTTACCGCGGGAAAATATCTTATTTCTGAGGAAAAATACAAAAACTGCAATGTAAGAGTATACTAATATGTAACACCTAAGAATTTAGTTTTTGGTCATCTGAACGCGGGCGGAGCCGCGGGCAATGCTAGTAATATTTAAAATTAGACCAGCTCGGGATTAGAACCTAAGACCTTATAAGTGAACATAATCTAGCCACTCGTTTCAATACATAAAGGCGTTTCAAAGGTCGAATAATAAATTCCAAAGAAGTATATCTTTGTCGGAGTGTTTTAATAACTCGCTTATTTACTGTCAAGTACACAACATGTAATAATACAAGTCAATGAACGTTAATAACGTTCATCGGATGATACATGCGTATCAACGATCATAGTATCAGGGGCTACCAACTTGAAGGAATTAAAAATATCTAGACGCTTAACTATTCCGGTAAGTTTTTCATAAAGTTTATGATAAAACTTAAATATAATATGTTACAGTCAAAACTCTTTTCTAGTCAAAACTACTTTTGACTGACAGTCAAAAGCAGTTTTGACTGTCATAACGATAACTCTTAGGGCCAAACTACACTTTTGTGTTCTCGATCCGATATCTGTCTAGTAAAGGCCGATCCATACTATAGTGCCGATCTCAATCCGATATCAGTCTGATAAAGTATTTTGATACAAGAAACGTTGCTGGAGTGTGATTCGAACGGAACGTGACTCTTACTTGATAGTGTGAATACACTCATTGCTTATTGTATAAACAATAATTTACCAGACCGATATCGGACAGAGAGCAAACCGTGATCGGCACTGTAGTGTGGAACGGCCCTTAAAGTTAACGAGGTAAGTAGATTAAAGAATGATACGGCAAAGAATAAGCTAATATTATAAAGGGATTAATACTAATTAACACAAAAAGCTATTTTTTATATATTAAAAGTGAATTTGACTAACGCTCATAATATTTACAAATCAAAACTACTTTTGACTGTTTTTATCAGTAAAAATTTGGTTTGACTAGAAAATAAGTTGACTGAAAGATAAACAAAACAGAATAATCAAAACTTAAAAAGGTCATGCTTTAATTTTAGTATTACTTTGAACTGAAGCAGCTTAATTAAGTTATATCCACGTGAAATACAGATAGTTATAAACTAATTCAGAAGTTAGAGAATCAGATTTTAATTTATTTAATTAAGAGTCATATTAGTGAAATATGTGCTAGCTAGTATTATACAACGACTTTGTAGTACTTACCTACCCTGTGTCTTATGAATGAATTTTATAATTGACAAGTGTACATGCCACTAAAACTATTATGTAATTTTCCGTCAAAATATATTAAACTAGCGACTTACCTTCGCTTCGCTTGGGTTCGTCACTAGCTTGATTCCCAATACAAACTTTCATCCCCATTTTCACCCGATTAAGGGATGATTTCCAGGATAAAAAGTATCCTATGTCCTTCCCAGAGTCTAAAACTATCTTTCACCAAATTTCATCTAAATCGATTCAGTAGATCCAGAGATTACCCCCTACAACGTCACAAACTCAAAAACTCACAAACTTTAGCTCTTTATTATATCAGTATAGATAGTTTTAATTAACCTTTTTTTTATACAAAATGTAGCCTTAAAAATTTTTAGGATGAAGAGTACCGTAAAATCGCCCTTATAACACAAATTGCTTTCTTGATTAAATTTGGTCAAACCTATGGCTTAGATAAAAAATACAGATTTACAGACAGATTTTGTACTTATAACATTAAGAAGAGAAATAAGACTAAGCTTCAAAGGAAATACACAACCACTGTTTTATTGATTTATCGATAATACTTTCTCAAATCTACGCAAATATTTGATATTTTAAATAAAACTCTTTTAGAATTTTTTCATGGATTTATTTTTTATTTTACAAACAGTGCCAACCCACAAAACAAAATGATTTCAAAAATTCCAAAATGGCACCAAAGTAAATATGCTGTCTGTTATAAGTACAATGAATATGGAGACGTCTAAAACTTTAGTCTCTCCCGTGATTGTGATTGCTGTAAAGCATTCGAAACTTCGGGAAACAAAAATCATGATGCAGTTTTTTTTTTTAATTCTAATGTTGGTAGTACCTAGTCACGAGATGTCCTAAATATGCTATATTAAAGTATTAAGGCGCGCACGACTCACCAATTGAGCATATTAAACGCTTCTTTTAAAACTGAAACTACTCGTAACAACCGCCTTACTATGTTGGACTGAGAACAATTAAACGAATAACATGCTATATTCACATATTAGGTATATTTATAAAGTGTTTTTATTTATTTTACAGTTCTTTGAATTTAAAAATATTTAATACAATATACAAATATTTTAAAAATATTATATTAATCATAAGCTAGAAAAAAGTTACATGCAGGCAGTTTATTGATATATTTCCAAAAGAAAATATACCTCTATATATACCTCTCAAAGTCTCTTTCTATTATATTCAGCATGGTGGGTAACAGTCCCATATGCTAGGTAACTCTAATTAATTACTTCATTTTACACCTATAGCTCTTATCTATATAGTAAATGGTATGATTAATTAAACTGGCATTGTAATATATTCGTATTTGGCACGCAATAGCACTGCATGTAACGCGTCTTGTTTATTCATATAAAAGTCCTTTTCAGGCCTAAGTCGTTGAGCTATGTTAGTTCTTAAGATTCTTCAAATAAGTTAATATATCTGTAATGTATACATATCTATTAAAATAAAAAACAAATCTATCCCACGGGAAGCGTACGTTTTTCCGGGATAAAAAGTAGTCTATGTGTTATACTGATGTTGAGCTATATTTTTGTAAAGTTTCATCTAAACTCATTCTGTAGTTTTTGCGTGAAAGAGTAACAAACATACATCCATACATACATTCTTACAAGCTTTAGCGTTTATAATATTAGTAGGATTAATTATTTATTTTTATTAATATGTGTATACACTACAATATCAAAATTTGATTTTAGTTACGACTGGCGACTTACCCTTGTTTCGCTAGGGTTCGTCCCTAGATTTTGTTCACAGTTTCATGGGTCTTATTTTTATTTTTTTGCGCGGAACCCCAATTCTTTTTCTAAAATAAAAGTTGCCTAAAGCCTAAAGTCATATCAAAATCAGTCCACCCGTTTCGGAGATTAGCCGAAACCGACAGACAAATATAATACTGATAATGATGTTTTTTTATAAATAGGAACCGTATATATGCATTCAACAAAAATCTGTTATTTTGACACGACAAACAGACAATTCAATTTTATTTATATGTATAGATTTGAGATGCTTATAATTAAATCATTAGACTTTTGTCGTTGTATTATCCATATCAATCAAATTTGTACAATAAGTATACTTATTATATAACTTTTACTTCTATCTCTTATGCATAGAAGGAACAAATTGTACCTCTACGTTATATAGTTTCCCCAAGTGTTTGATGCCAACTAGTGCTAATCCCCAATTATCTCTACCAAACCAGCATATATGTATCTAGTAAATATTTCTGAGCATAATTTCACCGTTCTTATAGTGTATAAGAGTGCAGTAAATAATAAATGTTACAACGATCTTATGAAGTGGGCCTATAAAAATATTAAAAAGATACGGGAAGTCCCCTAGCTTGATTTTGATTTGCTTAATTGACAAAATTAAAAGACCAAGCGCATTGAAGCTCTATAAATATTACTTTATTATAATGGCTGAATATTTTATGACATTTTTAATTCGTTGCTTAGTTAGAATGCATTTTAATGTAAGCTAGTTAATATTACATTAAAAACTGAGTGAAATATTGCCTTCGAGCTCCTTGTTCTATGATTTATTGGGCTGTAATAAAAAATATGGAGGAAAAAATATTTTTAACATTATACTTTGTGTTGCCATTCATTATTCAGATAAATCGTTCTTAATTTATTAAACGTTTGTTTTTAATTTTAATGAAGAGATTATTTAAAAAAATTGAATGGCATAGATATAAATGCAAATTAAATAACTTTAAAGTCGCATATTCGCTGTTTTAAGATATTCTTTTGTCTTGTCTTACGATGAAGGAAAACATTGTGAGGAAACCTGCATGTCTGAGAGAAGTCCGCCAACCAGCACTTGACCAGTATGGTGGACCATGGTCAGATCTCCATTGTAGAGAAGGCAGGCCTGTGCCCAGTAGTGGGACGTTTGAAAAAATATTGACGTTCTCTACGATATTTTACCAAAAATATAGATTTAATTGTTCATATTGACAAGTAGGTAAAAAATTCTAGGCCATAAATATTTTCGAAAGCTATATATTCATAGCATCATGACATCTAGCCATTCATATTACCATGAAAATATAGTTAGATTGTCAGTTTGTAAATTTGCAAAACGATTTTAACCTAAGATAGGATCATCAGATACCACGTCTGGTACGTACTCCTTGAAAATACAGTAAGATTTATAATATATTGTATAATTTAGTGGAAACGAGAAGCTTGCACGAAATGTTTGTTGGTGACATACCAGATTCTAAGGTTTGATATAAGTTCGATTCCTTCAGAATGGTAATTCAGATGTAAATGAATAAGTTCTAAGTAAATAGAGTGCAAAAACATAGTAATATAGCCAAGTTATAAGGTATATTATATCATGTTAAACCTCTATGTACAAATGTGTATATTATTAAGTAGCACCTAAGTTACTCTAAAGTCTAAACAAAATTTGTGGCATCCATACTAACATTATAAATGTGAGAGTGTGTTTGTTTGTTTGTCCTTCTTTCACGTGGAAACGGAACGACGGATTGGCGAGATTTTTTGTGTGAAGATAGTTGAAGGGCTGGAGAGTGACTTAGGCTACTTTTTACCGCGGGAGATTATCTCATTCCCACGGGAAAACACGTTATAATACAAGCCAAAATAATTATGATCAGAATTACTTGAAACTTGGTATTAATCCTCTTCAATATAATTTAAAAAATACGTTTTTTAACATTTTTCGAAATTCATATCATAAGAAGGTAAAATAAGGCATGAAAGTTTGTATAAAACCTGCCTTTTTAGAGTTCTTTTGTAGTTTTAGCGCGAGCGAAACCGCGGGTTCTGCTAGTATAAATATAAATTTTAAATTTTCTCTACATACAATCTAAATTAGATACGAGCAATTTCGTTTTATAACTTACATTAATTAGATTTTTGAACTATAGTAACATTATAAAACTGATGTGTTTTGTTTGGACCCACTCATCTCTTGAACTACCATTTATATTTAAAAACATATTTTAAAATCCCAACAATAACCTATTTGCTTAAAAAGTTATACACTGCCGACATTATTCTACGAATTTCTCGTGCGATACAATTATGTTTAAATATAATGCGCGAGCGTAGCCGCGTCCATATGATGTTCTCCTGACCGATTCCGGCCACGGCGGCCAATCTCTTTGAGACTAGCCAACTGCGCAGGAGATATTATAGTGCACAAGTGTACGCGCAGACACAAGTGCACTCTCTATTCCTGGCACTCTCATACTCTGGTGGGATGGCCACTCGACACGACCAGTGAAAGTTAAGGCGCAGGACCGACGGCTTTACGTGCTCTCCGAGGCACGGGCGTGCAACACCGCCATCTTCCCAACTCCGGGCTGTTACTGAGGCTTACTATATAGAAAGACTCAATAACTAATCTTGGCCCGACCCGGAACTCGAACCCAGGACCTCCGGGTGTGTAGCCGTACATGCTAGCCACTACACCACCGACGCAGTTATCGCGTCCATATATTATTATATATATATAATATAGACTCCTATATATTCTCAAAATGCAAGCGAACAATTTCAAAGAATTACTAATGATATTTTATTAAATGAATTATTTATAATTCACACTGTATCACAAACACATTACAATTAAAACAGAATTTTATATTTTTTCGTATTACGTCACGTGACCTCCCCTTGTTACCATACCATATATTTGCATAATTAATTGTTTAATACACTCGCCTTGACAAAAACGATTCTTATGTAAATAAAGGTTTTAGCGCCGTAGGTATATAAGCTTTGTGTGTTGTTTATTTCTCGCAAAAATGTTCGTTTAAATTTTAAATGGATGCATTTGATAACGTTAAGTGCATTAGTAGTTTACCAAAGTTAAAGGTTTTAACTTTTATCAGATTAGTTCGCTTTTAGACTTGATAAGTTATAAAAAATGTATGAGTTTTGTATCACATGGCTACTGTGTTCAAATTATATACTTGTTAGTTGTTACAGATAGTGCCTACCCACAAATATACAAAATGATTTCAGAAATTCCAAAATGGCACCAAAGTAGGTACCTTACAATATTTGTTGATTGTGCTGTCTGTCACAAGTATATAAAGACCTTTGAGGCGTCGAAAACCTTAGTCTCTCCAATGACCATGATTGCTGTAAAGCATTCGAAACGTCGGGAACCGAAAATCAAAATAAATCCGCGAAATATCCGAAAGGAATTTCAAATGTCAAATATTCGCGTAATGAAAGTATTATCGATAAATCAATACAACAGTGGATGTGTATTTCCTTTAAAGCGTTTAGTCTTATTTCTCTTCCTAATGTTATAAGTACAAAATCTGTCTGTATATCTGTTATTTTTATCTAAGTCATAGATTTAACCAAATTTAATGAAGAAAGCAATTTGTGTTATAAGTTACATACTATAGGTACCTTTATTTGATGTGTTCATACATCTATCTACACATAAAATTATACTATACATAAAGGTATTGTAAGTTTTAATGTTGGACGTAATCTCCGGAACTACTGATCCGATTCTGAAAGTTCTTTCCCTAATGGAAAGCTAGATTATCCCTGAGTGATATAGACTAATTAATCATAACTCTCATAAAGATGAGTTTTCAATAGAAAATCACAATTAATATCAACTAGACAGGCATAGGGTAGCCCAGTGGTAGCAAGCTTGCTTAAAATCAACTGAAGCAGATTTAAATCCAAGCAACTCTAATATTTTCATGTGAGAATCATTTACAACATTATTACCCCTTGTATTATGGTGAAAACGTCATGAAATCTGTATGTTTGAGAGAACATAACTAGTTTTCAAAAACAGTCTTTGTGAAGTCCGAAAAACCGCACTTGGGAAACGTGGTTTACTATATCCTGAACTCTAGCATTAAAGCAAGACTGTGCTCAGCAGAGGGCCTTTAAAAAAGACTAAATACAAACTCAATTCACCTATACATAACTTTGCTTGTATAGTAGATATTCGTATTTTTTTAATACCTTTCTAGTCTAAGGATTATATAAATATTCCAGACGTTATAGTTTTAGCGGTTAGTGATTCCCATACAAAATAAACATCTCTAAACCTTTCGAATTTCCAGCAGTTTTTTTGTATTTTCCCTATTTTTTTATTTTTAAACTCACACACCCCCAACAAAACAAAAAAAAATATTCTTTTTTTTTTGTAATTATTATAGTTTTTGAGTTTTAGCAAGACTAATGAACAGCAATTGATTTTTATATATATAGATTAACTATTCGGCCCACATGAGTAGAACAGTTACTTTTAAGTGATTACGAAGTGTGTGTGTGTGTGTGTTTTTTTTTGTTATAAATAATTTATTTAACATGAATTTTTCGTCTCATTTCTAGTGTCAATAGCACACGCGATAGATGTTAACATTACGGGTACGTGGCAGCCCAATATTGGTATGGAGATAGTGTGCACGTGGGAAACCCTACAGAACGATACGCTTCAATCGGTTAGGCTTTACAATGATGGGCAGCAGTTCATGATTTATCGACCCGAGGTAAGGTATTATTTTGATATTCTAACAAAATATATAATAATATTCCTATAAAACAAGTTTTGAATAAACAAAAAATCTTAGCAGTTTAATCCGCTTCATCTTTAAAACGGAGATCTTTGAAAGAATTTCATTATAATATCAATGATTTCTACAAAGAAAATATGTAGGTATGTATGTTAATTGTTACTTACGAAATAAACTTTATTCAATTACACTTATTACAAGCACTTTATGTCAAATTTCATCCAAATCCGTTCAGCCGTTCTGTCGTTAAAGAGCAACAAACATCCATCCAAACATCCTCACAAACTTTCACATTTATAATATTACTATGGAAGACATAAGAAAGTAGAACTTTTCCTACAAAATTCTAAACTTGCTAAATTTTTAAATATATTTTTTGAAGCAAACTAAACTTTGAAATACAATGTAAGAAATACAAGAGCTTCAATGAAATATTTTTGGATTTTATAGATTTAGAAACATCTTCTAATGAAAAAAGTATATACCACAAACATTCGAGTTCAAACATAGGTATATTGTGTACCTATGTATATTATACATATATCGGACTACTATGATATTTACAAAAGTTAATAGTTGTAGTGTCTGTGTATGTGTCTGTACATGTGTGTTACTCCTTCACTCAAAAATAGCTGGACCGATTTGAATGAAACTTTATATATAGATAGACCAGTAACATGTTCAGGCTACTGTTAGGCACGGAGACACGAACGAAACGAGGGTATATCTCTAATAAATCATAATTTATGGTCTCTAGCAAGTATGCAAGAGGCAGTAGGTTTTTCTATCTCATTATAGAAAAGTAAGGACCAACATTAAATAAATAATTTCTTTTATAATTTTAAATAAAACTATCTTTTCGGATTTTGTCGCGGATTTATTTGCATTTTTGTTTCCCGACGTTTCGAATGCTTTACAGCATCCATGGTCACGGGAGAGACTGAGGTGTTACATGTCTTGGAGGTATAGTTGTTACAGACAGCAGAATTTTCATTTTGTTAATTGTGGGTAACAATTAACAAAATGAAAATTGCACTAATTACATTACAATATTTTTTAACTTTAAACATTTTTATAATTTTAATTATAATTGAATATGGAATATTATTTATTTAATTTTTGCTATTATTTTTATAATTATTACAATTTTAAAATATTAATTAGTAATCTATATTTAGTGTTGCCATTCTTATATTTATAACCATAAAGAAAATATAAAATATAGTGTTAATTATATTAGATCCAATAATCATATTAGATCCAAATCCTGAATCACAAAAACAGAAAACATCATCAAAAAGTTTGGTTTGTTCCAACATATTTATAAATAAATAAATATGTTGGAACATTAACACACAGCACCATCTAGTTCCATGGTAAGCTACGAGGCTTGTGTTATGGATACCAGATTGTTGATACACTATACACTTATAACTTTAAATACATACATATTATAAATATAAACACCCATGACTGAAGTACAAACATTCGTGCTCACCACACAAATGAATGTCCCCAGCGGGACTCAAACCCACGACCGCTCGCACAGCAAGTAGTAGCACAGCGCTACAAACTGAGCCAAACGTGCCGTCGAATTTACCTACGTCGTGGCTTATAAAACAAAAATTAACGTGTTAAATACTAAAACTCTTGTTCATTCTATTATAATTTTAAATTAAAAAGGCTTCTCACAAGGCAATTAAAATAATCCCTTTTAGTGTCAGTAAAAAAACTATTGGACCTTATCTCCGGCTTAATCCGCAGTACATTTGCAGAAGTAATTTTTATTATGAATAGCCGGGCGGGCAATTAATTTGGCCGTTACACGAGTCCTTGGTCCCTTTTTAGGTATTTATTTAACAGACTGGAAAGCTATTTGTGAAGAAAACCTTCGGTACATAGATATATTGCCGAGCTTATCCACTGAGTTTAGATTATAGAGCATTTACGATGTTACCGTGGATAGATCTTATCGTAGGTACGACGTATCTATTACGTAGATACTTTGCAAGATAAAATCTTTATTCCTATCTTCTTGTTATTTTTCCACAGGGAATATAGAAACTGTAGCGATTCTTAAATATTTAGTTTATTTAGATCAGAATTGAGTTAATGTATTTTTGGTAGTTTTATTGAATTGCACAAAAAGAAAAGTAATTAAAATTCTTATTAACTAATAGAATGTATAATACCGGTGGTAGGACTCTGTCAAGCCTGAGGAGTCCGACTGGATGGGTACCACCCCCTTATATTACTCCCGCCAAGCAACAATAATTGCCTTGTTGTATTCCGGTTTGAAGGATAAGGTAGCCAGCGCGATTACAGGCAAGAGGCATATCATCTTAGTCCTCACAGTGACAACGCACCTGCGGTTCTGCATTTTTGTTACATTAAATCTAAGTGTTATGGGCGACATGTACCTACTGCTTTCCATCAGGTGGTTTGTGTGCTCGTTTGTCACTGAACACCATAAAAAAATATATGCAGGAATTGAAATGCCGAAAAACCGTTACGGTTATTTGATGGTAATTTTTTATTGTGTTTAGTGTTTACCCATTCATCATGACACCCCAAATGTTCTCTTAGTTGTGGGCGGATTTAGTAGCATCAAGCAATCTAGCCGAGGCAGTCATACATTTCGTTAGTAGTCGAGGATATTTCTTTTGGTGTACACACGTTCGTAAAGTCAGTGCGGAAAAATGACTGATTTCGGCATTTACACAGCGTCAGTTGTGCTGGCGCGGGTGACGGAGCGGAATGACGCAAAAAATATGAAGCGCGAATATTGAAATCGGTACTGACGCGACAGTACTGTACTGACTTGAAATTAATTTACACGATGGCAATGCCAGGTCAGCACTGACTCGGCAGTGGACTAAGGCCAGTTACTAACTCAATGTAAAATTGCCTTTAGGCCAAAAGACACGCTGAGTAGACGCCTATCGGCCTTAAATATAAATGAGCACCATAATAAAATTCATTTAAAGGTGGTCTGTCTCGTGGGTGTAACAAGACGAAGAAAAACCCAATTTGTTTCTAGTACTTCTCTAGTACCAGTTTTGAACATGAGATCAAATTTCTGATCGTTTTAGTTTTAAAAAATTACTCATCTCACGCACAACGTCATTTAACTGCGGTTTGACCTTTTTCCTCTCTAATTGTTTTATGTTCGTTATGTAATTAATAATTAATTAAATTTGGTCTGACGCATTACTTACTCATCGCCCAAAAAGAAAATTAAATAATAATTAAGATTCTTTTATTGTACAGATAATAACTTAAGAATGTAACTAAATACTATTTCAATCGGTGGAATTGGGAGATGAAATGATGATGAATGAAGACGCCAGAATAAAGAATGCATAATATGTTTGTGAATTGTGCACTTATAGGTACCTACTGTTAGTCTCGCTAAAATTGATAGAAATATATCAAAAATTATTAATCCTTAAAATAAATTATAATATCTACAATATTTGCAAGCATAAGCTTTCGTTATTTTTCACAAAGCAAAAATCTTATAACACCTCCAGGTAAATTTCTAAGAAATTAATTAAATTTCTAAGAAATCTATTGTTAATTGTAATGCCGGCGTGTCCACGGTCCTTGAGAAAATAATAATATACTTAATATCTAATATTTTTGATTTACTCATTTTGTCCCGTCGAATATTAAAATATATTTTGCATATATTTTACCTATCCTTATTGGATTAATTTTGAAAGTTAAATAGGAAGTTACGTTTTACCTCAAAGCCCGTCCTAACTTTGGATATTGTTATACACGTATTTTACTTTTCGGTCTCATTTGAATGATCATTGTCGAGTGGGTAATCTTCCCTTTCCGAGTATTTTAGCCGGTAACCATCCGTTTCCTCTCTATTATACGCTTGTTTACAAGCTTCACTGAATACGGCTCTGATAGCTTACGTAAATGATTCATTACTTTATATCAGTTTAAATAAATATGTTTGGATTACTATTAACACACAGCACCATCTAGTTCCATGGTAAGCTACGAGGCTTATGTTATGGATACTAGATAGTTAATACACTACACATATATAATTTAAAATACATATATACATATTATAAATATAAAAACCTGTGACTGGAGTACACACATTCGTGCTTATCACATAAATAAATGCACCTAGCGGGACTCGAACCCGCGATCGCTGGCACATTAGAGTCACTACAAACCGAGCCAAACGTCATTTGAAAATTATTTGATTGTGTGCATGTGTTACTAGATTCTTTCTTTGATTTATTTATTCATATGTAGTGTATATTTTTGGAGGTTACTCCTTAAGAATCGATTTTCATCTAAGGCACCTAGTATAGAATTTTTATGAGAAGTGCAATTAATATAAGCGTTACGTTTTGTCATCGTAAATCTAATATGGCGAACTTCCAAAGATGGTGGACTATTTTTTATGCACCCCCATGATATGGATATCAAATGAAAGGGTTTGCTGAGATGAATAAGAAAAAAAACATGATATTAATTTTTTTATAATATAAGTAAATATAATATAACTAGCGATTCACCCTCGTTTCGCTCGGGTTCGTCCGTGGCTTGCTTCCCAATATAAACTTTCATCCCCATTTTCACCCCCTTAAGGGTTGATTTCCCGGATAAAAAGTATCCTAGTCCTTCCTAGGGTCTCAAAATATCTTTAAATTATTCTAAATTAAATATAGGTACGCGAAGTACATACATAAAATATTTTTTCATTTTAATCTATCTTATTAATGATATTTTTCAGAGACATGGTCAAGCAAAGAGTGAAATCTTTCAAACACCACAAACTGGGATGTATATTGACTGCGCTATCACTAGGGACAGAGGACAAGAAGGTTCATGCAAAATGCTCTTGGAAATATATCAGCCTGGCATAAATGATTTTACATACACTTGTGAAGTTTCCGGCGAAAGGCCTATGTTTCGGATAGAAAAAAAAGATTATCTTGTTAAGATATTAGGTAAGGAAAATATGGCTAACTTGTGAAAAACAAAAATAAATCTATCCCACGGGAACCGTACATTTTTCAGGGGTAAAAAGTAGCCAATGTTCTATTCCAGACTATCACTATGCCAAATTTCATCCAGATCCGTTCAGTTGTTTCAGAGTGATTGAGTAACAAACATCCATTCATCCAAACTTTCGCATTTATACAGATTTATGAAATAAAAAAAAACAACATAAAACTTTACGTATACATAATCATATCTTATCAAATAGCTAGTAATATTTACCTTTACGGTAAATACGAAATACTGTAGGAAAAGAAACTATAGAATAAATGACTCACTGTGATGTGTCTAATATTAATATAATCACGTAGGTAGTATAATATATAAAAAGTGTTTAATATTTCAGTCCCTCCAACAAACGCAACGTTAGTGAGCAAAGTTGGAGATGGATCATCCCCAAGCCGCGTGATGCTGAACTGCTCCTCCACTGGCCTGCCCGCCCCGCGACTGCAATGGACCCTTGATAATAATGATAAAGTATGTATTGTTAATGTACACAAATCTTATAAAGAATGTTTTTAAGTTTGTATGTCCCCTACATATTGAATATGAATAAATAAATATGTTAGGACATTCACACATAGGGCCATCTAGTTCCATGGTAAGCTACGAGGCCTGTGTATTCATAATACCAGATAGTTGATACACTACACATATATACCTTTAAATATATACATATTATAAATATTAACATCCATGACTGGAGTATAAACATTCGTGCTCATCACACAAATAAAGCTACCAGCGGGACTCGAACCCGCGACCGCTGGCACAGCAAGTAGGGTTACTACAAACTGAGCCAAACGTGTCGTCATATATATTATCTCTGAAACTAATGATTACTAATAGGAACCTACATTAACATCTACTATAGGCTATATTTTATTTAGATAAAAATGTGTTTAATGTCAGAATCATGATAAATTTCATTTTAGTTAGAAAAAATGGTCGAGTTTGCTATTGTTAGGCGCCTAGGGACGAACCCGAGCGAAGAGAGTAAGTCGTTCGTTATTAATAATTTAACTAGCTATATGACCCGCTTTCACCCTTTTGTTGATTTTTTGATATCCGAAAAATATTTTTTTCCCGTACTTACCTACACCACACATCTCTTCTAAATGGTTATCTATGTTTATGGACATGTAGTATAATAAATCTGCAATATTCTGAGTCAAGACCTACCTTACACAGAGTACTAAATATGCTGTGCTTTATTTAATAAAAAAATTGAATTTTAGTTTTACAATGTTGACATTTTACGAAATTAATTTATACATATAATAAAATTGTAACTAAGCCGAATCTGTACATTAAATATTTTTTGGAAAATCTTATTGAAATATAGTTTTAGAATTTTTGTCTGTCTGTCTGTCTTTCTGTCTGTCTGTCTGTCTGTTACCGCATCACGAGAAAACCACTGGACAGATTTTGATGAAATTTGGTTTGATGGTAGCTGGTTATCCGGGTCAACATATAGGATACTTTTTACCGCGGGAAAATATCTCATTTCTGAGAAAAAATACAAAAACTGCAATGTAAGAATATACTAATATGTAAAACCTAAGAATTTGGTTCTTGGTCATCTGAACGAGGGTGGAGCCGCGGGCAGTGCTAGTATAACTATACAATATACATATATAACGTACCTACTCATGCCTTAGTTTTTTTAATTGACGAAAAAAGAGGAGGAAGTTCTTAATTCGACACGTGTATATATCTAAATTTCAATTAGTGGAGATCCATAGTATGACCTCTTCGCTAGGGTTCATATTTAGTGCACATAATATTTTGTTTTAGGGCTCTAGTTGTCTCAAAACAGGCAAGTAAATAAGTGTTTACGTATATACTTTTGTATTTCTTACTATCGACTATATCCCTAGATGTCTTTTGTGTTTGTTTGTTATAATACATGTTTATATTTAGCGTCACCAATTAAAAAAAAAATAAACAACACTACTTTACCTATATTACTCCAGGTTATACATAGTCTATGTACAATGTAATTTCATAAAAATCCGTCCAGCCATTACAGTGAAGCAGTACACACACATGTGCGCGAGTTCGCACACGCATGCGCACACGGACACGCACACGCACACATACAAATAAACAAACAAACAAACTTTCGCATTTGTGTATATATATAGCTGTCTAATTTTCTAGCTACAAGCAGATTTTACCGATCGGTATTGGAACGTAACATCAAAATTATGGCACGTTTGGTCATATCTCTCTTACATTAGAACGAGCGACGCCAAAGTCATGTGCACTCCCGAAGTGATAACTCAAAGTGAAGTTATTAAAGGAATTCCGGCTGTTTTCAGCTCGGCCATTAGATATTTTGGTACGTTTCTTATTTTGTTTATATAATAAAGATATTTTTTACGTGATTATTATTTGAACTTTTATGCAGATTTAAAATTCTGTTAGTGTTAAAAAGCTTTTAAAATAACCGTGATCAAGTCGGTTATTTTTATTGAAGTGATGTAAACATACATATTTATTCTTTAAAGGTAATATTTTTTTTCTGAATTACAACACCTTCACTTGAAATAAAATAAATATAACATGTTTAATATGTATCCATGAGATATTTAATTTAATTATCCATGTATTATTTTAAAAAAAATAAAAAAAAATGTGTCAATTTACGAAAAAAATAGAATAAATGTGATCATTTAAAATTTTAAAAATATTGTCAATTTTAATAATTTTTATTATTTTTTCAGGTACAAACCTAGTAATAATTTCATTTTTAACTCTACTGAGGTGATGAGTTCTGAATGGTCAATTACTTAATGAAAGAAAATATCGATATAGTGTTTTTATTTCAGTAGAATATTGTTAACTAACAAATATTAGGATGGTACCACACAGGTAGGGAAATGCGGGAAATCTATTGCTTTATTTTAAATTGTTTTACATTTTCACATATACTTACTTATATTTTAATTTAATTAATACTTTATTGAGACACAAAGAAAAATATTTCGTTTATTTTGCCAGTGTGATACCAGCCGGTAACAAATATGTATTGAAAGTATACCTCCACACTGTTATTATTTATGTTTCAGTTTTAAATGTTGCAGTAAATTTCATGTTATAAGGCAAACTATAAAAAATCTCGTCCGAGAACCTGTTATTTAGACAATGAAAGTCATTGAGATTATTATTTTGCAAAAACGTTTTATTTCTCATAAAATATACTGCAAACATTTCATTTAAATAAAATTTATTGTTACATATACATCTAAAAAGTTACATGTTGTAGTAGAAATGCTACGGAATGGAAATAACAAATTCTAAAGATCCTTTACAGACACCAAAGATTCCTAGTAACTATGTTATTCACACGTGGATAAAAAATTGGCTTGAATTGAACGACAATAAGTATTACAATAAAAATAAAATAAGTATTACAATAAGTAATATAAAGTACTCGCTTGGAAAACTGAGTGAAGCGGGTTCAAATCCCGGGTTTAGCACCTCTGATATTCCAACATGATTACCAGATATCTGACGGTGAAGAAAAACATCGTGAGGAAACCTCTAGCACGTTTTCATAGGACATGTGAAGTCTGCCCGCACTTTGCCGGCGCGGCGGACTATGGCTTGATCCTGCTCATACTGAAGGGAGGCCCGTGCCCAACAGTGGAACATTAAAAAAGGCTGAATTACAATAGAATAGAATATAGAAATGAAGTAATTTAAGTTAAAAATAGCTTAGATTTCACATGACTTACGAACATCGAACCCGCAACTACTTAGCCGTACCATTTAAACCACATTTCCTCAAATTTCCTTTATTTTATAAAAAAAAGTTATAAATAATCATCGACAATTATGTATCCACGTGTCAGTGTGGAGGCTATTACCCTTTGAATTTGGCATTTGGATAGGAATTCCATGTTACATTCAGTTTTAAAACGTACAACTTAGACGAAACCTTATTATATTATAATATATATATAATAGAACCGTTATGTGCGCGAATTATATGAAAAACCACGCTATATGCATTGTAGATTAATCGATATTCTAATCGATATTTTTTATCGATTATTTCATAGTATATTTAAAGTCCGAATAGCAAAGAAATCGATAAGTCCAATCGAATAATCTACAACACGTAGACCGTCACATATATTATATGTACAGTAATATTAAACTATAATGGACGTAATCGAATTGATTTCAAACGTAACGCAATTGTAAATACAAGACAATATTAGCTCAATATCGTAACACCGATATATTTAACTAGAAGTAATTAATGCCTTTAATTATACTATTATTATGATCATAATTCAAATTATCTGAAAAATGGCGGTCCCAAAGTAAATAATAAGTATACATATATAAAAATTATATATTTTTATATATAACAAATAATTTAAAAGTGTCATTTAATATTTGGAAAATAGATATATTTGAATTTTATTTGAAAGATATTTTACTGGTTATTATATAGCTAAAAATAAAAAAAAATATTTTATTATATATCAATGTTTGCCTAGGGACCGTTGAAGTGTAAATATTTTATTGTTCATTTTTTTATTTTTTTTTATTATTTTAAGAACACAATTTACTTATTAGAACCTTAGAATTTATATTTTCAAACAAAAAACATAAATAAGTTATTAAAGGTTTTTTTTTTATTTAATGGTCCAATCTCAGTTTCAAATGAAGAAAAAGGGAGTACTAAGATTATGTATACGTCCATTGTATATCACAGGGCCGGATTTAGGAAAAGAAAATTTACGTACGTATCTTATAATATTAAGTGAGCAATTCTTGTTTATATATAAAACATTTATTTCGTGTATCTCAGAAACAGCTCAAAGATTTGGGTCAAATTTTTATATCTTTTCCGAAAACCGCGATCACCCAGGTACTATTATTATTACTACACCAAAAATAAACGTGTAAAATATTGTACGAACATAAATCTCTAAAATCAGTTCTCAAATATTTTATATTTATATATTTTAGTATGAATTAATTAGATTTAGAATCTCCACTTTTTATTGATCTTAGTTGATCTCAATCCGGCCCTGTATTTTAATATGATGATAAAATGACGAATGAATGAATGTACATTATTATCACAGTACCTTTATCTAACCTTCGCGCTAACAATTTCCTAATACTGTTCTAAATATAAAAATCAATATTGAAACCCGTCTTTTGCAAAGTCGGTTAGTAAAAAATATAATTACGAAGTTTTAAAAAAAAAATATAATTCGTATTTGTTGTAAGACCAATACATTCAAATACATACACAAAAAAAAAGTCGAACATCATAAATTATATACAGAGGATGTCCTCTATGAATATGTATTCAAGCCATCTTTTTAAAGGCTATTAATATATCTTTATAATGAAAAACAAAACTATACAATAAAAAAATAAACAAATTAATAATAAAAACATACATCCCTCTTTACGTGTCGCCGCAGTCGGGTAAAAAGTATAGTAAATTGTTAGTCGAGACAACCTCACAATAAGTATCAGTCTATTTCTTTAAAGATTTAAACATCTATACGTTTAAAGGGACTAGAAATCTTTTTATTTAAACTAAAGAGCATCTCGACAATTGCAACAAACAACATTGTAATATAAAATGCGTCGTCTCAGTACCTATATATTTGTCTCGTATACTTCTTTGGCGTAACAGACAAAGATAGCTAAAGTTTTCATCCCGTATGTCACAACTTTCTGTTTGTAAGGGATGCAGCTAACTTTATCATATCGCTTTCAGCTAACTTCATCATGTCGCTTTTTGGCTGTCGGTGTGCGCGCGCATCGTAAAAATTTTACTCTCATATTTTATTCCAAACGCGCCAAAAGAAGTATAACTTCAAAAATCTTAACTGTAAAGTACAACAAGTATTGGTTGTTTGAACATATAAGCACTAAGACGACAAATTGTCAATATATTTATTATTAATTTCTAAATCCTCTCAGCACTTAGTTACAATGCTTTTCCTCGCAGGTGTCGATAATTTCGAACGAATCTAATTGAAATTAGAGACGAAGAATTTGTGCGTCAAACTTTCATTATTATTTACTCTAACACTAGATAATGTCCGAAAGTGGATATTTTTGAACCATTTCATTGAGACTGTAGGAAAGTATACAAATAGTACAATAATGAAAATATTTATATCATATTACACTAGCGAGTCACCCTCGCTCCGCTCGGGTTCGTCCCTAGTTACGGTTTAACGTTTACTATATATTTCTCAGAGCTGAGATATTTTCCCGCAGTAAAAAGTATCCTATATGTTGACCCGGATAACCAGCTATCATCATACCGAATTTCATCAAAATCTGTCCGGTGGTTTTCTCGTGATGCGGTCACAGACAGACAGACAAAAAATCTAAAAACTATAGATTCGGCCTCTGTATCGGTAATAATCACTATTTCAATAAGATTTAAAAAATAATAATCTACAAATTCGACTTAATTAGAATTTTATTATATGTATAGATGAAGTATATATTTAAAATTGAAACCACAACATATACTATTCACATACATTTTCCCACAGTCTTCGAGAATACGTTACTTTAATGAGAAAGTCCATATTTTTTCAACATTTCTCAGTAAAAAAGACAGTTCATTAATCAGTTAAATACTTTTGATATATATTAATTACATATACATATAGTTATTAATAAATACATTCATGTTCGTTTTCTAAGTTAAAATTGCACTATGACAGCCGTATATAAAAAATAGCGACTCACCCTTGCTTCGCTCGGGTTCGTCCCTAGGTTGATTCCCCATACAAACTTTCATCCCCATTTTCACCCACTTAAGGGATGATTTCCAGGGTTAAAAGTATCCTTGTCCTTCCCAGGGTCTCAAACTATCTTACCAAATTTGATACATATACATATTACCCCCTACAAAGTCACAAACTCACAAACTTTACCTCTTTATAATATTAGTATAGATTAGTGATCACCTATATTTTCGGATTATTTCGCGGATTTATTTAGATTTTCGGTTCCCGACGTTTCGAATGCTTTACAGCAATCATGGTCACGGGAGAGACTAAGGTATAGACTTTTCAAAGGTCACTATATACTTGTTACAGACAGTGCACTGTCAATACAAAATCAACCTCTTCTTTCTTCTATATTGTATAGATTATATTATATTATATTATTATTAGCTGTCATAAGTGCAATTAATTGATTGAATTATATAAATAACTCAATTCTTACAATAAATGACTAGATCTCATATTTCAGTTAAACGCGATAAAACCTTGAAGCTATTAAATGATTTATATGTATTTATAATTAACCAATTTAATAAATAACCAATTGATTAATTAATTTAATGTAACAGATTAAAATAATTTGTACTAATCGATGAGTTTATATTAAACTTATTTAAATTAATTATTTTAATCAGGAATCATATTTTGAGGTGTTTTGATTTAATTAATTGAATTGTAGTTAAAATTGACACTATCGGACTATTATTGTAATATGGAATTTAACGAAAGCTTTATATTAAAAAAAAAATATTTTTTTAACGGATTTAAGTAATAAAATCTACAAATAAAAAAAAACATTATTCATTCTAATTTAAAAGTTTCAATGAAAGTTATTCTTTTGGTAAATAGTTTGAATGTTGTTGGAAATTAACAACAATATAAAAGCAAAAAAATTAAGACGTTGGAGTCAAAAATCAAAAAAATAAGTTAAAAAGAACTTCATTTATATAATATTATGTTGATTAAAAATCGAAAAATAAACAAAAACAATAGTAATATTATATGCATATCATATTATATTTATAAAGCAATTTATTTAGTACCCACTATGTATTGATATAAAAGATACACAATTAACGTCTCAAGTGTTCTCAAAGAGAAGGGTACCGTTCGAAATTGAATTGCGCTTTTTTTTCAGTTTTGTTCATTTCTTTTCGTTTAAAATAGTACTTTATGTGGTGTGCGTAAGGTCGAATATGTGTTTAGAAAATTTGAACTTTCGAATTTTGAATATTATTCTTTGTTTTAACTTACCGTCACATGTCGACGCCACTTTTTGAAGAGATACTTATTAGGAAATGCGTATCTATTTATTTACATATCAATGTTATTATTGTGAATTATTTTCTTAGAGAAGATTCCTTGACAAGCGTAAAATTATATATATTTCAATTTATTTACCACAGTAAAATATAATTTATTTAAATATAGAGGACTTCAGTTTGGAATAAAAATTAATATTGCATTTTATTAACAATTAAAATATTTGTTATGCAGGTAAAATATCTTTAGCAATATCTATACTATAAATAAAATATTTATTTAATGCCATTAAATTAATAATATGTAAATGCAATTAAATAGAATTTATTTTTTCCTAGGACTCATGTTTGGACATATTATATATTATTATATAAATACTTAACGCGTTTATTTAATTGTTCCTATAAGCTTTTTTAACTTTCGAATAATTGCAAGAAATAATTCAATACTGTATTTAATATCATATATCGTTTGGTATTTAAAAAATAACTTCAATAAATACATTTTAATATATGATCAATTTAAAATGCTAATAAGAATATTTAGATGACAATTACGCAATTAAAATTTTATTCCATACTTTTTCTATACATATTTTATATACATGGGCATTTCGTTCTTATTAAATTTCAAATTAAAGACGTATTAAAATTATTTTGCTTTCTTATTTAAAAAAAAATATGGTAAAAAAACTTATCCAACAACATATCCTACTAGCATTTTAAATAGAGTACATACAAATAATTTATGAGAATCTTAAAATATATATTATATAATGCATCGCTAAATATTTTTATATGGCAATAATAAATTGTATGTATTAGAATATAGAAACAAAACTTCTAATAATTCAATTAATAATAAAACCTTAAAACTCTAAACATTCAAGTTGACTAGAAAAGTTATTAATGTTATTTTCAGTCATTTGGCTAATAACAGACTATCATCGAATAACTATATGAATAACACTTGATTATTGGAATGTTATTATCATTATTGGGAAAGTTATTACATAATATGTTATTATTGAAATGTTACATTACGTATTGGAATGTTATTTATAATTATGGTGTGGTTTGTAACCACGCACGCAAACCTTTAGCTCTTTCTGCGACTCCATCTGAATTGTCATGTAGTACAGGATCCGGCTGGAAATTAATAGTTTACATATAGTAATCTTTTTAACCGATTCGGTTTTTTTTCATAAGTATAATACACAGTACACACCACATAAATTGTGGTTTTTTTAATTTGTTTTATTAAAAATATTATTTTAATCAAAAGTAGATTTATGTAAAACAATGTGAAAGGAGAAAACGTATTATTAAGCATATCTTTTCTCAAAATATAAACACTAACTAACATTACTACTTCTATTCTAAAAAGTGTAAGATCTAAAAGTTTAATATATTATCATATTAGACTTTTTACTGGGTATACATAAGAATATCTGTGTGATTATATTGTAATATAAGCATTGATCTAATTCAAGAATCTATATTACTAAAACAATACTCACAGCGGATAATGTCATTCTGGTTTGAGAAGTTGTTGGCATATTGCAAGAACTTGTTTCTGGGGACGCTGCGAAAAAAATTAAAGTAATAAAACTTTGAAACAGATATTAGATTAGTCAAAATTTTTAACTAGACAGACCATTCCTAATTGCGGTCAGTGTAACTTTAAAAATAATTTTTAAATAAGCTTCCTTTAGGAATTATATATACTCTTATATATCCAAAAACAAAGGGACGAACCCGAGCGAAGCGATGGTGAGTCGCTAGTATTTGATATAGTAGTATATTTATGGCAGTTTTCTTCTGTGTTCCGTTCACTTTGTCCACTCTGTATATAATACAACTCACCAGTGCCAATATGACTATGGCCAATTTCCCAGTTTAAATATTATATTTTAAATATTTTATTTTAATATTACATATTCAAATAGTCCATATAACACAATGTCGTCTATTTAGGAAAGGAAAAGGTGTACAAAATGCTTTTAAATATAACATAACCAACATAACATGAAACATACGGATTTAACCTATTTCAGGTATGATTTCAAATTAAATATCGAAGCTAATTTATCTTTTTATTATTTGTTAATTATAATGAAATCAATTAAAAAGAACTCACCAGTACCATTATTAGTAAGGGCTAGTTTCCTAGCATCTAGTGCAAGCATGTATCGCACGCATATGTGTTATATGGACTAATAAATGTATATGGACTTTATACGAACTATTTAAATAGTATATATAACAAAATGCCATCTTTTTAGGAAGGGAATAGATAATGCTGTTAAATATAACACAACTCACCAGTCCCAGTGTTAGTGAGTGCCAACTTCCTGGCGTCCAGCGCGCGCCATATGTCGCGCACGTCCGCGTGCAGCGCGCGCAGCGAGCGCAGCACCGCGCCGCCCGCGCCCGCGCCGCCGCCCGACGACACGGACGACCCCGAGTCCGTCGTATTCTCCTGCTGTGATGACCGATGGTTTTATATGATTAAATAAAACTAGCGATAAGTTATAATGATTATTATGGAATATATAGACCATAGTATATTATATGTATAAAAAGGTATGATGAGTTTTATATACCTTACTTGAGAAATTATTGATTCCCCATACAAACTTTCACCTCCCTGTTTATCTTTTTAAAGATGATTTCCAAAATAAAAAACTATATTCATATCAAATTTCATCTGAATCGATTCAACGGATATATATAGTATAAATAGGTTACAGACAAAAAGGCATAGAGACAGCTGAGTTACTTTCACATTTATAATATTAGTATGGATTCTCAACTTCGGAAACTAAAAATCTATATAAATCCGTGAAAAATCCTAAAAATTAAAAAAAACATGAAACACAAAAATTGAAAACCGAAACCAAAAACCTAAAAAATCAAAGTAAAGCTTATTTCACAACATTGTCTGCATGAATATACCTGAAATAAATTTCAATAAAAACGCAAAACAACACCTAGCCTCATATTATAATGTAGACTTATGAGTGTAAATATATGCTAAAGTTTAAATACATTTTATACTTTGGGTCATATCATGTTAAAAAAAACCAATGACAGTATAATGAAAATATCGATGTTATTGGAATGAAGCCAATAGAAACATACGTATGTAAACGTATGTAGATACCAAGTACTTGGCACTCCGTTATTTCTAACTACCACGTAAGGGATAAAGTATGAAGGGCTATGTATGTTTTTGTATGCGAAAATAATATCTGAGCATTGCATATATAAATGAGCATATAACATTCTATTTCAAAATTCAAAATTTAAGAAAAACCCAAAAACAACAACAACATCATGCCAAACCATTGAATTGAACATAAAACAAATACTAAAACCATATAACAAAAACCAAAACGCAAAATTTAAAATATAAACAAAGAACATTGAGCATTAATATAAGAACAGTGAGCACTGAGCACTGAGCATTGAGCATAGAGCATAGAGCACTGAGCATGCCTGTATCGGATGAGCATCGGCGAGCCGGCGCAGAGCGCGCTCTATATGCCGCAGCCGTATCTCCTTCTCGCCGAGCAGAGCACGCGCTCGGTGCAACGCAACCTCTAGCTCGGTGGTCTCACGTTCTTCCTATATAATATATACATATAACATATATACTTATATGTAATATTATTGTATTAATAGAACCCGCGGCTTCGCTCGCGCTAAAACTACAAGAAAATCTCTAAAACCTAGGTTTCATCCAAACTTTCATCCCCTATTTACCCCCTTATAGGGTGAATTTCGAAAAATGCTAAAACACATATTTATTTGTTTGTATTGAAGAGCCCTAATACCAAGTTTCAAGTAATTCTGATCAGAAATTAATTTTTGGATTGTATAACGTGTTTCCCCGTAGGAATTAGATAATCTCCCGTGGTAAAAAGTAGCTTATGTCACTCTCCAGTCTTCAACTATCTCCACACAAAAAAACCTTGCCCGCACTACGTTTCGACGTCAAAGAAGGACAGACAAACAAACACACTTTCACATTTATAATATTAAGTATGGATATACTTATATGTAATATTATTGTATATAATAATAATAATAATTTGGAATTAATATACCGATAAACATACACAATTTACTTATATATAAATGTTGATTATTTATTTTACGTCTGTTTATTAATATAGGATGAACCTATCAAAACAAATAAATACATTAAACAATCCACATAAATATATGATCAATATAAATTCATGTTAATTTATTTGTTAAAACAGAAGCAGACTAACAAACCAATGCAAACATTCTTTAAACACCACTTCTGCTAAATAAAAACCAAAAATTACCACACAAAAAAATCACAAAAAAAAAACTAAATCTAAGGTACTCACCGACGGAGGTCTATGAGGGGAGACCGAAGCCCTAGATTCCCTTAGGGCAGCCCTACGAGTCCTTAGCACTGCTCGGGCACGCTTCATCCCTTCCCTCTCTACTAGGGCTCTATGCCTTACAAATTCTAATTCGGGTGTATCTGTTATTGTTACTGGGCCTGGAAAATGTTTATGGTAAAGTTTGAACAGAAATACATATATAATTCTTTATAAAATTCTTCAAACATTAAACATAATTACTCCTTTAAGTTTTTCAAATTAATTTGAGATTGCTTGCCAGAATTTAACGAGTCTTAAAAAAAATTAAAATCCCAATATGGGTCAAGCAATTTAATACATACATATATAATAAATGTCGCAAAATCTTAATGTATAATAAAAAAATCTAATACAATTTTATGTGCAAATGAAATACGTTTCTATAGAATACGTCACATTAATTCTATAATTATTGAAAACTATAAAAATATAATGTTATGTATTACCCATATATGCAACATTATGTATGTATGTATATAACACATGTATTCAGCCATTTTTAAGTCCCACTGCTGGGGATGGGCCTCCCTTCAGTACAAGACGGATCAGGTCAAAGTCCTGGCCAAGTGTAGGCGGACTGAGCATGTCTTTGAAATCTTCTAGCTAGTTCTCTTAGATGCAGACTTACAATGTTTGCCTTCTTCGTAAGAAAATTGGTAATAATGTTGGAAAATGATTCGCACATGAAAATATCAAAAGTACGATATACGGAATTTGAACCCGCTCCACTCGGTGTCTCAAGCGAGCACGTTACCACTGGGCTACTACTGCCTTGTACGAAACATTGATACTATAACAATAGTAACTTCCCTATAAAAAAATATTTAAATATAAGGAAAAAATACCTAATTCAGCGAAAGGATACCGCAAGCTATACGCGGGCTGGCACGCCAGGTCCGGGAACTGGTCTTCCAAATCATCTAACTTCCTCAACTGCTGCCTCAGAGACTCTAGTGGACTAGACCAGCCTTCACCACGTCTGTAATTATTATCATATTTTATATTATTTCAATAGATAAAAATAGTTATTTCGAGAGCACTTTAATAGATTCACATATTATGTTACCGGGGATTTTTACATGAAATTTTTAAGGGTTTTCGATTTTCTCGCTGGAACACTAAATATTTTAGCCCTCTCGACTCCTCTATTGCAGTGAAATTCCCGTTATAATCGTTTATGCCATTCCAAAGATTATCCCAGACAAACAAAGAGATAAAATTTTAGAAATGGTTGTTTAGGTACTGATATCATATAAATAACTCAATATACTTGAGAAAACATACTTATTTTGAAACCACAAACATACACTTAAATTTTATATATATACACTTAAATATGTATAGATGCAACATCATTCTAGGTAACTTTGAATCAAATAACTATCATATAGCTTCAACAGCCTGTGAGTACAATAGACATACATACAGACAGGTGATCAGACGGACAAGGATTTCGTTTTAGCCTTTTGGCTAGATACCCTAAAAATTATAATAATTGTAAATGTCAAATTATCCCTTTCTAGATATGATTAGAAGTATATATCATACAAAGTAAAAAAATGCCTCGATAAAGAAAACTAATTTTATACATACTTAGGTGAATAGTTAAGACGAGATGTTGATGCTGACTTTAATCTCGTGAAACATCTTCTTCGCCCGGGACCTGTTAATGATAATAATCTATACATATAATAAAATTCTGAGTCGAATTTGTACATTAAATAATAACTAAACGAGTCTTTCATTGGCAAATAGAAAATTTTGGCGAGAGATATAAAATAATAATAATTATTATTAATTTATTTCAAGTAATGATGACTTATAAGTACTTAAAGCGGAAAAGAAAAAACCTTATACACATATTATGTACAAATATTTCAAATCTGACATGCAAAATAAAAAAAATAACAATATATAAAAATAATTGAATCAATTTAAATTCTTTAAATGTTATATATAACTAAGTATAGCAATACATAAGGTTATATACCATTTCCATTGATAGTTTCTTTGGGTTTCTCATCGGCTGTGGTCGCGTCCGACGAGTCTTGGCAATCTGTGGTCGCACCTGTGATAATTAATCTAGGTGACACACAAAAATTATCAAAACACATACTAAATACAGTTTAGACCATAACATCGTCTAACAAAAACACAGGTGAGTCGCACTCGACTATCATACTAATTTTATATGGGTCGGGAAACGACTTTAGTGCTGACATGTAACTGTAATTATTATTATAAAACTAGCGACTCACCCTTATCACTTAGGGTTTAAAATAGGTTTAAAAATAGTTTACGTCCTATTCTCATACCTACTGAATATACACACAAAATTTCATAAGAATCGTTCAAGCCGTTTCGGAGGAGTTTTGTTACAAACACTGTGACACGAGAATTTTATATATTATATGTTTAAGTTGAATCAAATATATAATCAATTAATAAACAATAATATAAGGATCAAACTTTGTTCTGTCCAATATCGCAATAGTTACCTTTTAATCGCTATTACCTTGATTATCATAATGTATATACATTGTAAATTATAGATATTTATGTAATTAATTATAATTTGTAAATTGTTGTTGTTGCTATATTTTTATTGAATTAATTTAATCTAATGATTTATCTAAAATATTATGTTTTTAAAATCTTCATAATTGTGAAAAATAATATGCAAGTTGTGTTTACTTTTAAATATGCTCAATTGTGTTCTATTTAATTATCTAATTTAATTGATTTCTTGTAAAACATGTCACAAACCTTTAAAAAAAAAGCCAAACCTCATTAAAAAAGTCACCAATAAATTTCCAAAACCGTTTATAAAAAAAATGTAAAAAAAGTTAATAGGAAAAAAAAGTATAAAATTGAACCTAGTATAAAATTCATATAAAAAAAATAATCAGATTTGCGTAATTAGTTAACACAGTTTTCATCTCACATAGTCTTTATCATACAATTTATAATGTAACTTTTCAGTTTGTTCCCGTACAGATAGATTTCTTTAATATTTTCTAAAAAAAAACTATGCTCAAATTATGTCAATACTAATTTACAATTATGTTCATTGTAAATAAATCGATGTATAATAAAAGAGATTTAGTTCACATAATACTTTCTTAAATTTACGCGAATATTTGACATTTTAAATAAAACTATCTTTTCGGATTCAGTCGGATTCGGTGGAGAACCAAAAATCAAAATAAATCCGTGAAAAAAAAACTGAAAAGATTGTTTTATTTAAAATTAGAGATTCACGGAGTGAACCATACAAAGCGCTTTCTCTGTTCCACATTAGCATATAAACTGATAAGGACAGAAAACTGTCTAGCTCCGCCCACTAACACTTGCAACTGGTTTGAAACCATAGGGCTCGTTCATGTTGCTAATACTTTAGTGAGGGACTATTAATAATTTATAATAAAATAAAATCAACATACAAATAAAATTAAAAGTATTTTTAAACATTTATATACATAATTTATTAATTTTCGCTTTCCGACGTATCACTGTCGTCTACATTGATAATAAATGAGGTAACTATACGGGAGACGTCTGAACGGTAGGAATACAACGACGGACTAATTATGACTTGCATTGTGATCGCGGCCTAAGCGTCTTATCTCCAACTAATAACGTGGAAGCACAAAATCTCAGTGCCTCATTTGGCAAATACAGTATAATTATTAAATAATTATGTAAATATTCACCTCCATCTTTATCTCTCCGCCGACGCGGCGGTTCGCGGAAAGCTACTGCATTGCGTTTATTTTTTGAATGTTTCATTGCAGACATTTGCGACGTGTCCGACTGGATTGTCTGAAAATCATAGATATAATTTATCTATACATATATAAAATTCTGAGTCGAATGTGTACATTAAATATTTTTTGGAAAATCTTATTGAAATAGTGATTGTTATCGATATAGAGGCCGAATCTATTGCTTTTAGAAATTATGTCTGTCTGTCTGGGAACGCGTCACGAGAAAACCACTGGACACATTTTGATGAAATTTGGTATGATGATAGCCGGTTATCCAGGTCAACATATAGGATACTTTTTACTGCGGGAAAATATTTCATCTCTGAGAAATCTAAACTAAAAGTTAAAACGTAATAAGGGACGAACAACGAGCAGAGCGAGGGTGAGTCGCTAGTTTTTGTATAATTCTTAAGCTTGAATTCACGCGCTATACTATTTGTAAATCGATTTATAATAAATGAATATAGGATCTAACGAAGTTTTATGTCCTTAACTCGGAGAATTATTTGTTCTCAATACAAACTTTCAACCACTATTTTACACCCTTCAAGTTTTAATTTTGCGACGAAAAGCATATATCCTTCTCCATGGTCCCATCCATCTCTATACCAAAATTCATCAAAATTGATTCACCGGTTTAGGCTTGATAAGGTAACAGACAGACATACAGACAGCATTATAATATTAGTATAATAGTATGGATTTGAAAATGTTACTTACATTATCTCTTCTAATCTTCCATTCAATATTATTATTATCTACCGATTTCTGAGCATTGCTTTCTGAATATGAAGTTTCATTGTCATTGAACTTTATAGTTGGATTGTTGTTTTTGATCCTTGATGGTTCCATTTCTACGACGACGCTCACTGACGTTTCGTTTAATTCTTTACATCTGAAATACATTTATATAAAGACTAGCGACTCACCCGCGCTTCGCTCGGGTTCGTCCCTAGGTAAGTTTTGATGCTTACATTAATATAGAATAGATAATCTATATGTATATATGTACATAGGTATGATGAGTTTTATATCCCTTATATGAGAGATAATTGATTCTTCATACAAACATCCTACCTTTTCACCCCCTTAAGGGATGATTTCCGGGATAAAAACTATATTATGTCCTTTCCAAGGTCTCAACTATCTACATACCAAACGTTATCTAAATCGGTTCAAGGGATAAAACGTGAAATCAGATCGAATAGACAGACAAAAAGAAAGACAGTTACTTTTTCATTTATAATATTAGTAAGGACATTTGTTTTATATATACGATAATATGCATAAATACTGAAATAATGCTAAAAATTCTACACTGTCACATCAAGTAAACCCATACATACCTATAATAAAATAGTAAGAAAGCGAAATCTGCACATTAAAATATTTTTTTAAAAACAATTGACTGTTACATATTGTGTACAGAATATAGAATCAATAGTTATTAAACATTTTGTCTGTTTGTCTGTATATTTGTGTACGTTTACGCAAAAAGTACTCAGTAAATTTTAATAGATTTTAACTAAATTTTGGGTAGTGATAACTTATTAGTCGGATCTACATTTAGAATACCTTTTAAATACAGGAAAATATTTGTTTACTTAGAGACGCACCCGAGCGAAGCGTGGAGAAAGTAGCTAGTATAAATAGAAAATTTATTTGTATTGACATAAATTTATATGAAAATATATATATTTTTAATAGTTCTCACCAATATAGATCTAAAAAACTATAACAATGATTAAAATAATATATATGATACTAGCGACTCACCCTCGCTTCGCCTAGTGAAAAACAAAAACATATTTATCCCACGGGAACCGTGCATTTTCCGGGATAAAAAGTAGCCTATGTGCCATTCCAGACAATAATCTATCTCTGTGCCAAATTTCATCCAGATCCGTTCAGCTGTTCTAGTGTAATTGAGTAACAAAGTCCTTCCAAGCTTTCGCATTTATATAGTAATAAGTAAGATGATACCAAGATAAAAATATATCACCTCTCTAATGACTGATTCGCTTTGTGCGAATTAGATTTTTCAGTTTCAGAACCAGTTGTCATGCTCATTTCTCTTCTTTTATTGCGTCTTTCTATTGACACCTAAAAGAAAAAAAAATATATACATTCAGTTTTTTTCGTATACATATAATAATATTATATAAATAAATATCTCAGAACATTTAACACACAGTACCATCTAGTTCCATGGTAAGCTACGAGGCTTGTGTTATGGATACCAGATAGTTGATACAATACACATAATATATAACTTTAAGTACATACATATTATAAATATAAACACCCATGACTGGAGTACAAACATTCGCGTTCATCACACAAATGAATGCCTCCAGCGGAACTCGAACCCGCGACCGCTGGGACAGCAAGTAGGGTCACTACTAACTGAGTCAAACGTGTCTTCAAATTTTTCTCATCATAAGAACTTTCTTTAGACTTTAGCGAATATTTAAATAAAAAAATAGCAGAGTTAATCAAATTTTTTCGAATTTTACGCATAGCAACACATTTTACTAAAACATACATAATTATTATTTTATTTTCTAATTGGAAAAAAATGTCTCGAAAAAACGTAAAAACATATTTTTTCTAATCGGGTTTGCTAGACAGTTGATTTGAGAGAACGAGGTCAGTCGAGTCAGGCATTAAAACAGACAAACAAACGGTGTAACCTTAACGTCCTGCTTGAGCCGCGCGTACTTCTCCTTGAGACAGCGGTACTTGTCGTGCAGCGCGCGCTCGCCGCCGCCGCCGCGCGCCGCGCGCTCGCCCGCCAGGCGCGCGCGCAGCTCCTCCAGGTGGCAGGCGTGCTGCGCGCGCAGGCGCTCCACCTAATACAATATAAAAACAATTTTTAAAGTAAAACTTCTTTACGCACACTTGACTTCGGGGGTGTAAGCTGGTGAATACGTTTTGTTGCCATGGTAACCGTTGTTATTGTCTAACAAATGATATATATTATTATATTCTTTCCATAAATGATATTCTGTAAATATATGATTGTGATATGCCTGATATGCGTTATTTAATTATTTTCAATAAAATTTATCATTCCTTTTACAAACAGAGATTTGTGACTTACGGGATGAAATCTTTAACTATATTTGTTTTGTTACGCCAAAGAAGTATAACTTCTTACGTGCGTACATAAGTACATACACACGTTTTTTTTTAATGTGAAACGTCCATTAACGCGCCTTAGCTGTAAAACCGACTCGCATAGCGTGACGACAAACGGTGACGTGTGCTGTCAGTGTCATGCCATCAGGCCCCTTCTACACCACCGCTCTCGATTCCATTGTTAAACAATCTCTAATAAAAATACTTACATATTTTCTATTCTATTTATGAATATATATTCTATAATTATTATAATAATTGAAATAATAAGAAAAATAAATTAATTTTATTAACAAAACTATTTTTTTTCTTTATTTTATTTCATATTTTGTTATTTATATATGTATTAATTATAAATTCTAATATTAAAATAGATTTTTCACATCTATTGTGTCCTACCTAGCTTACAACAAGTTAAATAAAAAAAACCGAGTTCCTTGATCTCACCAAATGAATAAAATATATTTTTTTTAATTCGTTTCTTACTTGCCTAAAACCAGACGATCTATAGGTATGTGCATGTATGTAAATGTACAACACGCATATGGCACACCTAACCGAATACATAAATAAAATAAATATATATTTTTTTAAATCTCAAGAAAACCAAATAAAAAACTTTTTTTTTCTATATCGTTATTCCTTAATCAATGAATCTATAGAAAAGCTTGTCCTATTTATATATATTATATAAATAAACAATAAGAACAAACAAATTAAATAAAACTTACCTCAGCCCTATAATCGTGTCGCAGATCAGTAATTCTGGTGGTGTGTTCTTCTCTCAAGCTCTCTACAGTGGCTCTGTTCTCTTCTATCATTCTAGATCTTTCTCTGTTCAGATTCATTTGTAATTGGCTGTGTATATCCGATAAAGCGCGTTCGTTTTCTGTAAAATAATACGATAATAAAGAAAAATCTATGCTAATATTATAAAAAGGAAAGATTTTTTGTTTCTTTGTTTGTTTGTACCAAATAAGTTCTGAAACTACTGGACCGATTTAGATGAAAATTGATAAGAAGATAGTTTGAGACCCTGGAGAGGACATAGAACAGTTTTATCCCGGAAATTATCCCTTGAGGGGGTGAAAATGGGGATAAAAGTTTGTATGGGGAATCAACCTAGTAGTTTATATTTTTATTAAAATATTCCAATTATGTATCTATAAATATTAATATTTTTTATTGTTGTATTTAACAATCTAGTTTCATGAACCAAATATACAATTTTTATTTTATTTCATTTTTAACGGCTATAAGATGTCACTACGACCATTCTTGGTTTATTGTTATCGCCACATTGCGGACTAGATTAAACCACTAAATCCTGCAGCTGTAATAAACTGCAGGCAACTTGTAGGCAGTGGTAGACCCAGTGATAATACCCCCGCTTGGGAAACCAAGTGAAGCGAGTTCAAATCCCGGGCCTCGCACCTCTGATATTTTCATGTGCGAATCATTTCTAACATGATTACCACTTGCCTTACGGTGAAGGAAAACATCGTGAGGAAAGCTGTATGTCTGAGAGAACCTAGCAAGTTTTCAAAAGACATATGAAGTCCGCCCGCACTTGACCTGCGTGGTGGACTATGGCCTGATCCCCCTCGTATTGAAGGGAGGCCCGTGCCCAGCAGTGGGGCGTTAAAAAGGACTGAATACAATAAACTGCAGGATTTACTTAGAGGTACACTCCATTACTTCCTCTGAGCCTACTAATTGCTTCCCTACCGCATGTAAACCCAACTATCCAAACAAAAACTTCTAACATAGTATAATTTAGAATCTTCCATAAACTTACCAATCTCCAACTGTTCTCTCAACTCAATAAACTTGTCGCTATAATCCTCTCTCAATCTCGCCATATTGTTTTCATGCTGTTTCTCAGTCATTTCAACATCATTTTGATATTTTCTTTCGAGTTCTTTTAACTTGTTTTGTATTTCTTGTTTATGATTTCGTTCCGCTTCGGATAGTGCCTTAAAAGAGATTTGTTGGATTATTGAAAGTAATCTATACATATAAATAAAATTGAAGTTTCTGTCTGTACTTTCAAAGTGAGTAAGTTTTCTCAAGTGCATGGTTATTCATATGATACCAGTACCTAAGAAATCATTTTTTAAATTTTTGTCTGTCTGTTTAATAGTCCGGGATAATCTTTGGGACGGCTTAACCAATGGGACTTTCACTGAAATTTAGAAAAGTATGTTTTATTCCAGAAATATATATGCACAACATCGCGAAAATCTCCGAGACAGCATGTACTCCTCGGATACACTTATCAAAAACTTTTGTCACAGTAAAAAATGCATGGTAAAACTATAAACTGAAAGACAGGTTTTTAACTTATAGAGGTAGGATGCAAATGAGTTGTCGGTCTAATTTAATTCTTCATCATTTACCTAATCCCGATTGCGTCATACATGATTTAAGAATTTATTTATAACCATATAACTTGGCGTATCTTTTACATATTATATATCTTTGTGAAAACCTATGAATAAATTATTGTTACTAACATCGCCAACCCGTCAACCCATCAAAAATCTTATTTTGTTATATATTATACTCCACGTTAAACAATTACACTCTGTACCACATGAATATGTTCATAAAAAACTTAGAGAAAAATGATATAAAATTCGACTTACGTCCTCCATTTCCCGTCTATGTCTATCATTCTGCTCTGCCAATCTCAATCTCTTATCATTCAAGAACTTCTCTTCAGCTGCCTTCAACTCTTCTTGCAATTCCGCCCTCATTCTCTTCTCCTTCGCCGTGAATTCCATTCTGATGATCTCCAACTCTTTCTGTAGAGACAGTTCTAATCTCCTTCTCTCATCCTGTTTATTCCTTTCGAACATCTCCCGAACCCCCATATCAGGTATTAGTGGAGATTTCATAGGTTTCTGAGTTTCATCTTGACTTTCAAACTGATAAACTACTACCACGTTATCTGAACTCGATTTACCCTGAGATATAATAACACCATCCAATCTAGGACTAGTTAGGTTTTTACCCAAACTAGAAGCCGAATCGGACGTTTTTAAGGGGTTCATAATAGATTTGGTTAAAGGTTTGAAAGTCGATAGAGGGCTTGACCAATTTTTGGTGAATTCTAAACGCGGTGATCTATCTGTTAAACTTTGTGTGGGAGATAATTTTAATTGACCTTTTATATCTTTCGGGACGTCGATACTATGCGATCGTACACTACTTTTAGGTTCATCATCCTTCGACCGTTTCGAATCTTCCGAATCGGAATGTGTAAATGGCTTTGCGAAATCTAATTTAGGAACTTTTATTTGTAGTATTGGTAAGTCGCGGGATCTTTGTATAGATTCGGTTTTAGATTGATTGTCGTCTGTTCGTGGAGTTTTTTCCTTATCTTTTGTATCTGGCTCGGGTTTTTGTGCATTGGAATCGTCTAAATCATTTAGATCTAAATTAGCGAATTCACGGTCGGGAGAATCGATTGATGTCTCAGAATCAATACTTTCCATTAGGTTAATGGATATTTTACTTTTCAACGGTATCATTGGTGATCTGCAAAAAGTTTGAAACGAGATAACGAGATATTACGATTTATAACTTAGACGTTTCAGTCTTAGAAATAATAATTTATCAGCTGGAGCAAAATCAATATAAACATAATAACATTTTCTGAAAATATCGGCAAACAAAAAAATATAGGCAAAATACGGTTTTACCCATTTCTAAAGGTCTAAAATCTTATTTATTTACTTATTATATAAAATCCACAGCTGAATCTTTACATAACTAATAAAAAGAGATACTATTTTAACAGATACCATAAATTGGATTTACATTTACATATACATACATTTTATTTACTTAAGCATATTAAGTGGTAAACTTAGTTTATAATAAGACCTATTTTATATCCTTTTTACCTCGGTCTCGCTTCTTTATCAGATGACGGTTCTTCGATCGTAAGTGACGGGGGTTCGATGTCTGCTCGTCGCACCAAATCGGATATTTTTTGGAAATTCTTTTGAAATAGCTCCGGCTTTATGTAATCACCTGGAGGCGATTTCACTAAACGTCTTCTTGGAGATGTGCCGCGATTAACACTTTCGCTATCTATTGAAGAAACTAGTAAAATATTAATTTTTTAACTAAAATAATTGTTAGAAACACAACAGGTCCATTTTTTGATTTACAAAGACATACATTTTAAAATTTTAACTGAATTTTAATTAAATCGTTTAAATAGATTAACGTATACAAGCCAAAATGCTCTTTCGACCGATTGTATGTATGAGTCTCATCAAAAGACAAATAGACTAGAATCCAATGAAGATTTCCACTATCTACCCCCTAGCTCCATCATCGCATCTGCTCGATGGTAAAGGCAGTAGCTAGTTTAAAAAAATGAGTGCATGTAACCTTTAGGCGCGGTTTAAGTAAAACTTATTGGCGCTGTGGTATATACCGTGGTTAAAATAAAACATATCGAAATATAAATCAGGGATCTAATATAACAAAGACGGCAAAGTCCAGTGAACTGAATTTTGCTGCCTTTGTTATTGGACCCCTGAAATATAATATCTTTATATATATAATTCTTCTGTGAGTGTGTATGTCACTGAACTTCTCTCAAACGACTGGACCGATTTTGATGAAATTTTTTGTGTGTGTTCAAGGGGATCTGAGAATGGTTTAGATTCACAATTTGAATAATAATTTTCATCAAAATGGTCCAGAATGTTTTAGCTTATTAAAAAAAGTTTGAAATTTTCAAATTAAAGACGTGTAGACAGGACAACGTCTGTCAGGTCAGCTAGTTTTTTATAAAATTATTAGTAACTAGCGGCTCACCCTCGTTCGCCTCTAGGAAAACAAAAACAAACCTATCCCACGGGAACCGTACATTTTTCCGAGATAAAAAATAGTGTTATTCTATACTATAATCTATCTCTGTGCCAAATTTCATCCAGATCCGTTCAGCCGTTCTGGCGTGAAAAAATTACAAATATCCATACATACTCACCAACTTTCACATTTATAATATTAAAAATAATATGAATAAATATTCATTTTTAAAGGTAATAATTATTATAGAAATATAAATATATTTTTTAAATATTAATAAAAAAGAATCTCACTTCCGCGACACTCATTTTTCCTCAGTCACGCCTTAAGTTTTACTTCAAACTGAATACTTTAACTCCTAAAATTAAATAACAACTTACCTAAAGAGTCTTTTTCTGATACCGATATACTTTTCACTTCTCTCGGACTGTCTAAGATTCGAGGTGGCAATGGTGGCCGTGTTACTAATGGTGATAGTGTGATAGACGTGATAGGTATGACAGGAGCTATATTTGTTTGTGTGATAGGTGATGGCATAGACTGGGACATGATGGCTGTGATAGGATTTGAGTTTTGTGATATTGGTGGTGTGATAGGTGATGATGGTATGATGGGGGAAGGCATAGTTGGTGGCACACTGATAATGGAACTTTGTCCGTCATTCTGTTCGGATGAACTGTTCGAACCCGGACTTAGTGTAGGTTCGGGAAGGTTTTCCAATTTAAATCTGAAATATAATATTATTGTGTATACAAAATTTTAAAATATTAAAAAATATAATATAAAATTATTTTGATTTTATTGAATCTTACATTAACTAAAAGTTACACCAATCCTTAATATTACCTAGCAATAAAAGTTTATAATGTAATATAATGAAAATTATAATTATTTTAATACATAATCAATTTGATGGCATAATACTTAGAGGTTGCAACTTTAATCCCTGCATATAAATTTAAAATTGACCATCAGCTTTTTGTAGATTTTTTCTAACAATAACAATAACAAGGTTTAACAATATCAAGGATTGACAACATACGAGTTTATAGTTAAGAACTTCTTATACTTACTAAAATACTTCAAACAAAAATATACACCCAAATTAAGTAATCGATTCATTGAAGTCAGTCACAGCTATTATTAAACAAACACGAAATCAAAAAAAAACTTACCCTAAATCTAAACCATAACAAAAACGAGATTATAAAAAAAAATTAAGTTATTCTTATAAAAAATACTGAGATTCAAAAATTTTCGTTTAATGACTTCACTCACCTAACACTTTTCTTATCTTCTTCGAAACTTGGCGTTTGCTTCGCTTTGCCCAATACAGCACTCTCTGCCTTCCTGTGTAATGAATCCGATGTTTTCTCCCTTAATATACCCTTTGGTGGATCGCTTTTAGTAACAGATTCTACATTAAGTGACTTCTCTGTATCTGGACTTGGCAAATTTGAGCGAGATATCTTGAGAAACATGTTGCCTTTACCTTTAAATATATGAAATAAGAAATTTAATAACCCTAAATTATTAAAACAATATCATTCGGCAAATAGATCATTTTACGTATACATTTTTTAATTCTCGTATACAGTATTAATTTATTCAAGTGTAAAACTCGCTTCATAGAAACAGATTCCTAAAAACAGCTCTATTTTGATTTTTATTTTATCAAAAATCTGTTACGTATTATCAAAATCGAGTTGTATAACATATATTGACAAACTTTCAAGTAGCACTTGTCGCTAAAACTTACCAGTCAAAGGCAACCCCTTATCTACTTTGGCAGATGCTAACAACGAGCTAAAATTCTCCTCTTCGGGACTTGTTAATACATTCATTTTTAAATCTATTATCTCTGATTGTTGTTTAAATAGCATTTTTGGCCTTTCAAAAGTCGTCCGACCTAGTATATCTCTGTCTGATGTGTTCCGTATAAGTGGTTTAGGAGTCATTGTGCTATCTACACTCCTTCTTAAGGGTGATATTCTCAATTCGGCTAGCTTTTTATCTAATCTTGAAAGGGGCAGTGGGGGTCTCCCTAAAGGGGTTAAACGTCTATTATGTACTAAAGTCGAATTCACATCTTTTACGTCATTTTGCTCACTGTCAGTACTAAGATCGTCATCATCGCTTTCTACTTTTGTTTCTACTCGTTCTAGATTTTTGGTGTTTTCTTCTGATGTTAATAGTTCCTGTAATTTGTAAGAGGAGAGTATAATAGTATTATATCTCCACTTTCCCATTTAATTCAAAAAAAAAGAAGCTGTTTTAAAAATACTAAAAAGTATAAAACATGCATTATTTTGGCGAATGTAAGTAGCCAAGTAGGTATGTGCCTTGATATTCATATTGAAGTTATAAATATTTTTGAGAGATTATATGTGGTTCTGTATTTTACCTATGCGAAACGTCTTTCCTAGAAAATGTTGAGCATGCAAAGTTTTTTAACTATTATTTATTTGCAAATTACACTAAAACCGGACACGTGATATCTAAAACGATAAATGCCAGTTGGATCCAAGACCAACGTAACGTGGAAATCGATAAATTATAAATTGACTTATAAAAAAATTAAACTTCTATTTTTTAAGTACTTTTTCTAAGTTTTTGAGATGGAAAGCGAAAATGTACTACTTTTCAAAACATTTCACACAAAGTTACTTAAAGTAATTACCGGATTTAAAGCGATTTCCTTAGAGTAAACATGTTTGTTTGCATTAATATGACGGCGTTTGATGTTTAATCAGAGTAGTATTCACTATTGGGGTCGGATGTAATTTGCAATATTGCATATCAATCAGCTGATGGAAATTAGATGGAAATACAAAACACTTGACATTTATGCCTATATTCTATATGTATTCGTAATTTCCTCAGACATAGCAATATTTTAATTTCACGGCGTGTCATGACGTATATATCCAAGTGTTCACAGGTTCGATGCTCTAACTAATGTATATTTTTTAAGATTATCGGCATTTGAACTAAATACATTTATATGTAAATTACTACAATATTTTTTTAAATAACGCTATGATCAGGGCCCACTAGGATGCCTTCGTTAGGTTTTGAGTAGTATAATAACAGACACTCTGATCAGTGGAGACCACACCAGGAGCTCGTTACATTAATATAATAAGAATGCATCAAATGAATAATAGCTTACAGCAAAAAAAAATGCATGAATTTGCTAATCTTTTTTCGCCTCCTTCCTTTAAAACAATTTATATTGAGTATCTATTTGCGAAATTCTATATATATATACACCAAAAAGAGCACAAATATATTATATAAAAGATAAAGTATGGACTTTAAAAATTTCACATATCAAAATTACTATCTGAAGCCTATTCAAGCAGTGTATCAGGGCAAAGGAAAATGTTATATACATTAAAAAAGTAAAATAGTTCGATGTAAATATGTTAGAAAGCAAAAAATACATAAATTATTAAAACAAATTATACACACCTGTACAGAAGCACACGTGTCATCTTGCATCGACGCATCCCGAGCTTTCTTCACTAGTTCCCTATAAACGTGATCTAACGGATGCTCCCATTGAGTGTTTTTCGTGTCTTCATTGTAGTAGTAATGTGTTTGAAGTTTTTCATCGAAACTAAAGAAATATATATACATAGATACACATAGTAACCACTCGTAAGTTTTTTTTTTCAGAATATTATGTATGGAAGAGATTACACATATAGACATATTACAAGACTTGCGCGATAAACAATAGCATTCCCAAGGAGGGTTGACGTCAGGCAGGCGGCCGGTCGTAAAACTTTTGCCAAGTCCTATCCCCAAGTGATTGGGAAATGGGCAGGGAGAAGAAGAACAAGAAGATTAGAGTTCATACCTAATCATATTTATCTATTAGATATTCATATCTTAAAATATTGTAGGCTGGCACAGACTTCGTAAATATCTGATTAGGTATTTATTCTGAATGAAAACCCCTGTTTAGTTATTTTTAACATTTTAGTGACTGAAAGTCCATTTTTTTTATAGTCAACATCTACTATGTGTGTTTCTAATGTTCTTAATGTAAGTAGTTATAGCATGTTTATGTTAAAGCCACACCTTGGTTTCTGCAGGAGTAGACATGCTATTGCATGACTACTATTAAAATTTTCAATTTGGTTTAAAGGATGTTAAATATAGGTTTTTTTTGTTCATAGCAGTATTAAAATTTAGCTTGTTTGAAATTAAAATATAAATATAAAAATAAATAATAAAAGACCAACTGACAACATAACCAAAGCAATATTGTTAAAGAGCATGTTACTCAGGCGTCAGCATAATTTAAAAGATGAATTGTTAAAGACTTGCCCTTTACTCCCATCATTTAAATTTTAAACTACATTTTAGATAAAAAAATAGTTTGTAACTTTTTTAACTTTTATAGTAAAACAATAAATTATTAATCAGATATGGAAGTCAAAAATTAAACTCACTAAGCTTTCCATGGTGCTGGCAACGCTTGCATGAGACCATCTCGAGCCAGTGGCAAGAGATGGCTCTCACTTTCAGGGTCGATGCCCAATTGGCAGGCATAATCAGATATTTCTATAACAAAAATGTTTATGAATAAACTTTGTTTCTACTATATAAATATTAGAATTAATAATTTTTAAATAGCAGTATTGTAAGTATTAAGCTATTTTTATACAAGACTATATATACAGGCAGGCCACCAATATATAATTGTTTGAATAAAATAAGTACCAAGTAATCAAATGCAATAAATGTTATAATCAACCATACTTGAATAAAAAAAAACCAAGTCCGAGTAAAATAAGTCAATTTTAATGTAGATAATGTTTATTATAAAATAGCTAAAAATTAAACAATCATCACAAATTAATATATGACCATTTATCATGATACTTAGGATAATTATATTAATTTAAAATTGTGACTAGCAAATTTTTAATTGTTAAAGAAATTCTGCACATATCAGATTTATTTATAAAATCAATTATAATTAATGACTTAAGTCAAAATAATGCAAAAAATATTAATGAAAAATCTACATTCATACAAATACAAACAATACAGACCCTCTGCAGAAGGCTGGCTATTCTCATCGAATATCTCGCGGCACACCACGGCCGACGGTGAGCTCATATTTGGATATCATAGTTTACTTCATTTTAAATGGATTTTGGGCGTAATAACATCATATTTATTCGTAAATTTTTTTTTATCCGTTATTGAATAATCGACAAAGATCGAAACATATCTCCACTGCAAGAAAATTCTGTCAACTAAATGTATGATGACAGCTGTTGTCAATTGATAATAATAAAAATTTAAATCTGTTAATGGATTGTCTATGTCCTATAATTAAATATAATGGTCCAAACTTACCCATTTATTTATTTTATATTAGTAATTTAAGATTTAAGAGTATTTTAATTTTCTTTTAATACTTATACATATTTAAATCTGCAATTAAAACTTTTTTCCTTTAAAAAAATATTCGCTAAGTTTAACTCTTTAAATATCATACTATTAATCTTATTAATACTTTGATTTTTATCCGAGTGCGCAACGAGCGAGGAAAATCTGTTTATCAGTCTTTGTGCATTTTACGTATGTATGTACGTATGTTTGTTCCTATGTGGCGTTCTAGAGTAGTAGAGACCAAACGCGTGGGTCGATTTTGATCATAAGTCGTTAGATTCCTCTTGATTACACGAGTGTTTTGTGATATATAAAATAGTAAAAAATGAAAATGACGGATTTCAGGAGCCAATTTATGTATCTTCCAAGCCAATCGAATTAGGTATCAAAAATAATGTTTTTAAGAGGCGATAACAAAAATATATACTATTTATGTATTGAAAAGTAATTTTGGATAAAAAGTTACAAATCTAACTTCAAATGTCTGATTGGTAAAAACTACAAAGCTGTAAATAAAATATATACTATAAAAATAAAAAACCTGACTGCATAAAAGCTAACTAAAAACATGAAAACAAGTTGACGAACGTTTATAGACATATTTATAGACCGGCTTAAAACCAATCCGTTTAAAACAAAAAACTGGTTAAAACCGTAATAAATAATTTTTTTTTATTTAAAATGTTTGGTGTTTATGACTATGTTTTTCTTAATTATAACTACCTACATTTTGTTGATTTTACCAAGGTAGGGATATGACGGAATATCTATAAACTGTGTAAAGATTTTTTATATGTTTGATATATTGATATACTTAGCGGGTTTAGTTCTAGTTGGTCCATCTGACCAAGCGTAGTTATAACCTACCTAAGTTATTAAACTCTATTAAAAACTCTGTGTTGGTAAATAAACATTTTTTTCAATGTTCTCAAACGATATAAATAATCAATTTGATGACAATTGACAATGATAGGTGATCAAAAATTGCCCACAATAAATATGTAAAACACAATTCTTTTTTATTTTTGTAGGCAAGTTTTCAATGGTTTAAAACTATTTATTTAGGGTTTAAAACAGCAACAATACATTTAAAACGTTTTAAATCGATTGTTTTCAATCTATAGTGAGTAATTATAATTTGTGAGTATGTCACTCACAAGTTATGTACATCTCACGGCAAGGTTGAAACGTGATGTCTCCGACTATTTTTAAAATATGTTTTTTTCTACTGTTTTTTATATAAACTATACATCTTACTGCACTATCGTACAAACTGTATAGAAATGCTACACATGTATTATTCTTTACTCTATGATAAAAGCAATAATTAGATAAAAATGTGTTTATGATTACAATGACTTGTCAAATGAATTTTCTTTATCTGCTATCCAAAGAGTATAGTTATAAACTGCTGCTATCTATATGTAGCTGTCTAGCAGCCTAGCTGTCAAATTTGTCATGAACATTGAGATTGAACAGTGAACAATCTTCAATTTCCTTGAACGACGCTAAAAACTAAGGCTTTTTTTAAGAAAAAATATTGCAAAAATGGCTACTGTTAAAGACGTCGCTACCCTTTACCAAAATTTAAAAACAGAATGGGCCAAAAAACCTCGCAAACTTGATAAATGCGGTGAACTTCTAAACAAAATAAAGGTAAGGACCATGACTAGTCAAATCATTTTATGGTGGACAACAAACTGAAATTGTTACGATAAAAGGTTGAAAATAATAATATTTCTAAATAATATTTCATAATTCCTTTATTTCCAGATTGCGTTAACACAGCTTACTTTTCTACCAAGCAATAATACATCCGCTAATCAGAAAGAATTGATACTAGCTCGAGATGTTTTGGAAATTGGTGCACAGTGGGCTGTAGCCGCTAAAGATGTAAAAGCATTCGAAAGATTCATGTCGCAATTGAAATGTTACTATTTTGATTACAAGTAAGTATAATTTTCAGTTCCTGTTGAAAATCTTTCAACAGTATTGAAATTAAACATTATAGATGTGGTTGTATTAAGTATTCATTAAAATTTTACACTTAAAAAAGCAATCAGCTATAATATACTTCTATGAATTTAAATATCTTTTTTTGCAAATGAACATTTATTCATATTGCTAAACTTTTATTTCTACTGCTTTCTGTATTTTATATGAGTGTATTAATTTCAGAGACCATTTACCAGAGTCTGCATTTATGTATCAACTCCTTGGACTTAACTTACTTTTCTTATTATCTCAAAATCGTGTAGCCGAGTTTCATACTGAACTTGAACGTCTCCCAGTTGACGTGATAAGAGCTGACCCTTATGTGAAACATCCACTAGCTTTGGAACAATATTTGATGGAAGGAAGTTATAATAAAATATTCTTGGCTAAGGTAGAACATTTATCATTTTTATTAATTTATACATCATATTTAGCAAAAGGTTTATAGTTTAGAATTTTTCTTACATAATCAAACAGTAATATCCTGAATTTATATATAACATGCAATATTGTAATCTTTAATTTTTTTAATTTCAGGACAATGTCCCAGCAGAGAGCTACACCTTATTCATGGACACCCTTCTGGATACAGTTCGAGGTGAAATTGCAGCTTGTATTGAAAAAGCATATTTATGTATATCTTGTACAGAAGCTGCTCGACGATTGAACTTGTCTTCTCAGCAGGCTGTACTTGAATATGGGAAAAAGGTAATTATAAATTGCTGTTCATTAATATATTTTTTATGTATTACCATGACTGTTTTGACTTTTATTGTGTTTTAATTTGAATATTGCCTTTAAATTTTTGTTTTAAAAGGAATAAAGAAGGTTACTTTAACTTCATTCTATGATTTTATATCTATACTAATATTATAAAGAGGCAGAGTTTCTTTGTTTGAACACTCTAATCTCAGGAACAACTAATCCGATTTGAAAAATTATTTTTGCATTAAATGGCCCATTTATTGAAGACTATAGGCTATAACATCATGCTATTACCAAATGGAGCGGAGCAGTAGTATTATATATAGTATATATCTATTCCATATTAACCTTTAAAAGGTGAGCCCCTAGTTTGTAATAATTCTAATAAAACTGTTTTATTATAGAGAAACTGGGTATTAGGAGCAGACAATTGTTATCACTTCAATGCTTCAGAAGAAACTTGTGCATTAGCAGCTGGAGTCTTCCCATCATCAGAACTTGCTGAGCAAACCATTGAATATGCTAGACATCTTGAAATGATTGTGTAGATACTATAATTTTTTTAATAATAAACCATATTTAAAATCTTGTTTTATTTAACACAAAGAGTAAGAAGAATTATTCAATTTTAATGTATTTATTATGAACTAGCATTGTCCGTGGCTCCGCCCGCGTTCAGATGACCAAAAACCAAATTCTTAGGTTTTACATATTACTATACTCTTACATTGCAGTTTTTGTATTTTTTCTCAGAAACGAGATAGACCCGGATAATCAGCTACCATCATACCAAATTTCATCAAAATCCTTCCAGTGGTTTTTCTGTGATGTGGTAACAGACAGACAGACAAAAATTCTAAAAACTATAGATTCGGCCTCTTTATGAATAATGTCTATTTCAAAAAGATTTTCCAAAAAATATTTAATGTACAGATTTGGATTAGTTACAATTTTATTATAATAATGTATATATGTTGCTGTGTAATTTAATTAAAGTATTAATTATTATGGATGAATTATATTTTGATTTTACCTGAAGAAATGAAGCAAGATATAAAGAGCATAAAAAAAAGTTTGTCTAAAAAAACAAAAAAAAATATTTTTAAATATTTATTCCACTGTTGCATTTCTACACAACATTATTAAGACATTAATGATTGAATATCGTCTAATTTCAGCAGCTTTGCAAAATACTCCAATGCATGTTGAAAGTGCCAGCTCTTTGATTCCAAACACCTGAAATAATAATACACAATAACAATAAAAAAAGCGAATACCTGAAAAATATTGATTTTAATTAAAGAAATGAATATATTGTAAGTCTTGTAATATAATACTTTGAATGTAATGCAATTATTTCTAAAAACTATCACAAAAAAACTTCAGTCCTAAAATAAATTTATTTTTAAAAATAATATGAAATCAGAAAATAATAATAATAATTTATAGATTGTATAGTAATCATTTTATTCACCTCTCACTTGCTTTTTCATTTAATTCTGTAATCTTCATGAATGTATTTATGAGTCTCTTTTTGCTTTCATCATCTGGAGTTGCTTCAAATTTTAAATTTAATACTTTTTTCGGAACCTGAAACAGAAATGTTACTTTTATTTCGTTATAAAACATTGAAAAAGATAATCGTGCATAGTTAGCTTTAGATCTCAAATATTTTTTTATCACATGGCAACAATTCCATTGATTCGGCGACGCTGCTGTCAAACATTGTAATCTGCGACGAAGACAGAACAAAATTATTTTCGATCACAATTCTAAACATTATAAATGATGAAGAAGCATCAAACTAGACAAAAAACTATAAATGACCCAGTTATCGTGTCACGGGTCAAAAATTACCTCGCCGAAAACGTGGACAAGACTTATGTAGATGTTAGTCAAATGGCGCGTTCTCTCAAAGAGCGCTATCGTGAATACAGCAACAGAGGCGACAATGCGTTTTGTCAACTGGTTGAAAGTGCCTACAAAGTAGTATTACAAAGATACGGTCTAGAGCGTCCGTCTACGTCTGAGGGTTCCGAAGAAGAATCCGATTTAGAGTTATTAGACGAAAACAACAGTGCACTTAATGACCGTTTATTAGCTATGTACAAGATGCAGGATAACAAACGGACGTCGGCCACCCGCAGAGCGGCCGACAAATCTGGCGAACCTATTGATATTCTTAGCAGTGATGAAGACGGCAACGCGGCACCGAAAATTCCAAAAATCAATGATCAAATAACTATCACACCACACATACCGTCGCGTAATGCCAACAATACGCCCGCAGAAAATCCACCGAAACACCAACAAAACCAAAATGTCAGTGAAAAAAAGCGAAAAGTTGAAATAAATAAGAGTGCAATACTAAAGAAAAAGGTTGAATTTGCGCCAGTTAAAAACGTTAAGGTTAGTTTTGAGGATATAGGCGGTATATCTGATATTATTACTCAAATATGTGATTTAGTGTTACACATGAAACATCCTGAAGTATATTCACAGTTAGGAATAAAATCTCCTAGAGGTGCTCTATTACATGGACCACCAGGTACAGGAAAAACCTTATTAGCACATGCGATAGCTGGTAAGCTACAATTGCCACTCATAGCAGTCACTGGAACAGAATTAGTTGGTGGAATGTCAGGTGAATCTGAAGAGAGAATCAGAGAGCTTTTTGAGAAAGCAACATCAGTGGCTCCATGCATTTTGTTCATTGATGAAATAGATGCTGTCTGTGGGAACAGAATGAATGCACAGAAAGATATGGAAAAAAGAATGGTTGCTCAACTATTGGCAAGTTTAGATAATTTATCTGAAAGCAGTGCCTCGGTACTTGTTCTCGCTGCAACAAATAATCCAGATACCTTAGACCCCGCATTAAGAAGAGCTGGTCGACTTGAACAAGAGATTACTTTAGGCATACCATCATTAAAAGCTAGGAAAGAAATACTTACAATTCTTTGCAAAAATTTAGCTTTAAGCAGTGATATAGATATGAATAATTTAGCTCAAATAACACCAGGATTTGTAGGAGCTGACTTACAAGCTCTTGTAAATAAAGCAAGTACTTATGCTGTTAAGAGAATATTTTCAGAAATCCAAGTGCATAATAAACAACAGTTATTGAATAATATTGAAGAAGCTAAACCTGAGGAAATACCTGTTATTCCAAATGGAGATGGAGCGAGTGAAGAGTCAGCAAAAGAACTTAATGAGGATCCAGAAATCACAAATACAGAACAGCCACCACAAACTGAGCAACCTGAACCCACACAGGAACCTATTAATGGCGATGATCCAATTGTAAACAATCACACAATAGTCCCAGAAGTGAAACCATTAGATCCTGTTGATGAAGTAATAAGCCTTCTTGAAGATAATCTCCCTTACACATCTGACCAGTTAAAAGGTCTAGCTATAAGATATGAAGACTTCCTAAACGCTTTAAAAACAACAAAACCCTGTGCTGTGAGAGAGGGTATTGTTACAGTACCTGATGTTTCTTGGGAAGATGTGGGCTCATTGAGTCAAGTTAGAAAGGATTTACAGTTGGCTGTGTTAGCACCTGTAAAATATCCCGATCAACTAAAGAAACTTGGTCTGTCAGCTCCTAGTGGCGTGTTATTATGTGGACCTCCAGGCTGTGGTAAAACTTTGTTAGCAAAAGCCGTTGCCAATGAGGCTGGTGTCAACTTCATTTCAGTGAAAGGTCCCGAGTTATTAAACATGTATGTCGGAGAGAGTGAACGCGCAGTTCGAACATGTTTCCGACGAGCGCGAAATTCCGCTCCTTGTGTAATATTCTTTGACGAATTTGACGCATTGTGCCCACGAAGAACCTCTCAAGACAACAACGGAGCAGCAAGAGTAGTTAATCAATTGTTGACCGAAATGGATGGCATTGAAAGTCGTGAGGGAGTTTTTGTGTTGGCAGCTACAAACCGACCTGATATCATAGACCCAGCTGTCCTAAGACCCGGAAGGTTAGATAGGATCATGTACGTCGGAATGCCTGGCACTGAAGACAGGTTTGATATACTTCAAAAGATTACAAAAGGTGGCACGAGGCCACAGTTGGGTCCTGATGTGTCTTTGAGGATGGTTGCAGAATTAACAGAAGGTTATACTGGTGCAGACTTGTCTGGCCTAGTTCGGGCTGCCGCTACCAATTCCTTAACAAACCACATCGCAAATAATACTTTAGAGGGAGACATTTTTGTGTCCTTTGAAGACTTTAGGGCAGCACTTTCCAAGTGTAAGCCTTCAGTGTCGCTTAAAGAAAGTCTGCATTACCAGAAGCTAAGATTGAAATATGCTGGTGGGGATGAGAAGGAGATGGAAATGGAGACTGAACTAACAAATGAAGAATCAATGGATACCGTGTAATGTCTACTTGGTGTATGTTAGATTAGTATCACGTGATTCACGTCCTATATTGTGTAATGTATAGTGCCAAGTCACTTCCATTTTTATTGCTTTTCAGTTCAAATTAATATAGATATTTTTTTTCATTATGGAAGTATCGTAAAGTATGTATGTATATATTTAAGTATCAATATATGTTTAGCGAATTTTGAATCTGATGTTAAACTATAATAATCGCATGTAATAAGCCTTAAATATTCGACATATTTTTGTGATATGAGTGATACTTTTGGGTAGAAATCTCATTAACCAAATGTCGGCACATTTTAAATTCAGTAATGAATAAAAAATATTTTTACTATAATAGTTTTTCTTTCTTTTCTTCAAATTAATTTTCTATAATGTAAATAATATACAATAATAATATATAATAATAATGTACATTATGTGCTTAAAAAGTAATTTCTATTAATTATTTCCTCTAAACACCATAAAATTCCACCTGCTTTCTGTATGAGATTAGTACAATGAAGTCTTAAGCTTATATTTGGATTTTTAATTCATTAACAGCATAACAAATTAATTAATGCATATATATATCCAATAACTTTTTTATTCTTAAACGATTTAGTAAATAATTTTAATTTTTTTAAATTTACTTTTTAGGTATTAACTAAATAATATTAAATTGTCTTTGATTGTGTTACTCATATCATTGACTCTTGTTTCATTTAACTATCATATTATTATTATTTTTTCGTGGATGAATCCTATGCACAATGATAGCTAGCACACATTAGTAGCACGGCAGTCCTTCAGTATTTAACCCAAAAAAATATAGGATAAACAATAAAAGTTAGGGTGAAAATGACAGATTTAAAACCATTTTGTAAATTGCAATTATATTCATGTACCTAATAATATAAATATTATTAAGTAAAAATAGTAATTTAATATATGCCGATAAGTGTTTCTGTTATTTATTTAACTGGAAACTTACCGCTTGTCTTTGAGTACGTTTTCAATAGATAAAAATAGTTATTATAATGATGCGTACCTTAAGAGATACAAAAATTCTATAGCAGACCTTTTCGTGAAATAGTAAATTCGAATTTTAGGTAGTTTTTAAACGATTTCTATTTTCGCCCTGACAACCCCTAGGAAGACTTACAAACTCCTCTATCTTTTGGTCAAAGTCCCATTACAATCGGTTAATCTCTTTCAAAGATTACCCCCACAGAAACAGAATGACAGACAAAAATTTTAATTTTGTTTAGGTACTGGTATATCAATAACTATTTACGTGAGAAAACAGTTATTTTGAAATCACAGACAGACACTTAATTTTTATATGTATGTAGGTATAGATTAACAAAGTAAGATATTTTTAATACCATTAAATTAAATAAAAAAGAATATATATATATATATATATATATATATATATATATATATATATATATATTATGCAATGAAATATCAAAGTATATGAAAAAAGTATTAAATTTTCTCTACTACATTTAGTTATAAATTAAGAGAATAATTCCATATCGAGAATATTAGGTACTCCAACTTTTATAAAAGTGAGAAAAATAAAAAAAGGAAATGAAGCTATCGATAATTAAATCATAATTAAATAGCTATTCTGACTATACATATGCTGTGAGTTTATAAGAATTCCTTCCCTTCCCTTGAATCCCTTGAATGGGACTCGAACCCGCGATCTCCACTATAGAGGCAGATACTCAGATCATACGATACTAGGAGAGCATAAAGACGCATATAGCAAAAGTCATATATAAGAAAAAAGAGTACGGGAATTCAAATGAATAAATACTCTTTTCATATTTTGTTTAAATCTTATTTTTTTTTATTTAGATCTGTAAAACTAAAATTATTTACTAGCAGCTTGCCCTCGCTTCGATAGGGTAATCCCTAGGCAAGTTTTAATTTTTAGTAATTCTTTTTCTAAAATAAAAGTACCCTATGTTACTCCTTATAACATCAGCTATCTGCCAATGTATGTTTCGTCCTAATCAGTCCAACCGTTTCGGAGATTAGTCGGAACAAACAGACGGACAAAAATTAAAAAAATATGTTTTTTCTTATAAGTGCCGTATAAAATTTCATAAGCGTTTAGTAAAAAGCTGTTATTTTGACATTACAGACACTTCAATTTTATTTAGCTGTATAGATTTCGCGATTAGCTCATCTAACTCCCTATAATATGTATATAGGTTCCCACTCTCGCTTTTTTCTAGTTTTGGTGATAATAGACAATGAATATGACACACAAACTGACAAACATCGTTACATTTTTAACACTAATATAAATATGTAATCAAATTGTGACCTATTTTAAACTGTCGTATCAAAATGTCCTATTTGATACCATCGAGCTAATATGATGATGGAGACAGAATATATTTATTTATTTATAATAATAAATTCAACGCTCGTTCATCAACCGGTTTATTTAAAACTAGCGACTCCCCATACATACTCTCATCCCTATTTCCACCCTCTCAAGGGATGATTTCTGGGATAAAAGTATCCTATCTCCTTCCCAGGGTCTCAAACTATCTTCTTACCAAATTTCATCTAAATCGGTTCAGTAGACCCAGAGATTAGCCCCTACAACGTCACAAACTCACAAACTTTATCTAATATCAGTATAGATAAATAAATAAATAAACCGGTTAATTCCAGAAACGTACGTGTATCCACGTACTAAGCAATTTACCGTTACATTGAAAAGCGGGTTCGGTTTGGGTTCATTCATCATTGACCAAAACCGGTTACAAAAATCGAACAGGTTTCCGAGGCCTGGTTTTGACAAGTCTGTCATATTTAATTTTAATAGTATATAAAAAAATATATCTCACCGCTAAAATTTTAAATGCCGAATTAGCATATTCCTTCGACGGTTCATCCCAATATATCATTTCATTGTATATTTTGTATTCGCAGCCATTTTTAGTTTTCAAATGGATGGTTCTAGAAAATGCTACTAGAGGCTCGTCGTCTGCTAACGTGTCAGTTGTTATTTTTAATATACCTGTTATTTTAATGAAAGTCGATGTGTCCTGTGGAAATTAACATAATCAAAATATTTAAATAAGTTTCAAAATATATGTCCTTTGCGTGCAATTCGTTGTTTTTTTTGCTGGCTTTGGCTTAGTGGTGGTGGGTTCGAGTCCCGCTGGGGGCATTCTTTTGTGTGATGACCACGAATGTTTGTACTCTATTCATGGGTTTATACTTATAATATGTATGTATATGTGTAGTGTATCAACTATCTGGTATCCATAACACAAACCTCGTACCATTTAACTAGATGGTGCTGTGTGTTAATGTCCAAACATATTTATAGTTATTTCTTTAGTATCCTTGAAAAGCCCTTTTATATTAACAAATTATTTTATTCAGTCTGTTTTTACCTTAAATTTATTAGTGTAAAAAAGTGAAATAAAAAGTTTCAGAGATTACTTCGTACATCCAATTTTACTTTCTTGATAATATTAATTAGAATTCATGTAAATTAATGAAAAACAAAAAAAAAACCGACAAAAGTGTCCAAAAATGGCTGGCTTAAACTATTAATATATAATATGTTGTATGTATGTATGTGCACATTACGTTTTAAATGATTATAATAACTTACATTATGAAACATAACATCTACTGTAAAGGTGGTTGGGTCGTGTTGAAAATTCGGCCATTTTCTAACTAATTTTTCTATATTAGCCGCTCCCTCGACTCTATCAAAATTTCCTTCGAGAATCGTTTGACTCTTTATTAAGAGATTTCGAGTGTATTTATTTGTGTTGTAACCTGTGAACAAATTATATTTAAAATCTGTTTAAAAATATTTTAACAAGTTAAAAAGTGGTCAATTCTTGCTTCTTAATTGCAATAATAGCTTATGTTAAAATATAAAATCTTTAAATCTATACATATAATAAAATTGTAACTAAGCCGAATCTGTACATTAAATATTTTTTGGAAAATCTTATTAAAATAGACATATATGTATACATATTGATACAGAGGCCGAATCTATAGTTTTTAGAATTTTTGTCTGTCTGTCTGTCTGTCTGTTACCGCATCACAGAAAAACCACTGGAGGCATATTGATGAAATTTGGTATAGTGATAGCTGGTTAACCGGGTCAACATACAGGATACTTTTTACTGAGGGAAAATGTTTCATTTCTGAGAAAAAATGCAAAACCTGCAATATAAGAGTATACTAATATGTAACACCTAAGAATTTGGTTTTTGGTCATTTGAATGCGGGCGGAGCCGCGCGCAATGCTAGTTGTAAATAGATTATAAAAATAGCAACCCAAATTATTTGAAAATTGTTAAAATATGACAACACTAATTAGATTTTAGATTTATTATTATTTATAAATTTCACGGTGTTTTGATGCCTTTTGTCTTTTTTCTATTTTCCGCGAAATGATCCGAAAAAATTGTTTTATTTAATACTATCATTTTAGGTTTTAACTTTTAGTATAGATGTCTCAGAGATAAATCATAAGATATTTTCCCGCAGTAAAAAATATCCTATATGTTGACCCGGATAACCAGCTATCACCATAGCAAATTTCATCAAAATCTGTCCAGTAGTTTTCTCGTGTCTCCCAGACATACAGACAGATTGACAAAAATTCTAAAAACTATATATTCCAAGAAGATCTAAGATTTTCCAAAAAATATTTAATGTACAGATTCGGCTTAGTTACAATTTTATTATATGTATAAATATAGGCAGTGGCTTAGATACTGGCCTACCTCTATTAAATATATAGTGAAAATTGAAAAGAAAACATATATTTACTTACGGAAATTATTTTTGCCAGTGATGGTCATGACGGCATTTTTATGATACATTTCTTTCACTTCTCTATCATCGGCTTCACATTCTAACAATGGGAAAAAAACTTCTAGAAACTTCGACGTTATTCCATGAGCATCTTCCAAACAGTAATTTCTTTTAAAACTGGGAAATTCGCCTTTAAGGGGTATTGGCACTCCATCCTTTTGTAAAAAATATAAAAAGAATATAAAGGCTGCACTTCTTTTTATTATAAAACTAGCCCAAGAAAAAAAACATTTATCCCACGGGAACCGAACATTTTTCCGGGATAAAAAGTAGCCTATGTGCTTTTCTAGACTAATCATCTGTGCCAAATTTCATCCAAATCTGTTCAGCTGTTCTGGTGTGATTGAATAACATCCAAATATCTAAACTTTCACATTTATAATATTAGTAAGATCATAAACATGTTAGAATAATCTTACATAGTTAATATATAGTAACATCCTATACACACATAGTTTTTAGATTTTTTGTCTGTCTGTCTGGGAACGTATCACGAAAAAACCACTAGACAGATTTTGATGAAATTTGGTATGATGATAGCTGGTGATCCGGGTCAACATATAGGATACTCTTTCCTGTGGGAAAATATCTCATCTCTGAGTAATCTACACTAAACGTTAAAACGTACCTAGGGACGAACCCGAGCGGAGCGAGTGTGAAACGCTAGTCTATACATTTATACAGATAAATAAAATTGAAGTGTCTGTTTGTAATGTCAAAATACTAGCGTTTTACTAAATGCGTATGAAATCATATAATTATATATATTTAATTTAAAAAAAAATTGTCTGTCTATCTGTTTGTTCCGGATAATCTCTGAAACGGCTAGACTGATTTTGACGGGACTTTCACTGGAAGATAGCTGATGTTATAGGGAGTATATGTTACTCATACTTTTATTTTAGAAAAAGAATTAGGGTTCCGCTCAAAAAAAAATTAAAACGGGACCGAACCCGAGCGAAGCGAGAATAAGTCGCTAGTTGAATATAAAAATTTTGCTAATTTTACTCACCAGTTCCTTCAAAGTGGAAAACATTTTCTTAACAACTTTCATGTAATGATCTGAATCTATATAATCCAAACAAAGGGGATTCCCCTGTAGATATAATTTTTGTAATGGCAGATATCTGTTTGACATCAGTAGGAGTACACTGTCTAAGCAATTGTTTGATAAATTCAACACTCTTAATTTAGGCACCGTTTCGTTTAGATTGAAATTTTCCAGTGATCTGAAAAAAAAGTAATTTGAAAATATAATTCACACATGGTAGAAGTTGAACTTAATATTATATATTTGTCAGACAATAACAACGGTTGCCATGGCAATATCTCATTCTCTCGCCGGCTTAATCCTATATATTTATATGTTTGTCTCTTTCTAGTGTCGCATTTCTGTTTCATCGAGTTTCAAATCACAACGATTCTAAAGAAGTTACACTTCAAAAAATAAATGAGTTTTGCAGTTTTACATGAAAATATACGGTACTGTTTTACTCTTATTACTCAGAGAGCCAGAGTGTCATAGAACTAAACATGAAGCCAAACAATAATTAATGTTTTAAAATATTACTAATTTATTAATATCCATACTAATATTATAAATGTGCAAGTGTTTGTTTGTTTGTCCTTCTTTCACGTCGAAACGGAATAACGGATTGGTGTGATTTTTAGTGCGTAGAAAGTTGGAGGGCTGCAGAGTGACATAGGCTACTTTTTATCGTGGGAGATTACTTAATTCCCACGGGAAAATACGATATAATACAATCCAAAAAATATTTATTATCAGAAGTACTAGAAACTTGGTATATGTACTCTTCAAGAAAATTAAATAAATACGTGTCATAGCATTTTTCAAAATTTATCCTATAAGGGGGTAACATAGGGGATGAAAGTATGTATGAAACTACCTTTTTAGAGAATTCTTAATAGTTTTAGCGCGAGCGAAGCCGTGGGTTCTGCTAGTATTATATATTAAAACTAATCTTACTTCTTACTAATATTATAAATGTGAAAGTTTGTGAGTATGGATGTTTGTTACTCTTTTAATCTGGATGAAATTTGGCACAGAGATAGATTATAGTCTGGAATAACACATAGTCCATAGGCTACTTTTTATTCCGGAAAAATAATAAAAACGGTTCCCGTGGGATAGATTTGTTATTGTTTTCTTAGTAGTACATACATAATATTTTAAAATAGTATACAAATAACAATTTAAGTATACTAAATCTTTACACGACACTTTCTCGCTTACACGAAGGAGAATAAAGGTAACAATATAAATCGAAACGTACAAACAGAAGGTATTATAAAGTATAAACTCACGTTATTTTATTATTAGATAGATCAAGCTCAGTAATTTGGTCCCATGCAATGTTACTTTGAATCTCCAACAGCTCGGCCTGATTGAACACACTGTGTAGTGGATAGTATATGAAGTGACTGATATCTGTAATAATAATTAATAACTAAATTTTTATTAAAACAGGTACAGCAACTTACGAGTCGATTTAAATAAATTATTTTACGCTTATGGTATTATTTTCTAAGTTAAGTATGTAGGATTATATAATTATTTCCAAGATAATCACTTGTCTTACGGTGAAGGAAAATTGACGACACGTTAGGCTCATAATACTCTTTTAGATTTACGCAAATATTTGACATTTTAAATAAAACTATCTTTTCGGTTTTGTTCGGGAATTTATTTTGATTTTTGGTTCCCGACGTTTCGAATGCTTTACAGCAATCATGGTCACGGGAGAGACTGACGTGTTAGATGTCTCAAAGGTATAAATAAAAAAAAGGTAGAGGTATAAATTCGCGAAAAAATCCGAAAAGATAGTTTTATTTAAAACGTTTAGCCTAGTTTGTAGTGATCCTACTTGTTGTGCCAGCGGTCGCGGGTTCGAGTCCCGCTGGGGGCATTTATTTGTTTAATGAGTACGAAAGTTTGTTCTACATTCATTAGTGTTTATATTTATATGTATGCATTTAAAAGTTATATATGTGTAGTGTCTCAACTATCTTGTATCCATAACACAAGCCGCGTAGCTTGCCATGGAACTATATAACTCTGTTTTAATATCCCAACATTTAGACGGATTCGTCCATATAATACTTATTCTAAGGTAAATAATTATACTACTTAAGTAAGAATATTTATATAAAACAAAACACCCACCTTTCTTCAGAGTAAACTCGCTCAAATCCAGTTTCCCTTCATCATATCGCAGACTAAGCAATTTTCTCAAGACAAGTCTCGGGATAAAATCGACGTGTTTCACCGTGAAAGCTGTATACGATATTGTTAAATACAGCTCTATATCATCTTTCCGTATACAGAATCCGCACCAATGTATGGCTAGTAAAGCGCTACGGGAACGTAATACGAAGAACTTACACTCCTTTGTTGTGAACTGTTGATAGAGGTTTGGTTAAGTGCGAGCCGGATTTGTGTTGAGGTGATCGAAATTTCAAGTTTTTATATTTTCTTAGTAGGTATATTATATACTAGGGACTCACCCTCGCTTCGCTCGGGTTCGTCCCTAGCTTGATTCCCCATACAAACTTTCATCTCCATTTTCACCCCCTTAAGAGATGATTTCCGGAGTAAAAAGTAAACTATGTCTTTCCCAGGCTCTCAAACTATCTTCTTACCAAATTTCATCTAAAACGGTCCCGAAGTTTTTGAGTTTATTCGTTACAAACATACAAATCTTTCCTTTTTATAGTAGTAATGAAGAAATGCTAATGTGTGTGTGTTTGTATTCGTGTTCACCATTAATCCACATGATCAGATATTTAAGATACAGTTCAAGCTTCATCTTTCTGTTTAAAAAAATATAATATGTTATTGATAAAAGTTTGTAAATAAATACAAAATAATAACAATACCTCTATAAAACAAGGTATAAAAGATTTTCCTTTCAAATACTCCATTATCACGTCCAATACATCTTCTTTAGTCCAAGATGTCGGGTATCCAGTTACCTGAAAATTAAAAAAGTATTTTTACTACACTATTACCCACACACGATGAAAATACGTTGATAAAATATAGCCCGTGTGTTGATTCAGGGCATAAAGATTTTATTTTTTATTATTCGCGGAATATTTTGCTGATGCAAATAGGTATATGGGATTACTATTAGTCGATACTTACAAGAGATGAGAACATAATTATTGTATCGATACATTGTAAATTATTATTATATTTAAAAAGAGCAACTGTTGAGTTTCTCTACGGCTATTCTCAGCAGAACTGCCTTCCGAGCCGGTGGTAGATTCCTTATCCTTACATACTGACATTTAATTTAAAAAAATATAAATTTGACAATTCAAAAGTGTTTGTAAAAGTCTATTTGAATAAAGTATATTTTGATTTGATAGCAGGGGTCCATGTTTAGTTCACTCCATGATACTTCCAGTTAACAACACTCCAGCCTCAATAAGATGGCCGTGACCGAATACGGTCACCAAAACATTTTATTTAAATTAATACATACCGATATCATAATAAATAAATTGTCTTTCTCGTATATTTCTTCCATTTGTTCTTTTTCCATCATCATCACAGTCTGCAAAATATAACAAAGTCAAGGAAGTCAGTTATTAATTTAAGTGAATATTGTATTAGCTAAAAAGTTACACCGAAATCAACATCCCTTAAAAATTGTTATAATATAATAATAAGGATTTTTGAATTTAATGATATTAACACCTTTCGTGTTGGCAGCAACAATTTCACAAATTATTTTTTTCAATTAAAATAATGATTTACAAATAGCTATACATTTTTATACATTCGATCCATACTTCTACACTACTATTATAAAGAGGAAAGATTAGTATGTTTGTAACGAATAAATTCATAAACTACTGAACCGATTTACACGCAATTTGGTAAAAAGATAGTTTGAGACCCTGGAAAAGACATAAGATATTTTTTACTTCGGAAATCATTCCTCAAGGGGGTGAAAATAGCGATGAAAGTTTGTATGAGTAATCGACCTAGTATATATGTATATAATATGTGAAAGTTTGTGAGGATGTATGGATGGGCGTTTGTTACTCTTTCATACCAGAACGTCTGAACGGATTGGAATGAAATTTAGCACCAAGATAGATTATAGTCTAGAATAACACATAGGTTACTTTTTATCCCGGAAAAATGTACGGGATAGATTTATTTTTGCCTAGGGGCAAACACGAAACAAAACGAGGGTGAATCGCTAGTTTAATATGTAGCTAAAATAACAAAAAAATCACACAATGAATTCAAACTCTAACTCACCTTAGAACTTCTAGCAGTAACTCTTTTTCTTATCGACAAATGTTTCTTCCAAGGCCAGTATGGGAGATATTTTACAACAATCTCATTGGTACTATTGATTATGTACTCTCTCTCATGAACTGGAATGTTAATATTTGTTTCATCTACTACTTCCCTGTTAAAAATGATAAGCAGTCATAGTTTAACGTATTCGTTGAGGTCATTTTAATGAGCTTAAACATAATATATTAGCAGTATTTTAATAAAGTATGTATGTATGTATTCAGCCATTTTTAACGTCCCACTGCTGAGCACGGGCCTCTCTTCAATACGAGGGGGATCCATAGTCCACCACGCTGGCCAAGTGCGGGGATTTCAAATATCTTTCGAAAACTTTTTAGGTTATATAGGTATATATCTTTGCAGGTTTCCTCACAATGTTTTCCTTCACAGTAAGGCAAGTGGTAATAGTGTTAGGAATGATTCGCACGGGAAAATATCAGAGGTGCGAGATCCGGGATTTGAACCCGCTTCACTCGGTTTCCCAAGCGAGCGCGTTCCCACTGGGCTACAACTGCCTTTTAGTAAAGTTTCTTGGAGTATTCAGGTGACTGCAGCCTCCGATCTAGGTTATCATATCACATTGCAATGTCATCAATATACTAGTAATCTAATAATAATATCTTATATCGCTTAAATCTGAGGAACCTGCTCATATTCTTTTACCGTCTAGAAAAGTCAAAAAATGAAAAAAAAAAAACCTACAAGCTTACCTAACAGCCTATTACTGTTTCAAATAAAATTATATAGTTATTAGTTATTTAAAAACGTTCACAAAACTTACCTTACAGATTCATCTTTGTTCAAACATAAATTGATAGTGAGTTTCGGTTTCTTTGTCTGAGCCAACGGCCCCAGTCGCTGGAAAGCACTGACACGCTTCTGACCAGGTTCCAAGGCATCGGGCGATTCTGTACCTTCGCGGACTTCTAAAATTATTTATATTCTGATTTCTTTTAAATATATATATCTATATATATAAAAGAAAGTCGTGTTAGTTACTTCGCTTATAACTCAAGAACGGCTGAACCGATTTAGCTGAAAATTGGCAGGGAGGTAGTTTAGAGCCAGGAGAAGGACATAGGATACTTTTTATCCCGTTCGACCGCGTTCCAATTTTTATGATATTTTAATTTTTGGATTTCTCTTAGTCCGGAATAGGTAAGTATTAAAACATATAATTAAAATGTGAGAAAGAAAGATTTTTTCTTTTTATATCTATTTAAAACGTACCTAGCGACGAACCCGAGCGAAGCGAGGGTGAGCCGCTAGTACATATAATAAAATTGTAACTAAGTCGAATCTGTACATAAATATTTTTCGGAAAATCTTATTGAAATAAACATTATTATCGATACAGAGGCGTATCTATAGTTTTTAGAATTTTTGTCTGTCTGTCTGTTACCACATCACAGAAAAACTACTAGAGGGATTTTGATGAAATTTGGTATGGTGATAGCTGGTTATCCGAGTCAACATATAGGATATTTTTTACCGCGGGAAAATATCTCGTTTCTGAAAAAGAATACAAAAAATGCAATGTAAGAGCATACTAATGTATAAAACTTAAGAATTTGGCCTTTGGTCATCTGCACGCAGACGGTGCCGCGGGCAATGATGGTATATATATTTATTTATTTCCATTATGATTTATTAGCTTTTTTTTATTTATTTTTTATTTTTAGGGTTCCGTACCTCAACAGGAAAAAAGGTACCCTATAAGATCACTCTCTTGTCCGTCTGTTGTCAAAAGTTTTATAACCGACCTGACATCAAACCTCTTTGGGAATGCTATTGTTTATCGCGGAAAGGACCAAAGGTGCGATGATCAGCACATCTAATTTAGATTTAGGCATATAAAATTATGTAATGCCAGTAATATTTATAATTTTTATTTCTCAATATCTATACTAATATTATAAAGAGGTAAAGTTTGTGAGCTTGTGAGTTTGTGACGTTGTAGGCGACTTTGACTGAACCGATTTAGATGAAATTTGGTTTGAAGATAGTTTGAGACTCTGGGAAGGACATAAGATAATTTTTATCCCGGAAATCATATCTTAAGGGGGTGAAAATGGGGATGAAAGTTTGTATTGGGAATCAAGTTAGTAGATTATAAACATACCTTCATTATCCTGTATCTCTTCATAAATCTCCGTAGGAGAGTAGGCTTGAAGTTGAATTGTTTCTACATTTGTCTGAACAGACGTTTGAAGCTTTGGCTCTGGTGATACCAGATTGGGCTGATCGGTTAGCTCATGTGAGGAACTGGCATTACCTTGGAAATCTGAAAAAAATAACGAAAAAAGAAATTATAATCACATCTATCTATCTAATATGGCGGTGATTTATTAAAAGTTCATTTTTTTGTTCATTAATTCTGTGTATTTTGTGTGAACTACAATTTGGAGGTTCGGACTTAATATTTTTGCTATTTAAACATTCAACAGAAGGTTATAGCAGAGTAATTGGGGTCTTTATAACTAAACTCTCAAATTATTTGTATTTCAACCATGTACAGACATTTAAAATAAATAAAACTATCTTATTGGATTTTTTCGCGTATACATTTAGATTTTTGGTCCCTACGTTTCGAGCGCTTTTTTATTTAAAATGTCAAATATGCTCGTAAATCTGAGAAAGTATTATTTAAATATTTTTACGGATTTCGTCCTGGTTATATTTTGATTTTTCCTCCTGGACCTTTCGAATGCTTTAGAGAAAAAATAAGCACAGGAAATACTAAGATCTCAAAACCTAATAGTTGAATGATGTCTACCCACAAAATTATGCAACAATTTGGAAGAAGAAAGAAAAATGTACGTTACAATTTAAAAAAAAAGTCAAAACGTCATAAACAAAAATTAAAAAAAAACGGAGAAAAAATAAAAATAAAAAAAATGTCATATTGGCCTACATCTAAGAAAGTATTACATACATTTTAAATGTATTATTAACATAAAAAACGAGAACATACTACTTTGAGGTTTTATGGCACCAACATTGTTTTGTTGTAGCAAAAATGATCTTGGTATACCTGAAAAAAACAAACCACTTAAAAAAGTTTCTAACGCTAGCAAAATAAACTTACTCAAAAATAAAAAGTAAATATTAACTATTCGTCATAATATATCATAAAAATAAAACCGGTTAAAAAAATAATATTTCATTCTTATAAAAAGAATTCATTTTAAATGAAAATTTGAAAAAAAAAAATAATTTTAAGAAAAAAAAATAATTAAAAATTTTAAAAAAATTTACAAAATATTAAAGGTCGTTTAAATCGGTTTACATTCAAAGGTGAAGTTTGAATTTATTGTCGTAGTACTTATTATTATTATTAAAAAGTATTCACCGTTTTAATTAAAATATTTATAATTAAAAAAAGCAAGCGAGAAAAAATTATTGAAAAAAATACATATATACCTCTCGGTGTTCGTTCCCGTTCTATAACTGAAATAAATAATACAAAATAAAAGTATGATTTTTCACAAAAGTAGTTCATTTTTTAAAATAATTCGTTGTTAGATCGTAATTTATATTGAAAAAAAAAACGAAACGAAAATCGAAAACATTCAAATATTTGTATTCAAGTAAAAATAAAAATAATTGTCATTTATCTTTCTTCTTTTCTGTCATCTAAAAAAGTCTTACATTTGAGATGGTTTAAAATCTTTGTATATATAATAACTGCTTCGTTGGCCTAGTGGCTAGCATGTACGGCTGCAGGTCTCGGAGGTCTTGGGTTTGAATCTCTCTCTACCCTGACTTCGTGTAAATGGATTCACACGAAATTCATCTCTTAACACAAACACCAATATGTACCAATTATTATGACATTCGATTGATGTTAGAAGTTAATAATGTACAGCGCCATCTAGTGACGAGTTAAAATGAATAGCCTAAAATATTCTCCACATAAAACATCCATATTTCGTCTCGTTAGTGTTTATTTGCTCAAACGACCAATACTTGTTGTACTTTACAGTAGAGAGTTTTTTTTCCTCTATTTTAAAAACAAAGCTTTATTTCTAAGATTTATATACACACATATGTACAAATACGTATACTACAGATAATTTTTTTCGGCTTTTTTAATTTGTAATTTGTATTTAATACAAATAGAATTGGCATTGAAAAGTCAATAATTTTGTATTAAACACTCTTTTCATAAATTGGTTGTTTGGACAAATAAGGTCAGACAACGATTTGTTAATGAATATAATAAAATGACAAATTTTCTAACTATAGGAGATTTGCAATTTTGCACAAAGTAAAATAAAAATTGGAATTTAAATTTTTATTTCTAAAGATTTCAAACACGGCAGCCTATTGACTAACACTAATGCTAGCCATATGAAAGCAAAGGCAGCCCGTTCGTAGTGCTCTCACTTGGAAAACCAAGTAAATTCATTTACTTAAGTCAAGATATATTTTTTTACTATTTTTTTATTACTTATATGGTAAAGTAAAATATCATAATGCAGTGTCACTAGAATAATAAAGGTAAAATTAAAAAAAATGTCTACCTTCATCTAACTGCCCAGTTCTTCTTGGCTTTGTCCATTTATATGCATTATTTATATTGTCCTTAACAACTGTTTTTATATCTGCGGAGACCCCTTCGATAAGCTCTTGATTTGATTTTTTTGTAATTTCTTAAAAACAAACGACAAATATATTGTATATCTTGTTGAAGAGGATTGACCGAGGGTCTTTGCTCCAAGTCTGGCAAAATTTGCTTTACTCTGTCAGTTAGTTGGTACTCCTCTACACGTCGTATTTTACAACCGATCTGGACGAAACTTGGTATACAAGTTTGACGATTTTATAGACTTTTTTTGTCATCGGGGATTTTTGATTGGAGTACTTCCTCTAAAAAGAGACAAGGGCGGCTACTGGATATCTCAGTTTTTTACTTTATTTGAAAGATAGTAATTAGGTTGGTCTCATAAAAATTTGGTGAAAATCTGATGAGGATCTTCATGAGCAGGATAGCTCCTGAAAATGTAATTTGTGCTCGCGAGGTCTACTGTTATAGAACTACTAACCTAGTTTGTAGATCTACTAAACTAGTTTTTAATTAAACTAAGAATCCAAATAATTTACGTTATTTCTATATGCTTAACACTTGTTCCATCAAATTAAATTGCTCAAAAATTATATCTTCAACTGTCCATACAAGTAGTTATTTTACTCTCTCCGGTAAGAGATAAGAGGTCAATAAATTAGATATGAGTTATTTTTTTATTTTTCTTTCCGTTGCACAATTCGCGATCAGTCCTTTATTTTGGCAATAAGTAAATTTTCTAAGAGATTGTAGTTATGTGAAGTTGATCCTCATTAGGATCAAATCTCATTATTAAAGGTAGAATTATAATCCTAGATCTAGTATGACATTTTTAAGACATCTTGGAAATGTATTATCCAGAAGTTGGTGTGCAATATAACCTGTGAAGAGATATTATTATAATATTACTTTATAAAGCTTTTGTATTATAGTAACATCTTTAAATGAAATACAAAGCTCAATTTTAATTCTCTTAATGCTCAATCTAATAATATCTCATCTATAGAAAAAAAACTAGACTCACCCTCGCTTCACTCGGGTTCATCCCTAAGTATATTTTAACGGTTACTATGGTATAGGTAGACTATATAAGTTACATATAATTATATATGACATATATACATAGGTATAATGAGTTGTTGTGGGTTGTATTAAAACGTGTGTCCCGTGGGAATGAGATAAATTTTCCAATTTTCTGGGCAATTTTCTTATTTTTTCTTTCCATAAGAACCTTCATTACAAAGTATTAGAAAACTTAAAAAAAAAGATGAATGAAATCGTTAAAGTCATTCTCAAGTTATGGTGTGAACAAGGGAAATAGGGATTCATATTTATATACATATATATAGATATAAGTGTACTGTGTACAAAACAATTGCTGATAATAATAATTTAAACCTACACAATATAAAAAATATAAGATTTTAAAGACTACTGCAAGGAAAAATAATGTAGCTGTCATGGAGTAATTTTGAATCTGTAATTTAAATAATATATGAAGAGTTTTTTTTAATTATCACAATACTGAGTTATAATGTTGTTAGTTGCGGGTGTTCCTTTCAACACTATAACATTTATTTTATACCTGGTTCAGTTTTAGGTTCATTGGTGGATGCATTTTCCTGAATTTTTGATTCCATTTTCTTAGCATATTGCTGTTGTAGCTTCTTTTGAAAGTTCATTTGTGTGTTTGGATTAATCAGGTTTCTGTAATATAAATTTCAATCCTGTTTGTAATTTATAAACATTTTATTAATGAATAAAGTGTTTTTATTTATATAAATAACTAGCGACTCACCCTCGCTTCGCTTCGGATTCGTTAATAAGCAAATACAAATCTATTCCACGGGAAACATACATTTTTCTGGGATGATATATAGCCTATTATAGCCTTTGTCTAAAACAGGCTATCTAATGCAAAAAGAATTTTTCAAATGGGATTAGTAGTTCCTGAGATTAGCGTTCAAACAAACAAACAAACAAACAAACAAGCAAGCAAGCAAACTCTGCCACTTTATAATATTAGTAAAGTATAGATTATTATATAAATACTTTACAAATATATATTTTAGATAAATTTTGAACATATTTAACATTCTTTCTTTATAACCATATTTTAAAATTTACATTTATTTAACTTATATGTTTTTTTAACATAATAAATTACAATATACATATATTAACAAACTTTATGTTTTTATTTAATGAATCCTCATGGATATATTAACTTCAGGAATTTATGACTTAAATTTATGTATATATTTTGCTACACATCATAAATGAATTAAATCACAATATGCCCAATCAAATACATACTTACTTTTTGCTACCACTTGTTTTATCACTATTTGGCTGAATATTAAAAAGATTATCGTCATTTAGCTCAACAACCTCATCGGAATCATCAAAATTAATAAACGATGGACTGCTATATATTTCAAAATCATCAAACTGTGAATTTGTTTGTCTCATATGAATATTCTGTTTCATGACATCCTTTTTAGAAAGAGACTTTTGAGTAGTTGTATTAAATGCTTCTTTTTGAATACTTGGCTTTGGTATATTAGAACCATCTTTTGCAGTACTTTGTTCAGGTAATTGATCTTTACTTTGTGAATTTTCAACTTGTTTTTGTGAGTTTTCTGTCTCTATCTTTTGCCCATCTATATCTTCAGAAGGTTTATTTTGAGTTGCAGTTGGTTCAGTGCTCACTTGAGATCTTGTCCAAGTTAAATTTGGTGTAGGAAATCTATTTGGTCTGCTGAGGCGGGGACCTGAAACTAGCGGCTTTGGATCTTGTCCTGGTCTAATTTGATTTAATGACTGTTGATTAATTTTTTGTATTAGATTTGCAATAGTTTTTAATCCCTCTAAAGTTGCTGCTGGATTCGGGTTTGTAAGTAATGGTGGTCTAATATGATTTGGATTCAGGATAGCATTTTTCTTCTTGCGTCTATATCTCTTCTTTTTTGCTGACCTGCAATATATTAGAAATGTTTTTAAATCGCTGTTTCTTTTTTAAACAAAATTGCATTAACATTTGATTTAAGTATTTCGGAACTTTATATATTGAAATTTTAGGACTTGTTTTTATCACTGCTGGTTACATATAATTGAAGTAAATTGTACTAAAAGTAAGTCAATATGATTAGGGACGGGTTATCCATAAGGCAGTTTAAGCAACTGCCTATGGGCCCCACACACCGAGAAAAAAAATTGAAAATGTTTCATAGAGTGAAAATTTAATTTGGAAAAATAAAAAATTAGGTGAAATCCCACCATGAGGACAAATGCACCAGTTAGATTTTTATAAAATCTATACCTAATAGCGTAATATTTATAAACCACCTGAGAATGAAAGTGGCAGGAATAGAGAGTGCGCCTGTGTCTGCACATACACTTGTGCACTATAATATCTCCTGCGCAGTTGGTCTCAATGAGATTAGCCACCGTGGCCGGAATCAGTCAGGAGAACATCATCATTTACGAATATAATTGTATTGTGGTAGAAAAAATGAATTTTAATAAGTTAAAAAAGGGTGAAGGGACCCGATGGTTAATTCGGTTCTGAATATAATATATATTTTGTAATATTATATTACACTACCGTCTTACCCTCACTTACGTCCAAATGCCTATGTGTTCCATGTTAAAGTTTATCAGTGTACTAAACATTCAAATCCGTCCAGACGTTTTAACGTTAACGGCTAACAAATATACACACAAACATGAAGGAGTAAAAATATATATACACAGAAACTTCCGCATTTATAATAGCAGTTCGACTATTAACTGTATAAGAAAAAAAGCTTTTGTTAAAATAGAAATGAAGTATGATAAAATGTTAAATAGATGATTAGATCTGTATGACAACCTAATTACCTACCTATATTTTATACTTACATTTGCCAGTTTTGTTTCTGTTTCTCAGAATCCGACATTCTTTATGTTATTCCGAGTTTCTCTTAATTTTCAACTATATTTGGTAAACAAGCAATCCTCTATCTATTTGACATTGATAAATATTTTATGACAATTTAAAGTTTTGACATTGACAACTAACGTTCATAAATAAAAGCCTTTATTTCAATCAATCAATCTTAACCACTTGAACCCCGCTAAGTGCCTGATACACGCACTTTGAAAGTTTTATGAAGTATATAAAAAAAAAATTGAATTAAATACCGATAACGTTAAAAATAAACGCGTCAAAAATCGTTTAAATTTCAAGTGAAGCGCGCGCGATTCGCTATTGTTTTTGTGTAATTTAAAATCTTTAAACTAGTGGACTTGTGCCGTAAGCGTACGAATATTAAATTTTAGTTTTCTTTGCCACTATTGAGATACTGATAAATGTACTATACTACTATACGTTATAAAATGAGTTCTTTGGTCCAACGAATTTTGATGTATAAATTTCGTAAAATAAGTCGCCATTATATAACATGAATTTTGACCATTACTCTCTGATTTGTTGCCTGATGGAGGTAAATCACTATAGAAAAACTAATACAATTTCATATTTTCAGTTGTTTGTAGCATATTTCAATAGTTTTATAATTTAAAATACGTTTATTTACAAATAGTAACTATAACCTGTCAAATTTGACATATTTGAACTCTCATCAAAGACCAGAACTAGACAATGAAACATGTCGATATGTGTTATAGATAATATCGATGTTTTAGTATAAATATATTTCAAAGTGTAAGATAGTTTTTTGCTTCTTGTTAGTCACAGTGTAGAATAAAATGCAAAATAAAATATTCATAATATATTTTATAAAATATGGTAGGTATATGTAAGAGTCTAAATATAAAGTCAAACATAATAAACTACACTTTAATAGGAATATAAAGACTCTCGTCTATATCTTCTATATAAATAAAAATAAATGGCAAAATGTTGCTAGGCCCAAACTTGATAACGGCTGGACTTATTAGCGTATTTATTATTTTTTTGCAAATATTCGCTGAAGTGCTGGGAAGGTTCTTATGAAGAGAAAAATTAGAAAAAAATCAAGCAAAAATGTAAAAAATCCTTACTTCTACATTATAATTATGAACGCAATCTTAAAATTAATATAACCTACTTGAATGCATTTGTGGATTTGACACTTTCTCTTTCTATGATATACAATTTGACGTTGACTTTATTTCTTTGTTTGTTTGTCCTTCTTTCACGTCGAAATAAAGTGCCAGATTGTCGTGTTTTTATGAGTAAAGATAGTTAGATAGCTGGAGAGTGACATAGGCTACTTTTTACCGTGGGAGATTATCTTGTTCCTACGGGAAAACAAGTTATATCTATTCCACGCTAACCATTAAATCGTACCTAGGGACGAACCTGAGCGAAGCGAGGGTGAGTTGGTTGGCTTGGCTGCCTCGTCGGTTTAATAGTATGGCGACATATGAGTGTATCTCTCTCTCTCTCCCTCTCTCTCTCTCTCTCTCTCTCTCTCTCTATATATATATATATATATATATATATATATATATATATATATGTAAGGCGAAAGTGATTGACTGACATATCGACGCACAGGCTAGGCCCTTAAGGCAAAAAAAATGAAATTTCGCACACGTATTCCTCTTATAACGAAGTAATCCACTAAGGAAGGATTTTTCAAAATTTAATCCCCAAGGGGTGAAATAGGGGATAAAAGTTTGTATGAAACTTTTTATTCCTTGGACATAATATTTGCATGAAATTTCGTATGAATTGAGTACGGCAAAAATAATGAGTTATGAATTTCAGCGTTTTCTAAAATTCAACTCCTAAGAGGATAAAATAGGGGATCAAAGTTTGTATGAAACCTACCTTCTAAGAGTTTTTTTGCAGTTCCGCTAGTCATCTATAAAACTTGTGTCTACCATTTGAGAGATTCAGGAAAAGACTGTTTATAGCAGGATGTAGACGTACATGTATAAAAATAAATTATTTTTTGTAAATATACATGGTTACTTCAAATATTGGCTAGAAATTAGACAATTATCAAGAGTAAATTAAATTCTTCTTTGTCTATTTTTTGAGTCAATTTGTATTATTAAAATTCTCATTCTAAAATTATTATTTTAAAAATAAAAAAATATGGGAGTGGCACTCCGTACATGAAAGTAGTGAAAAATATAACCATATAAACGGTATAAATATTTAAATTGAGATAGATATTTCTCTTTTTTATTTTTAACGTAAATTATTATTTGAAGAAGATGTGTGAGTAGTATTTGAGATATGGTATATTTTTAGCTACGGACATATCTATATATATAAAAGAAAGTCGTGTTAGTTACTTCGCTTATAACTCAAGAACGGCTGAACCGATTTAGCTGAAAATTGGCAGGGAGGTAGTTTAGAGCCAGGAGAAGGACATAGGATACTTTTTATCCCGTTCGACCGCGTTCCAATTTTTATGATATTTTAATTTTTGGATTTCTCTTAGTCCGGAATAGGTAAGTATTAAAACATATAATTAAAATGTGAGAAAGAAAGATTTTTTCTTTTTATATCTATTTAAAACGTACCTAGCGACGAACCCGAGCGAAGCGAGGGTGAGCCGCTAGTGTTACATATAAAAATTGACCCTGTTTGTCATAGAAATACAATAAAATACAAATTAACTTATACTACTTATGAAAAGAATATTGTAGATCAATAAATAATATAACATGTAACTTTTATCGTAATATATTGCATAATATATTAAAATATATAAATAAAAATTTTCATGATATGAGAGCTAGCTAACTTGACTGCCAAAACTTCAACTCTCGCATTTATCCGATTTTTTATAATAATTTTATTTGTTATATTTTTATATAAGTAACTTTATATGTTTAAATGAAAAGTGTTAAGTTTTCGTATAAGTGATATTGCGTATCTTGATCTTTTATAATTTAAGCTAAACTTATATACAGAAACGTTAATTACATTGCAACACGAGCGTCTATAATAAATAGGTAGGTAACCTTAATTTTTCTCTCTTATAAGAAATCCATCCGAATTTAAATTACAGTGGCTTATTTTCAAGATTTATTGGTGTATGTTTTTAAAAATCCACACTCAGATGATTGTTTTGAAAATTGCGCGGTGAGTTGCGCAAATACAACAAATGAGCTGCGAAGGCAAATTTTTTTTGAATTTGTAACTAACAACTAATATAAATAAATCTAGAAATGGTTTTGTGCGATTACATGTTTATTCATAAAATAGTGTTTTAAATTTAGTGTAAATATATATTGTGGTATTGTCAGAAATAAATATGACACAACAATTATTTATAATTCATCAATAGTTTAAAGTGTATTTTATATATTGTCATAAACGCTCATATTATTTAAAAACCCAAAACAGCTTACACATGCTATATCATTTGAATTTGAGTGTTTTTTTAGATAATTATGGTATCGGGGAAAAACGACGCGCGGGCTTAATGTTTAACGGGTGTTGCATGTCATAAAGCGCGGGGTTCTAGTGGTTAAAATAAAATTAATAATTAAATTAAAGATTATAAATATTAATTAATAATTATTACTAATATGAATAACTATTATTTACATTGTTGAGCGTTATGTATTGCGGTACGTTTGTAGTTGTTACCTGTGACGTTTTCATTTCTGCTATGTATAGGCATGGCATGATATCTATTTTTGTTACTTACTTTAACTTCGAAAACCTTTTTACATCTTACTCTTCGTGATTTACGGAAGAGCATTTTTTACCGTATTTGTAGGCATCGTTTTTAAACTATGACATGTTCATAAATAAAAGTTTCTAATTATTTTTACAGCTGAATTATAGATACGTATTACCTACCTTAGGCAAAGTCAGATGGAAATGGAATTAATTACAAGTCCCAATACATGGATATTGAGCATAGTGTGCAATAGTTTTTTTTACGAAATGACAAAATGCCTACATAGGTGATCAGCGGCTTTTCATAAAATTTTCATGATTATTTTTTTCTAGAATTTCTTAATTCTTTAGAGAGATATGGTCTCTCTGGGTGTTTTTTACCGTCACTAAAAAAAATTTAAATCGCGTTCTACCATGGCACTCATAATATGAATGCCAATTATCTAAGACGTGTGGCATCACCGCACATCCTATAATACGTATGTGCTTGGCAAACAACATGTTATGTTGTTTTTTTATATTTCTTTTTGGTGTACAATAAAGAATATTATTATTATTATTATGTGCCTCAAGTTATTTCTGTCTGTTGGTCTTCCTGAGATTTTCAATTGTCAATCAATTAAAAATCTCAGGATTGCAATTGAGCACTACATTCAAGAGTCGTATCTTCAGGTCAGACACTAGACTACATTACGATGTATATTATAGATACTTAATACCTTTAAAAGGTAGAAATATATGTATAGAGAATCTATACATATAATAAAATTGTTACTAAGCCGAATCTGTACATTAAATATTTTTTGGAAAATCTTATTGAAATAAACATTATTGTCGATACAGAGGCCGAATCTATAGTTTTTAGAATTTTTGTCTGTCTGTCTGTTACCGCATCCCAAAAAACCACTGGAGGGATTTTGATGAAATTTGGTGTGGTGATAGCAAGTTATCCGGGTCTTCCGGGGCAGAGGCTGACTGCTACCGGACGCGTCCCCGGGTGGCGGATAGGGGAACGCCACTCGCGACTGTTTGGACCCGACAGGAGCTTGTGGTACCGGAGCAATCCGGCGCGGACCAACAGCCAGGAGGGGAGGGGGGAGCGGCGTCAGGAGGGCGCCGTCTCTTTCTTGGAGGTAGCGCGGTGTCTCCGGCCGTTTCGCGGTAGGAGGCGCTGTGCGGGCCGCGCTGCCGGGGCTAGCCCGTCGGTGCGGCGGCTGGAGCGGAGCCAGTTCTGGTCCTGCGTCTGGCGTGGGGTGTCGGCAGCTATTTTGGTCCGGAAGTGGGCCGACGGTAGGGGGGCCGCGGGGGAAGAGGAGTGTCGGTATGGCGATGCGCCGCTCGTCCCTATCTCCCGCGGCCTAGCGGGGCCGCCACCGTTTGATGGCGGACGCGGTGGGGCTGCAGGGGAAGAGGAGTGTCGGTGTTTCGTTGCCGCTCTCCCTGTCCTCTGCAGCCGATTGGAGGTGGCCGGCCCACTTCGGTGGGCGGAGGTTCGGATTAATGGGGCTGCTCCGGGTACCTCTCTGGTGTAGCAGAGTTGACTGTGGAGCAGCCCCATCGGTGTGGTGGTCAGCCGATGGCAGACCTGCCGCCGGGACGCCGTAGTAGTTATGCGCAAGCGATCCTGCGGCGTCCCATTAAGGCGGAGGGGAGGGGAATGTCGGGTTTTAGTGGGTAGTACCGGCTCTTCTAGCCGGTGAGCCCCACATCACCACCTGGGGGATCAGGTGGTATGCGTAAATGCATTTCCCGACATAAAAAAAAAAGTTATCCGGGTCAACATATAGGATACTTCTTGCCGCGGGAAAATATCTCATTTCTGAGAAAAAATACAAAAACTGCAATATAAGAGTATACTAATATGTAAAATCTAAGAATTTGGTTTTCGGTCATATTTACGTGGGCGGAGCTGCGGCTAGTCGAAAATATATTCTTATTTTTATCAAATTTCTTAGTTGTTGATAAAGAAAAAGTAATTAAATAAATATTCAGTCCAATAATACCTATTTATTATTAGTATAACCGATAATTAATTAGGTCCTTATCAATTTTTTTATTAACTACCTTAATAAAATAGTTAATTAATACTCATTGAATTTAAGTCGTGTTTGGTTATCATAATTGCAGATAGAAGAACGTAACTTTAAACTAAGCAAGAACCTCAAAAAGCAAGTCAATAACGACTCGCCTAATCTTGCTTTTTGAGGATAATTTTATTTAAAATGTCAAATATTAGCTAAGTCGAAGAAAGTATTATGTTTCTATATAGTTTGAAACCTGAGTGTAGGAGTTAGCTATCTATCTTCCTATAACCTTCAGATCTACTGCTAAGTATAACTTAGCACCTCCAGGTGAATTTCTAAGAAATTAATTAAATTTCTAAGAAATCTATTGTTAACTGTAACGCCGGCGTGTCCGCAGTCGTTGATGGATTAGGTGTTTTTAATCAAGGTCATATATAGGTAAAATCATATGTACTAACAGATAATATTTTTAGATACTTTCCTTAAATTCTATTGCACATTTTTAATTTTATCAGCGTATAATTTTGTATTGTATTTATAAAATGAATATTGTGTATCTTTTCTTTCTTAAAAATACTGCAATTTTAGGCCCAAAATTTCGTTTAAACAAAAATGTGCCTCTGTTTAAAGTGTGCATTAAATGTCGTACATCCGAGCACAAAATGCAATATTACTTGTTAAGTCCACTTGACCCGCAGGTCCCCTTATACAGGCTATTTTATTACCACTCAACTCCACGAAATTTTATATACGACGCTTTAAGCATAATATAACGAAAGTTATGATGTTATTATCACTTCAATAAAGGTATAATATCTATTAAGAAGAACTTTTCATTAACAGCCATTCTTTCAAGTTTCAACCTTAAAGAAAATGTTTTTGTTTAAAAATTGTTTATCACGTGTATTTATGTTAATTATGTGTATTTATGAGTGTGTAATATGTAAATCAGTAAAAAAAAAATTAGACAAGTTTATTTTTTTTAAGGCCACTTACACAATATAATTTGTTTTTTTTTTTTTTAATTTCCTTGTTGTGTTTTATAATTTGTCACTTAACGTTAGCATTGGCGAAGTAAATTAAAAATTATTAGGAACTCTTTTTAGTCACACTACTGATAATATTAATTTAAAAATGAGCTAAAATAATTCGAAAACTATTAAATACAGTAAAAAGCCACAATTTCTAAGCAAATTAGAGATGAGTCATAGCTCGGTCGTAGCGTTAAATATAAAGACAAACAAAAATAATTCGAGTTTTATATTTTAATAGTATAAAAAATAAGATAATAATTTTAGTCCAACTAAGTTTATTTCGCCAGTTCTGGATTTTTTCTTTTCAAACTAATGGTATTTAATGAATATAAAATTAAGATATTGTGTTGTTTTTACTAATATCTTTATTAATTTACACACTAACATTTTTTTTTACGTTTTCACAATACTGTACTTATTACTTGCACAAATGAGCTCATGTTTCATTAATATATTATGCAAACAAATTTAATTTTAGTGATCGTATCTAAAAATATCCAGTATCTTTATATTTAACTTGAATTCTGTACATTAATTAATATTCATTTAAAATAGTTAGCAAACTCCACTATCTCTACTTTTGGCACATTTTTCTATTCCATCTTTCTAAATTTAGAGGAAGAGAGTACAATGATATAACTCGCATACAATGTTTACGACTTTAGAATCATGTAACTCGGCTAATAACCTAAAACTTACAGTCTCAGCCTTTTTTTTAGTTGAATCCTCAGTTACATAAAATACAAAGTGCCATTATTCATTTTTTTATAACTTTCGCGGCTTCACTCGTATGAAGTCAAAAAATCTCAGTTTTAATTTCCATTGAATTTATATATTGCCAAATTGAATTTCTAATATTATGTGTATATTTATGTTTTTTTTTCTCATTTCCCAAGGAGGGTTGACGTCAAGCAGGCGACCGGTCGTAAAACTTTTGCCAAATCTTATCAGCAGTACAGAAGATGTACTGGGCTGACCTCAAGTGATTGGGAAATGGGCAGAGAGAAGAAGATGTGTACATTTATGTAATCACTCTAGAATTACTTAAATTAGTCTACGGTAAAAAAATCGCAAACAGGCGGTTACTATGTAATTAAGAACTTCGTTGTATACCACATTGGCGGCTACTCAGTCTGGTTCTGCCTTCTGCAAAAATACCATAGGAGAAGCAATCCTATCTTAAATCTATGCTTGCTACTTGTAACAACTGATGAACTTTAATTAGCAATAACAATACATTTAATTCAAAGGCGTAGTCAGAGGTTATCAGTGGTGTTCGAGGTATGAATACTGATTCCCCCCGACTCCAAGCACGTCCAGCAAACCCAGTGGCCACTATAGCTTTTTATGGATAACTTGCAGTCTAGTCCCGTTACATAGTTTAGATGACTTATTCATTATGGGTGTGCCAACCTTCAGAAGGAGTTTATGAGAAAAGAGAAAAGTAGGGCTGGTGGGGTAATACTGTTAGGGAATGCCACATGATAGTAAACTGTTTCATCCATTTACATCACTGAATCGACAGACCTATATTCTATTTCTGTCCCTTCAAAGGACCTTAGCGGGATTTTATTAAAAGCAGTAGCACTGTTGGTTTTGGGGTTCAGTGTAACACGTTCACAAGACCAAGCCAATACTTCCTTTCCGGTATATAAATACCGGATACACTCTAGCTAGGTTTTCTCTCTTGCGTGTTCCAAGTCTGTTATAGTTGTCACTGCTGTGGCCAGTCGAGAATTTGTCATAATTTTTCCTGGGATTCGGAAAAATCTCCGTTCTCTATTTTATATTTCACTCAGTAAGTGAGCACTTTCAGAGAACTTGAGCTATTTATTATATTATATATTATTTACATTCGTATGCAGAATTCAACTCGGGTGAGATTGAGCGGGAGTTTAATCGTAGTGTAAGCCGTTTTAACACGTTATAAAAGTGTAGTAGCATTTCGAAATGAGGCCACGGCTAATATAATCCCGCGATTCCTTTTTAATTTGGCCAAAAATTATATTAATAAAAAAAACCTTTTTTAAGCATTTAACGGTTTCATTAATTAATCGTCAATAGCATTAATGCTATTTTTTCAGTCAACTCGACCCTTATACCTAATATTTTTAACCTTTCAAGGGATTAACTTCGAATAATCTGATTGATATCCCGTATTGCTTATTTTTTATCTTGAATACTTAATTTTAACAATAAAAATGGCGGATTTTTTTTACCAAATTTACCACCTATTTTATCCCCTTACGGGATGAATTACGAAAATCTTAAAACACGTGTTTATTTAATTGAATTAAAGATCATTAATACCAAATTTCCAGTAATTCTGATTATAAAATAAATTTTTACCCTCAATCATTACAACCTTACCCCTTTAAGAGATGAATTTCGAATAACGCTAAAACACGTATTTATTTAATTGTATTGAAGAGCATTAATACAAATTTTCAAGTAATTCTGATTATATGTAATGATTTTTTTGGTCATATTATAACGTGTTTTCCCGTGGGAATGAGATGATCTCCTACGATAAAAAGTAGCCTATGTCACTCTCCAGCTCTCCGACTATCTCCATACAAAAAATCACGCCAAGCCCTCGTCCGTCCGTACGTATTCTTTCATTTTAAAAGTAGGTTTGATACAAACTTCTGTTCCCTGTTTACCTCCTTATGGGATGAATTTCGAAAAATGCTAAAAGACGTATATATTTAATTATATTGACGAGTATTAATACCAAGTTTCAAGTATTTCTGATCATAAATATTTTTTGGGTTGTATTGTAACGTGTTTTCCCGTAGGAATGAGATGATCTCCCGTAGTAAAAAGTAGCCGATGTCACTCTCCAGCTCTCCGACTATCTCCATACAAAAAATCACGCCAATCCGTCACTCCGTTTCGACGTTAAAGAAAGACAAACAAACACACTTTCACATTTATAATATTAGTATGGATTATTGAATAAAGCTCCATCACGGAACCATCACGGAATACTTTGTAGATCTCAATGGACTAATGTCTGGTTGGGTCTCACGTAGTATATATATATATTATCTATAAAATTGTTGTAATGCAATATTGTACACAAATATTATTTTAAAAGAGCAACTATTGAGTTTCTCGCCGGCTCTTCTCAGCAGAACTGCCTTTTTAGCCGGTGGTAGATTCCTCATGGACTTACATTCTGATTTTTAATTTAAATTTTAAAAATGTACAATGTGTCGAATCAAAAGTGCTTGTAAAAGTGTATTTGAATAAAGTATGTTTTGTTTGATTTTATCCTTAATTACATACATAGCTATACATATATATATGACGGAGGAGGATTTAGTTACCATTTTCTGCTATGAAACCTTATTATTGTTTAAAGTCACTATGTTCATTAATTTAATTTTTAAACTTGTTTTGAATTTAGAGCAGAGATTTAGTCTCGAGCGGGGTCGAGACGCCATCACGACATTCTTTGGAGATACGTGGCTTAGTAACGTTGGTTGATCGTGGTATAGAGAGTTATGTTTGATATTGTAGTTGGAAGTCGATGATCGGTGACTGTGAACCCGCTAGCTCTAAATCATTAGAATTACCGTTTCAAGTTTATAACATTGTGACTTCCCTGATTAAATTGTGTATTGAGCACTGAATACTTTATTATTTGAGCCCTGATAACGCCCACAAGATGAGTAACCACCTAAGATGATGTTCGTAGTATATGGATAACACGACATCAGAAGTGGTATGATACCCGAAGAACAGGGCAAAGATAGATGACAGCAACCATTTGAAAATTTTGTTGCAAAAATTTTCTCAAACTGAACGAAATGCGATGTCAAATGTTATTTAAAACGGACGCACAAAATGGCGATGCATATGCGGGTTGTTTTACAGAAGATTTACTTTTTGATAATCATGAATCATGATGATATTATGATATACTCGTATGCAAGATGCTCAAAAGATTAAAATAATCATAGATGTCTCAATTTAATTTTTTATGAAATGACATGACGTCGTCAAAGATTTGTTTCTAGCTGGATTTGATTTTCTTGATATTATCGCAGAAATATTTTTGAACACAATATGTATGGAAAAATTAAATGGAAAATTTGTTTATTTCAGGATGATATATGAAGTTAATTTATTTAATCAATAAATTACGAGAATTATTTTTGAAATATTTTTGTTCGATGCTTATAAGGACCTTCTTCTAGTTCTGAAATAAAATATAAATCATGTCAGAATTTTAGTGTCAAAAATGTTTTGTATTGTAATTGTTTGCTTTATATTTGCTTTATTTCAGGATTTTTAAAGTGAAAATATTGAGTTGATATTTTTGATAAAATAAAATTTAACTAAAAGGCTTACTATTTCCCGTCGGGACATTAAAAGATGATACTTGCAAAATATATTGGGAAAATAACATGATCTCTGGTTATACTATAATCGTGGTGGTATAAAAGTGATGTTTTTATATAACAAAATTTTTTTTGTAGTTCATCATGTGAAATATGAGAAATAGTTGACTGTATTAATGGTTATACACCGTAAAACTAATGTTTGTGTACACTCCGAAGACATTCTTATACGCGCGCTGAGATAGAAATCTTTGATTATAATACCGATTTCATATGTCCTTATTTGGTCCAAAGATTAAACATAATTAGATCGGGCCGCTGGTAATAACAACTGTGGCACAATATTAAATAATATGAATTTTCAGGTGCTTTGTTTCAAGTGTTCAAAATATGTATTTAGCGTAGAGAGGACGATTTCTTCAGCCAGATAAATCACGCGAAGCCAGACCACATGAGACGTATACGATGCCCTAGAAGAAGACGGTATCCAGAGATGCTTGGGCTGTTTTATTTAATCTAATATGAATGTTATATGGTGAGACGTTTCCATTATGTTTAGATATGTGAGGCAAGTGATCTCAGAATGCACCGTTATAGATGGTTCTAATTATTGTAGTTATTTCCAATAATATCTAGCAGCTTAACATTAATGAACCTACGTAGCACAAGCTAGGGTGACTGAATTGACGAGCTTATGTAACATTGACAAGCCTGTATGGCAAATGTAGTTTTAGTGGCGAGAGTCGCCGGAGTAGTGGCCTGTGAGGCACCGACTGGCCTGAGTGGCTAGAGTTGCCTGTGTGGCAAAAGTAACCTTGTGGCTCATGTAGCCTGAATGGCGAGAGTTGTCTGTGTGGCATCGGTGGGGTTGCATCGCGTCGTTTGATTTGTGTGGCACCGACTTAACTTGATTAACATATGAGACACTCACTTCTGTAACTTGTACTCAATGATAACTTCGTGTGTGTAGTTTTAAAGTTTCAGTCAGTTTAAAGATTAAGCTTTGAAAAATTTGTCCTAAAGATAACTACCATATTCAATGATTAGGGAGAATAAAGTTAAAAATAACCTAATACTGTGTCCGTGTCTGCGCGTACACTTTTGCACTAAATATCTACTACACCGATGGCTAGTTTTAGTAAGATTGGCCACTGTGGTCATATTTGGTCAGGATTGGCCGAACAATGTTTTCTAAAAATTTGTTTTTTTTCTGTCTACAGATGACGTTTATGCTAGACTTTCAAGATCACACGAGGGCGTGTGAAAGCAGGATGGCCGTGACGGAGGAGGATTTAGTTACCATTTTCTGCTATGAAACCTTATTATTGTTTAAAGTCACTATGTTCATTAATTTAATTTTTAAACTTGTTTTGAATTTAGAGCAGAGATTTAGTCTCGAGCGGGGTCGAGACGCCATCACGACATTCTTTGGAGATACGTGGCTTAGTAACGTTGGTTGATCGTGGTATAGAGAGTTATGTTTGATATTGTAGTTGGAAGTCGATGATCGGTGACTGTGAACCCGCTAGCTCTAAATCATTAGAATTACCGTTTCAAGTTTATAACATTGTGACTTCCCTGATTAAATTGTGTATTGAGCACTGAATACTTTATTATTTGAGCCCTGATAACGCCCACAAGATGAGTAACCACCTAAGATGATGTTCGTAGTATATGGATAACACGACATATATATATATATATATATATATATATATATATATATATATGTAGCATACATAGCATACATTACTTTGAATTTATGTACTGTAATAAGTGTAGAGTCGCTAGTAAAAACTAGTATTATTTATATGTACCTATATAGTTTTTATTATATTTTAAGAAGGTTTCAAGTCTGTAGATGTAAAGAATTTTTATAACATTTTTCGGTATTATAACGTCTAGACATTTTCTAAGAAAAGTGGATTTATTATTTAATCCTATTTTAAATTTTACAACTCTATGTAGACAGCATAGGTCTTTCTAAAGTATTATATTTAGAATTTTTAAAATAACACCTAAATCAGTATGGAGCGCAGTAAATATTCTACATTATATGCGAAGTTTTTTATGTTTAAGTATTTGTAATAAATAAAAATATTATTGTATTATTTCTTACATTAAATATTTTTCATGTAATAATATGTACTACATTATAAAAATATTTATATATTTCATTAAAAAATATCAGAACACGTCACCCTGTATATCAATGACCTTTTGAGATCGAGCTCCTAAATTAGGAGCCTATCGAATCTACTGGGGCATAATTAAATAATTTGCACCGGTCAGTCTGTAGTGTACAGTGGCTTGAGTGCTAGAAGCAAGGCGATAACAATATATAATTTGTAAATTTTCCTTATAATTGTAACTTATAGTAGTGCGTAGTGCGTACATTATAATTTATATAGAACTTTCTAGATGCTAGCAAAATTAACATTTAGTTTGGAAAAACTGTTATTCTTTTATCCTTCTGTAAAATTCATTCTACATTTTTTTATGAATTATGTAAGTAAGTAATGTAAGTGTTTGTTTAGTGTTTATAATATTCATACATATTTTCTCGGGAACATAATAAGTCTATTTTTTTTATTGAACTCGAAAAATACAAAGGAATTTTAATTAATCCTAGCAATGGTAGTGAATACATCATTTTGCACAAGTTATAATATGTAAATTGCATTTTTTTTTAACCGACTTCTATACATTTTTAGTTTTGTAAAACAAAGTAAAATTAATACACTTTCATGACTAATGTAAATAACATTAAATAAAATTATTTAGACTAAGTGGTTTATAACGTGTGCTCTATTTAATCAATTATAATATCAAAAGTATTCCAAATGAAACTTGCTTCAAGCTATGTGTTTTCAAAGTACTAGATTATATTTGAGAATTTTTGGACTCCTCTTCAAAAAGCGTCCAATAGTTCGCAAACAGAAGAAATATAAGAGGTTTGGAATTAAAAAGCTGAAAGTGAAATGGCGAAAACCTTCTTGACTTGGTAATTATTACACTTATATATTTTTATCTTAAACGTGATTATCACTTGTCTTACTGTAAAGGAAAACATCGTGAGGAATCCTGCACGTCTGAGAGAACCTAGCAAGTTTTCGAAAGACATATGAAATCCGCCAACCCGCATTTGGCCAGCATCGTGGACGGTAACCTCTCTTATTGAAGGGAGACTCATGCCCAATAAAAAAAGGGGGACTCATGCCCAATAAAAAAAAGGCTCTATACAATACAATTATTACACTAACTAACGGCTCACCCTCGCTTCGCTTGGGTTCGCCAGTCGCCTCTAGAACAGCACAAACCGTCCGGACGTCCGTCACGGAACCATTTATTTTACCGGGATAAAAAGTATCCTGTTATTTGACCGGCAATATAAGGTATCAGGATGCTAAATTTTACTAAATAAGTTGCATAAGTTATTGTGTACTAAGCTGTATAAGTTATTAAAGTTTTTTGACTATCCCACGGGAACTATTCAATTTTCCGGGATGAAAAATATCTAAAATGTTGACCGGAGATATATTAAAGTACCACCATGCAAAATTTCATTTAAATCGGTTCAACAGTTTCGGAGATTAGTCCGTACAAACAGAAAAACAGACAGAGAAACAAAAAAATTGAACAAAAATCTGGATTTGTTCTATTTCTCTTCTTACACCCCCCTGACTCGGTTTTTAGCATTTTTTTTCTATGTACAGACATTCGACCTCTACAGTTTTATTATATGTATAGAACACTAATTATTTGTGTGCCTATTTGTGTTTTTTTTATAAATGGCAATTATTTTTTTAATGGTGAAAGAGCCGACAATACTTAATTTAAAAATTTAAGTTTTAAGTCATTAACATAGAACTGGCGTTTTGGCAGTGATCCAGAGTTTGAGCAGAAGATACTAACCAGCGTTTAATTACAGCAGAAAATTGAACTCATGATTTTTTAAAGCAAACAATATTGTCCTTTTGTAGGTTGTAATATAAAAATCGACTTTTACTTCCTTTTATTATTCAATTTACTTTGTAAATGTAAGTTGCTTTTCGTATTTAAATGCTAATTTCAATGCGATCTTTCAGTTTCTTTTTTGGTCTAGTGGTGAGTTTTTTCTCCTCTACTTCGGTACTTCGGGACTCAAACCCAGGACCGTCGAGGTTCGTTTAGTTCGAGTCCTGGGTCGGGTTAAGTGGAAAGTTAGCGATTTGTAGAATAGAAACACGTGTGTTTTCTCAAAAAAATTAACAATTGTTCGAATTCGGCGTCGTTAAGGTTGAAAATTGGTTAAATAGACATTATCCATGGACCTGCTTCTGGTAGCGTTTCTGTACATTTCCTACATATAACTCGGACAATTAAATGAATTTATTGAAAATTTTAATTGTGAGCGTCAATTAAAATACTTCGAAGTTGATTTCAATTTGGAATTAAGTTTCGTATATTTTAAATTAATATTTGTCAAGAGTAAGCTCGCAGTAAACTGAATAAAGCTTTCTTCAGTATTTTAAATACTTGTGACCTATTTTCTTATTATAATAAGGCAACATTTCCATTGTGTATAAGAATTTATCAGCAGGCATAAAACAAGTATGTGAGAGACCAATGAGTTTGATATCCGTTACTACCTTTTTATCTAATGTAATTTTTTTGTTTTCGCATGCTCGCTTATTTCATGGATAAAAATAGCCTGTGTTTTGTATTATTGAAACAATTAAAATTAATTCAGTTAATTTCCGAAATTACCCATTTACATAAAGAAATTACTAGCTTTTTAAGACAAGATGACAAACGAAAACCGAATTTTAGAAAAAATGAATAATTTTTAAGAAAAATAATTTTAAAAATTGAAATAAATGTACATGTTGTACCAACTGTTTATCCGTACGTATAAAGATATTGGTTAATTTCATGGATAGTTTATTGTAATTATTTTATGAAGTAGTGTTTAAAACAATAAATAATAAATTTGAATAAATTTGTTTAATAGACATTTTTAATGACTCACCCTCGCTTCGCTCGGGTTCGTCCCTAGGTTGCTCCATACAATCTCTTACCCCCTTAAGGGATGATTTCCGGAATAAAAACTATTTTTCTTCTTTCCAGAGTCTCAAACTTTTGTTACCAAATTTCATCTAAATCGGTTTAGTAGTTTCGGAGCTTATTTGGTTCAAGTAAACGAGTAAATCTTTCTTCATTATAATATTAGTTTAGATGTGTATTATTATAAAATATAATGAAGTATCATATTTTAAATATAGATAAGTAATTTTTCTCTATCTAGCGCTACATCGGCAGAAATTCTTGGAAAAAGCCATAATTTCTTTTTTGATATTAATCCTTATATGATTCTCGGAAATTGTTACGATAACTTATTTATTTATTCGGTTTATTATGATGCTATTTTGTTTTAACGTAATCTGTCCTATAATAATATGATATACATACATATTTGTATTCAGAACTTTTTAACGTCCTACTGCTAGGTACGGGTCTCCCTACCATACGAGGGGGATCACGTTATAGTCCACCACGCTGTCCAAGCGCGGGTTGGCGGATTGCATGTGTCTTTCGAAAACTTGCTAGGTTCTCAGACATGTAGATTTCTTTACGATGTTTTACTGCACTGTAAGACAAATGGTGGTCATGTTTTGAAATGATTCGTACATGAAAATATCATAGTTGCGCGACCGGGGATTACTTAGACACTCGGTTTCCCAAACGACCGCGTTACGACTGGGCTACCACTGGCTTATTATGATATATTATTATCTCTTAATTAAGTTGCCTTGCTGGTCATGCCATTTAATGCATTGGTGATTCTTATCACCAATGCATTAAGTTGGATTATGGTCTTCCATAATCCACCAGTGGTGGACTATGGTCTTATTTGAGCAGTTTTTGGGCAGTGGACTAAAATGCAAGCGATAGGTGTGGTTGTGAACTTCATACGTTTTTCAAAACTAGTTAAGTTCTCTCACATATCCAGGTTTCCTCACAATATTATTCTTATTCACTCACTTGATTTTACAAGCTACTACCGTTTCCCATAGTATAAAAAAAACTAAAAAAATATTGTTTAGTGGATTAAAAATTAAATTTTGTAAACCCGGACTGTCTGTGAATCAGAACATTGACAGTCTTTTTTATATAAGTAGTGGTTTCCATGAGCTTACATAAGATGACTATGTACAATCGTTTAAAAGTAGGAATCTAAAAAAATATAGGTACCTATTAGAATGAAATATATAAGAAATATTATGCTAATTTGAAATTATCATTAATACGTTTAAATATGTCATATCAGTTTTATTTCCAGTTACACAAAAGTCTTATATTTAAGCATGCACATGGGTGGAGTTACCACCCAACACACCATGAAAAGTAGCTCAGATCTGATCTTTAATGAGAGAGGGATTCTATTTAGGCAATAAATATAGTATTTCAGTCTGAAAACCCGATAAGTACCGAAGCAGTACATAAAAGAAAATTTCTCTCAGATATATATATTTTTTAGTAACGTAATATTTTTTGCCTTTCACAGGATAATTTGCAGCACACTCGTTAACCTATCGTTTGCTCTCAATTGGCCAACAGAATATCATGGATTTTGCTTCAATATGCATTTAAATTACATGTACAAGGTAAAGAAATTGCAGAACTGTACCGTAGTTGTTGGCGATCTGAAGGTTATGCCTTTTGAAAAATCTACAGTGGAAGATTTCAAAAATATGTCATTTCCTAAATTGAAAGAGGTATTTATTTACTATAATATATATTTTTGGATAAAATGTATACATTTTAAGCTAGGTTAGTTTTTATGAATATTAAATCAAAAGTTTGTACTGATTCATTTATCGATGCCCAAACTACCGCTGGATTTGCAGAGCTAAAATTTTGTCAGTGTATTGTTATAAATAGCTACTGAAAAAAATGTTTGAAGATAACGATATAAAGGATAAAAATGTAAAGAAGTTTATTTGGAAAATAATTCTTTTATTTTACTAAAACTACTTTAACTTACTCGTGTTATAAAGGATTTTATACATGCATACGTTTTGAAGAAATTTAAACTCATAAGCTTTTCATTTTAGTTTTCTCGTAATGAGCGAAGTTTTGCTTACCTATTGAGAAAGTCGACAGGGACGAGATAAGGAATGTAATTTTTGCACATAATTTATAATGCCGTTTTACTTAGACATTATAAAATTATAAAATATCGTTATAATATTAGGGACTATGAGGTTTATCATTTGGCATATGTAATATGTAAATTGATTATTATCTTCATTTTTTAATTTTTAGTATGATCCCCAAAATAAACCCACAAAATTTTCTTTATTTACGCTGTACTATTTTAGGATATCTCTTAAATTTTCAATTTCTCAATCATTTTCGGTTAATGTATTCGAAATAATAGGGTGTGAGAGACGAGTGATTTTCTTTGAGTTCCGTTTTCCCTTTTGATGTATGGATCCATAAAACACCGAGCGTATTCAAGAAAACCGGTAGTGTATAATATAGTGGTGCGATAATGTAAACGTATTAATTAAACATAATATAAAACGTTTAACGTTTAGTATAGATTTCTCAGAGATGAGATATTTTCCCGCAGTAAAAAGTATCCTATATATTGACCCGGATAACCAGCTATCGTCAAACCAAATTTCATCAAAATCTGTCCAGTGGTTTTCTCGTGGTCACAGACAGATAGACAAACAGGCAGACAAAAATTCTAAAAACTATAGATTCGTACTCTGTATCGATAATAATAACTATTTCAAAAAGATTTTCCAACAAATATTTAAAGTACAGAAGGATTTTATTATAGGTAAGTAGGTATAGATAAGTTCACTTAATAAGGCGATGGTCAGCGTAATTGACAGTGTCTTAACCATTTACGGGTTTGAATTATTGATGTCAATTGAAATCATATCGTGGTTAATTTAAATTGATCAATTCATAATAAAATAATTGAATTTTATCAATTATAAATCATAAGTCATATCTAAAGTGACAATTTATAATTATCCTTATAAATTATGCATAATACCTATATTGATTATATTTTGCTTTATTTTATTATGTTGTGTGGGAATTTAGAGGTGAGGAGAGCTTAAAACCGTAGCGGGTAAATGTTTGCTTTCACGCTTTGGCAAAGAAACGTGGCACCGCTTAGAATAGGATATGTAGAACTTTGGATATGTGGAATAAATAGAATAAGTCCTGGGCTACTGAGCTTCGCTCGGAGTTTTCGGCCTAAAGTACAATTTTCTTTTTTTTTAAAACAAAAAACTTGAATAAATATAAAAAAAAAAGTAAAAACTTTGTATGCGACCGAGATTCGAACCTGGACACCTGTGATTGTTGATCTTGCACCTTGGCAGATTGACCACGATGCTTATGTCCGAGCATGCAAATTACCGACCATATTTTGCGTGGAATAATGCAAAAGAAAACTGCATGAAAACTCAAAAACACGCGTTTTCTCAGACATAAGACATAATCTAGATCGATTTATCGTCCCCGAAACCGCGTGTATACTAAATTTCATGAAAGTCGTTGGAGGCGTTTTCGAGATTCAGATTATATATATACATACAAGAATTGCTCGTTTAAAGATATATGTTTATTTTTTAGATAAATGTTTATTTTTTTAAGACTATTACTTGACTGTACCTACGTATTTCTTTGAAATCCACGTAACTTTGGCACATTTCGATCCGACAAAGAATACCGTGAATATCTATAGTTATTCGCCCTTCACTAAAGTTCTGAAATTTCAAAAAAGTATGTCTCCCAGGATAAAATCCAAAACAAAAGTTTCATTTAAAATTCTTCTAAATCTTAGAAAGTATCATAAAAAATATTAAATATAGTTTTCTATTATATGTAAAGCTACGTGCTAAATATATATAAAAATATTTTACTGTCAAGTATTCTCAAATAATTTAATAATTATTCAGTCACCAATCAATGCTAAGTGTTTCATCTGTCCTAAATAAAATGGTCATAGTAACTTATTTTATTACAGGTTACAGGCTACATGGTGGTTTATCGAGTTTTTGGGTTGGAAACATTTAGCGATTTGTTTCCAAATCTAACTCGAATTCGGGGAAATACACTTTTGTATAACTACGCTTTGATTGTATACGACATGCCCGATTTGAGAGAAGTATGTCCTTATTTATTTCAAAGATAATTTGTTACTGATCAAGTCTTCTTAGAAGGTTCAATATAAAAGTTGTATTGTCCTTTTATGTTTTGTTGATTTTCTGTCAAGTGCTGAGTATATTTTTCGGATAAATATACATGGTTTGTTGCAATTATTTATCGTGCTGATTCGGGGAAGATTTATAGTTTTGTGACAAAACAAATTAACATAAATAACATAAATTACAGACATTTAAAATTTTATGTAAAGTAGAGAACAGATTAGAGAGTTTGGGTACCGCCTCAAAGTATACCATGATGGTTTCAAGGTAAATAAAATTTAATTATTTTCATGTAAGAAATCTTTTTAATATTCCATTTTAGAAAGGGCTACGAAGTGGTCTTATTAAATGTGTTCCATGAATAACTTACTAATATTGTCATGCAATAATATTTTGTTGGTTTTGTTCTTCTTACACAAAATAAGAGAAAAACGAATCAACATATTTTTTGTAAATAGATACTTTATTTGGTAATTCCTGATTTAAGCTACTTTTGATGCCTTCACGTACACACATATAACAAACTTAAGTATGTGCCAATAGACTTAACAATATTGAAGTAGGTATGTGCTACTAGTTTCGAGAGACCTGTAAAGTCCGCCAATCTGCACCAACATGCATTTGTCCATGGATGTTGGCCAAATGCATGCACTATAATTTAATCTTCCTCATATTGAAAGGATACCCGTGTTTAACAGTGACACGTTATGAAGTTTATAATCATTATTTTTAAATTCCAGGTCAGTTTAAACGGTCTTTTGAAGATCGATCGAGGTGGAGTGATAATATGGGGTGGTCCTCTTACATGTAACGTGGATACAATAGACTGGAACGCGATAGCCCCCGGGTCTCGCCACGTTCTCAGCAAACCAGATAAACACTGCAACTTCCCTTGCTCTTGCACTAGAAACTTGGCCACGAATCGCTGTTGGAGTAATAAGTAAGTGTTATATTATATGTATTTAACTTCCTCGATGGTGTAGTGGCTAGCATGTACGGCTGCACATCCGGAGGTCCTGAGTTCGAGTCCTGGGTCAGGCCAAGTTTAGTTTTTGAGTCTTTCTGTATAGTAAGACTCAGTAACAGCCCAGGGTTGGGATTTTTGAGACCGATTTTGATAAATGGTTCCTCCATTTGTCTGTCTATTTAGGTGACATTTTTTATGTTCGAACGGAAACCTATACCATAGAGAAACGATCTTAAGCTTTCTTACTTATTGAATTCTAAGTATAAATTGTTTGGATAGTAAATAGTTATACATTTTAATTACTTTTACATCACTAACCCTAAAAATACCTTTATTTTATTCAACATTAAACAATTTTACATAAATATATTAAGTAAATCTCAATAATCCTCATAGCATGATACAACAAGAATCTTAAGAGATTATAATCAAAGTGATGCTAAAGTTAGCTTCATCCATTTGATAGGTGATCCTGTGTCCTGACTTGAATGTTATATTAAAATGTCCCAATTGTTATCTATTGTCAGATACTTCATTCTCTTTCGACAAAAGAAAAAATCATGAAGATGGTCTAAATCTATACATATAAAAAAAGTTTAACTGAACACTGTCAGTATATGGAAGATATTTGAAAAAATCTTTTATTGGAGGGCTTAATAAAATTACAGTCCTAATACTATTTATACTTTAAAAATGTTTATTTAAATTCTAGCAGATGAAGCCGCATGAATAAATAAGTTATATTTTATTATGAAAATTAACTAAATTAGAAATAATTATAGTATATCAAGCGAAATGATATTATTTAGTTCACCAAATAATTTTAGAATTAATTAACAAAATGACCATTCATAAAATTAACAATAACTGATTTGATTTATGGAAATTACAGATAAGTTTATAACTGTATCGCTATTTTATATCTTTGGTTTTGTGAAATGCTTATGAAAGGTATAAAATTTTAACTTATTTTTTAGGGTCCCTTACCTTACGAAGGTTTCTATCGGAACCCTATTACTATAACCCTTCGCTGTCCATCCATCCATCCATCCATCCATCAAAGCTGAATCTCATGAACCGTAGTAGGTAGAGAGTTGAAATTTTCACCGAGTATATATTTGCCGCTATAACAACAGATACTAAAAATAAATAAAAATAAAAATACAAGAAACATTTTTTTAGCGTACGCAATCGATCATCGAAGTTAATATACTACATACATATAGAGTAAAAGTCATATTAATAAAACATATACGATTGTACGGAACCCTTCGTGCGAATTCCACTCGCACTTGACCGATTTTTTGATAGTTTACCCATTTACCCGTAACCATTAACTAATGAAAAGTATTTAAAATATCAACTTCAAAGATCAAAGGTACAAAAGTATAAAACAAAATAAATATGTACTTTAAAAAGTAACTTTTTAATATACATTCATTATATTATTTCAAAGTAATCCGTCACAGCGTAAAATGGCTTCTTAAAGCTCTTTTCATGCCAACTTTGTATAATTTTACGTCTGTTAAACTTGGACTTAAGTAAGATAAGTAAAAATATAATGACGTATCTAAAAGCGTGTCTAATGAAAGGCGAATGACTTGTTAATTGTAAAATTGCCTTCGAAACCTTCTTTACGTTTGTCACCTATAAAAATAATTAAAATGTTTGTAAATTAGTATATAAGCTCTAAATTACTATTAAGGCCGTAATTGATAAAAGTTAATAGTTATGCCATCTTCAGCTGATACTGGTATGATGTAAAGTTTTTCTCAGCCCTGCTTGCTAATCTATACTAATATTATAAAGAGGTAAAGTTTGTGAGTTTGTGAGATTGTCAGTTGTTGACGTTGTAGGGGGTAATCTCTGGATCTACTAAACCGATTTAGATGAAATTAGGTAAGAAGATAGTTTGAGACCCTGGGAAGGGCATAGGATACTTTTTACCCCGGAAATAAGGAATAATAAATAAGGGATCGTATAGACCAGAATCTAGCTGGAATAAAACTATTAATTGCTACAAATAAAACTATCTTGTCTGACTTTTTCGCGGATTTATTTTGATTTTTGGTTTGCCATATTTTGAATGCTTTACAGCAATCATGATCTCGGGAGAGAATATTAAAATGTAAAATATTCATGTTAATCTAAGAAAGTATTAATTGCTATAAAAAGCTGTATATTAATTCTATTCTATTCCCCACAAGGAAATCGAAACGGCGACCTTAGATGAAGTCGATAACACCAGTTATTTGGCAATAAAGTTAATTAAATAATTAAAATTATATATTTTATAATAATTATTACATTTTTTCATTACTAATTAATTTGTAAATAATTATTTATTTTATAATACGTTATGTACTAATTATGAATAATTAATGTTTGATACAAGATTGTGATTAATGTTTTAGCACAATGAAATAATAAGCAATTAATTTTGTATAGCTTACCATGGAACTAGATGGTGCTGTGTGTTAATGTCCCAACATATTTATTTATTTATATACGTGAATGATGGTTTGATTTTCACAGTATAAGACTATATTTTTTAAAATAATTTTATTTTTTATAATAATAATTATTTTATTTTCTTTTAGAACATTCGAGAAATTTCGAATCGAAATATGAAACTATTTTTTTTTCAGAAAGTGTCAGATCTTCCTCGAAGGACCAGAAAGTTATAATTGCAGCACCGAATGCTTTGGATGTCGCAATACTAACACTAGTCTCTGTACATTATGTAGAGAGTTTAGTTACAATCAAACTTGTGTGTCAAGATGCCCAAACGATACGTAAGCTATATAAAATTATTATTAACCGACTTCGAAAATATGCTATAGTTTTTACATCGTGTAAATGTTTTTTTTGTTTTGTTATCTTCACATATTGTAAATTGATTTATATGTAATATTTGTATTCAGCCATTTTAACGCCCTACTACTGGGCATGGGCCTCCCGTCAATATGTGGGGGTTCAGGCTATTATCCACCACGCTGGTCAAGTGCGAGTTGGCAGACTTCACATGTCTTTCAAAACTTGACTTTAACGTTTCAATTAATTGAGGGCTGTATTTAAAAGTTTAAATACGAATTCAATATGAAGAAAATCTGACGTAATTCAGCTATTATTAGTTTAACAAAATAGTGGCTTAGATCATCTATCGCAATTTTAATGACTCATCCAGAGATGAAAAACACGCTTAAGTGGAGTCATTTTTCACCACCCCAAATTTTTATTTTTGGTAAATTGACTACAAAATTGTCTAGCGGTTCTCATGAGAGAACTTTTTAACAAATTTTAGTAATCTATCTCCAATAGCCTCTGAGTAAAATGGCGATAACATAAATACATAATGACAGACATACATGAAATTATAAGGATTCCGTTTTGCCTTTAGGCTACGGAACCCTAATAAAATGACTTTAGAAATATGTTTCATGAATATTCATATGAAACTTAATTGTTACAACAGAATAAAGAGAAATTATTTTATGCTTTTTAGTGCGTTAGTAATCCTGAGAGCGCTGCGTAAATTTATCTTTGTTAACTCAGATCCGCTTTGTTTAATATATTAATTTACTTGACGATTGTTCTGGCACAGTATTTATGTGTCAGACTGGAATTGTATGTGACTTCTTATGTTATAGATCGTAGGTTATATTACTGCATGGGTAAGAAATTATTTACAACCTTTTTGTTACATGCAATATATAATCAGTCTTAGATCCATTGATCTTAATATTAAGTAATAATCAAGTTAATTTTTATTAAATTTTAATAGTTTTAACATACATATTAACATTTTTCTCTTTCATTACTATCTTTAGTTCCGTGGGTTTTTTGGGTCTTCAAAAATTATAATAGATTTTTAACTTTTTTTTATTCTCTCCCTATATTTTTATATTTTAGTCTACTATTAACGGATAGCAACTACTGTGTTACAAAAGACGAATGTAAGCATTTGGAACGCTGGGCATGGAATAACACATGCGTGTCTGAATGCCCTATAAACTACGACAAGTCAAAGCAGCGTTCCGGACAAATAACATGTATTCCTTGTTTTGATTGTCATAAGGTTAGTTATATTTCAACTATTATTAATTTATAGCACTATTTTAAGGGGTTTCTTTGCTTTTTATTGAACATGGTCACGTTTTACATTGACTTTTAAGAGTGATCAAAAATCAGTGTAAAACGCGTGAATCTAAACCGACTTCTTATTTTTTGAATTTAATAATTAACTACGAATATAACTGGTATTGAATACTTACTTGATAGCGAGAGTTAATTGCTTATCTTATATTACTACCAAGTAGAATTTTGAAAATCTGTTTAGTTTCTATGTATCTTATTGTATTTGTACAATATTTTATTTTGGTAATACATCGAAATTCATTGTTGCAGACCTGTAGAAACCTCACTATACAGTCATTATCATCGATCCAAGCGGCAGAAAATTGTGTTTATGTAAACGGCTCACTGACAATCCACATTTGGTCGATACCGAGAGTGACCAACGAGCTACGGTATTATTTAAAAAATATTGTCGAAGTAAAAGATTATGTTCATATTTATAGTTCTATTAGTTTAACTTCCCTTGATTTTTTATCATCATTACAACGTATAAGAGGTCAGCGTTTGTTTAATAATAAATATAGTTTACTAGTTTATAATATGCACAATCTTCAGACTCTTTTCGTATCTAATGTTACTCAAAACCTTAAAGTGGATAGAGGAACATTAAGGTTTTACAGAAATCCCATGCTTTGTATGCAAGAAATAAACAAATTAATAAATTTATTCCCAACTACACCTACCAAACTTGATATACCACAAGGTATGAATGGTTACAGCGGAGTCTGCAACTCTGTATCTCTCCATTTAAAAATAAAAGAAATGAATGAAACATCGGCAATTGCAACTTTTCATCCATTAGCTAAAGATGTCCACTACACAGTACTATACGTAAGGATACCTCAAGGAATAAACTCGAGTGTTGTACCTGAAAGTTGTAGCGACTTTGAATGGTTCGCTATCAATGTGTTTGATACAACTAGAGATATTGTTGAAGTTGCCTTACAACACCTGCGTCCAGCCTCCAATTATGCGGTTTGTATTGAACAGTATGAACCCACAACTAGGCATTTATCTAGAAGTAATATTATTAAGTTCAGAACTTTAGTTGGAAAACCAGAGCCACCTTTCATTTTAGAATTAGTTGCGTCTTCATCTAGTGTGATTGTTATTAGATGGGTCGATCATTTAGATTACAGAACTGATATAGTACGCTACGAATTAGATGTTATTTTAGTAGATATTCTCGATAAGTATATTATTGCAAGAGATCATTGTGTAAGTAGGGACGATGATTTGTATGATATAGATTTTTCACGTCATGCTAAAGTAATGCGTCCACCAAGAAATTATGAGAAAGGCTGTGAATCTATGTGTGGAGTTTTATCTTCTGTTACCATAGGAGCGATGGTTGAAGATCATTTTGAAATATGCGACACTTTTAAGGACTGTAATAGTGAATCAGATCGTCCCAAAAACTGTAGTTCTAATGGGTTAATTAAAACTTTAGCTTTAGACATAAATGGTCGAAAGAAAAAATACCAAGTCGGTGGTCTATCACCATTTAGAGATTATAAATTTAGTTTACGTGCTTGTACGAAAGACGCATGCAGTCGATCAGCTAGAGGCACAGTTAGGACATTGCATTCGAATATAGCTGATCTACCGTATAATATGACTTTAAGGGCTAATATATCTGGATATATTTTTGTTGGATGGAATTCGCCAAAAATAACAAATGGTCCCATCCTTTCTTACACAATAGAAGTATATCCCAATATTATGAATCAAAAGTCGAGTGATATGAAATACGTGATGATACAATCTTGGTGTGTCCCTGGAAATAAAACTAATTTGATTGTAAAATCTAATCAAGCCACTAGATATTTTGTACGGGTTTGCTCTTCAACATTGGTCCACGCATACATTTGTAACGATTGGTGTAAGGTAGATGTTACTGCAGACGATGCTTCACACGAACACGAGTTAATATGGTGGTGGAGTGGAGTGCTATTTGGGATATTTTTATGCGCGTTTTCTTGTGTTGTTGGCTATAAGTTTAAGAAAAGAAATAGTGACACTATCCCACTGTTTGACGCTACTTCTGTACATCGACAGGAAAGCGAGCCACCTGCTGGCATGCTATCAGATTTTGCACCAGTTTATCGAGTTTCGTGGCTTGAGTTGCGCGATTTGTCTCAAAATAATTTCATATAATGTGTTCTGTGATTGTGGTCTCTTATTACTATCGTTTTTGTAGTTTATGAAAAATATTTTCTATATTAATATCTTACGATATTATGTTAGAAGTTGATTTATATACATAAAATAAAATATTTGTAAAATACTAAATGAAATAAGAAATAAAATAAAATATAGATTATTTTTCCAAATATATGTTTAATTTGTTTTACACCTCGAATATGAACTTATATATCATTTAAAATTATGCAGTTTTAGTTGTATTCAGCCCTTTTTGACGTCCCACTGCTGGAGTTGGACCTCCCGTCAATACGAAGGGATCATGCCATAGTCCACCACGCTGGCCAAGTGCGAGCTGGTGGACTGCACAGCACATGACTAGAAAACATCAGTTTTAGTTTTTTTAATTATATACCAATTATTATAAAAATGATTTCGTAAACAAGAAAAATTATTTAGAAATACTTTGTTAGATTTGTACATATATTTGACATTTATAAATATATGTACGTATAATAAAATAGTAACAAAGCGAAATCTGTACATACAAATTACTTACTAGAAAATTGTTGGTCTTAAACAGGTCACAGTTACAGGAGAGACCGCGAGACAGATAAATCTGCGAAAATTGTAATAATTGTAGTCCGATAATTGCTAGCTATTGATAAAACATGAAAGGCAATTATTAGTAAGGAGTTTTAAGAAATTTTATAAACGGAATATAAGTACTTACAAATATGTCATTAGCATCACGGTTTAGGAGTAAACAAAAATGAATAACAAATATGTGCGTGGGACGGTTACCCTTACTTCGTCCACTTTTCGCTATTAAAACTGAGTATTTACAATATATTAAATAGCGTGGTGGAATTCAATCCGCGATCTCTTACCTAATAGCCAGTGCCAATCACTTTATGTATGCAAACTTTAATCAGAATTAAGTTACATTACAATAGTAAAATTTATATCAAACATAAGTAACTTACGAATAAATATAATAAGACTTATAAAAAGTATCTCAATCTACAAAAAACAAAACGAAAACATATTACAATCGATTATTTATATAAGGCGGTCTTAAAAAAGTAATAAAGGTAGAGTTTATGACAAATGTTATATTAAACGAGGCTGCATTCACATTTCATGATGAAAAATTTGTCGTAACAAACAAGTCGACGTCAAACAAAAAGCATTCCAGATGAGCGGACAATTTGAAACCGAAATTAATTTTGTGTAATGGAAGGAAAAGTAAATGTTTTTAGAGAGTCTCCTCATAACTTGTTACTCACTAAAAGCGGTACGAATCCGGATATAAATGGTTTTAGTATAAAACTTTTTAGCGAAGGGTTCGGTAAGTTTGAAGTGACCATTTGTGCTTTATAAATAAATTAAAAGTTGGTACAAACATAAACACTATAAACAGTTTCTGTTTTATAATACTTTTTTTAACCTTGTATCTAGTCCATACTAATATAAATGTGAAAAAATGTGTTTGTTCGTTTGTCCTTCTTTCACGTTGAAAGGGAGTGACGGATTCACGTGATTTTTTGTGTGGAGATACGAGGTTAGAGGGCTGGAGATATAGGCTACTTTTTACCGTGGGAGATTATCCAATGCCCACGGAAAAACACGTTATAGTACAATCCAAACAAAAAAAAATATGATCAGAATTACTTGAAACTTGATATGAATGCTTCATTTAAAATAAATAAATACGTGTTTTAGCATTTTTCGAAATTCATCATATAAGGGGGTAAAATAGGAGATGAAAGTTTGTATGAAACTACCTTTTAAAAGATTTTTTTGTAGTTTTAACGCGAGCGAAGCCGCGAGTTCTGCTAGTTGTATATAAAGTTGTGGCAAAACCTGCCGAGAGGTTCTATAACGTCACTTTGGATCAAAACAAAATATATGTTCTGGCAAATAACAAACGATAAGTTCAAAATCTAAATAGTATAGTATTATGTGATCTGTGATATCAAATATCGTGGCCTGGACATTAACAAGCACTTACTAGTAGTACTAGAGCAATCTAGACTGAGGTGCCTGGATGTTATTTGCTTATCTGTATATCTGGATGCTTAAGTTTACGACGAAGGAGCTAGGCAATGCAGCCCCGCACTGCTTGTATGCAGTTAGTTCCTATTGTAGATAAACACTGTACACAATCTTAGGCACTTTGAGTTAGTTCGTATGTGGCTTATGTCGTCAGATTTTTCGAAGACAACGTATTTTTTTCATTGATAGCCACTTACTATAAGGCGGATCGTTAACTAGTTGGCGCCATCTATACATATAATAAAATTGTAACTAAGCCGATTCTGTACATTAAATATTTTTTGGAAAATCTTATTCAAATAGACATTATTATCGATACAGAGGCTGAATTTATAGTTTTAGAATTTTGGTCTGTCTGTCTGTTACCGCATCACAGAAAAACCACTGGAGGGATTTTGATGAAATTTGGTATGATCATGGATGGTTATCCGAGTCAACATATAGGACACTTTTTACTACGGGAAAATATCTCATCTTTGAGAAATCGATATTCAACGGTAAACCGTAAGTAGGGACGAACTCGAGCGAAGCGAGGGTGAGTTGCTAGTTTACTATAAAAAAGCAACCTAACATGTATCTCTGTATGTTTCCCATACGTTGGGAGTATTACAGAAAAATCCTTTAAGATAGATTTTAATGTTAGCCTTGACCATATATGTAATTATATTGTATAATTAGCCATTCACCCTTGCTCCGCTCGGGTTCGTCCCTGGATATGTTTTAACGGTTAGTAAAGATTTCTCAGAGATGAGATGTTTTCCCGCATTAAAAAGTACCCTATATGTTGATCCGGATAACTAGCTATTATCATACACAATTTCATAAAAATCTGTCCAGTGGTATCCCGTGACGTATTTCCAGACAGAAATTCAGATAGACAGACAAAAATTCTAAAAACTATAAATTCGGCCTATGTATCAATAATAATAACTATTTCAATAAGATTTTCCAAAAAATATATACATAATGTACAGATTCGACTCAGAATTTTATAATATGTATATATTATATATATAGATATTAGAAGATAAACTATCTGTAACAGTATAAAATACTTTTCTTTGAGTAAATAAATGAGAAAATGAGGGATGATCTTACTTATATAACGATCTCAGAATAGTGTACACCTGATGCTCGACGCGCTACCAGAGAACAATTTGCCCTTTATAATATTTTAGATTCCATTTATGAAAGGGTTTATAAATAAAGAATTTCTCGCTACAGCTTCAACGACATTTTCCTTGTATTACGTTGAAAACATTAGGAATTTGTTGCTTGTAGCCTTTGAGAATACCTGTAATGACTAAATACTTAAATAATTTATATTTTTGTAAAATACGTAGTTATATATAATAGAAATAATATTTTTTTGCATATATTAGTTAGTATGTATGTATGTATTCAGCCCTTTTGAACGTCTCATTGCTGAGCACGGGCCCCTCTTCAATACGAGGGGGATCCATAGTCCACCACGCTGGTCAAGTGCGGGTTGGCGGACTTCACATGTCTTTCAAAAACTTGCTAGGTTCTCTCAGACATGCAGGTTTCCTCACGATGTTTTCCTTAACGATAGGGCAAGTGGTAATCATGCTAGAAATGATTCGCACATGAAAATATCAGAGGTGCAAGACAAGGGATTTGAACCCGCTTCACTCGGTTTCCCAAGTAAGCGCGTTACCTGGGCTACCACTACCTTGTTTGACTTAGTAGGCAAATATTAAATCATTTTAGCTTTACTTATATCGTACATTTATTTTCAAAACACAGATCTGCATAAGTTTATAAACGTATACATTACACACACACACACACATATGTACATACGTGTACCTATATTATTGTTTACATTGTTTCCTACGAGCTTTCATTTAGAGAAGGGCTTATACTATTTAGATATTGCGAAATAACTAAAAGAGTTGAGTGAGCGAGTTTGCGATAAATACCCAATTTTTTTATAATATAAAATAATAAAAAAATAACAGGTCGTATTCGTCTCTGAACTCCGTTTTGAGAACCTCGCCAATCGTCACACATATTATTTTGTTAATTGCATGTAAGTAAAGCTAATAGAATAGAAATAATAAATATTATATTTTTATTTTATTTTATAGAAATTTATATTTATTTTAGTACTAGCGAATCACTCTCGCTTCGCTCGGGTTGGTCCTTACTTACCTTTTCACGTTTAGTATAGATTTCTCAGGGATGATATATTTTCCTGCAGTAAAAAGTCCTATGTTGACCCATTTAAGGTAAGGTAAGCTATCATCATACCAAATTTCATCAAAATCCCTCCATTGGTTTTTCCGTGATGCGGTAACAGACAGACAGGCAGACAAAAATTCTAAAAACTATAGATTCGGCCTCTGTATCGATAATAATGTCTATTTCAATAAGAATTTCCAAAAAATATTTAATGTACAGATTCGGCTTAGTTACAATTTTATTATATGTATAGATATAAAATTATGACCTTATAAACCACACTTATGGCTTACAATATGTAGTTAATTCCGCTACTTATTACTACTATTTAGTTTAAGTAGTTATGTATGTGGTCTGTGCTATTGCCTTACTAATATACTAGTTTATTTTATGATCTGTGCTAGATTGTGCTATTACTAACTTGTCGTTAAAATAAAGATCTAACTTAATTTTATTATTATTATTTTGATAACTGTATATTACCTATTGATATATATTGTTATTATTATTGTACATTATTATTATTGTTATTTTAATCAATTTTGAACTAATTTCCCATGTTTTCCTAACGGTATCTAGTGGCTTACATACTTTGTACATTGTATGTGTAATGTCGTATACCTATTATATTGAAAAGATCGTCTTGCGACACGTTTTGTTTTTAATAAAAATACCTCGCTTTTTTCATCACATCATAAGGGGCGTCGGATTTTTTTTTTATCGACCAATTTAATGTAGATACACTCATCAAAATCAACTAAATGAGCTAAAATTGTAAAGGTTTACATACTTTATAGTGTCTAATCAAACTTTAGCTAATGTAACATTAGCAGGGGAACATGAAAATTAATCTAAAACGTTGACTCAAGGTTTGAGGACGTCAGGTTTTGTTGGCAGCCTTGTTCACATGATATTCGAAAATAATTAATTTAGGCATTATTTGCCGAAATTGCTGTACAGTTCAAGAAGTAATTAAAATAACTTTGACGTTTACGGAAATGATGTTTATTTGAAATAAGCAAATTAATTTGCTAATTTTCTTTTATAAATTGACTAGCTACTAACCCTGGTTTCGCCCGAGTGCTTCTCTGGGTACGTTGTAAATAGATAAAAAAATATATTGCGAGTTTACCTTAGAAGGTAGGACTATGCTACTGGGGACTTTTCTGTCGGCCTTTTTAAGATCTATAATTTTCTAGTACATTATTTTCATAGTACTCTTATGGTTTAGCCAGCATTAGCTATGTAAACTAAGAACGACTTGATAGAACCAGTTATTGTGTTTTTCTTGTAATGAGTTATCACTACACAAAATTTAGTTAAAATCGTTTCAGTACTTTTTGCGTGATATGTATACAGATACAGACAAACAGACAAAATTTCAATAACTACTGTTTTGGGGTTTATATTCTGTAAACGATATGGAGCAGACATTCTTAAAAAAAATATTCTATGTAAATATTTCGCTTTGTTACGGTATTATAAGTATAGATTACCTTCGACTATGTTCCTATGAATGAATAATGTATATACTTTTTTAACTTTGCGGCATCGAAAAACTAAGTACTACTTATTTTAATTAGTATTTTTGCTAAGGCTAGTGCCTTATCCTATTTGGCATTAGTCCGAAAAAAATGATAGAATAAATATTGACAAATGAAGTACGAGTCCCACTATAAAGGTTCCTCTGTTTATTTACACAATTTGCGAAATTCTTAAACCAACAAAATGTAATAAACATACCCGTATAGATTAATTATATTTTATTTAAATATATTAGTGACCTTTTATTTTTAAAATACGCTTATAAATATGGCAATGATAAAGGTATCTCTCTACCAACCTTTAAATAAAATATATTTAATAACCATTGAGATTGGATCCCTAAACATTGCAAACGCCCGGAGGTTTAATTAGCCTCAGGAAGATCTGTTGAATAGAGATAAGCTGTAATTTTACGGTTGACTGTCAAACGGACGTTTGCCGTCCGAATTTCTGTAGATAGTGTAGAATTAGTAAAACTGAGAGAATTTATTATTATGTGTAAGTGTCGATGGAAACGGAACTGTTGCAAAATTAATCTACAATAATATATACACTACAGACTCACCCTCGCTCCGCTCGGGTTTATCTCTAGTGGAGTTTTAGCGCTTAGTACAGATTTCTCAGAGATAAAATATTTTCCAGAAATAAAAAGTATCTTATATATAAACCCTGATATCCAGCTATCATCATACCAGATTTTATCAAAATCTGACCAGTGGTTTTTTCTTGATGCGTTCTCAGACAGACAGACAGGCAGACAGACAGACAGACAAAATTCTAAAAAATATAGGTTCGGGCTCTGTATCGACAATAATGCAATTTCAATAAATATTTCCAAAAAATATTTAATGTACAGATTCGATAAGAATATGTAATAAATACTACACTGCAAATATTCGGCATTTAAAAAAACTATCTTTTTTGGATTTATTTGCGGTCACCATTGATCAAAAAAGTACTAGAAACAAAATCCCATGCAAAAGTTCTTTTAAAACTGTCACTAATTATATATATAATATTTTTTCTTTCTGTATGTTTGTCCTCTAGGCGTACCTAAACCATCCGATTATGATAACGCTTTAGCGAGTTGCATATCCATTAAATTCTAGAGACGTACCCGATCAAAGCATGGCTACATCGGTAGTATTCCATAAAAAGCAAAAACCTGTAGTGGTTATAAACTAAAAAATATAATTTGCAGGCGCAGCCACGGGCGATAGCCTATATGATTTATATTTGTTTTATTACCAAAGATTACAAATTTAATATTCCCTTCTTTGTGCAGGCAATCTTATGATTCAAGTACGGTACAATTTCTCGAATTAGCAACGAAAGTTAAGATATGCAAACAAAAGCAGCCTCGTAAAGTTCCATCATTAAGACAACTAAGAGATTTAACTCGTCGAGTTTCTTTTTAAACGCTTTGAATTCTATCACAGGGAAGGTGTCGAACTTTTATTATTGTTATTCTCTTACAATTGGAATAATTGACTTGTTATGAATTTGTTAAGTTCTTTTAACTTTAAAGTTTTAAAACGAAATAATGTTATTTTAAATAGAACTATCTTTTCCGATTTTTTCGCTGATTTATTTTGATTTTTGGTTTGCGACGTTTTCAATGCTTTACAATGGTTATGACGAGTATAGGTCACGGGAGAAACTGAACTTTTTGACGTATCAAAGTCATTAATTTATACATACCTATAATAAAAGTGTAATTGATCGGTGTCTGTACATGGAAGACATTTGAGAAAAACTATCATTGGGGGTCTTTATTTACGCAATAGAACCCAGAACAATGATTTTTACAATTTTTGTCTGTTTCTCTATGCGTTTGTACGCGCTAATCTCAGAAACGATTAAACTAGATTTGGATGTGGTTTTCACTAATATATTGTGGTAAGCTTCGTTTTATATTTAATATTTGTTTTATTTCAATCGGTTCATCAATAAAAAATTATTTCAATTTAAATAATCGTCTAAGAACGAACCCGAGCGGCGCGAGGGTGAGTCGCTAGTTATCATTATATAGTTGGTATTATATATTATATAGTTGGTATTATATATTTGGTTGGTCGGCATGTACCCACAAATTATACAACTATTTTTAAAAATACAAAAAGTGGCATTAAACTATATTACAATTTTTGTTCATTTTAGTTTTAAACAATTTTAATAAGTTTCAATATAAGTTGAATACTATTTAATTTTAATTCCAGTGGTTATAGTTACTACATTTTTATTATATTTAGTATGATAATGTTAGTGACAATAATTTAAATATGTTATTTCTAATTTATCCGATTATTATTCATCTATCTATAACCTACTAATATTACTATAGTATGAATGCGAAAGTTTGTGAGGATATATTTATTAATGTATGAATGTCTAGATGTATAAATGTATGGATGTTTGTTACTCTTTCACGCAAAACTACTAAATGGATTTTATTGAAACTTTACAATAATATAGCTCATAAATGAGAATAGCACATAGGCTACTTTTTGTCCCGGAAAAATGTACGGTTCCCGTGGGATAGATTTGTTTTTGTTTTTCACTAGGGACGAACCCGAGCGAAGCAAGGGTGAGTCGCTAGTTCATAATAATGCTCTCAAGGACAATTGAACTTTTAATCTATCAAATTAAAACTCAAGCAGAACTTTTAAAATCATTATGATTATTTTAAAAACTGAGAGTACAACTTCACACGTGCGTAGAACAACTTTATGGAGTGATGTAGTTGAAGTGTTGCAATAATAAAAAAACAAATATGTATTGTTGCCAGTATTTCATCAAACGTTAACATGTTAACACGTTATTTTTATTTTATTACTTTATTATTTTTAATTCCTGCTTCAAATAAATGTTACTGAATTAATAATGATCACGCTTAGCGTTGACTAATATTAAAATAAAAATCCAGGTAAATGAATATATTATTATAGTATAGGGTATTTTTTTCTTCCAGTAGTTAATAATTAGCATTACACATATTTTCATTAATTTCCCCAACCTTTAATATCCCAATATCCATACTAATATTATAAATGTGAAAGTGTGTTTGTTTGTTTTTCCTTCTTTCACTTCAAAACGGAGTGCCGAATTGGCGTGATTTTTTGTGTGGAGATACTTGGAGGGTTAGAGAGTGACATAGGCTACTTTTTACCGAGGGAGATTATCTCTTTCCCACGGGAAAACACGTTATCATACAATCAAAAAAATATTTTTGATCAGAATTACTTGTAACTTGGCATAAATGTTCTTCAATACAATTAAATAAATACGTGTTTTAGCATTTTTCGAAATTCGTCCCATAAGGGGGTAAAATAGGGGATGAAAGTTTGTATAAAATCTACCTGTTTAGTTTTTTCTTAGTTTTAGCGCGGGTTCTGCTAGTTTTATATAATTCATATATTTAGCCAGCTCCATATTGTAGTCTGTAGTGATACAGAATATAACAAATTCGAAACTATTCCGAACAAATGCGCTCGCTCACATTCGGGATTTTGTATTAAACCCTTGAATATAATAATGCTGTTAACTTATAATAAAAGGCTTTTTGTAACTACACATATACAAACCTTTCAACAAATTGTTTTCCCATGGTTTCTACATAAACTTGAAGCCGACTTATTGTTTTTAGAAGTTATGAAATCATTATTTAACCTGAAAATCGAACTTCGCGAATCTTTTGAACTTCAATTATTTATCATTTGAGATATATCAATCTTATTATGACAAAATATACGCAAAGTTCGTTACGAAAGAGCTTATAAATATTTTAAACTTTAAAGAAATTAAATCTTTTAGATTTAGTTAGGCCCAAGTTTACTAATAAAGATTAATTATACAGGTTTTTCATTTTATTTTTTTAATGTTTACAGTTTTTTTTTATAAAGAATATCGTTTACTTTCAGTGTAATTAATGAGAAAGAAATATCCTCATTACTATACAGAATTGTCTCGGTGGTGAGGCAGCAAGTATGTACCATTGCATTTTCGAAGGTTCTGGGTTCGAGTCCCGGGTCGGGCCAAGTTTAGTTATTGAGTTTCTCTTAGAAAAGTACAAGTAAAAATAGCCCGGAGTTGGGAAGTTGATGGTGTTTTACCCCCGTGCCTCTAAGAGCTCGTAAAGCCGTCGGTCCTGCGCCAGATCTCTCAGATTGAATATATATTTGTATAATAATTTACAAACTTACATACATATGTAGGTCAATTGAAATATTGTAGAATTAAACCCATGACCACTTTTTTCACACTTATCGACCAATAAAATATTATTATTTCTGCGCAAAAACAATAATATTTCGATACGTTGCCCTGTATTTGTTTACCGTGTGAAACCAGTCAAAAATCAAATGAATCACCCATCTTTTTCAATTAATGGTTAGCAAAAATATATAAGTCATTTTGAAGTACTAAATTCAAAATTCCGATGAAAATTGCAGCTTCTATTACAATAACATGATCATTTAGAGCTGTACTGTCTCTATATTCTGTATACATCGGTATTGGCTCCCATTGTACACGAATATGACAGTAAACTGTTGGGAGTTGAAACATTACCACCTGCGGCATTGCAATCGGTGAGTTATCAATTAGCAATGAATGCGGTATCTTGTTATTATAAATCTAATCTAAAGTAATATATAGAACCTAGCAGAACCCGTGGTTTCACTCGCGCTAAAACTACAAAAAAAAACTCTAAACACGTATTTAATTAATTGTATTGAAGACCATTTATATCAAGTTTCAAGTAACTCAGAACAAAACTATTTTTTTGGATTGTACTGCTACGTGTTTTCCCGTGGGAAAAAGCCTATGTTACTCTCCAGTCCTCCAAATATCTCCACACAAACAATCACACCAATCCGCCAAGCCTTTTCGACGTGAAAGAAAGACAAACATTAAACAAACACACTTTCACATTTTCACATTTATAATATTAGTATGGATTACTTCTAAATACTTACACGTATTAATACAAGTAATTTGTACTATCCCGTTCCCCATACTACTAATCGTTGCTCCAAAGTTTGCTTACTACAATCTGAGTCAAACGTGTCAAATAAATAAAAATAAAATTAAATCTAAGATTTTCGCCATACACACATATATATATATATATATATATATATATATATATATAAAATATATATAAAATTTACGATCATATATATATATATATATATATATATATATATATATATATATATATATATATATATGATCGTAAATATGATATTTACCCTTTTAACCTATGAGCTACTTCATTTCAAGTAAGCACTTAAAATTATATTTTGACGAGCATCAAATTATTTCCATATGAATAACATAAAACGATCGGTAAAATATTACAAAGATCCAGCTACCAAAGTGTGTTATTGGAGTCAGAGTCGTGAACGGGTATTGGGATATAATGCTTCAGTAATTTGTTCGTAGTAATAAAAATATAAAGCTTAATATTTTGAAGACAAAGTGTTTTAAATAAAACAATTTGTCTTTAAAGTGACGACGAGTGTGTATGAAGTGAATAATAACATTGGAAGAAGCGAAAGAGGTATGTAGAAATTGTAGCGTTTGGCAGTTTGTTTTCTCTACCTATCTATATAGTCTCTCTATGTGGTGGACCCCTTCTTCGGTATGACAACCCTATATCATTAAATTTGTGATAAAATTATCTACATTATGATACTTGGTTCGTTCCGGAAAATGATACTAGTACGAGGCATTAACTTTATCTGTTTATACCTTGATGTCTGGTCTGGTCTTCGAAAAAGGCGAACAAAAAACAAAAAGTGACAAATTAGTATCAATCGAAAGTAAAAGACTTTCGATTGATAGTAATTTGTCACAGGAAAAGTTCTTGTACTTAAAAAAAAACAATTTTTTTTTTTAATTAAAAATAGCATGGAGCAAATTTTTGGTGACAACCCTACTGGGTCGTGTTTGTTTACATGTTTTATGGTTTATAAGATGGACTGTTTAATCATTATAATATATAATAATGATATTCAAAATTCATTATAATATTATGCATTAACAGTAACGTGAATTCAATTTATGCTGTAAGATTTAATTGAGGACTTTACCGTTAAAATAATTTAAGCTTCCCATATATATAATTAATTTATTAACTCCAGTCACTTTGGTTTGTAAAATTGAACATGACCTAATTGGTTTCTTTATAAGATGTTGTTATTATTTCACAATTTCGTTACATATAATTTACGTCATGAATATCTTATGCTTAGTTAATATAGATTTTTGCTCTTAAAAATTATGTGGCTTCGATTCCCGCATGGGGAAGAAATTGTGTTCACCATATATTGATAAAGGAATTTTCTAAATGGAGGTTTTTGGTAAAATCTGATACGAATGAAAACGCTCCAAGGACAATAAAGCTAATTTTGATAAAACTACATTGCCAAGTGAAAGATGAGAAAAAGTTATTTATAAGATAGAGTTTACTCAGATAATGGATATCTTCTTTTGGAAAAAGATATACACACTCGGATTTACTGCACAAGCCGAGTGCTTCTTATAAGAAACAAAATGACATACGAAGTTTAAATAAATATTTTCTTATGGTTAAACCTAGTAAAATATTATATACTAGCAGAACCCGCGGCTTCGCTCGCGCCAAAAAGTACAAAAAAATCTCTAAAAAGGTAGTTTCATATAAACTTTCATCCCCTATTTTACCCCCTTATACGATGAATTTCGAAAAATGCTAAAACACGTGATTATTAAATGTTATTGAAGAGTATTAATACAGAGTTTCAAGTAATTCTGATCATAAATATTTTTATAGATTGTATTATAACGTGTTTTTCCGTAGGAATTAGATAATTTCCCGCGGTAAAAAGTAGCCTATGGCACTCTCCAGCCCTCCAACTATCTACACACAAAATAACGCCAATCCGTCACTCCGTTTCGATGTGAAAGAAAGACAAACAAACAAACACATTTTTACATTTATAACATTAGTATGAATATTTTGTTTAATTTACCTTCATTAATTAACTATATTCTAGCTGACTTCTCGTTGTTAAATAATGGTTCTAATTTAGCAGACTCAAGGAATAGAGGCCAAAGTAAGATGCAAGTGCATTTTGAGTCTGTTGACCAGCAAATATATTGCTAAGTATATCAAGCAGTACAATAATTATTAAGAATAAACATATACATGTTATACAGTTTTATTTTGTACTAGCATTGCCCGCGGCTCTGCGTTCAGATGACCAAAAACCAAATTCTTAGGTTTTACATATTAGTATACTCTTACATTGCAGTGTTTGTATTTTTTCTCAGAAATGAGACATTTTTCTGTGGTAATAAGTATCCTATATGTTGATCAGGATAACCAGCTATCATCATACCAAATTTCATTAAAATCCCTCCAGTGGTTTTTCTGTGATGCGGTAACAGACAGACAGACAGACAAAAATCTAAAAACTATAGATTCGGCCCCTGTATCGACAATAATGTTTATTTCAATAAGATTTTCCAAAGAATATTTAATGTACAGATTCGGCTTAGTTACAATTTTATTATATGTATAGATGACTTTTCTATATTTGATTAAAATATGGCCTTTTCAATGAACTATAATTCGAATATTGGTAATTAAAAATATATATAATTGGTAATTTTCTTAGAATACTTTCAGTGTTTTTTCAATTAATTCATGTGTTCATTAAGTTTCATAAAATTAATTAATTAAAAAGACTTAGTAAAAATGTCTAATTAGTCAGGTATTTTTAAATCATAACCTTTTTGTATTATAATATCCCACGATCGTCTGCGAATCACTCCATACTAACGTCTAAAGGAAGATACCATGTAAATAAATCTCATAAGACAATGGGACCGACCACCTTAAAGAAAACTATCAAATTTTTAAAGCTGTCTGAGTAAGAGCAGGTGTCATGGGGATTTCAAGTTTTAGCCAGTCTCATGAATACCAGTAGAGATAAGAAGTAGCCTATATCACTCTGTTTTAATATTTTTCAAAAAATATTTACATTCGTCGCATTGAGGCGTAAAAGAAAGTGAACGTAGCCGAGAAGTAATATGCTCGCTCGGAACACCAAATGAAGCGGGTGCAAACCCTGCATCTCGCACCACTGACATTTTCAAGTCCATCATATTTAATTTAACTATCACTAACCAGTCACCTTACAGTGAAAGAAAATATTGTGAGAAATCCTGATCGTCTGAAAAAACCTAATTAGTTTTCAAAAGAACATACAAAGTCCGCACTTGGCTACTATGGCCGACTACGGCCGGATTTCTTCAATACACAGGAAACCCACGCCCAGCAGTGGGGCATTAAAAATTGTTGATAGAGATGACTGTGAAAGTCACACCAACAGATTTGCTTTTATAATTAAGTAGCGGCTCACCTTCGCTTTGCTCAGGTTCGTCTCTAGCTTGATTCCCAAGACAAACTTTCATCCCCATTTTCACCGATGATGACGATCACCGGATGATAAAAAGTATCCTATGTCCTTCCCAGGGTCTCAAACTATCTTCTTACCAAATTTCATCTAAATCGGTTCAGTAGATCCAGAGATTATCTCCTACAACGTCACAAACTCACAAATTTTACGTCTTTGTAATATCAGCATAGACTGGTGTAATGATGAAAGGATTATTCTTAAATATTTACTAGCGATATATCCTCGCTTCACTTGAGTGCGTGTTATTTTTTTGCGCGGCACCTTAATTGTTTTGTTCTAAAATAAAGATCTAAGTTACTCCTTACAATATCAGCTATCTGCCAGTGAAAGTCCTATCAAAATCGGTCGAGCCATTTCACAGATTAGCCGAAACAAACAGACAATTTTTTTTTATAACTACCGTATTATTTTAACATTACGAACATGTACTTCAATTTAATTTGTTAATATAGAATCTATATCTATACTATATATAGATTATTGATGTAGGAGTAACAATACATGTATAGAGATTATACAAGCGTGTATTCGACTCAGTCAACTGTATGTCACTAATGTGGTTATACCAGAGTTCAAACGCTACGATCCAGATATATTTTTATATTAAATAAATTTTATATAATACGAGTGTCTCATTTGATACACCTCTTGTTTACAATTGTAATAAATCAAACCTTCTATTCCCGAAGGAATCTTTATTTTTTGCTGGATTAAAAAAAACCTTTGATACTTTCTTGTAAATTATTTTCATCACTACTAAAAGTACTTTTAAAATTGATTTAAGTTTTTAAAGATAGAGCTTAGCAGTGTATCATTAAAGAGGTCTATGTTCTATAGACAAAAACAGACTGGTGAAGATGAAAATTGAAATATCTACTTAGATGTTTGATATTGGTTAGCTATTTTGAAATCACAGACAGATATTTCAATTTAATTTAGTTTAGTCTTTACATAGTATAAAATGAAGTCGCTTCCGCTGTCTATTTGCTTAGATCTTTTAAACTACTCAACGGACTTCATGCAATTTTCAGCAATAGATAGTGATTCAAGAGGAAGGTCTATATGCATAATACATACATATTATAGTACAGAAAAGCCGAGAAATTCAAAGATTTGTATTTTATACAAAACCGTTAAAAAGTACCTAGGGACGAACCCGAGCGAAGCGAGGGTGAATCGCTAGTTAATAATAATTAAGCTATATATACTCTACCAATATCAGTTATTTGATAAATGTCACAAAACTTTTTCTGTTTAAAAAAGGTTTTTAATAATCAATTTACGATACAGGAAAATAAAAAATAGGATTTTAAATAAACATATCCTAATATATAATACTAGCACTGACCGCGGCTCCGCCCGCGTTCAGATGACCAAAAAGCAAATTCTTAGGTTTTACATATTAGTATACTCTTACAATGCAGTTTTTGTATTTTTTTCTCAGAAATGAGATATTTTCCCGCGGTAAAAAGTACCCTATATGTTGACCCGGATAACCAGCTATCATCATACTGAATTTCGTCAAAATCTGTCCAGTGGTTTTCTCGTGATGCGGTAACAGACAGACAGACAGACAAAAATTCTATAGATTCGGACTCTGTATCGATAATAATGTCTATTTCAATTAGATTTTCCAAAAAATATTCAATGTACAGATTCGACTTAGTTACAATTTTATTATATGTATAGATAATTTATACATTAATTGTACATATATTTGCCTTAATAAATGGAATGCAGTCCTCGAGGCTTTGTAGTGAATTGTTAGTGCTCTGAGCGCCTGAAATTGTATGAATGTCTGTTTCGGTGAGTTATGGGGGTATCCGTGGCAGGATGGAAGTGAATTCAGCGTTTAGAAACGTTTGCTCTTAAATTGTTCCTATTTGCATCTTTATTACATTTTTTGAGATAGAATATATATAAGGATATATTACTCGCATATTGGCTCATTTTAAATGAAATTTTACTAACTTAATGTATTGACTTACTTATTATTATTATACCATCCTTTCTTGGTTGACATTCCGACCACTCGCACTAAGAGCTATTCGTCATCTTTTATGATGCGCACAGCCAAGATGTGGAATGCGCTGCCTGCGTCTGTTTTTCCGAGTGCGTATAACCTGAACCTATTTAAGGTGCGTGTTAACAGGCTTCTCCTGGGCAAACTCGCTAGATCGTAGACCTTATCTGTGCCTTCGAGCTAAGATAAAGGTCAAGAGTGAGCCCATTTCTAATAAAAAAAAAGACTGTTTTGGTTTGAAATTGAACTTGATGATATTAAATATTAACTGAATTTTCATCATCACTCATTAGATATTAATATATTCTGAACTAGCGATTTCAACTCACTACGCTCGGGTGCGTCCCGAGGTACGGTTTTATTTTTTTTATAGCAGAACCCTAATTATAAACCTAATTATTTTTCTAAAATAAAATAGTCTAAGTTACTCCTTATAACAGCAGATATCTACCAGTGAAAGTCCCGTTTAAATCAGTCCAGCCGATTTGGAGATGAGAAGCAAAAGTCAACAATTTTATAAGACTAACATGCATAATAATAACATGCATTTTTAAGGTTTAGTATAAATTTCTCAGGGATAAGATATTTTCCGGCAGTAAAAAGTATCGTATATGTTGGCCTGGATAAGCAGCTATCATCATACCAAATTTCATCACAATCCCTCCAGTAGTTTTTCTGTGATGCGGTAACAGACAGACAGATAGACAAAAATTCTAAAAACTATAGATTCGGCCTCTGTATCGATAATAATGACTATTTTAATAAGATTAAAAAAAAAATTAATGTACAGATTTAGTTTGGTTACAATTTATAGATTTCTAATTGATTTTGTACTTATCGTCATGAGAATTGGAGTACAAGAACTAACAAATTAAGAAGTGTTTTTTGAAGATTTGTGCTTGTGATAGTATGTTAGGGCATTGAGGTAGAAAAGAAGAATGTATGCAAACGTAATAAAAATATAAATAAAATTTTAGCTTTTCATTAAAATAAGCAGATTATGTCAGCTGTTTTTTCTCTGTCAATGTTATTTTAATAGATTTCATTTGAATACTATTTTAAAATAGTATTCATATTTTTACTTCTGCAATAAATCTATACAGTATTTTCCACTTAATGGACGTGCAAATTGGCGAACATTATTGCTACTTTTATTTTAGTTCGAAGTTATATTAAACAGTTTTTTTCCATCTCATTGTTTTAGGCTTAGTTCATGGAATCGATACTAAATTGCTTAATAAAAATGATGATGTTGATGTAAAATTGTGGGTAGGCACTGTCTGTAACAAGTATGTGTTTGAGACGTATATAACCTTAGTCTCTCTCGTGACCAAGATTGTTGTAAAGCATTCGAAACGCCGGGAATCAAAAATCAAAATAAATCCGCGAAATAATCCGAAGAGATAGATTTATTTAAAATGTCAAATATTCGCGGAAATCTAAGAAAGTATCAAAATAACTCTCCTGAAACCCATTTATTTATATTGTATACCAATAACCTATCTATCTTTGGTTTTCGTTACAAGCAATAAACATTTAACATAAGCTCTTTAAGATTGGTCATATTCCTATCTGTAGTAAGAAGAACCACAGATAGATACGTATAATTACTATTGCTTTCTCTGTTTATAATAATTATCAATCTATGGCAACGATAGAGATTAATAGGAGATTGCTGTATGTTAGAAAGAGGAAAAATATACTACCATTTTCTTGACTATTTGTATTTATGGGGCAGATTGTTTTATATATATATATACGAGTTTAAAGTTCAGTTAGAGTCATTAGAGTTGAGTTAAGGAGAGTTAAGAAAAAATGAGAAGTATAGCATCTTTAATACCAACCTATGTAAAACAAATTATTTCATGCTTAAGGGTTATATTTGTTCATGAACTTTATATAGAATCTTAAGGACTACTTATTGAAATTAATCTCTAAAATTGGTTAACAAAACACAAAATGGAGGTAACAATGTCCTTCTTTTTTGAATTCGGTAAAAAACATAAGTAAAGTGCACGCCCACTTTACTACGGATAATATCTATTTGCTAGTACAATAAATTAGCTAGGCGTACATTAACAAACGTATTTGCACGATATTAGGAAAAACACAATAATTTGGTTTTCAGGCCAGTTGAGCAAATTGGATGTTCGACCACACTGAAAACCATGGTTTGTTATTGAAAGCAAAATAATATAAACTGACCACAGAGAAAATCTATTAACGTGATTCGTAATATTGTATAATGGGATTTTATTTGGGTAGATTTAATGTCTATTTATTTGGTCTTTTTGATTTTAGTAAGTGATGGTCCAGTGGTTTTCAAAACTAAGAGAAGCGGTTTTGAATTGCGGGTTACGCACCTCTGATATTTTCATGTGCGAATCATTTTCAACATGAGTACCAATCGCCTAATGGTGAAAACATCTTGAAGAAAACTGCATATCTAAGAGGACCTAGCAAGTTTTCGAAAGACATGTAAAGTTCCCCAACTCGCACTTGGCCAGCGTGTTAGACTATGACCTGCTCCTTTCACAAAATTTAATTAGAGGGATTCTCGTGCCCAGCATTAAAAACGGTGAAAAAGATGATATGAGAATGAGATTTAAGTATTTTTTTTGCCAGTACTTCATTATGTTATAAAATATATAAATAAATATCTGTATATCTAATATCGATAGATATATCTTACGATTTGATAAGGTTCTTGATGTTCTTTGGCCTCTAATTATTTCTACTAAAATTCCCAAGAAAACGAAAGAACTTTTTAAAAAGCTACGACGTTTTATATAATCATACTTTTATATGATTTTAACAAAACTTTTATAACATAATTGTTTCATTGAGCTAGTAAATTACTCATAGGTACTTCTTGTATTCTATAGAGTACACTGTAAGAGCTTCTCCTACTCCTTAAATTTATAAAATAACGTTGACTGAATAAAATCGTGATGATGTTGTTTTGTATACTAAATATATTAATACTAATTAACGAATGCTAAATTTAAAGTATTTTTATGTTTAGGGATCTACGGTGAAGGAAAATATCACGAGAAAAGCTTCATATCTGAGAGACCCTAAATATATTTCTGAAGGCGTGTTGTGATTGTGGGCTATTGAGAAAACGTACTTTCAAAGGCCCCCTCCAAAGTTGACGTGAACAGAAGATATATTTGAAATCTCAGTATTGATAGTACAATCTCAATATTTATATTATACTTCAGTTGGACTATATACAAACATTTACGATGTGTGGAGATTTAACCTTTCATAATTTTGATATTTCATATTTTTTGGACTTTATTTTACTAGCGACTTACCCTCACTCCGCTCGAGTTGGTCCCTAGTTATGGTTTAACTAAACTTATAGATTTCTTAGAGATGAGAGCAGTCAAATGTATCATATTTTATATTGACCCGGATAACGGGTTATCATCATACCAAATTTCATCAAAATCTGTCCAGTGGTTTTCTCGTACTGCGTTTCCAGACAGACAGACAGACAGACAGTCAGACGAAAATTCTAAAAACTATAGATTCGGCCTCCGTATCGATAATAATGACTATTTCAATAAGATTTTCCAAAAAATACTTAGTGTACTGATTCGACTCACTTAGAATTATATGAATAGATTAATCGCATTAATTAATTGAGAGCATTTTAATGTAACTTCTAATAAATGTTTTTGTTATTTAAAAGGTAATAATACCTAATAAAACAGTAACAGTTATGGAAAATGAAATACAAAGACCGAGTTATGGAATTTAAATAGGATCAAAATTATATATTAACATAATATAACTAAACACTGTTTGTAAACACAAGTTAGTTCAATTCCAAATCCCTCAAATTCCAAAACATAATTCCATTTTCAGTGTATAGATGTAATGCAATTATGTGAGGGCGTGTTATGATTTGTATGGAGCTGATAGTATTCAGTGTGAATTCATCTTACCTATACCTAATAAAATTTTAATTAAAGGCCTTAAAATTACTTTTAAAGTGTTATGTTTGCTTTAGGTTTGAAACTTAGAATTTACATACTCTTAAGGTATTTATTATCTCATGATTATTGTATGATAAAAATAATTACGAAAATTGGTTTAAAATTGGTATCGATTATATTCTTTGACGACACGTTTGGATTAGTTTCTAGTGACCCAACTTGCTGTGCCAACGTTCTCGGGTTCAAATCCCGCTGGGGGCATTCATTTGTGCGATGAACACCAATATTTGAACTCCAGTCATGGGTATTTATATTTATAATATGTACGACGTACGTATTTAAAGTTATATATTTGTTGTGAATCAACTAACATGGATCTAGATGGTGGTGTGTGTTAATGTCCCAACATATTTATTCTATTTATTTATTCTTTTAACTTATTAGAATATTTTACTATTAAACCAGATAATCCATTATGAAATTTAATAGACGAAGAAATATATCAGTTCAGCCATACTAATATCAAGCATGCTAAATTATGTTCATTGGTTTACGGGTCATTAACACATCAGGAAGCTTCTTTAATGACCGTTTAAATTTTAAAAAAAGTTATAAACAGCGCAGTTCTGACTCTAAACAGCGCTTCTAATTACTATGTAGTTGTAGTCAATATTATTAGCAAAACAATAGTTATATATTATCACTCAATTTACTAAGAAAAGCGAACTTATATAAAACTACAATGTACTATAAAGCAAAATAATTGATTATTAGTTACCATATCAAAAAGATATATATGTCGATGAAAATAATATATATTGTTGCTATAAATCTTACATTTATTCAACATGTACCCTTATTGGTACACCGAATATACTATGAGCATCGCAAGCATGTCGACCTTTTATCGAGCTTTAGAAGGAGCTTTCGCATTCTGAATATATTAAATACTTTGTAAGGCCGAAATATTTATTGGGAAAACATTACGAATCACAATATTTATATTACAATGCCTTCATATATTGTGGTATATCCATTCGCTTATTTGACTATATTTTCGTTATTTTGTTAAATTAAATCATACTTTACATATATGTATAGTAAAAAATCACAATCATTATAAATGAAGGTGTTTCTGAGATGGGATATATTAAAAGTAGGTACTCATTCTTTCAACAAAAATCACATTTTCGTAGTTCCCACTTATAAAGAAGATAGGTATATTATAAATCTTATTTCTGTCCGTTTTTAGGATCTTTGCTCCATAAAAGCAGGACCGAATTTAATCCTTTTTTTTTATAAATTTATTATTGAAAAAGTTGAATATTTAATGATTTTTTTCAATTTTTTTTTAATAATTAATTATATTTTGTAATTTCAATTTATAAAAAAAACATGCTAATAATATTGACAACAATATAAAAATAAAGCAATCGGTTTTCATGGTTTTTATATAGAAATAGTTTACGGTCAGAAACAGAAGTGTGCTAACTTTCCCGAAACATCTAATTCTTATACATATAACATAATATTTAACATTCTATTGCAAATACGCACTACCTATACTAATATTATAATGTAGTTTGTGAGTATGGATGTATGGATACTTGTTACTCTTTTACGCCAGAACGGCTGAACAGATCTGGATGAAATTTGGCACAGAGATAGATTATAGTCTGGAATAACACATAGGTTACTTTACTTTTTCCCGAGGGATAGATTTGTTAAGTGGTAAGCCGCTAGTAAATAATACATATTTCAATATATTCATTTATGTTTATTAAATTTTTTTATGTTTAAAATAAATAATAAATTCATTTATGTTTAAAAAATTATAGTTACATATTATACAAAATATATAGTATTAATTTAAGTTAAAGAAATTTTTATTAAACTCTCTAGAAATATCAATAAATGATTTTAAAGGCGGAGCGGGAAACTGTAGGCGGGACGCGACAACCTGCGCAGGAAACGACTCAGACTAATCAGACGTCTCTGGGGAAATAAACTTTTGATTTTAAATTTTCCACTAATGTTAAAAATACATATACATATTTACTTTTAATTATATGGTTCAAATAAAAAAAATAGTAGGTATATAGACATACAATTCTAATTTTTTTCACTATGATACCTAAAGAGATATATACCTATTTAAGATAGCGACGTTAAAATGTACATATAAATCTATACTAAATGTTAAAACTACGTTTGGACGTTTAGTATAGACTAGCATTGCCCGCGGCTCCGCCCGCGTTCAGATAACCAAAAACTAAATCCTTAGATTTTACAATTATTAGTATACTCTTACAATTCAGTTTTTGTATTTTGTCTCAGAAATGAGATATTTTCCTGCAGTAAAAAGTATCCTATGTTAACCCGGATAACCAGCTATCGTCATATCAAAGTTCGTCAAAATCCGTCCAGCGGTTTTTCCATGATGCGTTCCCGGACAGACAAACAGACAGACAGAAAAAAGTCAAAAAGTAAATGAAGTTCTAAAAACAATAGATTCGGAATCTGTATTGATAATAATGACTATTTCAATAAGCTTTTCCAAAAAATATTTAATGTACAGATTCGACTCAGAATTTTATTATATGTATAGACTTCGTGAATTTTCCTTTATTACATGAATTTTCTTTATTATTAGCCTTACGGAATCCGTTTTGCATATGACCTTTTCTAATAAAAATAGCTTAGGAACATACTAAATATTAGTATTATAGTGTACTTATACTAAATTAAATATTAAATATGTTGGGACATTGACACACTGACACAGCACCATCTAGTTCCATGGTAAGCTACGAGGCTTGTGTTATGTATACCAGATAGTTGATACACTACACATATATAACTTTAAATATATACATATTTTAAATATAAATACCCATGACTGGAGTACAAACATTCGTGCTCATGACACAAATGGATGCCCCCAGCGGGACTCAAACCCGCGACCGCTGGCACCGCAAGTACGGTCACTACAAACTGTTCTGTCAGTACAATAAAACACTAGAAATTGTAAATACAGGTTATTTTGGATGTCGCCCACATTGTAATTTATTTTCTTGCTCTTTGGCGAACCTAACAAAACCAATAGACTACACAGTAAAACTAATACAATAAAAAAATTGATAGCACTACAAGCATTCAATTCAGAGTTTTCATATAAGACTCAATGATATCTTCACATCTATGCTATAAAATTCCATTTTACGATGCTTCTCAATGGCCATAATAAATTTTAATTTAAAATTTTATATCTCTGCATTTCGATTGCCTCGTTCGATATATTGAAAAATGGTGGTTTATTTTGTTTCAAAAGTGCAACTGTACTTTATTATGTACTTGACAGTTCATACGAATAATGTGTCGGTAGTTTTTCAAACTTTAAGCCTTTATGAGCAACAAATTGGAGCAACCGGTTTTGTGGGATTGCATTTATTTATACATCTGACGACACGTTTGGCTCAGTTTGAAGTGACCCTACTTGCTGTGCCAGCGGGTCGCGGGTTCGAGTCCCGCTGGGGGCATTCATTTGTGTGATGACAAATGTTTGTACTCCAGTCATGGGTGTTTATATTTATAATATGTATGTATTTAAAGTTATATATGTGTAGTGTATCAACTATCTGGTATCCATAACACAAGCCTCGTAGCTTACCGTGGAACTAGATGGCGCTGTGTGTTAATGTCCCTACATATTTATTATTTATATTTATTATTTATTTATTTATACATTCATTTATGGTCAAAGGTCACATATATTATATGTGACCTTTTGTCCTGTGTTGCTGATTACCAGCTGGTCAAAAGTTAAATTCTTGTATATCTCGATAACATGGTATTGGGTTTTAGTATGTTAAGAGATTTTTAGAAGAGCTTTTACGGGTATTTTTATATTGCGTTTAACTAACACAAGGCAGTCTGTCTGTTTTTTAATCTCAGAGACAATTCTGACATTACGTGGGTTGCCAGTTTTTCGCAATTCTTAAAAAGTGATGCCACTATCGAAAATTAACGTTAATAAAATTAAGTATGGTTTTTTTATAAAAAGTAATCCTGAAATAAGGTGTAGGTAATTATTTGAAACGTAATAATACAAAATTAATAATGTAAATTTAAATTTAATAATGTGAATTTTAATTATACTTAATAATTTAAAATTAATAAATATGATATTTATTGATTTAAAATTAACAATGTGAATTTTAATGATACGCTTTGGAATACAAACCTTTGAAGCGAATCATCTAATAAAGATAAAAAGTCACGATTCAAAAAACCGGCATCTTAGGTACAACACTGCATAAAAGAGCTGGCAGCATTATTTGTAAATTTGACATTTACAGGTGTCAATTTAGAGTCTGAGTTTAAAAAACAGACCATAGTCAGATATTCAAATTTCAAATTCATTTTTTTATCTATACTATCGAGAAAAGTATATATGTATGTAAGTTTATTTGAATGTTGGGAGCTACATAAACATAATACATTCATTTTGCTAAGCATGAGATATATAAAATAACATGCTCATAAAATAAGTATTGTGGTGTATATTGTTTTATAATTTTAAATATATATTCGTAGGGCATCGTACTTGTGGAGTACATAAAATCGATCAGCGCTGGGGGCAAGCGCTAATGGATCTTGTCATACACACTATCATCGTTATTGAACTGCGAATAGAGAGGAAGTTTTCTTAGAAATTTTGCTTTTTAATAGTAAAATACTTAATGTTTCGATTCTCTTTTCATTTTGAGTTAATTTAGTAAACTTTAGAGGATTTAGTAGATTAACACAAGTATTGTTTTTTTTAAGTTACTTTACGTGAATTATACACAATATTATGACTTTGGAATATAACGTATTCATCCTAATTAATACATTGAATATAGATTTTTATTACATTGAGTACCTGTAGATATTTTCCCACAGTAAAAGTATCTTATATGTTGACCCAGACAAGCAGCTATCATCATAGCAAATTTTATCGAAATCTGTCCAGTAGTTTTCTCGTAATGCGTTACCAGACAGACAGACAGATAGACAGACAAAAATTCTAAAAATTGTAGATTCGGTCTCTGTATCGATAATGTATAATGACTATTTCAATAACATTTTTCAAAAAATATTTAATGTCCAGATTCAATCTCACTCAGTTACTCAGATAGAATTTTATTATATATATAGATAACGCTGCAATTAATAAAAAAAAAATATAAAAATCATTTAAAACATCTTTTTTAATTTACATGCATGGAGTGTCACTTTTTTGTAATTTTATTACCGTTACAATGTACAAGTTGTCTAGCGGTTACATGATATACCTATCTATCATATTTTAGGTATGATATACGGATAGACAGACAAGATTCGTCACGTTATAAGGAATGCGTTTTAGCGTGCTTATTCACGTGAAAACGGCTAAACTGCCTTGAATAAAAAGAAGGAAGTAGAAGAAGGAAGTCTTTAACCAGGAGAAACCCACTTGGTACATCTCCACTTCCTACTGTGTCTCTAGGTTTCACGCCCGCCTGCATCGCCGGACGCCAACAAGACCCCACAAATAACAAGGTGAACACACATTTGGAAGGGTAGAGGAGAGAGTTAAGAGTAGACGTTAGTAATAATAATAAATGCTTACATTATTTTTTGAATTGTTCTATGTATTTTATACTTCTACATGTTGTACCTTAATTCTTGTATTTATACAAATACATATGTTAGGCCATTAACACACAACACCATCTAGTTCTATGGTAAGCTACGAGGCCTATGTTATGGATACCAGATAGTTGATACACTACACATATATCACTTTAAATATATACATACTCGTACATATTATAAATATAAACACCCATGACTGGAGTTCAAACATTGGTGCTCATCATACAAATGAATCCTCCCTCTCAACTCGAACCCGCGACCGCTGGCGCAGCAAGTGGGGTCACTACAAACTGAGCCAAACGTGACATCAAGTTCATAATATTAACAACAAATTTAAAAATTAGTGCTATTTTTAGCCTAGTACAAGGTAGGTATAATAATTAGTCTTAGAATCTAAGCAAATTAAATCGATTGAATGCTCAGACGAGGCTTTAATGGAGCTTGTCATAAACACAGGCTATCCAGTGAAATTGAACTGCCACATTGTTAGTAGCACTTACACTCATGTTTTCCTGATTTTATTATTCATTCTTATATTCGAATTGTCATTAAAATTTGTACTACTTAAATAAAAATCTAAGCATGTTTATTTTAAAAATATAACAGAATTCTATTTGTATATTTAAAGTAAGAACGTTATTGAATTTAGTTTTATAAAAAAAAAGTTCTTTTTTTATTTAGATTAAGGCAAAAGTAAGAGAATAGTAAATTATCTACATTTACAAATATTTTTAGGTCTGTTGGTTGATATCTATAAGTAGTAGCGATTGTAGAACAGCTTCTTGTCAAAGGTTGTTCTTTAAATGTTTTAAAGTAGATAAAAATACCAATGCTAGTGAATCCGTAGATATAGGTATAGGTACTAGATGTGTAGAATCGATTGGGTTACTCAATGCATTTGTAATGCACTTGTCATACACACTATTCCTCTAAACTCAAATAAGGCATTAAAACATGAAATTTTGTGAAATATTAATATAATTTATTTGTATGAGACCAAAAACAAAAATAATCTATACATACATACAATACAAATAAATAAAATTGAAGTGTCCGTTTGTAATGTCAAAAAAACAAATATTTACTAAAAATGCATATGAAAGAATATATACGGCAGGTACCTAGGTACTATAAAAAAAACTTTTTTTTTTTAAGTTATTGTTTGTTTCTTTGTTCCGGCTAATTTTAGAAACCGCTGGACCGATTTTGACGGGGCTTTCACTGGCAGATAGCTGATGCTATAAGAAGTAACATAGGGTACCTTTATTTAAGAAAAAGAATTAAACCCATGAAATTGTTAACAAAATAGGGATGTCACAAGTTATTAAATAATTTTTGTCAAACATATTATTTCTCACTTCTTAGTGATATTATATTCCTTTAATTATAAAATGTTAATTTTGTTCATAAATTACGTAGCCTTTCTTATTAGCCTGTTTTATATGATTTCTATTAAAAAAATAACCGAATATTTTTAATAGGACTTTATCTTATAACTAGCTACTCATCCTCGCTTCGATCGACTTCGTCTCTAGGTACGTTTTAACTAATATAGAATTGATAGACTCTATATTATTATATAGCCTATAGCCTTCCTTTATAAACGGGCTATCTAATAGAAAAAGATTTGTTCCCGAGAAAGTAATTCCTGAGATCAGAGCGTTCAACCTACCTTTAGATATTAAATGAACATTCTTGTACATACATAGGATATACATTTATTTCGTGTATTTCGAAAACGCCTGTAACAATTTGGGTAAAATTTTGTATTTAGATAAAGTTTTGCTTTTTAAGTTTATCTTTATGTGTCTTTTCTGAAAAAAACGCAATTTTTGTATCTTTTTCGAATAACGTCGAACCAAGCTCGAACATCTAGGTACTATACTTGAAGCGTTAGTGTAAAAGGAAGATTCAGAAATCCACAACATGAGTGGGCTTACTAACTAGTACTAAAACTTACTTTCTATATTGGTAGTGTAGTTTAACTTTACTCCGTAACGTAATACCTGACCAAGATAACTTTATGGTAACATTGATCCTCTTCATCTCTTGAGAGCGTTAACTTTTAATTCTCTAAATACTCCTAATATAATAACAACTTGGTTGATGGTGTTTTATTTTATATACTGTCTGTATTATCTATATTAATATATAAAGCAATATTTTCATGGCTAAATCCATTTTTGCATTTTATCATATTTATTTTGGAAGGTTTTAGACTGTCTAACATATCGCTAATTACTACTGTGATTGATTTTGTTGTTACATTTCTTCACAGTGTCAGAAAAGTGATGGAAATGAATGTAGACGGATGGAGAGGAAGAGGAAGACCAAATAAAATATGAAGATTTTGTGAGACAGAATATGAAAGAGAAAAGGGTGAAATATGAGATGACGCGCAATAGTAATTTGGAAAATTAGCTGGGAGATGACGAATTCCTGGCAATTTGTGAAGATTTATGGATGTCTGTACAAATCATCTTTTTATTTTTTTAATACACAAATGAAATGTCACACACACATGAAGCCGCGGATTTGTATTAAAAATATTATAACTACAAATTCTAAATCATAATGAACATTGTGAGACGGAAGTGTTACTATGGTGCAGCGTTAATCCCGTAAGGACCGAGATATGGGCACATTAGCATTTGGTGCTCTCTTACATCCATTAGCAAACGTGTCTATATTAGGAATTATAATGTTTGTGAAAGTAAAAGCTTTTCTACGCAGAAAATGTTTTTGTAACATTAAATTATTTTATCACGCAGCCTTTTTAAACGTAATTAGTTTGTGGATTAAAAACATAATTAAAAATTATTTCATTTTATAAAATATATGTAGATTTATACACATACTAGCGACTCACCCTCGCTTCGCTCGGTACGTTTTAATGGATAGTATGGAATAGATAGATTATATATTATAAATAGGTACAAAATAAACAGTTCCGATTTTCCAGCTATTTTTTTGGGTTTTTACTTTTTTTTATTTTTAAGCCACCCCTGACACACCCCCGAAAACCAAAGTTCGAGTCCCGGATCGGACTAATTTTAGTTACTGAGTTTATCCGATAATAATTACTCAGTAACATTAATTTGAGAAGTTGATGGTGTTACGACCCCATACTCGCAGGCCCCGTAAAACTTTCGGTCCTGCGCCTAAACTGGTTTCAGTTATTGTCCCATCAAAGTATAAGAGTGACAGGAATAGAGAGTGTATCTGGGTTAGCAAATGGCCAGTGTCAGTGAGATGGGTTGCCGTGGCTGAAATCGACCTGGATTACATTATTAGTATTAAGATATGTATAAATAATCCATACTTCCATACTAGTATATAAATGTGAAAGTAACTCTGTCTGTCTGTTACCTTTTCAAGCTTAATCCGCTGAACTGATTTAGATGAAATTTGGTAAGGAGATAGTATGAGACCCTGGGAAGGACATAGGATGGTTAATACCCCGGAAATCATCCCTTAAGGAGAATAAAAGGGGGGTGGAACTTTCTATGGGGAATCAATTTCTCAAGGGATATAAAACTCATCATACCTATGTGTATATATATTTATATAATTACACATAGATAGACTATATAGTCTATGTATTCCATACTAACCGCCGTAAGGTATCTAGGAACGAACCCGAGCGAAGAGATGGTTAGTCGCTAGAAATAAATATTTGATAGTTACTAAATATTGCACGATTGGGTTACAAACATATAACGAGTTCGTACTAGGAAACCCTATATTACGAGCACCGTAACTTTGCTTTAGATTTACAATACAAAGACCAATAGTTAACATTTAATAAAGTGTTATATATATATATATATATATATATATATATATATATATATATATATATATATATATATATATATATATATATATATATATATGTACTACAGTCATGGGTGCTTATATTTATAATATGTATGTATATCAAAGTTATTTATGTGTAGTTCATTAACTATCTGGTATCTATAACACAGGCCTCGTAGCTTCCCATGGAACTAAAAGTGTTAATGTCCCAACATATTTAATATTTTAACACACACTTTTTATCTTAATTTTATTTAACGAAGTTTTAAAAGTATTTGCATAGTATACTTCTTGAAATAAAAGCTATGAAAGCGGATAAACATTGTGTTACATTGTGTAAGCGAATAAAGTTCTTTGTAAGCCTATGTTATATTGCATCGTACACCAACATTGTAGTAAAGTGCTTTCATGCAACATTTATGACTATAAATGTGCAGAGAAGTAGTAAAAATTACAATGATATCATCTTTATCAGATAATTCAAAATTAAATAATCATATATTATATGTAAAAAATATATTGAATTTATTTTTTACGGATTTTTTTGTGTTTGTTCTCATTTTAATCATAAAATAATGATGATTGAGGTAATATTGTATGATTTTTTTATTAATGGATGGATGGATGAATGGATGGATGCTTGTTACTCTTTTAAGTCAAAACGACTGAACGGAATTGGATGAAATTTGGCACAGACTTTTTATCCCGGTAAAAAGTACGATTCCCGTGGGATAGATTTGTTTTTTTTTCTAAGGATGAACCTGGAGCGAAGCGAGGGCGAGTCACTAGTTAGAGATAATGAGATTTTCAAGTATTATAAATTGTATTTTCAAGGTTTCGGATCGGAATATATTTTTAAAGGAAATTTAAGTCCTTCAATAAGACTAATTGGTCTTTAGGGCTTAGTTTCGTTGTATCGTGTCAGATGACATATCATCTCACTAGTAAATGATGGTAAAAAGGACGTTTGTGCTTATGAGATGATGATTCAAAAATAAAATTTGGTTTTTATGTTCTAAAACGTTTTTATTTTTGCCTTAATGTACAAAATACATGTTTAAGACTTTATTGCACTTGTTATAAGATAGAAATATGTGCGGAAATTCTTAATTCATAGAAAAAAAATGTAAAATTTATAAAGAAAATACGTTTAAGGCTTGGCAAAGAACCCGATAATTGTTAAAGATATAAATCTTTAACAATTATCGAGTCTTCACATCGGGTTTTCATGGTCATTGACAATAGAGTTCCTGATATCGAAACATTTTTACAAGCGCCGAGTGGTTGAGGTATCGGACGTGCAAAATGGACTAAGGAGAGAGTAGATATGTACTTCTGCCAAGAAAAATAATTAACATACATCGAAAAGGTCTTCAGTATATCGTGGCAAATGCTGCTACATGCTTTTAGATATTTAAATCAGTATATAACTAAAAAGGAAGTAAAATAAATTAGGCCATAGTTTTTATCTTAAACTAGCGAGTCACCCTCGCTTCTGTAGAGTTCGTCCCTAGGTACGTTTTGACGGTTGGTATGGAATAGATAGAATATATTATACTTATACATGATAACCTATAGCCTTCCTCAATAAACGGGTTATCTGATGCAAAAAGAATTTTTCAAATCGGATTAGTGTTTCCTGAGATTAGCTCGTTCAAACAAACGCACAAAAAAACTCTGCCTCTTTATAATATTAGTATCTAATACCTTTGAACGAGCAATTCTTGTAACGATTTCGCTAAAATTTGATACGTGGGGGTTTTCGGAGGCGAAAAATTGATCTAGATTAGCCTTATGTCTGGGAAAACGCGTGTTTTCGAGCTTTAATGCGGAGTTCGCATTATTCCACGCAAAATATGGTCGCTAACTTCGCACGCTTTGGCATAAATATCGTGGTCAAGCGGCCAAGGTGCAAGATTGACAATTAAAGTATAAGTTTTTACTTTTGTTTTTTTTTTCTGTACTTATTCAAGTTTTTAGTTCTTTTTTTGTTTTCAAGCCATATTAAAAAGAAAATTGTACTTTTGGCGAGAAACTCTAAGCAAAGCTGGGTCGCCAGGTACTAGATAATATTAGTATAGATAAAACAGATAAAACATATTTTATAAATGTCATTAAAGGATTACTCTCCTACAACAATAATCGAACGAAGTCAAGTCCAGCGTATTTGGATTCTCAAAGCCTAAAATATCGCATAAGGTAAGCTTTACTTACTCCAACGGCGGCTTTTAAAGGTATTAGCTACGATTAGTTTCCCCTAACAGATTCTCGAAACTAACAAGTTAAACTTAATAGATCAGATTACTATTATAAATGTGAAATTTTGTATGCGTGTATACGTGTGTGCTTGTAACTCCCTCACGCTGTAACGGCTGAACTGATTTGGATGAAGTTTACAAAAATAATATAACTTAAATCTCAATAATAAATATTCCATCCCTAAACGATGGATGGATGGTTTTCTTGCAATAAAAAGGATTTTTTTTTCTTAGACAAAATAGTTTTTATTAAAATTGTCAAATTTTTTATTGTCATTGTCATTTAGTAGGTGGAACCAACGACCATACAACACTCGAACCTAGAATATATATCCAGAATCATATAATCTAAGCACTAGACTAACGACACTACATTAGATACCTCCACGATGCACATTGTCGTCATATAAGAGAAAAGCGGGGAACGCATTTTCATTATACCCTCTACTCCGTAAAGCTAAAAATAAAAAGTGTGAAAGTAAGACAAATATTTCTACCCAAAATTTACAGTTGCCATTTCTCAATAAGAAAGCAATAAAATGCCGTACAAATGTTAAACCCCATGCAGAAAGCCTAAAACATCCCATAAGTTTCGTTGGCGCCAGCTACTGCTAGCTTTTAGACCCATTAGCCCCGAGTGGCTTTCTCGTGGTAAAATTATACACACTTCTACAATCGGACGCGTCAAACTAACGTGACCCGAGTTTGGTGGACTGGTTTTAAGTTTTTAAAGGAAATTTCAGTTTTATACAAGTCTTCCACTAGCAGAAATACGCGAATTAGATCGGGTGGAGTTAGAGATAACGTAATTTTTCTGCTTTGTTACCCTTTCACAAAACTACTGCGCAAAAAATGAAATTTAGTGCAAGGCAAGTTTCATTGTGATATTATATAGTATGAAAATAAGAGTGTTTCCCTCAGGCTCTTAGGCTAAGAGTGGTATGAAGTTTTATTAATTTATGGAAACAATTTCTTGGATTTCGATTTCTTATGTTGCGTGTTAGCGTGTATCTTAAAATATAATATATTATATAATTTTTAAAAATTGGTCCAATTTGACGAATATTATTTTATAATTATATAATTATTACCAAAATTGTTTTTTTTATATATGCAGCAAGCTGACGGTGAAGATGAGCTGAAGAAGCGTCAATTAATGGAACTTGCCATTGTAAATGGCACGTACCGCGACTCTAGCACGAAAGCCGTCGTGCCCGTCAACGGTCATTGCCTAATAAGTATGGTCGCATTTATGTTTTACCACTAACATTTAATTAAGGACATACACAGGTGGCACCAAAATATAGCCAATATTTTAAATACAGTATAACTGTGTCATTAATTAAGCATACAGACTAACAGAAGGATGTCTCTTCTGATTTACAATAGAGTAGAATTAAGTAAGATCTTGGCTCTTTAACAAATGATTTATTAATTTCTTTTACTCGTCAAGTATAACCTGTATATTTTATCACTATACTAACTCTATTTATTACTATACTAACTCTATTTATTACTTGTACTTCTATTATTTGTGTGTTTATAAATTTTCACTGATGAATAAAATCCAGTGCAATTCGAAATATTGTACATACATACATATACTGATAACATTTCTTGCGATGAACATTGGTTGTAAGGAAATTTAATTATTGGCGAAAGCTGTGGCCAAATGGATGAGGACTTTGTATTTAAGTAGACCTTTATGTTTATTTGTATCCAAGAAAAGTACATATTATACATATGTATATGGATAAGTGTAGACTTTTTACGCTGTAATGTTACTAATATTCTAGCCTTTTAATGTATGGTCCTAATTGTAATAGGTAATTAATACTCCAAAATATTTTTTAATTTTTATTGAAGAATTAAATTTACGCAATTTATTAAACTTTTAGTATTAAATATCAGGAAGAGGGTCGTTCAGTTACTGAAAACTACTAAAAAATCACTTGTGATAATTATAATTTAAGAAAACATAAATGTTTGAATTTATATCAATACAGTATGGATCTTGTCAAGACTTGTTGAAGATTAAAATAAATAAATAAACATGGTGGGACATTAACACACAGCACCATCTAGTTCCATGGTAAGCTACGAGGCTTGTTTTATGGATACCAGATAGTTGATACACAACAAATATATAACTTTAAATACGTACGTCGTACATATTATAAATATAAACACCCATGACTGGAGTACAAATATTCGTGCTTATCGCACAAATGAATGCCCCCAGTGGAACTCGAACCCGCGACCGCTAGCACAGACTGAGCCAACGTTAAAAGATTTTACTAGACGGTATTAAAGAGCTTCAGTATACAATGGATATCTCAACTATCTTACCATCATAAGATAAATTCGATGATATTAGATAATTTTATTGTTATTCAAAGTTCACAAATGTCCAAATTTCCAAATCAATCAAATATACACCTATATGTTTCTATGTTACCTCAGATCGGTCGAAGAAATAATTTGGCCCTATTTCTTATCAATTATATTTAGTGCTATCCCAATACACTAATAAAAGTGATTTTGTCAAATCTTTTTAATTAATTATTAATTTATCAAGAAAATTATTTTACTTTTATTATTATAAATTATGGACAAAGTAGAATTTTAATATTTTAGCAAATAAAACAAAGCCTCCTATAGAATAGGGAATTTAAAACTAAAAAAATATCCTTTTTTATATAATTAGGCATCAAATGCCGGTGTTACGGAAGCCGTAGTTAAGTCCTGTTCAATAATACCTCTCGAGAAGCTCGTCTACACTTAAATTATCATTCAGATGGTCGAAGGTTACGTAATATTTATTATTAATTTTACGTTTTTTGGTAAGATAATTCAGTATCATAATAGTTTTTAGCTTTCAAACAATTAAAAATGTCGTATATTAGACTACTTTTCATCCTGGACATCGACCAGTTTGCGCTAAGCTAGCTAAAAGATTCTTCGTGAAAATGGGTCAGTAGTTTCTGATAATATTAATCAAGAACATTATTATAAGAAAACGATAGAAGCTTTGTTGATTTTAATGATTGCACATATCTTCGGTCGTCATCGAGTCTGTTCTATTGCATTTATCCGCTCCGTCACAAAAACAATATGATGATGATGATGTCCTCCTGACCGATTCCGGCCACGGCGGCCAATCTCATTGAGGCGAGCCAACTGTGCAGAAGATATTATAGTGCACAAGTATACGCACAGACACAAGTGCACTCTCTATTCCTGTCAATCTCATACTCTGTTGGGACGACCACTTGACACGATCAGTGAGAGTTAAGGCTTCCCAACTCCGGGCTATTACTGAGGCTTACTATACATAAGGACTCAATAACTAAACTTGGACCGACCCGGGACTCGAACCCAGGACCTCCGGGTATGCAGCCGTACATGCTAGCCACAACACCACCGAGGCACAAAAACAATATAGTGTCTATATGGAATATCTCTTAAAGGTAAAATTTATAAAACAACTTAAAATAAATCTATTATTCATACATATTTAGCATAAATTATTATTTATGAATAGGAATAATTTAATCTAAAATTAGTATCATTGTCTAAACGTCAATAGACCCCCTTACAATTTTGACGTCGACCTTTCCGTGTTATCGCTTGCGACGTAGCTCCTTAATTGTTAAATCTTGATATTTTATGCAAATATTGTACCTTTTGTTGTTTTCTATGTCTTCATAGAACACAATGATTAATATTTAAACTAAATGATTAATTATATAGTGATTAACTATTATACTGCATATAGTACCTGGGTGACCTAGCTTCACTCGGCGTTTTGTGTTTTTTTTTCGGAAAAGACGTAATAATCGCGTTTTCTTCATCAAAAACACTTTAGATATACTTAAAGAGCAAGACCTATCTAAGTACAAAATTTGATCCAAATCGTTGGAGCCGTTTCCGAGATACTTGAAATAAATTCATATATACAAAAATTGCTTGTTTAATATAATAAGATAATCAAAAATACAAAACTTAACTTTATTTTCCAGTTCGCACAGAAAGGTAACAGGCTATTCATCATTCCACGTCATTCGATTTCGTTAACGCTTCATGCAAATGGCATCTGTTTATTGCTCTTGATGTTTGAGTAATACGGAAAGTATAGACTAAGTGTAGATCAGAGATATATTTAACTTTAAAGTATACTTAAATACGTAGAAAAAGGTACCTATACAAATACACCCAAGATTTAAATTTAAATTGTAGGTTAATAATAAATCTTGGGACATTAACACATAGCGCCATCTAGTTCCATGGTAAGCTACGAGGCTTGTGTTATGGATACCAGATAGTTGATACACTACACATATATAACTTGAAATACATACATATTATAAATATAAACACCCATGACTGGAGTACAAACATTCGTGCTCATCACACAAACGAATGCCCCCAGCGGAACTCGAACCCGCGACCGCTGGCACAGCAAGTAAGGTCACTACGAACTGAGGCAAACGTGTTGTTAAATAATAGTCTGTTTCAAAAGTATTAGGTACGACGGAAGAGAAAATTTTGGATACCTTATAAAATAAATCTAGAGTTGCGTAAAGTTAATGGACTATAAAAATATTTAGTCTGTTATAGAACTCTGACGTCAGACGTACCCAAGGTGGAGATCAGGTACAGAAATAATATGAGTTACCTGTACAGGCATTGATCTGTGTAAACCTATATCAATTTACGAGATCGATGCGTACCGTTGGAGTGGATACACATTTTTATTTAAGTGGTCTGTGCCTGAGTAATCGACTTAGTATCTATTGAAATATCGAAAATAAAATTTGTACATATATTTTTGAAGTATCCACAGAAAGACCGTCCGTTTATTGCTTTGCAAAGCTTTATTCGACCCAGTCTAGTTTTATTGATGTTCTTGTAATCCATTTCATCTATTCCTAAAATTGAATTGTATTTGTCATTTCACAAAAATAACCAGCTGCAAAATTAATATAGTTTTACTTATAACTTTTATATATTCTATATTAGCAGACCCCATGGCTTCGTTCGCGCAAAAACTACAAAAATATCTGGAAAGGTAGTGTCATACAAACTGTCATCCTCTATTTTACCTCGTTATAGAATGAATTTTGAAAAATTCTAAAACACTTTAATTTTATTGAAGAGCATTAATACCAAGTTTCAAGTAATTCTGATCATAAATATTTTTTTTGGATTGTATTATAACGAGTTCTCCGTGGGGATTAGGTAATCTTCCGGGGTAAAAAGTCGCCTATGTCACTGTCCAGCCCTCCAACTATCTCCACACAAAAAATCACGCCAATCCGTCTCTCCGTTTCGACGTGAAAGAAAGACAAACAAACAAACGAACACACTTTCACATTTATAATATTAATATGGATAATATTATCTAATATCTTCGCTAAAGGAATGTCTAAGTCTGGTATTATTTTTCGTGGAAATTTTCATGGGGCCATACTTGGGGTAAAATAGTAAAAACTTTTCCCAAAAAGAAGTACCAAAAATAACCTGAATTTAGTGCCTCGTCCTATTTAAGCTATTTTAAGTAGAGGACGAAGTCCAATCATTTTCGGTCGATTCCCAACAAACAGAAGGACAAAATAATACAAATAAAAAAAATTCCATTACATCCCAAAACATGTCAATAAACATATACATTACACATCTTTCCTTGAAACCATTTTATTACAAGATATAATGCCTCTAAAATGTTTAAGCATAAATACACAAGGATGTTTCTCTTGACGCAAATTTAAATCAACAGCTCTTGAAAAACATTGATTGTTTTGACAAGAAGATGCCTTTTGACTGAGCCGCGGTATTCTATTATTACTGCCTTAATTTATTGGTTTTATGCAAATTTTCTCTTAAAGGGATTTAGAAATATATACGTTTTATAATAATTATTACTTACTAGCGACTCAGTCCGCTTCGCTCAGGTACGTTTTAACGGTTAATATGAAATAGATAGTTGATCGCTTGTTCTGTGAAAAACAAAAACATATCTATCCCACGGGAATCTTTTTCTGAGATCAAAAATAACCTATGTGCTATTTCAGACTAAAATCTATCTCTATGCCAAATTTAACCTATCTTATATTATATTATTATCTATCTATACCTACTTATAAATAAAAATGAATCATCGAAATGCATGTACGCGCGTAACTTCCGATTGACTGCACCAAATTGGATAATTCTTTTTTCTTTCTTTTTTTTGTGTTTGTTATTGTCAGAACAAGCTTTATATGGAAGAAAATGAAAAGAATTTTTTTACTAAAATATTTTTTTTTTAAATCTCATGTTAACACCTCCAGGTAAATTTCTAAGAAATTAATTAAATTTCTAAGAAATCTATCCTTAACTAACGCCAGCGTATCCACGATCGTTGAGGGACTAAGAAAAATGAGCGAGTGAAATAGTTTTTATCCCGGAAACCATCCCTTAAGGGGGTGAGAATGGGGATGAAATTTTGTACGGGGAAGCAAGCTATGAACGAACTCAAGCGAAGCGAGAGTGAGTCGCTAGTCTTAGAATAATAGTTGAAATGTTGTAATAAATTATTTTATACTTCGTATACTCAGCGTTAGTATTAACTGGTTACAGGTATTTAATATGTAATCAAGTAGAGACAGAGTCAATAAATCTTTTAAAGTGTGTACTTTTATTATTAATTGGTTTATACCAAAAAAAAATTCTGCCAAATTTGAATCGGTTTCACGTACCGAAAGGTTCCATTCTTATTTATTAGAAATTTTCCGTTACACATTCATTTTTATGGTTCCGTACCCGAAGGGCGACTACGGAACCCTATTACTAAGCCTCTGCTGTCCGTCCGTCACTTGTCTGACTGTCTGTCTGTAATAGGGCTGTATCTCATGAACCGTAATAGAGAGTTAAAATTTTCACAGAGTATGTATTTCAATTGCCAATAAATAAAAAAAGTTATTTTCCCATAAGATAGTTTATAATTAACATTTATGAAAAAAAGGAAAAATTATTAACATTCTGAAGAGACATATTGGTATAGTTTTAGAAAATAGTACTAAATCTGCATTTCCATCGTTTTTATAAGGTATATGCTTAGAGATAAAAGATGGAGATAGAACTCGCTTCATTTGGTTTTTAAGTACCCTAACAAAGTACCTTTACCAGCTATTATTATTAAATGTTTAACGTAAACTCTTAATAATACGCTCACTAAATAACTCTTTGTAAATCAGGGATCATATATAATGGCTTCGACTAAAATAAACCGTTTATGTCGTTACGAAATGAAATATGCGACAAAACAGGAAATCCTCTAAGAAGCCAGCTAGCATTTTCTATTAAGCGAATTTAAAATTAACTTTTAACATTAATTCTGACCCTAACAGTGTTTTAAAAATCGGTCAAGTGCGAGTCGAATTCGCATAAGAAGGGTTTTGTACCATCGTACACGTACTTTTTATTAAAATGACTTACTTTATATATTCGTACTTAGTAAATAATGCAAAATTACATGCTAATATCTATATTACGAGCATGTAATACTTTCTTAGATTTACGCGAATATTTGACATTTTAAATAAAACTATCTTTTCGGATTTTGTCGCGGATTTATTTGCATTTTTGTTTCCCGACGTTTCGAATGCTTTACAGCATCCATGGTCACGGGAGAGACTGAGGTGTTACATGTCTTGTATGTATAGTTGTTACAGACAGCCTACCCACAATTAACAAAATGAAAATTGCACCAATTACATTACAATATTTTTTAACTTTAAACATTTTTATAATTTTAATTATAATTGAATATGGAATATTATTTATTTAATTTTTGCTATTATTTTTATAATTATTACAATTTTAAAATATTAATTAGTAATCTATATTTAGTGTTGCCATTATTATATTTATAACCATAAAGAAAAATATAAAATATAGTGTTAATTATTTAAGCCATATAATTGTTCTATGTGTAATTTAAAAAGTTAAAGTTAATTAAGGATAATTATTTTAATTTAGTTTGCTATTATTTAAAAAACAACTTACTAAGCAACACTATTACTATATACTTTTACAAATGAGAAATGAAAAATATTAATCTGATATGCTGTCATTTTGATCTACACAGTAAGAACTTACTACATCTACCTGTCTGTTATGTTTATATTTATTATTTGATTTTATTATATTAATAACAGGATCCCATGACGATGGTAGTACCCAGCCATCTTCCCTGTTGAAATTAGGATGTTTTTTAATTTCTATGGCTTCTCGAATCATTCTAGGGCGATATCGGTTTTCTTTCGCCAGGATTTGAGGTCTATCAAAGCGAATGTAATGGCTTGGGCGGTCCTGGCTATGTTTGCAGACAGCAGATGTTGTATTGCGACGGTGCTTCACATCAGCTATGTGTTCTTTGACCCGGGTTCTAATGGATCGCTTTGTTTGTCCGATGTAAGAGAGCCCACAATCACAATCAAGCTTGTTCTGGCTATCTATTGTGGAATGATGAATTCTACAAGCAAGTGGATGGAGTGGCCATGGGATCGCCAGTCTCTCCCGTTGTAGCTGACATCTTCATGGAGGCCTTCGAGGAGACTGCCCTAAGAACATCACCTGTGACCCCTCGTTTCTACAAGCGGTATGTAGATGACACTTTCACAATATTACCATCTGATAAAATCTCTGTATTCTTAGAACATCTTAACTCCATAAACCCTAAAATACAATTTACAATGGAACTGGAGTCTAATAATTCTTTAGCTTTCTTAGATGTATTAGTTATGCGTAAACCAGATAACACCCTGAGTCATACAGTGTATCGAAAAAAGACCCATACAGATAGGTACTTGAATGGTGAATCTCACCACCACCCTTCACAGTTAGCTACCGTGGGAAAATCTTTGTTTCAGAGGGCGCGCGGGATCTGTGACGAGCAACACCTGGCCGGAGAACTGCAACATGTCAAGCAAGTTCTGCGAGACAACAAGCTGCAAGTGCCGCGCCTACGTCACAGGGACCGAGTGAAACCAGCCACAGTCGAGCGCGTCCCTGCAGTCTTACCTTACATGAGAGGCGTCACAGACAAGATTGGCTACATTCTAAAGCGAGCTTCAATTAAAACTTACTTCAAGCTGCCAAAGAAAATTAGTCAGTTCTTACCACCTGTCAAGTGCCACATCCCTCTACAAGATGCAGGAGTTTACAAGCTTGATTGTGATTGTGGGCTCTCTTACATCGGACAAACAAAGCGATCCATTAGGACCCGGGTCAAAGAACACATAGCTGATGTGAAGCACCGTCGCAATACAACATCTGCTGTCTGCAAACATAGCCAGGACCGCCCAAGCCATTACATTCGCTTTGATAGACCTCAAATCCTGGCGAAAGAAAACCGATATCGCCCTAGAATGATTCGAGAAGCCATAGAAATTAAAAAACATCCTAATTTCAACAGGGAAGATGGCTGGGTACTACCATCGTCATGGGATCCTGTTATTAATATAATAAAATCAAATAATAAATATAAACATAACAGACAGGTAGATGTAGTAAGTTCTTACTGTGTAGATCAAAATGACAGCATATCAGATTAATATTTTTCATTTCTCATTTGTAAAAGTATATAGTAATAGTGTTGCTTAGTAAGTTGTTTTTTAAATAATAGCAAACTAAATTAAAATAATTATCCTTAATTAACTTTAACTTTTTAAATTACACATAGAACAATTATATGGCTTAAATAATTAACACTATATTTTATATTTTTCTTTATGGTTATAAATATAATAATGGCAACACTAAATATAGATTACTAATTAATATTTTAAAATTGTAATAATTATAAAAATAATAGCAAAAATTAAATAAATAATATTCCATATTCAATTATAATTAAAATTATAAAAATGTTTAAAGTTAAAAAATATTGTAATGTAATTGGTGCAATTTTCATTTTGTTAATTGTGGGTAGGCTGTCTGTAACAACTATACATACAAGACATGTAACACCTCAGTCTCTCCCGTGACCATGGATGCTGTAAAGCATTCGAAACGTCGGGAAACAAAAATGCAAATAAATCCGCGACAAAATCCGAAAAGATAGTTTTATTTAAAATTACGAGCATGTTTAATATTTAATCTTATTATCATGTGCATAATTCTCCTACAGAGACAGTCTGGAGCGATACCGGATCCGTATACTGAAATACTAATAGGTCGTAATTCCATATATTACTGTAGTGACATGAATAGAAGTTACTAATAGAACAGCATATGTGTCTATCGATGGACAATTTATAGGACGTTTAATATACTAAATGTTTGTTTTATTGTGTATATTTTCATTGTTTTTTGTGTAATAAATAAATATGTTAGGACATTAACACAGCACCATCTAGTCCCACGGTAAGCTACGAGGATTGAGTTATGGATATCAGATAGTTGATACACTACAGCACACATATATAACTTTTAAATACATACATATTATAAATATAAAAACTCATGACTGGAATACAATCATTCGTGCTCATCATACAAATAAATGCCCCCAGCGGGACTGGAACCCGCGACCGCTATCACAGCAAGTAGGGTTACTACAAATTGAGCCAAATGTGTCGTCATAATATTTTTTAAGATAATTTAAAGCTTTATTTTTTTTATAAAACACTCTTTTCTGTCACTCGAATCAATGGAATTATACTGTACGGCAAGACATAACCTGAAATGGGGTCAGACACAGGGTCGCCATCCTTATAATCTTTTCCAATTAGGAAGATTTATTTAAAATCATTAGATGTTAGTAAATTCACTGGCTGTTTCTATGATTAGCTTGACCCAGTACTCAAACCTAGGTACCTACAGCGAAATAATCCAACTAAACTACTAGTACTCAACGGGGTATCTATATCTAAATAAGGCAAAGACAAAATAGCTCATTAGTTTTTTATCCATTGTTGTCAACCGATTTTTGATTTTTTTTCTTTTATAGTTTGACGAGTATTAGTGTTAGTGTTAGTGAGTAGTAGTATTTATATATATATATATATATATATATATATATATATATATATATATATATATATATATATATATAAATTATATTCATATACGTTTTCTTCAAATTTTCAATAATGATAAGCATCGAACTTCGACCACTGATCGAGCTGGACATAATAAAACGTTTTCCACCAAACTCTGTACTTATGTTAGTAATAAATATAAATCACTTATTTTAAAAGCGGATTTAAAAAAAACTAATGTAAAATATGAGTTCTAAAGAAAAGGCATTGTTCTTCTTCGCATTATTCTGTACATACATTGTATACGGCAAATGGTTAGAGTTAAACTCAGTTTTTGCCACTTTCTTTTGTAGAGAATATCTGTTTTATTTTTTTTTGTCAATGAACACGTATTAAGCAACATTCTATAGTTTGAACGTTTTGTTAATTGATTCAATCTGTCGTTATGTGAATTAAAATGACTATTAAATCAGAAAATATATTTCGGGGTTTCAAGAATCTTAAAATTACTTTTAAACATAATACTCATTAATAAAACTAAGTTATTCTTCGGTCGCTCTATAGGTCGCTGGTTCAATCCGGCTCGAAGGATCGAAAATGTAGAGGACGCGCCCTACCACTAAAGCTATATGTATTCCTTAAACATTATATGACAGGCATTATTACAGATACAAACATAAAAACAGTAATTTGTATTATTTATATCTGGGCTAGCGAGCTGCGCTCGGAGTTTTTGGCGTAAAGTACAATTTTCTTTTTATTTTTTTTAAACTAGGAACTTGAATAAATATTAAAAAAAAAGTAAACACTTTGTATGCCACCGAGATTCGAACCTGGGGACACCTGCGATTGTTGATATTGCACCTTGGCCGCTTGACCACGATGCTTACACTAGAGCGTGCAAATTACCGTCCATATTTGCGTGGAATAATGCAAAAGAAAACTGCTTGAAAACTCGAAAACACGCGTTTATTCAGGCATAAGACTAATCTAGATCGATATATCGTGCCCAAAATCCCTTGTGTTTCATGAAAATCGTTGGTGCCGTTTCCGAGATTCGGATTATATATATATTTATATATACAAGAATTGCTCGTTTAAAGATATAAGATTATGTGTTTGTCTACACATTATCTACTTTGACGACATGTCGTCATGACAACAAACAAACAACAGGATTAATCAAATAACCTCTAAGGACTCAGTATACATTTAAGATTCTCTTTGATATCTTAGAAAAGCAAGTAGTTTCTACAGAATAGTGGTTAGAAGTTTGTATAAATTTATTATGTAGAATCGTCTCAAGACGTTGTTTGACGAACATATTATATTGTTATATTTCGGGTGATTTTTTAAGTTTCAAAAAAATAAAACGTATTAAAGTCGCTAGTGTAGCTATATAAATATAGAAAGAAAGTCTGGCTTACTATGTCCTTGGGCTATAAAATACAAATATTATGCATACATAGTACTGCACTTACTCTACGGGCTTCAAAAACTTTGTATTTTATAGAAATTCTTAGAGATCCTGTGAAAAACAACTTTTATTTTTCTGTTGCTAATCTAAAGTAACGTGTAACTGAAAATTTTACTATCTCACAAACTACGCAAAATAAGTTAGTTCAAAGTTAGTCTTTAATGAATTTCTTTTCTCTAAATGCTATGGTTCAATAAATTTTATTCTGAATATTCAGTTATATATCTTCTTTTTTATCTGGTGCCCCTATTCTATTTATTAAAGTAATAAATAAATATATATATATATAAAATATATATATATAAAAAAATATATATATATAAATATATTAATGTTATTATTTAATTAGAGGACAATTTACGACAAAGTTCTTGGATAGATGCCTCCATATATATGTACATAGTACGTGCATAGGTACTGAATAAATTAACCGCCTTGGTTTTACATTATATCTCTTAACTTTTTGCGGTAGAAGAGCTGCCTTGCGATACTTGCATTTTTTTACATCTTATGTTTTTGATGAGATTATTATGTACACCTACGGAATGCCAGCAATATAGCGGTAGCCAAATTGAGTCGACGGCTTTGAGTAAAAATGAATTGCCAGACATAAGAACGAAATTGGAGGCCGGCGGCATATTATAAGATCTTTTCTGTCAGATTTCTGACGCCCGCCGGTACCACCCCGCACACCCATCAGAAACTTTGATACAGCGGGTCTGATAATGAGTTTAGTTCGCGGTGTCCGCTCGACAACTGATGCGAATTTCTGATCAGTGTGCGGAGTCTAGTATAAAATATATAGGGAGCACGTCCTCCGACGGTCTGATCTGAAAAAATTCTGACCTCCGATCGGAGGCATCCAGACTCATTAGAAGCGGACTTCAAACACGTCAGAATTCTGATAGTATACGGGGTCCAGACTGATATACGAGTATATCAGTACCTTCCGGCGGGCGTCAGACTATTTCTGACAGAAGAAATCTTATAATATGCGGCCGGCCTTAGGAGTTTTGTCGATTTAAGCTAATAAAAAAGTAATAGTATAAAACAAATATACTACAATATTTGATTCGTTAAAACAAATAAAATATAAACAGTTTTCAAGAAAAAGTTAAGCAAAAATACTTTGTCGTAATCAAACCTTTTCTCATGCAAAATAAGTTTAAAGAATATGGGCACCTTCCTACAAGGTAAGCGTTTACCTAAATGCAATGAAGCCTTTGGTATCGGGAAATCAATTCTCTTTCAAATAACGCTATCTTTAACTTTGTTTTTCCCATTCATCCTTTATTTTTACAAGGGAAATTATGTAAAAATGTAGGATATGAATAAAATTTCTAAAATCGCATTTTCATATAGTGCTATGGTTTTATATATGTTTGTATTATATAATAGCAACTGCCTCAGTGGTGTAGTAGCTAGCATGTACGGCTACATATCTAGAGGTCCTGGGTTTGAGCCCAAGGTTAGGCCAAGTTTAGTTATTGAGTCTTTCTGTTTAGTAAGCCTCAGTAACAGCCCGGAGTTGAGAAGTTGGCGGTGTTTCATGTGCTACCCACGTCTCGAATATATATATATATTTTATTTCAGCTGTTTTATATTAGTTTGCACAAATAACTTGTTTTGTAAATACAGCACTCACTAGGCAACACTTTCATAGCCATACTGTTGAGTTGGCGTGGAATGAACACTAGCAAACATTTATTTTACTAGTCGAGTATACATATGAGGGTTTGATTTGTTGAAACGGTTTGTATGAAAATGGGAGTAACTTATCAATAGGCTATTGAACGATGAAATTTAATTTAAAATATAAGATGTATTTTATCATTTATTCTATAAAACAATATTTACTTATAATTTTAAAGGAAATTGAAAGAAGTTTTAATGCTCACCAAAATAATAAGGACTGAAGATATAAGATGAGACTGAGGACATAGGCCTATTTGATAGCACTCCTATTCGACGATCTCGACCACGTCTAAAATGCTAAAAATTAAAAGCAAAAAATTTATAATTTATGATATTATAAATGCCTTTGTCTATCTTTCAAAAATAATTTTAAGCTTTTGTAAGCAATTTCCGGTTGGAAACAGTTTGTTGAAAAAGTTTCTTAGAGAATTTCGTAATAATTTCGAATACTTGTAATCCATACTTATATTATAAAATATGAAATTGTGTTTATTTGTTTGTTTGTTTGTTTGTTTGTTTGTCTTTCTTGCACGTCAAAATGGAGTGACGGATTGACGTGATTTTTTGTGGAGATAGTTGGAGGGCTGGAGAGTAACATAGGCTACTTTTTACTGCGGGAGATAATCTTATTCCTACGGGAAAACACGTTATAATACAATTCAAAAATTATTTGTGATCAGAATTACTTGAAACTTGGTTTTAATGCTCTTAAATACAAATAAACACGTTTTTTAGCATTTTTCGAAATTTATCCCATAAAGGGTTAAAATAGGGTATAAAAGTTTATATGAAACCTTCTTCTTTAGAAGTTTTCTATAGTTTTAGCTCGAGCGAAGCCACGGGTTCTGCTAGTATGTATATAATTACTTAAGAAGTAAGGATGAAAGTATAAAAAATCGACGGCCTCTCTTCAAGAGTGCAACGTTTTTATCGAACTTTCACATTGTATCTTCATATTACATTCAAGGGCTGAAAAATACGTTTTAAAATTTGTATGAAAAATCTTTTATCTACGTTCAAAACATATTGTATGTATTCTTAGAATAATGCGAGAAGACAATAGCTATTATTTCAGACATTCTATGTCATTTCATATGTAGCTTTTAGTGCTTCATTTGCGAATAAAAAAGTTTTCAAAAATTAAAATTATCACCAAAAAGAAGTAGTTTAAAGAAATCATCAATTTTATTCAGTTATTATAATGAAACCATTAAAAAAGTACAAAAACTAAGTAAAAAATCACATACAAAAGATTTTTTGTATAGGTACAGTTAAATGCCTTTAAAAGAACTTCAGCTATTATAAAACTGCTATTAACTTGCATAATATTTTCATAACAACCAGAGCAAAATCTGTCAAACGTAACAAAATTCGCTATTTTGACTGACAATTCTGGATTCACCTTTATATTTGCCAAGTGTATCAACAAGACTCGGAGATGGTACGAGTACACTTTACCTTAGTAAATGTATTGAGAGTTATCGGGGCATAATTCAGGCAATTCGTGCATCAGTCACTGTGAATTGTGACCTGTAAACATTTGCTCAACTAATATTCGGTATAGTCGGTAAATGAGATTTGAAAGCTTTGTTTGTAAAATTTATTTGATGCTTTTACCAGCAATTGTCACGTCACGACTGTTGAACTTAACTGCACTCGACCAATTCTCTAACTGCCAGTGAGTCTCATTAAAATAAAATATTATTTATCCCATGCGATTTTTTCTTTTAACTGATCCTAAAATAGCGAGCGTATTTATAAAGTAAATAAACTTATGTTAAAAGTTCCACATATAAAAATACTAGCTAGGCTCATTTTCGCTTCGCTCGGGAGCATCCCTAAGCTTTAGGAACGCATAAAAGATAAACGGAAAAAAACATTCTTTTTTTGCATGAGAAACCTTTACATACGTATACAAAATAACTCACCAGTGTTTTATCACAATCGGATTACTACTTTAGGAACATATAGGGGACAAACATACAAACGTTCATTTTTATTATATATAAGATTGAAGTTAGAACTGGTAAAAGTTACTTTCATTTACTTAAAAAGATAATATTGATGAAAGTTGAGAGGGTAGTTTATATAGTCATTAAATGTAATGGTCGGGGATAAATTTCTTGGCACCGCAGACTGAAAAGATACCTAGAGTTCACGTTAAGTAAACAAGAAGCATGAAGCTAGGGCGGATATTTTTAACTCGCTTGTAAACTGAAAATAAATTGTCTACCTAGAATGAAATAACTAAAACATTTACACCAAAACTCAGTTTATGAAGAAATACGAATTTCTACATATACGAAATTTTATATTTTAAAAAATATTATGTGTATGTGTAAAAAATATGAAATTGGATATTTTAAAGGATACAAATTTTTGTCTGTGCCCTAGTAAAGTAATGATATATGAATACTTTAATTCTAATTTTAAAAACCTTGTCTATATAAATATATGTTTGTTTGTTTATTTTACGCATTTATTCTAGTATATGTAAGTAAAATTTGCCTAATGGGATTAGCTATAATGTCCATTTTTAACCGACTTACAAAAAGGAGGAGGTTACAATTCGTCGGAATCTTTTTTTTTCTTTCTTTTTTTAATATATGTTCACCGATTACTCGAAAATACCTGAACCGATTTGGATTTTTTTTTGTTTCGAAGGGTATACTTCCCAGGTGGTCCCATATAAATTTTATCGAAATCGGGCGAGCGGTATTTTAATAAATCAAATATAAAATATTTTTTAAATAAATTGCTTAATCAAATATGTTGTTAAAAAACTTTCTTCTTACAAATTACCTGCTTATTACGTCTACACTAAAAGTAGGAAAATAAAAACTAAAAAAAACCGACTTCCAGGCACTAAAATGTAAAAAATAACTAATCAGCTATTTCGACGTCGGTGCAAGGCGACAATATTTTAAGATATGAATATCTAATAGGTAAATATGATTAGGTATGAACTCTAGTTATAGTTAAAATACATTAATACATCAATTTGTGCTGTATTTTACGTATCGAAATATATTAGATTTGCTTTACATCGTCAAGTCTTACAAAGTCGGTTTTTATTATTTATTTATTGTTATTTTCCTTGGAGTACAATAAAGAGTTAATTATTATTATTATTACATTATACTGTTTCTAAGCTCATAATATTGCTGCATATTGCTATAAATTAAATAAAGCCCGAGCTAAACAAATATAACTCATTAATACCTAATAGTATTTTTTTATTTTATAATATCTTGATTTCACTTGTGTGAAAGGGTTTTTCTTTTCCTCCAACATTTTTAGGTAGTGCTATCAAAATAAGTAGTGCTTTTAAAATAACATTCAATTCATATTGTGGACAGGTGACAACTCGCATGTACATTTACGCAGGATAATAACGTTAGTGCAGCGTTTTAGTATGCGCATTGTACGAGTAACTGTTCCAGTCTGAAATTAGACTCTTCAAACATCCACCTATATCCAGTGATAATACTATTCGTGCATTCAAATTGCTAGTTCAGTTGTAATATTGACAACAACGCGTATGAAATAAGCTGTAAATGAACTTATTTGTGTACTTTACTCGACATTGGCCAAGTGCGGTTTGACGGACTTCACATGTCTTTCGAAATCTTGCTAGGTACTCCTAGACATGCAGGTTTCCTCTCGATGTTTTCTTTCACTGTAATACAAGTGATAATCATGTTGGAAATGATTCGCACAAAAAAATGTCAGAGGTGCGAGACCCGGGATTTGAACCCGTTTTACTTGGTTTTCCAAGCGAGCGCGTTAGCACTGCCTTAGTCTCGTTGTTTTGTGTTTTAAGTGCGTCAGTATATACTATTCCTTTACTCCCATAGCTTGAAGCTCAAGGATAGCATGCTGATACCATCAGAAAGTTATCAGGTGCACTCTCATCGAGCCAATCCTCTTATGCGCATTTCCAAGTACGAGCCACTACTGAGAATTTCTCGACCCAATAACCTAGTAAAACCAGATCTTTACACATTAATCGAATCCAGGCATCTGTAATCTGTATTTATATAAAAAAAAAATTGTGTGTGTACTTATGTACGCAAGTATGTATCCCGTATGTCACAACTCTCTGTTTGTAAAAGGAATGCAGCTAACTTCATCATGTCGCTTTTTGGCTGTTGATGAGCGCGCGCATCGTAAAAATTTTACTCTAATTTTTTTTTCAAACGTGTCAAAAGAAGTATAACTTCAAAAATAGTGGTATACGACCTAAGGAAAGATCAAAAGCTTATCTATACATATAATAAAACTAGCATTGCCCGCGGCTCCGCCCGCGTTCAGATGACTAAAAACCAAATTCTTAGGTTTTACTTATTAGTATACTCTTACATTGCAGTTTTTATATTTTTTCTCGTAAATGAGATATTTTCCCGTGGTAAAAAGTATTCTATATGTTGACCCGGATAACCAGCTACCATCATACTAAATTTCATCAAAATCCCTCCAGTGGTTTTTCCGTGATGCGGCAACAGACGGACATCAGATGTCTTTTCGAAGAAGTCTATTAGAAGAAGTTTCATTTCACATATAACTTGGCAACTATTGTCTTGAATAAAAAATTTGCTTAGAAACATCTATATTAATTTTAGAGACCTATATAAAGGTAGATACGTATAAGTACATTTTAGTTGTTTTCGCCATCTGTTACGTGTTGTCATAAAGAAACCACATATCAAAATTCTAAAAATAGTTCTAATAGTTTTCGAGAAAAACGCCTGTGACATACAGTAGAAAGAAATTTTAATTAATATGAGTATAACTAATACTTTCTTACATCTACGCAAATATCTCTTCTTCTTCTTCTTCTTTGTCCTCGCCTTATCCCGTTACGCGGGGTCAGCTTTCCTTATCATGCGACGCCACGTAGATCGTGTGTTCGCGTCCTCATCAGTGAGGCCGAGGCATTTCAAGTCCCTCTGGACAGTTGTCATCCAAGTAGCTTGGGGTCTTCCCCTGCCCCTCTTTCTTGTTGCAATGGAAAGGCACTTTTTCACCACGTAATCTTTGGGCCTACGCATTACGTGTCCATACCATCTGAGCCTTGATTCTAATATTTTGTCGGTTATGGGTGCAACTTTAAAACTTCCTCTTATATATTCGTTACGTACTTTGTCTTTAAGTGTTACTCCTCCCGCCCATCTGAGCATACGCATTTCGGTGGTGTGTAGCTTTTGTTCATGAATCTTTTTGGTTGCCCAAACCTCGCTGCCGTACAGTAGTGTTGGTCGTACTACCGTTTTATACACCTTGCCTTTAGTTTTTATTGGCATTTTAGCGTCACATAGTACCCCTGTGAGAGTGCGCCACTTCGTCCATCCCGATGTCACTCTTTGTGTTATGTCCGCTTCAATAGAACCATCTTCAGAGAGAACGGATCCTAGATACTTGAATGTTTTAACTTTAGGGATGGCCGTGCCACCCAGTGTGATGCCCGAGTCAAGTGAAGCGCTGGGGTTGAAGTTACAGAACATATACTCGGTTTTTGTCCTGCTAATGTGTAAGCCATTTTGTTCTAGCGACTCTCTCCATTTCTCTAAGTCTTCCTGTAGCTTTAGCACACTGTCAGATATAAGAACTACGTCGTCCGCATACAAGAGATTCCACGGAGTTGGTATTTGAATTTTTGCCGTCAGATAGTTCATGACTACATTAAATAGCAGAGGGCTCAGTACTCTGCCTTGATGAACGCCAACTTTTATGTCAAAGCTGTCAGATAGACCTGCTGAGCTCCTGACGCAGGCTTGGACATTGTTGTACATGTCCTTAATGAGGCGTATATAGTGTTCAGGTATGTTATGCGCCCTAAGTGCCTGCCATATCACAGTCCTTGGTACTCTGTCAAAAGCTTTTTCTAGGTCTATAAATACCATCCACAGGTTTTGGTCGTTTTCTTTAGCTTTTTCCATTACCAGTCTTACAGCATGGATTGCATCCATGGTTCCCTTTCCCGCTGTGAAACCAAACTGGTTTTCCGTTAGGGAGATTAAAGATGTTAGACGTTCACTGAGCACTCGTTCCCAGATTTTAAGGGTGTGTGAAGTGAGTTTTATCCCCCGGAAGTTCCCGCACTCTTTTACGTCTCCCTTATTTTTGTAAAAGGGGACAAGTATGCTTTTTCTCCAAGCATCTGGCATTTTTTCAGCTGTTAAGATATTATTAAACAAATTAGTTAGCCATATTTTCCCATCCACCTTCAAGGACTTCCACAGTTCAGCTGGAATGTCATCAGGCCCGCAGGCTTGGTGATTTTTCATTTTCAGAATAGCCTTTTCGACTTCCGTTATGGTGATTTGATTTACGGGTCCTTGTGTTCTTGGTTCTTCGATTTCAGCCTGTCTGGGGAACTCCTCATTGAGCAATGTATGGTAATACTCGTACCACCTTTTACAAATATCTTTATCAGATGTTAGCAGCATGCCTTTGCTGTTTTTGATGTACTTTGTAATCCTAAAGTCTTTAGTGCTATTATGCCTGTGCTTAGCTATTTTATATATCTGTGTGTCCGAAGCTAGTTCTAGTTGCCGATAAAGGTCAAGGTCTGCATGTTCCTTCTCAATCGCAACTGATCTTCTTGCAATCTTTTTAGCCTCTTTGTACTCTACCTTATCCTCCTCTGAGCCACTCTCTTGCCATTTCTTGAACAGGCGTTTCTTTTCAGACACTGTAGCTTTGGTGTTGTTATTCCACCATTTGGCATCTTTCTCGTTATGCAGGGGACCCTTGGAGATACCCAGTGTAGATTTCGCTTGAGCAATACAGGCATCCTGAAATTTAGACCAGATTATTGTAGGTGAGCCGTCTGATGAGAAGTCGTTGCTCAAGTACTCTAGGACTTTATTCTTGAAATTGCTTCCCTTTTCCGAATTAAGTTCCTGCCATTTAATCCTATCTATTCTTGGTATTTTATATTTAATTTGTCGTTTGAGTTTTAAACCTGCTAATAGTAATCTATGTTGTGATGTTAAAGGTTCGCCTGGAATAACTTTACAATCTTTAATATGTTTGAGATTCTTTCTATCTGTCATTATATAGTCGATTTGTGTTTTGGATTTCCCACTTTTATAAGTAATGAGGTGTTCCTCTTTCTTTTGAAAAAAGGTGTTTACTATTGCTAGATTTAGAGACGCTGCAAATTCCAATAGTGTGGTTCCTTCTTTATTTCGTGTTCCATACCCAAAGCCCCCATGATGGCCCTCAAACCTATCTGCGCCACTGCCCACGTGCCCATTAAGATCTCCGCAGATAAGTCGTTGCTCAGTCACAGGTATAGCAATCATGTGTGTACACAGTTCTTCCCAGAAGTCTTGTTTCTCTGTTTCAGGGCAGCCGACCTGGGGCGCGTAGACACAAACAATATTGAGGCAGGTTTGGTTCTCCAAGGCTAGTTTTACAGATATGATGCGGTCACTCGCTCTATTTATTTCTATTACCTTTTGGCTCAGATGTTGATCTAGAATAATCCCGACCCCATTTTTCCCATTTTCAGTACCGTAGTATATGAGTTTAAAGCCCTTTCCGATTTGTCGTGATTTTGCACCCTTCCATTTTGTCTCTTGCACACAACAGATGTTGATGCGACGTCGTTCTAAGATGGCGCTTAATTCAGCGCTGCGTCCTGTCATCGTGCCAATGTTCCAGCTAGCAATACGTAGTTCGGACAATGTCACGGTGCCTTGCTGTTTTGCTCTTCCGTCGCTTTTGGGGGACGCCCTAGCATATTTCGCAGTTCCATCATCTCCGACGTCGCTTAAGGGGAACGCCCTAGTATTCCTCGTGTTCCTTACGTATTGTCTTTTCATGATAAGTATGGTTGTTGGCTTCTGTTTTACAGCCGGTTGCCACCTGACGCCAAGGATGTAACCCACTACGGGGCTTGGGCGCCGCCGTTGGTCCGCTAGGAACTCATCCGCCGCCATCCCTACCGAGTACTCCATCCTGAGCACCCAGCACGCACGTAGTCTCTACTTCGAGTATGTCGAAGAAGCCTGCGTGTGGGGTTTGATAACGGAGAATCCATCTCCGGCCTTGTGGTCCGCGGGAGGTATTTTATTTCCCTCCTACCCTATGGAGGATTGACCCCCATCGGGAATCAGGCTACCCCGAGGAATCTACGCAAATATCTGATATTTTAAATTAAAAAAAAAACGTTTTATTTTTGCGGATTTATTTTGATTTTTGGTTCCCGACGTTGCGTATACTTTATAGCAATCATAGCCACGGGAGAGATATCTCTCTTTTAAATAATAGATCGTTTTATTTAAAAGGAGATAACTATCCTTTTTACCTTTAGGTTACGGAACCTTAAAAATAAGATGATATTATTTTTAGACAATGTAAATATTCCATCAGCACTATAAAAACTTAAAAAAATAAATAAAAACCGACTTCCAGGCACTAAAATGTAAAAAATAACTAAACGGAGGTTTTCATTTAGAATAGATACCTAATCAGATATTTTCGAAATCGGTGCCAGCCGATGCAAAGCAAATGTAATATATTTCGATACGTAAAATATGCACATATTTACCTATTAGATATTCATATCTTTGTAGGCTGGCACCGACTTCGAAAATATCTGATTAGGTATCTATTTTAAATGAAATCCTCCGTTTAGTTTTTTTTACATTTTAGTGCCTGGAAGTCGGTTTCAATTTTTTGTTAAAAAGTTTTTATTTTTCCATTTTTAGTGTAGACATTATAAGTAGGTAATTTGTAAGGAGAAAGTTTTTAAATAACATATTCGATTAAACAATTTATTTAAAAAAATGTATTTATTGTACATTTTTTAAAAAAACCGCTCGACTGATTTCGATAAAATTTATATAGGACCATCTGGGAAGTACCTATAGCCTTTGAAACAAAAAAAATCCAAATCGGTTCAGGCGTCTTCGAGTAATCGGTGAACATACATAAAAAAAAAGATTCCGACGAATTGAGAAACCTCCTTCTTTTTGTAAGTCGGTTAATAAAATGGATGCATGCTAAAAATGTATGAATTCTAATTTACACGCCTGAACAATATTATAAAGATTCGCTGTATGCGATAATTAAACACGCGTTCACTAACGCGATGCAAAACGATCGTCAAAATTTACTGAGTCAATTAAAAATAGTTACAATTCACGTTTAAATTGGTAGCAGGTTAGTTGTTAGATTTAGTCTGATTGAACAAAGCTACATATCTATACTTATTATAAAAATAAGTCCCCCGGCCGCGTCTTTCTGTCCTCCTGTCTGTCCTCCTGTCTGTCTGAACGCGATAAACTCGAAAACTACTGAACGGATTTTTATACGGTTTTCAACAATAGAAAGAGTAATTCTTGAGGAAGGTTTAGGTATATAATTTATTATGCTTTTATGTAAATTAGCTGAAATACGGCGACAAATGTTGAAGAGGTCGCAAAAAATCTCGCCAAATGGGAACTTTCCACGCGAACGCCGCGTAAACTAGCAAAGATACAGTTAAGTAATGTACTAGAGAATTCAAAATCTATAAAAATGCTACAAAAAAGTCCGCGATAGCATATCTCTATCTCTTACGGTTGACTTACAATAACCACTTTTATGTTAACATTTTTAATTAAAAACATTACGTTATTTTCAAAGTTATTTTCTTTAGTTCGGTATTAATCCTTATCCAAATGAATATTTTAGTTAGCTTAGTCATTTAATGCAGATTAAAATTGCTCTTTACACTAAATCAATCAGATGAATAGTTTTTGAGATATCGTTGTTAGAAGTAATTAGTAGCGAAACATTTTTAATGCTTGGCGAGCATTGAGATGCCTACGGCGAGTCCATCCCCTCTGCCCCGCATCGCTCGACCGCCTGCTCAAGCTATATAAACCGGGCGATGTAGCGCGCGATCCTAGGATACTTTTTACCGCGGGAAAATATCTTATTTCTGAGGAAAAATACAAAAACTGCAATGTAAGAGTATACTAATATGTAACACCTAAGAATTTAGTTTTTGGTCATCTGAACGCGGGCGGAGCCGCGGGCAATGCTAGTGTATGTATATATAACAGGATTTTTGTTTTATACTGTATTTTCTATTAGATTTTTGTATTTGCTTTCAATTGTTATTTAGATTTGGAATATCTATAACAGGTTCAAGGTTGTGTATGAATTATGTACATATTTGAATTGTTCTGTTTTTTTTTTATACAAATATATTAATAATATTTGTTTGAATTTAAATATTGCTAAAATACCTATATTTCAATTGATTTTTAAACTTTCAATTTAACTTTCTTATGATATGCGATCATGTAAATTATTATACGTGTTATATAATGATGCTTTTAGACTTCTTCGTGGATTTATTTTGATTTTTGGTTCTCGACGTTTCGAATGCTTTACACTTTACAGCAAACATGGTCGTTGGTCACGGGAGGGACTAAGATTTTCACAAAATTATACAATGATTTTCCAAAATCCAAAAAGGGCACCAAAGTACAGTATATTTGTTGATTTTAATTTTAAACAATTTTTATGGTTTTAATAAGTTTTATTCCACAATAAAACTCAGAAAAGATTGTTTTATTTAAAATGTCAAATATTCGCATAAAGCTAAGAAAGTATTATTAGACGTGACCCCGTTTACTGCTCCTTTCAGAAGGAAAACACATACCTACCTACAAAGTTACAGATAGAAGCAATAAATAATGCAATAATAAAGTTAACGAGAATTTCGTGAACCGGAAATAATTTCACTGCTTGTTTCTCTTAACATATTTACTAACCTAACGAGTTACCCTTGCTTCGCTCGGGTGCGTTCCTACGTACGTATTTTTTAAGCGGAACCCTAATTCTTTTTCTAAAATAAAAGTAGTAATAGAAGTTATACCATATAATATCAGCTATGTGCCATTGAAAATTCCGTCAAAATCAGCCCAGCCGTTTCGGAGATTAGCCGGAACAAACAGTTAGACAGACAGATAATTTAAAAAAAAATTGTGGTTTTATTATAATTACCGTATATATTATGCGTATAATTCCATGTGTATTTAGTCAAAAACTGTTATTTTGACATTACAAACAGAACTTCAATTTATTTATCTTTATACATAGATGTAGGTAAACAACTTGAGTTCGTTCATTCACCTGTTTAACCCTAATAAGGGATAAAGACTTGTGTAGGAGTTCGTCGTTTTCGAAGTTAGAATATGGAAATTGATGTTTAAGCTTTTGTTTATTATCCTAGGAAGGAAAACCTAGAGATCTTTTAGCTTGCAAATAAATATATAAAAGACCCAAAAGGGCTACTGTATAAGATGTTTGACCTAAAAAATATCAACAGAAAAACGAATATAAAATTAAAAATATTTTAGATAGAAATAAACAAAACCAATTTATTTATTATTTATAAAAAAGATAAAAAAATATTTAATACTAGCGACTCACTTCCGCTTCGCTCGGGTTCGTCCCTAGCTTGATTCCCCATACAAACTTTCATCCCAATTTTCATCCCCATAAGGATAATTTCCGGGATGAAAAGTATCCCATGTCCTTTCCAGGGTCTCAAACTATCATCTTACCAAATTTTATCTAAATCGGTTCTGTAAATCCAGAGATTACCCCCTTCAACGTCACAAACTCACAAACTTTACCTCTTTTTAATTAATATTAAAGTACATATAGATAATATTTTCTTTCGTGGCTTTTAATGGTATCAGTTTACTTTGAAATGAAGGTTCTTTTTCACTCGTAGGTTGACTAGTAGAAATGTTCTTTATAAAATAAATCAATAGTGCAATAAATGAATCTATATTTAACTTAAAACATTTTTATTCTATACTTCTAAAAACATACATTTAATTAAACTTGAAAATGTGATATTAGTTTGGTAAGTATGTATAGAATCCATATGAAAATAAATGAATATCGAAATCGCTAGCAATTTCGTAAATGGTTATAAAATAAATGAACCCGGTAAGAACAAGCAGTGTATGCCAGAGCTACATGAGATTTCTGAAATGGTTTCAATGGAGCTAAGTGCCAAATAAAAAGATGGAGTTGGTTAAGTTAAACAAAAAAAAAACACTAGAAAGTAAAAAATACTGATTGGTATTTTTCATTTATCAACCGACTTCAAAAAGGAGGAGGTTCTCAATTCGAATGTATGTTTTTTTTTTTATGTTTGTTACCTCAGAACTCCGTCATTTATTAACCGATTTGGACAATTTTTGTTTTGTTTGAAAGGGTATACTTCCAGATTGGTCACATTTAAATTTAAAAAAAAAATACCACCCCTACGGGTGGAAAAACAACTAATGATGAATTTAACCTACTTCTAATTGTCATATTGACTTGAAACTTTGCAAGTATTTCTATTTCCGTTGATAGTACAGTGGTTCGGTGTTGTTGACCTGATCTGATGGCAAGGCCAGAAGGTGGATAGGTGCAACTCTTCAACGGCTAATAGTAGATACTTTGAGTTTGGGCTTATTTTGTTTGATTTGACAAGCCTAACACGTTAGAATTCTTACTGTGCTACTACTGTCTACACTAAAAAGGGAAAAATAAAAACTTTTTAACAAAAAAATAAAAACCGACTTCAAACAAAAGCACTAAAAAGTAAAAAATAACTGATTGGTAGTTTTCATTTACTATACATACCTAATCAAATATTTTCGAAGTCGGTGTGCTTTGGCTAAGTAATTAAAGCCTACCTATTAAATACATACCTAATCAAATATTTTCGAAATCGGTGCCAGCCCCATACAAAGCAAAGCACACCGACTTCGAAAATATTTGATTAGGTATGTATAGTAAATGAAAACTACCAATCAGTTATTTTTTACTTTTTAGTGCTTTTGTTTGAAGTCGGTTTTTATTTTTTTGTTACATTTTTTTATTATATATATCTTATCAGATGCATGCTGACAACGCACATCGACTTTGGAGTTTGACCGAGTTTGAGTTGAGTTATTTTTTTTCTTTTTTTGTATTTTTTGAAGTCAGTTTAATTTTATTTTTTTTAAGTCATTATTTTTCCATTTTTAGTGCAGTAATAGCAAAGTAAATTTTTTTTTTAAATAGAGTAGGTGAAGAATCAATCATCCCTATTTTTTACATTTAGAGGTGTTTTTTTAAACTTAACTGTGATCAACTTAGAGGTAAACCCTATCCAATAAAAAAATAATGATCGAAATCGGCCTACACCGTAAAAAGTCAAACAAAAAAGAAATATACGTTCGACAGGTATTGAGAACCTCCTCCTTTTGTTTTCGTCGGTTAATTATCACTATTAGTTGTAAACATTCATTGAACATTGTTAAGCTGTGTCGAAGGCCCCGTTTTATTATTGTAAGTTATTTGCCAGGGGCTCGTTGGGATAACATTTCCTTTATTTATATATAATAAAATTGTAATTAAGCCGAATCTGTACATTAAATATTTTTTTGGAAATTCTTATTGAAATAGATATTATTATGGATACAGAGGCCGAATCTACAGTTTTTAGAATTTTTGTCTGTCTGTCTGATGATGATGATGATGATTTTGATGAAATTTGGTATGGTGATAGCTGGTTATCCGGGTCAACATATAAGATACTTTTACCGCGAGAAAATATCTCATTTCTGAGAAAAAATCTAAAAATTGCAATGTAAAAATTGCAATGTAATTTGGATTATGGTCATCTGACGCGGGCGGAGCCGCGGCCACTGCTAGTCTATTCAATAAAATATGTAAAAGTTGTTTATCTTTTATTGCGTAAACATGAAATGTATCTTTAAACTAAACAACTAAGTTAATATGTTTTGTCTGTGTCTATATCACAAGCCTCGTAGCTTACCTTGGAATTAGATGGTGCTGTGCGTTAATGTACCAACATAAAACTTAGCAGCTTAAGAACTTTATTCCTTTTTTCTTATCCGTCAATAAAAATATTTATGAATAATCTAAAAAATCAATAGAATATATTCATATATAAATAAATATAAGTGTAAAACAGTGTCTAACAACCAATAAAATAAATGAAATATCATCTAAACGGTAGAAAGGGCTTACGGTGCGAAATAAGTTTAGACGATATCGAAGGTTTCCGGCAAGGTGAGTGTAGCCTAAATGTAATGGGTACGGATCGCAGAATCAATTCGTTTAGATATGGGTACTTTGCTTTGTTTTCCTGTTCTACCTTCATTTTTTCATCGAATACGGGAAAGGACATCTAACAAAGTTTGTGTTTCTGCGAAAATCGACGAAATTGTTTTTTTTTATTTTTGTATTTGTTTACTCATGTTTAAGAAAATTGGATTTAAATATAAATATAACTGTCTCGCTGGTCCAGTTCTGGGTTCGAGTCCTGGTTGAGCCAAGTAAACATATTGACTTTTTCTGTTAAGAAATCCTCAGTAACAGCCAGGTGTTGGGAAGTTGGCAGTGTTTCATCTCTATACATCGAAGAGCACCTAAAGCCATCGATCCGGAGCGTGATCTCTCATCGGTCGTATCGAAGTTCCGTTTCAGAGAATTATGAGAGTAAAGGAATAGAGAGTATACGTATATTTACGAGCATATTCGTGCACTATAATATTATCTTTTGTGCACATAGCTCATTTCAGCGAGGAGACCGTGGCTGTACTCGCATGGCGTTAGGTAGAAATGTGTATAAAGTGCAAATATAAGTATTTGCAAATTTTAGAAATGGGAAAATGTATTAACTATGCTTGATTACTTTGATTAATTTATTAATAAAATCTAAATTAGGCGCATCGTTCAAAATATCTATTTTTTTTTTGAAGTGGCTTAAAAAGTATATCTTACATAATATTTATGCGAAGTATCTATAATTCCTTTCAAAAACATACACACTTTATAAAGTTCGGGTAAGTTCAAGAGGGATTACCGGAAGAGGGTTAAATAGACCCTAACAATATATTCCGGAATTTGTAGGATCAAAATTATATTTTCCTGTGTCGGACCGAGGCTTCTTCTTAGATATTTTGAGATAAAAGTTGTAATAATTTTAAATGAATAAATCTTGAAATTTTCTAAAAAATATTATAAATTTGAGGGTTCTCCCTTTGTTTAAGTTACAATTAAACATTTGATTTCATTACTTACGAGAATATTGGAAAAAATATGCTATATGTATTTTTCATAAGAAAAAATCTATAAATGGTTATAATAACCATTTTCTAAAAAAAAAAACAAAAATCGATAAAAAAGTCATGTTAATTTTAATACCTTAAAAATAAATAAGGGAAGCTACCATATATATATATATATATATATATATATATATATGTATATATGGTGAAATTTTCAGGTAATATTCAGCCTAGCGGGTGATCTTGTGAAGTTTGGTAGCGATAGGAAGTTTGAACTCGGGCGTATAATAAAGCGTAACTTATATATTAGTATGTATTATGTATACATCAGGTTAACTCAGTGCGTAATATTGAAAATAAATATAGTAATTGTCAGACAGAATTAAAGGAAAGCCATTAATTATTTAAAACAATAATAACACCGTAAGCGTACCAATTTGCGGGTGAAATTTAATTTGGTTCAATGAAAATTTAATTTTACAAAGAGATACCCGGTAATAAATACGAGTATCTAGTATATTCGCTAATTAGCCTTAATTATGTTATATAATATTATTCATATTACATTTTAAGATAAATTGCGTTCGTATAGCATTTCCAAATTTCCGTTATAGTAGTTACTGATACTACATATTTTCGTTGTTATTAAATATTATGTTTATTCTATTAATATTATAAACGCGATAAGTGAATGTCTTTGTTATTTCTTCAAGCAGTAAGAGCGAGTTCACACATTTACGGTTTACCAAAACGGTTTTCCTATACGGTTTCTAGTGGCGTGTATAGACATATGGTTGTATCCACACCACTCGTTTCATTTATTCGGTTATTCGATTCGTTTATTCGTATAAATAGACCGCATCATATGAATGGTAATAATTCACATATCGCAAGTATATCATTTAAATTTTAAAGAATTTTAATTTAAGTAACATCATAGTGATTAATCTTAAGTAACATCTATTTTAAATACATAGAATTACTATAGACAATATAATTTCTTCATCAAAGTAGTTTATCCTCAATCAAGAGCTTACATTTCCGTGTGAGATAAGCTACCGTATGTTACCGTAGTAATAGTTATAATGGTCTGATTCGTTCATTCAATTCATCGCAATCAAATGATCACGAACTCAAGATATTTCCAGCTGAACTGAATGAACCAGCTCACAATCTTAAATGAAAATTTATGTACAGAGTAATTAAATGTCAGAAAATATTGGGATTTTAAAAATGTTTATTTATTTCATACATTTATTAAGGCACCAGTAGACCAGTGGTATCGTGTTCGTTTAGTTTTCTAAGTGAAGCTGGTTTTAATCTGGGCTCTTGCATCTATAAATTTTTCATGTGCGTATTATTTTGAATGACGATTTTTTTTAAATTAAAAATTATTTTAAAAGGTTGTTTTTATTAATAATCTAATGAAATAGGAAAGCGGTTAATTATAGTAAATCTTTACGTAAGGATTGCTCGTGTTGCGAAAGGATGACATATAATCATAATTTTTGTCTTAATCCTGGTTAAAAATTAAAATGACATGCATTCGTGATACACGCGTAACCTATTTAGTGAGGGCAGATAATGAGAAAGAAGCCCCTTTTATGAGGTTGAGATGAACATTAATAATAATAATTTAATATGTGAGACAAAACCCGGTTATTTATGTAGGATCAGTACAAAATTATATTTTTAGAAGACCAACTGTTAGTATATTTAGACTAGCTTTTCTCAGCAGAACTGCTTTCTGAGCCGGTACGCGTAATAGATGCCTTAAATGAAGGATTTTTAATTTAAAACATATATATGGTATACTTTTTAAAGAAACTTCTTCATTTTATTGTAATACTAGCAGAACACGCGACTTCGCTCGCTCTAAAACTACAAAAAAATCTCTCTAAAAAGGTAGTTTCATACAATCTTTCATCCACTATTTTACCCTCTAATAGGATGAATTTCGAAAAATGCTAAAACAAGTATTTATTTAATTTTATTGAAGAGCAATGAGCATTAATACCAAGTTTCAAGTGATTCGGATCACAAACATATTTTTGGATTGTATTATAATGTGTTTTCCTGTGCGAATTAGATAATCTCCCGTGGTAAAAAGTAGCCTATGTTTCTCTCCAGCCCTCCAACTATCTCCACACAAAAATCACGCTAATCCGTCACTCCGTTTCGACGTGAAAGAAAGACAAACAAACACACTTTCACATTTATAATATTAAAAAATATATAAGTATGGATGATACATATATTTATTTCGGTCTTGCTAAAATTATTACGACCTATACAGTATACCTATGTATTACGAGTAAATAACTCTGATACCTTCTACCAGGATAAATTGACATATAACATATTATACTTAAACGATTTTGTAGTTTATGAATGCTATATAGAAAAGGGTTGGTGTTTTGATAAAAACATTCCCTTCCCAACATCTATAAAGGTTGTTTTTTGTTCTAACAAAAAGAAATATTGTTATTTGTTATGATAAGGTCGAAGATATGTAGCGAAAGGGCTTAACATATAAGCAAAATGGGGCTGGAAGGTCAAGGCGTGAAAAGGAAAATACCTTTGGATTTTTACGTCAGCCGCTACCATTTTTTGTTTATGTTATGCGAGAACTAAGAAGGATTTATAACGTTTCTCTACACTTTTGTATATATATGCTAGCAACTCACTCTCGCTCCGCTCGGGTTCATCCCTAGTTATGTTTTAACTTTTACAATAGATTTCTCAGAGATGAGACATTTTTCCGCAGTAAAATGTATCCTATAGGTTGACCCGTATAACCAGCTATCATCATACCAAATTTCATCAAAATCTGTCCAGTGCTTTTCTTGTGATGCGTTCCCAGACAGACATACAGATAAAAATTCTCAAAACTATAAATTCGGCCTCTGTATCGATAATGATGCTATTTAAAAAAATATTTAATATTCAGATTCGCCTCAGTTAGAATTTTATTATATCATGTATGGATAGTATATACTAATAATATATGTGTATTTATTTATTTTTATGATTTTTTTCTTAAAATCTTAAGTAATTTATGTTTATATTATCTATTGTCATTTTCTGTAATTAGTTTAACATTTTTAATTAATACTTTTTGTGACTTCAACTTGATCAATCATTAAATTAACTTTGAACATAGCAAAATGAATTTATTGGTTTTTCTCATTGAATATAATGCAATGTATGAAAACTAATAAATTGTTTATCGATACTTGTTTCCTTTAAAAACCTAAAACTTTATGTAATAAAAAATCTACCATTTATAAAATACGTTTAATTTTTTACAATACTAAAATTAGCATCTGTACTAATAAATGGAGAGCCGACTTTTTTGTTCGGGTATTCTGCGATAACTACTGAACCGACCGGAATAATACTCACACCATAAGATGCAGCATGTTTCGGAGAAGGTTTTAGTATACGATATATGCGTGTATATACATATATATTATGTAAATATACTCTTTATACTTTACTAGCTACTTAGTAAAGTATAACTAAAACAAAAATAAATCTATCCCACGGGAACTATACATTTTTCCATCTAACTCTATGCCAAATTTCATCCAGATCCATTTAGCCGTTATGGCGTGACTGAGTAACAAACAACCAAACATCCAAACGTCTAAACTTTCACATTAATAATATTAGTAAGATAAAATTATTACCATTAATAATAATCTATTTCGTAATAGCTGTGTCTGTGTTGAATAGGCTATGAGAAACTCGACGGAGTGTGCAAATGTGTTTAACACAAGACTTGCAAACCTGAGAGTATGTTGATATACGAGCTAAAAGGGCATTCACTGATTGGGTTCCGTACACCAACTATATTACAGGGGTCATACGTCTAAATGATTAATGACTGTGCTGGTATATTCTTGATTTTACTTCCAAAGATCTATTATATATTACTAATAGCATTGCCCGCTGCTCCGCCCGCGTTTAGATGACCAAAACGAAAATTTTAGGTTTTACATATTAGTATACATTGCAGTTTTTTTATTTTTTCTCAGAAATGATATATTTTCCCGCGGTAAAAAGTATCACATACATATGCTGACCCGGATAACCAGCTATAACCATACCAAATTTCATCAAAATCCCTCTAGTGGTTTTTCTGTGATGCGGTAACAGACAGACAGACAAAAATTCTAAAAACTATAGATTCGGCCTCTGTATCGATAATAATGTTTATTTCAATAAGATTTTCCAAAAAATATTTATTGTACAGATTCGGCTTGGTTACAATTTTATTACATGTATAGATGACATATTTCAATTCGAATTGTAATGAACAGTATGAGGACAGCGGTAGTCCAGTGTCAGCGCGCTCGCTTGATATATAATCTGAGTGAAGCGGGTTCAAATCCTGGCTCGCGCACCTCAGATATTTTCTTGTGCGAATCATTTCCAATATAATTATTACTTGTTTTACACGAAGATAAATATCGTGAGGAAACCTTTATGTCTGAGAGAACCTAGCAAGTTTAGAAAGACATGTGAAGTCCGCCTCGCAAATGGCCAGCGTGGTGGTTTATTGCCTGATCCCCCTAGCATTGAAGGAGACCCGTTTTCGGCAGTGGGACATTAAAAAGGGCTGAATACATACATACATTGTACATAATAAAAAAAACTACATCCTTGCACGAAATATCTATTTTGTTTTTACAACGTGTAAATATCTTGTTAATTGTAATTTACCTTGACCTTATTCCACCTATGCAGGATCAACACGATGTTCACTCGTCATATTTGAACTCATTCCCCATATGAGAATCCATCCATGAAAACTCATTCATTTTTGCCAGATGCATGTATTGTATGTTTTAACCATATTTAAAAAAATCGTACACGAAAAGAATTTTATAATTATCATGATTATTTTCTATTTAACCTATACATATAATAAAATTGTAATTAAGCCGAATCTGTCTGTACATTAGATATTTTTTGGCAAATCTTATTGAAATAAACATTATTATCGATACAGAGGCCGAATCTATAGTTTTTATAATTTTTGTCTTTCTGTCTGTTACCGCATCACAGAAAAAGCACTGGAGGCATTTTGATGAACTTTAGTATGGTGATAACTGGTTATCCGGGTCAACAAATAGGATACTTTTTACCGCGGTAAAATATCTCATTTCTGATAAAAATACAAAAACTGCAATGTAAGAGTATACTAATATGTAAAACCTAAGAATTTGGTTTTTGGTCATCTGAGCGTGGGGGAGCCGCGGATTGCCCGCCTAGCCGCTAGTTTATTATATATGTACATATATAATTAATAAATTATGTGTAAACTTCTCTCAAAGCTTTATCAATAGTTTGTAATTGAGATCATGTATCAATGATCGACGTGAGTGCCTTATATTTCAATACATCTTCAATATGGGATTTGATAGTGCTATTTAATCATACGTTTTCTACATAAATTTTACTTTTGTGTATGGTAAAAATATTTGATTATATACAGTTTAAAAAGTATACTTATATAATATACATGTATAATAATTTCATTTATTCTATCCACAAACACAATTTGCAGTTCAAACATCGTATAATCCAGGCTCAAAAAGCCATATCCTATTGCAAAGTAGAATGTAAAGTGCGTCGTAAAACCGCAGGTTTATTCCTATTTCGCGTTTACTAAGTGACAAAAAATTGTTATAACAAGAACACGAGAAGATGTTACGTGAATAAAGTCAACTATCGCGCTGATTACATCGTGGAAAATATTACAGATTGTGTTACAGGAGCTTCAGTTTCAGTTCACCCTTCAGGCTATCGCGGGTTCGATTTGCGCGTGGGGTGAATATGTTATGTTGACTATATATGCTATACTATCTTTTGTATATAAATATTATAAATATGAAAGTTTGTAAGTATGTATGGATGTTTGTTACTCTTTCACGCCAGAACGGCTAAACGGATCTGGATGAAATTTGACACAAAGGTAGATTATAGTCTGGAGTAACACATAGGCTACTTTTTATCGAGGAAAAATATACGGTTCCCGAGGGATAGACTTGTTTTTGTTTTTATAGAGGCGAACTCGAGGGAAGAGTGATTTATCTTTTAAGGCATCATAGTAAGCATCGATCTCATGACGCCCCACTAAAGTTATATTAATACAGCTAAGTTTTAATGGGTACCTATTCTAGTTTTACCAGACAAGTATTACATACTCTGGGTGAAGGAGCAATAAGAAATACCTACGTGTTATCGTATACGTATTTAATTGTACCCTTAACTATTCATGAAATATTTAGACCACGTTCAAATACAATCTAAATTAGATCATTTACAACGCAATTATTTAGATTACCTAATTTAATTTTCATAACAGGAACAGAGAAAAGAAATTACTTCAACTTCAACTGCTGAGTAAGCTAAACGAAAACGGTAGAATTTTAAGGTGGTTTGACGTAGGTACAATTTTTTACTTAAAAATAATTATGTTGTATGTATGTACTAGAATCAATTAAAACATAGTACCTAAGTTTAATTTAATTTGCTTATGAAGTTTAAAAATATATAGTTAACTAGCGACTCACCCTCGCTCCGCTCGGCTTCGTCCCTACTTACGTTTTACCGTTTAGTATAGATTTCTCAGAGATGAGATATTTTCCCGCAGTAAAAAGTATTCTATATATTGACCCGAATAACCATCTACCATCATACCAAATCTCATCAAAATCCCTCAAATGGTTTTTCCGTGAAGAGGTAACAGACAGACAGACAAAAGTTCTAAAAATATAGATTCGGCCTCTGTATAGATAATAATGTTTATTTCAATAAGATTTTCCAAACAATATCTAATGTACAGATTCGGCTTAGTTACAATTTTATTATATGTATAGATGAAAAATATATACTTAAACAAACGAAAGAGACCAGAGCATGTAACAGGAGGTGTTGAGTTGCTCCTGGCACTTCTCTGATAGCAGACTGGACTGCGGGAGCCACCCCATGGTTGTTGTGGTCTGCATAATCCAGCGTTTCCCATTAAGATAGGGAAGATTTTATAGTGTTTTAAAAGGTAAGTTCTATAAATGCGTTACTCAACGTTGTAAAAAAAGGTAGTATCTAATTAAATAAATAAATAAATAAACATTGGGAAATTAACACACAGCGCCATCTAGACCATGGAAAGCTACGAGGCTTGTGTTATGGATACCAGATAGTTGATACACTACACATATATAACTTTAAATACATACATATAATAAATTATTTTAAGCTTTGGTTCCATGTTTGATTTCAACCCATGACCCATAGAACAATACGTTAAATAAGTCATATCATAAATAGCTACCTCGTTGCTACGCCAACGGTTCTCTCCAGACTTCAATTTATTTTCAATAAAGCACACAGTAGATAGGTTAAATTCAGCATATAATGCCGTTTGTATTGGTTCTGATGCCCTGAAGTGTTAGAGTTCTTGGCAAGCACTGACCGTAATATTGTTGTAAAATGTACATGAGAATAGCATATTTTACTTATTATGTGTACTATTAATATTTATAATATTAATAAAATACGGACTAAAAAGATAAGAACAAGTAGATATACATATATATTTTATACTCGCAGTCTTGCTACGTACAGGGTCTTAGGATCCAGACACACATACAGGTCAAACACAAAACCCTCTTTTGAGACGTCGGGCAATCTTAGTAAAAACAATATTTTGTATTATATGTAGATTGTAAATCAATGAAATAAAATTATCAATAATATTTTTCTATGAAAAGAGGAAACACCGCGTGCTACAGTTTGATTTCTTTGATAATAGAAATTGAAATTTGCTATATTATTTTGTCGGTTATACTAGATTTTAGATCAAACAAGTATTGTTGAGGCTTCATTAGCTTTATTTTTGGTATTGAAGTTTGAGTCCTTAGGAGTGAGTCCTTGTATAACAAATATGAGCACTATGTAGGGCTTTATATCTTTTTTTCTAAAGGTGTTACATAGGAAGTGAAAGTTTCTAATACATGTTATTATTATAAATTAAAGTACGTCGTTGTGCAAAGTGTGTGTTTGTTCGGGCTAATCTATATCAAATTTTCATAAAAAGTTTTTACGAGTACTTCTTATAAACATAAAAATCATTCTAATGTTATGTATAGTTTTAGGTTATTTTTATATAGCATCGTTATTGGAAAATTTTAAACATGATTTTAAATCCTTGCTCCGCTCGGTAAGTTATGTTTCAACGCATAGTATAGATTTCTCGATAAGATATTTTCCCACAGTAAAAAGTATCCTAAATGTTGACACGGATAACCAGCTATCATCATACCAAATTTGATTAAAATCTGTCCAGTAGTTTTCTTGTGATGCGTGCTCAGACAGACAGACAGACAAAAATTCTAAAAACTATAGATTCGGCCTCTGTGTCGATAATAATTATTATTTCAATAAGATTTTCCAAAAAATATTTAATGTACAGAAATCAATCAAATCTCAGTTACATTTTTATTATATGTATAGATAGAATAGGTGATATCAATTTACAACAACTTTGCTTTACGTTCGAGTTGAAATAGTAACTGCTCATATCAAGAGTTCTTGAGCCTTGTTCAATTGGAACTGTCGGTCAATTGGCTTTGAAACTAGAATTCGATCATTCTCAATTTCAAACACTTACAATGTGCTCGACAAATCTTTTTGTCTTTAATGCTGTTAAATCATGTGTACCATTTTATTTTGCAGGATTGTTCACTTGTTCGAATAAATGTATTGTATTTACGAGTATTTCTTTTTGAAACACTGTTGTAACTTTATGCCTCAGATTTTTTATAAAGCTTTACAGTTGTTATTTAACGAGTGAAAACATGCTATTAGAGTATAATTTGGGGCTTAAGACCTACATCTTCGATCTACAAGATGGAACACTACCAACTTCTTAATTTCTGATAGCTACAGAGAATCACTCGGCAGAGAAACATTATTCTACTATATTTCATTAACTTGAACCAGGACTCGAACCTAAGACTAGAATCGGTCGATAATTGACAAAGCTAACGTATACACGAGATACTTATCTAGGTAACTGAATTCAATACTACTTTGAAGTTGGTCAAAAATATTTAACGTAACTTTGAATTCCCTACAGTTTTAATGTGTTATGAATATTCATAGTATCTGAATCCGTTGTTAGTAATGACCCATATAAAATATACATATGTATGTATGTATGTATATATCCCTTCTCGCGCTCTGCTATATTCACAGAAATAATATATATCAAAAAGTTTACTATTATTTTGACAGAGATTTTATTATATTGTCGGAGTCCGCCAAAATAAAACTCTAAGTCAGAGATAGTAGCGTGATGTGTGGTTCTACTGTGGCTACTGTTCTCGATTTTTTTTATTTTTTTTTTATTTTATTTATTTATTTATTTCAGGCAATATTTACATAGGGATCTTAAATATGTAAACAGCGGCCCATAGCATATATACCTTAAAACTAACTTACCTTAGTCATCTTTTACTTTATTTATAGACTAAGTGAATAAAATATGAATAATAAGAATAATAGAATATTCTTTTGTTATGTTTTAAGCATTAGTTCTTTTGCCCTTGAAACAGAGTAGTATAATATTAGCCTATATTTTACTTTTTTATTATAAAAGCCGTTAGCTATTTTTATTTATTAATATTTATTTACTTATCACTCAGCATACAAATTGTCATCTGTATATCACTTTCAAACATTACATATTATTTTAAAACATTAGCGACTCACCCTTGCTCCGCTCGGATTCGTCCCTAATTATGTTTAAACGTTTAGTATAGATTTCCCAGAGATGAGATATTTTTCCGCAGTAAAAAGTATTCTATATGTAGACCTGGATAACCAGCTCTCATCTTACCAAATTTCATCAAAATCTCTCCAGTGGTTTTCCGTGATGCGGTCACAGACTATCTATATGTATGGATATACAGATTCTGCTTAGTTATAATTTTATTATATGTAAAGATTATTATTTGGCTTCATGTTTAGTTCTATGACACTCTGCCTATATTATTCCTTAGTCTGAGTATATATAGTTTAGCAATAGTACAATATTTGTTCTAAATTAGAATAATGCAATACAACGTACATTAGTTGTTGTTGTACTCGCCGTACTATCTAGACTCGTCTAACAGCAATTTGCATGTTATCTCGAGGTCAGATAAGCAAAACTTTGATTACACATCGACGGAGCAGAGATCTAACTCTCGTGAGGCATCAGTTTATCTAATTATCTTGTTAGGGAATGTTGCTTGATGACAACTTGTACGCAGACAAACTTTTGCAGATATTACATTGTATATACTTACTTCTTATGATCATTGCTTTGGAATTTAGTGATAGAAAGCTTAAACAATACAATTATGATTTGTTTGATATCTGTTTAATTGTCCAAAAAAACTAACATACACGAACATTTTTTCAGCATTAGTTGAAAATAAAGTACCAAATTTTAGTATTGTCATCCAAATTACAAGGATTTGGCAAAGTTTCAAATCGATATAGCAGTTTCAAGTAGGATAAAATCGATTAACTACATTTTTAGATACTTATGTATTAAATACTTTTTAGAGTTACTATATAAATATGTACTTCCAAAAAAAAAAAACAATATAGGCGATCCCAATAAATTTACTGGCACTGACGTAAGCTAAATTTTAATACAATTTTCGTGTCACACGGTAATCTAATCCAAATAATCAGTATTCTGGGTGACTCCATAATTCACCAAAGCCCTGTTCATATCCAACCGTGAAAACTGCTCATAAATTGTCGGCTTATCGAAAAAAGCCGCTAAAGAGATAAATGACAATCTCTGCGTATATTATCCAATTCATATTCTCTTTCAATTCTTTTAGAACCATAAACCTCATTTTGTTAACCGGATTACTAGTAATGCATCATTATTTATCGGTTATTTTTCTTTGAACTTTATATAAAAGTTATTATAACATGCTTCAATATTTGTTTTTGTATGCTATTAAAATAGAACTCCATATTAATGTTTTTTTGTTGTAAGATCTATAATAATCAGTAATTAAAAAAATATCCCACTACAATAGTCAATTGTGAATAAGTAAACAGTTAATGTTCATTCACGTAAACTTTTGTAGTATTAAAAATATGTTTATATCGTTTAGCTATAAAAAATATCCTATATATAAAATATGTACCAAAATTTCAAGAAAACTCATTTGAATGGCAGAACGTTAGTTTCGATGATAACCTGTATGTGTCTGGCACTCTCTACTGCTCCGAAGTTCATAGGATTGAATCCTAAATGAATGAAATTCAAGTTAAATTAATAGAATATGCGGCATTTGTTGTCTTAATATTATATTATATGGTCACTATGCCAATTTAAAGCTTAATTATTATGAAGACATACATATACTTTAATATATATGTTGGGTAAAGATAGAAAGGGTGGATGGACTACCTGGTTCGCCGTTGTCCCGCGTGGGTTCTTAAGTCGCGTTTCGTACACCAATCACTTTCACACAACACCGGGTGATTTGCTTAAAGTTTGTAATTGTAAAATAAGATAGTTTATTGCGTTTCGCACGATAACTTTGACGCGTAGTCTTAAATTTGATGGGGAGAATGCGGAGCTCGTCCCATCGCCGTACGCGGCCGTTGAAGCTTTTTTGTGTACTACCTCCAGGTAAAGGAATATCGAGGGAGTTTAGGATGTGACGGTAGGAAGATATGTATAGTGATGTCAAGTAAAGAATGTGTACCTAACATACCGCCCCCCAAAGAGCGGCTTAGCTCTTTCATTTGAACGAACCCCTTTGAAATTTGCTAAAAGGTTGACGTAAACAAAAGAGCAAAAAAAAAATATATGTTACTTACTAAAAACTAAAGCTATTACTACTACCTAAACAAAAAAAATAAGTATTGTTTTTATTAATTGAAAGATGGCAGCAAAGGGCAAAGCTTGACTACTGGTCTAAGTAGAGTGCCAGTAGAAGTTTTTAATTCTACGACGCGAACAGTGCCGTCAGAACCCGGGCAAATGCGAGTCACACGAGCTTTCTTCCAGTGAAGCGGTGGCAAGTTGGGATCCTTGATAAGAACTAAATCACCAACTTGAAAATTTGAAATCTTGGCAAGCCATTTAGGTCGCTGCTGTAGAGTATGTAGGTACTCAGCTTGCCAACGCCTCCAGAAGTGCTGAGTAATCTGACGCAAAAGCTGCCATCGTTTGAGAGTATTAAAATTTATCTGCTCCAAGTCTTGTTCAGGCAAAGCCAATAGCGGCTGACCGATGATGAAGTGGCCGGGCGTTAAGACTTCTAGATCGTTAGGATCGCTACTTAGGGGATATAACGGTCGAGAATTCAACGCGGCTTCTATTTTGCTAAAAACAGTGATGAGCTCTTCAAAGAGAAGTGAGCGATCGCCTATAACACGAAGAAGAATAAGTTTTGCAGATTTAATCGCGCTCTCCCATAAACCGCCCATATGTGGACTGGCAGGAGGATTAAAATGCCATACAATTTGTCGACTGGCTAATGAATGTTTTATGTCATCATGCGAGTTTTTGAGTAATTGTGTAACTTCTTTCAAGTAGTTGTTAGCTCCAACAAAGTTGGTACCACAGTCACTGTAAACATCGGTGGGAAGACCCCTTCGCGATACGAAGCGATCAAAGCAAGCTAAAAAGGCGTCTGTCGACAGTTCGGAAACCAGTTCCAGGTGGACAGCTTTGGTGGTGAAACAAATCCATAAACATAAATATGCCTTAACAGATCGAGCGTTGCGCAGTCGCGAAGTTTTCAGAAGAAAAGGACCTGCAAAATCCACTCCAACTCTTTGAAAGGGTCGGCAAGATGTGACTCGAGAAGGAGGTAAATCACTCATGAAAGGTTCAGTCGCCTTGGGACGTAGTCTATAGCAATGTTGACATTGAAATATTTGCCGACGGATTGCACGGCGTGCTGATAAAATCCAAAATTTACGTTGCAGTAGATTTAAAAGAGTATTGACACCAGGGTGTAGGAATGCCCGGTGATAATGATCAATGAGCAAGCGAGTAACGTGATGTGCCTTCGGAAGCAAAAGTGGATGTTTAGCGTTAAATGATAAAGATGAGTTTACAATCCGACCACCTACTCTCAGCAAATTTTGTGAGTCAAGAAATGGATTAAGACGTCGAAGGCTATCTTTGAGAGGTTTCCCATTACGCAACAACGAAATTGTTGAAGAAAATTCTTCCGACTGTATAGTTGATATAATGGTATTCAAACTATCGTTCAATTCGGAAACAGATAGTGATCCCGTGTGTCGCTTAGTTGGATTGCGTGAATTATGCAAAAATCGCTTACACCAAGCTACAACAGCCTGTAGCTTGCGAAGGGAACTGAATTTGTGCAAGAAAGGTAAATCGACGCTAACCTTAGCAATGTGTGATATAGGGGATGGTAATTTCAGACCAGGTAAATTCGCTTGGCTCAACGTAGGTGTGTCTCCAGGCCATGTCGAAGAATCACCTTCAAGCCAAGGAGGAGACCACCACAAGATGGTTTTAGCTAGTTCAGAGGGGTAGAGACCTCGACTAGCGGCATCAGCAGGATTTAGTGATGATGGAACGTATCTCCAAATAGCTCTTGGTATCAGAGCTTGAATTTGGGACACTCGATTTCCTTCAAACGTTTGTAAAGTATGAGGAGAAGATTTAAGCCATGTGAGCATAATGCTGGAATCACACCAGGCCACTGTGCTGCTGATTTTGATTTTATGTTTTAGAGTTTTGATAATATGCTCAAGTAAGCGAGCGAGAAGATGTGCGCCGCACAATTCCAATTTGGGAATCGTGAGCTTTTGCTTGAGAGGAGCAACTCGAGACTTCGCCAACATTAGTTGGGCCGAAGTTTTACCATGAGAATTTTTGACGCGCAGGTAGACGCAAGCTGCGTACCCGCGTTCGGAAGCATCACTGAAACCGTGGAGTTCACAATCGCTTAGTTGATCAGTGAGCACCCAGCGTGGAATAACAATTTTGTTAAGATGATGAAAATTTGACATAAAAGATAGCCAAGCGTTTTGAATATCAGAAGGTAGAGAATCGTCCCAACCACATTTGAGAACCCAGAGCCTCTGCATAACATGTTTCGCATAGAAGGTTACAGGTGCTAGAAAACCGCAAGGGTCATAGAGTCGGGCTATATTAGAAAGTATGCCTCGCATGGTGAGTGTATTGTTCATATCTGCAACCCTATAAATAAAACTATCATTAGAAGCACTCCAGGCCATCCCTAAGACATTAAATATGTTATCGCAGTCGTGTTCAAACAGATAGGGCTGCTCGCAATGATCAGCAGGAAAGTCGCTTATGAATTCCTTACAGTTACTCGACCACTTACGCAAGAGAAAACCGCCCTGAGATAGGATACTGACCAGTACCTGCTGTAATTCCCTAGCAGATTCCACGGAATCACACCCGCTGACGATATCATCGACGAAAGTGTCGTTTAGCAGCACTTGCGAAGCTTCTGGATGTTGATTTGAATTAAGAGAAGCAAGCTCGTGTATAACACGGATTGCTTGGAAGGCAGAGCTTGAAACACCGTAGGTAACAGTGGTAAGCTCGTATTCCTTAAGAGGTTGGTCAGGAGATTCGCGCCAGAATATGGTTTGATATTTGCAGTCAGCATCGTCCATGCGCACCTGACGGTACATTTGTTTGATGTCACAGGTGAAGACGATATTGTGAATCCTGAAGCGTATAATAATATCTTCAATATTTCTTTGCAATTTAGGTCCTGTCATTAGGACCTGATTTAACGAAACACCGGTTGAGCTGGAAGCCGAAGCGTCAAAAACTGCACGAAGCTTAGTCGTGCTACTAGATTCGCGCAGAACACCATGATGCGGAATGTAGTATCGCTCACTTGCGTCAGAGCAAGAAGCTTCACGCATATGACCCGAACTAAGATAGTCTCGCATAAACTCTACATAGAGTTCACGCAAGCGCGGATCCCTGATAAGCTTACGTTCCAAATTATAGAAGCGTTTCAGGGCATTGATACGTGTGTCCCCCAAAGGCTTGTGATTCACCTTGAAGGGAAGACGAACTTGAAAATGACCAGTGTCGTCTCTACGATGCGTTTCGCAAAAGTGTTTTTCGCATAGAACATTCTCAGGATCTTGAATAGGTTGACTGGAGAACTCTTCTGCTTCCCAGAACCTTGTAAGTGCAAGATTGAGGTCAAATGTGCAGGCCATCGACATCACATCTTGAACGTGTGACGATGCTGCGGGAGCTTTGCCCATAATTACCCATCCAAAGATAGAAGAGTAGGCAGTAGGCATGTTGTCACCTAGACTGAACCTTCTACCATCAAGGATCTGTTCATACAAGTCAATGCCCAAGAGCAGGTCGACTTGTCCAGGAATGATAAAACTTTTGTCTGCTAATACTAAATTGCTACATAGATTTAAAACTGATTTGTTAACTTGAACTGATGGCAGATTATTTGTAATGCGCCTCAAAACAATAAAATCGGAAGTTAATGTTTTAGAGGCATTTATCAGAGGCTTAATATGACATGTTACCCTGCCTAGAGTTTGCTGAGGGGATGCTGCGCCTAAACCAAAAATTAATGAAGATTGAGTTCGATGAAGTTTCAATTTTTGAGCTAAATTTTCTGTAATAATAGACACCTGAGAGCCACAATCAATTAATGCGCGAGCAATGTGAGTATAACCGTTTACATCTAAAATTCCTACGAGGGCTGTACCAAGAAGCATAGTGGATGCACCATCGGCACCATGTAAAGTTTGAAGTTGGACTGCGGAACTAGTAGTCGACACAGCAGCTTCATTGCTATTAGGAGCTAATGCATGCTGAGTATAATTATTTTCAGCTGAGGCCTTTGAAATGTGCAATTTTGTGTGATGATGGCCATGACATACCTGACATACACTTCTAGAAGTACATTTTGAAACATGATGTGGTCTCAAGCAGTTAAAGCAAAGTTTATGTTGAATAACAAAAGATTTTCTTTGTTCCTGAGTCATAGCATTAAATTTTAAACAGTTATATATGCTGTGCTTATTCTGGCAACAAGGGCAAGAATAATTTGCAATATAATTTAATTTAGGTTTCTCTTCAATAATATTTAATGAGTTATGTGTATTAGTTTTTGTATGAGAAGTTGAACCTGAAATGTTTTCTAATATTCTCAATTGAATTTCTAAAAATTGTATAAAATCATCAAATGTGGGAATATTTATGGGATTAATTTGTGACTCAAATTTACTTCTAAATTCAATAGGAATCTTTCTTAGTAATATATGTACTAATAAGAAACTCCATGACTTCACATTAAACTCTAAAGCAGTTAAAGCATTTGTATTTTCTTTAATAGTGTTTAAACTTGTTTAAAGACTTAAAATGTATTTGTGTAAGGTTAGGTAAGTTAAGAATAGACTCAACATACTTGTCCGCTATGACTCTTTTGTTTTCATATCGCTCAGCCAACAATTTGTATGCAATATTATAGTTTTCATTAGATATAGTTAAGTTTTTGATAAGAGATAAAGGCTCCTTGTCTAAAACACTCAGTAAATAATGCATTTTTTCAATTTCACTTAACTTTTTGTTATTATGAATTAAACTGTTGAAAATAGAAATAAAATTTGGCCATTCTATATGAGCACCTGAGAATCTAGTTAATGATATTTTAGGTAAATGAAACTCGCAGCTAGGCACTGGAATTACTTGTGTATCACAATTTGCACTAGATTTTGACTCGAATAAAGTAGTATGATACACTTGTATTGAGTAAAACATGTCATTTGAAATATTATAATTCTTTTCAATTTCGCTACGCTTATCTTCGTCAAAAGAATCGATATTTGCTATTAAAAATGAGAAAGACTCCTCCATTTGCTGCCGATATCTTTCTATATCCTTAAACCGTACAAGAAACTGTTGCTTTTCCTTCATGTTTACAGAAGGTTTATTGATAATATTACCACCCAAATCATATAACTGCTTTATATGATTTAGTGCTATTTCATATTTTACTAAATGCATTTTGAGGTCAGACATCGTTGATCGTTATATATTTTAATTACGCTTTGTAGGTACAATATACAAATTACAAATATAGTATGATAGTATGCAAAATGTAAACAAATGTGACAATTTGACAAATGACAAGTAACAAGTGACAAATGATTGACATTGACGGTTGACCGATTTGCAATCCGGAATGAAACAGTGATGCCAATATGAAATTGTTAATTTTGTATGCAATATGGCGTCAAGCGAAATGTAAAAATTAGATGTATTATTTGTAGGTATATATGTAATGTTTTTTGATGGAAATAAGGATGATTTATTTAAAATGAGGTTTGATTACTAAAGGATATCCAGGATCTGAAGGACCATAAAAGGATGTTGGGTAAAGATAGAAAGGGTGGATGGACTACCTGGTTCGCCGTTGTCCCGCGTGGGTTCTTAAGTCGCGTTTCGTACACCAATCACTTTCACACAACACCGGGTGATTTGCTTAAAGTTTGTAATTGTAAAATAAGATAGTTTATTGCGTTTCGCACGATAACTTTGACGCGTAGTCTTAAATTTGATGGGGAGAATGCGGAGCTCGTCCCATCGCCGTACGCGGCCGTTGAAGCTTTTTTGTGTACTACCTCCAGGTAAAGGAATATCGAGGGAGTTTAGGATGTGACGGTAGGAAGATATGTATAGTGATGTCAAGTAAAGAATGTGTACCTAACAATATATGTATATTAGTTAGTTCTAGATCAGCAAAGTAATTAATTACTTTTATTGAATGAAGAATCGAGATAATTTACACATTGGTAAGTGACATATGCTGATAATATTTGATTCTGATATAAAAATTATTTATTAATAAGAAAGGTCCTTTCTTTCATTTTCATTTATTGTGGGGTAAAAATTCTTTATAAAAAAGAATAGCTAAAAAATTGGGTGGTTAACAAATATTTTCTACGTGCGTAGATAGATTCCACTTCCTGTGTCAGACAAATAAAATCACTGTGGCAAAATGTTTCAAGTAAATGGGTTCTTAGGTAAAATAAAAAATTATACACGGAATCAAATTCAAAGGGCATGAAGCTAAAGGTTCTTGTTAGATTTTAAGAGGTTCTGTATAGTGTATACAAAGGATGTTTATCTGTAATAGGTAATAAACAAACTACCAACTTCGTATCTTCTGGTCGCTCCTTATAGCGTGACATATCTCAATAATTCAACTTTTGCTCTAATCTGGTAATTGGGTCCAGAATCTACAGTAGCATTACTCATTAGTCAGACAGATCAAACATTAATACAATTTAATTAATACGTTAAAAATAGTACTTATATTGTGTATCACCAGTCAAATCACATCATTGTACCAGTCGTATCACGTACGGTAATATTACACGGGGAACTCACACGTTCTCTTGCGGGGAAGTCCCCGGTGTACCGCTCCCGGTACGATCTCACTATATATTTTTTTAATGAACCAGGAAAAAATATGGCAAATACAAATATTTACTTTGTACGGGAATCAAATCTGAACCACCGACATGTTATGCAATGCCATTGAATTACTTGTACCGTAAGTATATACTTAGATTTAGATATACTATCACTGAGCCATAACAGTTGTCGGACTAATTTATATATCTTTAACATACGCATATTCGGTTAAACGACTACGTGTTCAAACTTTCTGGATTATAAATAATTGAAGCTTGTAACTTTAACAAAGTTGGGTTATTGATAGTTACGTTTATCTGGATTGTGTTTGTGTTCATAGCGTTTACGATATTGCATATTTAGTTTTAGCCTAAAGTTATCTTTATTTTAATCATTTATGTTCTTAATTTTATATTTATTACATTTACTCGTCGCTTTACTTCGACTCTCACTAAATAAATATGTTGGGACAATAACACACAGCACCATGTAGTTCCATGGTAAGCTACGAGGCTTATGTTATGGATATCAGATAGTTGATATGCCTACTAGACATTTATAACTTTAAATACATACATATTATAAATATAACAACACCCATGACTGGAGTCCAAATTTCGTGCTTATCACACAAATGAATGCACCCCGCGACCGCTAGCATAGCAAGTAAGGTCACTAAGAACTGAGCCAAATGTGTAGTCACTACATCCTACACCCAAAAATTTTAAATTTTATAATATCCTTTTTTTTTGGAAACATAACCAGGACTGTCACATAACATAATATGTATTTCGGTAACCTTAAAATCTAGAAACTTTAAGCTAACACGTGAACGGTAGGCTAACCTTTGAGAGCACGTTATAAATAGTTTTTAGACTTTTCGAATGGATAAAACCTTTTTTTTAAATAATAATTATTATTTAGGTGTTCCTCGCGATTCACAATGACTGAAAATATACATGTTATAGTAATAGATAATAGATATACTCGTACATTAATACACATACAAAATTCGTTTGCAAAACCTGGTGCTACACTTCGAAAAAAAAATCATGTAGGTACTCCAGGGCTGACTCGCTATACCTACTTATCCGGCTAGACCCTTTTAGCTCAATAGTACCAGTTAGTTTCCTATTTAAATGGCTATAACATACGCACAGAGGATAATAAAAGTTTAATTTTGCTTTTTATACAAATGAAAATGAGAAATATGCCTTTCCTGAAAATCTAGATTATAATTATATCTACTACTATGTATAACTAACTATATATAAAATTCAACTTGCCTTTGCTTCACTTAGGTGCATCGCTGAGTGCCTCACATTTTTACTACATTATTTACATTTATTACTACACGTCATTATCAATCTGTGTGCTGAATTTAAAACTTTCGCATGTATAATATTAGTAATATTAATATACACCACTTGAATTTCTAAAATTAGATATAGCTTTTAAGTCTTACAAAAGAAGAAAATTCGAAAAAAATGGAAGTATTGAGTACGTGCTTTCAATACCATCTTCTCCCTTAGTTTCTAACTTGCAATAGTTACTATATAGAGCTATTATAATCTCCTTACAGTTTAGTATATTTTTCTCCCTAATTGTCTTTTTTGTTGTGCCTTCTTTCTAACAAACTTTTTCTTTTCTTAGTTTCGCTTAGTAGTAAGCGTAAGAAGTAGGCACAAGTTTTTCTTTTAGTTTGCCATCTTAGTTATCATTACTAGTATTTTCTATGTGCATAGAATATGTACATATGAGTATATAGTCTATACATATAATAAAATTGTAACTAAGTCGAATCTGTACATTAAATATTTTTTGGAAAATTTTATTGTAATAAACATTATTATCGATACAGAGGCCGAATATATAGTTTTTAGAATTTTTGTTTGTCTGTCCGTCTGTTACCGCATCACAGAAAAACCACTATAGGGATTTTGATGAAATTTGGTGTGGTGACAGCTGGTTTTCCGGGTCAACATATAGGATACTTTTTACCGCGGGAAAATGTCTCATTTTTCAGAAAGAATAAAAAACTGCAATGTAAGAGTATACTAATATGTAAAACCTTTATTTTATAGTTGGGAAATCCTATTACGGATACCACCCGACTTCCCCCGGGGTGGTTATGTGGAGACTCTCCGGCTAATGAGACCGGCCTACCCACTAAAACCCAACTTCCCCCCCCTGCCGCCATGTGGGACGCCACGGGATCGCTTTCGCATACAACCGCGTAATACTATGAATTTGGCTTTTGGTCATCTGAACGCGGGCGGAGCCGCGGGCAATGCTGGTTCATATATAAGTCGTTAAACTCTCTTGGTCAATCACATTATTATGATGTAAAACGAGATATTTACCATGTTAATCACTTACTTTTGAGTTCCCCACTGTGAAGGAAAACATCGTGAGGAAACCTATATGTCTGAGCCTAGTAAGTTTTCAAAAGACTTGTGAATTCCGCCAACCCGCACTTGGCCAGTGTGGTGGACTATGATCTGGTCCCCTTTGTATTGAGGGGAGACTAGTGCCCAGAAGTGTTACGTTAAAACGGACTAAATTTATGTGTTATTTTTAAGGTAATCCATTTGTGTCCTAACTTTCATTAAAATACAAACACACATATAATAATAAGCTTTCACATTAATAATAATATTGTGAAGATCCGATATATAGTTTTGCTAAGAAGAAGCAGCGAGGATTTTAATAGTTGCTTATTTTTTAATACATATATGCAATATTAGCATACAATTTTGTCCTGATGTGAATGAAGAATCAACGCGACATATTTTCATAAACAAAATATTAAGTGCCGATAATAAACGCTTTTAGTGAGTTTTTTATATTCAACCCTTTTTTAAAGTCCCACTGCTGGACACGGGCCTTCCATTAATACGAGGGGGACCAGGTCATAGTTCACCACGCTGGCCAAGTGCGGGTTGGCGGACTTCACATGTCTGTCGAAAATTAAGTAAGTTTTTTAATTCCTATTTATTAAATAAAACTATCTTTTCGGATTATTTCGCGGGTTTATTTTGATTTTTGGTTCCCGACGTTTCGAACGCTTTACAGCAATCATGGTCACGGTCCTATTTATTATCTAATTACGGTGTAATATAAATTTAAATGCTTTACTTTTGATTTTATTTAAAATACACTTTAACTTAATGTTGTATTTAGAAGTATAAGTACTTGATTTACATAATTTTGTCTGTTGAAGTATAACTTTTGGCCTCGGATTAAAACTAAGTAAAGGGTTAATGTTGTCATGATCACAACTTAAATAAATTCGCGATTTCGCTACTTTGTTTATTTCTAGTCGGTTATCCTTAATAAAAGTTTACATAATACTCATAATTAAACTTTAACAGAATTCTGCGAAAAATAAATAAGTATAAATAGATTTATTTATATAACGAAAGGTAGCACTAAAAATGCATTTTTAAAATATCCTCATTTATCCTATTTACATTTATTTAGGAGTAAAACGGTTTTGATTGAGATCAACCAAAAATGAAGCAGAGTAAGTTAAATGAAAAGCTTAAGCTAATTTAATCCAGATAATTTGTAAAAGGAATGCAGCTAACTTCATCATGTCGCTTTCAGCTAATTTCATGATGTCGCTTTTTTGTTGTCGGTGTGCGCACATCGTAAAATTTTACTCTTATATTTTTTTCCGAACGTGCCAAAAAAAGTGTAACATCGAAAGGCTTAATAAAATCGATATAGTCATTATCGAATAAATTTTCTAAAGCACAGACAAAAAATAGCCATTAACTCTAAAACGTCTTGACTAAAGTTTAAAAACAAACTATATATTCTAACAAAGGACATAGTAGCTTATTTATTACCCGACTGCACCAGAAGGAGGGTTATGTTTTTAATTTATTTATTTATGCGGAGATAGAAGTAAATAACAAATGAGATATATCTTGTAAAGCCAGACACTGTTTAAACTTACAACTTTAATTGTTCCAAAGCAGCTGTCGACAACTGAATGCTCATAATTCACGAAATAGTTCCAATACAAACAAGTTGTGACTGTGACATGTTGAATCGAATAACTTAGATCTTGTTAAGAAAATATGAATAAAGTTAATGCTAATTCTGGAGGTGATGAAGTTATTTTCATAGTAATAAACTGTGAATTTCCATTATATTTTTCTAGCTTTGTAATTTTTTATTACAATTTACGCTTGAATAGGTGGATTGTGTGATTTGAAGTTTTATGGAGAATAGTGGCTGTGGTTTCACTCAGACGTATTGCATCCCTCCAGTAATTTAGTGAACTGAATTAAATTTAAATCTTTGTTTTTGAGTTGAGGTATTATGTCTTTTAAGAAATTTTTGGTACTTAAATCCATGGGAAAAAATCCTAAACCGTAAAAAAGGATCTCCAAAGGGAATAGATTATGGAGGAATAATTTTGACTAAGGGAGGTGTATTTACATAACTTAAGCAAATCTGCCTCAATAAATGTCATGTCTGTCCGTCTTAATGTATCAACGCATATGGTGTATCACAATGGGGACTGTCCCGTCCCATAAGGAATCTGCGTCGAACTGTCTCTCTTGCCGTTACTTCGACTCATTCAGTTGACCCAAAAACAGGTACAACGTCCAATGGTAGAAAGAATGCTTTTGATTGATGTTATTAAGAGAGCAAAAAATTCTATCTGGATTTTTAGCACGATGGCGTTAACTCAGTGTACAAATCGAACAAAGAAATCAAGTTATGTTTTAAGCACTATTGAATTTAAAAGATGTAGGCGAATTTCCTTCGGTTTGGTTGTACACTTTCTTATAGGGCATTCAGCTTACCATTAACTTTGCCAAATAAATTCGATTATTAGAAATCCATGTATGTCAGTTATTTTAACATAGAAGATGTCTGAGAAGAAAAAAATAGCGTTTTAAGTTTATTATCTTACTTGATAATCTTATAACATGAACATATTAGCCACATAACTATGCGATCTTAATATAATTACTTCAACCATGAACGAGTGGCTAATTCGTTCATGACTTCAACTAACATATTACATCATCAATGTGTCTAGAATATTAACAAAAGAATATAAAGTAACTTTTTTTTTAAATTTAGTATACATACGAGTATATAACGAATCAAATTATTGTTACATATGAAATACTAACAGAACTCGCGGCTTCGCTCGCTATTTAAAAAATATATTTATTGTTATTTTTTTAAAAGAAAATAAAATATTTCACTTCAAAAATAATAATAAAAAATCATTTTATATTAGAATTTAAAAAATCAACCTTCCATTGGTCATAACGAGAAGAGGTTTGTATATTATTGCTTAAAGCGATATAATACATTTTTGTACAAGTCATAGACTTTTACGAGAAAAATTCTAACAGAGCTAACATTAAGGTGTGTTACTACTGGCATACTTTTATGTGTCATGTAGAAAATAATTCCTAGACTTTATGGGGTATTCTACGTTATTCTTCTATATAATAATAAAACTATTCGAATAAGTATATATCTACCTGGAAATAACATTCATTATTTAGGTTTTTACTTCCTAAGGGCTTTTGGATAAATAGGGGGAAACTTTCAAATACGAGTATAATAAATGTGAAAGTATATGTGTTATTGGTCGTTTACTGCCTCGGTGGTGTAGTGGCTAGCATGTACGACTGCACACCCGGAGGTCCTGCGTTCGAGTCCCGGGTCGGGCCAAGTTTAGTTATAGAGTCTTTCTGTATATTAAGCCTCAATAACAGCCCGGGTTTGGGAAGTACACAAGTTTCACCCCCATGCCTCGGAGAGCACGTAAAGCCATCGGTCCTGCGCCTTAACTCTCGCTGGTCGTGTCGAGTGGCCGTCCCACCAGAGTATGAGAGTGACAGGAATAGAGAGTGCACTTGTGTCTGCGCGTACACTTGTGCACTATAATATCTCCTGCGCAGTTGGCTAGTCTCAATGAGATTGGCCGCCGTGGCCGGAATCGGTCAGGAGAACATCATCATCATTGGTAGTTTAAATTTTCATGCAATTAAAGAAGGTCAATAGAAAATCAAAATGAAGACAGTAATGAATTAAATAATAATAATAATATGTCAGGACATTAACACACAACACCATCTAGTTCCATGGTAAGCTACGAGGCTTGTGTTAGGGATACCAGATAGTTGATACATTATACATATATAACTTTAAATACATACATATTATAAATATAAACATCCACGACTGGAGTACAAACATCCGTGCTCATTACACAAATGAATGCTCCCCAGCGGGACTCGAACCCGCGACCGCTGGCGCGGCAAGTAGGGTCATTACAAACTGAGCCAAACCTGTCGTCAAAATAGCAGTCGTATAAATAGCTTTATAATTAAAATAAATACTTAAAAAATCCACCGTGGTTTTCTGCTAGTACTGCTTTGTAACACCTGTAAACATATATGCAGTTATGTGGGACTTACCGATAAGAAAAACCAATACTACCCGCTTAAACACAACAAATCTTCTCCCTTCTTAATGGCAGGTCTGCCGAGACAGATCACAACAACCGTGAGGTTGTTCTAATGGTCCACTCTGCCGTCAGAGAAGTACTAGAAGCAACCAGCACGGTATACCGCCCATCGAAGTGGGCCACCTCTCAGTGCGTTTTTTGGCTTCTCGCCCGACTGGCTTGCCAGAAGAAGAGCTCCCCCTCAAACGACAATATTATGGCACGTTGTAGGGTAGGGGACTACTTTACATCCTCGTTTAATGCTGTATTAACCACATAGTGTTCCTATGGACGAGAAAACATAAAATACCTTTGTTTTTTATATACAATTTTCAGGTCAGATCTATTAATATTAATTAACCCTAATAGTAACAAGTCTACTTCAGATTTTAGTATTAGTACACATAATATATCTATACAAGTATTATATGTTCAGAATATATTACGATGTACGTAATTAACAATTTTGTTTGGTTTCACTCAATTTTATATAGCCTTTACCTTATCACTTTTTGCGTTCAGTTCCAATGTTTTGATATATATTATTTGGCATATCGTGGTCATTCTAAAATAAATAAGAATGAGCAATTCAAGGCGTGAGTCGAAGTATTGTAACTTGTTGTAAATAAAAAAAAGATCGGTGATTGATGCTTGCTTTCCAGTCGTATTTCCCTTTATTTTATTACTAGCCTTTAAAATATCTTGTGTTGGAGAGAAATTTTCAACTGGTTTTATTGCTGTGTACTTACTTTACTTTTAACGTAATTAAAACGTTTTATTTTACTTTCAGATTTCTCAACGAGTCTTTAAATAAATTTGGATGTGATTTTGTCTTCTCATCGTTTCTTTGCTACTTTTATCTACGAGTATATCCATATATAATATTATAGCCAACTCTACAGCGACCCTACTATAAAAGCAGATAACATCACACGACATCTGGACGCAGAGAGATACACTGAAAGTATAACTGAACCGGAACCAAAAATATTAGCAAGCGAAGTAAGAAAAGCAATAAAATCACAAAAATTAAACAAAGCACCAGGACCAGACCAAATTAACAACGAAATACTACACGAAACAATAGAAATCCTATGTCCAATACTAGCAAATATATTTAACGACATTCTCAACTATGGCAAAGTACCGAAACAATGGAACATCTCTCATATTATCCTCATACATAAGAAGGGAGATAAAAACGTTTTATCAAACTACAGGCCAATAAGTCTCATGTCAAATATATATAAAATATTTGCAAAGATTTTACTAGATCGAATAAGTAAACAACTCGACGAAAACCAACCTAGAGAACAGGCTGGCTTTAGACGAAATTTCTCTACTATCGATCATATTCATACAGTAAAACAAATTATAGAAAAGTACAGAGAGTACAATAAGCCGCTCTACCTGGCGTTCATTGATTACACCAAGGCTTTCGATAGTATAAAGCACAACTCTATTTGGTGTGCACTAGAAAAGCAAGGAATAAGCAGTCTTTACATAAATATCATAAAAAATATCTATAAAGAAAGCAAAGCCAAAATTCAGTTAGAGACTCTTGGTACTGAATTTCCAATAAGTAGAGGCGTCCGGCAGGGTGACCCACTTTCACCTAAAATATTCTCAGCTGTCCTTGAAAATATATTTCAGAACTTAAACTGGTCAGATTTTGGCCTAAATATCGACGGTGTACGCTTGAACCACCTTAGATTTGCAGATGACATCGTGCTATTCGAAGAAGATCCTGTAAAGCTACAAACAATGATCCAACAACTTTCCATACAGAGCGGCTTAGCGGGCCTGTCTATGAATATTGAAAAGACTAAATTGATGACTAACAAAAACAAAACCCAAATAAAAGTGGACAATACGTATTTAGAATATGTCGAGGATTACATATACCTAGGTCAGACCATATCACCTATTGACCTAACAACCAAGGAAATCAACAGAAGAATTGCGACAGGATGGAAAAAATATTGGTCATTAAAGGAATTCATGAAAAGTAAAATTCTAAGGATATCATTAAAAAGAAAAATATTTAACACCTGTATTCTCCCCTGTATAATATATGGATGTGAAACCTGGGCTTTAAATCATATCAACAGAGAAAAATTAAAAACGTGCCAAAGAGCAATGGAAAGAAGCATGCTTGGAATCTCTATTAAAGACAAATTAAAAAATACTTTAATAAGAGAAAAAACAGAGGTTTCTGATATCCTGAATGTAATAGACATGCAAAAATGGAGGTGGGCCGGGCACTTACAAAGGGAAAAAAATAACAAATGGAGTAAAGTTGTGACAAACTGGTATCCTAGGGGCACAAAACGTAATAGAGGTAGACAGTTTAAACGATGGGAGGATGAAATTAAAGAGACCGCAGGACCACACTGGAGAAGAGTAGCACACGACAGAAAACAATGGAAGGAGCTAGAGGAGGCCTTTGCCCATAGGCAAACTGAAATAAGAGACATCTTATAAATCTCAAAATTTTACTAAACAGACAAAAAAAAAACTACTAAAACAAAAAAAAAAATAATAATAATAATACTAGAGAAGCAATAATAACAAAAATTAATACTACATAATATATTTACTATGTGTTAGCTAATACTAAAATTTATTATTGGTTTATATGCATGATAGAATGAAACTCAATGTATGGTTATCTAAATTACAAATTATTTAAAATAGTAAATTTTGTTTTTGCATAAATATAAGTTAGCATTATAAAAATTATTATACTCACAATCAGTTTTTATTGACAAGCTAATATACTAATAACAATATATGTATTTGTAATCATAGCATTCACTCTACATAGCAAAATAATAAAAGAACTAATAATATTGTATAAAATATATTCTAAATTAGGTGTACTGTTATTATATCAGCTTTATTGATAAGATACTAATTTTTGTTGTTTTATGAGTGTTATATTTACTAAGTAATATGTCATTTATGTCTGGAAAAAAAAAAAAAAAATTGCATGTGTGAGTGTATAATGTCAAATTATTTTAGTAATTAAAGGCTATTTTATTTTATTTTATTTTATTTATATCCATATATATATAGTCGGGTTTGTTACTACGCTTATAACTCAAGAACGGCTGGACCGATATTTATGATCTTTGATTTGTTGGGTTTGTCTCCGCCCCGAATAGCAGAATTAAAACGTATGTACCTAGGGACGCGCTCGAGCGAAGCGAGGATAAGTAGCTAGTAATTCATAAAAAAAGGCAACTTTAGCATAGGTAATATTACAGTCTTCTAAGAAGAAAATTACAATCTAAATTTACGCCCTATATTTACGTCTATTTATCAAGTGATGGAAATTATTCTACGCATACAAGAATAAGAAAAAGGTAATATCGATTACTTATTACAAAAAAAATATTTGTTATCAAATCAAATTTATTCAAATAAAATAAAGACAATAAGTTAATAAAAATTACAAGAAAAATGTTTAGTATCTAAAGTATCTGGTTTACACTTTTATAGTATTTTTAACATTTTGTGTTGTGTTTGTGAAAATGGTTGGATAAATTAGTAGAATCCTTCAAATATCCTACTTATATTATCAATGCGAAAGTTTGTGAGGATCTATGGATGCCTGGATGTACATATATAGATAGATGTATGAATGTTTGTTACTCTTTCATGCAAAAACTACTGAATGGATTTTAATGAAACTTTAGGTACAATAATATAGCTCATACATCAGAATAACACATAGACTACTTTTTATTCCAGAAAAATGTACTGTTCCCGTGGAATAGATTTATCTGTATTTTAGAATAAATTCTGATAATCGCTTCTAATAAAAATTTCTTTTATTTTTCTTTTCTTCTCATGAAAAGTTAAAAAAAAACACAATATATCCCGAATTATAAGCATATAGTATTGTCTATTTTAAATAAAAACATATAATATACATATATATGAAGCAACAAGAAGCAAAATCTAAAGTCTTATTATCACGGTATAAATTTACCTTACGTTATATTATTCCATAAGGGGAAGACAGATCCCTAGATTTAAGAGCATCATGTGAAGCCATTGATCAAACTTGCAAAATAATATTAAATTATTTCGCAAGTTCAATCAATGGTATGCAATGTATTGCATTGATCTTTGTAATTTTTGCAACACATATTGTGAGTAGAATTTAATTAATTAATTTTCTATAAATATTGGTTTGCCTTTATAGCTTTTATTATACTGCTGGACACAAGCTAACCCCTAAAGAGAGGGCCCACCAAGATGAACAATTACGGGTTGGCGAATTTCATATTATGTCTTTCGAAAACTAATAGATACATCTATTATGTACTTTAGACAAGCAAGTTTTCCCACGATGCTATCTTTCACCTTAAGGCAAATGGGCAAATGGTAATCATATTAAAAACTATTCGCATTTGAAAACCTCGAAGGTTCGAGGTTCGAGACCCAGGTTTTGAATTTACACAAACACACTACACGTGGTTTCCAAAACGACCACGTTACTGTGAACAAGTAGCAAATACATATACAAAATCAAACAAAAAAAATGTATTACGCTTGATTTAATAAACTTTGTTATACCTAAGTAAGAATTTGAACTGAATTAATTAACCTTTAACTAAAACGAAATTGCTTTCTTGTTACCTCAAGTTAATTCTCGTACAGCAATTTGCATGTTGTCTCGAGGTCAGATATGCAAAACTTAGATTACAACTTGACGGTGTGAACCTAAATCCTGGGAGAGATCGTTTATCAGATCTCCTTGTTACGAAAATTGAATCACTGATGTGGATTAGTACACTACTGCGTAGCGATATTTTATTATTAGTAGATAAGAAATATTATGTGTATAGAAAAAAAAGAAAGCAAGCAAGTTAACAGTTTTTCTGAAAGAAACATCTAATAAAATTGTTTGAAAATTACTCATAAATTATTTATATCGCTAATAAGACTTTGGTAATAATGTATTAAGTATGACTTAATTGTAGTTTATATTCTTGCTAATTATATTAATTTTAAAAATGCTAACAATTTTAAACATGAAAGTTTGTTAAAGAAGACACTTTTGAAGTAAAATACGTTTTTGGGTTGCGTTTCTTTAGAATATTTTAACAATTATAATTTTTTGGCTAGAATATTTACTTATTTTATAGCTATTTACAAATTAAAGCGGCTACCAAGTCTAAAAAATAATTTCATCTATATACACATACATATAATAAAATTGTAACCAAGCCGAATCTGTACATTAAATATTTTTTGGAAAATCTTATTGAAATAATAATTATTATCGATAAAGAACCCCCAATCTATAGTTTTAGAATTTTTGTCTGTCTCTCTGTTACCGCATCACAGAAAAACTACTGGAGGAATTTTGATAAAATTTCGTATCGCGATAACCGGTTATCCTGGTCAACATATAGGATATTTTTTACCGCAGAAAAATGTCTCATTTCTGAGAAAAATTACACAAACTGCAATGTAAGATTTTACTAATATGTGAAACCTAAGAATTTGGTTTTTGGTCATCTGAACGCGGGCGGAGCCGCGGGCAATACTAGTGATCTATATGTTTCATCTTTTTAAGTTGAATTATAAGTTTGAAATTTCGCTTTATTGCCTCCATTGTTACACGAAAACTGGTTTCATATTTATTCATTGTACTTTAACCAAGAATATTGTGTATATAGAATTAGTGATATAAATTATACTAGTTTTTATATCTATACATATAATAAAATTCTAACTGAATCGAATCTGTACATTAAATATTTTTTGGAAAATCTTAATGAAGTAGTAATTATTATCGATACAGAAGCCAAATCTATAGTTTTTATAATTTTTGTCTGTCTGTTTGGGAACGCATTACGAGAAAACCACTAGACAGATTTTGATGAAATTTGGTATGATTATAGCTGGTTATCCGGGTCAACATTTGGAAAAATATCTCATCTCTGAGAAATCTATACTAAACGTACGTTACGTATAATATAAATAAATATTTAACATAAATTTGTTTTAAATTAAAGTATTCTTTGAAGGATTTTTAGCTCCAATGTGAATCGTAGCTTAACAAACAGTAAGCAATTATTCACTGTATATTTGTTTTGTACATATAAACGAGTATATTTAAAACTTTAAAATAAGAAAGAAATATTTTATATTGAATCAGAAATAAATATTCATTTGAGTTATAACCATACTGTTTTTGTTGCATCAACTGTTAGCGTTGTAAACAGATCGAATTATACAAAGACAATTTTACATTTTCTTTGGTTTGGTTCTATAAGATATTTTATGTAACTAAAAATAATATTTTATTGCAATTTATTGCAATTATCTGACGATACGTTTAGCTCAGTTTGTAGTTACGCTACTTGCTGTGCCAGCGGTCGCGGGTTCGAGTCCCGCTGTTGGCATTCATTTGTGTGATGAGCACGAATGTCTGTACTCCAGTCATGGGTGTTTATATTTATAATATATATATATATATATATATATATATATATATATATATATATTTAAAGTTATAATATATATTGTGTAGTTTATCAACTATCTGGTATCTATAACACAAGCCTTGTAGCTTAGCATGGAACGAGATAGTGTTGCGTGTTAATGTCCCAACATATTTATTATTATTATTATTTAATTCCATATCAAAATTGTAAAAATGAACCTTATATGACGCAGTACGGTTTTATCAGCTATTTTATAATTTTGAATAATGCTTGCATCTTTCTGATCCTTTAAAAATGAATGCAATTTTGAATTCCATGACGATTATTTGAATTGATTAAAAAAAAATAGGCTGAGATAACATACAAACACATAAAAAAATCTTTTAATTTAGAAATTAGCAAAAAAAAAAAGAAAATTAAAAAACAAGTTCTATGGTAATCCCTTATATAATAAATATTATAAAAACATATTATAAATGCAAAAGTTTGGATGGATGTTTGTTACTCAAATACGCCAGACCAGGTGAACGGATCTGAATGAAATTTGGCTCAGAGATAGATTATAGTCTGGAATAGCATTTAGCGTATAGGAAAAATGTTTGCTTCCCGTAAGATAGGTTTGTTTTTTTTTACTAGGAAGGAACCCGAGCGACGTAGGATGAGTCGCTAGTATTCTATTATAATGAATCTGGAAATTTTGTAGTTTTATTTTCAATTTTCCACTTCTTTATGTAGTTTTCCAAATAGAACATCAAAGTTTCGGTAAAGGCACAGAATTTGTGATACCCAAAATAACAGATTTAATAAAGTCACGAGTTCGATTTCCGCAAAAAGAGAACGTACATAAGCTTATAAAAATTAGCAATAGTTCTCATTCTTAAATAAACGATATGCTAGAGTGTAGTTATTATCAGCCATAATTACTTATATTTGTTATAAATATTTATAACTTTATTTTTTTATAATATAAGTTATATTTATTATAATATAAGTTTGTTGCTTATAATTTTACTGTACCAATGAATTTTATAGAAAGGTTTCGATGCATGAAATGGAGTACTGATTGAACGAACGATCGGATATTGAATACTTATATTTATAACTTTCCTTTAAATTTTTTACAACTGCCGCAGATTTGTATTTATTTTTTATTTTCCCAGAAATAGCTTTTATATGGCTTTGTAAATATTAAACGTACTAGAAGTACTGTTATCGACAATGTAATAATTCAAGCAGAATGTACTGGATATAATAACCACCATGTTAGCCAATTTGAAGGAATGAATTGATAGAGTTCACATGTCTTCGAAAACTTGCTAGTTCTTTCAGGCATACAAGTTTTCTTACGATTTTTCATTTTACCATGATGAAAATGGTTTGTATGACAATATGAGAGGTGCAAGAATCAGGATTTGAACCCGCTTTATGTTTCCCAATACGTTACCACTGGGCTAACACTGCTTAACTCTTTTAATAAATTATATTATAAGCATATACTTGAGACTTAATTAAGATCTGTAACTTTTCTGTTAAAAGCGATACGAGTTTCGAGAAAGCACCTTTTGGAGTTCACATGAGTATGTGATATTTTAGAACATAAATATTTTATTAGAACAAAATTTCTAAATTGTAATTTATATAAATACTAGCAGTACCTGCGGCTTCGCTCGCGCTAAAACTACAAAAAATCTCTAAAAAGGTGGTTTCATACAAACTTCCATTTCCTATTTTACCCCCTTATAGAATGAATTTCGAAAAATGCTAAAATACGTATTTATTTAGTTTTATTGAAGAGCATTAATACCAAGTTTCAAGTGATTCTGATCATAAATATTTTTTTGGATCGTATTATAACGTGCTATCTCGTGGAAATTAGATAATCTCCCGCGGTAAAAAGTAGCCCCTGTTACTCTCCAGCCCTCCAATTATCTCCACACAAAAATTCACGCCAATCACCGAAAAAGAGAATGAATAGCACAGTAGGTAACTACTCACTGTGCTATTGGCTTTTTACCATTCTTCTACCTATAACACAAATTTGTAAGGTGGTAGTGAATTTTCTTGATTGGGATATACTTAGTGTGAGAATAATGATTGAAACGAAAGTGTATTACTTCGATATTTACAATAATAGTAATAGTAGGAGATCACGACCTATGTGGTGGACCCCTCTCCCTTTTTCAAACGAAATATATTTTTTTAAATATATTAAAAAACACGACTCAGGGGGGTTGTCTGTCACCAATAATTTGCTACAGGCAATTTAATTAAAATTGATTTTTTTAAAGTAGGCACAAGAATTCATTTCTTGTGGCAACTTAGTATAAATCGAAAATAAAAGACTTGCAGATACTGCCATGGTTGGTGGTCTTTTTCAAATTCATATTACTTGATATCCAGGTATAAATAAGCAAGTATCAAAATGTAGATAATGTTATACCAAATTTTTGGTGACAACCCCCCTGGGTCGTGTTTGTTAACTTGTTTTATGGTTTAAAAAATATATTTCGCCTGGAAAAGAGTAAGGGGTCCACCACATAGATCGGGATCTTAGACTATAGAATTTAAATATAAATATAGTAGAGAAATGTCGATGCTTCAAAACATCACAGAATGAAAGGATTCAAGCGAAGCGGAGGCGTATCGCTAATACTTTAATTGTATAAAAAATATCCTCCAGCTTACTAACAAGTAAGTATCTAGTAAAAATAGCTATAAGATTTTTTTTATTTAATAATACAGAACCTAAATATATACATATACAAGGCTCCTAAATAATTTACATAAAATACGTTTCATACAAGCTCACCCATAAAATCGACTCATAAATTGTCGGCTTATCGAAAAAAGCCGCTAAAGAGATAAATGACAATCTCGCAATAAATTATCCACTTCATATTCCCTTTCAATTCTTCCCAAGTGAGGTTTACTCACTTTGCTTATCACGCAAATAATTTGAAACGTCATTTTATAAGTATACTAGCGGACCCGACAGACGTTGTTCTGTCTACACGTCTTTAATTTGAAAATTTCAAACTTTTTTTAATAAATTTTTTTATGAAAATTATTATTCAAATTGTGAATCTAAACCATTCCCAGATTCCCTTGAACACACACAAAAAATTTCATCAAAATCGGTCCAGTCGTTTGAGAGAAGTTCAGTGACATACACACTCACAGAAGAATTATATATATAAAGACTAGCGGACCCGACAGACGTTGTCCTGTCTACACGTCTTTAATTTGAAAATTTCAAACTTTTTTTAATATTTTTTTGATGAAAATTATTATTCAAATTGTGAATCTAAACCATTCCCAGATCCCCTTGAACACACACAAAAAATTTCATCAAAATCGGTCCAGTCGTTTGAGAGAAGTTCAGTGAAATACACACTCACAGAAGAATTATATATATAAAGATGATAATGAATTCATAATGTATAGGGAATTGAATGATGTTTTTATTGTTTATACATTTTTCCTATACGCTAAGTGCTATTCCAGACTATAATCTATCCTTGAGCCAAATTTTATTCAGGTCTGGCGTATTTGAGGAACAAACATCCATCCAAACTTTTGCATTTATAATATTTTTTTATAATTTTTATTATGAGATTACTAAAGAACTTAATTACATTTTTTTTTTCTTATAAGGAAAATGACAAAAATTTTACAAGTGAGCGTTTAATTCTTCTAAGAAACAACAGAATTAAAATTTAAGCCTTTATATTTATATATTATTATTATTTATTTACTTTTAGAGTGTTATTAAAACCAGGCGCTCTAAAATATTTTCCATGCTAGCCGCACCCATGATACTGAGATCAGCAGTAACAGAGTTGAAATCGCATGTACATATTAGTACTCGTATTTGGGCACGAAATAAGACGGCAGAGTCTCTAATCTTTTTTCCTGTACAGTTATAATAATATTGATATAGACAAAAAGTAGCTAGATAATAAAAACTTGTTATACTTTAGGTAAAAACGGCACACTCTTGGATATATTTTTAAAAATTAAAAAAAATATAATTCCTACTGTTTAATTAAACAAGACCATTGAATTAAAATCTTTCAATTATGTTACTGTTATATATAAGCACACATAGACACAATAAGTCTTATTATACTGAATGTTCATATGGCAACTGCCTCCGGTAGTGTAGTGGCTAGCATGTACGGCAGAACATCCGGAGGTCCTGAGTTCGAGTTCTGGGTTGGATCAAATTTAGTTAATGGATTTTCTATTAAGAATTTTTCAGTAACAACCCGGAATATGAGAGTAACAGGTATAGAGAGTTTACTTGTGTTTGCGCGCATACTTGTGCACTACAATATTTGTTGCGCACATGGCTAGTTTTAGTGAGCCTGGCCGCCGTGACAGAAATTGGCAAAGAGGACAATTTTTAAATGATAGTGCATAGTGTACCTAATATATTCTGAATATAACATTATAGCATATTATGTACGTAAGGCACCAATGGAAAATGTTAGTGCTAAGTTTTGCAAATTACCTAATACTTTTTTGGACCAACTGTATTGATTTTGTCTTTACCATTTATGACCGAATTTTCATTACTTATTTATTTAATGATTATGGCTATCTCCTATAATTTAAGTTTTTTTATTCTTTGATTAATTCTAGTATCATTTTTTTTGTCCATATTGTCAATTTCAATTTTTCGTCCATACAAATCACATAGCGTGAGTAAAGAAGAAGGAGCATGTTGCTCTCGGCCGCCTGTTGTAATGGTATAAGCAAATCTCTTCAAATGGGTGATTGCAAAAACGAGTTTTCTTGCTATACGAATATTTACGATTTCATATTTTTTTATTGTTCTGATATTTATATTATTAAATATAGTTTGTCTCGGTAGCACTAATAAGGAGAAAATTAAGGAAATATATTTTTAAATTACAAATTGACACTCTGTTTTTACGTTTACAGGTACTTTTGTTCCATGTACCTGTATAATACATAAAGACATTAAGAATATTATATTATTATAATGATTAATAAAAACACAATTGCTTACAAAATGTATGATTTATTATAATAAAAATATAAAACACTATCTACAAACACGCGGTAAACGGTAATTTGCAATGATTGTGTATGTAACACGCGACGATTTTCCTTTTGCTTTCATTTGGTCGCTTGCTCCAGCAACCACGACCTCACTTATTTCATTCATTTCACCGATCACATACTTGAATAATACAACACATATGATTAAAGACTTGAGTTGATTCTAATGGTCTGTAGAACTAATAAATAAATTATGATTGATGATTAATTTATTATTATGTGATTCAGAATAAAATTCTTATCGGGTTTTGATATTGAATTATAATCCAAAACACTAAATCTATAAATACATAATAACTTAAATTAAAAGTTTTAAAATAACTACACGACGTAATCTTATCTATATTTATGTACAATACTATGTCAATTTTATTTTGAGTAAAAGTTTAATCAAATAAAATTTTAATAAGTTGTTGTTTACATATCTTGACATAATACCAGTTTTCCTACACCAGAAATTCATTCCATTACGTTTATTTTCTTTAGACTAGAACACTACTCGTCATATTAACACACATCATGGTACATTTACAGGTAAAAACATTTGTGGATCACCAAATTTGGGCTCAAATCGAATATTTACTTTTGTATCACCATCACCTACTTCTAGAAAACTATTCCAATCAGCCATCCAGTAGAAACCATTTTTTTTCGGCGGTGGCAGTTCTGAGTCACCTGGTACGACTGGAGCTGCACCTCCAAAAGAATCTTCAAGGTCAGCTATAGACGCCCCTGCATCTGTGTCAGATGGTATATTGTCTGGTACTTCTGCGTTTTTAGTCTCTGTTTGTTGACTAGTAGATTCAGTGCTAGTAGAATTAGCTACGACTAAACTTGCAGTTTCATTTGTTTGCCTTTTATTTTGTTCGACACCAACCAGTACTTCATCATCCGCAGGATTAGGGCCTTGATTTAATGGTATGACTTTTACAGCTTCATAATCAATTGGTTCATAATTAGGCTTTGGGGTACTAGAGACTGCTTTTGGTTTTCTGGGTTTTGGTAAATCAAGAGGTAGAACACTATGTTTTGTTTCGGATGAAGATGTGTCTAATTCAAATGGAAACTGTGGCTTTAAAGGCTCATACAAGAAATTTGTTTGAGCTAAATTTTGATCTTTATTTCTGGATGTTGACAAATCTGATGGTGATATAAGATCGTAAGTAAGTAATAAATTTTCTGGTAATTGTATTGAACCATCTACTAACTTTGGCGCTGGTAACGGCTTGAAACCTTCTAGGGGTAGCAAGAAGTTATCCTGGCCGGGATTTCCCTTCAGTCCATGCGCATCTAAAAATGCCTGCAATTCAGCTGGAAGATCTAGCTTTGGTGTTTTTGTATTTTTATTCTTTACCAATTGATTTGTTTGTACTTTCGATTTTGACGTTTTAATTGGTTTTGGAGTAACGCTTTCTGTAACAACTTGAAGACGTGGAGGTTTTGTATATAATTCTTGCAAAGAAGAACCATCTCGAGGTGTATAAGGTAAAACAACTGTCAAAGTTTGACCGCTAGATTTTGTTGTCGATTCTATGACATTGCTTGCAGTCGTTTCTGCTATACTATTTTTATCATTATTTAAGCTTGCGTGGTAAAGTTGCGTTGCTATTTCATTATCTTCTAAGTTTTTATATTTTAAGCTTGTTGTTTCATCTTTTAAATTCTCTTTTAAAGCTCCTATTGTAGTGGTATTTATTTCATTCGATTTTTCTTTAGACACAGACTTACTTTTTGCATCTTCACTTCGTATATCATTTAAAAGTTGTATAATTTCATCCCTAGTAAGTCTAGGTAGTAACGTATTAGCTTTGAGTATACTTTGAACTTGTTGTACTGTTTTTTCAACGTCTACAGCAGCTTGCGTAATCGTTAGTAATGCTGCTGTGACGTAGCACCAAAACAGCTTCATGGCCTGGAAAAAATATAAAAAAATCTATTAATATCCCACTAACAATACCTAAGTAAGATTTAAATAATAAGTTATTTGTTGTTAATATTTAAAAAAAAGGTATGTTTCTTATTATTTTTGCACCTAAAACAAAATAGTTTATGTAATATTATGGTAATGATAATTATTTTCACGAGATTACAAACAGTTAAAGTGTTTAATGATGCATTTGGCCTATTGGTATGTATGTCACGTAGTCCTTCATAAGAATTTTAATTTAATAAAGTAACAAAAATAAAAAAAATCATTTTCTGAACACAATTGTCTTGACTCTAATTATCTAATCAATATTTATTATATATATCTTAGTAATTATTGATTGACTATTTTAGCTTGCATATTTATACGTTACTAGCAGAACCTGCGGCTTTGCTCGCGCTAAAACTACAAAAAAATCTCTAAAAAGATAGTTTCATATAAACTCTCATCCTCTATTTTACCCTCTTATAGGATGAATTTTGAAAAATGCTAAGACACGTATTTATTTAATTTTATTGAAGAGTATATATACCAAGTTTCAAGTAATTCTGATCACAAATATTTTTTTGTATTATATTGTAACGTGTTTTCTCGTGGAAATTAGATAATCTCCCACGGTAAAAAGTAGCCTCTGTCACTCTCCAGCCCTCGAACCATCTCCACACAAAAAATCACGCCAATCTATCTCTCCTTTTCGACGTGAAAGAAGGACAAACAAACATACTTTCATATTTATAATATTAGTATGGATATGGGTTTTATGTTAATCTTATGTGTAGGAATAGCGAACAAAGACGTATGCCAGGTCTATGTATATGTGTACTCGGGCCAAACAACGTGCACGTATTCACTTTCTATAGATCCATCGTACCTTATTGCTATTCTGCGTGCAGTGTTGCAACGAGGCCTTTCTCACGTCTCGCTAATGGCCTTTGACATGCCTACAGATATTGCAAGATATTTGATCATCTATAATTTTTATTTAAATATTTACTGTTTTATGTGTTGAAATAATAAACATTACATATTGGAATAGACTTGACACAATTAAATTAATGACATAATTACTTTTAACTAAAAAGATTTAACTGATATCAAAATCAAAATATTTTTTCTTGTTTATTCATTAAAAATATTTAATTTCTAAAACCGTTTTACAGTTAGCGGAATTATAGAAGGTATATTAAAAATACAGATACAATATTTGCTATTTAAAAAAATAACAATTTGCTCAACAACAGGTAAGTGCTAAGTTGGATTAAAATATGAAGATTTTGCGAACGAATAAAATTTATGGTAGTATACTGAAACAATAATTTATTTCTACGCCTGTAAATAAAGCTTAATTTCCTTCGTTGAGTGGCTTTACTCTTCTTAGAATAAAGGTTTTGTAAATTCGTTTATTCCACAATATATTGTAATTTTGTGAAAATTACAGCAGATGTTTGTAATTTAAATAGAATAAATAATATTATACACAACAGTCAAATCACATGTTTGCTTACATATATATGAATACACATACAAATAAATATAAATATGTTGGGACATTAACACAGTACCATTTAGTTCCATAGTAAGCTACGAGGCTTTAAATACATGCATATTATAAACATAAACACCCATGACTGGAGTACAAACATTCGTACTCATCACACAAATGAATGCCCCCAGCGGGACTCGAACCCGCGACCGCTGGCGCATAAAGTAGGGTCATTACTTTAAATTGAGCCAAAATTGTCATATACATACATTTCATAATTATTTTTTTGGCTTTTTTATAGTAGCCTAATATTATAATCTACAGTACACAGATAAATAGAATTGAAGTGTTTGTTTGTAATGCCAAAATAACAGCTTCTTACTAAATGCATTTGAAATTATATACGGTTCTTACAGTAAAAAATCATATTTAATTTTTTTTGTCTGTCAGACTGTTCCGGCTAATCTTCGTATCGGCTGAACAGATTTTGACAAGACTTTCACTGACAGACAGCTGATGTTATAAGAAGTAACTTCTACTACTTTTATTTAAGAAAAAGGGTTTCCTTGCAAAAAAAAATTAAAACCAATGAAATTGCGAACAAAATCCGTGTACACACATGTGATATATACGAGCGAAGGGAGGTTAAGTCGCTAGTCTATACTAATATTATGAAGAGGAAAGATTTTTTTGTTTGTTTGTACCGAATAGGCTCCGAAACTACTAAACTGATTTAGATCAAGTTTTCTAAGAATATCTTCTCGAGACCCTGAGAAGGACGTAGGATAGTTTTTATCCCGAAAATCATCCCTTAAAAGAGTGAAAATGGGGATAAGTTTGTATAGGAAAGCATCCTAGAGACGAACCCGAGCGAAGCGAGATTGAATCGCTAGTTCTTAATAAAAGCTTTTAACTAACAGATTTCCAGAAATGCATTCATGTTATATCCATTTAAGCTCCATAATTTCATCATAGGGAAAACTCTATTCGAAATATACTTTTGATTTTTTAACACAAAAAGTAAGTAGGTTAACTCGGTCAAAGGAACAAAACATTGGTACCTAAATAAAAGACATTACTTTTAGCTGGATGTGTGCCAAAAATACGTATTTTGTCGACTTGGTTGGTGAAAATAAAATACAAATGGGTCCGGCTGTTTTTATAAATACCTGGCACAAATATTTTCTTATTTTCATATAAAGAATGGAAAGCTTAATGCCTTTTGAATGTAATAGCCATTTTCGATACAGAAGTCGTAATTTTAAATTTATATGTACATTTGGGTTTTAAATATCTATACATATAATAAAATTGTAACTAAGCCGAATCTGTACATTAAATATTTTTTGGAAAATCTCATTGAAATAAACATTATTATCGATACAGAGGCCGAATCTATAGTTATTAGAATTTTTGTCTGTCTGTCTGTCTGTCTGTCTGTTACCGCATCACAGAAAAACCACTGGAGGGATTTTGATGAAATTTGGTATGATGATAGCTGGTTATCCGGGTCAACATATAGGATGCTTTTTCCGCGGGAAAATATCTCATTTCTGGGAAAAAATGCAAAAACTGCAATGTAAGAGTATACCAACTGTAAAATCTAAGAATTTGGTTTTTGGTGTTCTGAACGCAAGCGGAGCCGCGGGCAATACTAGTTGTACTTATAAAAAAGTGTATAACATGAATGTTTTATATGTAACACTTATATTATATGTTATGTTAAATAGCTTATAATTTATATAGATAAAACAAAAACAAAGCTATCCCACAAGAACCGTACATTTTTCTGGGATAAAAGTAGCCTATGTGGTATTCCAGACCATAATCTATTTTTGTGCCAAATTTAATCTAGATCCGTTAAGCCGTTTCGATGTGATTGAGTAACAAACATCCATTAAAACATCACATTTATAACATTAGTATAAATAGTAATATGTAATTGAACAATGTGGGCGTAACCGAGGGAAAACGTTAGTTTTATATAACATAGGTTATATTAGTATACCTACTATCCTAGATAACTTTAATTTATTTTGGTAATACAAACTTTTAGATTAATCTTATAATTTATTGAGGCCGTATCATATTATAAAGGCAAGTCTCTTGAGTGTAAGAAAATAAAAGTTATTTAACACTAGCGGCTCACCATCGCTTCGCTCTGGTTCGCCTCTAGAAAAACAAAGACAAATCTATCCCACGGGAAGCGTACATTTTTCCGGGATAAAAGTAGTATATGTATTCTGATGTATGAGCTATATTATTGTAAAGTTTCATCAAAATCCATTTAGTAGCTTTTGCGTGAAAGAGTAACAAACATACATCCATACATACATTCTTACAAACTTTCGCGTTTATAATATTAGTAGGATGTTAATAATATTCTGTACCTATTAAACAATGACTTATAAAAACTTACAAAAAGATAGATAAATAAACTGCTAGTCGTGGTAACAAAAGGCATTGTGTGGCAAATGACAAAACAACTGAGTAAAGGTGAGGTTACACTAATCTCCTAGATTGTTTATATGTGACAGTGTATTCCGGTGCATGTAACCTTAGTAAATAATTATTAGGCTGCTTTTAGATATACAAAGCCTATCCTTGATATGTCAATCTGTTATTTAAATTGGATAGGAAATATTTTAATCCCCTATATTTTTTTTAACTCTCAAACGGGGGTTAAATTTTAATTAGCAATAAAACACGCCAGTCATTATTTATATTATAAGGGCTTTACACCAAATTTCAATGTAATATGGATATTAAATTACTTAAAGCTATTAGCAATTTAAACAACAATATAGAAAATACGTATGTATGAATTATCTACATATTTCCAACTATTATAATATTATTTTGACTTGAAGTAACATAATGATTTTATTAAGTTCAGTGGTAACTAACACGCTTGCTTGAAAACGAAGTGAAGTAGGTTCGAACCCTGGATCTCTCACTACTGAAATTTTTATGTTCATGTCACTTGACCGGTGTGGTCGACCTTAGCCTGATTCCCCTCGCATTGAGAAGAGATCCATGCTCAGCAATGAGACGTTAATATGGCGGAATGAGAGTGAGATATATACAATGTTAAAATAAAAAATCTGTAAGATAGTGTAATTATAAACAAAAAATATTTATCTGATTCATCAAGCAAGAATTACTTTTTGATATGAAAGGCTGAAATTTGACAGTTTATTCCTGTCTTGACATAGGTAACGGTTAAAAAGAAAAAGGAAAAGTTTTCAAAGTTATGCTTTTGAAAGTGTCAAAAGAAGTGGTAAAGTTTATATAATATATACATAAAATGTATATATGTAAAACTAGCATTGCCCGCGGCTCCGCCCGCGTTCAGATGACCAAAAACCAAATTCTTTGGTATACTAATAAGTATACTCTTACAATGCAGTTTTTATGCTTTTTCTCAGGAATTATATATTTTCCCGCGGTAAAAAGTATCCTATATGTTGACCCGGATAACTAGCTATCATCATACCGAATTTCATCAAAATCTGTCCAGTGGTTTTCTCGTGATGCGGTAACAGACAGACAGACAGACAAAAATTCTAAACACTATAGATTCGGACTCTGTATCGATAATAATGTCTATTTCAATTAGATGTTCCAAAAAATATTAAATGTACAGATTCGACTAAGTTACAATTTTATAATATGTATAGATTAATTAATATACGCAGCTGAAGTGCTTGTTTGTTGTTTATTTAATGTGTATATCTAAAAGTATAAGCCCGGTTTAAAAAAAAAATCATTAGCGTCCGGCAATCCAGCCAAGAAACGCACTTGGGAGGTGACCAACCTCGGCAGGCGATGTATCATTCGATTTGCTCCTGGTAATTTTCAGTTATTTGATAGTAAAATGGAACGTAGGAGCAATCCCTTGGTTGTTTGCCGTTTAGTCTCCCTCGGTACAAAAGCCGTCAGGGTGTCGTGGTTGAGTGTGCAAGCGACCCTGCGACGCCCCATTAAGACGAGGACGATTACGCTGGATTTAGTGGGTAGTACTAGCAATTCTAGGTTGTGAGTCTCCATATAGCTGGTGTCTGTGTATATACAGGTAATATGCAGAAATATACAAAAATGCTTTTTCCAACGTAAAAGGAGGTGATTTTTTTATAAACACAAACACATTAGGAACATTTTACATAAACTTATAGATGTAATCAAATCTGCAATGGGGTCGAAAATGTAGGTACATCACATATTTATGAAACATTTGCATTTGAGAGATATTTGTGATGTAAGTATACTTGTAGGAACCAAATCTACAATGATTCCTATAACAATAATTGTTCATATTATGATTCTTCTGTACGAGTATATGTCACTGAATTCCTCCGAAACGGCTGGACCGGTTTTGATGAAATTTTGTGTGTGTGTTTGAAAGGGTCCCTGGGTGGCTTAGATTTACACTTGGATCTAGTAGGTGGCGCTACAGTCAGATTCTAGGATTTTTTATGTTTATTACCTGCGGAACCAAGCCAACATTCGGGCAGGACAACGTCAGTTGGGTCCGCTAGTAAATATATATATATATATACACACTAGTAATAAATTACTTCATATCAAAATACTAAAATCTAACGCGATCTTTAACCGCGTAAAAACTTGATTACAAGCGAAGTGACGTAAAACAAATTGAAAGTGAAAGTAAGTCGACAACCTGTTCATACATTGATTTAATGAGAAGTATACACGTACATTGCTGTTTATTTAAGAAGCTACAATATCTGAATTCATATAAAAATTACAATGAAAATTGGTGTATGATATACTCTTAAGAAGTCATTACCTACTTACTTTACTTCGAAAATATTTGATTAGGTATGTATAGTAAATGAAAACTACCAATCAGTAATTTTTTACTTTTTAGTGCTTTTGTTTTAAGTCGGTTTTTATTTTTTTGTTATTTTAATATTTTTAATTATTAAAACCGTCTCGCAGATTTATTTTGATTTTTGGTTCCCGACGTTTCGAATGCTTTACAGCAATCATGGTCACGGGAGAGACTAAGGCTATAGACGTTTCAAAGGCGTTATATAGGTACTCGTTACAGACAGTGCGTAGTGAGTACCTACTATTTTATAAAAATGGTTTCAAAAAATTCAAAAATGGCATCAAAGTACCATGTGGTTGGCAGTGGCATCTATGATTATAATATGAAAATACGGGATTTATTCCCACGCAGAGCAAATAGTCTTCTTCATCAAAAATTATTTGATTGTAATTTAGTATAATTATGTACTGAACTGATGAGCGACATTCTCATAAAAATACCATCCCATATATCCATCTACCTCATAAAGGATAATTATACATGATCATGACGACGTAAAGAAATGTAAGACGATAATATCTTAATCTATATTATAATATTATAAAGAGTAAAGTTTGTGAGTTTGTGATTTTGTGAGTTTGTGAGGTTGTAGGGGGTAATCTCTGGATCTACGGAACCAATTTAGATGAAATTTGGCAAGGAGATAGTTTGAGACCCTGGGAACGACATAAAATACTTTTTATCCTGGAAATCGCACCTTAAGGGGGTGAAAATGATGATGAAAGTTTGTATTGGGAATCAACCTAGGGACGAATCCGAGTGAAAGCGAGGGTGAGTCGCTAGTTTAGTATAAGTAATGAACTAATGCAACACATCCGATCATAAGCAATTACTATATCCATCTACCTCACAAAGGATAATACATGTTCATGGCGACGTAAAGAAAGGTAAGACGAATATCTTCATGTTATGAATATTCTAAAAGGTAGATATCAACAAGTATGAAAAAGCTTACCAATATTAGTAGTACGGTGGTGTGGTAGTATTGTATGGTAAAATACAAATCTAGATGAAAAGTTCAAGTTTTCAAATGTAGAATGCGACTTTTACGAGAATTAGACGATATTTTATCAATTTTCCTCCAGTTTTATTGAGATTAAAATTTTATTTGAATATTATTTTCACTTTATTGTTACAAGTGTATTTATTATATTTGAAAATATTTATAAATTCTTTGAAAGGATTTCCGGATTCATAAGAATGAGAGCTTTACGAGTAAGACTATCGAATAGCATTTTTTTGCTGAGTTCGAATCTGCATTGAAGTAATTTTTGACCAAATTGTTAGTTAGGGCCTTCTTTATTACGACGGCAGTATTGTGGTGTCTGTACGTATATATATATATATATAGTATATATATATATAGTATATATATATATAGTGTATATATATATATATATATATATATATATATATATAGTATGCGTGAAGGTTAAGATTAATTGCTGGTTGGTAGTTTTTTGTGTAATATAAAAAAAAACAGAAATACCTTTACTTTTTAATTGTGTCTACATCGATATAGGAAGTATAAGTAACAAAGTAGGTATATAAATCCTGACGAGGTTTCATTACGACTGTTACCAATTCGACAGTGCTATATAAATTATATATTTTAGCGTATTTCATTTAACTTGCTTCGACCTTATATTTCTCTTTTAAATTCAACGTTTTCAATTTATTTACAAACATTAACTATCCGATTGAGCTAAATTTTGGCATAGGTAACTATGTAATTTCAACGTAGATGTAATAATAGTATGATGCCATAGAACTGGTCTGGAGATGGAGCTTCTTAATTTAGTATATAATTACCAAATATAAATACAAATTTAGCACAACACAATACATGTATAACTAAATGAAAGAAGCAATAACAAAAGAATTAAATTATTAAAGTAATTCTAAATATAATATTTAAAGACTAGCTTGCTTCCCAATACAATCTTTGATCCCCATTTTCACCACTTTAAGAGGTGATTTACGGGATAAGAAGTATCCTATGTCCTTCCCAGGGTTTCAAACTATCTTCTCACCAAATTTCATCTAAATCGGTTCTGTAGATCCACAGATTACCCCCTACAACGTCACAAACTCACAAACTTTACCTCTTTATAATATTAGTATAGATAAAAATTTTTATAAATATATGAGCAAAGTCAGAAAAACTAATGAAACTGCTTTAATACATTTTTACATAAATGTGAAGTGGCCAAGGTGAGCCGAGTGGGAATGAGCGTTGATTGGCGCACTTGACCGCTTTTGCATTTTATAGATTAATCGCACTTCTGAATACACAACAGCGAATTTTTCTATATTAATGTACATTTTGCCAATTGTAATTTTAATTGTAAATTTTACATTTAAAATTTTACACATATTTGAAATATTTCAATGCTTTGTTTCTTTTAAATTATGAATATTATATGAATTTTTCGAACGGTTTATATTAAATATTATAATGAAATAACAACATTACCAAATTCTATATTAAAATTCTATTAATAACAAACAAAGAGTTATAAATAATTTCTGTATATTAAAAATATTTAGACAAATTAAGTCAAAAGACAAAGGAGGAGGCTCTCCTTAAAGTTTTTATATTATATAAAATCTCAACTAGTCTGAGACCTCTAATAGTGTTTGAGTAAGGAATGCTATGTATCAGTACAGTTTCAGTTAAGGCCACGGTAGGATCTTTTTTTTACGTTGGGAAATGCACTTAAGCATACATACAGACAGTTATACGGGATTCACTGGTTATAAAAGCCAGTAGGTACTATCTACCCACTAAAATCTGGGAACTAGCCCTGTCTTAATAGGGCGTAGCCAATTATATAACGATTTTTATAAATATTTCTTCGAATAAATATACTAGGTCTATCTCAAGGGTGATCAGATACCTATCAATTTTTAAAAATCAAATTTTATTTAATTTTCAAGTGATTTTGAAGTCAGGTGTGCCTTTTTAAGTTAAACAGTTTAGTAATTTATGAACATTTTCCACCTTTTGAATGTGAAATAGTTTCATTTAGCTTTTAGTGTAGGATGAACTAAAAATTTAGGTAATGCATATCAATATATTAATAGATCATTATCTAACATTATGATTATTAATAAAGCCATGGTCGATATCTCGTATACAAATATTGACAAATTCTCTTCGTTCCACGTTTGAAACTTATCGATTGACCAAAGTTTAAGAAATAGACGCTGACACACGATTACATAACTCAACTATTTCATCGAAACTACTTAGTGACGAATGATTGGCAATTTTATTTTACATTTATATGAAAATGGACTCCTATATGATATTGTTTGCAAATATGGTTTTAAAGTTAGTTAACTATATACTTATTATTACTTAATTGTTTTTATAAAATAAATAACTCTCGCTTCTATCAGTAGCATCTCTAGGTGACTTACAGTAGCCTAATCTATACTAGTATTATAAAGAGGTAAAGTTTGTGAGTTTGTGACGTTGTAGGGGTTAATCTCTGGATCTACAAACCGTTTTAGATGAAATTTGGTAAGAGGATAATTTGAGACCCTGGGAAGGACATAGAATACTTTTTATCCAGGAAATAATCCCTTAAGGGGGTGAAAATGGGGACGAAAGTTTGTATTGGGAAGCAAGCTAGGGACGAACCCGAGCGAAGCGAGGGTGAGTCGCTGGTCTATCTTTATAAATAAAAATTAATCACCGAAATGTATGTACGCGCATAACTTTGGATCGACTGCACCAATTTGGATAATTCTTTTTTTTTGTGTTTGTTATTGTCAGGAAGTTTTGTACAAAAAAATTAAAATATTTTTTTTACATTTTTTTTTTAATTCTCATGATATGAAAAGCAAGTGAGTAAAATAGTTTTCATCCCGGAAATCATCACTTAAGAGAGTGAAAATGGGGATGAAAATTTGAATGGGGAAGCAAGCTAGTTATTATATACTTCAGGTTTATTATCTGTGTACTAAATGTCATCCAAATCCATCCAGCCGCTTAAGCGTTAAGGGATGACAAACATGTACAATATATACACATACAAACATTCACATATACTCGTATATAATAGTATTCAAATTCATGTATGTATGTAAGTAGTATAATTTCAATTATTTCATGCCTAAGTTTGGAATATTTTTTCGAACGGAACTACTTGTGACCTATTTTATATAAAGATAAAAAATACTGATCTTATTATCTTACTAATATTATAAATGTGTAAGCTTAGATGTTTGGATGTTTGTTACTCAATCACGCCAGAACGGCTGAACGGATCTGGATGAAATTTAATACATAGATAGATTATAGTCTGGAATAGCACATAGACTACTTTGTATCCCGGAAACATGTATGTGGGATAGATTGGTTTTTGTTTTACGAGAGCGAAGCGAGGATGAGCTGCTTGTACGTAAATAAATATACGAGTATATATATATTCACGTACAAGCAGTATATATATATATATATATATATATATATATATATAATATTTACTTAAATTTAATATCTATATTGTTATATATTGTTACATATTGTGGAGAAAACGCTAGCGGCTATTCCCTAAATTCCCTAAAGGCTTACTTTTTTCTTTTGATACACACGCGTAGGCTATAAATGTTTTCAGATGCTATCAGTTAAAGTGGGTAGGACACTAATCTGCATTTTGTGCAAAAAATTCCCTTCTTCCACATTTACTTACTGTAACATTGTTTTACTTACATATAACGATATTATTATTATACTAGCGCCTCACCCTCGCTCCGCTCGGGTTCGTCCCTAGTGAAAATTTAGGCTTGTATGTACTTTTAATGCCGAATCATAAAAAAATATATGATTTTTTGTCCAAAAAATAAAAAATAAATTTTTGGGGTGCACCACCCTTATTTATCACTTAGAGATATGAAAAATAGTTTACGTCCTATTCTCAGACCTTCTGAATATACACAAAAAATTTCATAAGAATCGGACAACCCGTTTGGGAGGAGTTTTGTTTCAAACACTTTGACACGAGAATTTTATATATTAGATTTTCTCATTTTCTTTGTAACTCTTCCGTAATTTTTTTATTCAAAACCTTATATAGGCTACAAATATTTTAAGTAAAATTTAGCCAAGTCAGTCTAGCAGTTCTAAGGCGAACACATACCAACGAATAGCATTTCATTATTAAGTATATATGAAAACACGTCTATCTGTCTGTTTGTTACCTTTTCACGCTTAAACCGCTAAACATATTTCGATAGAATTTATGAATGACCTAGATAGGAACGAATTAAAGCTACCTTTCATCCCTACCATGCTGACCACGCGAGTACCCACGTACAAAAATTAGAATCATTTATAAAAATAAACACAACGAAATGTTGTAACATCAATTCAGTGTTATTGTTAGACCTTGTATCATTTTAACGGTAATATACATAAAAAATAATATTAAACTCATACGTTTAAATGTAGTTGGTTTGAGTTTTAAAAAGAGAACAAAGAAGATACCTTAATTTACTAAAAAAACATAATGCAAATTATAATTAAACAGAAAGGGCCCGTCTTTGTTATTGAAATTATTTGGATTAGCCGACAGGTTAATTAGCAATTCTGAATAAGAGATTAAGAAAATAATACAGCTTTAACATTTTGTTAAGACGCTTTCTTATTACATGTATAGCATAATGGCAAATGAATTTTTAATCACGGGATCTAAGAAAGTATAAATTCTCCAAACTTGAAATATTGCAGGATACGTAAAAAGATTGCCATAGGAAGTATATATTTGTTAAGAAATGATTTTTGAAAATTCAACCCCTATTGAGGTAAACAATGGGCTAATTTTTAATGTTATATACCTAATCTGGGGTTGAAAAATAGGGGGTGATGTGAAATTGGAGATTTCGTCATTTTTAAAGTAAGCACATGTAAATTGATATTGAGCCTTTTTTGGGCTAAATATTTTGGATTTATAAATACATAAGATACGCAGGCAAAGCCGCGTAAACATTAGGCGGACTATTAAAAATTAAAAAAAGGACGGCTGGACGTATTTTGATGAAATTTTGTACACATAAAGTCTATAATTACCTGAAGTAACTCATAGGCTACTCTTAGTCACTTTTGGACAAGATTGCTTGTTTCGCACAGACAGAAACAAGCGTAAATCACTAGTATAATAATAATAATAACATTTTGTAACAGAATTTATCAGAAGATTAATTAGCAACGTCCTAGAAACAAAACTCTTAGTGTAAACGTCTTCATTTCAACGTCAAAACTTTATCAAAGTTTTTAAATGCGCTGTTTATTTAAGGATTTCTGGTTGCTAGCACTTTTAAAGCTTGAGTAAAAGCCTTCAGCCCTTTTTTAACGTCCCACTGCTGGGCACGGGCCATCCTTCAATACGAGGGGGATCAGGCCATAGTCCACCACGCTGGCCAAGTGCAGGTTGGCGGACTTCACATGTCTTTCGAAAACTTGCTAAGTTCTGTAAGACATGCAGGTTTTCTCACGATGTTTTCCTTCACTGTTAAGACAAGTGGTAATCATGTTGGAAATGATTCGCACATGAAAATATCAGAGGTGCGACACCCGGGATTCGAACTCGCTTCACTCGGTTTCCCAAGCGAGCGCGTTACCACTGGGCTACCATTATATATTTTATAATTTTTATAAGTAGTTTTATGAGTATTATTATTGATAAAAATTTCTCTTCAATACTACAATGTCTTTGTCAATATAGTGACTCCGTACTTAGATCATATACATAAGCATTGCATGGTGCTAATTTAAACACTATCCATTTTATTTTATTTAAGGGTCAACAATAATTTGAAACTTTTAAATTTAAATGGCTCGAATTGTTACATTTTATTCGTCCAAACTGGACAAGTATCTCAAATATTAATAATTTTTGAAATACTCGCCCTACTTGCCCGGATATATTATGAAAAATAAACATATATGGAAAATATTCAAGTGCCCTGATGAAGAAAAACTACCTAAACCACTAAATTATTATAGTACATTAACAAACTAATATTTAGAAAATTGTAGCATACTAAATAGTTCTAGTTGTTGAACACATTGTCTAAATATTTAGAATTAATTTATCTAATATAAAGCTGAAGTTTTGTTTATTTTTAATCTCAAGAATTATCATTTCAGAAATCCTTTTTGCATTTATAGGCTATTCATATCGCGAATAAATTATACAAAAATAAACAACGAAGATGGATCCGCCGTCAAACTCTATAATAATAATATTATCTAAAATATAGAAGTTTGTGCGAGTATGTGTTTGTTTTACTTCCTCAAGCTACAATGATGTCCTTCCGAACGATTTCGGAGGAACTAGGCAAGAGATATTATATTACAAAAATATACGCGCAGACACAAGTGCACTCTCTATTCCAATCACTCACACTTCGGTGGGATGATAACTCAACTCGACCAGTAAGAGATCAGGATTCCTCAAGCAATAACTGATCAACAGCTATGTTATAACATTTATAAAGGATAGAGCATACACTGGTTTTACGCATAAGTCTATTTCTTAACAAAGTTTAACTATTAACTAACACGTGATCGGTGTCGTTTATAATAACAGCTTGCATCTGTGGCTTTTCTATGTGAAAATAAATATTGTGTCAAAAACCATTAAACGTGATCGCTGTTACCTTTATATTCATTTGGTAGTGATGGTGGGGCAGACAATAATTTCTATAATAAATCATAATTATAACATCAAAATTTACCTATAGATACATTTTGACCTTGTTATAATAATGTAAGTATGGTTTATGTTACCATTATATATAAATATAATTATTTTAAACTAGCGACTTACCCTCGATTTGCTCGGGTGCGTCCTAGGTATGTTTTCGTTTTTTTGAGCGGAACCCTAATTCTTTTTCCAAAATGAAAATAGCCTAAGTTACTCCTTATTACAATGGCTATCTGCCAGTGAATGTTGTGTTAAAATCAGTCCAGCTGTTTCGGAGATTAGCCAAAATAAAGAAACAGACAGACAAAAATTTAAAAGTTATAAAAAATTATAATTTAAAAGTTAAAGTATTGGCGTGATTTTCGGTGTGAAGATCGTTAGAGAGCTGGAGAGTGACATAGGCTACTTTTTACCGCGGGAGATCATCTCGTACCCACGAGAAAACACGTTATAATACAATCCAAAAACTTATTTCTGATCAGAATTATCGATTACTTGAAACTTGGTATTAATGATCTTTAATACAAATAAATACGTGTTTTAGCATTTTTCAAAATTCATTCTATAAAGGGGTAAAATAGGGGAGGAAATTTTGTATGAACGCGAACGATTCGCGAGCGAAGCCGAGGAGTCTGCTAGGACATACATATATTAGTATAATTTTAGCAGGCAGATTCCGAGCACGCGACATCTGTCCCAAATATTTTGTTAAATAGTTGGTCATATGAAAATGGGGTATCGGTACTTAAGTATAGTATTACGACACGTTTGGCTCAGTTTGTAGTGACCTGACTTGATGCGCCAGCGGTCGCGGCTTCGAGTCCCGCTGGGGGCATTCATTTATGTGATGAGCACGAATATTTGTACCCCAGTCATGGCTGTTTATATTTATAATATGTATGTATTTAAAAGTTATATATGTGTAGTATATCAACTATCTGGTATTCATATCACAGGCCTCGTAGCTTACTATGGAACTAGATGGTGCTGTGTGTTAATGTCCCCAACATATTTATTATTTATTATTTATAGTTATGAATAATTGTTTTATATTTCCATTAACCATTTTAGCTTTTAAATAATATATTTTCAGTTATAAATATAATTAGCATTTATCCCAAAGTTGGATAAATGAGCGTTCTGTATTTATCCAATGTGGACTAATTACAGCGTAGAGCGATTTACGTATTGCTTTGTAATTATCATGGATAATTAATATAATTTAATGATACACTAATTATTATGATTGAATTTTATAATAAATTGTAATTAAATATCACTTTGTTTCATAAATCATTCGCGATGTTACTTTCATTGGAATTTGCATAGTGCAACGTACTATGAATAAGCTGCATCTCCAATGTAATTTATTATGAATGCAATGTCTAACACGTCACTTAAATGTTCTAGTATTTATTAGTTGTTGTAAAGTTAAATTGGTCAAGTGCGAGTCGGATTCATTTTTTTTTTAAAAATATGATACTTTCTTAGATTTACGCGAATGTTTGACATTATTAAATAAAACTATCTTTTCGGATTATTTCGCGGATTTATTTTGATTTTTGGTTCCCGACGTTTCGAATGCTTTACAGCATCCATGGTCACAGTCTCTCCCGTGACCATGGATGCTGTAAAGCATTCGAAACGTCGGGAACCAAAAATCAAAATAAATCCGCGAAATAATCCGAAAAGATAGTTTTATTTAATAATAAAAAAAATATGCTTCAATGAGGCCTCAAACGTGTAACCTCTGTAATAGGTAGTGGTAGCCGGAAAGCATTATAAAAGACCTTCACAGTTTTAATTATCTTCTTTTTATCATAAATTTGACGCGTTTTCATGAATTTATAATGATAATATCATGGTCGTGTAGTTTTTGTTTAAAGTTGACAAAGCTGTTCGTTTTTAAGCAATATTTAATTAAAAACTTCGCCAGAAAAATACTTTTTTACGAAAAGTATAAAAGTCAAATATTGAAATAACCCAATTTAGTACAGGAAAATAATATTATTTGAAATAATTAGGGCTATTCTGACGTTAACTTATTGTAAATTAATGAACTTATTATATATTAATAGCTACTCACCCTCGTTTCGTTTGGGTTCGTCCCTAAATATGTTTTAAAGGTTAATATGGAATTGATAGAATATATATTAGTGTATGTACATATTATTTACATAGATATAATGAGTTTTATATCCCTTACTTGAGAAATTATTGATTACCCATATAAATTTTCATCCTCCTATTGTCCTTCCAAGGGTCTCAAACTATCTTCATACCAAATTTCATCTAAATCAGTACAGCGAATTTTTAGTTTATCCATTACAAACAAAAATATTTTTTTTCTGTTTTTAATATTAGTATGTAGACTGTTCAAAGCTACACTCTATCCATGTAAGTACCCTTGACATTATTAGTTAAATGATACTTAAAGCCACATAGAGGCGCATTTTTTTTTAACAAAAGTTTATAAAACACAAATAGGTAAGTCCATTCGTGTAAAGTTCTCAAAATTAAAGCATATTTAGCTTCCCAGTTACATACATGTTATATACCTCCTATATAAATTTTTATAATCTCAACCACTATTAAAACCACAAAAACACACATCACATTGGTCACAGTAAAACTATACAGGTTTAACTTCACAAATTAAAAACCTACCGTGAAAGTATGCACCACTGAACTGAAGGAGACCACTCGCGACACTGTTGCCACTTGGCGAGTGAAGTAACACCGATTACTAAATCACAGATACTCATTACGTGATTGCTATAGTGTTGTCCGTCCATGTGTATGTATAAATCTTTAATATATTATAATACCTATATCTATTACACGTAAAGCCAGGGGGCAGAAATAGTTTTATATATTTTCTTTAACCACTGCTACAAAGATGTATGTAAAAGTCTATTTGAACTAGCGTCTCACTCTCAGTTCGCTCGGGTTCGTCCCTAGATTGCTTCCCAATACAAACTTACACTCCCTTAAGGGATGATTTCCGGGATAAAAAGTATTCTATCTTCTTACCAGGGTCTCAAGCTATCTTCTTACCAAATTTCATCTAAATCAGTTCAGTAGATCCAGAGATTACCCCCTACAACGTCACAAACTCACAAACTTTACCTCTTTATAATATTAGTATAGATAAAGTATATTTTGATTTGATTTGAAAAACAAAAAGTTATGAGACCTACATAGACAATGACTATATTTTGGAATATTAGCACTGAATTTTTTTTTTAAATTAATATACTCCTTTTGTCACGTTGACTAAAAAAAAAGAAAAAAGATTGAAAAACGCTGGCTTAATCTACACATAAAAATTAAAAAGTAAAAAATAATATACATACTCCCATAAATAAATATATACCATACAAACATCTTTTACATAAAAAAATGTTATAAAAGATTTTAAGAAATTTCTACAAATCGAACCTGCGACTAACCTAGAACTGGTTAAGTACACTTAAACTTGATTACCACTGAACTCCTACTGATAAATATTGTTTCAAATATTTTGGGCTTAGCAAAAAAAGCAGCTTGATAATATATTTTAGGTACAAACATCATAAGATTCTCTTTATTTTAAAATTATGATTCTTATATTTATTATGTTCGCGCTTGAGACTGAGACTTGAGACTTGAGGCTACTTAACCTTTCTGTACTGTCAACCCTTTGTCGTTCCCGTAAACATAGATTTTTTGCGCATATTTTTGTATGGTTAAAACTTTCTTGGAGATACTATATATGTACAAATATTTGCCATTTTATATAAAACTATTTTTTTGGGATTTTTTCGAGCTTTTATATGGATTTTTGGTTTCAAATGTTTCTTTAGTGCTTTACAGCAATCTTGGTCACGGGAGAGACTAAGGTTGGAGATGTCTCAAAAGTTAGTATTTTAGTTGTTATAGAGAGTTTTTGTACTACGTATATTCCATATTATTTAATGACATTACCATTCATCAATAAATTATGTACATATTATAAGCATGTTATTGTGAAAAATGTCACAATTTTTTATAAATTATGTAATATGTTAATTATTATTTATAGATGGAAGGTTAAAATATTGTATTTTTAATTAAGAAATTTTTTATTTTTGGTAAGATTAATTCTAATAATCTTGGTACCAATAATTATCATTTAATAACATATTTATTTTCGAAGGTAGGTAGATACTGCGTAACATTTAACATCAACCTTGGTTTTGTTTTGAAAGTTTTTTGAACCTTTTTCCTATTATTATTGCACGCGGATATAACAGATAACTTGTTATTAAGTATTTATGGAATAAAACATAATTAAATTCCAACAATGTAATGAAAAACCAAATGTGAATTTTATTTAAATTAAATATACTAGCGACTCACTCTCGCTCCGCTCGGGTTCGTCCCTACTTAAGTTTTAACGTTTAGATTTTTCAGAGATGAGATATTAGTAAAAAGTGTCCTATATGTTGAACCAGATAACCAGCTATCATTTTCCTGCTATGCGGTCACAGACAAACAGTCAGGCAGACAGACAAAAATTCTAAAAACTATAGATCCGGTCTGTGTATCAATAATAATGTCTATTTCAATAAGATTTTTCAAAAAATATTTAATGTACAAATTCGGCTTAGTTACAATTTTATTATGAACAAGGATAATACTTTTGAATTTTATACATTTTTTTTATCAATATAGGTTTAAATTATGAATTCAAAGAATCCCAAAAGAAATAGGGCCGTCCCAATTATAAAGGAAAAAAAATATTATAGTTTATTTATTTTTATTGACTCGGTTCTTGCCATTTCACTAAGGAATACTAAAAATTAATTTTTATTTTGCAATTATTTAAATTGGATTGAATATTCGAAGTAAAAATTAAAATTATGTATCACACGATCGAGTGAAAGTTGCAATGTCATACGGAAGTGGCGTAACATTACGTAAAGTAACCTTAAGACGCCGCACCACGGATGTTAAATACGTTAAACCTACTTATGTTTGTTTTGTATTTGTTTAATTCATATTAAACTAGTTTTGGCTTGCGAATTGGCTTATGCAATAAGATTTATGTTTTCATTGTTATAGTATGAAATGATACAAAAAAAAATATTTCTACTAGAGTTTTAGTTAAGGTAGTGGTCCACAGCCCAGTCGTGATGTGCTCGTTTTAAAAACAAAGTGAAACAAACGGGTTCAAACTCGAGTTCTTGCATTTCTGATATTTCCGTTTGCAAATCGCTTGCATATATAAGAGAACCTAATCAGTTTTTGAAATACAGTATGTGAAGTTCACCAATCTCCATTTGACCAGCCTAGCATATATGCCTAATTCACTTTTCATTGAGAAGGGGCTCATCTTCAGCAATGAGATGCTAAAAAGGGTGAATTTATATAAATAGTTAAAGACAAAAGAGCTCAGTACCTTTATCTCCTATATTATTCTATCGATTTTTTTTAGTCCCCATTGAGATCAGTTTAGTGTTATGAATAAAAGAAAATTATTTTGATCCAATTTTGATCACTGGGCGAATACTACTTATTATAAAAGTGAAAGCGTTTATTTAGTTTGCTTTCCTTTCACTCAACAACCAACAAACGTATGAATCTCTTATATAGAAATAGTTTAAATCACAAAATGATTTTTGAACTTATACCTTTTTAGCACGTTTGGAAAAAATATGAGAGTAAAATTTTTACGATGCGCGCGCACACCGACAGCCAAAAAGCGACATGATGAAGTTAGCTGCATTCCTTTATCAGAGAGTTGTGACATACGAGATGAAATCTTTAGCTATTTTTGTTCTGTTACGCCAAAGAAGTATAACTTCTTACATGCGTACATAAATACACATACATATTTTTTTATTTTTATTCCGTTACATCTAGTATTTAGTAATGTTGATATATTATGATAATAGTCGCGTTACTACTATGCGCACTATGCATATTTATATACTAAGCGTTACATAGTGTTGTGCATAATTTGAATCTGAGCGAAGTGAGAGCGACTAGTATTATGACCGACTTCAAAAAGAAGAGGTACTCTATGCAGATATTTCTTGTCTGCATGTCTTGTTTTTAATCTTCTCCACATATAAAAATTTTCACCTTTTGTTTCAAATGGTTCATTCTATCTTTCACCGGTGGAAAAATTACTATAAAGAATAATATTACATAGTATTATTTTTAAATTAACGAGTAGAAAGAGTACTAATTAAATGAATTACAAAGGTTTTATTATAGTACGATGTACTCTATGATTACGGTTGAGATAACGTCTCGTATTTTAGATTAAGATCTTAATACAGAGTATGTATTGTAAACGGCAAATTCAATGCTATCTTCATTTAATAGCTAAGCATGTTAAAGACAGATGCATTCGAGTTAATTGAACACGTGCCTCAAGAGAATATTGAGGAGTTCATGCTAAAATAATACTATATCTACGTTGTTATAGCGTTTAATAATAATGAACCTAAAAATGCTTTTAAAACTAGCTTTTTTAATATTGGCGACTTAGTCTTACTTCGCTCGGGTTCGTCCTTAGGTCGTTTCTGCTATACATTTTATTTCATTATTTGAAACCGTTTGAAAAAAAACTTTAAATAAAAACTTTTTAATAAGAAATAAAAACCGACTTCCAGGCACTAAAATGTTAAAAATAACTAAACGGGGGTTTTCATTTAGAATAGATACCTAATCAGATATTTTTGAAGTCTAAGAAAGTATCATAAAGGGTTTTTCTTTTATTATCAAAATGTACCTACTACCTCCTTTTGACTAGATGATGCCTGTCTGTCAAAAGCTTCGCCATCTACCAAATTCAAAATTAGTTTTGAAATATTCTACGTAGCAACTCTATATGATTTAGGCGTGTATTCAATTTTTATTATTAACATTATTACTTCTGCAGTAATATTAATTATTAGGTACCTTTTTAGTGGTTAGTATAACCATACTAGTATAACCTACTGTATATATTCATACTTTAATATTATAAATATGAAAGTGTGTTTGTTTGTTGTTTGTCCTTCTTTCACGTCGAAACGGAGTAACAGATTGGCGTATTTTTTTGTGTGGAGGTAGTTGGAGGGCTGGAGAGTGACATACGCTACTTTTTATCGCGGGAGATTATTTAATTCCCACGGGAAAACACGTTATAATACAACCCGAAAAATTATTTATGATCAGAATTAATTAAAACTTGGTATTAATGTTCTTCTATACAATTGAATAAATACGTGTTTTAGCATTTATTGAAATTTATCCCATAAGGCGGTAGGGGATGAAAGTTTGTATGAAACCTACCTTTTTAGAGCTTTTTTTGTAGTTTTAGCGGGAGCGAAGCCGCGGGTTCTGCTAGTATATTATAAATATTATAAATGTGAAAGTTTGTGAGTATGTATGGATGTTTGTCCCTGTTTGACGCCAGAACATTTGAACGCTTCTGGATGAAATTTAGCATAGAGATAGATTATAGTCTGGAATAACACATAGGCTACTTTTTATCCCGGAAAAACGGTTCCCGAGGGATGGATTTGTTTTTGTTTTTCTAGAGGCGAAACCGAGCGAGGCGAGGGTGAGCCGCTAGTTTTAAAATATTCTACTTAGCATTAATAAATATAAATAAATAATTTAGTATATTTCCTAACTAGCAAAGTACCTATTATATCTATACTAAAATATTTACAACATATTAGTACAGTCAAAATATAAATTATATATTATCAATACGTGTATTTCTTAACTGCAATCGTTATGTATTCTATCCACGTGATAATAAATGTCGTTGTCGTCCACCGAGCTGCGTGCTCAATTTGTCCAATCTTCTATGTATTTTATTTAGTTGAACAAAATAATTATTTATCACTAGTTTTTGTCCGCGACTTCGCTCACTCTTTTTCTTTTCTTTTAAGTTTATAAAAGGTTAAAGTCAATGAAAATTTCCTTCATTTTCTAAATTCATTATCTTATAATACTTTCTTAGATTTACGCGAATATTTGACATTTAAGAAAAAAACATATTACAGTCGAATTGAGAATCTCCTCCTTTTTGAAGTCGGTTGATAAAATTACCTTTTCGAATTTATTCGCGAATTTATTTTGATTTTTGGTTCCCGACGTTTCGAATGCTTTACAGAAATCAAATTCATTATCTTATTTTGCTATATTTTACACACTAGCGACTCACCGTCGCTTCGCTTCTGGTTCATCCCTAGACAAAATCAAATTTATCCTACGGAAATTGTAGATTTTTTTGGGATAAAAAGTAACCTATGTGTTATTCCAGACTATAATCTATCTCAGTGCCTAATTTCATCCAGATCCGTTCAGCCGTTCTGGCGTGAACGTGTAACAAACACCTATCCATCCATCCTCACAAACTTTCAGATTTATAATATTAGTATGGATTTTAATGCACATTTTAATATAATTTGGTAGTTTGTGTAAACGACACCTATTATTTATTCGGACAAAACGAAATGCCCCGAAAATTAGTCTATAGAATAACCGGCCACCTAATTTCTTTGTACAGGGTTATCTATACAAGAAAAATATTGCCTTTACTCGTCTAAAGTAATACATAGTATTAACAAAGCTAAACAATCACAAATGTATCGACAGATATTCAGATCACCAGGTGCATACATCGATTACAATGATTAAGCATGTCTCAAAGGACTTCTGCCATTAGTTCATTGGCAGATCGTGTGTATGGAATAGCAATACAATACATTGACATACATTTAGTTATATCTATTTTTAACAGACGCTAAGGTAAATATATGTATCTATAAGTACATCTATACATATAATAAAATTGTAACTAAGCCGGATCTGTACATTAAATATTTTTTGGAAAATATTATTGAAATAGACATTATTATCAATACAGTTTTTGTCTGTCTGTCTGTTACCGCATCACAGAAAAACCACTGGAGGGATTTTGATGAAATGTGGTATGGTGATAGCTGGTTATCCGGGCCGGCATATAGGATACTTTTTACCGCGGGAAACTATCTCATTTCTGAGAAAAAATACAAAAACTGTAATGTAAGAGTATACTAATATGTAATACCTAAGAATTTGGTTGTAGGTCATCTGAACGCGGGCGGAGCCGCGGGCAATGCTAGTTTATTATATAATTACTTATTATATTTTAGGGTGTTTTAAAACCGATGGTAATTATTAAATTGAACTCTTACTCAAATAGAAATAAATAAATAAAAATACCTAAATAACCTTAATGTGACATGTTATTCAATTCAATTTTATTCCTAATGGTCTTAAAGAGTGATATATTTTTTATGAATAAATAAAAACCTTATGTCAGTCAAAAGTATTGCCTTCAATCGCTAAGTCCCTGAGCCCTCAATGTTTGTGTCAGATATGGAAAAACATAGAATGCTCGTTTCACTTTTTATTATGCCTTATATATTCTCCCTTTCTCACTTAACATTCATCGAATAAATTATGTTATATTTGACATTTTACTTTTATAAGAAATAAACGTGTTTATTATGCGTACATTTTCTTACTTTTAATTCTCAATAATGCGAAGCGCTAATTTTTTTACTTAAATATTTAACTTATAATAGTTGCTATACTGTTTTTTCGAAAAATAATAAATAATAATATTCGATTTAAATACTTATTAAACATGAATTAACAATTTTAAAATAACTAATAAAACTCGGTCAAGTGCGAGTTGAATTCGCACACGAAGAGTTCCGTACAATCATATTATGCACATGTACCTTTTTTCTAATGTGAATTTCACTCTATAAAAGTAGTTTAGTAGTATTAACTTTAAAAAAATATGTTTTTTGTATATTTATTTTTATTATTTGTTGTTATAGAGGCAATAGAAATACATACTCTATGAAAATTTTAACTCTCTTCATGAGATACAGATCCCCCCAGACGCTCTGATAGACGGACAGACGGACAGCGAATGCTTAGTAATAGGGTTCCGTTAGCACCCTTTGGGTACGGTACCCTAAAAAATATACGCTAAAAGAATAAACTTTTATGTCAGTAATCCAAATATGGCTTTATTATTACAGTTTAAGTTTTATTGTCGCATTTTGTTTCTTGACAAACTTTTCCAATATAAGAATCACTTGCTACGTCATCAAAAGCTGGCTTTGATTTTCTTCTGTCGTATTGATTTGTAACTTAGTAAGTGACCAAAATTATAATAACTTAAAATTGATTGATTTTTATTTATTCATTATTTATAGGTACGTTTTAACGGTTAGTATACCTATTATATTTCTCAAAGATGAGATATTTTCTCGCAGTAAAAAGTATCCTATATGTTGACCCGGATAACCAGCTATCATCACCAAACATCAAAATGTCCAGTGATTTTCTCGTGATGCGATCCCAGACAGACAGATAAACAAAAATTCTAAAAACTATAGATTCGGCCTCTGTATCGATAAAAATAACTATTTTAATAAGATTTTCCAAAAAAATATTTCATATACAAATTAACCTTAAAATTAGCTTTAACTTTCCTTTTGTTTTATTATAATATGATAATAAGAGGAGCTTATAATTATTGTTAGTATGGCGGTGACCACAATACTGAGCTAACAATATTCTGTTTTGCTTTATGACAGCACTTTATACTAACTTTTGATAATCCGGCTAACCTAGATACTTCAAACTATTGAGGAAATTACAAAACTTAATTTTATATGTTTCATGTAAGATGCCTGGTTAGATTTTAAGGAAAGATGATTTAAAAACTTTAAGAACATCTTCTACTGGATTAAATTTTAAAATCTTAGCCCATATCATTTAGTTATCTACACTATTATTATAAAAATTTTAAGTTTGTATGTTTGCATTAGATAAACTAAAATCCAATTTAGATGAATTTGGTATGAAGATAGTTTGATACCCTGGGAAGGACGTAGGATAGTTTTTATCCCGGAAATCATCCCTTAAGGGGGTGAAAACTGGGATGAGTTTATATGGGAAACAATTCGCTACTTATAAACGAAAGGGCTACAAATCAAAATTTTCTCAAGCAATGGGTATAAAACTAATCATACCTATGTATATATACTAATATATAGTCTGTCTATTTTATACTAACAGTAAAACTTTGTTTCGGATTTTTTCGCGGATTCATTTTGATTTTTGGTTCCCGACGTTTCGAATGCTTTACAGCAATCATGGTCACAGTAGAGGCTCTCAGTCTTGCTTGAAAGTTTTCTTTAAAATGTCAAATATTCGCGTATGTAAGAAAGTATTTCATTTAGTTACATTGAAATTAATACTAACCTATGTAATTTGACCAAAATGTGTAATGTAAAGCTTCTTGTTATTATAATCTTAGTCTAGAATAAAAGGCTACTTTTGACTCAATTGTATTCAATTTATAAGTATAACAAATATAAAGCCCATTTGAAAGATTAAATAGGGCCATATTTCCTCAAGTACATAAATTCAATTTAAAAGTGATTGTACTGCTTAAGGCGTCTGTAAAATATAAATAAAATCTAATTTATTTGCAAGGACACAATATTCGTTAGGCCGTTCCTATTGAAATGATCATCAATCGATGTCTATACGAGATTAAGTAATATATAACTAATTTGAAGAGAAATTTATATAGCACCTTTGTTTTACGATCCCCAAAATGGTCTGAGTTGGACTAATGTAGGCAAAACCCGTAAGAGGGTCACTAATTAATTGAGCTATACATCAACTTATCTTTCAAATGGGGAGTATAATCATAAAATTTGGTATACTGCTTTATCTTAAGCTCCAAGCAAGGGATAAGCAAATTTGCAAGGCTTAAGAAGCGAAATGTTCACGAATTTCTCAAGATCTAAACAACGAAATACTTACTTTGAGATTAAGGCTTTATAAATATTTTTGTTTTAAAGCAAATTTTGAAATGACAGTATTGTTGAAAATACTATTTAGATATTATACTAGAATAGCGACTCACCCTCGCTCGGGTTCGTCCGTACTTACGTTTCAAAGTTTAGTATAGATTTCTCAGAGATAAGATATTTTCCCGCAGTAAAAAGTATCCTATACGTTGACCCGGATAACCATGTATCATAATAAGAAATTTCATCGAAATCCCTCCAGTGGTTTTTCTGTGATTGCGGTCACAGACAGACAGACAAAAAATTCTAAAAACTATAGATTTGGTCTCTGTATCGATAATAATGTCTATTTCTATAAGATTTTGCAAAAAATATTTAATGTACAGATTCAGCTTAGTTACAATTTTATTATTATGTAGGTATATCTATACTATACATAATTTATCTATTTATCATCATTATAGATGATAAATGAGTGTTATTATGTGATGACCCGTTGGAAGTTGCTTAGTTTATCCAATTTCTCATACTATTATAACTAGATTGACATATAGTAATGTTTAGGGATTGGAAAATGCTGTTGCAGGATTAATTCCAGGTAAAACCGATATCTTATTTCTGAATCCATTAGTCTTTTATTCTCATATACATCACGTTCTTATAATAAAATAAAGAAAAAAATATTTAAAATAAATATAAAAATGGTTCGAAACTATCCAAGCAAGGGATAAGCTGCAATTATTATTAATTATTAACATCAAATCATTAAGTAGGTACTAATCGAAATCAATACAACTTTAAAATACAAAATAAAATCTCCAAAATTTAAGTTATAAATAATAATTAACTTTAAAAATAAAAACAATATGGTAATCAACTTTGACACAAATATTAGCAGGAGTGGGACGTTAAAAAGAGCCAAATACATACATAGAATACAATTTTTGTACAGTTGAGTTGTGGTTAAAAAGTCATTAATCCATGTTTTTACACCATAACTTTCATCAAAAGGCCTCTATATCGATAAAAATGTCTATTTCAATAAAATTTTTGATATGTATAGCTTAGAATAAGTAGGTAGTACATAAAGTATGGTATAAGTAGATGGTATGGTAGAACTAGCGAGCTTCCTTTAATATTTGTATCATTTGAACTGCGTTTTTAAAATATTCCTTTCAATATTATACCAAGATAAAAATCTTATTTGGAAACTGCTAATAAGTATTTTTTTACATTTTTAGGGTTCCTTAGTCAATAAGCAGTCCTTATAGTTTTGCCGTATCCGTTTGTCTGTCCACAGCTTAGCTCAGAAACTCTTAGTTACTAGAAAGCTGTAATTTGGCATGGATATACATATGTATTAGTCACGCCGACAAAGTGGCAAAATAAAATCTGGAAAAAGATTTTTTTAGTAGACAAGCCTGGTTTGATATAAAACTTTTTGGAATCTCTAATTATTGTATTGAGGTGTTATTTTTAACCGATAAAAAAGGAGATTCTCATAATATTTTTATATATTATATTATGACGAACGCATAACTTTTTATAGAGTAGTAAATGAAAACCCAGTTATTTTTTTAGTGTTGACATAGTAGTAGCGTAAAAATTTCTTCTTATAGCAGTCTTCTTCGTATTTAAATAAAATTTTCACTTAAGCCATTTAAGTTAATTTGATGGCATTTTTTTATGAAGTCTAATAAACTAAAAAACTCGCTTTTATTACTGAAATTAAAAATGAGGCTTTAAAAGCCAATTCTAGTATATATATATATATATATATATATATATAGGGCTTATCAAATCATACCAAATAAGCCCAAACGAAGAGTTCCACTATCCACCTTCTAGCCTCACCATTAGATTAGCTCACATCATGACTACATACACACATCCGAAATACAAACACTCGCAAAATTTCAATTCATTATAATAATTAGAAATAAGTAAAAAAGTGTAAGTAGATCTTTTAAAATTTCATGGTTTTTCCTGATTTTCTCAACAATACGCCAAATTATATGTATATATATATATATATATATATATATATATTATATATATATATATATATATGTATATATATATATATGAATAGAAATTGTGACAACAACAGGCAACTGTGGAACCACGTTGTAGTACAATTTAAAGCAAAAACGGACAAGTCCTCTCCTAGAAATCGGAGAACATACAAAAAAAATACAGACAAGCATAGAATCTTCTCCTTTTTGCAAGTCGGTTAAAAATAGCAGGCTTGAGAGTGACTGACATATTTCAAATAATACGTAAAACTAATTTCCGGCGAAATATTTATACGAATATTTTGTAGGCACTTTCTTTTTTCACATTTTTCCATCTTTTATCTAATATATAAATATCTCGTGTCAAGATGTTTGTGGTCGCAATCCTCCGATTTAATGATTTTTTTTTGCATACTTGATAGTTATAAGAATAGGTCGTAAAGTATTTTTCACCCTCCTACCCCCCCGCCCCATATTTTTTAAGTAACTATGAGCGAACCCGAGTGAAGCGAGGGTGAGTCGCTGTCTTTATAATATTTAAGTTCTCCTTCCAGCTATCAATAATTATTGTATTATTATTTCATCTATGCTACCCATTTGGTATCGAGGTTTGAATTACTTTTGATCCTAAATAATAGTATCTAGAACTATATATATTATATATGGATATTATTGAGATTTTACGTATGTAAAACTACTATTAATAAACAACAAATGTCGAATATTTGCTTGCTTTAATGCGCCATACATATGCATTATACATGGGCTCTACTCTCGTTTAGAAATTATTCTCCAACTACCTTACAATCAAAGGACCACTAAAAATGGAGTCGTGCAATCTTTATCTCGAGCTATGCATTATTTATCAATATCATTGTAAATTGAAAAGCTTCTGGTAAAGTGAACAGATAATATATATGTATTTAATATCATAAACTTTAAGCTCTAGTGCTTGATTTCATAAAATTAATTATATAATACCCTATCCAGGTTCAAAGAGTTTGTAAGGAGTTGTTATGAAAAGAGGTATTCTTGGGCAAAATATTAATAAGGTATTTTATTTACAAAATAAGCCAATATTACGTAATGAAATTTTATTAGATAGCTTTCGTAACCTAATATTTAATTTATATCCAGTTAATATTACATTCGTCGGAAGATCCGACGTAAATAGCTAAGGCTGTTTTATGTTTGGTTCTTTGAACAGCGATAAAATAGAAGTGGCTTAATCATCAACAAATTGATGATCTATAAAATACGTCACAGTCGAACATCACGTCAGTGCTCATTTGTTTAAAGCAATACTTGTTTTATTTTACAGTAAGTAGAGAACTCTATCTTCTATTATAAAAACAAAGTTTTATTTATAAGATTATTAAACTATAATATGTGTGTGTGTGTGTATATATGGACAAAATGATTTTTTAAGCGTATTTAAAGTAAAATGTGTATTTTGTATCAATAGAATTGACGTTTAAACGTCAAATAATTCTGTATTAAAAACTCTTTCAGTAAATTGGTCGTTTGAACAAATAAGCTGAGACGACGTATAAATAAAACATCGTAAAAGTGATAATAATATTTCATTTCAATCTTCTTCTTCTTCTCTCTACCCATTTCCCAATCACTTGGGGTCGGCGCAGTACATCTTCTGTTCTGCTGATAGGCAAAAGTTTTACGACCGGCCGCCTGCCTGACGTCAACCATCCTTGGGAAATATTTCATTTCAATATACTTGCATTATGCATTATTATAAAATAAATTAATATATTAAATTTTATTACACATTTATGAGCATTTGATAAGATAAAAATTATTTTATTGTCAGTATTCGCTCTACAATTTGTGACATTTCTGTGAAATTATTCTAAGGAGTAATGGATGAATTTTTTAAGTATCCATCAAGATCGTGTTTCCGACGCGAGCTCCTTTGTAGCTTTTCGATTAGAACTTTGTAATTTCGAATCAAAATGTAATCGATAAAAAGTGGTCTTTATTACAATGTAACTAGGGATCCTGATTGAAGCTTTGTTAGAAGATACTTCGACCATAACTTTTTTACACTATGCGGTTACGATATGATATAAAATTAAGACAATTTTATAGATTTTAAAGCAAAAAATCATGGCAGTTTATTTGCCTACTATAAAATAGAAGGCACTCCTATAAATAAACACTTAAGATTTTTTTATTCTAGGTAAATATGAAAGGTTTTTGGAAGAAACCTCTTGAAGAGATAAGTTATCCTTTGTCAACATTCTGTTACTTTATTTTGTATAACATATATTTTATGATAAATAAATAAATATTATAAACTAATGACTCTCCCTTGCTCCGTTTGGGTTCGTTCCTAGTTACGTTTTAACATTTTTTATAGATTTCTCAGATATGAGATATTTTCTCGCAGTATCCTATATGTTGACGCGGATAACCAGCTATCATCATACCAAATTTCATCAAAATCTGTAAAGTGGTTTTCTCGTGATGCGGTTACAGACAGACAGACAAACAAACAAAAAATCTAAAAACTATAGATTCGGCCTCTGTATCGATATTAATGACTATTTCAATAAGATCTTCTAAAAACATTTTAATATACAAATTCAACTTAGAATTTTATTATATGTACAGATAATGAACAAGAGAATTATGTTCTTAGTGTATAATTATTAAATATAATATTTTGCTAATATTAATAATAAATAGGGGGTTTCCGCAAGCTATGTATGTATGGAAGTTTATCTATAATATTTTAAGAAAAGACCGTAAGAAGCGTCTTGATTTTCCATTGGCTATAAGCTACGTGATGTCACACTAATTCCGAGATTTAGTTTAGAAACTTATATCTTGTTTTACTTTATAAGTGGGGCCCAGGTAGGCGACCAAGCTTCGCTCAGCGCACCCTTTTGTTCAATAAATTATCATCCATCGTCGATAGTGCAAGTATCACAAAAAAATACAAAATGGCGCTATATGAAATTGTCATTAATTAAAAAACACACACACACACACACATGTTTCTTTTAAAATCGATTGGTTAATCGACACGATCCTGAAGAGATGTAAATGACCTTCCTAATTGTGGAGTAATATTTATAATTTATTACAGAAGCACGCAGAATCTGTTTTGACCTGACCCGCGCATCGAACCCGGGACTGTATTAAAAAGTAGTAAAATGCATACATTATAATTGTCTGTATATGACAAATATAATTTCAAAATGAAATTTATATATTATGAATTAGGCAACAGTTGAAATGAATAAACATTAGAATTTTCGGTGGATTATAATACCTTTGTTTAATTATTCAAATTCTATGAAACGCGCGTAAATTTAATTGAACAATTTAGTTTTAGTTATAAATAGAATCAATGAATAGTTATGATGGAAAATTTTCTGTTGTATTTAGAATTAAGTTAAATGTACTGTGTCTTTAGATATAAATAAAATTGAAGTATCTTTTTCTATTTTATAAAATTACTAACAGAACCCGCGGCTTTGCTCGCGCTAAAACTACTAAAAAATCTCTAAAAAGGTAGTTTCATACAAACGGCAATTTAAACAACATTTTCCAAAAAATATTTAATGTACAGATTCGACTCAGAATTTTATTATATGTACAGATAACAAAATATGTTCGCGTAAATTTAAGAATATATGTGAAAATGAAAAATTCTTTCACACAAATATAAAATTTATTTATTACATACCATATAATATTCATCTCTCTTTTTATTCATAACACTGCTTATAACTTCCCTTCTATAAGTCGGTCAAAATATTGAATTATTTAATTTTAGATATTCTCAAGTCGTATGTTATAAGAAATCGTCTCTCAAACATGATTTGATAGATGCGCGACACTTAAGTACTGTATAAACATGGCATGGCGATGTGTCCTGCAATAGTAACATTGTTTACTCTAAATTGATTGATTGACCATTGATGAATTAATTTGATCTGGAACGTTTTGACTGAAATGCACCTTGGGATAGTCGCATATTAAGATGTGGTGCTATATAGGGAAGTTTATTGATTGAGATTGAAACACAATTTCGATTTAGTTATTATACATATTTATATAATCTATATTTAATATTATAATACGAGTAATATTATAAAGAGGTAAAGTTTGTGAGATTGTGAGTTTGTGACATTGTAGGGTGTAATCTCTGGATCTACAAAACCGATTTAGATGAAGTTTGGTAAGAAGATAGTTTGAGACCCTGGAAAGGACATAGGATACTTTTTATCCCAGAAATCATTCTTTAAGGTGGTGAAAATGGGGATGAAAGATATAACATATACCCAATATCCTCTTGACTATCCAATGCATCGTATGATGGAGCAGAGGGACATTAGTACGATACTTCGTTAGCTTTACATGCTGTCTGATGCATAGCACCTTGGAATCGAACCTAGGATCACCGAAACTGTAGCCCTGCATACTAGTAACAAACCAAAGGAGAGAGTTGTAAAAAATGTTATTGGAAAAACTAACAATAAATCTGGACAACGGATAACTTATCTCTAAGAGATTTCTACCAAAAACCTTATAAATGTAAGAAGATATAATTAATTAACAGTAAATATGACGTATTAATTAATATTGGTTCAAACCAAGCATATATAATTTAAAGTTAATAAAAATGATTTAAGTCAAAACAAAGTGTTATAAAAGTGTTTTAAGCGCTTGGGATACATTATTTCCAATAATATCTAGACAGATGAATTACTATATACATATTACCTATACGATATGATATTAACATACTGCATAGTGCACTCTCTTGAGAATGGCGTATAAGAATACATAATATATTCCTTACGTAATAAGTATAAAGTGACTCGACTGTATGTAATGCGTATTGTAATAGTTATAATAAGTCTATATTTTCATATTATGTCCTTGAACTTTAAACTTACTATTTACGGCTTTGTATTTAGTAGGCGTATAAGGAACTCTAAGTTTCAACTCGGTGATGTGTTAAAACCGAGGATGGTTTAAGCCTGCTTCATTGTAAGTTATGAAACCACTATTCTACGTGCCAACACCTAACTTGCTCGCATCGCTCGGGTGCTTCCTTAAATGCTTTTTAGTGGTTTATGTCTTACTCCAGGTTACAATCTATTTATGTTCTAAATTTCATCTAAATTTGTCCAGCCATTATAATATCAAGGAGTAATATAAATACACACAAACTTTCGTATTATTAATAGTAGATCAATTATTATGCCTATACATTTTTTTTTCTATATAAACCCCACGCGTGTTTCTATCAAGAATGTACTCGAAGTTATTTTTATATTGAAAAAGCTTGGAATTTATTGGATCGTAACACTGATAATCTATAAACCTATAAATAGGCAAAAACGAAACAGTTCAGTACATTTTTCGCTTCTGATTGTCAATCGTTTTTTTTTGTTAAGTAACTATTGATAAGTTTTAGTGCTTCCAATAAAAAATGATTACGGCCAAATTTTGATCACTGGACTGAATTTTTACAACCACTTTTGACCGATGATGATAATATAATATACTTACTAGAGAAAATGTAATATGTTAGCGGCCAAATATCCTACGACGATTCTAAGAGTACCGGAATAAGAAGTGGCCATCTTGTTTTTCCAGCTCATAAATTTTCTCGATGCAAAAAAAAAACATAACTATCAGCTGGATAAAAATAACAAATCATCAAACACTTTTTCGCATTTATAACATTAGTGAATTATGAATATCATATTTAAAAAATTATAGTTGGGTCATACTTATGATATAACAAAAGAAGTTTTATTGACGCAATACTTAAATTCGTTGTCCACAGGCAGTTGACAAAATATGTCAATATTTGACGGCATGTTTGGCTTAGTTTGTAGTGACCCTACTTGCTGTGCCAGCGGTCGCGGATTCGAGTCCCGCTGGAGGCATTTATTTGTGTGATGAGCACGAATGTTTGTACTCCAGTCATGGGTGTTTTCTGTTTATATATGTATGTATTTAAAGTTATATATGTGTAGGGTATCAACTATCTGGTATCCATAACACAAGCCTTTTAGCTTACCATAGAACTAGATGGTACTGTCTGTTAATGTGCTAACAAAAAATAATAGCAGTTCCGATTTCTTTCCGATTTCTTCTACAGGTAAATTAAAATTAAAAAATAAAAGTTACGCTGTAATTTTCCATACAAATATAAGTTATTTTTGCATACATAAAGTATCTTCATACCATATCAGTAAATTACTTCAATTTAATAGAAATATTGTAATTTATAATTGAACTTTATAAAAAAAAATTAGTCCCGCTAAGTTTCTTTCGCCAGTTCTTCTCAGGTCTGAGGCTTCTTCTTTCCGAACTGGTAGTAGACTCATGACGTTCAGTAAAAATTGTAATAATTTAATACTGAATAAAATAATTTGAATTTATCCTCAATATTTGATTATTTAGTCTAAATAGAATACTTTTAAGCAACACCTACGAAGCACTACCTAGAAGTTAGTGGACATAATAAACTTAACTATGATGTTTGATTTGATAACAGCGATTCTCAAGTACTCTACAAACATGTATCTTGCAATGTAATTGTTATTTATAATCAAATAGCTGTTGACTGTACCAATATTAACTCAATGTATGTGAAGACATAGTGATCAGATATGACCTAACTAGTTAGCTTTGAATACGTAATAATAGTTGTGATTTATATTAATTCATAAGAATTATAATATAAATAAATATATATATATATATATATATATATATTTATATATATAATAAAATTCTAACTAAGTCAAATCTGTACATTAAATATTTTTTGGGAAATCTAATTGAAATAGACATTATTATCGATACAGAGTCTGCGCATCACGAGAAAAGCACTGGACAGATTTTGATCAAATTTGGTATGATGATAGCTGGTTATCCGGGTCAACATATAGGCTACTTTTTACCGCGGGAAAATATGTCATCTCTGAGAAAAAATACAAAAACACAAAAACTGCAATGTAAGAGTATACTAATATGTAAAACCTAAGAATTAGGTTTTTGGTCATCTGAACGCGGGCGGAGCCGCGGGCAATGCTAGTATATGTATATAGAACAAACTCAATCTTATCCCATAAAAATACACCCGTACACACAAATTCACAATTGAAGAATTTTAATGTCTTCTCTATTATTACATTATAATTTGTTCTCATCTTTATATACATTATAAACATTTTTTTAACAATGTTAACAACTTCCGGTAGAGTTATTTGCATTTGATTTGATTTTCTTCGTATATTCGAGTAAGTACTATTCGTCAAATCGTTGTTTTGCTCGAGATATCTGAATGATGGGAAAAGTTTTCTTTCTAAATATTATGTTCAAGATGTAGGTAGAATTTCCGCTATTTTTTCGTTACAGGCGCTATTTCACGCACGAATTATAATACGTTACGTATTATGATGTATTTTTTTGCTTCACTACGGATATGTTCAAGGGGAAAGCTTACTTGGCTTATATGTTCTGACTTTGGGAGTGTTATATTTTAGTGTCGGTTAAATGAAGTGGAAAAAATGTATATTAATAACGATAAATATTGAAATGTATGCAATTCTCTCTACCTTATATAACATTTTCTGTAAATTATACATCTGCTGTTCTGTGAAAACTCTATCTTGAATCAGATTTTATGCATTTACGAGGTACTTTTTATATAATACATGTTTTATTAGTCCCGCCGCGGAGTTTCTTTCGCCAGTTCTTCTCAGGTTCAAGGCTTCCTCTTTCCTAACTGGCAGTAGACTCATTACGTTGAGTAAAAAATTGAAATAATTTAATGCTGTATAAAATATTTTGATATTTGAATATCCTATTTAGTTATAAAAAAAAAATAAGATGCATAAGTGTGCTTGCTTGTTACGTAGCAACTGATTGAAAGATTGAATTTTTTTATAGAATCAGTTAATCCGCGGACACGCCGGCGTGTCAGTTAACAATAGATTTCTTAGAATTTTAATTAATTTCTTAGAAAACCTGGCGATGTTAAGAGATTTTTACGTAGAAACAGTTTGAGAGTCGAACATCCGTACATACAACATAAGTGAATCATGATATATTCAATGGTGATAAGTATTTTCAACCGACTTCAAAAAGGAGGAGGTTCTCAATTCGACTGTATGTTTTTTTTTTTTTTTTTTTTTTTTTTTTTTTTTATGTTTGTTACCTCAGAACTCCGTCATTTATTAACCGATTTGGACAATTTTTGTTTTGTTTGAAAGGGTATACTTCCAGATTGGTCCCATTTAAATTTCAAAAAAAAATACCACCCCTAAGGGTGGAAAAACAACGAATGATGGATTTAACCTACTTCTAATTGTCATATTGACTTGAAACTTTGCAAGTATTTCTATTTCCGTTGATAGTACAGTGGTTCAGTGTTGTTAACCTGATCTGATGGCAAGGCCAGAAGGTGGTTAGGTGGAACTCTTCAACGGCTAATAGTAGATACTTTGAGTTTGGGCTTATTTTGTTTGATTTGACAAGCCTAACACGTTAGAATCCTTACTTTGCTACTACTGTCTACACTAAAAGGGAAAATAAAAACTTTTTAACAAAAAAATAAAAACCGACTTCAAACAAAGCACTAAAAAGTAAAAAATAACTGATTGGTAGTTTTCATTTACTATACATACCTAATCAAATATTTTCGAAGTCGGTGTGCTTTGGCTAAGTAATTAAAGCCTACCTATTAAATACATACCTAATCAAATATTTTCGAAATCGGTGCCAGCCCATACAAAGCAAAGCACACCGACTTCGAAAATATTTGATTAGGTATGTATAGTAAATGAAAACTACCAATCAGTTATTTTTTACTTTTTAGTGCTTTTGTTTGAAGTCGGTTTTTATTTTTTTGTTAAAAAGTTTTTATGTAATAGATATCTGTAATTGATTTGAAAACAATTATTTGTTTGAACGTGCTAATTTCCGAAAACACTCGTCAGACTTTAAAAATATTTATGCACTAGCATTGCCTGCGGCTCCGCCCGCGTTCCGATGACCAAAAACCAAATTCTTAGGTTTTACATATTATATACTCTTACATTGCAGTTTTTGGATTTTTTCTCAAAAATGAGGTATTTTCCCGTGGTAAAAAATATCCTATATGTTGACCCGGTTAACCAGCTATCATCATATCAAATTTCATCAAAATCTATCTAGTGGTTTTCTCGTGATGCGGTAACAGACAGACAGACAAAAATTCTAAAAACCATAGATTCGGACTCTGTATCGATAATATATTTCAATTAGATTTTCCAAAATTTTTAATGTACCGATTCGACTTAGTTACAATTTTATTATATGATATTATAAATTTATAGCCGTAGCGACTTATTATCACTTCATTCGATTACAGTGACTTTCTGTCGACTCAACAGTCAGTTTTTTTTTACTTCAATTGAATTTACAGTGCAACAAACTTAGCTGACCCGGTAACGACGTCGCTGTTGTTGAATTTAGTATTGCCGTTAAATAGAATTTCGACAGTTTTTACGGTAAAAATAATGACAGACCAAGTGCACAAGGAGCAAGCGAACTGTTGATTTGCTGTTTTAGTCATTATTATGGAACATGGTATAACAAGTAATAGTAAAAACATTTTTAATGAATTATATTTTAATGTTATATCCCTCAACGACCGCGGGCACACCAGTGTTACATTTAACAATGAATTTCTTAGAAATTTAATTAATTTCTTAGAAATTTACCTGGCGGAGTTAATTATGATCATATAGATAATTGTATGGGTAATTTAGAGGGTGGATTCCAAGAAAACATTTGACAACAAAATGTCATTTCAAAATGGCGACTTCTAGTTCCAGTTTTGGCCACCGTGTCAGATAAGTTTGTAGCACTATAATATGATTTCTGACAGTAAAAACATTTTTAACTGATTAAAAATAGCGCTCCGCGATAAAGTTTGCTCACAGATAGAATTTTCAGAATCAGATCAGTAGTTTCAGATGTTACCCTCATACAAACTTTAACCCCTTTTGTAATATTACTGTTGATTTATTGAGGAAAGCTGTACTCTAATGTCTCACTACGACCCTTAAAAGTCGATAATTACACGTGGATAAAAGCTAGTAAACATAATAAACTACAAATCAAATATATAAAGTGAAAATGTAATAGACTACTCTTAATTACTTATCCTTTACTATTAGTTCATTTACAAATGAGCAGAGTTCCATTCGAGATTCTAATTAAGCTTGACAGGACGGGATTTTAACGACTCACCATTTAATTAAAGTAACAGTAAGTGATCAGGGGTTATTTTTAGGGTTCCATTTCCAAAGAATAAACGGGACCCTATTATTATGACTCTGCTGTCCGTCCGTCTGTCACCAGGCTGTATCGCATGAACCGTGATAGTTAGACAGTTAAAATTTTCACAGATGATGTATTTCTGTTGCCGCTATAACAACAAATACTAAAAACAGAATAAAATAAATATTTAAGGCTCCCATACAACAAACGAGATTTATTTGCTCTTTTTACTCGATATTGGTAACGGCAACAGGTAGATGCTTGAAATATTCACATAATATTTAGTTATATATTCACTCTAAAAATAAATAATTAAATTAAAATAAAACAAATATTTAAGTATAGAATATTAGTTATATATTCACTTTAAAAATAAATAATTAAATTAAAATAAAACAAATATTTAAGTGGGGCTCCCATACACCAGACATGATTTTTTGCCGTTTTTATAGATAATGGTACGGAACCCTTCGTGCGCGAGTCCGACGCGCACTTGGCTGGTTTTTTAAAAAATACACGTAGTGATAAAATGTCAGAATGACGTAAACAACGAAATAAATTCATTCACGGACAATTTAATTCTGACTGACATACGACGCTTTCCAGCAGAGTGCACTGTGTCGCTAAAACTATGGCAGTTGACATTGTGATTCATTCAGTATAAGTAATAGAACTTGTATGCGTCCGTTACAATATTGGTGTTTAAACTGATTGAAACGTGTCAATGTTCAAAAAATGTCTTCAGGTTTAAATTGCTTGTAAATTTTTCGTTTGATATTACTTGCTTGGTTTTAAAAATGAAATTTATGTGTTCTGCTAGTATTTCTCTTGTTTCACTTCGCTCAAGTGCGTCCCTGATTACATATTAGTGTTTTTTGAGCGGAATCCTAATTCTTTTTCAAGAATAGAAGTAGCCTAAGTTACTCCTTATAATATAAGAAATCAATGCAACCGTTTCGGAGATTAGCGGGATCAAACTGATAGGTAGACAAAATTCTAAAAATTGTGTTTTTATTAATTGTAGGTACCGTATACTATGATTTCGTACACATTTAGTAAAAAGATTTTAATTTATCATTGCCAAATACATTAACGAGTAGAAATGAAAACATGTAGATAGGTTAAGTAAATATCTAAATATTTTTCTATTATTAATCGAACACTTATATAGGAACGCAAGTAACTTGTAGGTATTTAATAAGTTTTCAGCGCAGAATACATAGTGTCCATAGTCTAATATATTCATCGTAAGGTTATTGTTAACCGACTTCAAAAAGGAGGAGGTTTTCAATTCGATTGGTATATTTTTTTATGTATGTACCTACACCGATTACGCTGAGATTCATAATCCGATTTACGTGATTCTTCTTTAGTTTGATGCGGAATAGTTACCATTTGGTCCCATTAAAATTTTTTTTATGAAGATTTTTAATCATCAACGAAACAAGAAAGAAATGCTATTATTTAAAAATTATTTTTCCTCTACTCGGACTGGTTTTATAAATTACATAGCATAAAGAAAATTAACATTTACTTTGAAATGGAAAATTATTAAATATTTGTGGCAAACTGAATATTTTTTTAAATCGGCTTATTTATTTTATATGTGGGTATTATTATGTTTTTAGCGTATGAAGAACATTATTTGGCCTTATACTTCTTAAAAACACCCTTAATCTAAATTTAATTTCTCTTAGTATGCTGTTTTTCACATACTTTTATTATGTAAAAAACAAGGCAGGTTTCGACTTACGACCCCAGGTTGAAGAACGTGTAGAAGAGGTTAAGCGTTTGAAGGTTTTAGTTAAGGTTTAAATCCACGTATCCTAGTTTTTTTTTTAAACCGGAATAAGAGATCGTAAACATTTGTGAGGTCAACACTATATAATTTTGCTGACAAACGTCTTCTTGAGAAGAAGAAGAATGAAGAGATCGCTATTCAAACAATGAACCTTAAATACATATTGAATAGCTAAATAAAAAAAAAACATCTTAGCAGAAAGATTTATTTTATATTTTTACCCTACCCGGAACTCGATCCCACTACCTCATGAGCTACTTGATCTAGACTTATAACTAACTGTTTTTATGTATAGGTCCAATTTAGATTTTATATTCCAAATCGTAAAAAATGTGGCCTCTAAATTGTAATTCGTTTGCACTCTAGTTTAAACTGAGCTGTCGGAAATAACGCGAGTTGCGGCTTCAATATCGAATCGAAAGCAAAATGGTATTTTATACCATAAAATACTGATTCAACGCATGTGCTGTCTGTTCCGTCATTTTTACAAAAGGTGAAAGTTTATTGGTATTTGATATATAATATTTATTTAATACGTGTTTTTTTCGGTGTCGTACGTGTCTTACGGTGCCTATCAAGATATGCGTGTTCTTATATAAAAATTGTGATTATGAACTGAAGGATAATTAGAAATATCTCCTTATTAGCGTTTTTAAATTATAGCCTATGCGCTACTTCCGTGTTAAAGCTATAATACTGTAAAGTTTCATCAAAATCCGTTCAGTAGTTTTTGCTGGAAAGTACCTTTTCAAGAAAGAGAAATTCATACATCCTCACAATCTATCGCGTTTATAGTATTAGTAGTAATGTTTAATTGTACATACTCACTATATCTTAGTCTATAACATAAGAAAGCGTCTATACTGTATACGTTGTCTTAGGATTACAAAGCGTATTAATCATTTCAATATATATTTTTTTTGGTTAAAAAGTGTGGAATTTAGACATATTAACTCTTAGACTTTAAATTAGATATAACTTTGTTATAATAAAAATAAATTTACTTCAAAAATGTCTATACATCTATAGGTAAATAAATAAAATTGTAGTGTCTGTTTGTATTGTCAACAAAATAACTTTTTACTAAATTTATTAGAAAAAAAATCAATTTTCAAAATTGTCTATCTGTTCATCTGTCTGTCCATCTGTTTGTTCCGACTAATTTCCGAAACAGCTGGACTGGTTTTGACAGCACTTTGACTTGCAGATAGCTGATGTTATAAGGAGTAGCTTTTATTTTAGAAAAATTATAAGGGTTCTGCACAAAAAATAATTAAAAACGTATTAAATTGTGAACAAAATCGTAGCTAGCGACGCTTAAGTGGATAGTTTAACATATAAGGTTTTTTTTTATTATTTAAATTTAAACGTAATCTATATATATGCTTATAGAACTAGCATATGGAATGAAATGGATCTGGTATGTTGACGAATCATTAATTCATTGACCACATCATTTAAAATGATTTGCATATAGAGCCTCGTTCATATATAATTATCGATTTGAATATTCAGATTGAAGTTGGAGTTCTTGCTAGACTGGTTTTTCAATTTTATTTATCGACGGCCAAAATCAACAATTAATTATTTTTTTAAATAAATTGCTTAATCGAATATGTTATTAAATAAAAGACTTTCTTCTTACAAATTACCTGCTTATTACGTCTACACTAAAAATGGAAAAATAAAAACTTAAACAAAACCCACTTCCAAGCACTATAATGTAAAAAATAACTAAACGGGGGTTTTCATTGAGAATAGGTACCTAATCAGATATTTTCGAAGTCGGTGCCAGTCGACAATAGTTTAAGATATGAATATCTATATTTAGAGTTTATATATATTTATATATATATATATATATATATAGTATATATATATATATATAATATATATATATATATAATTAGAGTTTATATCTAATCACATTTACCTATTGGTAAGTATGATTAGGTATGAACTCTAATTATAGTTAAAATATTAAAAATCAATTTGTGATGTTTTTTACGTATCGAAATATATTAGATTTGCTTTGTATCGGCTGGCAGCGACTTTGAAAATATCTGATTAGGTATCTATTCTAAATGACGATAGCACTGTGGATGCCCTGTACACTGGCCGCGCTAATATTTCTCGGGAATACATCGACGAGAGCCGGAACAAACTTGTGTCTGAAGTCGAATCTTTGTTAACCAAAGTCTCGGATTGGGGTCGACTAAACTTAATCCAATTCAACCCCAAAAAGACACAAGTTTGCGCGTTAACCGCTAAAAAGTCGCCATTTATCGTAGCTCCTCAATTTGAGGACACTCCTCTGTCTGCCACAGCCAGTATCGGAATACTTGGCGTCGACATCTCGAGCAACGTCCAGTTCCGTAGTCAATTGGAAGGTAAGGCCAAATTGGCCTCAAAGAAGCTTGGTGTGCTCAGCAAGGCGAGACAGTACTTCACGTCGCGTCAGCGTCTTATTCTTTATAAGGCGCAAATTCGGCCCTACATGGAGTACTGTTCTCATCTTTGGGCGGGAGCTCCCCAGTACCAGCTATTTCCATTTGACCGCATTCAACGTAGGGCGGCTCGACTTATCGACGATCAAGATCTCTCTGATCGGCTTGATCCTTTAGCTCTGCGTAGAGATGTTGGATCACTCTGCATCTTCTACCGCATTTATCACGGGGAGTGTTCCGAGGAATTGTTCGGACTGATCCCGGCTGCTGAATTTCATCATCGGACATCGCGCCAAAATAGTAAATTCCATCCACACCACCTCGATGTCCAGCGTTCCACAACAATGCGATTTTTAAGGCATTTTCTGCCCCGCACAACCACTCTGTGGAACCAGCTATCGCCGGCGGTCTTTCCGAACCGCTACGACCTGGCCACCTTCAAGAAGAGAGCGTATTCCTTTCTTAAAGGCCGGCAACGCATCTGCAAGCCCTGCGGTGTTGCAGATGTCCATGGGCGGCGGTGATCACTTTCCATCAGGTGAGTCTCTTGCCCGTTTGCCCCCTTAGTCACATAAAAAAAAAAATTAAAACCCCCGTTTAGTTATTTTGTACATTTTAGTGCCTGGAAGTTGGTTTTTATTAACCGTTAATTTCATTAACGGTTAGAGTTGCGTAAGAACTTAGATAGCTTAAGATAACCCTAATGGCACACTAGCACTGCACTGTCTTTCTCCTGAGAGTATGGTATTTGATATTTGTTTTATGTTTTCACTAAATATGTATACCTATATGTCATTTTACATGTTTTAGCGTCAAATAAAAAAGGACTTTTAATATGAAAAAAGAAAAAGAAGAAAACGGGCAGAGAATTTTATTTCTGGGTGGATAAAAATTAAACCTTGTAAGTTATGACATCTATAAATATAATAATTGTAACTAAGCCGAATCTGTACCGTAAATATTTTTTGGAAAATCTTCTTGAAATGGACATAATTATCGATACAGAGGCCGAATCTATAGATTTTAGAATTTTTGTCTGTCTGTTACCGCATCACGGAAAAACCACTGGAGGGATTTAGATGAAATTTGGTATGATTGTAGCTGGTTATCCGGGTCATCATATAGTCAATATATAGGGCGGAGTCGCGAGCAATGCTAGTATGTATATAATTGTAATTTGAAGTATAATAATATTATATCATATCGCAACGGCTCTGTGAAATCCAATAAGGTATTTAAATAAACTATTATTCAAGCTCGTCATATTGGTTAACAGCTAAAATTAATAAACTGTAGGGCGCTATTTTCAATTCAATGTTCTTGATATTGGCTTCAAAGCGTGGCAGTTGAGCACAGATTACTTCGCCAATGTCTCGTAGAATGGAGAAGACACGAAGGAGATTGGTCGTTACAGGCGTTATTTAACATTTTGTGCACATAAATTGATAACTCAATTCGCGAACATACTTCATATTAGTTGCAAATACAATACACGAAAATACGACCGATATACGAAATACTTGAAAGTTCTTACAGGATAGCATTACTAGGGTCTTAGATAAGATTTTAGTTATAGATTTTAGTTTACAGTTGCATACGAATAGAAATTTAAAAAAATGTATGGAATTGACGTTTAGGGCTTATTCGCACTATAACGCCGATCACAGACTGTTCACGGTCTGATATCAGTCGGGTAAAGGACTTTTATACAAGAAACGTTGCTGGATATGATTCGAAAAAAACGTGATTCTTACAGATAATGTGAATGAATTTCGTTTTTCTTGTATAATATAAACAATAAATATATTTAACCAGAATGATAATGGGCTGAGACCGAATCGTGATCTGCACTATAGTGTGGATAGGGCCTTAATCTTTATGCTACAGAAGGATATTATGTTTGTAATTAATAATAGTTTTTATGACTATGTATTTTTTAAGTTTTCTATTTCACTTTTTATAATAATCATCTTATTGATGCCACCTGTTTCAATTATGTAGTTTATTAAGAACAGAAAAACAAAATTTGAATAGTAGTAATACCAGTAAAAGTCCCAACAACGAAAGATTTTTTAGAGGTTATTAATTTTCGCTAGTTGGCAGACATACCGGTACTGTATCAAACGTCCAGTACTAAATTTTACATTCAGCCATTTTCATTTAAACTACGGAACCCCAAACGTGCATTCATATTGAATGCTAACGAACTTTTAACATCGGCTTTGCATGTTTATGCATGTTTTTAAACTGTCCGCGGTACAAGCAGAATGGTTTATTTTATCCCGCATTACAAAATGTTGCATTTAAAAGCACAATTTATCTGATTACTTAATTTGCTACAACGTTATTATCTCGCTCGTTTGACTGACAAATTTATGTGCATGAAAATATTCCGGGAAATCGTTTTGTTCGGACTTTATAAACGAAACTTAGTAGCTATGTATTACGTTATATTATTAACTATTTTTACGAAGTCACAGGTAAAAAAGGTATTTTGTCTTTATTTTAAGTTTTGTATAAGATACTAGCGACTCACCCTCGCTCCGCTCGGGTTCGTCCCTGCTTACGTTTTAATGTTTAGTATAGACTAGCATTGCCCGCGGCCCCGCCCGCGTTCAGATGACCAAAAACCAAATTCTTAGGTTTTACATATTAGTATACTCTTACATTCCCGTTTTTGTATTTTTATCAGAAATGAAACATTTTCCCGCGGTAAAAAGTATCCTATATGTTGACCCGGCTAACCAGCTATCATCATACCAAATTTTATCAAAATCCCTCCAGTGGTTTTTCCGTGATGCGGTAACAGACAGACAGACAGACAAAATTTTTAAAAAGATTAGATTTGGCCTCCGTTTATAATAAAGTCTATTTCAATAAGATTTTCCAAAAAAATATTTTATTTACATATTCGGCTTAGTTACGATTTTATTATACGTATAGATTATGGGTATAACTTGTGAGTTATCTTCTTTTCCTATGTAGCCTATGTATTGCTCCAGGTCATAGTCTGACTGTGTACTAAACATATAAAATCCAGTCATTTTGACGAGTATTAAGAAGTAAAATCTTGGCTAATTGATTGAAATCAAGATGTTATTTTGATATTTAATTTTTAAAAACTGTAGAGAATATTTTTGGTTGTTTGTTCGAACATCCTAATCTTCTGTTCATTTTTTTTTGGGTTAGGTTAAATTACCTATAGGCTATATTATAATGGTAATAATATAATAAAGTTAAACATTATGTTACAAAAATTAACTAGATTCTCTTAGACGTGCAAGTTTCCTCACAATGTTTTCTTTTACCTTAAGACAAAAGGTGATTACCACATATCACATGATGTTGAAAATGATTCGCATTTGATAATACCGGAGCCTCACTCTTCACTCAAGCGCGCTACCACGGTGCTAATACTGCCTTTTATACAGTGTACCTACAAGTAGCTTCTATCAAACATTGATAAAAACCATAGAAGCAATAACTAAAACAACCATTATATCAAATGTAACGATTATATTTATAAAAGGTCCCACAAGGAGTCGCAGCCGTTTAGTAAGTAAAAAGTTTTGAAACACGTTTTCATTCAAGTTTGATCGCGATAGCCGCGTACCGCCACTTTGAAACTGTTATAGAAGTTTGAAAACGCTGAGTTTTCTGTTCACCTGGGATTATTAGGGTTGTCAAATATTTGTTTAAGTTGAATAAAATATTTATATACACAAAAGTTATATAAATTAGTTTATCAACCTATTAAAATGTAACATTTTTTTTATACATATTTATCATATCCAAGAGCTTCTATTCACCAAGTGAAAAGAAAGCGGAAATCTGATTCTGTCAAACGTCTGGAAACTTTATAGATTGGCTGGTGGAAATTCTTTAGGAAAAAATTGGCATGTGCAATACAAATAAATAAACATCCAGTATGAAAGTATCTTTTTATTTATTATAATATATAGTGAAGCTATCGACTAGCCCTCACTTCACAGTCTTCACATTGCCAAAAACCTCATAAAACTTCTATCCTCGGTTCTGGAAACCTTTTCCATTTCCAGGGATAAAAACTATGTCACTTTTAATTCGAATCCTCGTCTGCCACTATAAGGTCTTCATAAATCGATTGATGCGTTACAGGAAATCCCTTGAATCAGCCTTTTTAGAAGTTAGCTAGTATATATTGAACATTTTAAATACACGACAAATTGATAAATAAATATATTTTTATTAGTCCCTATATTTTTGGTAATGAGAAAATTACTATTTTATCTAGAAATTTTGTTTATTTAACAAAAAAATCTGGATCATGAATATTAAACGTTATTATTTCTTAAAATTATTAATATTGTATCGATCAACTTGAAAATGGTAATAGTCACTTTAAAGCTAAAACCATATTTCCTTTGTAACAAGGTACCGATTGGTCATAGACGAATGACCGAAATGAAACATGAACGGCAATTATTTTGTATTATTGCCTAACAAAATGTCTAATAGTTTACTTTGGTTGGACATTTAGGTACAATTTTTTGAATCGTTTTTTTTTTCTCCAAACTTTTGTCACCTGAACAAAAATTATATAAGGACTATTTCATTTACTTCATTTTTTAACCTTTTGAGCTTAATTTTAAAAGTATGTGAAAATAAAATAGCATAATATTAAGACCAATACGTGTATATTACGACTCACGTATTATTTTACGAAAATGTGTGTAAAATATTTGAATGCAATGAAAAACTATGGATTAATAAGCTGGACGTCAATACTTATCAGTCTGTTAATGGAATTATAGCTTCCAAATGGATGGACCAATTTTAATGCAGCTTTCAGTTTCACTGATATATCATTAATCAAGTACCGAAAGTATTAAAGATAAATTGAATTTTCTATGGAAACATAAAATTCTATTTTTATTTCTTAAGAAATATTTTATAATCTTAAGACATTGTTGTCTTAGTTCAAGGCTTTTTTAAATTCATATTTTAAAGCAAATCTATCCCACGGGAACCGTACACTTTTCCGGAATAAAAGTAGCCTCAGTGCTATTCTAGACTATAATCTATCTCTGTGCCAAATTTCTTCCAGATCCGTTCAACCGTTCGTTCTAGCGTGATTAACGAACATCCAAACATCCACCTAAACTTTCATTCATTCATTCACAAATTTCATTTATAATATTAGTAAGAAGTAAGTTTATTGTATTACATATTAAAAGAGTAGATTTTTATTTGATGAATCTGCCAACCCGTCTCCACTTATATTTGGTACAAATCGAAATTCTCAAGAAAGCGCAATGGTAATTAGAGTTAAGAGACTTCTGGGTTTTACTTAACCTTTGTAATCTCATGTAAGCTTTGAGTTTAAAAAGATATGACAAAAAAAATCACTAAAAGGTAAATATTGTATGTCTATCTATGCAGATAAATAAAATTGAAGTGTTTGTTTGTAATGTCAAAATAACAGCGCTTTACTAAATGCATATGAAATTATATACGGTACGTATAAGAAAAACACAATTTTAAATTTTTTTGTTTCTCTGTTTGTTTGTTCCGGATAATCTTTGAAACGGCTGGACTGATTTTGACGGGACTTTCACTGGAAGATAGCTGATGTTATAAGGAATAACTTAGGCTACTTTTATTTTAGAAAAAAGTAATCTATACTAGCGACTTACCCACGCTTCGCTCGGGTGCGTCCCTGGTTATGTTTTAATTTTTTTGAGCGGAACCCTAATCTTTTTTTTTATTTGTATAGATTATATATATTTTTTTAATTTAATAGTAATAAGATTTCAAAGTTCGAGTTAATCGTCTTCTTTTACTTCTATCTACATTTAATTGTAATGTTGAATTTAAATATATATTTAATTGTGGTATTGAAAATTAGTAATGTAAAATCCGGATGCAAAAATTTTATACCATGCACTAGATAAGAAACCAGGATGTGCTTAGTGGAACTCTTTAATGGTTAAGTAAAATCTTCAATTTTGAGCTTATTCGATTTATTTTGGCGATTTAAACGTTACGGTTGGACAAAATCGTTATATATTTTTAAATGTGATTAGTAATTTTTCAAGCAAACATCGATTTTATATAATAAAATTATCTTATTTTTATATGATATTTTAATTATAGTTATTTGCATCTGAGAGATGATGTGCGTAAGTTATTAAAAGGTTACTTTAAATACATACTATTAACTAGCGGCTCACCCTCGCTCTGCTCGGGTTCGTCCCTAGATACGTTTTAACGGTTAGTATAGATTCCTTAGAGATGGTATATATTCCTGCAGTAAAAAATATCATATATGTTGACCCGGATAACCAGCTGTCACCATACCAAATTTCATCGTTTTCATGATTCCAGACAGACAGACAAAAATTCTAAAAACTATAAATTCGGCCTCTGTATCTATAATAATGACTATTTCAATAAGATTTTTCAAAAAAATATTTAATGTACAGATATGAATAAGTTAGAATTTTATTATATGTATTTTGTACAAAAAAATAAACATGGGCATTATTCAGAAATAACTGTTTGAATAGTACAGTAATATTCCGTAATAACTTAAAATTCCCACAATGGATATTTGAAATATCAACCATTTCGTCGATAACTAGACTGGCTGATGTATTGCCTGCCTTTTGATCGGCCGAGTGGAACTGCAGTCGAATCAGATGCTATTATTGTCGCCTTTTGACATTGTTTGATTTCAATCATTACTAAAATTGAAGGAGAATTGATTGTTAGAATATTTATCTTAATATTATTTCTTATGATTACCAACAGTACGTAGTATATATGTATTAACAAACTTTATAGATTGTATTTTTTTCTATAATAGCGACTTATATAAAAAATAATCATCTAAAAAGAAATTAAAAAATATTTATGATGTAAGAAATATATATTGACAATAAATATATTAAACTAGCAGAACACGCGGCTTTGCTGGCGCTAAAACTACAAAAAAAAAATCTAAAAAGTGTGTTTCATAAAAACTTTCATCCCCTATTTAACCCCCTTGGGAGTTGAATTTTGAAAAATTCTTCCTTAGTGAATGCCTTCATCATATGAGGAATACGTGTGCGAAATTTCAATTTTCTAGCCTTAAGGGTTTGACCTATGCGTTGATACACCAGTCAATCACTTTTGCCTATTATATTAATATATAGAAGGTAGATAAAATATCGATAACATGATCATCCTATATTAATTAATATTAAATTATTTATTACTAAAATTAAAGTTAATACTTAATTTCATAATTGAATAGAATTAAACACATAATATATGACAGTAACATAAACTTACACTTAAAGCCACTTCCAGTATTCTTATTCGGAGTTCTAACCGGTAAAATAGTTTGTTCTACCCGCAATATATATATTTTTTATTGTAAGTATTAGTCCCTCAACGACCGCGGACACGCTTTTACTACACGGCACTGGTTTTACAGTTAACAATAGATTTCTTAGAAATTTTATTAATTTCTTAGAAATTTACCTGGAGGTGATTGCCTGTTAATAATGTTACCTACGTAAAAGTAATGTTTCTTAGAAAGTAAATTGTGTTCTTTTCTTTTCTGTGAGAAATAAATAAACCGTGAACCTCAATAGCAAATAATAATTTAGATTAAAAGAATAATTGAGATCAATAGAAAATTTTCTAATTTTTTAATATTAGAATATTCTTTGTTTTAATTCAATTCGATTTTCTTGTTAATGACTTCAAAGCGTGCCAGTTGAGCATAAATTATTTTGATAATATCACGTCTGAAGAATGGAGAAAACGTATTCTTTGTTTATACATTGAAGAGGCCGGCAGTGCGTCCAGTTATCATTTGAAGTTTTTTTTTATGTCAAGACATTAACACACAACACCATCTAGTTTCATGGCTACGAGGCTTGTGTTATGGATACCAGATAGTTGATACACTACACATATATAACTTTAAATACATACATATTATAAATATAAACATCCATGACTGGAGTACAAACATTCGTGCTCATCACACAAATGAATGCCCCCCAGCTGGACTCGAACCCGCGACCGCTGGCGGAGCAAGTAGGGTCATTACAAACTGAGCCAAACGTGTCGTCGAAGTTCAGAGTTAGCCAATATCGAGAAGAAATACGAAAAGAAGAAAAGTGAAGTGAAGTGATAGTGTAAGTGAAGTGAGTGGTGAAAATATAAGTACGCAGAGACTAGATTGAACCAAAATTGTGGATGTACCGCGAGTGTGCGTAAAGGGTATAAAGAGACTCTAGTTAAGCTAATATGATATAACACCTTGGACTTGCTTTAAATAACTGCTTGCTTGCTAACAATATCTACATCTATTATATGTTTAGTAAAATGTAGGTAATCTCGTTCTTAACACCCTTGTGGCATGATTTTCCCTATTTTCTTCTAATCAATCCCTTTAAAAACAATAAGAATATATAAAGAAACAAATTTTTTACATAATATCATATAGTTGAAAGTTTCATTAACTTACATCTCTATTTATTTATGTACCTTGTACATATACATACGAGTACTTATTATTTATATATAATCTATACAGATAATTAAAATTGAAGTGTCTGTTTGTAATGTCAAAATAACAGCTTTTTACTAAATGCATATGGAATTATAGACGGTATTTATAAGAAAAACACAACTTTTAAAATTTTGTCTGTCTGTTTGTTCCGGCTAATCTCCGGCCTGGCCCGTTTTTGACGGGACTTTCACTATCAAGTAGTTGATGTTATAAGGAGTAACTTAGACTACTTTTATTTCAGTAAAAGAATTAGGGTTGCGCTCAAAAAAATTAAAGTGTAAACACAGGGAAGAACCCGAGCGAAGCGAGGGTGAGTCGCTAGTATGAAATGTCTTAAGAACTAATAACGGTATATTTTGATGAAAACAACATATACACTATAGCTATAAGTATAATATAACAGTATTAAACCGTAATTTATTTCAGCCGTAATCCAAGCAAGTTACGAATTAAATTTTCTATGAACTCATCATCGTTTACTTCATGTGCACGGCATATTGTTTAGATTACTTCAAACAGCGGAATCGGCTTACTGTTGAAATTAGTAAGCAGCGTATATTAAAATTTTCAAAGTAAATAGTTATATGATATATTATAAATTAAGTATTAATAAATTTTGGCGAAGTAGGTAATCTGTGCTTAACTGGCTCGCTTGGAGGCCATTAACAAGAAAATTGAATTGAATTGGTTATTATTAATTAATTCATTTATTCATATATATGATAAAATATATATCTAATAAAATTCAATATTTTTTTTGGAAAATCTTATTGAAATAGTCATTATTATCGATACAGAGGCCGAATCTATAGTTTTCAACATTTTTGTCTGTCTGTCTAGGAATGCATCACGAGAAAACCAATGGACAGATTATGATGAAACTTAGTATGATGATACCTGTATACTTTTTACTATGGAAAAATATCTCATCTCTGAGATGACGAACCCGAGCGGAGCGAGGGTAAATAGTTATATGTATATAGGTAATTTTATAACATGTATATTAAAAAATATTTCTTTCATCCGATGTATAAATAAGTCTGATATTACTGATTTCACGATGAGGGATAGGGAAAGTTTAAAACTTATGTAATATACATGTAGGAATAAATCTTACTAAAAGTTTGACTTATCAAAAGTTGACTAGTTTTTCCTCGGTATTTACGAGTGAATTCTTTTAAAACTTGGCAAGGTCCGTCCGACATATTCACGGTATATTGAAAAGTTTGCGACATTGTATATTACTATACGTTAGTTAAATACTGAGTAGTTTTGGACCAGTGTATTTGATCTAAACTTTACGTCATATGTAAAATGGACGTAAAATTTCCATATGAATATTAAATTTGCATACGTCTTTTCATTTAGATACCGTGTGGTTTTATTGACACTAAAATTGTATCGAATGTCATGGGTTCGATTCTCGCGAAGTGTTTTAGGTTTACAGATGTTTGCTTTTATGCTTACAAAAATTAACGTAACGTAAGAATTCAAAAGTATTACGAGTTACGGTAGTGAAATGTTTCCTACAATAGAAATATACTAGAAAAGTAATTAGCTATGCACATAATATTTAATAACAATTTTATCATCGAATTACGACAGAAGTTATTGACGAAGATATAATATAGGTACTATAAAAAAGCGAAAATAATAAGTTTATTTAAGAACTAGCGGCTCACCTTCGCTTCGCTCGGGTTCGTCCCTAGCTTGCTTCCCAACACAAACTTTCATCCCCATTTTCACCCCCTTAAGGAATTATTTCCGGGATAAAAAGTATCCTGTCTATCTTCTTACCAAATTTCATCTAAATCGGTTCAGTAGATCTAGAGATTACCCCCTACAACGTCACAAGCTCACAAACTTTAACTCTTTATAATATTAGTATAGATGTCATACTTTTTTACTATTTTCCTTCAGTAATATACAGACAGACCAAGTGAGAGGGAAAGATTGAAATAGAGAAAGAAGTCCTCTCCTTTTTTCAGGTTCTAATGCTTTTTTATTTGAACCGGATAATATCTACGAGTACATAATATTATATTACTATAATCAATACATACTTTCGTGTCATGCGGGAAATGACTACGAGTAATACTGTTTTAATTTAAAATATACATAAAATGAAACTGGAGTTAACTTATCGCATGTGGTACGCCACGTGGCTTGTGGTAGCTTATTCAATTTTTATGGCTGTATCCACACGTTTTGAGCTATCTGCTATGAACATTTTATAATATATGTACTAGCGTTTACGTTTTAACGTTTAGCTCAGAGATGAGATATATTCCCACAGTAAAAAGTATCCGAAATGTTAACCCGGATAACCAGCTATCATCATACCAAATTTCATCAAAATCTGTCGAGTAGATTTTTCGTGATGCGGTCACCGACAGACAGACAAAAAAATCTAAAAACTATAGATTTAGCCTGTGTATCAATATAGGTATAATATATCATATAACTTAAGTAACTTTAATAAACATACCTACACACTTTTTTTATTGATAAAATATTAGCTACTAAGCAAAAAAAAAACTCTGTGAGTTACAGTAAAAAATTTCACTGAAAGTTACCGTATTGTTAGTGACAGAGATATTATACTAGCAGCTCACCTTCGCTTCACTCGGTTCGTTCCCAGGTACATTTTAACGGTTTACTACCCGTTAAAACGTACCTGGAATAGGTAAGGTATATGTTATATATACATAGGTATAACGAGTTTTTGTGAGTTGTATTATAACGTGTTTTCTCGAGGGAATGATTCCAACTATGTCCACACAAAAAATCACGCCATTCCATCACTCTGTTTCGACGACGTGAAAGAAAGACAAACAAACAAACACACTTTCACACATTTATAATATTAAATTATGGATAGGTATCTTTCTCTCAAATTCACAAACTGTATTGTTTGTAATATTAGTTTGTAATGTAATTTTTTATCTTAATTTTCAGAAGAAGACAGGCTAAAAACAACCCTTTCCTACCTTTGAGTAAAGGATTAGAAATTAGTTATTAATTTTCCAGGGGTTAACCTACTACAGGTCGAGGCGATTACTCTTTAAATAAGATGCACGAGTAAGGTATTACATGAAAAATTTACCTTTAAAATTCTAGGGATATTTTTAATTATTATTTTACAAGCTGTGCAGAGTTTTTTCGCAAATTATTTTTTTTTGGGTTTTCATCTAATTTTGCTTTAGCCGGTTTTGGGGCAAATGTTTTAATATCTCAAAAAAAAACAGGTAAATAATGAGATAATTTTTATTTTTTTGTAACGTTATGATTTTTAACCTCCGACGCAAACAGAGTAATAATTGAGGTTATTACACATTAGCGACTCACCCTCGCTTCGCTCGGGTTCGTCCCTAGGTACATTTTACCGGTTAGTATGAAATAGAAATCTTTGAATTTCTCGGCTTTTCTGTACTATAATATGCATGTATTATACATATAAACCTTTCTCTTGAATCACTCTATCTATTAAAAAAACCGCATTAAAATCCGTTGCGTAGTTTTAAAGACATAAGCAGACATAGGGACAGACAGACAGCGGGCAGCGACTTTGTTTTATGCTATGTAATGATTTACATGTAGAAAACTTCTCAGAAAATATTTATTTACTTAGCAACTATGAACTCGTAGTATTTTTTATATGTTAAGATCTGATACTTTAGTTTGAAGACCACGTATATAGCTACGCTGTATTGACTAATCCGAAATAATTTTATACATATTTTGTTGGCTTGGCGATTTGTTTTTAACATACTTTATTAGTTTTATTTATATCTCAAATGTTGGCAGACGATTTTAACCTACTTCTCATCGACGTATCGATTTTAAACTTTATATGTAAAATCCTAACAGCAATTCAATTATTTATGATAATCTTCAAGGGCTATCTATATATTAAAATAGGTATTTTTTATATAGAGGTAATTATGAGATTGGACACTTCCTTATTAATGCATACGCTAGTGGACTATAAATAAAGTTTAGAAAAGCACATGTAAAATATTTTGTAAGTTTATATTTGCACAATATTTCATGTGTCATATTTATATTTGCAGGCACTTTTAGTATAACAGATTTCCCATCATGTTATAGTGTTTTATAACTTTTGAAGATCGAGATGCTCGCTGCGCCCCGCCACTTGTAAACTGTCGGAAAACTAAATACTAACTTCCCAGTCCACTTGGCTGATTAGGGTTAGCACTTAAGCTAGTGGTTTCTTTCATTAATTTTTATCTACCCATGCTAAGTAAATGTAGTGATTATTAAAATTTTCTGAATAATATATAAGCCAAAAAACTACTCATATTTTGTAACTTTGTTTACTTTAGTAAAAGATATACAAAACGTGTTCCTGATAGATTAATTAACATCTTTTATTCTAGTAGTTTTAATAGGCTTTTATTTTATTCTTTTTCCTTACCGAAATAAAGGAAGGATTTGCTATTTTAAAATTTCGTTACAGTTTAACGTTTCGTTACAGTTTTTTTTCTCATGTCTCTTAATAAAATAATAATCTTCGAGTAAAATATCTCGTAAGTAATAGATATTTTACTCGAAGATTTTTGATATTATACCGCTAGGTGTGATATTTGATAGCTAGGTGTCATATGAAAGGCTGAGCAATGATACAGCAAATGAAAAATAATAGGGTTGACACTAAATTGTAATTGAGGGTTGAAAAAATGAATGTACAATGTACATAAACGTGTGTACATCTTAACAATAAGATAAACTTTTTTTATATATATTATACTTTAAGTTTACCGAGTCATATAATTGTACTTAATTCGTAAATGTCATGTTAAAACTCTCTTTATTAAATATAAATTAAAAATGAAAATATATAAAAATAATAAAAATATAATGTTAATTACAAAAATTGATAAATTTTGATTCTATGATCATCATTATAGGGCCTTATTTATATGGTAATATATTGTGTTAAATAATATTACAGTAATATGATTACAATAATATTTGGATTTAAAAAACATGACAGTACGCAGTAACAGTAATAGGATGGTAAATGCAGAGTGGTCTATTTTGCACAATTAGAGTTTAGCCTAACAGGGTTGTACAAACGAAGATTTTTAAATTATCTATGAAATATATACATATAATACTAGCGACTCACCCTCGCTTTGCTTGGGTTCGTCCCTAGATTGTTTCCTCATACAAACTTCCATTCCCATTTTCACCCGCTTAAGGAATGATTTCCGGGATAAAAAGTACTCTATGTCCTTCCCAGGGTATCAAACTATCTTCTTACCAAATATCATCTAAATAGGTTCAGAAGTTTCGGAGTTTCTTTCGGAGCAGCTTTGTACAGAACAAAAAAAAAACAAAAAAAAATTTCTCTTTATAATATTAGTATAGGTTTACTATATTTTTCAACTTTTTTTGAATAAGTAAATCATATTTTTTCTAGTTATACAAACGTATTAAGTTTAAATGTAATATTCCAATGGCTAAAGTTAATAATAATTAATTTCGACCATTTTAGGACTTAACAACACTTTTCGAATAATAATTGCTCTAAATTATTTTAAGTTCTTAATGAAATTCCTAGTAACAAATGTGTTTCTAATTATTTATCGTCTTTAATAAATAAACTTGTAAAAACCATAGTAAATATAATGAATCCATCCTTATAAAATATTATATATATAAACAGTTCAATACCATTTTCTCAGCCGACTTTCTTTTCTTTCTGGTTTCCTAGCTATTGAAGAGCTTAAGTGTTATCAATATTTTTATTGGAAAGAGATTCTTTTTCTTATATAGATAGGTAAATTCTAATGATATTATCTTTTGATTATAGTCCCATTTCGCTAGACGAATAGTCTAGTCTATACATAATATAATAAAATTGTAACGAAGCTGAATCTGTACATTAAATATTTTTTGGGAAATCTTATTGGCCGAAACTATAGTTCTTAGATTTTTTTCTATCTGTCTGTTTCCGCATCACAGAAAAATCAGTGGAGGAATTTTGATGAAATTTGGTTTGTTGATAGCTGGTTCTCCGGGTCTACATAATATAGAATACTTTTTACCGCGGGAAAATATCTCATTTCTGAGAAAAAATACAAAAACTGTAATCTAAGAGTATACTAATATGTAAAACCTAAGATTTTTGGTCATCCGAACGCGGGCGGAGTCGCGGGCAATACTAGTAAATTATAAAAATATGTAAAAATGTCTGCATTCGACTAAAAGTTTTTCGGTTGTAAATCGATTATAAATTAAATTTAACTGTTCGAATATTGAAATTGTAACCAAATAAGTACTTACAATCATTGTCTAAATTACATAAATCATAAGCGAAATATGAGTAGGAGCTTATTATTAATACCATAGAGCTTTCCCATTGTATTGGACAAATCATATGTGATTTAATGATAGGTATCGAATGCTGTCAACAATATTCTGTTAAACGCAATATCTGATATGATAACTAACGTGACAGCTTGCTTTGCACATCACTAGCGTAAATGATTTATTAGTTACAGTAAAAACGGTGTGTATTCTGTTTCTACATAAGGTTTATGTTGTGTACATATATTAATTTCGAATATCCTATACTAGTGTTGTGAAGCTAAGAAAGTTGTGTTTATTTGTTTTTCGTTTGAATATTTTTTTTAGATATTATTATATTGTATTGATTTAGAACGGTTATAGAGTAAAGACTATTATACTTTCCGCAATGGTCGGTCTAATGAAAGTAAATTAAATGATTTCTCCATCTTTTGCACAATACGGAATATGCGTGTTTTTTTATACAATAGCTTACATCGTTATATAACTTGAAAAAATATCCAGCTTCAAAAAAAACTAAAATATAGTATGTTTTTTTTAAATATCATACAGGTACGGATTACGGATACTTTAAACGCCACCATTTTGGTACGCTTGGCATGACGTCATAGTCTATGACAGCGTTGCAATCAACGAATGAACGGGGCTAGATCGTTAGTAACAATAGCAAACACCAAACAACAGGACTCTGTTATTATAAACTTTGAAGTCACATTCGGTCTGACCAATGGCATTACGTTTCATCTACTTTGAATTTCCCACCTATTTTTGCAATTTTTAATTATTATTTTCGGAATTAAAAAAGAAATCACATTAAAAATATTGACATAGACGTAATTCATAAATAATAAAGATTATAAAAAAAATCACTTTTATTTATATCAGTCGCTTATTCCCTATTATAGAGGAACGAACTCAAATAATTTTCTGCAAAGGGATAGTATATAAGCAGGATAGTGATAGGTTTATCCTGGTTTTTGTGGAATATTACTGTATCACTCGAGGCGTGTAGGTGTAACTCGATTTCCGACCGTTTGTATGAAGATCGAATACTGTAACATTACCGTGACCACGCACATTCGAGTGGATAAGGTATATGAAGTGCACTGAACCACGTTCGCGGTGCTAGAGTGAGGCGAGAGACATTTAACAGATTAAATATATTATGAATTTGCCCTACTTTTTTCATTAAAAATAAATAAGTATTTAATTTTTAGTGATATCGATTGTCGAAAGTCAGCTTGTCTAAGTAAGCTATAATAGTATAATATGAGTTATTTATTTCTAAGTCCTCGATAGATACTTTCGTTATATTAAGATTAATAAAGATCAGATGAGAAAGACGTAATTATAATTAAACTGTATACAAGATTTGATAAAATAAGATTATAATGACACCCCTATCACACAGGTAAGGAGCAGAGTCCTCAGAAAGCAAAGGGGTAATTAAAGTTAAGAAAGCTTTAGTTCCGCGTCGATTTGTTCACTCCGTTTATACTTACACCCTTTGTGTAAATAATAGATGGCTATGACTAAGTTTTGATTAATTAACATAATTTATTTTATCATTTTTCAATATTAGAATTACGTATGAATAAAATAACAATTCAGTCAGTGCAATTGGATATTATTTGCTTAAAAATCACTCTAGGACTGCTCTTGAATTTCGATAATTTTTTATGTTAAGCTTTTCAGTAGTATAATTAGATAGAAGTAATGGGATTCAAATCTAAAAAGCAAAAATACCTTACAAATCAAAAATGCACCTAATTTTTTATCAGCAAAATATAGCCATACATTTTTCATACATGTAAGATGTAGCTATAAATTAAAATTTGATGGACATTGTGACGTATGAATGATGTTTTTTACTCGACTAAAGTTGACCGAAATGTTATGTTTGGAATTTTTCGTCTCGTTCACAGATTTTAGTGACCGTTTGAAAAAGTTTTATGCATCGTTCATTATTTTTCAATATTTTTTTTATTTAGTGTATTTAGCCGCATTATCAACAGATACTAAAAATAGTATATTTACTTCTTTCCTTCCGGTGTTTAAGTTCTGAACAACTTAGGCTTCTCATTTTAAAACTTTTAAGGCTGTAAGAAGCTTTAAAATGACTATATATTAATAATATATATCTAGTATATAAAAATCTCGTGTCAGGGTATTTGTGGTCGCACTCCTTCGAAACGGCTCGACCGATTTTAATGATTTTTTTTATATATTTGGTAGGTACGAACATAGGACTTAAAGTAATTTTCGCCTTCCTACCCCCACCCCCACCCCCCACTTTTTATAAAAATATATAGCAACGAATCCGACCGAAGCGATGGTGAGTCGCTGTATAACATAAAACCAAACAGTTCTTTGTAGATTGAACGCAGGGATAGCCGCGGGTTCTGCTACTTATATAGTATATTATTTCATTACTATTAAAGTTAAATTCACAAGCTTTTTAACCCAATTAGATACAAAGGCTTTAATCAGTAAAACAAATTACTTACCAACGAAGATAACAATGCAAAGTATAAAGTTACATAAAATCTTACCAGAAAAGATAACCCCGACACTTCTAACTGTTGAATCAAAATTTAATCATAAAATTAACTAAAGATTACCTTGCAATGTGTAGAAAATTCGTGAAATTATGTGACAACGAATAATTGCTGGAGCAAAATGAAGCCATGTAACAAAGGCACCATGTGTGGCGGAAAGCGAAATTTGTTTACGTACGTAGGAGTTTGGAATTAAAATTTAATATTAACACTTTGATGTTAATGTTTTCGGTTTTGGTTAGATATTGGTTTGTTTGCATAATATATGTGGTGTTGTTTCATCATAAGACGATATCCGATTGTATATATCAGTTAAATTATTTAGTTTTCCTTTAATTAACGCTGTAATAGTAATATCCTTGTGTACATCTCAAGCTTTATTTACTTCACTACTCTGATTAAACCATGGAATTGATATTTTTGGCGCTTTACATATGAAAAATGACAATTTTATCGCGTGCAAATCCATAGGCAGATACTAACTATAAATATACAAGAATGAAAATAAAATATAAAATTTAAATTAGAAAAGGATAAAAAATAATTCAATATGTTACAAGAATTGCGAATATATCTTAAACAAAGGCTGAAATTAATTAAAGACTTGAAGTCACATCTCTCTCGCGGGAGTAAAGTATAAATGAGAGCAAAGAAAAATGCATACTTTTATATTACAACTGGGAGCGCGGTTTCTTTTATTTCTATATGTAAAATATATTTAACTGGCTTCTTAATTACTTGATAAAAATGAATAATATTATGTTTATACATACTCGTAGGTATAATACTAGCGACGCACCCTCGCTGCGCTCGGGTTCATCTCTAGGTACGTTTATCGGTTAGTATGAAATAGACTAGCAATTAACACATAAATATCTCATATTCAGTATAAGCAACACCTGGGATTTAAGTTCTCTAAGCAAGCGTGTTACCAACAAGTTATCACTATTTACTCATTGCACTTATTTTGATGATCATTTCTCGAAAAAATAAATCAACGCTAAATTAATTAATAACGAATTAAAATAAAATATTTTATCGAGTAAGTTAAGTAAATGAATGAAAAATAAACATTTTAAGTAAACTTTTGATTTTGACTGACCCTCACTCTGTTTTTAAATTTTAGTATAGATTTCTCAGAGATGAGATATTTCCCGCAGTAAAAAGTATTCTATATCTGTACCCGGATAACCAGATATCATTATACCAAATTTCATCAAAATCTGTTCAGTGGTTTTCGCGTGATACGTTCACAGACAGACAGACATGCAGAGAGATAGACAGATAAAAAATCTAAAACCTATATACTCGGCCTCTGTATCGATAATAATGACTGTTTCAATAAGATTTTCCAAAAAATATTGAATGTATCTACAGATTCAACTCAGAGAACAACAATTTTATTATATGTATAGATTTATTTTTGCTTATAATTTTACGTAATAATATGAATTTAAGATACTATTATATTAAGTTTTGGTTTATATTTAAATAATACTAAAGTTAATATTGGACTGGAAAACTTAATTAAAACATTAAGGACTGTGAGTGTTTATGAGTCTCTTGTGTAGAATTATATCCTTGAGCATTCCACATCTTGCACTATAATAAATAGATGAAATTTCCTTATTGGTCGCATGTTTACTGTATATATGGAAAAATAATTTAGAATTACAGAAACGACTTTAAAAATACTTTTGTATGTTAAATTATGTTATCTATACTAATATTATAAAGAGGTAAAGTTTGTGAGTTTGTGACGTTGTAGGGGGTAATCTCCAGATCTACTGAACCGATTTAGATGTTTGGCAAGAAAATAGTTTGAGACTCTGGGAAAAGGATATAGGATAATTTTTATCCCGGAAATCATCCCTTAAGGGGGCGAAAATGGGGATAAAAGTTTGTAATGGGTAGCAAGCTAGGGACGAATCAGAGCTAAGCGAGGGTGAGTCGCTAGTAGTCAATATATAGTTACATAGTTTAACATTTTATATTAATGTGAATAATTACATATTATAAGTGCTTGAAAACTAGTTGCAAATACAAAAATGATAGATGATGAAATGCTAATTTCACGTGGTTGACATATCATTCCCATATTTTTTAGTTTAAGCTCCTTTAACTATAATATGGGTTGGAGAAAATCCTCTCATCTAAAAGGTCAGAATCAAACAAACCACTTTTAGCCAATTTTATTAGTACTTTTAACAATCAATGTAATCAAATTTGAAAATACGATTATATTAAATTTGAAAATACGATAATTAATTTTATTCACGTTTTGACCTTGTCCTTGTTTTCCTTTATTCATTTGAAATAGTGACGTAATTGTAAGAAAAAGAAAATCCAGCGTTATCGCCCCCTCGAGATTAACTAAATTAACGGGAGTTACGTGACTGTGGATAACGGTATGTCCACACTATTACACTGGCCAGTGTAGATACAGTGTAAACAATGTTAAAATTTGTAATTTTATTATTTAATAAAACTATTTTGTTTAAATAGTTATTTGTTACAAAGATTTAATTTGCTCTTATTGTGTTTTTTTTTGTTTATTGAAACAAATTTATTTCTAACTTGTGACAGCCTCGCTTCATTAGGGTGCTTCGATATGTGCTTAACTGCAGCTTATGTTTATTTCATAACGTAATCTATGTGTGCCCTAAATTCCATCCAAAGTCGTCCAGCCGTTTCAACGTAAATAAATAAATAATAATAAATATGTTGGAACATTAACACACAGCACCATCTAGTTCCATGGTAAGCTACGAGGCTTGTGTTATGGATACCAGATAGTTAATACACTACATATATATAAGTTTAAATACATACATATTATAAAAATAAACATCCATGACTGGAGTACAAACATTCGTGCTCATCACACAAATTAATGCCCCCAGCGGGATTCGAACCCGCAACCGCTGGCATAGCAAGTAGGGTTACTGCACACTGAGCCAAACGTGTCATGAAAGAATATTTTTCAGTGTATAATTATTTCTTATTGCTTACAGATGTAAAGAAAAAAATCTATGCTTATGTTACTAATTGCCATTAGCAATAAGCTGATCTATTTGCTTACGAGCTCTTGACCCTTTTAATACCAAAACCGATCTAATGCTACTTGGTCTATCAAGTGGTTCCTATTCGATAGCTCTGTCTATATCACTCGGTAGAACACGTACTTGTCATTTAGATAGGTAGGGCAGTGCTAGCTCAGTAGCAACGCGTTCGCTTGGAAAGCCCAAACAAGTGTCAAGCGAGTTCAAATCCCAGGTCTAGCAACTTTGATGATTCGTGTGAGAATTCGTGGTCAAAATTAGGCCAAAATTAAGGGAAAGCATTGAATAGAATTTAGTTACTATCTATGTATTAAAATAAAAAAAAAACGTTTTACCTTTTTTTATTTATAACATACATATATTAGCTCATCAATATTAGGTACTAAAAAAAATCGGTTTACAAAAAGTGGAGAGAAATGTGATGAACTGTTCTTCTTTGCCTATTATAATCTTCAATCATTTGCACTGTGTAGTATAGCTACTTGAAAGTGATATGGTGCTATAAATTTCCATGTTTTCTAACATTCTTAATTTTCAGTGTACATAGTTCTTGCTAACGACAAGTAAGACCATGTCGTACTCACGACCTAGAAAATAAATTAATAATTGACATATATTAATAACTTTTAAGAAAAATTAGCACTTGAAGAGCAAATGTCATTCAATCGAAAAGAATTTACAAGAGTATTTATCTCTACATCATATATAGCTGTATATAGTAGGTTATGGATTCGAATTTTGTTTGTACATTGGCCTAATGATAATTTCTTGCAATATGAATGCTAGCCGATAAGTACTAATAATATGCTAATGAGATGTATCGGAGATACTCGTATCTGAGGTTGCATGTAATATATGATAATTAATATAGTTTAATTATCTCATTTTACCGACGAATTTCCTTCGTGTCTTCTTCATTCTACGTGACATTGACGAAGTAATCTATACTCAACTGACACGCTTTGAAGCCATTGACAAGAAAATTGAATTTAATGTAATAAATGCCCACTTATAAGATAAAGCGCACTTGAGCCAATTAGTAACGTGGCATATCTCTTCATCTTCTTCTAGCTTCTATCACTGGGATGATACAACTGGGTATACTGGGTTATATAACAACACAACTAACTATACTTAAATCCACTTGTTTTCATTTCGAACTTAGTAGGGTGTCAAAGTTAGACGATTAGCACAATATGTCTCGAAAGAATTTTTATTACCAATCTATAATTATTTTCAGCCGATTTTATTACATAGCATTCATTTTTGTGAATCGATTTGTTTTATACGGAATGTTCAAACATACTTTACCTTTGTAAACGTATTGAGAGTTATCGGAGTATGATTCAAAGATAACAAGCAGCAGGGTTTCTGAGATCTGTGGACCAAGAGCTTGCTTTATTATTATTGATGTATTTTCTTTAGCCAAATATATTAAATGTATTCTCACGTATATTCGCTTATTTATGCATACTATTTATTGTTTAAAATGAAATTTTCCATTTAAATGATTGCAACAAGTTTCATTAAAATCAATCCAGTCATTTTCGATGGACAGACATACATAAATAATTATAAGAATTGATAATTTTCCTTCTAATAATACGTTCTAAATTTATGCCCGAACAAAAATAATAAAAAAATACTAAATATTATACTTTGGATCTAACATCTAAGGATCATGCCATTGTTAGTTTAGAAGAATTATTATTGAGTCACAATATACATTATACATACGTAAATTGTAAATGTGTGATGTTTAAAAAATTAAAATATGAATCTTATCATAACTATTTTTTACCTTGCCATAATAAAACCGATGGCCTTCTGGTAATTAATGTCACCTTGATACCATAAATTTTCATACGCTGATTCTGTGATTCCACCACTCTATTCAAATTTAAGTTAATGAAAACACATTGCATACATATATATTACAGAAATACTACTAATTGACTAAAACTAGTTATAATTACAGTTTTAAAATTACAATATATATATATATATATATATATATATATATATATTATATATATATATATATATAGTTTTAAAAATACAAAAAAAAACCTCGACCATCTTGGACCGATTTTTATCAAACATAGCTAAGAACGCTCCCGACTAATTCACCTTTCAAACAAAAAAATAAATAAAATCGGTTCATCCGTTCGGGAGCTACGGTGCCACAGACAGACACACAGCCACGTCAAAATTTTAACACCCCGTCGTTTTTACGTCGGGGGCTAAAAATAGTTTTGTCTAGAATTACTGTCAAAATAATTTGATCAACCTGAGACAAACACATCAAATCTAGTGCTAACAACTTTTATTATAATAAAATATGTAACTTCAAAAAGATAAATTATAAAAAATCTACGAATGTAAAATTTTTGCCAAGTACGAGTAGTACTTGTGTACTGTTCTTTACCGCGATACTGATACATTTGTGTCACTCTATTGCCAATATTATGGACCTTATGTTTAATAGTCGAAGACTTTCTTGGCGTCTCTAAGTTTTTATTTCTTATTGTTTGTAGTTTGATGTATTATCATTAATAGTTTTATATTTGTATGTTTTATTGCTTTGCAAATAAAAGAAACTTTAAATAACGAGAACGGAACAGAAAGTGCTAGGTTATTAAATAAATGATTTTCGCTTATGACTAAAAATCTATAAAAACAGTTTTTTTTGTATTAAATATATACATTATATGCTCCACTAGCAGTACTCGCAGTTTAATTTCCGATCACTACCAAATTTTACAGAATCACCCGCTGGTCTAATCTAAAGATTGCCTGAAAATTTCATCAAAGTCGCTCCAGCCGTTTTGGAATCGATTTATATATAGTTAGATTATATTTTTATTTGAAAAGAATATTTTAAAACCATAAATACCTCTTCTTTTAGCAACTGACTGTAATGACAAAGTATGAAAATGAGTGTTATGAGAACTAACACGGCAACAATGTTATTGGCTAATTCAAGGACGTCATCGGCTATCTATAAATACAAAAATAACTTTAGATTATAAAGTAAATGATTTATTTTTTTAACTTAATTCATTTACTTACAGTTATGACGAAAGCGAATGAACAGTTTATAATTGTGGCAAATAATAAATGTATAAAGAATAATTTGTTGAAGATGTCGTTCGTTAGTTTGGTTAATCTAAAAACAGAATATTTGATTAAATGGAAATTGTTAACCAAAGATATAAATATATTATTTTAATAAGGAAAATTGCTGCTCTAACATGCGATTTATGATTTTCACACGTATTGAGGAACTATGAAATTAAGAACGATGCATATCTAGGAACTCAATATAAATACTTATATTATCTATTATCTACTTCTTATTCAAAAGCACTTGTAATAAGTTTAATTGAATAAAGTTACTTTCATTTGTGTAAAAAATGTATCGACTTTGAATTTTGCTATATTATTATTTTTTTTTAAATTGACAGAACTCTTTTATATATGAACCGATTAAAATAAATCAAACACTAAATATTAAGTTAAGCTTATCAAAATACATTCGTGAAAACCGCACCCAAATCGGTTAAGTCATTTCTGAGATTACAATACAATAAGAAACAATAGTTTTTCTCAAATATATTCTATATACAGACGGCGATCAGCTACAATTTTATTTTACATAATAATGTTATCATCTATACTAATATTATAAAGAGGTAAAGTTTGTGAGTTTGTGAGATTGAGAGTTTGTGACGTTGTAGGGTATATTCTCTGGATCTACTGAACTGATTTAGATGAAATTTGGTAAGAAGATAGTTTGATACACTGGGAAGGATATCTTCTAGAGGCTACGTTCATATAATATTTTATATGACGAGTTCAATTAACAATCGGTGAACTGATGGCTTATGATGGCCTTCTCTAATTTTCTTTTGTACTGTTATTTATCATGCTCTATTACTAACCTATATATAACGCTAAATATTTGCCTATTTATAAAAACTACTGTACGTTTCTAATAGTTACCCTATAAGTTTTTGATGATTATTTATTAAGTTTTCTATTGTAAGTTTAGGTCCATGAGCTGTATTTTGCGTCAATCCTATGTTATTTGTTCTAGGAACAATATGTTTGAAATCTTCTTGAAGTATAGAAAATTCAGTGCTAAGATGAGCGCAAATGGTGACTATCAAAAATTCTATTCCACAATACATAAAACTAAAGCCTGTAACTAAAACACTTTATTATAATACGAATTTATTGTTACATAACATATTATAAGTAAAAAGAACTTACTTGAATAAATCTGAAACAGATATGAAATTATATATTGAAGCCAATTTTCTTTATAATCAAAGAAATAAACTGACCCAAAAGGAAGTAACAGCTCCCCATCTTGATGAAGGATGAATTTTTGAAATAAAGCCACAAATAATGGTGTCAACATGATCTGCCATATACCCATAGAACAGCACCAGTAGAATACTTAAAATACAAACAAGAAACGTTAATTTCAAGTTATTAAGAACTCGCGACTCACCCTCACTTTGCTCGGGTTCATCCCCAGGTGGCTTCCCCATACAAACTTTCGTCCCCATTTTCACCCTCTTAAGAGATGATATCTGGGATAAAAACTATACTATGTCCTTCCCAGGGTCTCAAACTATCTTCTTACCAAATTTCATTTAAATCAGTTCCTTAGTTTCAGAGCTTATTCGGTACAAACAAACAAATCTTTCTCCTTTATAATATTACTATAGATAAATAATCCACGAATCTCACTCATGTATAAATTCTTACACAAAGCATAAAAACCTATGAGTACTGATACACCATATCTACCACCTCAAATTCTATTTAAATAACGTTTTTTTGTTCGAGTTAGGTATTTGGACCAAAAAAAAGATATATTCCATAACGGACTGTGAATGGAAACCCACTTACTGTACCTTAAACATTTCATACAAAGTACTTTTGTAAAAAATCAAATAATTTTACCAAATATAGAAATATATTTACCTGATTGGCCAACGTTAAGCGTCTTTAGAAAACGTTTTTTCTTTTCATTCTGTACGTCAGTGAGATTGGAAGTTCTCCACATAATCCCGAGGCTTATAATCAAATGTTCAATGCTTCTTTTATGATAAATGATAATAGCGATTTTTAAAAAACCTGAAATAAACATTCCATTTACTGATTGTAAGCGAGTGTTTAGAGTAGAGTAATAGACGAAATTGCTTTAAATGACATAATAGGTATATACACAAGCAGCAGCCTATCAGCAGTATGGAAGATGTACTGTGCCGATCCCAAGTGATTGGGAAATGGGCAGGGAGATGATGAGGTATAGGTATACACAACTAAAATTAGACGCGATAACATATTTGAAAGGAATTCAACCAGTTCAAAGAACTTTTAAAATTCTTCCTTTCAGATAAAATTTTATGTCAACGTACATCAGATAATGATTGATACTAGCGACTCACCCTCGCTTCGCTCGGTTTTGTCCCTAGGTAATTCTTTAAATTGACATAATTTTTTTTATTTATGAACCGAATGAAATAAAAACAAATACTAAATGTTTGGTGAAGCTAACCAAAATACATAGTAAAAACCGCACTTAAATCGGTTAAGACATTTCTGAGATTAGCGCGCATAAATGCGCAGACAAGACAAGACAAACAGACAAAAATTCTAAAAAATCATTGTTTTGGATTCTATTGCGTTAATAAGGACCTCCAATAATAGTATTTCTCAAATATCTTCCATGTACAGACAGTGATCACTTACAATTTTATTATATGTATAGATGTACTAAAAAGATTGCCTTTATACATTTGAGCACGTTAAAAGTGCATTTAAGCTATATCATATATGATTCTATGTTCAGTCACTTAAATCAAAAGTGGGCTTTAACATCACATAAATTTAATTCTAGTACTTAGTAAAAGAATCTATTTAGTATTTCTTAAAATCTAAGTTAAGTTAATGATGCTTAAATAATTTCGAATTAAGCGAAAAATATTAATATTTAATAATACAATAATATTATAATATTAATAAAAACAGCTAAATAACATGAACATATATATATATATATATATATATATATATATATATATATATATATATATATATATATATAAATATTTGTAGGATCGTAACCTAACTTACCTTCAATTGTGAACAAGTAAACCGATACCATGAAAGCCAGGTCGGAAATTTTTACCTGACACGAAAATATTTGTACTATATAAATTGAAATGGAGATAAATTGAATAAATAAGCAGAAGTTTCGTATAAAGAAACGCAAATATTTCTGTAAAAAAGGGACATGATTGTCAAAGAAATTAAAATCATTTTTTTGTATTAAAGAAAAACACAAGAAGTATGATTTGGTAAATTCATCCGGAAAATCTGTTATTTTAACCATTTTGCAAAGCATTTATTGTTCAGAATAATGTGAGGTATACTAACGCTTATTCTTTAGAAATTCGCAATATATGTTACAGTTTTTGGAGATCCGCTTTGGTAATACGTGGTTCAAACACTTTAACTGGATTAGAAAAAAAAGTTTAGTTATATTTATTATACAAATTTATTATGTAAACCGAAATCAGATATTTAATAAATAGTATTAACTTTGCGTAGTTTTTGCCACGTTTATTCAATGTTAGACAGCATCATCTTACTGTTCCTACATCATAATATATTGTTCCAAAACGAACCGGTATTTCAGAAATGAACGCATTCAAACAAATAAATAAGGACATTTTAAATAAAACTATGTTTTTGGATTATTTCGCGGATTTATTTTGATTTTTGGTTCCCGACGTTCCGAATGCTTTACGGCAATCATTGTCACGGGAAAGACTAAAGTTTTAGACGTCTCAAAGGCTTTATATACTGGCTACTACCATCATCGTGGGATCCTGTAATAAACATAATAAAAAATAATGTAATCCGAAAAGATAATTATTTGAAATGTCAAATATTCGCGTAAAACTAAGAAAGTATTAAACGAATAAGGAAACAAATTCTTGGCTTAATATTTCTAATATAGATTATTTTCATTTTAGACGACAATCATGCTTGATTATAAAATCACAAAGTAATTACTTGTACACTGAAGCATTAAATTGAATCAAATCTGCTAATTAAGACCAATTTGAAAATTCTATTTCAATAGTATGTAGTAGGTACCATCTGTAAAAAACTACGAGAACCCATTTAGGAAGATATTATTTTTCAGTTTTTCATTTGCACTGTTCAATAATAAAATAAAAGTTAGTATTATATTACCATTGTCGGTGTTTCATACTACAATATATTTTTTAATAGTAGATTACAAACCACTGTCGCCTTTGTGAATAACATAAAATAGATAACTAAGGCGTTGTATTAGATAAATAATTAAAGTAAAGGTTTCAAATGTTACGTAGTAATGTTTGTAGATTTTGCAGTTAATTTTTACTTGTATGTATAATTTTTTAATAATTACCAAGAAATATTGATAGACTAGCCTAGACAAAAACAAACAAATCTATCCCACGGGAACCGTACATTTTTCCGGAACAAAAAGTAGCCTATTTGTCATTATGATGTATGAACTATATTATTGTAAGGTTTCATTAAAATCCAATCAGTAGTTTTTGTGTACTAAGCTGTATAAGTTACTATATTTTTTTAACTATCCCACGGAAAATATTTAATTTTTCGGGATGAAAAGTATCTATAATGTTGATCGCGGATATAAGGTACCAACATCCAAAATTTCATTTAAATAGGTCCAACAGTTTCGGAGATTAACCTGTACAAACAGACAGAAAAACAAAAAATTGAAAAAAAAAAACTGGATTTGTTCTATTTCTCTTTTAGCATTTTTTCTATGTACAGACATTCGACCTTTAGATATATATGTATAGATAAGATAATAAGTAGGAAAATTATTAGAATATATTTGATCGAGCTACATTTTTACCAAGTTCCTTTCGTCTATGTGATATCGGACGCTTTGTATCTTTTTTTGAAACATACTATAATCTCAGCTATCTCTTTTGATTTTAAAATAAAAATATATTCCACGTTAAAATAGACAATATACTTAAAATGAAATACATAAATAATAAAAGCTCATAATTTAAGTTGCAAAATACTGGAGTACGTTTGTATTTGCTTATAAACTTAAATTAACTTCGGCTCCATACAGTAAATATAAATATATAAGGACATTGACACACAGCACCATCTAGTTCCATGGTAAGCTACGAGGCTTGTGTTATGGATACCAGATAGTTGACACAATACACATATTATATAATTTTAAATTACAAATTATAAATATAAACACCTATAGCTGGAGTACAAGCATTCGTACTCACCATACAAATGAATGCCCCCAGCGGGACTCAAACCCGCGACCGTCGGCACAGCAAGTAGTGTCACGACAAACTGATCCATATACAATGAAAAAAAAGACTTCCATAAACAATTTTTTGAGAAATATTTTTAGCAAAATATAACAAAACATTAGATTTGAGCTTCAAAGATTCTTAAGCATTAAATTTTAAAATGGAACTACGTATCCAGCGTTAAGGCAAAGGAAGCATGCCCGAGCAAAATGTTAAGTGACACCTACTCCTTGAGTCTTCATCGTCTTACCTTTTCAATTATTTAAGAAATATTTCTCTAGCATTTTGGATAATACAATTTTAATGATTAAGCTTTTAGTCAGCTTCATTTTGTTGGAATAATATCCTTGGTTCCATATTTAGTTTCCTTTCAGTATGACAAAGACCATGTTTTTTCTTATGTAAAAATAATTTTTAACTTAGAATCTGCTTTAAAAAAATGTCTATATGTATAAGCTATCTCTGTTACAATTTTTAACCTGATCTATTAAGTCATTGCAGCGGAAACAAGAAACAAATACTCGCTCTCAATTTTTGTATTTTAATATTAGTGTGGTTGTTTTTCATATTATAAGGACTAGCGACTCACCCTCGCTGCGTTTGTCCCTAGGTACGTTTTAACGGTTAGTATGAAATAGAAATATTTGAATTTCTCGGTTATTCTATACTATAACATGCATGTATTATACATATAAACTTTCATCTTGAATCACTCTATCTATTAAAAAACCGCATCAAAATCCGTTGCGTAGTTTTAAAGATCTAAGCATACATAGGGACAGACAGACAGCGGGAAGCGACTTTGTTTAATACTATGTAGTGATATTAATTTTTATTTGCATTCCAGAAAAATAGCAGTTTTTGACTTACCTTTTTTTTCTATACGTAATAAGTAACTTTATTAAAGAAATCTAATGGTGAAATATATATGTTCATACAAGTTTAGGTCTTGGGAATAAGGAGTTCATCAATCCAGCCGGACGCGAATCCAAGACTGTACCGCGCGTGTTGCTCGAGACGCTTCTCTGACAGCATAGTAGACTGTTAGAGCAACCCCAGTCTTAGTTGGGTTCTACCTTGGCAGGTCAGCCGTTGGAGTGCCGTGGTTGAGTGCGTAAGCTATCCTCGTTCCGATGGGTTTAGTGGGTCGTACTGGATTTTCTAACCGGTGAGTCCCATATAACCATGTGTAAGTATCCAGGCGGTATGCATAAATTCATTTCCGTTTCCCTTAAAATGCAAGTGACATTTTGATATGACCTGATTACACGTGCATTTAAAATTCTGTTATCAAGCTCTTTCATCTGAGATTCTTTACAAAGGTTCCTCGGAGGTTTGATTTTTTTCATTCACAATGAAGTACAAAAGAAATGCCGATTAAATATTTTAATCTTAAGTGTTTTCTGTAAGCATCAAAATTATGTTCGCTTTGATTTAAGCATATAATATAATACCAGTGACGTCACGTTTTAACGTTTAGTATACATTTCTCATAGATGAGATATTTTTCCCCAGTAAAAAGTTGACCCGGATAACCAGCTATCATCATACCAAATTTCATCAAAATCTGTGTAGTGGTTTTCTCGTGATGTGTTCGCAGACAAACTAAAATTTTAAAAACTATAGAGATTCGGCCTCTGTATCGATAATAATAACTATTTCAATAAAATTTTCCAAAAAAATAAATAATTTAAAGTAGAGATTCGACTCAGAATTTTATTATACATATGTATTATATTAATATTTTTAAGTTAAATATATGTATTTGATTAAATATTATTACACAATTGCTTTTGAATTCGATCAATCAATAAGTTAAAAAGTAATTACTATACATAAATTATATTTTTATACCATGAAGCTTATAGGTATAGAATAAAATGATACATTTTTTATTAATTAATAAAAAATATTCTAAGTCTAAGTGACGGTATTTAAGAACTTTATCGATTTTAATTAATAAAATAACCCTTTTTAGAATATCCCGTACACTTTATCCCTGTAATAGAAATTATAGTGGTAGTAATATAACACTGATATCAATGTTAGGTATCGATATTAATCTATACTATTAATATTATAGAGGCAGAGTTTGTTTGTTTGAACGCGCTAATCTCAGGAACTACTATTCCGTTTTGAAAAAATCTTTTTGCATTAGATAGCTCGTTTATTGGGGAAGTATATATATATATATATATATATATATATATATCTTTTTTCAAAAAAATTGTTAAATATTTTTCTTAATAACGCGCTCTCAGAGAAAAAGAGGTAATGTTAGTATTGTAAGTAGTTAAATTAGATAATTAACTTGCAAACACACAGCTTACAAGTATAAGCAAAAAAGAATCATATTACGTAATAGAAATTACATAGTTGCATTCAAATTAAGTTAAAACAGGACTTGTGTGCTTTAAAGATCCTCGCAACCTAAGTTAGCTTCATGCGATTATCCTTACACAATAAACACTTGCTACAGCAACTTACGTTCTTTAGTATAGAGTTACGCGCACTTTAGACTATATTGAAAGGAATCTGGTCAGTTATTTTTTAAGTACATCGTTGGCACATTTTTTACCCGACTGCGCGACGCAATTGAGGGTAATGTGTCTATCAGTTTATGTATGTTTTAAATCCATAAAGAATATTTTACTTCCTTCCCTTTTGAATTTTAATAATTTAATTAGCGTTATGATTATAACAAACTTTAAAATCGAAATCTAAGAATTAACTGTAATTTTTTAACATATTATATCCCTTTTGTGTTTTTAAACGATTATCTTTCTACATAAAACTACTATAATTATTATATATATATATATGTATAATTATAATATGTAATTTTATAAATTTTATTAATCGTATGTATACAGTGGCTCTTAAAACATCAAGCCCATACTTTGATAACCACTTCCTACGTACGTGATGCAATGTAATTAATCTTCAGTTTTAATTAGTTTGGCTGCCAACTTGGGCTTATCACTAAATGAGCTTATATACGATTATGATATTAGCTACATTATAATGGTTTATATATATTAAGTTATATTTTTGAACTGGGTAGGGTATGCAATGTGCGTATTCAAATCTGTATTAATATTATAAAGAAGAGTTTGTTTGTTTGTTTGATTGTTTGTTTCTTTGTTTGAACGCGCTAATCTCAGGAACTATTAATCCGATTCAAAAAAATCTTTTTGAATTAGATAGTCTGTTTATTGAGAAAGGCTATAGGCTTTATCATCATGCTACTACTCTAGAGCAGTAATCATAAATGTCAACAAATTGGGCAGTCTTCCATACATTATTATTAATAGCATAAAGCTAAAGACATTTTTTCGTAGTTTTAGTGCGAGCAAAGCTGCGGGTTCTGCTAGTACAGTTATAAAATTATGGAAATTTAATTATACGTATAGAATAAACTAAATTTTTGGTTTTACATAATAAAATAAGTAACATCTCTTCTGTAGTTTGACGACATGTTTGGCTCAGTTTGTAGTGACCTTACTTGTTGTACCAGCGATCGCGGGTTCAAGTTTCGTTGGAGGTATTTATTTGTGTGATGAGTACGAATGTTTGTACTCCAATCATGGGTATTTATATTTATAACATGTATGTATATAAAGTTATATATGTGTAGTGTATCAACTATCTGGTATCCATAACACAAGCCTCATAGTTTACTAGTGGAACTAGATGGTGGATGGTGGTGGCTGTGGGTTAATGTCCCAACATATTTATTATTTATTTACTTATTTTTATTAACCTTCTTGAATACCTACTGTATATTATTTAATGAATATAAAAGTAAAAAAAAAAGAAAAAAAATGTTTTTGTAGTTTTTTCTTATTTAGTCTTTTATTATGTACTTACTCATATAGCATGAGATTGAGTCTTAAGTCATTTGTGTTACTTAACATTTACTTTGATATTGGATATTATTTGAGCAAAAACTGAACCTACTGAGCTAAAATTTTAGTTTTTAGTAGTATTTCTGAGTCGTTATAAATAAAACAATTTTAACCTCCGACTTTCTTTTACAGGGCTTTAAAGATTTTTGACCGCATTCGATTCGGAGTTTGCTATTTTAATCTTTTAACTATCAATATTTTAAAAACCTTTACAAGCCGATATTATAGACAGAGGTTGCTTTTTTTGTTAGACTGCTGAGAATTACAGGTATCCATCATAATTCGACAATTTTCAATCACTTTTTTTAATTCTTCCGGATATATTGCACAAATACAAAACCGCTCTGCCAGTTTTGATCCATTAGTCATGTTACACACTGCTTATGTAAATTAAAACTCTCATGTACGTAGTGTACATAAAGTATGTGTATTATAAAGAGGAAAGATTTGTATGTTTGTAACGAACAAACTCAAAAACTACTGGACTGATTTAGATGATATTTGGTAAAACGACAGTTTAAGACCCTGGGAAGGACAAAGAATACTTTTTATCCTGGAAATCATTTCTTAAAGAGGTGAACATGGGGATGAAAATTTGTATGGGGAATCAACCGAGGGTGAGTCGCTATTGTATTATACATACTTATTATTATAAATGTGAAAGTGTGTTTGTTTGTCTTTCTTTCTCGTCAAAACAGAGTGACGGATTGGCGTGATTTTTTGTGTGGAGATAGTTGGAGGACTGCAGAGTGACATAGACTACTTTTTACAGCGGGTGATTATCTTATTCCCACGAGAAAACACGTTATAATACAACCTAAAAAATATTTATGATCAGAATGCTTGAAACTTGGTATTAAAGCTCTTCAGTACAATTAAATAAATACGTGTTTTGGCATTTTTCTAAATTCATTCCATCAGAGGGTAAACTAGTGAATAAAAGTTTGTATGAAATCTACATTTTTAGAGTATCTTTTGTAGCGCGAGCGAAGCCGCTGGTTTTGTTAGTAATAATATAAATCCAGGACATGATATATGAGACAATTCTGTTTCCATTGTCCACTTTCTTATAATAGGGTTGGATAGCCTTCATCATAATCAATATCAAAACAAATATTTCTTTCACTTCAAAAATAAAATTTTATGTCTACTTTTATAATTAAAACCTATACGTCATATGTATAAATATAAATAATCCTAAAATTCTATTGAAATTCAATAATATATTCATTGAAAGCAAATTCTTTTCAATATTTACGTACAAATTTTATTGGGAATCTAAAACTCATTGCGTACAAACAAATCACGGTAACAGCTTTATCATAGTTTATTTACAGCCTTCTTATTTTTAATCCTTGGCGCTAAAAGAGGGGTGTTTTAAGTTTGAATGCTGTTTGTGTATCTGTCTGTGTGTCTGCCTATGGCACCGTAGCTCTTAAACGGGTTAACCGATTTGGATGCAGTTTTTATTTGAAAGCATGTTTTCTAGCGGTGGTCCTTTGACATGTTTTATCAAAATCAGTTCAGCCGTTTTTTATAGTTTTTTTTTAATTTTAATTAAAATTTTATTATATTGATTTAGTTCATAAATATGATAAAATCATAATATATTATTGTTAATTTTCTGACATTTTATTACAAGTGGTTATTTTTTTATATAATAAATAGCGATTACCCTTCGCTTATGTTATGTGCTCGCGTCCCTAGGTGTGGCACTTCTTGACAAATTTTATTATCTAACTCTATGTATTGATTCAGGTCAAAGTATATCTGTTTATTAAATTTCATCAAAATTCGTCTAGCCCTTTCAGTCTGTAGTGATAACAAAAAATATAAGTATACATACAAACTTACCCATTTCTAATGGTAGTAATAATTAATAAGTATGTTAACAATGCTAAAAGTGGTTTCCTATGACTTTTTCCCATAATTACTAATAATCACTACCATCAATCCTTTTTGATTTTAAGTGATCAATTTCAATTTTCAATTTTAATTTAACAAATGTATTTTAAATTCAAACATTTGACGACTCGTTTGGCTCAGTTTGTAGTAACCCTACTTGCTGTGCCAGCGGTCGCGGGTTCGAGTCCCGCTGGAGGCATTCATTTGTATGATGAGCATGAATGTTTGTACTTCAGTCATGAGTGTTTATATTTATAATATGTATGTATTTAAAGTTATATATGTGTAGTGTATCAAGTATCTGGTATCCATAACACAAGCCTCTTAGCTTATCGTGGAACTAGACGGTGATGTGTGTTAATGTCCCAACATATAAACATGAATGAGTAAATTTGTGTAATAGTTTAGAAAATATGCAATTTCATCCCTTAGGTCCAAAACTATAAATATTTAAATGAAAAAGCTGGTTCTTTTTGTATAAGCTATGGTCTGTTCAGGCGTAAGATTAATCGGATTCCAATTTGAATGGTCAATTACAACGGCTCGTATATTAAAATTTAATAATAATATGTTAACTGGGGTTTGCCTTTACTGCACTTAGAGATTCAATTAATGGGCCTTTAAATTAATGAAAGCATATTTGAACGCTATTTAATCTAGCACAATGGAGATAATATATAAACTATAAAAATGTAAACTTATATATTAAGAATAGAAAACGAGGTGTTTATATGAAATAAATAAGTATATATATATATAATTTAAAGTCGCTGCTTTAGTCAAGCCGTGTCTAAAAAGGTGTATTTTTACATAAATAAAATATATAAAAGACAAATATTTTGACATTTATAGATTATCATAAAAATCGATTAGGACTGTAAGAAAAGCATTATTTACCTACATAAATACCTAAAACCATCGGAACCAAATGTAGCTCTGGTTTTATAATGGGTCTGGTGGTAAGTAATTTGATAATTTTATTTACCCTGACCCGGAATTTAAACGCAAGACTACCGGATTTAAAGCCTTTTATTTGCCACTAGACTAGCTAGGCAGTTTTTAAGCCCACACACAAACTGATAATATTATCGGCTGTTATTGTGTACCCTATGAAATTTTTTACTGACCAATAATCCTGAAAAAATATATTAAAAGTATGTAAGTTTTATGCATGTCAAAAATATTATTAAAGGTATAGATTACTACAGTAATAAGCAATCTCAGAGATAAAAATCCTTTTTACAAATGGTATTAGAGGTGAAACGAGGGAAAGTCGACAAAAAGAAAATCTGTACGATTAATTGATGAAGATTGATCGACCAATCTTAGAGGCGTGTACGGTATGTCTGTAAAATCTGACGCTAGGTTATATAACTACGTAGATTTTTTTGTATAAAATAGTATAAGTACATATATACCTAGTTTTTATATAACAAGTACTTCTTAGGCTGTCTGCTACAAGTTTGACTACAATTTTTTTTTAAGTTAAACGATTTTATTGAAAAGAAACATAATATGATGTAGATAATGTACTAAAAGCTAAAAAATAATTAGGTAGGTCCTAGGTACCAGTAATCACACCACTCCCTTCATCAATCGCGTGAAGTTTCTATCAACAGTCAAGTGTCCATATCTTTATAAAGCTACTAGCAGAACCCACGACTTCGCTCGCGCTAAAACTACAAGAAACTCTAAAAAGGTAGGTTTCATACAAACTTTCATCCCCTATTTTACCCCCTTATGGTATATATTTCGAAAAATGTTAAAACACGTATTTTTAAAATTATATTGAAGAGCATTAATACCAAGTTTCAAGTAATTCTGATCATAACTATTTTGGGTTGTATTATAACGTGTTTTCCCGTGGGAATGAGATAATCTCCCGCGGTAAAAAGTAGCCTATGTCACTTTCTAACACTTTGACCATCTGCACACAAAAAATCACGCCAATCCGTCATTTTGTTTCGACGTGAAAGAAGGACAAACAAACACACTTTCACATTTATAATATTAGTATGGATTTATATAATATTTACTGTAGGTGACTTATAACGTAATATATTTAATTTATCATATTTATATATTAAACTTTCATTTCTTAATATTTATATTTTATTAAATATTTAATTTACGTATTTATATTATCTACTCACCTACATACACACATACAACACGTATACATAATTCTTTATATTTATTCATTATTAATTATTCATATATATTAAATCAACGAGCATAGCCGCGCGAAACCGGTAGTATATAGTGGATCGGAATTTGTTTTGCTCCTACCGAACACTAATAACTTTTTACTAACAAACAGTCAATGCTTTGCCTTTTGATGCGACTTACTTGTTTTATATAATTTAATCGTTTTCGTGAGATATTGTATGTGGACTTTATATGTATGTTTGTATTGTAACTCTTTGTGTTATAGTGTATTTCCCTTAATTTTCTTTCTGTACTGTTTTTACGTGTGTGTTGGTTGACTTTATTATTACTATTTCATCAGTGACGTAACATATTCTTTTATATGTTTTCTCGTCACGCAACAACCACCAAAACTCATGTTACGTTACGCACCACGATTTCATTTTGGAATCTGTTCAAGTCCCTAGATTGTTGAGGAGAGTGGTGTATTGATTGGTACCCACGACCTACACGAATTATATTTTTTTTAGTTTTTAGTACAGTATCTATATCATTATTATCTTTCTATTCAATAAAACCGTTTAACTTAATATTTTTACCTATTTTATTTTCCAGTTTTTAGTTTTTACTTAATATTTATTACTCTATTTAGTTCATTTAATACCTCATTATCACAAGGTTTCTTTCATGTCAATTTGTTGCAGTGTAGTGCAACTCTTCAATACATAATCCTTCACGAGACTTCACTCAGCTCAGTGTCACGTAAGTTTTCATTTGATACCCATTTTGTGGCGGCGGCCATCTTGGATTTACAATAATACTAAATATATTCAATTGTATTTGAAATTTAAATCTATTCATATATATTTTTAAATAAAACTATCTTTTCGGATTATTTCGCGGATTTATTTTGATTTTTGGTTCCCGACGTTTCGAATGCTTACAGCATCCATGGTCACGGGAGAGACTGAGGTGTTACATTTCTTGAAGGTATAGTTTTTACAGATATATATAAATTACATGCGTATATATACAAGTTGTGCAAAACTTAACTTTAATTTTTGTAAATTCCTGAAACCTGATTCTAATTAAAATAAATAGTGAATATAAATACATTTAACATTTCAATTATTCATCAAATACCAAATCTCATTGCTCCAGTTAATTCAAATTCGTGTAAATAATGCAGTTCTAATTTAAAAGCTTGGAAGGAACTGAGTGTTTTAGTAATCTGGGTCAAGAGTCAGATTTAAAAGTACATAGCAAATCTGATGAAGGGCCTATTGTAGGTGCAGTTAATTTTTTATGATTCAACGACTGCAGTGATAATTAGGACATTTCTAGGGCTTCCAACATCCGATAGGAATATGGAATCTTTATAGTCAAATTTCAGTCATTTTTCTAGTAATCATATAAAAATCATATATAATTAAATTATTTAACTATCACTAATTGAAATATTTTTTATTAAATAAACGGTAAGTTAAAGGGCTGAAATTTCAATTGATGATAGAATATTATTCATTAAGAGCAATTAGTGACGTTTCTCCTTTGCTCGCTTTTCGCCACAGCCGAAGCAATACAAAATAGCAGTTCCTAAAACTATTTTTCCTTAATTAGATTTTAACAAATATTTTTAATATTTTTTTTTTCAAAAAGAGCTCAATACGTAGACGTATTGAGATTTTTTTTTAACGTCCCACTACAGGGCACCAGTCCCTTCAATAGGAAGGGGATCAGGCTATAGCCCAACACGCCATAGCCCACCACGCTGGCAAAGTAAGCGGACTTCACGTCTTTCAAAATCTTTTAAGTTTCTCTAAAACGTGAAGGTTTCTTCACGATGTTTTCCTGAACCATAAGACAAGTGGCAATCATGTTGGAAATGATTCATATGTTTTTATTTCTATATAATCTTCTGTCTATAGATTTGATCGCGTAATTGTGAATTTAGAATAAAGATATCTCCGTGTGTGGAATAGCTTTAAGTAATAATCTTGAATTCTCACTGATAAATAATATGGAAGGTAATTTCAGTCGAAGACGTCACGTAATATTAACCTGCATGTCTGAGAAAACCTAATCAGGGGCCTAACGTCTACTTACAAGAGAATTCGAGCTTAAGGAGGCCCACACCCACTCAGCAGCGCAGCATTTCAACAATGTATTAACTCATTTAATTTGGATCTAACATTGCGAATTTAAACGAGATTAAAATTCGACATTATTTATATATTATGGGAAAATTATTTACCTCACCGCTTATTAATTTTTTGAATCAGAAATTATTCATTATAACACGGCTAGATTAATTTCATTGAGTGTTTTATTGTGAAAGTAACACTCTGAATTAAAACTGTAGCTTACCTTTGGTCGAGTAAATACAAATAATCCAGCTACAGGTTTTTGTTCAGCGAGTAGTTCACAAGTGTATGCGCAAATATTTGTGCACTGTCTATTAGTCTCAAAATCTCTTGAGAAATTCATCCGAGACCATCGTTGTGAGTATAAACAATAAACTTACTTGACCCGATCAGAATTCGAACCTCAGGATCTACTACCTGTAGACCAAAGTGGCAGTAACAAAAGTAAATTACTCGCTTACAAAGTATTTACAGGTTACTGGTAATGAATGGAAATACACCTGTGGACCATATAGTAGCTATTTTAATTAAAATAAAATAATTACGAGCTTACGCTCTTTGTTTTTGTGTTTAAAATAACATTTCCTTTTTGGATACATTATTCTCAACGCTTGATAAAACATAACTCTTCTTCGAAGCCATTGACCTTTATATATCAATTTACCTCGTTAGGCCTCCAATGGCTTGGGGATCACAACCCGAAACAATAGTCTCTTAAGCGGCTTCAACATTTATCTTGTTCTCTTTTATTATTTAAGTCAATTTAGGACTTTCTGATCAAGTAAAACAAACTTATTTATTATTAAAACATGGCTACTATATTAAGTGCAACAGTTAGTATGTGTGTAAGTTTATTACTCATACATGTTGAAGCTGCTAGATAGATTCGGAAATTAGATATTTAATAATTAGGCGCGATGTCGCAAAGTCTTAACAGTACTACTATATTAATGCGAAAGTTTGGATGGGTGGCTGTTTGTTACTCAATCACGCTAGAACGGCTGAACAGATCTGGATGAAATTTGAGACAGTGATAGATTATAATCTGAATTATAAAATAAGCTATTTTTTATTCCCGAAAAACGTACGGTTCCCTTGGGATAGATTTGTTTTTGTTTGTCACTAGAGACAAACTTGAGCGAGGCGAGGGTGAGCACCTAGTTAGATTTAAAAGGTTTAAAGAAGAATTAGCGAAATATCTCATAAGAGTAATATGCTTATGAAATGAAATATTTTTTTGGTATTTTTTATAGAATTTTGTATTACACCTACACTTTATTTTAATTACAGTTATTAGTAAAGTAAATGGGAACGTAAATACAGCAAAATAAAGTATCTGTTTAGTTCTGTTAACCCGATAGGAGGATTTATAGCAACACTCACTCAAGTTTTAAATCGTTAGGAAGGCAATATCGGACGTAATCGTGATCGAAGGCTCAGAACTTTTATGTTAGAAATCACCTAGTTTGATTTATTTAAGTGCTATCGCTGTTGACTACATTTTTACGGTTATGGTACATATTAAGTAATATGACCACTTTTCGTAATCTAGCAATCTGGGTGATTTACTAATTGATCGGAGTCGGGTCTGTTATGAGAAAGAAATGATGTAGGTTTTAATGTACTACATGTAATATATTTTTACATTGAAATATACCTACTTAAGTGAAAACTATCGAGTCATTTTCGCATGGAATGTACACAAGCAGACCGACAATTTAAAAATTGTGTTTGTTTCTTTGTTTGTTTGTCCTTCTTTCATGTCAAAAGTTAAAACAGAGTGATGGATTGGCCTAATTTTAAAGGTGGTCCCATGCAAATTATCCAAAAAATCTTTATTGAAAAAAATCCACCGTTTCTTTACTATGAACTATTAATTTTAAAGTGATTTTGAATTCAATGTACCTTTTTAGTTAAAAACTAATCCTAATCTGATTAGGGTAAATCGCTCGTCGGGCTTGTATATAAATGCGAAAGTTGGTATGTATGGGTGTGTATGTATGTTTGTTCACCTTTCACGCTGAAATGGCTGAACGGATTTTGATGAAATATAATACACATATGAGACTGTGATGATGAGCAACAATAACCTATGTGTGTTAATCATAGGGACGCACCCGAGCGAAGCGAGACTAAGTCATTAGTTGTGTATAAAAATAAAGAGCAGTTTTGTTTTTATAAAATTCAAGTTACGTGTTTGATATTATCTTATCGAATATTTCATTCATAAGAAGTAGTAAAATAGGGTTATTCAGAAGAAAACATCGATAAAATTGCTTACGCATGGAAATATCATGTAAATAGCATTATGGAAAATATTATAAGGTGGCGCACAAAATATAGTACAAGATAAAATATTTGAATTTCATCTCGCGCTTATGTGCGGTATATTTCTTATCAAGCTACCTTGATATATTGTGCATTAAAAACAATATTGAATGCGTACTTCAAGATATAAAATAAAATTATGCCCTTTTTGAAGTATATTGGTGTTTTAAAAATGTTGTATTTTTTAGAGTTGTATAGCTAAATAGCTAAAACAGACAGCAATATTCATTAATATCTGTAAAACCTATATAAAAAGGCAGATATAACTGACTCCCATAAAGCATGTATTTATTATATTGTACCGTATTCCCTGTAAAAATCGCTGGCAAACGAAATAGATATAGTAATGCTTTATTTGTAATTTATATCAGATCAGTGGTCCAAAACATTAACTGTGATAGTATTTAGAAACAAAGTCTAGGTTTTGATTCCATGTAAGGCGAATGTTTTTTTTACTTTAAAAATGTTCAACTTTCATCCAAACTTTCATAATCTATTACTTTTTGTAAATAGGTAATAAGCTAAATTTAATTTCTGAAATTCTTTCCTATCCTTCAGAGATTTTAAATGATTCAGTGAGCCAGTTATTGGGTCGGGAATTTGTATAATTAAAATCATTTAGAATGTAACTTGACGTATCCTGACGTATATACCTATATATTTATATATATATATATATATATATATATATATATATAATATGTCATAGTGGTTTTATGTAATTAGCTATTTTATAAAACTAATTGCTAATTTACAAAACAGCTCTAACTATATTATGTGAATCGTTTCAACTATGTTTAACTGGATAGTCGTTAGACTCTACAATCCTACTGCGACAAATATATTATATTGTATACTGTTATTTTAAAACTCAACATTTATTTCTATTAAAAGGCAAGGCGGCTGAATTAGGCTGTTACTTTTAATTAATGCAGGAATGAGTTGGGAGTTTTTAAAACGTGCCCCGTTGTGCTATAACGTATACATTTCATTTTACCTCCTAACATTGTAAGTTTAATTTTTTTTTGTTTATTTTGTGAATTGTTCTCGGACGAGGTAATTTACTTATATCCTCAATCCCATGTTGGTAACGAAGAAAATTGTTTGAGTTATTTGCTTTTCCGGTTTTCCATTTCGCTTTTAGTTTTGTTAAAGTGCTTTATTAAACTGTTATTGGACTTTCAAAACAATTTCGAGCTGGCCATTGTTTTTGAACCTTTCTAAGGTTTCGTTTGTTTTTAGGTTTTCTCGTGCTATTGATTTTCTGTTAAGATATTTTTAAATCATTTTTAATTAGTTGTTGTTCATATTGGATGAATATCTACTATCATCTACTTTCATCCCCTAGTTTACCCCCGTATAGGATAAATTTCGAAAAATATATACATATGTACTAAGTTTCACGTAATTCTGATAATAAATATTTTTTTGGATTGTATAACTATAAGGTGGTTTTCCCGTTCAAATTAAGTAATATCTCGCGATAAAGCAGTAGCCTATGTTACTATCCAGCCCTCCAACTATCTCCACAAAAAAATAACACCAATCAGTCACTTCGTTTCGACGTGAAAGAAGGACAAACAAACAAACAAACAAACAAACACACTTTCACATTAATAATATTAAAAGTATGGATAAGCAACAGTTTGAATTGTTAATATGTAAAACTAAATGCTGATTAATCTTTTGTTTAAGAAAATTGGATATATATATATTTTGTACTCTTTAGATATTTTAAATATTTTTTACTTAACATTCTTATATAAAGAAGATAAAGGCGTATTCGAATTAAATTACTTAATAAATAGACTGTAATGAGATTACCACTGTAAATAAAGCGCTTGCAAAGTACAGTGAATAAGTAGAGCGTGCAAATATGCTTTTAACAGCCCGTTACCCGATATGAAGATCAGGGTTACTTAGTTTTCATTAACTATAATATATAATACGTATTAATACTCATACTATATACCTATACGATATTTTCTATTTCTGTAAGAAAAAAACAAAAATTCTTTCATTATTGTATGTAAAATCTAATATTTTGACTTCTTATTAATTAACTAGCATTGCCCGCGGCTCCGCCCGCGTTCAGATGACCAAAACCCAAATTCTTAGGTTTTACATATTAGTATACTCTTACAATGCAGTTTTTGTATTTTTTCTCAGAAATGAGATATTTTCCCGCGGTAAAAAGTATCCTTTATGTTGACCCGGATAACCAGCTATTATCATACCAAATTTCATCAAAATCTGTCCAGTGGTTTTCTCGTGATGCGGTAACAGACAGACAGACAGACAGACAGACAAAAAATCTAAAAACTATAGATTCGGACTCTGTATCGATAATAACGTCTATTTCAATTAGATTTTCCAAAAAATATTTAATGTACAGATTTGACTTAGTTACAATTTTATTATATATATAGATTTAGTAAAAGAAAAATGGAGCTTGTATAAATTATTTTATAGTAATGATTTAAAATCAGTGGATATTTGAACCCCACTTCCAATCAAGTTATATATACAAGTATATATATAAAAGGCAAAAGTGATTGGCTAATGTATCAACACTTAAGGCTAGAAAACTTAAATTTCGCACACGTATTCCGTATGATGAAGGCATCCACTAAGGAAGAATTTTTCAAAATTCAACCCCCGAGGGGGTGAAATAGGGGATAAAAGTTTGTATGAAACTTTTTATTTCTTGTACATATTTGGATGAAATTTTGTATGAATTGAGTACGGCAAAAATAATGAGCTATGTATTTCAGCATTTTCTAAAATTCAACCCCTCAGAGGGTAATGTAGGGGATGAAAGTTTTTATGAAACCCATTTTTTAGAGTTTTGTTTTAATATAAGCGCGAGCGAAGCTACGAGTTCTGCTAGTCTTTAATGTATAGAAGGCCCGTGCCTTGCTGTGGCCTGTGTGACGTTAAAAAGTTAAAAAAGTGCTTAATGAGATTTCTGAACTAGATGACATTCTCTCATCTGTTTTTCGTTACGGCCAATCAATCATAAGTGCAGTTTTTATTCATTTTGCTTCCACAGTCGATTTGGAATAATAATTCGATACCAACGAAGTATATCAGTCGAATCGTTGGCTTGGAGACTGACAGCTTTCCAATATCAATGAGAGAGTCGAAAACCATAATGTAAGATTATTTTAAGAAGTTTTGTTTGGACTTTGGTTGGTATTTCAAGATTTTTAAAATTTTAGAGGACGTTTGTATCGGCCTGTTTAAAGCCAGCACTAATTGAATCGTGGTTTTATATCTAACATTAGCGGCTCACAGAAAAACAAAAACAAATCTATCCCACGGGAATCGTAAACTTTTCCGGGATAAAAAGTAATCTATGTGCTATTCCAGACTATAATCTATCTTTGTGCCAAATTTCATCCAGATCCGTCCAGCCGTTCTGGCGTGGTTGAGTAACAAACATCTAAAGATCCATCTAAACTTTTACATTTGTAATATTAGTAATATAACAATAAAGAAAAAATATCTATTTGAATGTGAAACTTGGCAATTTCTAAAATTACTGAAATTATTCTTGAAAAATTAACACTACCTTCTGCTATTTTACACCATTCCTACTCATGAAGCATGAAATTACTAGGTTTTATATTTTGCACACTCAGCAAGAGAAACAGTGTTAAGGCACAAAAACAACCGTTAGCGTGCTGATTTATTGAAACCATTATAAACTGTCGTATCTAGGCGTAGTTTAAGGGTCCACTATTAAATATTTTTACTATAGTGACTCATAAAGCTTTACGAAACGTACGCATTTGTATCATTATCTATACATATAATAAAATTGTAACTAAGCCGAATCTGTACATTAAATATTTTTTGGAAAATCTTATTGAAATAGACATTATTATCGATACAGAGGCCGAATCTATAGTTTTTAGAATTTTTGTCTATCTGTCTGTTACCGCAGCACGAAAGAACCACTGGAGGGATTTTGATGAAATTTGGTATAGTGGTAGCTGGTTATCCGGGTCAACATAAAGGATAAATTTTACCGCGGGAAAGTCTCTCATTTCTGAGAAAAAATACTGCAATGTAAGAGAAAAAAAACTGCAATGTAAGAGTATACTAACATGTAAAACCTAAGACTTTGGTTTTTTGTCATCTGAACGCGGGCGGAGCCGCGGACAATGCTAGGATTTAAAAAAGTTTTATATCCATTTAGCGGTTGTTGTTGGTCGTGACGAGAGAAAACACGAATGAAAGTCTAAATATCGTCACTTGATAAATTAATATATTGTAAAAGTCAACACACACGTAAAAATAGTTCAGAAGGAGAAGTTTAGGAAGATACACAGTAATACACACGTTAGAAGTACAAACACAAGAAGTCCACATACAAATACTAACGAAAACGATTAAATAATGTAAAACTAGTAAGTAGCATCAGCTGGTAAGGCGTCGACTGTCGTATGTTAGAAAAATCATTATTGGCCGGTAGGAGACAAATAAATTCCGTTCCGCCGTATACTACGGGTTTCGCGCGGCTATGCTTGTGAATAAAAATAAATATGAATAAATATATATTTATAAATATAAATAATTAAATATTTGTATTGTATGAATGTAGGTGTATGTTTATATGATATTAATACGTAAATTAAATATTAAATAAATTATAAATATTATGTTTTGGAAAGTTAATATATAAATATGATAAACTAAATATATTACGTATAAGTCACCTACATCACTCCCCCCCAGAGGCCGTGTCTACGGACGATAATAATCAGGGAAGTGTACGTGTCTCCCGGAACGCGTTATGAATTTGGCAGTTGTGTGATCGGGGTGTATGTCTGGAGGTGGAGAATTGCATGGTTGAGGTATTGGGTTTGAATCGGATAATAAGTAGGCTGGCTTAAGGCGGTCTATTGATACTGTCACGGTTTTTCCCTTTACGTCAATTTTAAAAAATTTTGCGCTTCTCGTCAAAACTTTGTGTGGACCAGTGTACGCAGCTTGTAGTGAGCCCCGTAGCGCGTCTTCCCTTAGGAATACGTGGCTACAGGATTCTAGATTTTTGAAGATAATGTCTTCTGCTTTGATTGATGATGCTGCGTTGGGACTGGACGTAGTTTCCTGACAAAAGACTTAATCCGCGTTGAGAAGTCGGTTATGTCCGTAGTGTAACCAGCCACATCATGCCCGAGGAACTCTCCGGGTAGCCTGAGTGGCTCACCATACACCAACTCTGCGGATGAGGCTTGTAGGTCTTCCTTAAACGCGCTTCTTATGCCGAGGAGTACTAATGGAAGCGATTCGGTCCAGTGTTCGTCACCGTGGCATATGATGGCAGCTTTTAGTTGCCTGTGAAAACGCTCCACTAAGCCATTGCACTGCGGGTGGTAAGCGGTTGTCCTACGATGTTGGAATCCAATGGATTTTGACAATTGTTGAAACAGGGCGGACTCAAATTGCCGGCCTCTGTCTGAAACAATATCTGTAGGACAACCAAATCGTGACACCCAGCATGATACAAATGCTTTGGCCACTGTTTCAGCGGTGATATCGGTGATGGCGACAGCTTCCGGCCATCGCGTAAAGCGATCGACGGCTGTCAAACAATACCGATATCCGTTTGAAAATGGTAATGGGCCGATCGGGTCTATGTGTACGTGTTTGAAACGCGCCGAAGGTAACTCGTGCGTACCCAAAGGTGAGGCAACGTGTCTAGTTACCTTCGAGCGTTGACAAGACAAACACGCCTTAGCCCATTCACGGCAATTTTTGCGCATTAGTGGCCAAACAAAACGTTGTGCTACTAGCTTAGTCGTAGCATTAGAGCCAGGGTGGCTTAGTGAGTGCAAGGAGTCGAATACTTGCCGGCGAAGACTAACTGGGACGTAAGGTCTGGGAGTCGGCGTACTGACGTCGCAGTACATTTCTGTACGACTACCAGGAATAGTCAATTTCTTTAAATGTAAAGATGTTTCGCCTTTTAATATATTTGCGAGGTCAGCATCTGTAGACTGGGACTTTGCAAGTTCCTCCAGGTCGACAGGTTTCTGCAATTCATTGATACGAGATAGTGTATCGGCAACAATGTTGTCTTTACCCGATATGTGTCGTATATCTGTCGTGAATTGCGAGATGAAGTCCAAGTGCCTATACTGACGTGGTGAGCAGTTACTCTTTCTTTCATGAAATGCGTAACATAAGGGCTTATGGTCAGTATAGACAGTGAAATGGTTGGCCTCTAGCATATGGCGAAAATAGCGAATGCTTTCGTATATTGCAAGGAGCTCCCGATCGTATGGTGAATACTTTACCTGTGATGGGCTCAACTTGCGTGAGAAAAACGCTAGAGGCTGCCATGCTCCATCTTGATATTGCTGAAGGACTCCACCTATCGCCGTGTCAGAGGCGTCAGTGGCAAGTCCCAACTTAGCATTAGAGTTAGGATGTGCTAGAAGTGCAGCCTCGCAAAGACTCTTCTTGCACTGCTCGAATGCCTGCAATGAATTTCCCGTTATGTCGACAGGATGTAAGGCTTTAACTGAACCAGTCAGTAAGGCATTGAGTGGAGCCTGTATCTGAGCGGCTTTAGGTATCCAGCGTCGGTAAAAGTTTATCATCCCTAAAAATCGGCGAAGTTCTCTTACCGTTTTAGGAACTGGAAAGTCTAATATGGCCTTGACTTTAGTATCTAAGGGCTTAGTACCATTCTTCGAAATGTGATATCCCAGGAATGCTACCTCAGGAACACCAAAGACGCATTTAGCCATGTTGACTAAAACACCGTTATCTTTCATACGGGTGAAAAGTTGGCGCAAATGATCTTCGTGTTCTTCTTGTGTCCTAGAGTACACTAAAAAATCGTCTAAATACGGATAACAGAAGTCAAGTCCGCGGGTCATTTCGTCGACGAACCGTTGGAAGGTCTGACCAGCATTTCTCAACCCAAACGTCATGAAAGGGAATTCGTATAGACCGAAAGGAGTCGTTATTGCTGTTTTCGGTATGTCCTCCTCAGCGACGGGAATTTGGTTATAAGCCTTGACTAGATCAATAACGGAAAAGAACTTACATCCAAATAGGTTGTGTGAGAAGTCCTGTATGTGACGTATGGGGTATTGGTCAGGTATAGTTCTAGCGTTTAAAAGTCTATAATCTCCGCAAGGGCGCCAGCCATTGTCTTTTTTCGATGCGAGATGTAGTGGTGATGACCATGGGCTGTCAGAAGGACGCGCCGTGCCATTTGCTAACATGGCTTCAAACTCTTGTCTAGCAATATTAAGTTTATCGGGAGCTAGTCTCCTCGGTGCGCAAGATACTGGTGGGCCTGGTGTAGTGCGTATGTGGTGTTTTGTGTGGTGTTGTACGAGTCCCGGTGTACCGGCGGGTCGGGTTATTTCTGGAAATTCAGCTAGAATATTATGATATCTACTACTGCCGCCAGTTGATACTTTGACACTCGTAATTAGATAATCAGTGCTTACAATACTAGCTACTGTACTAATATCTGTTAGACTATCTATTAATTTATGGTTACTGACATCCACAATAAGTTTATAATAAGACAAAAATCTACACCTATTATTGCTTTGGTTACGTCGGCGATAACAAAACGCCATGGAAAATTACGGCGTAAACCAATGTTTAAAGTTAAATTTATATAACCATACGTATCGATTGTTGATCCGTTTGCAGCACTGAGTTGATATTGCGTCTTATGACGTGTTTCACGAATAGCACTAATTGGATATACACAAATGTCACTGCCAGTGTCTACCAGGAACTGCGTGTTCGAAGTGCGGTCGGTCACGAAGAGGCGACTGGGGGAAGCAGGGCAATCGGTTGTCGCCATCACTGATTGCTCGGGGCGTTTCCCGACTTGAAGTCACAGGGTTGGATGCAGCTTCTTGCCTTCGAGCCGAATTTACTATGGTACCAACACGTTGGGTACCGTCGGTGACTCGAAGTGGACCGTCTTGATTGTGACCGGCTTTGATGTCGTCTGTGACCTCTGTCGCGAGGTCGTGACCTCTCGTTGACTTTGGCAGTGAGCGCACTAACCTGTTTTGTTAACTCGGCGACTTGTTGTGTTAGCAATTCGATACATGACGATGATGTGGCAGCTACCTGTTGTGCTGGGGTTGCTATGTCATGTATTCTATCTGCGAGCTCTGCCAACGCGTCTAGGGGCAGAGTAGGTTGCGAGGCTATGATGGGCTGCATTTCTACTGGTAAGCGGCTGGTCCATATAGTTTGCAGGAATTCTCCAGGTATGTCTGGTCCAGCCAAGTGCTGCAGATGACGCAGAAATTGCGATGGCTTTCTGTTTCCTAGCTGTTCGTGCATTAACAGCTGCTTCACTTTATTCTCGCGTGATACCGATAACCGCTTAATAAGTTCTGCTTTAAGGCGATTGTAATCGGGTGGGCCGGTGATGACGTCTTCAACTTCTGCGGCATACTGTCTATCCAATGTTGACAGTACGTGGTAGAATTTAGTAGCATCGTCAGTAATACCGTATAATCTGAACTGACCTTCTATTTGCGCAAACCAGATGGCAGGTTTTTCAGGCCAAAAGGGTAGTGACCTGATCTGCGGGGGCGTCTGAGGTGTCGGGGCGCATTTTACGGGCGTCGCCATCTTGGCACGCGGTCGAGTGGTAACGTGCGAGGTTGCCGAATCACTTCCACTACTCATACTCCAAGGGTCTGTGGCGTGCACTATAGGGGTCACCAGTTTAGCGGTTGTTGTTGGTCGTGACGAGAGAAAACACGAATGAAAGTCTAAATATCGTCACTTGATAAATTAATATATTGTAAAAGTCAACACACACGTAAAAATAGTTCAGAAGGAGAAGTTTAGGAAGATACACAGTAATACACACGTTAGAAGTACAAACACAAGAAGTCCACATACAAATACTAACGAAAACGATTAAATAATGTAAAACTAGTAAGTAGCATCAGCTGGTAAGGCGTCGACTGTCGTATGTTAGAAAAATCATTATTGGCCGGTAGGAGACAAATAAATTCCGTTCCGCCGTATACTACGGGTTTCGCGCGGCTATGCTTGTGAATAAAAATAAATATGAATAAATATATATTTATAAATATAAATAATTAAATATTTGTATTGTATGAATGTAGGTGTATGTTTATATGATATTAATACGTAAATTAAATATTAAATAAATTATAAATATTATGTTTTGGAAAGTTAATATATAAATATGATAAACTAAATATATTACGTATAAGTCACCTACATCCACTTAATTGATTTGGTGTTTTTAAATTTGGAGTGTAATTATTAAAATCGAATCAATTTTTTCATATATTGTATCCCGCTAAAGTTATACATAAGCAGTAACCTTTAATTTTCCTTTAGACCTTCCATCAGTGAAAAATTCGTCTCATTAAATTCTGTTTCCTGAGATTAGACCGTACAAATAAACAGACAGATAAATAATTTTTCATAGTCGTTTAGAGGTATTGTTTTGAAGCCAGGCCGGCTTTTTTATTCAAACAGAAAATTTCAATCTTCATGCAAGTTCTGAAATTTATAAGTTTGTAATTAAGTAGGAACACTCTTCGATAACAACGAAATATAATTTCAAACAAAAACATTGCTACGTGCATCCCGTTTTATTATAGTAAATCAGAGCGAGATGAGTGCCGACAATAACTGGAACTCAATACAAATCATGTAATATTCATTGAGATGTTCCGAGGCCCGATCGTATTTATTAGCATTTAGAGAACTTTTCAAATATAAACTTAGTTCGTGAAGTTATTTGTATGCTTAAATTTGATATGGGTTGATGTCAAATTTTAATTTTTTTTTTAGCATAAAAGTTTACGTTATTTATTTGTTTGTTTGTTTGTTTGTTTATTTATTTATTTATTTATTTATTTATTTATTTATTTTTTTAAATAGGAAGCCAACGTTGAATACAATAATATTTATTATTCTAGAGCACACTCTTAAGTATCTGTGATAGAAATTGTATACCGCATTTACAGACTAACTCAACATGCATAATGAATATATAAAGAAAAACTAAAAAAACAATACAAAATATTCATTAAAAGTCGTAATTTTAAAAACTTATACTATAACTAAAAAATATTACAAAAAAATACATATAAAAATAAAGACCGCTAAAAAATAATTATAACCTATTATAATGTAAAAAACAAAACGAACTATAAAATATTTTATTGTGAGAATAAAAAAGAACTAAACATTTTGATAGTTGATATATTTGATTTGTTATGGTTACACTAGTTTTAGCCCTCAGTTCTATTAGCGAGTACTTTGATGAATTAATTTTGGCGAAAAATTGTCATTAGAAATTAAGTATGTAGTGTCGATGTTATTTTTTTTTTTAATTTGACTACAGAATTGTCTAGTGGTTCGCATGAGAGACGTACCTACAAAATTTTAGCGGTATATTTCCTATAGCCTGTAAGGAAAATTACTATGACAAATGGGCAGCAGAAAATGACGAGCAAAATTTGAAACCCTTTAAGGTTTCCGATTTTGCCTCTTGCTTACAGAATACCCTAAAATTATAGAATGTCAGATAAAGATTCTCTGGCATATAATAGTCGGTTTCTGGCGATCTTGGTTGCGATCGTGGTTTCCTATTACACGGCGAGTTTAATATTAATTTTAGCAAGGGACAAGAATCCTATATAAAGCAGGCAGCAATACAAATAGCTGTCTATTTTAATAATAACTCGTAGTTATATTTCCTATTTACTAGTATGTATGTATATATTGTACTAGCGACTCACCCGCGCTTCGCTTGGGTTCGTCCCTAGCTTGATTCCAAATACAAACTTTTATTCCCATTTTCACCCCCTTAAGGGATGATTTCCGGGATAAAAAGTATTCTATGTCCTTCCCAGGGTCTCAAACTATCTTTTTACCAAATTTCATCTAGATTGATTCAGTAGATCTAGAGATTACCCCTACACCGTCACAAACTCACAAACTTTACCTCTTTATAATATTAGTATACACAATATTATGTGTACAAATATACATGTAATATAATTCTTCTGTGAGTGTGTATGTCACTGAACTTCTCTCAAACGACTGGACCGATTTTGATGATTTTTTTGTGTGTGTTCAAGAGGATCTGGGAATGGTTTAGATTCACAATTGTACACGGTAGGTGGCGCTGCTGTCGGTGTGACAAAGGGTTTGTTTTTTTTAGTAGTTTGATCGCGGGCGAAGCCGCGGGTACAGCTAGTATACATGTATTATAAAAACAATTATTAAAATTTACCTTTTTTCACTTCCACTGCGAGATTTAATAATAAAATCCAATCCAATATGTTATGTTATTTGGTTAAGCTTATTGAGATTATAAATAGTTACCGTTTACAGTATTTCAGTAAAATAAAATTTCTCTATCATAATGTATGTACAAAGTTGCTTGACATGAAGCAAAGTATCTAAGTTTTAAATTGCATCGTTTAGAGCCGTGGCTGTAAAAAGAATAATAAAATACGTGCAACAGCATGAAGAAACATGAAGTTAGGTATAAGGATTATTTATGAAGTAACTTTAGTAGCATAAGTAGTATTTTATATATTAAGTTATATTAAGTAAACGAGTGGATACACGTGCCTCTAGATTTATAGATATAAAAGGTAGGGCTTTTTTCTAGACCACTAAGAGCTTTAAGCAAAAACATTCCCCGGCTTATTAAAGTAAATCAGAGCTTGCCTATTAATGATTAGAAGAAGCTCCTTTGAAATCCAATTTTATTTATTGTTAAATTGGACTTCTATTATTAATACGAAAGTTTGTATGTATGTTTGTTATCTTTTCAAGGTTAAGGTGGAATCGGATCAAATTTAGTATTCAGTTAGACCATGACCTAGACTAACATACAGGCTAATATTAAAACCTAGTAATAGGGGTAAATCACTAGTCTATACATATAACAAAATTCTAGCTGAGTCGAATCTATACATTAAATATTTTTTGGAAAATCTTATTGAAATAGTCATTATTATCGATACAGAGGCTAAATTTATAGTTTTTAGAATGTTTGTCTGTCTGACAGACAGATAGCTGTTTGGGAACGCATCACAAGAATATCACAGGGCAGATTTTGGTAAAATTTGGTATGATGATAGCTGGTTACCCGGGTAAACATATGCGTTTTATTGCGGGAAAATATTTCATTTCTGAGAAATCAATACTAAACGTTAAAATGTATCTAAAGACGAACCTGAGCGGAGCGGGGGTGAGTCGCTAGTTGCTTATAATTTTACATAATAATATCAATTTATGATACTATTATTTTAAGTTTTGGTTTATATTTAAATAATATAATACTAAAGTTAATATTGGACTGGAAAACTTAATTAAAACTTAAAGGACTGTGAGTGTTTATGAGTCTCAAGTGTAGAATTATTTATATTTATTAATTTTAATCGAACAATACTTCTTCTTCTTCTTTAAGTTAAATACTTCATTATTACGGACAATTCCTATTGAAACCACTAAGTTTGATCATGGTAATTTTTTGCAAAATTATGTTTATTACATTATATAAAAAAATGGTCAACTTTTCAATAATATTTATGATATAAAATATTTGTCGAACTCTTATCTCTAAATTTTAAGAGATAACTTCAAGCAACAATATTTCCAAATTTAAAAACTTGTAGCTTGGATTGCACAAGGGTCACAGACTGTTGAAATTTCTAAAGTTAAGTAATAAAATACAACTGAATAAGGCAGATCATAAAGAAGGGTAGCATATTGAATATTTTCTTAAACAAAAGGGTGTAACGAACCGACGTCTCTCATTTTCACCATGACTACTTCAAAGGGTAGATATATTCTCAAACAATTTCAAGATATGTAAAGACTCACTTCTTGTATTTTCAACCGACTTCAAAAAGGAGGAGGTTCTCAATTCGACTGTATTTTTTTTTATGTTTGTTACCTCAGAACTCCGTCATTTATTAACCGATTTGGACAACTTTTGTGTTGTTTGAAAGTGTATACTTCCAGATTGGTCCCATTTAAATTTTAACAAAAAAATACCACCCCTAAGGGTGGAAAAATAGCTAATGATGAATTTAACCTACTTCTAATTGTCATATTGACTTGAAACTTTGCAAGTGTTTCTATTTCCGTTGATAGTACAGTGGTTCGATATTGTTGACCTGATCTGATAGTAAGGCCAGAAGGTGGATAGGTGGAACTTTTCAACGGCTAATAGAGATACTTTGAGTTTGGGCTTGTTTTGTTTGATTTGACAAGCCTAATACGTTAGAATTCGTACTTTGCTACTACAGTCTACACTAAAAAGGGAAAAATAAAAACTTTTTAACAAAAAAATAAAAACCGACTTCAAACAAAAAGCAAAGTTTCAAGTCAATATGACAATTAGAAGTAGGTTAAATTCATAATTAGTTGTTTTTCCACCCTTAGAAGTATACCCTTTCAAACAAAACAAAAATTGTCCAAATCGGTTAATAAATGACGGAGTTCTGAGGTAACAAACATAAAAAAAAAACATACAGTCGAATTGAGAACCTCCTCCTTTTTGAAGTCGGTTGAAAAAGAGAAAAATAACTGATTGGTATTTTTCATTTACTGTACATACCTCAACAAATATTTTCGAAGTCGGTGTGCTTTGGCTAAGTAATTAAAGCCTACCTATTAAATACATACCTAATCAAATATTTTCGAAATCGGTGCCAGCCCATACAAAGCATACCACACCGACTTCAAAAATATTTGATTAGGTATGTATAGTAAATGAAAACTACCAATCAGTAATTTTTTACTTTTTAGTGCTTTTGTTTGAAGTCGGTTTTTATTTTTTTGTTAAAAAGTTTTTTCTTAAACGTTACGCTACATCTCAGCCAAGTAAGCTATTTATTTTCATAATTCAATAAATAAGTTATATCTCAAGGATGATTTGCGTTAAAAGTGAAATGTTTACTTTATAGTGATTTTGTAGTTAGTAGTTGGTACACCTTTTTTAAAAGACAGTGGTAGCTCAGTGGGAACGCGCTCGCTTAGGGAACCAAGTGAAGCGGGTTCAAATTCCTCTTACACTCTAATATTTTCTAATTCTAGGAAAACATCGTGAGGAAACCTACATCTCTGAGAGAAACTAGCAACTTTTCGAAAGAAATATGAAATCTGCCAACCCGCACTTGGCAAAGTGGTGAAGTATGACCTGATCCCCCTCGTATTGAAGTAAGGTCTGCGCTCTGCAGTGGGATCTTAAAAAAGGCTAGGTACATACCTTTTTAGTTAAAAAACAATTAGAAGATGTAAATATTACACGCCTCCTAGATGCAAATAATAAAGTATTGATACAATATCCACAGAATACTTATAATGAAAGTTGAAATCAATAATATATAAAATAATAGTCTATTGGGTAAAAGTCCATTAATAACAATATGATATCTTGTGCCTGTGGAATATAATAATATTGGCATAATAATTACTTATTACAAACGTTTTCTAACCTATTTATTATATTTATATTCCAGAACAAAAAAATATTTATAAAAATACTAGCGACTCACCCTCGCTCTGTTCGGGTTCGTCTCTAGGGTGGACCACTCTTATCACTTAGGGGAATGAAAAATAGTTTACGTCCTATTCTCAGACCTACTGAATATACACACAAAATTTCATAAGAATCGGTCAAGCCGTTTCGGAGGAGTTTTGTTACAAGCATTGTGACACGACAATTTTATATATTAGGAAAAACCCGACTGCGCAAAAAGACAAATATTATGTACTTTATAATAGCTGCGTGTGTGTATGTCTCCGACTGCATAATAATATCGACGGTTAAAAGGTAATAGGGTATAAGCAACAAAAACGAAATTGTTCAGGAGAGCTGTTTAAAGTTTGAAATTGCAGAAAAATGGACATAACTTTTTTATTTATTGTCATATCGTAAAAAAGGAAACAGTTCTAGAATCAAGAGAAATAAAGGCAATAATGGTCACTTTTATTTATATGATTCGACGTTGTTTTATGTTGATTTTTGCCGCTTATACCAATTGATCTTATTTTTCTTATGAGGTAATTCGGCGTAAGTTACATGTGCACATAAAAAAACGAAGAGTATAGACGCCTTAGCTACATTTGATATCCTCATACCAAAAGGTAATAGGGCATAAGTCACATGACAGTAGAATAACTTAAATGGGTAAAGAAGGACAAGTGACGATTCACATAATTATGCAAGAACGTAATGAAACATAAGATACAGTGCCTAGCAAAAACATTGTGAGGATGTTAGACATTAGTTACACTGTAAGTGAATTGAAGAGCAAGGTAACGTGGTACTTCCACACATCAAGATTTATATACCAAGAGGAAAACGAGAACATCCAACTTACGGCATTATCTGGGCAAATGGTAACGTGGATTAAACGTCACGTCTTAAAATAATAGAATCACAACCAACATGATTCTCTTTTAAAATTCGATCCTACAACACCCCATTGAGACGTTTCTAGCCGGTGAGTCCCACATAACCGCATGTATGTATTGAAGTGGTATTAATGAATTTTATGATGCACAATGAAAACCTCTATTTATTATTCAGTATTCTTTATTTCAGTACAAGTAGACACAGTAACAAAGACGCCATATCTTACTAACCCCACATAAAAACGGAACCGGAAGACAATTGTCTATAATACATTCTACACTTACAGTAGATGTCACACCTGCCACAGATACATTTCCAACACCCCGGCTCAAGTTCAAGTTCTATTTTTTATTGCAGTTTTCCTCATCATCTGAGCTTTCATCTCCTTTACTGCTTCTGGATGGTTCTATTTCTGGTTCTTTAGAAGTAGAAGGGGGTTCTTTGGATGTTAAAGTCTTGCTCTCTCCGTTTTCATCATAATCTATATATGAGATTCTTTCATTTTCTTCATATCTGTAGTTTGACTCATCAAATCGTACATCTCTGGACTCGATTATTTCATTTGTTTTAGGATTCCATAGTCTGTAACCTGAGCCGCAATATCCAATCATAATCATAGGCTTCGCTCTTGATTCCAATTTGGTTAACCTTGGTAGAAGTACACACCATGCCTTCGAGCCAAAAACTCTTATTTTATCTAGCTGACTCTTTCCATACCATACTCTTGCCGGTGTATCACCTTCTAGTGCTTTTGTAGGTGATCTATTTATGACATATGCTGCACATCTCATGGCTTCACCCCATAGATACTTTGGAAGATTTGTTTCCAGCAACATAGCTCTTACTCTATCTGCTAGTGTCCGATTCATCCTCTCATATATTGAATTTTGTTGTGGAGTATAACTACAAGTAGTTTCCTGTACTATACCATTTTCTTCATAGAATAATTTTAGGTCATCATTCACAAATTCTCTGCCTCTGTCGCTTCTTATTCTCTTTACATTAATATCATTATTTCTAAGTCTTCTTATGTATTTTATTATATAATCTTTTGCTTGATCTTTTGTTTTTAGTAAGCTAACCTCCATAAAATGTGAATAATCATCTATTATTGTAAGATAGTACTTTTCTCCATCTTTACTTATTGGTGTTATCGGGCCACCAATATCACAGTAAATCAATTCTCCAATTTTCTTTGTTCTTGGAATTGGGGTTGGACTGAATGAATAACGGGTTCCTTTAGCTTCCATACATATTGTGCATCGTTCTTTAGATAACGGTAATCCTAGTATCTTCATACCTTGATAATTTAAGTGTCCCATTCTCCTATGCTATAAATTATTTTCTGTCTTCTCTGTTATTAATATATTTTCTCTGATTAACTTTAAATTTAATGTATATAGTTTTCCATCTATATCACTTTTAATTTCTATTTTTCCTCGACAAATACTGACATCTGTTTTATGAAATATAACTTTTAGGCCTTTCTCGTTCAACTTTAAAACAGATATAAAATTGTGTGACAGTTTCTCCATAATAAGACAATCTTTTAGTGAAATTTTTAATCCTTGACTACATATTCCTGATAAATTACCTTTCCTTTTAGCTGATAACATATTTCCATTTGCAACTAAAACTTTAATTTCTTGTATCTCTTGTATATCAGTCATATATTTCTCATATTCTATACTAATCATATGGTTCGATGCTCCCGAATCTATTACAAATTCTATCTCATTTTGATATGTAGCTGCTGTATAAGCTTGAGAAGCAATGAATGATATAGCTTTTTCACTATCGTTTTCTTCTCCTAAATATGCTCGGGGTCTATTATTTTTTTTCTTTTGTTTTAAATCCTCTGTAACATACATATTCTTGTTTACTTACTTTACTTTATGAACTTTGCTTTTCTTTTAGCTCGGCATCTAAAAACTTACTTTTTACAAAATCTATTTTAAGTTCCATGTTTGAAGTTTCTAGAGCAGTCACTATGGATGGGTATGCTCCTTGCATACTAATTAATAACGGGCATACTTTATCTTTCTCTGTCATTTTTGTGTCGTTCGACTCTATCTCTCTAATTATTTTGTCAAATTTGTTAAAGTGTTCCTCAACACTATCATGCCTTTTACATTTTAAATTAATTAGGCTCCTCCTTAAATAAAGATTCGAAATTGTTGTTTTTCGTTCAAAAACATTTCTCAAGTTTTCAATTATTTCATATGCTGTTCTAGATTCTTTTACATATTCCAAATGTTTGTCTGAAAGTGCTTGTACGATGATGTTGTGAGCCTTGGCGTCCGATTTCTTTAAATCTGCATCTTTCAAATCCGTTTTCTTACGTATTGCATCCACACACCCCTTTTCATCCATGGCAATCTCTATTCGAAAGAGCCAATTAGTGAAATTTCCACTTTCTAATTGTGGTATTTGGTTCACCGCATGTGCCATTGCTTTTATTTCCTTTTTTTTTATATCCTTGCTTTCGAATAAAAATGTGGACCAACTGGGTGCTTACACGTTTGTCTTAACCAAGCCTTACTTTAGGCCATCACTGCCCTACGAACTTTGTCACCTGACTGAATTTTAACACTTTTTGTAGTCTGGGCCCATAACCTAATGAATTTTATGAAGCACAATGAAAACCTCTATTTATTATTCAGTATTCTTTATTTCAGTACAAGTAGACACAGCAACAAAGACGCCATATCTTACTAACCCCACATAAAAACGGAACCGGAAGACAATTGTCTATACTTACATTCTACACTTACAGTAGATGTCAACCTGCCACAGATACATTTCCAACAGGTATTCGTAAATGCATTTCCCAGCATTAAAAAAGGTTAGTAAGTATATAATCTAATAATATAATAAAATAATTTGAATATATCTGGTAAGTATGTAGATACGTGAAGGTAGGCTATAAAGGCGAGTTTCTTCGAATACTATTCTTTGTAGATATATTACGAGTATGTAAATAAGCAAGCTAGGCTCCAGAGATTGGGAAGTTTGCAGACGAAAGTATTAAGGGGAGAACGTAGGTAGTAGGTACTCGTAAGCTATGATAATGTAGGTTATTAAGCTTATTGTAACTACGCTTATTGATAACATAGCTAAGGTTTAGAATACCCATGGCTTATTTGATAGGTACCTCCGCCTTAGGTCTGATTTTGGAATAGGCGACTCGCTTAATAGGTACTTGAGTACTACAAAGTCATTTATATTGGCGTAAGCACCAATTAACAAATAATCATTGTAAAGTAATACGGCGTACGCGACAACGTAGTATTAAAATAGTAAATGGTAAATGGATATACCCGACACCTTAATATAAAATTTCATATTAGTAATTACATATAAGCGACAACTATATCGTAAACTTGTAAATGGTAGTAAGGTATAACCGACAGTTTAATATCAAATAAGATTTAGTAATTGCGTATAAGCGACAACTGTATTTTAAACTTGAAAATGGTAGTAAGGCTTAACCGACGCTTAATGTTTTTGACGAAAAAGGTAAAGAGGCATTAGTTCCAACTTTCAAAACCGGTGCTAATTGTAAAGAGTCTTAAGCGCCCGGAATCTCTATGCCAGTAAGAAGTAAAAATACCTTACCGACTATAAACCAAAATTGATACCATTTTTACAGGGGTACAAGTGCCTTTAGGGTAAATAAGGCCTAAAACTCGGTCGGTTAGACCAAAATGACACTTCGAAAACGCAGTTTTTTGCCTGGGCATAAGTGACGAAAAAGCCATCGTAGAGACATGGGAGTAAGCGCATTCGAAAGAGCTAAAAATTTTAAGTAGGATGGCATTCATAACTCATTTGCGACCAAAATGTCGCTTATTACCTATTACCTTTTAACCGTCGATATGTTCCTTCGTCAACTTGTTTTCATCTTTTTAGTTAGTTTTTTACGCTTTCGAGTTTTTATTTTTGTAAATAATTCCTTATTTGTTGTTTTTTAGAATTTCTCATTCCAAATTACATTTAAACGTATAAGTTGTATATTTTTGTAAGGCATTTATAAAATCCTTTATTTTGATACACCACTCGATAGGTTTTGAAAAAAAATTTTTGAAGACATAATATGGCAACAAAGATCGGTCAGTCATTTTAATTTTTATAATTTTGATATACCCAGTGTCATTTTTACAATTAAGACGACACAATCTGACGACCCCTGTCAAGATAAAACCCACCAAGCCGCTTAGGCTACAGAACATGCCAAACAAATATACATACATACATATTACATACACAAATACATACATACTTACACACATCCATACACTCGAAAAACATAACCCTCCTTCTGGTGCAATCGGGTAAAATCTATGTCGGTAAACGATCGTTAGCATACAATATATAATAATTTAATTATGTTTCTTATTGTATTGTTATAAGCAGAGATCTATATTTGTATCTCGTTTAAAGTAAGGCTTAGCATCGTTTCATTACTGACTTCAAGCTGCACTTTCATTTGTTTCACAGTCACCAGACAATAGTTATGATCCCAGCTCTAAATGAGACTTCAATTGGTATACAAGCAATTAAGCTAACCAAAGTGTTTCCTTTTCAAGTAAATCCATACTAATATTATAAATGTGAAAGTGTGTTTGTTTGTTTGTTAGTTTGTTTGTATTTCTTTCACGTCAAACGGCTTGGCGGATTGGCGTGATTTTTTGTGTGGAGACAGTTGGAGGTCTGGAGAGTGACATAGGCTACTTACGACGAAACACTACTACTACTACTAACTACGAAAACACGTTATAATAACATCCAAAAATATGTATGATCAGAATTACTTGATACTTGGTATTAAAGTTCTTCAATAGAATTAATTAAATACTTGTTTTAGCATTTTTTGAAATTCATCCCATAAGGAGGCAAAATAGCGGATGAAAGTTTGTATGAAATCTACCATTTTAGAGTTTTTTTTTGTAGTTTTAGCGCGAGCGAAGCCGCGGGTTCTGCTAGTTATTATATAAATATTTACTAACTGTTTTGTTCTACTTTTGTTATAATAAACAAACTCATTATTTTATTCTCATTTTAATTGGACTAGTCTTTAGCTTTACATTGGAATTGAATCTACGATTTCTTAGAAAACTTAGTTAAAAATAGAAAAACGCAAGACAAAGGCAAAAGCAAAGAAACAGAAAAGTATATATACGACCAAGGAAATGTGGTATTCTGTACGTGACCGCGTTTTTAATCTAAAGCCGTGCTACAAGACGTCGAATAAGCAGAAAAAGTCGAAGTAAATGTAATTCAGCCTAATTTATCATTAGTATCTAAAAATAACTTTTTATCGTAACCGTTTTAGTTTTGAGTGATGTAGGTAATTTGTAAATATTTTTCCTAAAGATATTCTTTCTATATTGAAGAAAATTAAGTTTATTGTTTTAGCTTTAATTTACTTTATACTAGCATTGCCCGCGGCTCCGCCCGCGTTTAGATGACCAAAAACCAAATTCTTAGCTTTTACAGTTAGTATACTCTTACATTTCAGTTATTGCATTTTTTCTCAGACATGAGATATTTTCCCGCAGTAAAAAGTATCCTATATGTTGATCCGGATAACCAGCTATTATCATACCAAATTTCATCAAAATACCTCCAGTGGTTTTTCCGTGATGCGGTAACAGACAGACAAAAATCCTAAAAACTATAGATTCGGCCTCTGTATCGATAATAATGTCTATTTCAATAAGATTTTCCAAAAAATATTTAATGTACAGATTTGACTTAGAATTTTATTATATGTATAGATGTACGCAATAGTTTTGCCAACTTCGATTGGATTTTTCAAACAATTTGTCGAGCTAAAAAAAACTGTCCTAAGAATGATATAATAACTTTTAAAGTCTCATGCGTTATAAAGTCAGCGCACATTTTTTGTTAAAAACTACATATTTATTGTTTAAATTCATGGCACAATTAGCTGAAAAAGGAAAATATTAAAAAACTGAGGGGTCTCTGTGACCTTAATATACAAGATAAATTATTAAATTAAAAAAATATTTGTACAGATATTTAATAATGTATGTATTTTAACTTTTTACTTTGTAGTTAAAGCAACCTAAATTGAGAGCAGCTGTAGAAGGATATGAATATTTCATATTTCAAGTACACGCTGTACCTAATAGATAACATAGTAAAGTTTAAACAGCATCCATACACATTAGCTTTAAATTTTTAGTATTAATTCCATTATTGTCTGTTGCCGCATCACAGAAAAACTACTGGACGGATTTTGATGAAATTTGGTGTGGTCATAGCTGGTTATCCGGGTCAACATATAGAATACTTTTTACCTCGGAAAAATATCTCATTTCTGAGAAAAAATACAAAAACTGTAATATAAGAGTATACATACTAATATGTAAAACCTAAGAATTTGGTTTTTAGTCATCTAAACGTGGGCCGAGCCGCGGGCAATGCTAGTTTATATATAAAAGAGTATACAAATTTTTTTGTCTAAAATATTTTTATATTTTTAAAGCTTTCTTATATTAATAATTTCACCTTGTTCTCTTACTAAGAAGTTGATTCAAAATGAACTGGATTCAAGTACTGAATATTTTATTTGATTTAAAAATAACACGCGCAAAAATTACATCTGCAACCTAATTTTAGATAGATAGAAACTCAGAAAAAAACTTATTGAGTATCACTATTAAACTTATTACATTAGCTGTTGGAGTGGGAGAGTTTTATTTCGGATTTTTTTTTGTAATTCTTTTTATACAACAATTATGTGCACAATGGAGTATTAAGAATTTTTTATTATATTTTACTCATCGAGTTATATATGGACTATTAGGTAATTGTTAAAATTTTAAGTAAAAAAATTGTATTTAAAGCTTGAAAAAAGCAAGAGAGCGTTACTAGTATAATCAAATTTTCTCCAAGCTTAAAATAAAGTATGAAGGTCAACCTCTAATGTATTCAGAAAAAAGCTAACTCGCAAACCGTGATATGCGACGGAGCTGATGTGGTTTTGTACGTGATCACAATTTTTAAAACCCCTCTGTAATGGATCGATGGCAAAAAGTTTTATGAAACTTGGCTCGAGAGCTCTAGCTCGTGTAGGCAGTTTATTTTTAATGCACTTACTTCTAAGTTGAAAATTGAAAGTTATACCACCTTATTTTGTAAGTAATGATATAGGTATTAAATGTTATTATTAGTATTAGATATATAAAAATACTCGCAAATATTTTACTACAAAAGTGACGTAATATGATTGTTAATAAATTATTCGTAAATTATATTAAAATGAAATTATACACTGACCCAATTAAATATTATGCACATATTTATAAATACATTCGTAGAAGTACGAAATTTTGATTAAATAACAATACTTATGTATGTATCTATTTCCACATTATATGTTTAAATATATGGAAATAGCTCTGTCGTGGAAATCTATGGGGGCCTATGTCTAGCAGTGGACGTGTTTCAGTTAAAACGAAACGATGTACATATGTCGTCTTAATCGGAAATAAAAAAGAATTTTCGAGAATAATGTTATATACTTATTTAATACCTATGGCTTCAAGTGTATATATATTTTTATTAAGTCTACATACAAAATTATTCTCATTGATTTGGATTACTTTGACCTAATTATTATTATATGGAAGTAAAATAAAGAAACAATTATTATGTATAATAATGAATGAGTTGAAAGGTCTCACGACTCAAGATTTTTATATTATACTAGCGACTCACCCTCGCTTCGCTCAAGTTCATCCCTAGGTATGATTTAAAGGTTAGTATGGATAATCTATTCCATACTAACTAATATATAGATATAAAATAAACAGTTCTAAACTTTTTCATTTTCCAACTGTTTCTTTGAGTTTTTGTTATTTTTTTATACTAAAACCACCCGTCACATCCGCAACAAAACAAAAAAAGAACAATTCAAATCGCTCCCGCCATTTTTGAGTTATAGCGAGACCAACGAATGGCAACTGATTTTTATATATATATATATATATATATATATATATATATATATATAGATTATATGATTACGAAACTTGCATGTTTGAAAGAATCTAACTAGTTTTCGAAAGACGTATAAAGTTCGCTTACCCGTATTTGACCACCATAGTCTAATTTTTCCTGGTAAAGAGAGGAGGCTTGTTTTTGTCTAATGTGGAACGTTGAAAGAGCGAAATTATTATAAAATTATTATATTATGTAATTTAAATCAAAAATATCTAGTAACAACCAGTCTATAATCAGACGAGAGCTACGGATATTTTACAGGGTAGAAGGTTCTTTAATTTAAACATCCGAGAGTGGAAAATATTTTCCTACTCCCATCAGCAATGTGCACATTAAGGAAAAGGAGCTATCTAATCGTAGACCAAAGTCTCAAACAGACGTACTAAAATCTAATATAACAAATTGTACGGAAGAAAAGTGTGTTGGAACTCCCAATCAAAATTACTTGAGTCTTGGAAACATTCAAACAAAGACCAAATGACTCCAAGCATAAATTTTGTTCAAGTTTAACTCATAAACGGGAGCTGCCCCTAAAATTGCCAGCTGGAGCCGCAACATAGACTTGAAACGAAGATGAAAGTACAGTAGTGATCGTATGAATAAAGAAGTAGCGTCCTCTTTAAAGCTTCCATAATGTAATAAATGCTCAGGGCATCTCTAGATGAGTTTTATATCTCTTTCTTCAGAAATGACCGATTTCACGTACAAGTACCCCCCCCCCTCAACGATGATTTCAGGTCTCAAACTATCTCCATACCAAATTTCATCTAAATTATAATATTATAAGTACGTAACAATAACATGATAACAAACTACTATTTCATATTTGCTACATTCAACATAACTTAAAATTTACAGGGTAAAACACACAGAGAATAGATTCTGTTCTTAGATAAGATCGTAAAAGTTCAGAGCAACGATAACTTAGCCGTTGCAAGCCAGTACTAGCTACGATAGGCAGATTTATTGAACGTTCCGCTGTTCTAAATTGTGGTAGGAAGGCAATGACAGGCGTAAACGCGAATGAGTATTCGTGAATTGTGATTTTGTATTGGAATTAGAATATATGTGAATATGTACATACTCTATATTTAATGTCTAAGTTTATTTGGTTTATTAAATATATTTAAGGCAAGTTTTTCAATCACACTCTAGTATAGGTAATGTGAAAGTTTGTATGTTTGTTTACACGCTGATATCACAATCGATTAGTTCTTTAGTCATTAAACTATTATTTAGGATAGAATGAATTCTGACATAATAAAATACGCCTCCATTATAGCGTATTTTTACTACTACCAATATTATTAAGAAATTAATATTCATAATTTAATCTATAAAATCGAGTCTAAATCGAGTATAAATCGAGTCGAATCGTACATCAAATATTTTTTTAAAATTTTTATCGAAATAGTAATTATTATCGATACAGAGGCCGAATCTATAGTTATTAGAATTTTTGTTTGTCTTTCTGTTTGGGGACGCATCACGAGAAAGCCACTGGACAGATTTTGATGAAACTTGAGTATGATGATTGCTGGTTATCCGGGTCGACATATTTTTATTGCGGAAAAATGTCTCATCTCTGAAAAATCTATACTATGCGTTAAAAAGTATGTAAGGACGAAACCGAGCGGAGCTAGGGTAAGTCGCTAGTATTCATAATAATGATAATCCAGAAAACACGTACCAATGATAATAAAGAATTAATCGATGTCCCAAGCTGTATTTATTTAATGCAACTTATTCAAACAATTCTCAAAATTAAAAGATTTTTAAGAACAATGTGCACGTGTAAAGATACTTTATAATAAAAAAGCTTTACCGATACCAGAAATAAATTATAACTTGACCTAATAACCAAGTATATGTGTGAACAAAACAATGGGAAATTGTTCTTAGTACAAATGTACGATTATATAGGTCAATGTTTGTATCAGTATTATACGCTTGTGAAGTAGATTGTGAAATTAGTACACTAGTTTTATAAAAATAAAAATATTTATACTGCATAATAACATGTGTTTTTGATCGACAAAATAAGGAAAGCAATCGATTTTAGTGTATATTTCTGTGTTACTTGAAATCTTCATCAATTGTAGATATTTCTTTTTGTTTTTGTAACGAATAGGGTAATAACAAGTATGGTCTCAAATAAACAATGAATGTATCAGGTTATCTTATCTTTTTAGCGATCTAGTGGCTAGCATGCTAATGCAGGTCGATTTTGGGTTCAAGTCCCGGGTTTTTCAAAAATAGTTATTAGGTTTTCTGTCCGGATCCTGAAGTTGGGAAGTTGGCAGTGTTTACACCCCAGTACGTTAATCTTTTGGTCTTGTTTGTGTCCAGTTGTTCCAACGTGAATATGAGAGTTGAAGCAATAGAGTGCACTAAGACACTTGTTGGGAATGCTTGGGAAAAAATGAAGCGCTTCATATCCCAAACCTTGCATTTTTGATATTTTAATGTGCGATTTTAAACATGATTACCACTTATCCAAACAAAGTAAGGATACATGCATGTTTGAGAGAACCTTGTAAGTTGTTGAAAGACATGTGAAGTCCACAAATCCGCACTTGCCGCAGCGTAGTGATCTATGAATCGTAGTCTCGTATGGAAGGGAGGCCTGTGTCTATTTGTGGATCGTTAAAAAGAGCTGAATACACGTCTTTTATATTTCATATTTTGACGTAAACGAGTCATAATTGCAACTAAATAGAATGCCAGCATCATATTTCTCTGCTTGACTGAGCTTATGTCGTAACGGTACATCGGACTCGATCAATTACTGCTTAGATCGTTGCGTCGTACAGTTAACACCCAAATCTGTCTTACCTTGAGAATATACTACAGTATATCTAGATATATCTAGTGATAGTGAAGTATTTCTTCACATGTGACATGTGATTCTGTATTGAGTGATTATAATATTGACTTGAGATACAAATTTTATAATAATAATTTTCCTTTAATCCAACTCTCCACTATATTATTCTCAACAATCGAAAATAATAATGAAATTAAACGAACTCTGATATATAATTAAACTTTAAAATTTATTTTTAAAACTTATAAACTTATATTTCTTTACCTAATAAGTAGGTATGAAAGTACATTTTGTGGTAGACTTTGAAATCCATAAAAGATAAGATAAAAAGTATTATCTTGCTTTCTCTTTTTATCGTAAAAGATTAGAAGAAGATGAACAAAAAGTGACTCAAACTCAATCTAAATCATGTAATATTCATTATGAATTGTTCACTGCCAGATCGTATTTATGTGTTCATAAAAAATTCAATGGGAATATGCTTTATAAGTCGTTTGCAAGTTATACACTGTATATGTTAACGTAAATATTTGGTAACTCGACAAGTGGATGAAGAGAAGCTATGCATTCTTTGAAATTATGTCAGAATTTTGAATTGAGTTACTTTATCGAATACAAGCTTTATACTTTACATACAAAAGGCTGTTTAGTTTAGTGGCAGTATACAGTTAGCCTTAGATTGGAGGTTCGATTTCTGTGCAGGACAAATAGAATTATGTTTGTATGATAAAATAGAATAAATTTACCATCCAATCGCTGTTATGGAAATCAGTTCTTACGAACTATAACTATTGTATAGTTTTTGCTATTGACTTAACATGAAAGTTGTGAGGTAAAGTTTAGAGCAGATGCGAAGTTTGATAAAATACGAAGTTTTGTTTGGCAAAATCTATGTTTGAAGTATCTACTTAGCATTTAGGTTTTGGTAATTATTATTATTAAGTACTTATCTTGCTTATAAAAGTCTAATTGAAATGTATTTTCCAGAAAAAAAGTTTTTTTGTCTTATCTTATCATTGCCGTTATATTAATAATCATAAGTATAGATAAGACGACGGTCTTATAATCAAACGGTCAAGTTGAATATAAATATGTTGGGATATTAACGCACAGCACCATCTAGTTCCATGGTACGCTACGAGGCTTGTTTTATGGAAACCAGATAGTTGATACGCTACACATATATCACTTTAAATACATACATATTATAAATATAACATGACTGGAGTACAAACATTCGTGCTCATTACACAAATGTATGCACCCAGCGGGACTCGAACCCGAGACCTCTACAAACTGAGCCAAACGTGTCGTCAATTAAATGACTGCACACGTTTATTCATACAATTTTTCCAACGCAGATTTGAGTATTATAAGCTAAGAAAATATTAATTATATTAATTTTTTACATATATTCACCCACAACAAATATCGTATTTTAATATTTTTAAAACAAGTACTTGTAAAAAGTATTAAATTGTTTTTATCATTGTCCATGCTTTTGTTTAGTTTGTACTGTTATTGCTATTGTTGAGAGATTTCATCTCTTGATACACTGAAGTAATTGGCCTCGCTTAGATACGGTAGCATAATATTACATAAACGCGATTATACTTAGATAAGAGTGTCTTGAAAAAATTGGTGAAGGCCTACCTGGTATTGCTTGGATTAGGGTTCCGGGCCGTATGGTTATGTGAAAACTAAGTTTCGATGTATTTTTATATGATTAGATCACTTCTATACTAATATTATAAAGAGGTAAAGTTTGTGAGTTTGTGACGTTGTGAGGTTTTAGGGGGTAATCTCTGGATCTACAAAACCGATTTAGATGAAATTTGGTAAGAAGATAGTTTGAGACCTTGGGAAGGACACAAGAAGGGAGAAAATGGGGATGAAAATTTGTATGGGGAATAAACCTAGGGACTAACCCAAGCGAAGCGAGAGCGAGTCGTTTGTAATATATATATTTTAATTTTATTGTTGTATTATATATATTTATTTGTTTGTAATATATATATATATTTATTTATGTTTGTAATATATATATATATATATATATATATATATATATATATATATATATATATATATATATATATATATATATATATATATATATATTAACTGCCTCGGTGGTGTAGTGGCTAGCATGTACGGCTGCACACCCGGAGGTCCTGGGTTCGACTCCCGGGTCGGGCCAAGTTTAGTTATTGAGTCTTCCTGTATAGTAAGTCTCAGTATCAGCCCGGAGTTGGGAAGTTGGCGGTGTTTCACCCCCGTGCCTCGGAGAGCAAGTAAAGCCGTCGGTCCTGCGCCTTAACTCTCACCGGTCGTGTCGAGTGGACGTCCCACCTGAGTATGAGAGTGATAGGAATAGAGAGTGCACTTGTGTCTGCGCGTACACTTGAGCACTATATCTCCTGCGCAGTTGGCTAATCTCAATTAGATTGGCCGCCGTAGCCGGAATCGGCTAGGAGAACATCATCATCATATATTTTAGGATTCGGTCAGTCATGTTAGATCTAAGAAAAGTATTGAGCCTTTCTGGAGAGGCTGATGGATGTACCCTTAAGGTCCCAAGTGATCTTATAAGGATTTATAATAACCCTAAAAGAAGCTTTAATAGTATTAATTAGGTACAATAATTATAAAAATTATTTATATCTGTTATTTGCATTCAATATATTTATGCATGAAAACGATAAAAATCTGACATATAAGGAAGTTCAGCCCCTACATTTGTCACATCGTATACATATTTTACTCAGCAAGTGTTGATTATGCCGTTGCCAATTTTAAATAAAATTCGTATAAAATGACTAAGTATAATGAATATAACAATATTTTAGTCTACTGTATGTTTTGTAACTCGATATTTTGTAAATATTCTAAATTAAAGTCCTCAGATGAATTTCTCATCCTCTAAATCTCTAAATTTATTACCACATTTATCGAATTCACTGGCGAATGACTGGAGGAAATACTTTCATTTTTTGCGATATGTTAATTTTTTATCCGATCATTTCCTCCACAATGGCACGTTACTGAATATTTTACATTTAGTTTCTTTGCACTAGCATATCCTTTTATATTATTTAATATATGTATGTAAATACATAATATAAAAAAAATAACTAAAAAAAGAAACGTGGAAGAAGAAATATAATTATAATATCTGTCTATCCCACGGGAACCGTTCATTTTGCCAAAAAAAAGTAGTTTATGTGCTATTCCAGAGTATAAACTATCTCTGTGTCAAATTCCATCCAGATGAGCTTAGCCTTTCTGGCGTGAACATCTAAAATTTCACATGTATACTAATATTATAAAGAGGTAACATTTGTGAGATTGTGAGTTTGTGACATTTTAGGGGGTAATATCTGGATCTACTGAATCGATTTAAATTAAATTTAGTAAGAATATAGTTTGTGACCCTGAGAAGGACATAGAATAAAAATTTAAAAAATGGTGTTTTTTTTTAAATTTCATGTACATTTAGTATAACGTTGTTATTTTGACATTACAAACAGGCACTTCAATTTTATTTATCTGTATATATTATAGTGCAGCGCGTCTGTGCAAGTGTAGTCAAGTTTATACCTTTAACTCCCACACTCGATGGTACGACAATTAAATATGAACGAGACAAGACTTCAACGGAATAGTATGTATGTATGTATGGATATTAAAATAAGGATTATCTCATGAATGTTGAACTTCGCTACTCTGTTTTCTTATTATCATATAAATAATATATTATTAAAATAAAATTTGTTCTTGAATTGAAGAACTGCTAACCTACTCTTGAGAGTCACAAATACAGTCTGAATTACGAAATGTATCGCTTCTAGAATACTAAGTAGACTTCATTTTAAGGCCAATTAAAATATCTCAGAAGAAGGATTAATCATTTAAATGTTCTTTTAAAATTATAAATAACCGTTTTCTGTATAATTCAATTACCCAATCGTTCTAACAGAAGGTAATATTTTTGTAATAGATTTATAATATGTTACATCCAAAGTACCTATATTTATCTAGATACTAGCGACTCATCCTCGCTTCGCTCGGCCTCGTCCCTAAAGTGGTTATTTGAATTGACATATCTTTTTTAATTATAAACCGATTGAAAAAAAACAAATACTAATCGTTAAGTGAAAATCAATACATTACTAAAAACTGCATCCAAATTGATTAAGCCGTTTCTGAGATTAGCGCGCACAAACGCACAAACAAACAGATAAAAATTCTAAAAATCATTGTTTTAGGTTCTATGGCATTGATAAAGACCCCCAATAATCGTTTTTCTCAAATATATTCGATGTACAGACAGCGATAGCGATCAGTTACACTTATCATATATATATATATATATATATATATATATATATATATATATATATATATATATAGATGTAGATATTCTTCTATATTTATAAACTCTCGAATATATAAATGTCTATGACATATATTTTTTTTAAATATATACAATATACTATATATTTTTCATGGTGATACACTTGTTCAGAAACTTTCAATTAAACTTGTATCAAGTAAGACACAAGGATAAATTCTGTTAAGGCAGAAGTTCTTTATTATACTATTAAGTAACTTCACGCCAACTTATCGTTTTTTAACAAACAGTCTCTTATTTCCTGCCTTTTTCTTTGAGCAACAAGTTATACCTCGCAGACCTCTACACTCTATTAGCACTTACGTATTTAATTTCTATATCGACTAAAATTAATAATTAAATGAAATCCATACTTGTATTATAAATCTGAAAGTAACTCTGTCTGTTACCTTTTCACGTTTAAACGACTGAACAGATTTCGATAAAATTTAGCGATTACATAAATTGCTTTCTGGGGACGAACATAAGGTAACTTTGATACCCGTTCTACTTACCAGGCGAGCGAAGCCGCGGGTTACAGATAGCCTACCCTGTAACGACTATACCTTCGAGACATCTAACACCTCAGTCTCTCTCGTGACCATGATTGCTGTAAAGCATTCGAAACGTCGGGAAACAAAAATTAAAATAAATCCGCGAAAAAATCCGAAAAGATAATTTTAATTAAAATGTCAAATATTCGCGTAAATCTAAAAAAGTATTATATTCAAATAATTTTTGCAATAACATGGAAAATATGTTATAAAGTAGCTTTTTTATGACTCGATTCATCATACTAGCGACTCATCCACGCTTCGCTTCGGGTTCGTTCCTAGAAAAAAACAAATCTATCCCACGGGAAACGTACATTTTCCGGTATAAAAAGTAACTTATGTACTATTCCAGACTATAATCTATCTTTGTGGTAAATTTCATCCAGATCCGTCAAGTCCATTCTAGCGTGAAAGAAGAACAAACATCCATCTTCACACACTTTCACATTTCTAATATTAGCATGGATACGCCTCAATAAAATATATAGATAAGTGAATTCTAAGTTAAAACTTAAATTAGGATCGTATAACGATTCAAAACTTTACAAAGCAAAAACGAAACGCCAAGTTTTGTATTGAATGTAGCTTAGCTATAATTCCAGCAATTTTTCAAATGGGATGCAAAATCGTCAGTTTTAAGAGGCACTCATTATTATGAATGGTACTTCGTTCGGTTTGAAATGGTCGATAAGTGCTTACCATTCTATGAAGGTTAGTGTTATTACTAAACGCTAGTGAAATAGCTATTATAGTTTAAGCGTGCACGAATTTTAAAACTAAATAGAACAACATATCTTAAAATAGAAGAAAAGTCTTGTATACATTTGACTTTTTGATTCTATTTTTAGAGTAGTCAGAAATTAATATTTTTATTGATATTCGAAAACTATGTAACAAATCAACGGTAGGTATCAACGAAATATCTAATACATAAATAGAATAATAAGACCAAGAAGATATGGATGTATTTTACATTTGGCTGTATAATGGCTATCTAAATCATACATAATAACGTTTATACTGTCAATACGTATTTCAATGTAAAATTTCTTCTATGTTATTATTTTTTTAACAAGCAACCCTCGCTTTGCTCGATATAGTAGATCCCAATCTATGTGGTTGACCTCACCCTTTTTCCAAGCGAAATTTATTTTTTAAACAATAAAACATAATATTATTAATAAACACGACTGAGGGGGGTTGTTACCAAAAATTGGTCCAGGCTGTTTTTAATTACAAATTGTGTTTTTTAAGTACAAGAACTCTTTTCCTGTGACAACTTAGTATCAACCGAAACTAAAAGACTTGTAGAAGATGCCATCGTAAGATTTGCGGCCTTTTTCGAAAACACATCTATGTAGGTATAAACAGGTAAATTGAAGTAGTTAATTGGTCTTATCGGATCGTATTTTCCGGAAACAACAAAGTATCAAAATGTAGGTAATTTTTATACAATGGTGTAGGATTCTTATATTAAAATATCTCCAGATTAGAGGTTTTTTAATTAAAAATAGCCTTTACAAGTAAAAAAATGTGAAGCGATCGGTTACATACTTTTATAGTGACGACATATTTGGCTCAGTTTGTAGTGACCCTACTTGCTGTACCAGCGGTCGCGGGTTCGAGTCCTGCTGGAGGCATTCATTTGTGTGATGAGCACGAATGTTTGTACTCTAGGTATAGGTGTTTATATTTATAATATGTATTTATTTAAAGTTATAGTATATGTATAGTGTATCAACTATCTGGTATCCATAACACAGGCCTCGTAGCTTGCCATGGGACTAGATGGTGCTGTGTGTTAAAGTCCCAACATATAATAATGTACAACGGTGCTTCATTTGATAGTCAATATCTAGCAGACATGGGCTCGAACTTTAATAATTGCCTTTATGGAAAAGACACAACCGCAGAATTATGTGTATAGTATGTTGTGCATATGTGTGTATGTATGTATGTATGTATGTTGTATTTTAAATTTTAAAAAAAGAAAAGAAAAACATCTTTATAGTATGTAACAAAAAATATTTATTTTTACCATCGTACATAAATGAAATCTTGTATAATATTAACTCCTGTATTACACACATATATATATATATATATATATATATATATATATATATATATATATATATGTGTGTGTGTGTAATAAAATCTTGTACAGAGTGCCAGAAAATTATGTTCAATATAATATTATTACTAGCAATATCTTCATCCACTCTCTGTCACAGATATTAAATTTCAGCGTGTTTGAAAGCTCTAAACAGAAATATTTTATATGCAACATTTTATTCGAAAGTATTATTATGGTGAAATCTAGTTCTAAAATAATATTTGTATAAATGTTTTATTATTTTCTTTTCGTTATTTAATTTATCATATCTGTATCTACTTAGATCCAAATGAAGTGTGTATTTAGAATCCGTGCGGTAAGCAGGTTTCAATCCCGAGTATCGCACCTCATATTTTCATGTGCGAATTACCTTACCTTTATGGCGAAGGAAAACATCGTGAGGAAACCTGCATGCCATGAGAAAATCTAGCAAATTTTCGAAAATATAATCCGGGCTTTTACTGATAATTTCTTGACAGAAAAACCTAATGACTATGTTTTGCCCAAACCTGGGACTCGAACCCAGAACCTCCAGATCTGCAGCCAGTGCACGCTAGCCTACTCTAGACCACCGAGTCAGTTTAAGAAAAATATATGAAGATAAATATAGAAAATTTAGACATATTTAAAGAAAATGGCGTGTAAACTAAAAAGTTTTAATTAACTAGTTACAAGTAACTTTGTTCACATAAGCTGATTAACGTCAGTTACAGAGCTTGGAATATATTCTCTGGGGTAGAAGTTAGGCATGTAGCAATAATTATTATGGTTAAAGAAGTTTTTGATAAAATAAAACTATATAATAAGAAAGTACGCTTTCAAATACTCCTAATTTTATTGTACTCTTTTAAGAAATAAAAAATAAATGTTGCTTACAGTTCATGGTGACCTATCCTTGCTTCCCACATGTGCCTTCGAAGGTTCCTTTTGTATTTATAATAGGCATGTTATGCTTCCATAATTGCTATCTTGGGTATAATATATTTCGTAATATAACAGGTATTTAGATTTAATTTCCACAGGAAAATGCGGTAACGAAACCTATCTGTGTCTTTTTCGATCTCTCCTCTTTTCATAAGATAACTATATCAATTAAAATACAATATATCAATAAGGTTTGTTACAACGTAATTTCCCGCGGGAAGAAGATTTTTTCCAAAGTAAAAAGCTACTTAAAATGTGATTTTTTATGGTATCTCCATACCAAAAATTGCATCAATTCTTTAATGCGCTCCGACCTGAAAGAAAAGATACACACACTTTCACATCAAAATACTATATAAATAAAAAAATATTATAATAGTTTAGATTAAAGCAGATTTCTACAAGAGAGATTCTTTTAAGGATTCCTTAATTATAAGGCTCGAATCAGTTAAAAAGTCTAATTAATAAAAGCTATAATATACTATAATATTGTTATTTGCTATCTTAAAAGTTGTAATTAAAAGTTGCTGGAATCTGAAGTAAAGTGCATTTAGACCTTTAGAATAAAATTATATAGATGAAAAGACTTGCAAAGACGGATATAATAATATCTACTTTTCGTGAAAAAAAAAAAAATATAATAATAGAGAAAATTTCTTAATGCTTAAATAAGTGTTTGTAATTTACCCTCTAAATAAAATAAATTTTTTGAAATAAAAACACATAACGAAGCTTACATTTAATTTTAAAGTTCTAATATACTGGTTAACTTTTGTTAATTTACTGTGATTTACGAGTTTTATTTGTAACCTTTGGGGTTAAAATTAAAATATGTTTGGAAAGTCGTTTACATTTTATACTAGCGACTTATCCTTTACTTTGCTCACAATTTCATGGGTTCTAATATTTTTGCGTGGCACCCTAATTCTTTTTCTAAAATAAAATTAGCCTAAGTTACTCCTTACAACATCAACAATCTGCCAGTTGAAGTCTATTCAAAATCGATCTAGACGTTTAGGACAGACAGAAAAAAACTTAAAAAATAGTACTTTTCTTATTAGTACCGTATATAATTTCATATGCATTTAGTAAAAAGACATTAAAACTAGTCATTTTTATTTATCTGTATAGATTTGAAAATGTTTCATGCTTTTAAACTTAGTGGCTCAGACTACGTTGTCGGTCAGTTACTTAGTGCTAGAGATTAAACTCAGTTTAAGTAGTATTTTATGTAGTTTATTCACAATATTAATAAAAAATAGCCAATCTTTAGATCAAGAAACTCCATCATTACTTAAGTTTTATTTCTTATCTTACTGTAGTCAAATCGTTATTAAAATTATCTACATTTATAACATGAATACCAGAACCATATAGACAATGTATAAAAAAACTTTTATTGTTAGATTAAAAAATTAAAGAATGTTTGTGTGCTATTATAAAATAACTTTTTTTTAGAAGATAACACATCTTGGATGATCTCAGGACTGACAATATTTTTCGAAATTGTTGGTAGAGTTTTTGACAGACACTAAGTACATTTCTGAAGTACAGATATTGAATAAAGGATTTTGAATCAGAATTGAACTTGTACAGTAAAATGTCAGATTGAAATTCATCCAGCTGTTCTCGACTGAAAGGGGAAAAAGACCAAGCAAAAACCAAAGCAGTGCAGTGAACATTCCTCGAACACATTAAAAAAGAATGTAAACTTTGACCCGATCACTTTTTTATAAAGATATAATCGTAATACTACGATTTAAATTTTAAATTTGTTAGTGATAAATTTAAATAAGAGTGCATGCAGAGAAATATGTGAATATGGTTTGGTTAAGCAGAAAAAATACGTGATAAATCAATGGTGAAAAATAATATGTACTATAGAAGATTGAGTAGGAGAAGTCGATCATGGACGATTTTCGAAGAACAAGTGTTTCATATAATCGAAGAACGTTAAGTTTAAAGTAAGTTCAAAGCATTCCTTGACAATGGTAACAATAGAAAATGCAAAATGTAGGTAGAAGACAGTACAGCTTCGTATTATGGGACTGTTTTCTCTTTATCCCAAAAGAGATGTAGCGTAAAGTTATATGTGTATGTACAGATGTCGTATAAATAGTAATGAATATACTAGGAAAATTGAAGGCCTGAGCCTTATTTATCTCGAAATAATCATTGCTAAGTAAAGGCTTACCCAAAGTAATTGATTTTAAGCATTTCGTATAGAAAGATACTTTTTTAACATTTAATTTCGTAGAGTCAATCTGATACTAAGCCAAAGTTTAGATATAGGATATTTTTATACGTACATATAAATATTTTTTTAATTAATGTGTTGTAGTGATTGCTTGATTTTTTCTATCAATGAATAGAAATATATACGACGTTTATTTATCCAATTCTAGTTTTTAAAATATTTAATTATTTACAATATTTCGACCACATGTTTGGCTCAGTTTGTAGTGACCTGTGTTGTACTTTATGTGGCAGCGGTCGCGGGTTCGTGTCCCGCTGGGGGCATTCATTTGCGTGATGATCACGAGTGTTTGTACTTCAGTCATGCTTGTATTTAGAATATGAATGTATTTAAAGTCATATACGTGTAGTGTGCCGACTACCTGGTATCAATAATAGAAACTTCGTAGCTTACCACGGAACTAGATGGTATTCAGCGCTTTTTGTTTATTTTTATCGTCCCACTGTTGGGCACGGGCCTCCCTTTAATACGAGGGGGATCAGGCCATAGTCCACCACGCTGGCCAGGTGCGGGTTGGCGGACTGCACATGTCTTTCGAAAACTTGCTAGGTTCTCTCAGACATGCAGGTTTCCTCACGATATTTTCCTTTACCGTAAGGCAAATTGTAATCATGTTGGAAATTATTCGCACATGAAAATATCAGAGGTGCGAGAGCCGGGATTTGAACCCGATTCACTCGGTTTCTCTAGCGAGCGCGTTACCACTGGGCTACCACTGCCTAAACTAGATGGTGCTGTGTGTTAATGCCCCAACATGTTTATTTATTTATATTTCATATATCCCGCTCCACTAATAACAACAGGTACGCATTTTAAATCTCAAATTATCCTATACAACTTGCGTACCATTTATACAACCTTCATTGTATGACGTACGTTCATTGTATATTCATTGTATATCAGTAACCTTCTCGGGCGTGTACACAATAACTCACCAAAGTTTCATCGCAATGGACGTGAGGACTTGAGACAAATATCAGTCTATGTTACTATCGATCCCTGTCCACTCTATCCTTTCATACAGACATATATCTAAACTAGTGACTCACCTCGATCCGCTCGGGTTCGTCCCTACTTACGTTCTAACGTTTAGTATAGATTTTTTAGAGATGAGATATTTCCCGCAGTAAAAAGTATCCTATATGTTGACCCGGATAAGCAGGTATTATCATACCAAATTTCATCAAAATCCCTCCAGTGGATTTTCCGTGATGCGATCATAGACAGACAGACAGACAGACAAAAAATCTAAAAACTATAGATTCGGCATCTTTATCGATAATAATGTTTATTTCAATAAGATTTTCCAAAACGTTGTAAGTAGTTTCTATTATGTAGTAATGCACAAATTCGGCTTATTGACAATTTTATTATATGTATAGATACCTAAATTAGATATTCAGACTACTAAATCTCAAGTTATCCGATACGTGCGTTATCTATCGTACAATAATGATACTATATCAGAAGCCATCGCAGGCGTGTTTACAGCAACTCTTGGATACATGTTGTTTGCAATTTCATCGCTCGGATAAATAGTTATGAATGCATACGTAATATGCTGACCCTATTGATATAGTAACTGTCTATTACTTTTAACTGTATGACTAATATTATTTTTATTAGTCCGGCTATAGATTATTAAAAAAAAAATTTCGAGTCAAAACTGTCCACAGCAAACCAAATCTTGAATAACATAAAGTTATTATTTTGGGGTTCTGGGTTTGGAATAAAAAAAAGACCTAACGATAAGGCTAAGGATAGCCTTCTCAACCTACGTTATCTAAGTCGGATCTGTCACATGATTGAAAATTAAAACCTAGAAATACCAGATGCTCTAAATAAAAAATAAAAAATAAACAAAGTAGTTGGACAAATATATAATTATAAATTAGTCGTACAGTAACTGGATTAAGTCACTTTCTACGTAATATGTCGACTTTAGTCAGTAATAAATTTAGTTTTTATAGACACTGTTTAAGATATAGTGTTACAAAAATACTAAAATGAAGTGCAAAGTCATCTAAGTATAGAAATAAAAAAAAATCGTAGCATAATTTTAAGGCAATATTTCATTGTTTCTGGAAGCTTGAAGCATGACGTGCATATAACGTTGATAAATTCACTAGCTAAGAACATGAAGTATTAAAAATGGTATGAATGCCTTTTAACCGTAATAATAGCTGATAGGATATATGATGGATATAAAAGGAACATATTTTAATAATTATTTTATTAAATTAATAATATAATATGACATAATAATCTCAAGGGACAATTTTAATTTAGAAAAAATATACTTATAAGGCTATAATAATATGATTTGGTAATTTTTCTTACGTAAATCGTACCACAACATCAAACTACAAAAGAATATTTATTTTTTACTTTGATTTATGAATATTTTATCTCATTTTCTAAATACTTACGTGTAAAGTCAAGTCTTAGAGATAATAAAATTTTCAAAATAATTCAGATTGTGAAGGTCCAGCCATAAAGCATATTTTACCCTCTTTTTTTTTTGTTGACGCTGGGGAAACCCATCATGGGGACCGGCCGTCAATGGGTAGGGTACTGTGAGACTCCTACTCACTAAAACCCACAGCGGAACCCGTCGCCGCAGTGCAATGGGGCGTTGCAGGATCGCATGCCCTGCACCCCTGCGGTCGATATTTTACCCTCTACTGTAGGATAAGCTAAGGGCACAAGTGCTTCAACATAGAACCTCTTATCGCTTATGGATATCGACTTGAAAGTGAAGTAAAATAGTCATCAATAATATAAGGAAACTGAAATATGAATATTTAATACTTATTTAATATTCACGTTTCGTAATTTCTAATTTTCATAAATTAAACTCAATATAACCTAGATGCAAATATCAAAATGTTGGGTTATCAAATGAGACTACAGGTTGTTCTCAACCATCTTAATTATTATTTCTATTAATTTTTCAAGAGATGGCAATAATTTAAGTTATATAATATGATTATGGGATGAGGCAGTGGTAGCCCAGTGGTAACGCGCTCGCTTGGGAAACCGAATGAAGTGAGTTCAAATCCCGGGTCTCGCACCTCTGATATTTTCATGTGCGAATCATTTCCAACATGATTACCACTTGTCTTAACGGTGAAGGAAAACATCGTGAGGAAACCTGCATGTCTGAGAGAATCTAGCAAGTTTTCAAAAGACATGTGAAGTCCGCCAACCCGCACTTGGCCAGCGTGGTGGACTATGGCCTGATTCTCCTCGTGCTGAAGGGAGGCCCGTGCCCAGCAGTGGGACGTTAAAAAGGGCTGAATACATATGATTATACGATATAATAAGGTCATTGTTTATATAAATAAAATAAAATATTTTATTCATTAACAAAATATTTAAAAATTACAAACAAGGTATCGGAAATCGAAGGAAATCGCCTTTTAAGTGTAAAAATTACCTGTGACAGGCATTCTCGCTCTTCCATAACCACATCAAAAGTAACTTGTTATAGCAAATTACGTTTTACATTATTTATTAGTAAAATAGTGTGTGTGTGTGTATATCTACTAAGTTCCTATTCCATCCAGCTTTTTCAACATAAAGAGGTAACAAACATACATACAACCATTTCGCATTTATTACAGCAATCTTATTAAATTTTATACTATATCTCACACATACCACTTCTTATTTTACTTTTCGAAGTCAGCTATGCTAAATACTTTGGATTCTAGAAGTTCCCCAACAAGAAAGAGATTAAAGACGTTCTGCATTTTGCATTGTTTGAGGTATCGTCGTTTAAGCGAAATTTTAGATAATAAATTTTCATACAAAATTTAATAAGTAATAGCTTATCTTTAAATAAATTTCATAAGTAATTGAGTAAAACGATCAAGTTAGGACGATATTGTATTTTAAAATGTACTTGAATTCTTTATATCTTAAAGGTCATTTTAAATATTTTTCATTCCTTAGTTTTTGCTCAATCGTCGTATCAGTGTTTATTTGTCTAAACGACCAAAATATCTTAAGAGTTTGTAATATTTATTGTATATTATTAATTACTGACTTTTTTACTTTAAAAAGTGGAAAGATGTATTTTATCTATATGTGATATGTACAATGTACATCTGAATGTATATAAATCTTGGGAATAAAGCTTTTCTTTTAAAATAGAGGAAAAAAGGCTACTGTAAAGTACAACAAGTATTGGTGGTGTGAACAAATAAGTACTAAGGCGACGCAATGTCAAGCATATTACCTAGTATGTTTGATGTGGGACTGCCCACATGCCGCTGGTCGCAGGTTCAATTTCAGTTTTAGTTTATAACAGAGGACTGTAATAAACGTTATCAAGTAAAAAGAGACAAATACAGAGATTAGCGATGTTCTTTATGTAACTCGACCGCTAAAGTAGATAATTTATCCCACAGATTTATTTCTATCTATTAGAGATTTCCTCGTCAGACTTATTGGTGAACATTGGATTCAGAGTAAAAGCTTTTCACGTATCAAAATAATAGTAAAAATTTTGTTGATCTGCGTCCTTGAATATTTATCTTGAACCTCTCATCGAATCAACAATTAGTAATAACTACTAATATCAAATATTTTGAATCACAGTTAATTTACTTCTATTTATTCAGGAATCCTATTAATTATCTTCTAATCGCATTATCACACTATCAATATATTCATAGGAAAACAATGAGAATTAGTATACACTTCAAATGTCATGTCAAATCAAACGTAATTCACGCAAAACTGACCTCGAACTGTCAGATTAATGGGGAAGAATTTTGCCATTCTTTTTGGCATGTCATGCCAAAAAGAATGAAGAAGACTACTTTCTTGATACAAAACCTTTTTTTAACTCGGTTCAATTTTAAAACAATAAAACAAATCTTTACATATATTATTAGGAGTCTTTATTAACACTATAGTACCCAAAATAATGATTTTTAGATTTTTTGTCTGTTTGTCAGTTTTTTTGTCTGTGCGTTTTTGCGCGCTAATCACAGACGGCTTGACCGATTTCGGTGCGGTTTTCATTAATGTATTGTGGTAAGCTTCAATTAACATTTAGTATTTATTTTATTTCAATCGGTTCTTAAATAAGTGTCTATTTCACTTCATCCTATCACACTTCATAATATCTACTGTAATATAAAAAGAACGTCCTGTTATAAAATATTTATCACACTGAATGAATTATTCTATTATACGAGGATATAAATCATATTTTAATGTATTTTAGAGCTTAGAGCTTACGATTTTTGAATTATACTGGTATTGTACTGCTTCGTTTTTTATTAATTAAGTTTAAGCAAGTTCTCATTTTCCTCGCAGCTTTACATGTATGTATTTTAAAATTAGTGAGTTTTTGGTAACTTTTTAATATACTTATAAGTAAGTATAAGGGATTCGTTACGGGTGCATACTGATATTAATAGACTCATATACATTGGCTTTCCAAGAATCTAAATTATCTATCTGTACTTTTTATGTAAAATTCCTATCTCTGGAAGGAATCTAGAAAAATCTCTAGAAAATCGCATTATGTCGCTCTCATGCGGTCAATAAATTATAAAAAATCATATCGATCCACTAAAGGTCTAAGAATATTATAATATTAGTAAGAACGTAATTCTTATAATATTTATTATTTAATCTATACATATAATAAAATTATAAATAATTGTAAGTTAAATGTATACATTAAATTTTTTTTGGAGATCTTATTGAAATATTCATTATTATCGATACAGAGACCGAATCTATAGTTTTTAGAATTTTTGTCTGTGGGTCTGGGAACGCGTCACTAGAAAACCACAGCATACATTTTGATGAAATTTTGTATGATGGTAGCTGGTTTTCCGGGTTACTTTTTACTGCGGGAAAATATCTCATCTCTGAGAAATCTATACTAACCGTTAAAATGTATCTAGGAACGAACCCGAGTCGCTAGTGCAATGCATATTTTTAATTCCATTTTTAAATTTTACGATTCTATTTTAACTCTGCCTTACCTTTATTATCTTTGTAGTGTCAATTTAGTAGTTGTTACGGTGGCTTCACCTTTTTTTTATCATTTTGTTCAGGTGAACAAAAAGTTTAATTAATTTCCGTCTGGACGTTGACACAGACCTTTAGCTTTGGGATAGTTTTAGGGTGTCGTAAAATTGTGTACTGCACTATCTCGTAAAATTGTATATTGTGAGTTTGTAACGTGTATCACTGCTAGCATCAAAATGGCATGTATTATTTTCTTAAACTTTAATAAAGGAGTGCGATGTTTTTTAAAATTTAAATGTAGAAAATAACATCTGTAGCTACTGAATGGTTTACAATGTTTTTTTTACTACAACAAAGCTACATTATACCTGAGTAACATAACATAATTGGTTATTTTACAGACTCTACCTAACAGATAATGATATATTGTAAATAAATAAATATAAATATTTTGGGACATTAACACAGCACCATCTAGTTCCATGGTAAGCTACAAGTCTTATGTTATGGATACCAGATAGCTGATATACTACACATACATAACTTTAAATACATACGTCATACATATTATAACATTGATCAGTGAGTCCAGATGAACGAAAATAATCGACATTCCCCGCCAAATCTTCAAGCTGAATTTGCAATGGGCGAAGCACATCGCACGTAGAATTGACGGTCGATTAGTCCACGTAAGAACGTAGAAAGAATATTGAGAGTTCTCGAGTAACGACCACGTACTGATAACCGAAGCATGTTTGAGAATAAACTAGTCAATGGGGGGGTTGACCTTACTTGGTGGGTTCACTTTACTTATTACTAGCGACTCACCCTCGCTTGATTTTCCATACAAATTTTCATTCCCATTTTCACTCCCTTAAGGGATGATTTCCGGGATAAAAAGTATTCTATGCCCTTCCCAGGGTCTCAAACTATCTTTTTACCAAATTTCATCTAAATCAGTTCAGTAGATCCAGAGATTACCCCCTACAACATCACAAACTTACAAACTCACAATCTCACAAACTCACAAATTTTACCTCTTTATAATATTAGTATAGATAAAATTTAATACCTACTTCAATTCATCCTTGGTTAGAAAGGATAAGCAGATGCCACACTCGAGGCTATCAACTATTTGCATACAGAAAATTATGTCAGTCGAAATTCCTTATGTTAATTTTATTATATTGAGCTTTTGTCGAGGCTTCCCAAAACATGCGCCGACAGTCCATCCAGTAAGTTACAGGAATCCACTGAATGTAGAGTGCACTAGACTTGTTGTCATGAAAGTCTTTTGAGGCCTATGTTCAACAGTGGACTGTGGCCAGAATCTTTAGTCTAAAACGATGATGAAAACATCCCACGGGAATTGATATTTGATGAACCGGTATAAATAGTAGGTACTATTTATCACTTTTCGGCCAATAAATAATCTTTAAGCAAAACATTATGTCGATAATCAGATCAATTTGATTCTGTAGCCACAAGAATGATTTTATTATGATAAAATATTTTAGTATTTGACATACATTCATTTTTATTTTATATTCCATCGATATCGTAAGCCGTGATAGATACACAAAAAATGGATCTAAAAATGAATCATTCGTTTCCTATGTCCTCATATATCACTGGCTGTGTGTTGAACAATAAAATCTAGCTCAAGCGTACATAGAATAAAACTTTTTGAATCATCACGGTCCATAACGAAATAGAAAAGTTTTAACAATATTTGACTGATTTAAAAAAAGAGTAGTTGCTCAACTTGGTTGTATGTTTTTATGTATGTTACATACATGTAGGGTTTTTATTATAATATTAAATTTAACAAAAATCCGGAATTTTTATTATCTATAATAATATTATAAAGAGTTAAAGTTTGTGAGTTTGTGATGTTGTAGGGGGTAATCTCTGGATCTACAGAACCGATTTAGATAAAATTTGGTAAGAACATAAATTGAAACCCTGGAACGGACATAGGATACTTTTTATCCCGGAAATCATCCATTAAGGGGGTGAAAATGGAGATGAAAGATTGTATGGGGAATCAAGCTAGGGATGAACCCGAGCGAAGCGAGGGTGAGTCGCTAGTATATAATAATTAAATAAAAAAATATTATATTAAAACTAGAGAAAACAATGTCTACGCGTATCGTCGTGCCGTCATTATCAAAACATCCTTCTTTTCTTTTCTTAAAATTATACTCGTATCATACGTCTTTTTTTATTTCTTCTTAAAATATCATTTCACGCATACTCACCTTGCAATTCCCACATATATGATATACATATCTTTGCCAATTGTAAATGGATTGTTGTTTTCGTTTTAATGAATAAGTTTTGCCTAAAAAATGCTTACATATGTAAAATGCTTACATAAATATATTATTACTAGCGACTCACTCTCTCTGCGGTCGGGTTCGCCCGTAGGCATGTTTTAACGGTTAGCATAAATTGCTCAGAAATTAGATATTTTCCTGCAGTAAAAAGTATCCTTATATTGACCCGGATAAGCTATCATCATACCAAATTTCATCAAAGTCCGTCCAGTAATTTTCTTGTCATGCGTTCCCATACAGACAGACAGACAAAAATTCTAAATTGGTTATCCGGGTCAACATATAGGATACTTTTTACTACGAGAAAATATCTCATCTCTGAAAAATCTATACTAAACATTAAAACCTAAGTAGGAACGAACCCGAGCGGGGCGAGGGTGAGTCGCTAGTTTTATATAATTTGCTAAACATCAAACTTTATTTTTTACTATTTTAGTTGCATTATAACGATATTTGGTGTATTTTTACTCAAAAGTAGTACACGTTTTATTTAATGCATTAATGCCCCGTCGCTAATTCATTGCATATGTGGATATAAAACTAAAGACCTCTGAGGATTCAGACAAAAAGTTTCCTTTATACATGTTTACAAGTCATCGACTCCACGCCTAACCGTTCAATTATGTATAATGGGTCGACTCTGGTTTCGAGACATAGAATATGAAGTATAAGCAAAAGGGGTACTGTCACTTATTTTATTTATTTTTTAATTTATTTTTTAGTTTTACTGTCATCGGTTGCCCTAAAACACAAACTCATATATTTTTATTTTTGTCTAGCGACTCACTCTCGCTCCGCTCGGGTTCATCACGTTACGTTTACCTAGTTACATTTTACGTTTAGTATAGATTTCTCAAAGATGAGATCTTTTCCCGCAATAAAAAGTACCCTTTATGTTGACACGGATAATAAGCTATCATCATACCAAATTTCGTCAAAATATATTCAGTGGTTTTCTCGTGAGGCGTTTCCAGATAGACAAACAAATTCTAAAAACTATAGATTTTGGAGTCTGTATCGATAATAATGACTATTTCAATAAGATTTTGCAAAAAATATTTAATGTATAGATTCTACTTGGTTACACTTTTATTATATGTATAGATATAATCGTGCATATATGTATGTATATTGTATTATTTTAACAATCAAACATTCAAAGCCTTAGTAGGTATGTATATTGTATATGTGTATACATGTAATATGGTGACAAAATGATGTTATGGAATGACAAAGCTGGTCCGAAGTCAAAGCTTAATTGTGCAAAATTAGTTTTATAATAAAAACTTGTGTTTTAAGTATCTATTTATGTGTATATAACTTAAATTATATTTTTCATTTATATTATCATTGTATTAAGTACTTAAGTAGTAACGAGGTCAAACATGTACATAATATGTACATTGTACACATACATATATGAAAGATCAAATATTTTTAAGGAAAATTTTATGGGATAAGTTATTTTACAGGAAGGCTTGCCTTTATGACTACTAAATAAATAAAACAAAAAGAATTCAATACAAAAATAAAACTCAATCACTTTAAAAAAAATATTTAAACTAAATGGATTTTCTGCGTGAAGTATATATTCTTAGGATTTTCGACTGATACAAATATCGGCTTAATATAGCAATTGTGCGTAAACTATGGCGGTCGTTAGGCGGATACGAGCAGAGAGTAGAGCTTCTTTGTCACTAATATGCCTGAAGGGATTGTTGGGGAGGATTGATTTTGACTTTCAATAAAGATCGCTTACATATAAGTTAACTTATTGGGGTTAAGAGAGTAAGTATTGAAAATCATACCAAATTTCAATTGGCTGTTATTAAATATATCTAATTTTGCAGTATATATACATATTTATTATTTACATAATATAATGTTTTTTTAATATAATAATGGACTTTGTGTGTTAAACACCAGATTTAAAAGTAGTATTAATAATTATAGAAATGTAGGTACAAATGTATAAGATTTGATTTAGGAACATTAAAGTTGCATTATTATTAGCATTGATTCCCAATACAAACTTTGATTTGATGATTTCCGGGATAAAAAGTATGCTATATCCCAGAGTCTCAAACTATCTTCTTACCAAATTTCATCTAAATCAGTTTAGAAGATCCAGAGATTACCCCCTACGACGTCACAAACTCACAAACTCACAATCTTACAAACTCACAAACGTTACTTATTTATAATATTGGTATAGATAATGAACGTTTTATCATTTTATTTCTCAGTAGTGACTTACCTTCAATTTCCCTAGCAGTTTAGAAATATTTAAGGGCGTTCGATTTTCGCACAGGATACCTAAATATTTCCGAAAACATCCTATAAGTACAACCAACACCTCTATCTTTCAATAAAAGTCCCTTTATTATATGCTAAGCCATTCCAAAGATAAGCTTGGACAAACAGAAAGACAGATAGAAAAAAAGGGTTAATCAGGTACCTGTATCGTATAAATAACTCTATGTACTTACTACTAAACACAGTTATTTTAAAATTATAGACACACAATTTTATTCTATCTATCTATAGATGTATTGAATGAAGCGCATTAAATATTTTAGTAGTGATGCTATATATATATATATATATATAGATACAAACGAGTACTTATATGACCAAAATGAATATATGTCCTAAGCGACACTTATCTCATACCTACGTAGGCGTAAGACGGTCGGCAAAATAAAAATTAAACTTCTATGAAGAAAATTCTACTCGTTTACTTTAACTGGTTTTACGTAACTTTGTTTTGGTGGGAGAAAATGTTGGTATTGGCTTCAAGGGTTACTTGTAAGTATTGCTAAATGACTTCTATACAACGAATCTTTTCTTAAATAAAAATATTTCTTTTCATAATTTTGTGAAAATGTCTAGTAAAATGGACGTACTTAAAGAAAATGTTTACAAATAACTTGTCTTTAATACTTTACCTAAAAATAAACATAATAACAGCATCATGTTGAAATATTTTTTATAGGTGTTTCGAACTGAAGTGACCGCTGAATATTTATTAAAACACTCGCAATAATTAATAAAAGATAAAAAAATATTTATATGGAATATGTTTGGGTGTGTTTGTGAATATTTTATTGGAAGCCCTGTGTTAACGGGTACGCTTGGTAAACTAAGCAATGGGTTCATATTTCGGGTCTCAAATCTCTCATAACTTAATGTGCGAATCTTTTACAACATACCAATTGCTAATACGGTGAAGGAAAACATCGTGAGGCAACCTTTTTTTTTTTTTAAACGTTGGGAAATGCATTTACGCACGAGGTGTGGGACTCACCGGCAAAGCCAGTACTACCCACTAAAACCCAACAAAACCTTCCCCCGTCTTAATGGGGAGTCGCAGGATCGCTTACGCATTCAACTACGACGCCCCGACGGCAGGTCTGCCGAAGCAGACCACAACAACCACGGGGTTGCTCCACAGTCCACTCTGCTATCAGAGAAGTACCAGGAGCAACCCGCATGGTACACTGCCCTAAGAAGAGGGCCACCTCCCACCGCCCATCGAAGTGGGCCACCTGCCTGTGCGTTTCTTGGCTTCGCGCCCGGTTGGGTTGCCGGGCACTACTGAGCCCCCCCACCATCGTGAGGCAACCTAACATATCAATTAGTTTTCGAAAGATATGTGAATTAATCGGCCAACCCGAATTTGCCAACTACTATACTGGTGGACTCTGGCCGGATCCCCCTCGTATTGAAGAGAGGCCTGCGCCTCAGTGCTACGTTAGAAAGGGCTGGATTTATTTAAAACTAGCATTGCCCGCGACTCCGCCCGCATTCAGATGATTAAAAACCAAATTCTAAGGCTTTACATATTAGCATACTCTTACATTACAGTTTTTGTATTTTTTCCCAGAAATGAGATATTGTCCCGCGGTAAAAAGTATCCTATATGTTGACCCGGATAACCAGCCATCACCATACCAAATTGCATCAAAATCCCTCTGGTAGTTTTCCCGTGATGCGGTAACAGACAGACAGACAGACAGACAGACAGACAGATAGACAGACAGACAGACAGACAGACAGACAAAAATTCTAAAAACTACAAATTTGGCCTCTGTATTGATAATAAAGTCTATTTCAATAAGTTTTTACAAAAAATATTGAATGTACAGATTCGGCTTAGTTACAATTTTATTATATGTATAGATACTTATAGATATCTATTTAGAAGTATATAGCCTTATATAGGCTTAAGTGTACCTTTTCGAATAATCTCACCTAACTTAATTGGCAGGGTCAACCGGTCAAGCGTTTTCTTTTGTTAGCAAACGGCGTATAAGTAATTTGGTTTCAATTCAATGATTTAGTATAATAAGTGCTTTTTAGATTTAATACCTATTCGTTAAGAATTCAGTATTTTGTCCTATTATTTTTATAGTTAAATACAACATAATTTTTTTTGATAAATTTTTTACTATTATAACGATATAGTAAATAATAATTAATCTATTGATATCTAAGCGAGTTTTATAAAATCTATACTAATAATGTGAAAGTTTGTGACTACGAATGTTTGTTACTCTTTTACACCAGAACGGCTGCACGGATTTGGATGAAATTTACTTTTTATCCTGGAAAAATGTACGGTTTCCGTGGGATAGGTTTGTTTTTGTTTATATTTTGAGGGTGAGCCGCTAGTATGTCATGAGGTATATGTTTCATCCAAATTCGCCCAGCCGTTACAGGGTAAAGAGTAACACATACAAACTTTCATAATTGACATAGTAATCCAATAAAAAATGTAACTAGTTATGATTAATAAATACAGTATCTTATCTGTTAGAATGCAAAAACAAGTAAAAATGTGAGTAATCATTCACAACAAAGCCCTTATAGTATATATAAGAATCCTTTACGGCTTAGTCAGAGGACGAGCTAGTAGGTACTGAGGGTCACAATCCACACATACTTTTCGCTTCCTCATGTCAACATCACCATTATACTCTTGTATTAAAAATTCTTTAAAAAGTCGCTGTTCTAACGAAAGCCTTATGAAAAGAACGTCAAATATAATGAATCTGAAATATAATGAATCCTAAGTCCTTATTTTGCCTTTGTTAGTTATAGGGTAGCGATGGCATATTGTGTAATGTTTTATCCTATATGGGTCCATATGATTTTAGTATAATCAATAGAAACCTTCATTGTGGATATGTGAATGGAACCCATGACCTATATATAATGTAGTTGATAATTCTGGCAATCTATTGCGTTCAGACGGTTAGTATTAATTTAATATATAATATTTTTCTTTCTATGTGTGATTTATTTGTTTGTTTGTTTGTTTGTTTGTTTGTTTGTTTGTTTGTTTATTTGTTTGGTTATGGTTTCAATGATTTTTAAAGGTCAGGTTGCTCGCCAGCTAATTTCAAACAAACTTTAGTTTATGAATATACAGATATGTTTACTGTTATAGTATATATTTTTTCAGATGGTTTTTTTTTTCAGTTTTGCCGTTTATATTTATTGCCCTTTTTTAAAAATTTTGTTTATAAAATATTTTTATGCTTCAATTTAATTTTGAAAGACTTAACGATTTATCGTTAATATACTGATAGAATGTTAGATTTTTGACTAATATGCTGAATAGATTGGATGTGTCTTTTTCAAACGAGCCCTTGGTGTCTCTTTTCGTGGCCTTCTTGTGAAGCTGTATATACATCCTACGTGCCCACGTTGTAAAGCGCTGGTATATATAAGCACATTTTTATAATTTTCATAATATACTCTGTGAATGATTTTAGTTAATACGATTTTAACATTATAATACAGTATATGTATACAGAAATAGACATGAGTAAAATATAGGGATCATAATGCTCTCCTGATCGATTTCGACCACGGCGGCCAATCTCATTGAGACTAGCCATCTACGCAGGTGATATTATAGTGCAGCGCGTGTGCGCGTAGACACAAGTGCACTCTTTTTTCATGTCACTTTCATACTCCATTAGGACGACTATTCGACACGATCGGTGAGAGTTAAAGCGCAGGTCCGACGGCTTTACGTGCTCTTTGAGGTATGGGGGTGTAACACCGCCAACTTCCCAACCACGGGCTGTTACTGATAATTTTTTGATAGAAATATTCAATAACTAAACGTGACGCAACCTGAGATTCGAACCCAGGACCTCCGGATCTGCGGCCGTACATGTTAGCCAGTACATCACCGAGGTAGTTAATACAGGGATCATAATAGAAATATGGATGACCAATAGCTGTATTCATATCGAACTTGTAACCTCTAATACAGAAATCCGTATTATAATCAAGAAGCAACGTGGCTTTGAAGGATGTACTTAAATATATTATCTGGTCTACTTTCATTAATGAAACCGAATGTCCCTAATTCCACGCCTTTCAGTCTAATTGAAATAAATGTAGGAATGTTCGTATGCTTTGAACCCTTCATTCATCGTTTCCACAAAATTCTTCTTTCATATGACTTCTAAGTAGATTAGATTCGAATTTTTACAGTAGATTTAATAAGGGACTTCAATTCATTATTTTTTTTAATTCTGTTATCTATATATAAATGGACAAAGGCAAAATAGTTCAATGTCTTTTTATCGTTTGTTTGTTAAACGATTTGCTTATTTTTTTTTGTTTAGTAGCTATTGACGAGCTTTAGATTCTGGTCAAATTTCAACCACTGGGCGAACACTAGTTTTTATAAAGTCCTTAAATTACTACGATGTCGAGTTTTAAATATTGAAATACTTTACTTGATTGAAAAAAAATTGATTGATTGAAAAAACTTGATTGAAAAAAATAATAATAAGCTAGATAATCTATACATATACGCGTAATAAAATTCTAACTAAACCGAATCATTACATTAAATATTATTTTTAAAATATTATTGAAATAGACATTGTCATCGATACAGAAGCCAAAACTATAGTTTTTAGAAATTTTTGTTTGTCTGTCTGTCTGTTACCACATCACGAAAAAACCACTGGAGGGATTTTGACAGAATTTAGTATGATAATAACTGGATATTCGGATCAACATATAGGATACATTTTACTGCGGGAAAATATCTCATCGCTGAGAAATCTATACTAAACGTTAAAATTTAAGCAGGGACGAACCCGAGCGGAGCGAGGGTGAATCGCTAGTTTGTTTATAATGTTTCATTACCACATATTTACAAAATGTACTACATAATATATGGTATAAGGATGTGATCCCAGGCATTTTCTTCGTAGGACGATACGAAATTGTCGAATATATATAATAAAAATGAATCTGCTAAGTGTTGATGTTCACAAAACGTATTTAAACAGAAATAGTAAATCAAGATTCAAAAATCTATAACACTTTTATAATAACTTAATAGCTAAATCTGACTAATATTTGTCATCGTAGAAGTCATTTATGTGGACTTCACTTCTCCGAATGAAAAATATAATTGGACCTATTAGCACCGTAGAAGCCATACAAAAAGGAACAGTAATAGGTTTTAAATACTTAAAAAATGGTATTCTAAATAATGAAATAAAACGGACATTTTTAGATAATTAATTATATATATCTCTCTCTCTACACGCAAAATAGACGTAAAGTCGTCGAGTTGCGGAAACCAGCCCGAATATACGGTACCAATATACCACAGTGCCTTCTCAGCTTTCTCTATAGCTATTAGTTTAAATCAATTAGCGCTGCGTTTTCAAAGCTATTTCGAGATAATTATTTGTTAACATGTATTTGTTCTAATTGGAAACTAAATCGGCAAATGTTTTATTTGTTATATAATTATATTGTCTTTATAGTACGTTTCAAAGGTTAGCAAAGATTTCTCAGAGATGAGATATTTACCTGCAGTAGAAAGTATCCTATATGTTGACCCGGATAACCAGCTATCGTCATACCAAATTTCACCAAAATCTGTCCAGTGGTTTTCGCATGATGCGTTCCCAGAGAGACAGATGGACAGACAAAAATTCTAAAAACTATAGATTCGGCCTCTGCATCGATAATAATGATTATTTCAATAAGATTTTCCAAGTAATATTTAATGTACAGATTTGACTAAGTTAGAATTTTATCGTGTGTATAGTTTTTACACAAAATATATAGTAATCTTTCTGTCATGGGAACGATCGTCATTTTAATAACATTCGTGTATCATCTAGTAGCTAACAGCTAAATTATTATCTTTATTATTTTATGTCTCTACATTTTTTTAAAGATTTCTAAATTAATTATATAGTAAAAAATCCAAAAGTTATAAATATTAATTGTTAAAATATCTGTCCGTAAAGAGCTTTATGTCTTACTAATATTGCCATGTAAATTATTAATATGTACTTTTATTTCAGTTCGACGTCACGCTTGGCTCAGTTCGTAGTAACTCAACTTGCTGTGCCAGCGGTCGCGAGTTCGAGTCCCGCTGGAGGCATTCTTTTGTGTGATGAGCACGAACGTTTGTACTCCGGTCATGGGTGTTTATATTTATAATATATACATATATATTTAAAGTTATATATGTGTAGTGTATCAACTATCTGGTATTCATAACGGAAGCCCCGTAGCTTACCATCGAACTAGATAGTGCTGTGTGTTAATGTCCCAACAATAAAAAAAAGTTATCCGGCTTAGTTTATATTATCACATTAGGGAAATTAGTTTTAAACATTAATTATTAATTTTACTTTACTATTAATATTACAGCAAACTTCGTTGTTTTTACTAAAGCACAATTCAGCTTGCTACCTAGTTTTCTAGAATACACGAAAAAGAATTTTAACTTATATATGTTTCATATAAATATTGTTACAAAGTTTTGTTTAACTTTATTTGAGTATTTGTTCTTTTGAAGAACTTTTATAGAACTGTTATAATTTACCAATCAACTTTCTGAGAAAATAGACACGAAAGTTTTTATGAGAATATTATTTTCTAATAACCTAACTTCGTTTTCTTCTCTAGGTAATACTTTGTAAGACTTACACATATCTCACAGTAACCGTGTTATGAATCTCATATAAAGTATTCTGTGTTTGTGTAATATTAATTAACTAGCTGTGCCCCGTTGTTTCACTTGCGTTTTTGGTTGATTTTAAACATCAGTTTTACAATAATGTATGGAAGTCTGCCCAATTTGTTGACATTTATGATTACTGCTCCACTCCCTTGGGTAGTAGCATGATCATATCGACATCATTATAGCCTTCCTCAATAAACGGACTATCTAACACAAAAGTATTTTTTCAAATCGGATTAGTAGTTCCTGAGATTAGCACGTTCAAACAAACAAACTCTGCCTCTTTTTAATATTAGTAAAGATTAGTAAAATATATAAAAAAGCAGGTATCCTTTTAGGATTTTTTTTTATGGGACTAAGGGGGCAAACGGGCAGGAGGCTCACCTGATGGAAAGTGATCACCCGATCCGCCCATGGACATCTGCAACACCGCAGGGCTTGCTGATGCGTTGCCGGCCTTTAAGGAAGGAATACGCTCTCTTCTTGAAGGTGGCCAGGTCGTAGCGGTTCAGAAAGATCGCCGGCAATAGCTGGTTCCACAGAGTGGTTGTGCGGGGCAGAAAATGCCTTAAAAATCGCATTGTTGTGGAACGCTGGACATCGAGGTGGTGTGGATGGAATTTACTATTTTGGCGCGATGTCCGATGATGAAACTCAGCAGCCGGGATCAGTCTGAACAATTCCTCGGAACACTCCCCGTGATAAATGCGGTAGAAGATGCAGAGTGATCCAACATCTCATCGTTATTCTAATATATTATATTCAAATAGATTTTTAAAAGTATTTTTAAATCGTCAATTTTGAAATTTTAAAAATTTCAATTAATTGAAAATTGTATTTAGTCGTTACTTATTTACTATATCAATGACATAATCATCATATTTGCTGTTAACTTCCATTTTAATACAATTAATTAACGAAAGAACTTCAATATGTGAAGTCTTAAGCTAAATCTTGTTTTAGTTAATTTAGATTTTGTGAGCACAATAAATTACATTTACCTTACAGCTTTCAAAAAGTTCTAACAGCCTACTGATAAGCGACTTAAATTGTTTCTTAATTACATATGAAAAAAGTTTTTGTTATTGAATTTGATTATGTTATTTTATGACATAAACATCAATATTATTAATTACTAATACTTATATTGATGCGAAAATTGTTTTTACAATGTCGAGAAGATGATATTGTGGTGTCTGGATTTGGAGTTTTACTACTTGCGTCATTATCAGACCATATCGATAATATTGTATTACTAGCGCCTCGCCCACGCTCCGCTCGGGTTCGTCCCTGGTTACGTTTTAAAATCTAGTACAGATTTCTCAGAGATGAGAGATCTTCAGTAAAAAGTATTCTATATGTTGACCCGGATAACCAGCTACCATCATATCAATTTTTATCAAAATATGTCCAGTGGTTTTCTAGTGATGCGTCCCCACACAGACAGATAGACAGTCAAAAATTCTAAAAACTATAAATTTGGCCTCTGTGTCGATAAGATTTTTCAAAAAATATTTAACGCACAGATTCGACTTAGAATTTTATTACATGTATAGATTGTATTGCTACCCGAAATGCAAATACAGTGTTTCAAATGAACACGACAATTAGAATATAAAATCAACTTCCAAAATTTCATAAATAGTTAAAAGTGAAGCTGATAAAAGCATTTTCTAGTTCATAAACTATCTCTCTGAAAATATTACGGCGATCTATTGCTGCATTAAAGAAAGACACACTCTCGCATTTATAATATTAGACAGAATTATATTCAACTGTTAATGTTAAATTTTTATCCTACAAGCTCGAAAAATGAAATCTCATTAATAAATTAGTATAATTTAGATCAAATGGGTTAATCGGGTACAGTGCTTTAACTGTAGTCAGATGACCTAGTAATAAAACACTAGTTTGAAAAACGAAGTGTACTGGGTTCAAACCCCGGGTGTCGCAACTGATATTCTCACGTGCGAATCATTTTCAACATGATTACCGCTTTTCTTAAATTAAAGATCATGAGAAAACCTGCATTTCTGAGGGAGCCTAACTAGTTATGAAGTCTTCCAACTACAATTTGGGCGTGGTTGAGTATGGCCTGATTCTTCTTGCATTATAGAGAAGCCTGTGTCAATAGCGTGCCAGCAATAGATCATTAAAAAGGGCTGAATACTTATTTTTTTCTAATAATTACGTTGACATTTCATTGAACGATATTGTTAGAAAAATATTGTAAGTTCGTTTTGTAACATCAAGTTAGCATATAAAACGTAACTTAGAATAAACTTCTGCGCTGGAAACATTTTAGTGAATAAATACTTATGTACGCAAACGTGGACTTGCAAAAGTGCACTTTCTCTTTTTAGAGAGATGAGACTTAGTAACGACGGATTAACATCTTCTTCAAAGTTCAGAACAATATGACAATATTCGTGATTTTAGTGAGAATTTCTTGTGAAACATAAAACGAAACTATTTTGTCATGATTTGAGTTTGAACCCAGAATTCTGAAGATTACAAAGAAAAAAAGAAATATCTTCAGACTTCAGAATCTAGAGCTGTACTTCAAAAAAACAACACTATCTATGAATAAAAAAAATGTGACAGTTCTAAAATTCCAAGAACAAATCACATCTAAAAGCTTCAATTCCTTCTAATTTATGAATCTATCGCCAATATAAACCATGTTATCATACTATTTCCTATACAGGGTGCTATATTTTATTCCCTTAATACCATAAATAACTCGATGTTATGATGTTTACGCAAAGCGACCCGATTCTATCAGATATCGACTGCGTGCTTTACGACGGGACTAGGCGGGGACGGAACGTAAATTATATTTTAAAGCCGATATGTTTGTTTCTAAAAAGTTTTTTTTTGTATAACAGTGATAGCGAAACAGTTTTTTTTGTTAATATGTAAATTTTGTGATACTATCGTGATGAAGCTTGTTTATTACAAAAGTTATGGTATCCATCACTATTATAAATAGGAAACTTTATGTATGTCTATTTCTAAACGGCTCAATGATACGCTTAGCTCAGTTTGTAGTGACCCTACTTGCTGTGCCAGCAGTTGCGGGTTCGAGTCCCGCTAGGGGCATTTATTTGTGTGTTGAGCACGAATGCTTGTATTCCAATTGTGGGTGTATTATATATTATGTATGTAGTATGTTATTAATTTAATAATTAAAAGTTTCCAACATTTTAAGTAGTAAGCCAAGCAAGTTATTGAAGCTACCAACATTACTTAGATCTTATAAAATAGTATTAGTTAGGTCTTATTAAATATGTAAAATAAATATTATATTTTACATATATATGTATGTCATATTTGTTTTAACTTTACCATATTACACATGTTCCGTTTTAAATATTCATATTACATTAAAATTCATAGATTTTTTAGCAAATATGATAAATTGACAAGTATATATAAAAGAAAAAATTTCAAAGTTTTACATTTCATATTTTTCTAGAAAATATCAAAGTATTATAATAATTTTCTTGTAATATAAATGTAAATGAATGAAACACGTAAAACAGACCACTTAAAAATCGACGAATAATACTCGATGTAAGAGTGTAAAACAAGGTAATGGGATTTGGGTCGAGTCTCGTGTTCTTTGTCTCTATGGAATATCTTTTTATTTTAGTTATAATAATAACCATCTGTTATATTTTGTATGAATTTTCACTAGCTTTTGTACGGGGCTGTGCTCTTATGAGTTTAGACTGATGTACATTTATTTACAACTACTTACTCTTGCTTAGCTCGGCTGTGTCCCAAAGAACCTTTTATATAGATAAACTAAATCTTAAGAGGTAGACACCTGCTATCGAAGACTTTTCTATAGGCCTTTTTAAAACCTACAGTTTTCTAGCGCAGCGTTCGATATATTTCTCTAAAGGATTAGCCAGTGTTTCCATATAGATTTCTAAGAACGACTCAATAGAACCAGTTATCTTCCTATGGTTATGGTATGGTATATTTCCGTGGAAATGAAAGATTTTCCTGTAGTAAAAGATGTCCTAATTGTTTACCCGAGTAATAAGTTATCACTACACAAAATTTTGTGAAAATAGATTCAGTACATTTTTCGTGAAACGCGTATATCGATTTCGCTATGTTACAGTTTTATTATATGTATAGATTACGGATATACATCAATTACAAAAATAATTATGTATGTATAGAAAATGAATATACACATAATTATTGCTGTACAAAGTTATGTCCGCGCAGCATTGTGGCGAGAATGCTAGCCGTATTCTCCTGCTGAATGGTAATGCCGATTCATTGGACGATAAATGATCCAGCTCTCTTGTCACCAGTAGAGACGATAAAACAAAGTGTTGTCTTTAAGAAATGTTTAGAACTTTGACAAGCCCCTACGACCCTACTCCAAGACCCTACAGAAAATGGTACAAAATGCGAAAAGTTTTTCCAAAATGAACAAATAGTCCCAAAGATTACGAGTACTACGTGCAGACAAACAAATAAACTGTCCAGCTTTATATCTATAGGTACATAATATAATGAAATTCTGACTGAGTCGAACCAGTATATTAGATATTTTTTGGAAAATCTTATTGAAATAGTCATTATTATCGATAACGATGCCAAAGCTATAGTTTTTAGATTTTTTATCTGTCTGTCTCGGAACGCTTCACGAGAAAACTACTAGACAGATTTTGATGAAATGTGGTATGGTGATAGCTGGTTATCGAACTTACGCTTCTTTAAGGATTAAGGTCGATTTAAGCTCAATAATCGGCCACGAGACGATCACTATAATTTATTAAGAAAAACAACTACCTATTACGTCTATCGTTTCTTAACATTTGAAAAGTCCTAGTTACATTTAATGGTGCATTTGAATTTATTCATTCGGAAAGCTTCAATAGCTATTTTAAGATATAGATATAGAAAAGTTCAGTATCCATGCAATTTTCCAATAAGACGCCATTATTATGAAGGTTCGTTTTCAGTACAAAAGACAATAAATACCACATCGGTACTCATTGTCTGTGACTTTTCTATGCCTTGATAAATGACGTGGATAAAATGTTTTGAACGATATTGCAAACCGCTTGCATTCCTTGAGATCGTTCTAGAAAATATTAAACGAGTCCTTACTAAAGTACTAAATAAATTTGCTAATGCTGAAAAATGCTATATTAACATTTTTGATTAACAATTTAATTAATGAAAAGTGTAAATTTCTACACACTTATTGGTTGTTTGCTTTTGTAAATTAAACTGTATAAATAAATTCGAAACCTAATAAAAGCTAGATTGTATCAGAAAAACGTCTGATATATTTATCTGTATAGTTTTTCAGGTATGGAATATTTTCATGACTTAGGTTTTGTTAGTTTAGGGACCGCAAAATTAACTTTGGTTTTATATGTTTCTTCAGAAAAACTATGAAATACAAACTTATTTGATATCAATAAAACGAATAACATGTATAGGTAAATATTTTATTTTACTTCATGTATACTACGAGTATTTTATTATAAGTAAAGAATGGGGTCATTTCCCTACGAAGTCTTTTATGTTACTTTTTTATGAACCTATATAGTGTTTCGCTAAAGGATACAATAGGCGGCAGTTTGATTGAAATGAAAGAGCTATTATTTGAAAATGATATTTTGATATGTGCCTTAATTGTAACCGAAATATTTGTTTAGTTTTACTAAAAAAATATTTCCTTATAAATTTAAGCCTACGTTTTCGTTATTCACTAACAAAAATAAACAATAACAGTTATATATATTTAATTTGGGACGAATTTTCTTTTTGGGGTCTAAAATTAACCCAAAAGCTACTTAACGTAGTTTGAAATGGTGAATGTAGTAAAGGGTTAATACGAATTTATTCAGGGGGTCGAAAATCACCCCACGTAGTTACTAAACGTAGTTCAAAATCGCGAATATTGTTAAGGGTTAATACGAGTATATTCAAACAACTTTACAGAACATCTTTTGTTCTATTAAATCCACAATTGGTTCTTAGATTTTACAAAGCACTGCTGGTAGCTTACTGGCAAAGTGCATTAAGCAGAGAAAACTGATATGTATTTAAATTAACTCTATTCCCATTTAAGACATTTAGCTCTATTTGTATTTCATTATTTTTGTCTATACTCCTTTGAGCGGCTTTATTAATTTTTTTTTTAATTTTAAAACATGACAAAGACTTTTTTTACAGAACATATTATAGAGGCTATATTTTTTTATAATTTTTGCACGCCACTTCACGCGAGTTGTTTTGGATACGAGTACAAACAACCTATGCTATGCAATGGTTGTGGTAGTATCTACTTCTTATTAGTATAGAAGATTTAATCAATATATTATGAAGTCCTACATTTTTGCTTCTAGAGACATCCATAAGTGAATTAAACGCAGGCGGAGACGTGAGTTACGCTAGTCTATACTATAATATTATAAAGAGGTAAAGTTTATGAGTTTGTGACGTTGTAGGGGGTAATCTCTAGATATACTAAACCGATTTAGATGAAATTTGTTAAGAAAATAGTTTGAGACCCTGGGAAGGACATAGGATACTTTTACCTTGGAAATCATCCCTTAAGGGGCTGAAAATGGGGATGAAAATTTGAATGGGGAAGCAAGCTATATAATATTATATTATATATTTTAGTATTTCTTTTAACTACCTCATAAAAAATACTACTCAATAAGACCTACCTACCCAAACCTACCTACCTAAATACCTATCCAACTAGATCTACCTAAAAAGAATCCATATATATATATGCATTGAAATACGGTTAAAAATCGATTATATAATTAAATATCTTTATAACACTAAGAAAAGATTTTGATCATCAGTAAAGATAATCGTAAAAAACATAGCACGCGCTATTAACCTGAAACATGGCAAAAGTTGACCAATATCATATTTTTGGAAGGCAATGGCTTTTTTAAGCTCCCCAGTAAGTATTATATGACACGGTTCAGTGAAACCTTATGTGAGGAAGTACAAGGCCTGATTTTTAACTACTTTCATTATAAAAAATACATTATAAATATATACATATTTCTTTATAAAAAAACTATTTTAAGGCAGCGATAAACTGTCGGTGGGTATATTGAAGTTTATCTATACATATAATAAAATTGTAACTAAGCCGAATCTGTACATTAAATATTTTTTGGAAAATCTTATTGAAATAAACATTATTATCAATACAGAGGCCGAATCTATAGTTTTTTAGAATTTTTGTCTCTCTGTCTGTCTGTCTGTTACCGCATCACAGAAAAACCACTGGAGGGATTTTGATGAAATTTGGTATGATGATAGCTGGTTATCCGGGTCAACATATAGAATACTTTTTACCGCGGGAAAATATCTCATTTCTGAGAAAAAATACAAAAACTGCAATGTAAGATTATACTAACTAATATGTAAAACCTAAGAATTTGGTTTTTGGTCATTTGAACGTGGGCGAAGCCGCGGGCAATGCTAGTACATTATAAATATATACATATTTCTTTATAATAAAACTGTTTTAAGGCAACGATAAACTGTCGGTGAGTGTATTGAAGTTTATTTTTCTATATATAAGAAATCAAGGTCCTAATAATATACCAGGTCACAGAAAAAAAGTTTTTAAGCTATAGCGTAATAAGGGTGGAACATATGATAGAATGAATATTTTGAACTATAATTTTTATATCTAAATTTATCTATATATCTGAGGAAACCTCTCTATTTTTGGTATGCTATGTGAAATCTGCTGAACCATATTGTCAGTGTGATAATTGATGAATCAGTCCGTATCTACTTGTATTGAGCTATGCCCAGCAGTGGGATGTTAAAATGGCTGACTCAGGTCATCTCAATATATATGTGCTTTTGTGTATAACGTGTACACATACATTTTCAACTGGACATATCAAATTATATATGTAAATATAAAATGAGAACAACTGAATTTTGCTCCAATGTAAAATAATAACCGCTCAATACAATTATGCGGAGTCACGTCGAAAGTATTGTTGATTAATTATGTTATGTAAAATAAGTGTTGTTTTTGTGAAGTTTTCATCAAAATCAAGTAGACACAGAGATAGCTGAAATTAGGTCACCAGTTTTAGTTACTACTGACCTATATAAGTTTTACTTTTGTCTTAACTTTCTGTTTTCTTTAGGATTTATAAGTATTGTTCCAAAATGTCTCATATTTTCTACTAGCATTGCCCGCGCCTCCGCCCTCGTTCAGATGACCAAAAACCAAATTCTTAGGCTTTACATAATAGTATACTCTTATATTGCAGTTTTTGTATTTTTCTCAGAAATGAGACATTTTCCCGCGGTAAAAAATATCCTATATGTTGACCCAAATAACCAGCTATTATCATACCAAATTTCATCAAAATCTCTCAAGTGATTTTTCTGTGATGAGGTAACAGACAGACAGACAAAAATTCTAAATTCTATAGATTCGGTCTCTGTATCGATAGTAATGTATATTTCAATAAGATTTTCCATAAAATATTTAATGTACAGATTCGGCTTCGTTACAATTTTATTTTATGTATAGATTTAATTGGACATGACATTACAGATAGTACCTATCGTATTGTTTTGTATTAACCTACCTTTCTGATTATTATGAATATTTAAATTTCGTTATATTAAATCCTGAAGCCGTAAACATAATGGCCGCCATTTTATGACACTATTTCGCACTATCATAAATTAGTTGGCTGAAAGAGATCTCTAGTTATATATCTTCATTTGCCTACAATGATCTTTATACAATAAAATATATATAAAATGTTTTTTCTTTTGTCAGGACATTAACACACAAAAAACACCATCTAGTTACATGGTAAGCTACGAGGCTTGTGTTATGGATACCAGATAGTTGATACATTATACATATATAACTTTAAAATATACATATTATAAATATAAACATCCATGACTGGAGTACAAACATTCGTGCTCATCACACAAATGAATGCCCCCAGCGGGACTCGAACCCGCGATCGCTGGCGCAGCAAGTAGGGTCATTACAAACTGAGCCAAACGTGTCGTCATTGAAACTAGTAGAACAAATTGATTTGTAAATAATCATGTAATCATGTTATATATACGTGAAGTAAGATAATCATGTAATATAAAACCAATAACCATTTTTTATAATTAAATATAATCATAAAAATAAAATCACCATAATAATATAATATATAATGTTTGTACCTACATAATAAGATAATAGTAACTAACGACTCACCTTCGCTCCGCTCGGGTTCGTCCCTTGGTATATTTTACGATAAGTATAGATTCCTCAGAGATGAGATGTTTTTCCGTAGTAAAAAGTATCATCATACAAGTGGTTTGGTCTGAAGGAGTGGTTTTCTCGTGATGCGTTTCTAGACAGACTGAACAAAATTCTAAAAAGTATAGATTCGGCCTCTGTATCGATAATAATATCTATTTCAATAAGATTTTCCAAAATATATTTAATGTACAGATTCGAGATTGTTAAAATTTTAAAACATATATAAGCTAGTTAAGAAAAAAACCATATAAACGACTGTAAACGTTTCGCTTTATTATTCCGATTCTACTTATCTAAGATTTGGATGTTCAAACAACACTGAATCTCTAAAGCCTTTGTCTAGAATTCCAAGCGTCTTTGAATCTTAAATACACAAATCTGGTGATATAACAATGATATTTAATTTTTGACCTAATTTCTAGCACAGTTTCAGTTGAGTGTTAGTTAACATATTATTATATACAAAAAATGTGTCTTCATTTCCATATAAATCTTTCTTTTTTCTTGTCAACAGATATTGTATACTAGCGACTCACCCTCCCTCTGCTCGGGTTCATCCCTGCTTACGTATTAACGTTTAGTATAGTTTTCTCAGAAATGAGATATTTCTCTGCAGTACATATGTATATATATATATATATATATATATATATATATATATATATATATATATATATATATATATATATATATATATATATATATTATTGATATACAAAAACTCCGGATATACAATTAGCGTCTCAAAAGTGTCCTCAAAAAGAAGTGCACAATTCGTAATTGAACTGCCCTTTTTTCTTAAATCTCTTTTGTTCATTGCTTTTTGGACCACGCACGCTGTCACACTTTCGATTTGTAAATTTTATTCTTTGGTTTAATTTATATATGTAGCAATATACTCTATATGGGTTTAACTTAACGTCATATGTTGACGCCACTTTTTGAAGAGATATTTGTTGGGAAATGTTTATTCTTTTTTTATATATCAATGATTTTTATCATAACATACTACCCTAAAATTGTTTTCTGCGTCTTTTAGTTACTACAAATTGGATGAATCTCTTATCTTATATTTATTGTAAAAAATATGTATTTGAACTACGCGACAATCAAACGACCAGATGGTGTTGTAAATTAAATATTAATACAATTATGTAAAAAGAGTTCATTCGTCACATAAAGTTTCCTAGTATTTTACTATAAAATATTAATCGCACAAATAGAATTTTTTTAAATATTGAAAATACTCGTAGGTAAAATCTTCGATTAAGTGACAATAAATCGATAATTATCCAAAATTATTACTATTGTTTTAACGGTGAAGGAAAACATCGTGAGGGAGACCTGCATGTCTGAGAGAACCTAGCAAGTTTTCAAAAGTCATGTGAAGTCCACCAACCCGCACTTTGCCAGTGTGGTGGACTATGGCCTGATTCCCCTCGTACTGAAGGGAGGCCCATGCCCAGCAGTGAGACGTTAAAAATGTAAATTTCTTTTTTTCATCATTTCTCAGTATTTAATGCGTTTGTACCATACTCAAAAAATGGTTTCTAAAGTTTTTTCAAATCATTTATATCAAAACAAGTCCCAATGAATATTTGTACAAGCTAATTAAGTGCTTGTTGAGATTATACTGAAAATTTTATTTCTAATTAAATGGGTAAAGCAAAAATATGGAGCAACCCACTGATAAAATTACACGTCTAGTTTATTTAATATAATATATATTTTGTTTTTTCGCGTAATTATTCAACAAAATGGCGGTACTTTGGTACTTTTAAATTTTAAATAAATTGTAGTATGCGATATGAATTTGAGGATGAATGGGATACATTCGAGCCCTTGAATATTGAAAAGGGACTAAAAGCTTTTACTTTGCAAATATTGTGAATTTTAGTTTATTTACTTTTACATGATAAAGTAAATATTAATATAGATCGTAAATATTTATTGCAGGTTTTTTGGAATTTCGAGATATGTAGCTTTTGAAATATTTTCAATGTTATAATCCTATCCAATGTGGCTAAGAATGTTGGATATTTCTGAGAAACTGTTGGGATATTAGAGAGTCTAGTGCTTTGTGTGTGTTTCTATGAATACAAAATAGCCGTAATCTATAAATATAAAAAAATTCTGAGTTGTATCTGTACATTAAATGTTTTTTATAGATGTTAGAATTTTTGTCTGTCTGTTTGAGAACGCATCCCGAGAAAACCAATGGTGATTTTGATGAAATTTGCTTTATTGATAGATAGCTGGTTATCTGGGTCAACATATAGGATACTTTTTACTGCATGCAAATATCTGACCTCATTAGGGACAAAAACGCTACGCGGAATCGCTAGTTCTTTTATGAATGTGAAAGTTTATACGTTTATGTTTAAATGCGTTTTGGATGGATGGATTTGAGGAGGAGCTACACAAATTTGGATGATATTTAGACACAAATGCTACGGCTACGGTTAGTACACCAAAGTAAGCCAAAAATAAATTTTGTTGAAAGATGGCACGATGAAACTAGCGACGATCATCTAAACGAAAAGAGAGCAAGTCGTTAGTAATGTTATAAATGTAAAATTGACATGATTTTTATACAAATATAATATATGGGCTGGAGGATATCTTATCCATAGAGATTTTTTTTATTTTATAGTATTTAGTTCAATATTTAACCCTTGTGTACTCTTGAGTAGTAAATTCTAATATATATTTTTCTATTTTTTTTACTATTTCTACTTCTAATCACTGCTTATTATAGTTGTGTAAATTATGAATAATTTAATAACAATAAATGTACTAAAATCTATACTTCGTCTAATAATCTTATATAAATAATCATGAAAATCCATTTACAATTAGATAATAAATAGCTTCCAACTGTATCCTTTTCCTCTTTTTCTAAGTAGATTAAAACGCCGGGAAAAATTGAAACAACATTTTTCCCATACAGTTCGTCTCAATTCAAGATGGAGGGAGCTAAGTTTCCATGTAATCAGTTGAGCACATCCAAAATACGCTCTTTATGTTTCTTTAATAGAGCATACGTAAAATGAACATAGAACCTCCTTTTTGGAAGTCGGTTAAAAATAGAAATAAATAGATATATAAAATCACAACTCAAAGCTAGTTACATGTAAATAGTAACAATAATATACATACAGTTCGATGTACATTGTACACAATTTTACGGTCCTGTATTAAAACATTGACAGAAAAGCAGACGCATATCAAAGCTAAATGGAATGTTACAATTAGATTCAGCGTGATTCGGCCACATTGTTCACGTCGTTCTACTTGCATTCATCATTGAAATCTGATTTAATTAGCTTTGTATTTAGTGCTATTTGAATTTCTGTCCAAGATATACCTATAATATTACTAGCGACTCACCCTCGCTTCGCTGGGGTTCGTCCCTAGCTTGTGTTCCAATACAAACTTTCAACCCCATTTTCATCCCCTTAAGGGATGGTTTCCGGGATAAAAAGTATTCTATATCCTTTCTAGGGTCTCTAACTATCTTCTTACCAAATTTCATCTAAATCGGTTCAGATATTATATTACGATATAATAGCATTTTATGGCTTCAGATTGGTTTGTGTACGGTAAATGTTTGAATTGATAAAATAAATGTGTGAAGAGACCCCAATAACGTTTTTTTTTACAAATACTAATAGGGGAGGACTGTGTAGTGAGATAATAAGATATTCTGTTTCATTCAAATCTGCATTAAAAAGAGAAGACTGGCTCATCAACATGTCCATAAATTAGAGTTCTAGATATTTTATTTAAATATTAATTGGTTAATCACTCCACGACCGCGGACACGCCGGCGTGTCAGTTAACAAAAGATTTCTTAGAAATTTAATTAATTTCTTAGAAATTTACCTGGAGGTGTTAAAATAACCAAATTATTTAGTTAACACAAAATCAAAAATTCTAATTTAAAGGAAACCTTTGAAAAAGTGAAGATAGAAGTTATCGATATCGTTACGAAAATCTCAAATATCGTTATTTATTCTAAGAATTGATATTTTTTTATTAATTAATTTTACAAATTTTTTGATATAAAAGCTTATGTTGTTATTTTGCTTTGTCTGCCAATTCTTAATGGAGAATAAGGTCATATAAAAATTAATTGTCATCGAAATTGAACCAATATGTAAAATGTCAACTTTGTAGGATAAGAGGAAGTAGTTCTAATTCAGCTTGCAAGATTTGACCCATACAAACATACCAACTAACAGATATTGCAAATTGAATAAAATCTTCTAAAAATGATAAATTAAACATTTTAAAATCCCCCGACCATCTTGGACCGATTTTCATCAAACATAGCTAAGAACATTTTCGACTAATTCGCCTTTCAAACAAAAGAAACAAGATCAAAAGCGGTTTCATCCGTTCGGGAGCTGCGATGCCAGAGACAGATACACACACAAACACACGCATACAGACACGTCAAACTTATAACACCCCGTCGTTTTAGCGTCGGGGGTTAAAAATACATAGTAAGTGATTTCATAATCACTAAAACTAATTATTCCACTATAAACAACAGTTTCTCTTCTTTAAGTTTATATGGACTCTCAATATACATTCTAATTAAAAAAACATAAATCATGAAAACGATTCACAATGAGCTAAAATATTGTGTAGCACATAAAACATTAAAACATGTACCCGAATTGAGAGTACCTTTAAATCTTTCTTTAAACTCACTGACCGGCTAACTTTGAACACGTGTTGTGTGCATGAACAGATATTAAAAACGTTTGTCTCCATATATATATATATATCAGTACCAAACAGTATAATAATACGTAAGCGAAATCATCGTATAATATAATCCTGTAATGTTCTACGGGATTCTGTTCAGAGCGCGTTAAAAAGAGCTTTGTCCCGTCTCACAATGACAGGCGTTGGGAGATTATAATCAAAGTGATGCGTCGTAATTACACTATATGGTTACTAACTTTTTAATCCTAGTTTTAGGGAGAGTTGCCTCGTTTTTGTTTCACTTTGTCCATTGTTTTCGTGTAGCTTGTTTGTAATTAAATGTAACCGTAACATTATAGTTCGAGTGTGATTTTGAGAAATTTTAAATAAAAAGTTATATTGAAAGAGAAACCAAAATATTTACGTATATGTATACTAATATTTCATATTATAAAGAAGTAAAGTTTGTGAGTTTGTGACGTTGTAGGAGGCAATCTTTGGATCTAGAGAACCAATTTAGATGAAATTTGGTAAGAAGTTAGTGTGAGAGTATGAAAAGGACATAGGATACTTTTTATTCCGGAAATTACCGCTTAAGATGGTGAAAATTAAACTAGGGACGAACCCGAAGCGGCGGTGAGTCGCTAGTAAATTCATATTTTGAAATACTAAGTCATTAAATTTTACGCCCCCATGCAAGAAAAAAATATAACTTTAACGTGTGTATGTTTTTGGTATCGTAGCGCTCAAACGGATAAACCGATTTTAAATAAGTTTTATTTTATTGAAAGTAGACTTGATTGACAGTTTTCTTAGCTGTAAATCATGAAAATCCCTTCAGCCGTTTACAGGCTATCAGCACTTTTCTAAAATGTAAAAGAATATCAACAACTTCCACAGCTCTAATCGATTCCAAACTTTAATCCACATTGTAATGCTATGATAACCTTGGCATGATACTGCAATGTCACTCAATGTCTTTAGTAAAATACTGCAGAGATATCGTATTTAGGCTCATTGAAATTGTGTTTGGGATGTTTTAAATGTTTAATTTAAGAGTTCTGAGTTTAATATATAATTAACTTATTTTCCAAAGGAGCTTCGTTTGCTTGATAAGATAGGTGGCGATGATAAAACATAGTCTATACCTATGATGCATATATAAGTAAACAGGTTAAAAATATTTTAAAAGTCAAATTTTGTCTTACCTATACTTTCATTCCACATGCCATATCTTCTTTTTGGGACAACATAGCTAATTATTTTTACGTGTAAAATGTTTATTTAGTGAACTGACAACTTCTTAGTCGCCATTTTTACAAGTCTGATTCTTTGATGACGTAACAATTAAAAATTTTAGTGTCACTATGACATCTACATTATATAAAGCATGAATATTGACTTGAATTATATTCAAATATTTTGAATATCAATATATAATTTGAAGCCATGAACATTAAAAGAAAATTGAATTGAATTGAACATTAAATATTTCAGAAGATGAAACATTATGTCCATTATTCATATAACTCATGTGAACGATTAGCAAATTAGTAAGAAATTGAGATCAATTATTTAAAGGACGAACGATGAGTTATTGGGACGACGTAATAACTATAGATGAGATGCTGTGTATGGAATTAAAAGAAGGATCTATATTGATAGCTATTTTTGGAATAATTTACGGCTTAATAGGTTTTATATTACTACTCTCCTTCATCATTAACTATGCTGAGTGGATAGCTTTATATGAGAAAAAAATAGACGAGCTTACGTATTTAGTGTCTATTTTTGTTATATTATCAGAACTATTGTACACAAGTTTTATTCTTTTAATTGGTGTTTTGAGAACTCATGAAATTTTGATTAGAATATATTTGTGGAGTGCCCTATTACATTTGATTTTTAATTGGATTATAACAATATTTATGTGTTTCTATTGTATAATAGTACTGAGTTGTTTTAGAAATAATCCAGACGGAATGTTTGTAGGTTTAATTGCTATGGCAGTTTTGTATACTGTTGTTTGGGGATATTGTATAGTGGCAGTGAACAGCTATAGGATGGAATTGTAAGGCGTTTATAGTTTTATATTATGAAATGGAAGCATTACTTAAAATATTATGTATTTTTTACTCTATAAATATAGATGATATTATATCAAGTCTTGCAATTTTTTCAAATTTAGATTGAACTTCGAATAAAAGCGCCAGTGGCATTAGTTTTCTTGAACTCATTTTGGTATAGCACCTATATGTTTTTGTATTGATATTAATGCTTATCGAACTCTGGTTATATACAGTATTATCTCAATGTCTCAAGCGAATAACAATTCTTTTTACTCAGATTTCTCTTTGCTGTAGCTCATTTGTAGCGTTAAGCATACAGTCAGACAATCCTATTTTTGCTATATATATCAGTACTAGTGACTTGCCTCACTTCGCTTGGGTGACTTTTGTGGCTGGATACAAAAATATGTGTATAAATATGTAATATAGTTTTTATTCATCTTTTGGTAAACAATCAACGCCATCTTTTGGTAAATTTTATTAATAATAGTAGTATATTTTACATTACTCTAGAACGATAATAGTCTGTATATTTACTAAATATCATTAAAATCTGTTTAGCCTTTTTGACTTGAAGGAGTAACAAACATACATTAAACATTTACATAAAATTTCGTATTTTTTATATAAGAGTAGGTAATTCTCCAATTGCCTGCAAAAAAGTTATTATAATATAATAAATATTTGAGAAAATGCACGAGTCTCCCAAGAAACGTTCTAAATTAATCCGTTAATCCGATTTGTCTTAATCTGAATATTAGCAACTTATTGTGTCTTAATCTTTCGAATTTGGAGTTTATGTTTAAAATTTTGTGAATGAAATTCTATTTTAATAAAGTGTTTGTCGTCTTATTAAAGAACGTCTAACAGACTTAGTATTTCTTTAATTTTTTTACTTAAACTTTGAACTAATTGACTAAACTACACTGAGTTCTTTTGTTTGTTTTTTATGTGTTCGTTTGTTTGTTTGTTTGTTTGTTTGTTTGTTTGTTTGTTTGTTTGTTAAATATTAATCTCAGGAACTACTAATCCGATTTCTAAAAATTCTTTTTGCATTAGGTATCCCGCTTATTGAGAAAACCTAGAGGCTATATCATATTATATAATATACATAATATTATATAGTCTGTCTCTTTACTATTATACTAACCTTTAAAACGTATCCGGGATGAACCCGAGCTAAGCGATGGTGAAACGCTAGTTTAAATAAGTTGGTTAGTTTTGTATTTTGAATCGGATGAATAAACATAATATGTGCATGAACGGATCTTTTGACCTTATGCTCCAATCCTAAGCTTAGAAGAATAAAGTATAAACAAATTAAGTTTTAAAATATTTTATTCAGTATATTCATAATATTTAAGCAATATTACATCTTCAATAACACCTTATGTGCTTAAGGATCTAATTAACTTTTTGTAGGCGTATATTATAAACACATCATGACACACAACGGCTGAAAGAAGAAAATATTATTAGCTGCCACGAAATAAAAGAATTGAATTGAATTTTTTATTACAATGTCCGACCGGTTTCGGCCATGGTGGCTTTTGTTATGTGCGCACGAGATTTTACTATGCAAAAGTGTAATGTTAACGCAGGAGATATAGTGCACAAGTGTGCGCGCATCACTCTATTCCTGTCACTCTCATACTTCGGTGAGATGACTACACGACACGACCAGTGAGAGCTAAGGTGCAGGATCGACGCGGCACGTGCTCTCTAAGGCATAGGAATGAAACCACCAACTTCGCAACTTGGAGCTGTTACTGATAATAATTTCTTTACAGAATTACTCAATAATTGAATTTGACCCGACCCAGAACTCGAACCCGGGATTTCCAGACCTGCAGCTAATATGTACTATTAGCTACTAAACCACCGAGGGAGTTAAAATGTTACACAAGTGTATGAATTTATATATTACAAACGAGTTTTTGTACGCTTTATTCCTTTCACTCTTAAAGTCCAATGGGAAGACACGACCAGAGAGTGATCATATACAAGATCAGCAGCTTTGCTTCAGAGAGTGGTTAAAATATCGCAAATTTCTTAATTTCTGCCTGCTATTATGAATTTCTTGAGAGAAAAACGTCATAAATATAGATAGCTCAAACTAGGAATCGAACCCAATACCTCCGCATCTGCTGTACAATGACTAAAGAGCATATACGATGCTAATCCTACTCCAATATGAACGAGGAATTTTTCTCCCAAAAATTCCTAAGATAAGAAGTCTTGATATTTGTTATTATGGAAAAGTATAAGCTTGTTTTCTATTACACAACATGATACATCTTTATTTATTTTTTGTTATATTATTTATAATGTGTACATACTTTATTTATTTTTTAAATATATTGTAAAACTCAACCGTTTCTAATAAGTAAATCTTTGACCATATCATAAAAGCTACTTTACATGTTTTATGTAATATCAAGTCGTGAGCGAATACAAGCTATATACATTTATTGATAATGATACATTTTTAGGTGAAAGCCCTTCCTGACTTGGCGGTGCGGTATCCATGCAGTAAAGTACGCTCGGTAAAGTTCTTACCGATTCTTTACCGAGTCCCTATATGCACGCTTCCCAATCAGCGCGGGCTGCGCGGGCGCAGGGCGGCAAACGTACTGCGACGGCATATTGCGTCGCAGTACGGGCAGCCAGTAAAACCGTTGATACCGAGCGTAAAAGATCAAGATCTTTCCAAATTTCTGCAAGATTGAATTGCTTTACACCGAAAGCATATCTACAGTATACCGATAAGTGAGGAGATCTGGCTGACATCATTAAGCTCACTATGACGTAGAAAATACCGCATTTCGATATCGCACCGCCCAGTCAGGGCCGTATTAGGCAAGTTTCAGTTCAGGTAATGAGATTCTTTTTGAAATAACAAATGCTTATTTATCTAAAAAATAGGAAATACATATTTTGGTCTTGTGATCTAGTTCTCTATAAGCGATAGCTATCTTGCCTAAATCAAATTAAATGATTTATTAAAAATTTCTACTCTTTCAGTCAAATATTCTATTATATTAAAAAAAAATAGACTATTGTAGAAAAAATAACTCACTGAAGAGCGATATCGCTAGAAAAGCAAACGCGACAGCGAGCATAAAGTGCATTGTCAAATGTCCTGATCGTATAAAATATATACCACCCATGACCCCTAGTACCGTATTATAAGATGCTATTATGATGCACAGCCATAGACCAATTTCAAGAGCACATATTTTTTCCTGTTGAAATGTAATATTAAATTAATTAAATCCTTAAACTTTCATGGTCACTGGCAATACTGCCATGTAAAACGGTATATTTACCATGTTTTTCACTTTAATAAGTTTCTAATATTTCGGCGCTGGTACAAGCATCATGGTCATGGGTAAGACATTGCGGGTGGATGTTTTTTTCTCTATCTATCTACCCTTTTTCTAGTTCGTTTTGTACATTCGTTACCGCTACCACTGTTATATAGGTTGCTTATTTCTACGTCACATTGTCGAAGTAAATTGTGTCCAACTGGCACTCCTAGAAGCCATGAAATAAAAGAATTGAATTAGGTTGCTTGTAACTCGATTCGAATCTCGATACTTAAAACTCACTGTATCCATTTGCTAACTTAATATGTTCTCACTTTTACGTGGTTGACACATTTTCAAGGAGGTATGAAACTCATTAAGGCAAGTGAAAAACATGGTAATCACCCCGTTTACATCGTAATAATAAATCAATCAACTTTTACTTTGAATGTAAGTTAGTAAGATTTTATAATAATAATAATATTTCATACTTACATTATACAGAAAAGTATTTTATGAAATCGTCAAGAAATGATACTATAATTGTTGACCTTTTTTAAACAAACTATTTGAAAGACAAGTAGAGCTGTTGTTCAAATAATTATACTTAGTCAGCCCTTTTTAATGACTATTTCAATAAGATTTTCCAAAAAAATATTTAATGTAAAGATTCGATTCGGTTAAAATTTTATTATATGTATAGATAAACACACTTACCTCTAAAGCGCCCAAAAATAATACGGCTCCATTCAAAATTAATAAAGGTATAGTTGTTAGAATCATAATTTGTATGATATTTGACATATACCCCTTGCTATTAGCGTGTACCAGGAAAAATAATATAACATAACATATTATTGATACCTAGAAAATTATTATTTTGATAATTTATATTTAAAATTAATTATTTATTCCATTTCTTCGTTAAACTCCCGTTTTCACTTCGCAGAGTATTGAGAAGTGAATTTTGGATGAAGGACTAAATAATGTCACAGAATAACTTCGTATTTACTCCTTTCTAGAATCGACTCGTCGACCTCTTTCTTCATTAAACTATAATAATGTCTACAACTGATGTTTATTTTATTTTTTATTTTATTTATTTAGATACAGAAACAGAAAACAAATTAAAAAATGGATTTTTTTATTACGCATTAAAAGCTAAATTATCATTTTAAATTTGTTATCCAATCATATCTGTACACTATATTCAAAGATAATATAATTATATAAAACATAATATAATTATATAAACAAACTTAAAATAAAATATTTAACTGCTTGCGAATCAACGACATATATTAACTATATCTATACAAGCAAATAAAAATAGCCCGAATTAGCGCTGTCCAATTTCTCTATATGGGATGAGGATATAATATGTCGTGTAGAAATAAGTGCACTCTCCCTCTCTCACTCTTATACTCTGGTAGGAGGACAATTCGCCACGACCGGTGAGAGATCAGGCGCAAGAATGGCAGTTTTACTTGCTTTCCAAACCAGAACGACTAAATAAGTAAATTTTGCCCGACACAGGACTTGAACATAGGACCTCCAGATCTGCAGCCATACATGCTAGCACCACCGAGACAGTAACTACATGTTATAATAAAATGAAAATATGAAATACTCACTAATTTCAACCATCCAATACATATAACGGCGTCTCGTAAAGCTCTCCGCCTAAACGATAATTCGTCTGGGTCCAAAGGACCTATCTGACTGAATATAATCATTATATTTTGTTACTTATAAATTTTATTATTCCATTATATTGATTAAGTTATGGACAGCAAAAAAATATAATTTTACAGGTTATCAGGTCAGTTTGACATTCAATGTCTTATCAACAGATAAGGTATTTATAGATGTAGATATTATGATTTTGTTTAAAAAAAAAGGTTTTCATGTATTTTAAATAAAACTATCTTTTCGGATTTTGTCGCGGATTTATTTGCATTTTTGTTTCCCGACGTTTCGAATGCTTTACAGCATCCATGGTCACGGGAGAGACTGAGGTGTTACATGTCTTGGAGGTATAGTTGTTACAGACTGCCTACCCACAATTAACAAAATGAAAATTGCACCAATTACATTTCATTTTGTTAATTGTGGGTAGGCAGTCTGTAACAACTATACCTCCAAGACATGTAACACCTCAGTCTCTCCCGTGACCATGGATGCTGTAAAGCATTCGAAACGTCGGGAAACAAAAATGCAAATAAATCCGCGACAAAATCCGAAAAGATAGTTTTATTTAAAATGTCAAATATTCGCGTAAATCTAAGAAAGTATTAGGTTTTCATGTAACCAAAATTGTCATGAGGTGTTACTTAAAATTATCATAATATATTAAAAAATACGTACTAACTTACTAAGATTTATAACAAAATATTATGAGAATTGAATTTAGTTTATTGTTAATTTATTATAATATCAAAATTAATTTAATTAATTTATTTTCATAAAACCAAACATATTCTTCTATTATTTAATAGGTTTGAACTCTGAGTGATATCGCCATTTGTCTATTTTTTCTTTGCTAATAAATTAAGTTGAAAAACATAAGTTTGCATTTTTATGTTCTATTTTATATATACTATGTAATAATTAAAATCCTTTCTATGTAGAAATAATTGTTGCTATCATTTCTATTTAGTTATATAAGCATCTAGTATATAACTTACAGCAGAAATGTACTTATTTTCTTGATAGTTGTTATTCAAATTAATATATATTATATTAAAATGGAATAGCAATACTAACCTAGTTAAACTATAAATGAACACTAAATAGTGATTAAAAGTGCAATAGTAGTTACAGTGTATTTGCTTTTGGCTTATAATTTCTGAAACTTCATTAACACCGTAAATGAGTACAGTCAAATAGAACATTGTTTTAATATTATTGTATATTACTTGTGACCTAGGGACGAATCCAAGCGAGCGAGGGTGTCCTCGCTCGCTTGGATTCGTCCCTAGGTTGGTTCCCCATACAAACTTTCATCCCCATTTTCACCCCTTTAAGGGATGATTTTCAGAATTATATGTATCCTATGTCCTTTCCAAGGTCTCAAACTATTTTCTTACCAACATAACATTTAAATCGGCTCAGTATATCTAGAGATACGTTCCCTACAACGTCACAAACTCACAAACTTTACCTTTCTAGTACTCTCTACTTTGAGTCGATAGTTTTTAATACTTTAATGCTTGCCAGTTAAACACAAATTATTTAGCTAATGTCACGTTGAATAGAGGAGTCCATTCAAACGTGACATTGGCCACATGACATCGTGAAATAACTTGACTTGATGAAATCACGTTCGAGATTGGCCGGTGATATTTTAAATTATCCACAGAATTAACAATATTATATAGAAGGATACATCCAACCAATAAAAAAAATTACATAGTATTTGGTAGTATATGATATATATGATTTTCTCATTGAAATCCATGACGTAAATATGACCATCAATAGTTCTAATTTTAAGACTTTATCAATAGTCACTATATAAATAGTTTTTGTCAACAGTTATTTAATGTCATAAAATTTGTAAGTTCTATCTCTATCTTGATCGAGCTTTATCTCTATCCCGACCGGTACATACATCTTTTGTATTGACCATCAGACGAGACAAACTAAAAAAATTGAGATTCAGCCTGAAGAATCTTTGATCTGAATATACAAGATCTAAGTAAAAAGCTACTTTAGTCTCTGCATATTACAAAAGAAGCAAACAGTAGCGCGAAAAGCTTCAGAATATACTTATCCATACTAATATTATAAATGTGAAAGTGTGTTTGTTTAATTTGTCCTTCTTTCACGTCGAAACGGAGAGACGGATTGACGTGATTTTTTGTATGGAGATAGTTGGAGGGTAGGAGAGTGACATAGGCTACTTTTTACCGCGGGAGATTATATGTATAACTCTCACGGGAAAATACGTTATAAATTATAATATTATCCCAAAAAATATTTATGATCAGAATTACTTGAAACTTGGCATTAATGCTCTTCAATAAAATCATATAAATTTGTGTTGTAGCATTTTTCGAAATTCATTAGGGGTTAAAATAGGGGATGAAAGTTTAAATAAAACTACCTTTTTAGATATTTCTTTGTAGTTTTAGCGCGAGTGAAGCCGTGGGTTCTGCTAGTTAAATATAAAAGTTAAATATATGAGAACCTACATAAAGCGCAAATGCTATATTTCAACTTTATTACACCTTTAGTTGTATTAATATGCGATAGCCATGAAAATTGTTATTTACAAGCCTTAAACGCATGTGTTAAATCCAGCTGGAACGAGTTAAAAATAGCTTTAATTTAACCGAACATTGCAACGTATTCGGTGGTAAATTATATGGGTGACCTGGTTGTAGTCCCAGACGGGATTGCTGTACCATCAAAAACAATTTGTGTACGAAAAAATCTTGCCCGAGGTATTGAAATCAATAATGGATGGATTCCCTCGGGATTCGAGGTTCGAGTCCGGGATAAATTTCACTATTGATCCATTATATCATTTGTCTTGGCTTTGAAATTTATTCATAGGAATGTTAGAAACAAGTTACCAGATACAATGTGTTAGTTTTGTGAACGTGTTACCAATTTTAGATAATTTTTTTACCAAAAACATTTTACCAAGGATTTTTTGCGGGTTTATTTTAATTTTTGGTTCCCGACATTTCGTATGGTTTTTAGCAATCATGGTCACGGGAGAGACTAAGATTTTGGAAATCTCAAAGGTTATTTATTATATTATTTTTATAGACAGTATCTACCCACAAAATTATAAAATTCGAAAAGACAATTTTATTAAAAATACCAAATATTCGTGTTAATCTAAGTATTATGTTACTGTGGAAGACACTTTATGCATACAAATATATAATATTTTAAACAATGAATATATTATGATAATTGATGATAATTATTGCATAATGCAATATGAGTGTCAAAGTCATTAGCTATTACAGCGAAGATTGTGACTTCGAATTGCACAAAGAAAAAATTACATAATATAGAGATAAATATAGAAATTATACATGTATCCCATTGTGGAGAAAATATTTTTTAATATATATAATTTGTACTATAAGTACTTATTCTATCTTTTTGACATATTTCATACCAAAAAGATGGAATAAGTACATATAGTATGTATGGCGTATGCCCAGTACTAAAATAAAAGCTGTAACTCTAACTTAAGCACCAAAGTTCCGTCAAGAGTATATCTCTGAAGTAATTTCATTTCCAGAAACTCTAACTTTTGGGAATCATCGAAAAGAATATTTAACTAAATAGATTTGTTCTAACTTAGTGACTGTACGTTGGAACTAGCCGACCAGGTAAAGCAATATCGATACAAAACTTTAATTATCCAGCTTAAAGCTTGCCTGTTTTCACCTCGTATTCAAATCTCCAATTTCTATCTAGATCCTAGTTTTTATTAACTAACTTTTATGTCTTCAGTTTTTCTTTTAAGCTTATTCCAGGGAAAATGGTGAAATAATCGTACTTTGTAATTTAAATCGCTGGCTTATTAATTTTTTAATAAACTTTTATTCGCTTATTGGAAAAATCTTTTAAGTAAGCGGTTGTTTTTATTATACTAGCAGAACCCGCGGCTTCGCTCGCGCTAAAACTGCAAAAAAACTCAAACAGCAGGTAGTTTCATACAAACTTTCAGCCCTATTTAACACCCTTATAGGATGAATTTCAAAAAATTCCAAAACAAATAATTATTTAATTTTATTGAAGAGCACTAATACCAAGTTTCAAGTAATACTGATTTTAAATATTTTTTTGGATTGTATTATAACGTGTTTTCCCGTGGGAATTAAATAATATCCCGCGGTAAAAAGTAGTCTATGTCACTCTCCAGCCCTCTAACTAATCACGCCAATCCGTCACTCCGTTTTGACTTGAAAGAAGGACAAACAAACAAACAAACACACTTTCACATTTATAATATTAAGTATGGATTTAGAATACAGACGTTCAAGGCGCATGTATAATATTTGACTGGCACATCCTATTACGGTATAGGTCATAAGTTGAATTTATAAAGAAAAAATTTAGGAGAACTATGAGATATGATGGAAGAAAACTAAATTACTTTTAAATATTTTTGTATTTGTTCAATTATTTATAATTTTAGAATGACTGGAAATAACAAATTAATATATCTAAATATACAGTACATAATCGTCTTTCTAATGATTTTGGGGTAACTGAAGAAATTGAAATGTGTGTGTAACGAAAGTCAGTAACAGTTATTCGTATATTATTAGGTATTTTGAAGTCAGAATATATTATTGTAATATGCATAATGTGCCTTATTTAATTATTTGAGATAGAATATATAACACCGGAAGTGAAAAATAATAAAATTAATTACAGAATAATATGTAATGTATATTTATGTCAAATAAAATGTAAAATAACTTTTAAACTTGGTAAAAATATTATTAAAAAAAATAAACCTTATCACTATCCTACTCCTGATAGTCTATATCCAAATCATTCTTTAGTAGGTTATTTTTCGGAAGTTTCTCTTCTACCATGTTTGATTGGCACATAAACGCTCATTTTTTTCTTTTTTAAAAGGCAGACAGAAGTGGATATCAACAAATATGATACAATAAGTATCAAATTAAAATATTTTTCTTATATGGTTTTAATATCAGTGACTAAAGTTCGTCTTCTCTTGCAAGATGTTGCCAATGCAGCTTTGCAGAGCAGTTACTCTTTATGGGCACCCTGTTGTGGTTTCTTGTCTCTGTAAAGTTGGCCAGCTGTGTACTAAATATTCCTATGTTCGATCTAATGAATTTACCGATGTTGGATCCTATACTATGTTTCACAATTGAAGTCAATATAGATTATTGCTTTAAATTGTTCTAAAGCTAAGTAAAAGGTAATAAAATTATATAATAATACTTATTTTTATCTAATGAAAATTATTCCTAGAATGATAGATAACACGAACAAATTAAAATTACAGTAACTGTACAAATATAATCAGCTAATGTTTCATTTTTATATTTAGTCGAGCATTTTAATTTAGTTAGTGGATATTTTTCAATTTGATAATTGAAAAACGCCAAGTTCTAAGTTTAATTAAGAGTAAAAAGTTATTCTTTTTTACAGTTTGAATTAATATAATTATTATTTTATACTAAAATTTTACAGTTAAAGAAAATTAAATTTGAAGTATTCTTAAGATAAAAACTTTTTTACAAAAAAATGAAAACCGACTTCAAACAAAAGCACTAAAAAGTAAAAAATAACTGATTGGTAGTTTTCATTTACTATACATAAATAATCAAATATTTTCGAAGTCGGTGTGCTTTGCTTTGTACCAGCTGGCAAAAAAATACAGTCTTTACAGCAATCATGGTCAAATGGATTTAAAAAATCTTTTGACAAATTGTTCCTAATATAAAATAAAAAGAACATAAAGTATACATATTTGTGCGTACACTAGTATTAAAATAGTAACCTAAGAGATAAGTGAAGAGAGTCTTCTAAAAAAAGGAGCTTTTGAGGTTTTTCCTATATATTACGGAAATACTTTAATGACCATATGATAAGTACCCGTGGATAGCCGAAGGCAATACTAGTATATAAATATTCATAATGTGTGCTCACTTCATAATTATTCATATGACATATTGACGAACGCTTTACGTAATCAAATTTTCACAACACAAACGAATATTTTTCCACAATTTGCACTGAATATGAAATCGTTGTTAAGTTTAATTTAAAATACATGAGTGTTAAATAGAGAAAGTTCTATTGTAGTTTTAACCGACGTAAAAAGAGGGAGTAATAATTTTAAATAAAACTATCTTTTCGGATTTTGTCGCGGATTTATTTGCATTTTTGTTTCCCGACGTTTCATTTTTATAATTTTAATTATAATTGAATATTCCATATTCAATTATAATTAAAATTATAAAAATGTTTAAAGTTAAAAAATATTGTAATGTAATTGGTGCAATTTTCATTTTGTTAATTGTGGGTAGGCTGTCTGTAACAACTATACATACAAGACATGTAACACCTCAGTCTCTCCCGTGACCATGGATGCTGTAAAGCATTCGAAACGTCGGGAAACAAAAATGCAAATAAATCCGCGACAAAATCCGAAAAGATAGTTTTATTTAAAATGTCAAATATTCGCGTAAATCTAAGAAAGTATTAGGGAGTAATAAGTTTTGCGTGTGTATCTGTGTGTCTGTCTGTAGCATCGTAGCTCCCAAACGGATGAACAGATTTTGAATTAGTTTTTTTTATATTGTTTTATTTTGTGAGTGACTAACGGTTACTATTATATTTCATTATTTTCATTACTATTTTTTTCTTCCTTTAAAGGGAAGATAGATGAAACAACACACATATAACATTACCCACGTAACAAGTTTATATGCTTCTTTTATTCGCCCAGTGGTCGAAATTCAATCATGATCATTTTTTTATTGATAACTACTAAATCTCGTCCATAGCTAGGTATTAAACAAAAAAAAAGAAAGTCGATTGACAAACAGAGGAGAAAAAGATACTGAACTGTTTTGACTTTATCTATACATATTTTATAAATATACAACTTATGGCAATAACTTCCTCTAGTTTAGTCTAATTTTGGCTGTAGTTACGAAGGTTTTGGTATGAGTATGGACTCGCAGGGATGGCTCTAAGGCCAAGTATTTTTTTTAAAGTAAAGTCCACTGGTCGTGTTGAATATTTGCATCAACGAGCTTTATTAGTGGAATAAATGCATGTGTGTATGCGCTCTTGCGCAGTTGTCTAGTCTTACAATCAGAGATATAGGCCGCCATTTTATTTGTATTTTATTTTTATAAGGTTTTCTAGTTGTTTTTACATGTTTTGATGACACACCGCCAACTTCCCAACTCCGGGCTGTTACTGAGGTTTACTATACAGAAAGACTCAATAACTAAACTTGGCCCGACCCGGGACTCGAACCCAGGACCTCTGAGTGTGCAGCCGTACATGCTAGCCACCACACCAACGAGGCAGTTAATTTTTTTTATCTACAATTTACAATGTATATAAATTATGATAATCAAGGTCAAGGCCATTATTAAAATTGTCTGACTTTCAAGCAGTAAGCGTAAGCTTTGTATTATTGTGATTTTTGTATAGAGATGGTTTATATAGACAGGAAAGCGGCATAAGCTATGTTTGATCCATAGTTATACAAAAAACAATAGCTAAAGTACGTTAATATTTGGGACTTAAGCTAATTTAAGGCCAATCATCTATAATATTTATTTTTTAAATTTTAAATATATAACAACAAATATGTAACATATTTCATACATATACTATAAACACCTTAAGGCTTCAGCATTAACAAAGACGACATATCTAGTGCGACCTGAAATCTAGGTTAGAACTTCTGGGGTCACACCTAGGTCAGAACCGAGATCAGTTTAGTTCTACACTCTCGTCAGATGCCTGGAGGCATGGAATTTGGGTAAGCATTTACGAAGTTCTAGTTTAGATATCAAATTAAATCAAATAAAAATATTTTACTTTTTTCAAAAATACCCTCACAAGCACTTTTGAATCGTCAATTTTTACATCTTTAAAATTTAAATTAAATGCCAGTATAAGTCCATGAGGAAGCTATGACCGGCTTGGAAGGCAGTTCTACTGTGAAGAGCTAGCTATGTTATTTAATAGTGTTTGTTTTATAAAAGTACTGGCGATTTACACTCGCTTAACTTTGGGAGCTTCCCAAAGCTTGAATTTAGGAACACATAGAAGACAAATGTCTAAAGAAAATTTTTTTTCTTTACGCCAGGAACCTTCGCTATCGGATCAATAATTTCGGAACGCATGAGGACAAATATATGAAAAATTATTTTCATTTATATAATTTTATTAGACTAATTAAAACTATCAGCCTAATATAAATGCACAATACTTTTATATCTCAGAGACAGACAGACAAAAATTCTAATAACTACAGATTCGGCCTCTATGTCGATAATAATGACCATTTTAATAAGATTTTCCAAAAAAATATTTTATGATCGACTCAGAATTTTGTTATATTATGTATAGAGAAAAACTTATTGTTTCCAAAAATATTCATAACACGAGCTCGTTAATTGTTACTAAACTAAAAAAGGTACTAAACTGTTTCTCTTTGCCTATTTGTATATAGATAAAAAACAGAATAGGACATACATACATATCTATACTTATAATAAAATGATAACTAAGCCGAATCTGTACATTAAATATTTTTTGGAAAATCTTATTGAAATAAACATTATTATCGATACAGCGGCCAAATCTTTAGTTTTTATAATTTTTGTCTGTCTGTCTGTCTCTTACCGCATCACAGAAAACCACTGGAGGGATTTTGATGAAATTTGGTATGGCGATAGCTGGATAGCCGGGTCAACATATAGGATACTTTTTACGGGAAAATGTCTCATTTCTGAGAAAAGATACAAAAACTGCAATGTAAGAGTATACTTATATGTTAAACCAAAGAATTTGGTTTTTGGTCAACTGAACGCGGGCGGTGCCGCGGGCAATGCTAGTTATTATATATTATTGTCATCGAGGTAGCCTTAACCAATAAAGCTCCACTGCAAAATTAATGATAGCTTTGTCCTTAGCTTGGCTTGAAATATTCTCTGTACTCAAATACTCATGTATACTAATTTTATTATAAAGCGTTACAACATAGATTTTTTTTCAAAAAAGCTAATATTTTATAACGAAACCCTTTAACGAGTTTCGAAGAAAATTAAAATTTAACTATTATGCGGGGTATTTTATATGTAAAATCACATTTTACCATTTAAAAAGCTTATTTATCCGTGTAATGTGTTCCATCAAGTGTGAATCCTTTTTTACTCTTTATAGTAGAATAGATTCAATAATGTAATAAAAATACTTGAGTTATTTTTAGTATATTATGTATATTATTAACTGCCCTTAATATTGCTTGTAAGTATGTTTTTATATACTCATGTATATTAATCAGTAAATCTATTATATATCTAAACAACTTATATATTGTGTACAGCCATTTTTAACGTCACTGCCACTACTGTGGCTAAGCACGGGCTTCCCTTCAATACCAGGGGGATCAGGCCATAGTCCACCATGCTCACTTCACATGTCTTTCGAAAACTTGCTAGGTTCTCTCAAGCATGCAGGTTTCCTCACGATGTTTTCTTTTACCGTAAGACAAGTGGTAATCATGTTGGAAATGATTCGTACATGAAAAGTTAGAGTTGCGAGACCCGGGATCTAAGAGTCCACTTCACTCGGTTTTTCAACGAGCGCGTTACCATTACCCTTTTTAAATATTAGTAAAAAGTATAACAAATTTTAAACTGTAGTTCATAGATTAGCCTATATTGCATACAAATTAAAACTACGATAGATAAAGTGAGGATCTTCTAATGCTTGTAATATTGTGGTAATTTGTAATGCGTGTAATATCATTTATAAACGTAATAAGGCAAAATAGAGGTAACATTTTACAGTTTGAGGCTTAGCCGTTCTGCTATACACCTTAAAGTGAATTTAGGATGATGGATACTGGGAAAAATGTGCGAATAAATGAAACTTAGTATTTACATCGGACCTGCCGGTTCCGTCAGCCTCCAGCATCCGTCCGACACTGTTTCTAGTCAGAAATAAACAGAAAAGAGTTATTAAGAATAATGAAATGTATAAATCTCTGGTTCATAGTTTGATTTTCGTTTCAAAAGGATATTTAAAAAAACGTGAATAGGTTTTGTTAGAATTATTTCATCATAAAATATATTGGGGCAATGTCTTTGCTCTATTGAATACCTCTACGACCGCGGACACGTCGGCGTTACAGTCAACAATAGATTTCTTAGAAATTTACCCGGAGGTGTTAACATATAGGTGTTCATAAAAGTGTTCTATTTTTTACTACCTTCACGCTAAAGCGGCTGGACGGATTTTAATAAAATTTAGTTCACGTATAGACTTATATAACAGCATTGCTAAAGAGGGTTGATGTGGCAATCAAAATCAAAATCAAAAATCAGTCAGCAGTACGGAAGATATACTGCGCTGACCCTAAGTAATTGGGAAATGGGCAGGGAGATGATGATAATGATATATAGACTACTAGCGACTCACCATCGCTTCGCTCGGGTTCGTCCCTAGCTTGCTCCCAATACTAACTTTCATCCCCATTTTCACCCCTTTAAGGGGTGATTTCCGAGATAAAAAGTATTCCTTGTTCCAGGGTCTTAAACTATCTTCTTACCAAGTTTTATCTAAATCGGTTCTGTAGATCCAGAGATTACCCCCTACAACGTCACAAACTCACAAACATTACCTCTTTATAATATTAGTATAGATGACATGGAGTAGATCATATACTACTGTTAGTAATAAAATTTGATAATAGCTGATACTGAGGATAAGTCGTTAGTGTTCTTATAAATTACAGATCACTTTCCAATTTAACTGAAAAAAATCCAATGCCAGAACATAATTCCATAAAACATGTTCATTTTTGCAAGCTGTACATTTTGATCTAGAATCAAGGCGACGGGGAGTTCTATTTCAGCATAATATTCAGTTTCTTACAAAATTTCTTTAAAAATCAATGATACGTCAGCAAAGTAATTCTTCACGGCGGAACTTTTCGATATCATGAGCGAAGTTTGAATATCAAGAAGTTATTGGAATAACCAACTTCAAGGCTCCATTTGCTCAGTACGATAGAAAGTTTAATCTGATAATATATTTTGATCGAATTTTTCGCGGACTGTTTTGGTTATATTATGAAAATTAAGCAGAAATTCCTATGTTAGAAGTCAGTAGCAAATTGCACTCTAGCTATGGAATGCCTTGAGTGATTGTCTTGAAAGAGAGCAGTCGTGAGAGTTAAATTCTTGGGAAAGATTCTTGATTAATGCTTGTAACGTCGTCTAGAAACTTAAATTTAGTACGGTAAATACACAATAGGTACCAATTGTAAAGCATTTTTACTACGATAGGTACTTTATATTGTAGTTTTTTATTTCTCCTTATATGTTTTTAATTAATTGTTAGTATAAAAAATTGGGTAAGTATATACTGGCTCGCACATCGAGAGCTACGTAGAATTAAATATTAAAAGATGTTATGTTTTAGCATACATTAAAAGAAAAATTAAATATTTACCTTACAAAATTTTCATTTTTATTTTATGGACGACAAAAAGCTATTTTATCCTTAAGTTACCTTAAGATTTACCCAGAGATATTATTTACAAGCTTAATTAATTAATTTATTTTTTGTAATTTAACTGCAAATTGACAAACGATATTTTTACGACACGTTTGTATTAATTTTTCGTTTGAATTTTTAATATTTTGTATTGTAAAGCACATCGTTGTTTTCAGATGTAATTGAACTGTTCATAGTATACTCTTTTATATATTCTTATATACTCTTATACACAAGTCGGTTTCATAAATACATAATATGTATATTGTATAATACTAAACTATGGCCTGATCCCCCTCGTATTAAAGGGAGGCCTGTGCCCAGCAGTGGGACGTTCAAAAAGGACTGAATACATAAGACCAAACGCAGGTAAAACCAAAACTAGTGAATTTTATTTTCAGTAAAATTACTAAAACTGATATGTAAAATAACTTACTTTTCAAAAAAAGATATTTCCTAGAGGTAAAATATATAAATTAAAATTAAATTTTAATCTGGGTAGCGGACTTACTCATCCTTGAAATTTCAATTTTCATTCTTGTCTTTACAGATTGTCTCAACCTGCACGAGATTCATCTACATTGTTTTATTGCAAATCCCTAAAATTAATTAAGATTTATGTCGTTTTCTTGCCTTTTCCTGAGAAATGAAGGCAATTTAAGTAAAATATATTTCATATTGAGAGTTCCTTTGAATTGTTTTTATTTTATGTATATTTTCCACTCTCACGTTCTGTTGTTATTTTGCATTGACAAGGAGAACAGTTGCTTTGCTTTTCTCTTTCAACTCTCTGCCTTTGGTCATTAATAATTGTTTACTTCTATTTTGTATTTTATTTTCATCTATAATGTAATACAAATATTTGCAACGGGCGAGAATCGAATTCGTGGCACCTTATCTTGTTCGTTAATATACATATGATATTCAGTAATTTAAATGATGATTCATTCTGAGTCTACTTTATTAGAGTTAATGGAATAAAATTGGCTCCAAATTAACTTTAGATTTCTTTAGTTTTTCTAGGACTTATTTTGGTTTCAAATTAAAATTATATTTAACTAGCAGAACCCTCGGCTTCGCTCACGCTAAAGCTAAAAAAAACGCTCTAAAAAGGTAGATTTCATACAAACTTGCATCCCCTATTTTACCCCCTTATGGGATAAATTTCGAAAAATGCTAAAACACGTATTTATTCAATTGTATTGAAGAATATTAATACCAAGTTTCAAGTAATTCTGATCATAAATAATTTTTCGGGTTGTATTATAACGTGTTTTTCCGTAGGAATGAGATAATCTTCCGCGCTAAAGTAGCCTATGTCACTCTCCAGCCCTCCAACTATCTCTACACAAAAAATCACGCCAATCCGTTACTCCGTTTCAACGTGAAAGAAGGACAAACAAATAAACAAACAAACACACTTTCACATTTATAATATCAGTATTTATGTACATTTAAAAACAAATATTTAAAGTTTTTATATATATTTTTTAATTATAATGTTATCTATGCTAATATTATAAACAGGAAAAATTTATTTTTTTGCTTGTTTGTTTATACCGAATAGGCTCCGAAACTACTGAACCCATTTAGATGCTTGGTAAGAAGATAGTTTGAGACCCTGGAAAGGACATAGGATAGTTTTTATCCCGGAAATCATCCTTTAAAGGGGTGAAAATGGGGATGAAAGTTTGTATGGGGAAGCAACCTAGGGACGAACCCGAGCGAAACGAGGGTGAGTCGCTAGTCAATGATAAAAATAATAATATCTTCTTAATTATTTTGCTAAGTAATTGAAAGTGTCCAAAAAAAGTTAAGTCAAATCCGGAGGCTGCCTCTAATTATACTTATTTTCTGCTCATGGCCACTGTTAAAAATTTTAAATTATTAAAATAGAAGTATTAATAATAATTATTCTTGTATTATTAATGGTTCAATTTTAAGTATTTTACGAGTTTTAGTATGCTTTGTTTCACGCCAACGTTCGTTGTAAGCCGATTTCAGTATATTTATTGAATAGGTGGATTTGATAATTTTCTAATATTTCCGATGTATAAATGTTAGTTTTTTTCGTATTTAAATGAAAAAAAATCTGTAATAATGTTAAAGTTATTATTTTAAGTATAGTATATAAAGCCACGTGTCGATATCTTCGTTTAGAAAATGTAATTATTTAACATAAAATTAGCTTTAAACATAAATACCTTTCGTAAATATTCTTTATGATGTTCATTTACACACTGTGACAAAGTAATAAAGTTCCAAACAAAATTCATTCATAGGGATTCTAAGATATTCTCGTTTCATACGAAACTTAAGGCACTTTGACAAAATTATTAAGATTTAAGATCAAAGGCTTAAATCTTCATCCTGTATTTACCAGTAAATGAGCCTTTTGTAGATCTTTCTTAGATACAGGTTTACTTATTTTAATATACATGGGATTCATATAAAAATATAATATCCCAATCATTTGGTGCTCAAAACCTTCACACCTTAAGAGTTTACCTAGAAAGACTTTCAGGAGTTTTGAAAATTGATGATTTTATAGATTTAGACGGGCTCTTCCCAAATTTCTACTATGCCACCTCGTATCCTTTGTCACTCGCGCTACCATATTGAAAAAATGGCACCCAAAAACAGTGTTTGACAATATCTTCTTTCCTACTTATTAAACGGTGAAAATAGTTAGTTTTCTCTAGTTTTCATTTATTACATAACTACCAAATGACTGGACTATAACGTTACCATAAAATAATAATGTCCTCCTGGCCATTTTGCTGAGATTAGCGATCTGTGTAGGAGATATTATAGTGCACAAGACTGTATGCTCGCAAGCACAAGTGCACTCTCTATTCCTGTTACTCTCATATTCCGGTGATCCTAATAGACTGCAAGCTTGTAGCTTAAAAGGGTTGAAATAAATTAATAGTATACATACGTCATACACATATCTATCTATATTCTACATACTCTACATATACAGGGTGGATTTCTGAGACGGAGCAGTAAGGGCAGGTACCTTAACTGTTACAGTTACAGGAAAACGTAACTAGGAGACCATCCAAAACTTTTTGAGATATTCTGAGCTGCATTCATTGATTTTATTGATTGATTGTGACTGATACCAAAAAACTTTTTTTTATGTCAATCGATCCTATTTCATGTAGGAATCAAAAGACTCTATAGGGCCATTTAAGGTATGAATACTAGAAATGACAGAAATCCCCAAAAACTTTTCCCCTACATTTTGTACGGAAAAACGATTAATCAACACGAAATATTCTTTGTTGCCAATCTGTCCTATTTCTTAATATGAGGTCAAATGGAGTTTGAGTACAGAAACTACGGTAAGTCACAAAACCAGGCTTACACGCAGGCACTTTATGCAGCTGGCGTAAAATATTTCTTTCAATTTTTCTTAAGCCGTTCCCCTGGCATACTGTAGTCCTAGAAGCAAAAGTACCTACTTAAGTAGAAAATCATAGTTGCATCCATAATCTTGTACAATATTAGAACTAAAAAAATAATTAAATCAATTAAACATATTGTATTTTCAAACACAAACGTAAAGAGGTAACATTTAGGTGATCTACAAAATAAATTGATACAGAGGCTGAATTTATAGTTTTGTCAATTTTTGTCTGTCTGTCTGCCACCGCATCACAAAAAACTACTAAAGGGATTTTGATAAAATTTGGTATAATTATAGCTGGTTCTCCGGGTCAACATATAGGATACTTTTTGAAAATATATCATCTCTGAGAAATCGATACTAAACGTAAAAAAGTAAGTAGAGAGGAACCTGAGCGAAGCGAGAGCTCATCCGCTATTGATCTCGCGACTTATCGCTAGTTCTGTATAAATAGTCATCTGATGGTTTTGGTACATAGCTCTATTGGGAGATAGTGGACCTATACTAAATCTTTCTATTTTGAGCACTTGCATTAAGGACTCTATATCGACTTCAAAATCACGTACAATTTTTATACGCTAAGTGGTTAGTTATTGCGAGTAACGAACACAAACAATTAAGCAACACATTTTAAAAATAATTGTTTTGTAAAAAAATAGAAGATACCAATGAGTATATGAAAAATACGCATTGTTATAAAAATAAAATTATATTTGTGTATTTGCTGGCAAGTTTTGTAATAAAACGTATAAAAAGTTTCCTTTGTTATACGCCTGTCGATACATGGATGTGTCCAAAAACGATTTTCTATCTTTTTTCTCTATTTCAACTAACTGGACGTCTATTTTTATGTTAAATTTAACTTGGTCTCGCGTCTAATTTTTTTCTTGATCTGTGCTCAACAATCTTTCATAATATTATTACCACACGTTTGGTAGTAACCTTACTTGCTGTGCCAGCTGGCTCAGTTGGTAGTGACCTTACTTGCTGTGCCAGCGGTCACGGGTTCGAGTCCCGCTGGGGGCATTCGTTTGTGTGATGAGCACGAATGTTTGTACTCCAGTCATAGGTGTTTATATTTATAATATGTATGTATTTAAAGTTATATATATGTGTAGTATATCAACTATCTGGTATCCATAACACAAGCCTCGTAGCTTACCATGGAACTAGATGGCGCAGTGTGTTAATGTCCCAACATTTATTATTATTATTATTATTACCAATACATTATTTATTAATTATTCTTAATTTGTGTTTTATCTCGAAGTAAAATGAAAATCAGGAAAATGTAATAAAGCACCGAGAGTTTCGCAAGATATGTTATTAATTGTGTAAAATTTGAAGGATTTGACGAAATTAAAGGACTACGCATTTTCTTGGCTATTTAATTAAGAAAATATCGGCAAATATGGCTTTATTTACAAAAAAAAACGAATAATATACTTAAATATTAAATCCAATAATGTATGAGAAATCGTTTGTTAGATTCTTACTGTATTCTAAAAAAACTTAAAATAAATAAATAAAAACCGACTTCCAGGCACTAAAATGTAATAAATAACTAAACGGGGGTTTTCATTTAGAATAGACACGTAATCAGATATTTTCGAAGTCGGTGCTCCTCCTCCTTTTTGGAAGTCGGTTAAAAAGGTGTGCCTACATCAAAATCACCGAAAAGTTGTTATTTCATCACTCATGAACGCTATAAAATAATTATAAATATCGATTCACTTTAATTATTATAAAACTTCATTTACAATCCAAACAAAACCAAAAAGGCGAAAGTATGCGTAATATAGGCACAAAAAATTCGCAAAAATATTAGCGTGATTTTCTGCATAAAGATTTTTTATAACCTGTTTATGATATTATTCATACAAAAAGAATTTAGGAATGCACCCAAGCAAAGCGTTGCTAGTATAAACCACTCATACGTAAAATGAGTATAAGGCATACACAAAGTAAAAAAAAAAAACATTTTATTAGACACTGTTCAAAAGCACCTGACTTTAATAACAAGCTAAATTGATGCATTCCGCACATCAAAGGGACCATTGAATTGGAAATGGAAAGTTCAACGAACTCTGTTATTTCTACAAATATTCGTCATCGAAATTTTGCCTATATTCTCTCATTTGTCCAAAATAATTGTGTTCCTTTGATAAGAAAACGTTTGTTATAATAGTTTAATGAACGTTGAATTTGCTATTCATAATTTGATAGAATAAATTTCATTATTGCCAATTTTGTACACATGTTTTCTTCAAAGCTTACATTCGTTTTTATATGTATACTAGCGACTCATTACAATGATAATAATCATTATTGCAAAGGTATAGATACGATTTACGTTTAGTATAGGTTTCTCAGAGATGAGATAATTTCCCGCAGTAAAAGTATAAGTAGTATATGTTGACTCGGATAACCAGCTGTCGTCTTACCAAATTTCATCAAAATCTATCCAATAGTTTTCTCGTGATGCATTCGCAGATAGAGACAGACTTACAGACAGACTTACAGACATACAGACAGACAAAAATTCTAATAACTATAGATTCGGTTTCTGTATCGATAATAATGACTATTTCAATAAGATTTTGCAAAAAAAAATCTTATTTGTACAGATTCGACTCAGTTAGAATTTTATTATATGTATAGACGTGGCAGGGAAATTAAATTGTGAAATTATAATTACCTGGAGTTTTGTCAATAGACTTCTTGCTAACCCGCACTTGGCCAGCGTTGTGAAGAGAGGCTCGGCCTCAGCAATGCGACGTTAAAAAGAGCTGAATACATACGAGTATATATATATATATATATATTATACAATATACTTTAACAAAAAAGAAATGTTTATTGGCATTATGTAACATTCTAATATACTCGTAAAATAAACAATAACCAAATAAAGTAAAATTCATATTTATAATATTACTACCTAACGATAGTTCGGAGGATTTAATTACATAAGTAAGTAAACTGATATAAATCCATATATACGTAATATATAAGTTACAGCTTTTTCGTTTTGTTTCATTTGTAAATAAGGCCACAAAGTTTAGTATTTTTTTAGTATCACTTCGAAATTTTAGGACAGCTCTGTTAATATATTTTTAACTTTTTTTAATATAAAACTAATTTATCCCCATAGGCTACTCATGTTTTTTCCTACTGAAGATGGAGATTTGACATAATTTATATGGAGCTTAAGGACCTTCTGTTTCTAGCCGTAAATAATAGAAACTAAAGTCAAGATTTTAGAAATTTCAGATCTAGATATTTTGATAAATTTTTAAATTTAATATTACTAATGATGAAATACACGTATAAGTCTAATTAGATGAAACCAAAGTCTAAATAATCCAGGCCATTTCACCTCATTGAATATGATAATTACATATTATTGCATAACACAACAGCACGATGACTTAGTGATAAACTGTTGCCACTATGTCAGATATCGTGAGATCGATTTCCATACAGAGTGAATATCTGTATCCTCACTTACTGCTATTATTGTTAGTGAGTTTTTGTTCGTAACATTAGATTTTTTGTAAACTGCAAGTTGGCAGATTTCAATGAGTCTTTTGAAAATTTGTCATTTTCTCTCCAACATGCTAATTGCAAAATTCTCCTTTTTCTTCCGAAAATTTTGCTTTACATACCTTTTAAGTTAGAGCTAAAATTATAGTTTTGGGCCTTCTTCACTTGATTTTCCAACAAATGAATGCGCTAGCGGTGGGTTGATACTTTAGCATGGTATTGCAATCTAGGGTAGTATGTGTTTATTTTATTTATTTTACTTTTAGTGTCTCTTACGTTATTTTATACATTCAAATGAATATTTCAACCGTGGTTAGTATAAACTAATATTATATAGAGGCAATGTTTGTTTACTTGTTTGTTTGTTTGTTTGTTGGTTTGAACGCACCAATCTCAGAAACTACTAATCCGATTTGATAAATTATTTTTGCATTAAATAGCCAATTTATTGAGTAAGGCTATAGGATACATATCAATAATATATAGTCTATCTATTCCATTCCATACTAACCGTTAAAACGAATCTAGGGACAGAGCAAAGCGACGGTGAGTGCCTAGTTTAGTTATAAAGAAATAATATTTTAAGCCATGTTATAATTTAATTTAATGACCAAAAACAAAATTCTTAGGTTTTACATATTAGTATACTCTTACAATGCAGTTTTTATATTTTTTCTCAGAAATGAGATATTTTCCCGCGGTAAAAAGTATCCTATATGTTGACCCGGATAACCAGCTATCATCATATTAAATTTCATCAAAATCTGTCCAGTGGTTTTCTCGCAATGCGGTAACAGACAGATAGACAAACAGACAGACAGACAAAAATTCTAAAAACTATAGATTCGGACTCTGTATCGATAATTATGTCTATTTTAATTAGATTTTCCAAAACATATTTAATGCACATATTCGACTTAGTTACAATTTTATTATATGTATAGATTAGATGGCATTATTAATAAAATTATAGAATTATTCATTGTGAAACGATCTATTAATTATAAAGTTAATGCAACTAAGTATAAACACACGTAGCCCCTAGCAAAAGCTTGTTTGTAACATTCGCAATATTATGAAAAATGTTGTGCATTATTTTAATAAAGTAAAATAACATAAATGATTACGACAACATAAAGCGTAATAAAAACATCATATCGTTTTTAGTCGTTCTATGAGTATTTAATCTATGGTTAAAATAATTTTGAAACGAATGGTTTATATTTATGTAAATTTATTGTAAAATCTGTGTAGATATAAATTAATAAAAAATTGTTTTTGAGTTTTTTTGTAAGGAAGTTCTCAATAACAACCCGGAGTTGGGAAGTTGGCGGTGTTTCATCACCGTACCACTCTATAAATTAGTGTACTCTTATAATAATAAATTAGTAACATAAGTATATAAGTATTTTTAAAAATTCCTATAGGAGTGAGAAAAAAGGAGAGCTCGGGGAGATTAATAGTTTTTATTGCTGTCGATAAAATAAATCAAAACCGTAATATTTTTTTTATGTTGGGAAATGCATTAACACACAATACATGTAGACATACAAGGTGGTTACGTGGGACTCACCGGTTAGAAAAGCCGGTACTACTCACTAAAATCTAACAAAACCTCCCCGGTCCTAGTCGGTCGCTTATGCACTCAACCACGACGACCCGACGGTAGGTCCTCCGAAGCAGACCACAACAAACATGGGGTTGCTCCAACAGTCTATTCTGCTGCCCACCGAAGTGGGCTACCTCCCAGTGCGTTTCTTGGCTTCGCACCCGGTTGAATTGCTGGACGCTTATGAGCCCCAACGAGACAATGTGATCGATCGTTGGGAAGGAAACTGTAATAAACCTAAACAAAACATTTTTATTTAATAAGTTGAAATAACAATTTATATAGAAACATTGAATAGAATCAGATTGAAAACGAATCAAGAAACAATGAGTGATTGATTGTGGAAAACTAAAATAACATTACAATAGCATTTACAGGGAATTTCAATCATTTTATATGAAAAATCTCTATGATAAATAGTTTTCATTTTTATACAAATGAATTCTGTTGAAGTCTATAGAAGCTATAGATCACTTGTTCTGAAAAGGTATAATTGATTTCCACTATATAACTATAAAGGGTTATTTTTGTAGATGATAACTATTTTATTATTATTATTTTATTTTTGCTAAAATAACTTTTTTTTACTTAACTGAAATATTTTTTGTGAAAAAAAGATTTTTTTGTTTTTTAATTAAATATGTCGGTAATGTAAATATTTTATCAAACATTTTTATTTAATCAATTTTCATTACCATTATAAACAAAATATTTTCCAATTTATAAATTAAAATATGTTATTAACCCTCCGTGTACAAGGTGCCTAAACTTCCTGTCCCATACGACGTGGAGTGTGACGTACCACAAAGTTTATATGTAAATTATCAAATGAATTTAACTTTTTGTAAGTTATTAAAATGAAAAATAGTATTATAGTAAAAAGTAAATTTATTTAAGCAAGAAATATATCTAATTTTACTTTTTTTATAAAGTTACAGGTATACATTATAATGTTATAAATAATCACAATATTTTTAACCTAAAACATAAAATCTCTTTTTATTTCATATTTTCAAAAGAGAAAAGAGAAGAAACTTTACGCAGTTAAATAGTTGATTATATAAATGAAAATAATTAATTTATACATGAACATAGTAATATTTTTGAAATCATCTACTACCACAAGACCTACCGCAGTATAAGGACCAACAGAAATGTTCCAAATATGCCGGATTTGAGATTTAATGCAGTGGTGTCTTGTCTCTTTATGTTTGTTTGTATGACAGAAGACTCGGAGTACTAAATATTTTGCTTTCTGTTTCTACATGTTATATTTTAAAAATTGTACATCTCTGTGCCAGTACCTACTAACCCACGCAGTGATATTATTTAGTTGACCTTTTTTTTAAATTAGATAGAAAACTAAGGCAATATTAATATATTTTAAATTAGGCCCTACACAACTAGAAACCTTTTTTATTAGTATCAACTATCTGGTATCCATAACACAAGCCTCGTAGCTTACCATGGAACTCGATGGTGTTGTGTGTTAATGTCCTGACATATTTATTTATTTATTTATATTTTGTCAAATAGATTTTTCTAGTTCTAAGCAGGTCTCAAGTAGAAAGGAGTGAGTAGTAGGTGTTCCAATATATAGGAACATCAGCATCAACTTCAGTGGCTGCTATATTGCTGTGGATGCTCGTAAAATTTTATTTATCGTCAGAAAATTACTTCATACTATGAGTCGTAATATATTTTTCTTATTAAAGCCTTCTTCAACTAAAATGTATCTTAATACAATAATTATCTATGTATGTATGTTTTCAGCCCTTTTTAACGCCCCATTGCTGAGCACGGGCCTCCCTTCTGTACGATGGGAATCAGGCCATAGTCCACCGCACTGGTCATGTGCGGGTTGGCGGACTTCACACGTCTTTCGAAAACTGGCTAGGTTCTCTCAGACATGCAAGTTTTTCTAAACGTAATGAATTTTGATATGATTTTAATAATTTTTTAGTTATTTGTTCTGGAGGGTATACAATCAGGATGATAAAGAGTGATACGTTATGCATATGTTAAGTATAAAAAATAAAGTCGATGTAATTAAGTCGGCTTGACCAATGCGAGAGTGGGTCGCTAGTGGATTAAAGGAATTTACCCGTTGACCTTTTACATATTTAGAATAAAATGTCTTTACTATTACTATACGAGACCCTCTATTCATTCTTTTAAAAATTAAAACAGCACCTTCTCACTTAGTAATATTCAAAATTATCTTAATTACTAATATTATGTATTGTGTTATATAGATATGTATTTATGTAAGTAGAAATATGTATATACATATAAATATATGGTATAGTTTCTAGTATATATTGTATGGTATTATATTTAATATTTAATTAGCTATTTATTTTTGAGTATCTATAGTATAACTATACTAATATTATAAAGATGTAAAGTTTGTGACTTGTGAGTTTGTGAGCTTATGAAGTTGTAGGGGGTAATCTCTGGATCTACCGAATTGATTTAGATGAAATTTGGTAAGAAGATAGTTTGAGACCCCGGAAAGGACATAAAATACTTTTTATCCCGAAAATCATCCCTTAAGGGGGTGAAAATGGGGATGAAAGTTTGTACGGGGAATCGATCTAGGGCCGAAGCCGAGCGAAATGAGGGTGAGTCGCTAGTTATTTATATGAATACAAATGCACAATTTTAGCCTTCTTTATAACACTATATCTCTCTAACATAGGTGTGTGTATACCATAGATATAAGTACATCTTTGCAAACAAAATTTGTATTTTAATCACTGTATTTATTTTTAAGTGCATTATAGAATAGCATATACTGGAAACAGTATGAAGAAGCATAGACAAAAATAACTGTGTTTCTGGAGACTATATCAACTTCACATTCACATTCGATTTTTTCGAGTCTTGAAGTAAATGGAAATTGACCGAGTCAAGTGATATTTTAAATATGGCAAACATACTATATGATATAAAAAATATTGTTTTTTTTTGATTACAGAGTTTTTATTACCATATTCATTATATGTACTAACTTGATTTGTAGAAATTATAGTAATACCTAATCTATGTAAATAGAATCTAACCTATCTCAGACCTAGCTATGATCATTGCTTTACATTAGTGGGTAAGCTTGTGTCTAACCATCCATTAGCGGTTACCACCAAACAATACCTTGACCACATGAAGATAATATATACCTAGTTATTGTCCAAACATTAATATTGAGATACACTACCTACTGTTTGTTTATGTAATACCTAGCGTAATTTTTTAGAAAAATATAGTTCGTTTTTGTGAATTTCTTTCTTAAAATTAAAAGAAATATATAAACACTTTCGTTTAAGCTAAAAATATTATACTTACCAAAGCATTATATAGCAAATACACAAAACTCTACTTAAATTAAGGGAAAAACCAATTCATTGCTTAATATGCCATTGCTCGGTCCAAGCCTGTGAATTCAGAATCTCAATTTTTCACGGACAATATTGATAACAGTCAAATTAATCCTATAATTTGTCTTTATTTTGTACGCATTTTTCTCATATTCAGATGTAAATAAATCATTCGTTTTCAACCATTCGAGTCCTAGTTATTGAGAATATTATGACAGAACAGTCCAAAACTAGGTCCTATATAAAATAAATAACTTAAAATTCAATAGCTGAACCAAAAATAAATAATCTTACTAATATTATAAATGTGAAAGTTTATATGGATGTTTGGATATTTGTTACTCAATTAAGCCAGAATGACTGAACAGATCTGGATGACATTTGACACATAGATAAATTATAGTCTGGAATAGCACATAGGCTACATTTTATCCCGGAAAAATGTATAGTTCCCGTCGGATAGATTCGTTTCTGTTTTTCTATAGGCTAGCCGCTAGTGTTAGATAATTTTACATGCATTTTGAATTACTCCTTCGATTTATCCATATATACCCCTCTACATTGCGATAATAGCTTTATACTAAGTCTCAAAGGCACGCTAAATTTTCGTTTATACGCCGAGTGTTTTGTATACTAAAGTTTCTAATGTGGCGACTTTATTGACTACTTTAATTCCTTAGATATCTATGATTATTTATTATAGTGATATTATACATATAAAGTGAGTCCTCTCTGTACTCATTCATATATCAATGACATTCACTTAATAATTTATCAATACTAATATTATAAATAGGTAAAGTTTGTAAGCTTGTGACGTTGTAGGGGGTAATCTCTGGATCTACTAAACCGATTTAGATGAAATTTGGTAAGAAGATAGTGTGAATGAAAATTTGTATGGGGAATCAACCTGGGGACGAACCTGAGCGAAGCGACGGTGAATCGCTAGTCTATAATAATTCAGCTCTTATAACGTTCAATTTCTTGCACAAACCTAATAAAGCCAATAATATTTAAATATTGTATTCAGCCCTTTCTCTCAGACATGCAGGTTTCCTCACGATGTTTTCCTTCACCGTAAGGCAAGTTGTAATCATGTTGTAAATAATTCGCACATGAAAATATCAGAGGTTCGAGACCCGGGATTTGAACTCGCTTCACTCGGTTTCTCAAGCTAGCGCGCTACCACTGGGCTACCACTGCCTGTGCAATTTAAATATTATTTATACACTATTAAGATTAAATTACTAAAACAAAAATGCATTTAATTTAGTTAAGGTAAACAGTTATAATATGAGCCTCACATACCTCATTAAAAAATATTTCGATACAGGCCTAGCTTTATCAAAGGAGTACTTGATAAGCTAAACTAATTAAGGCTAACACCTCGGGAGTGTCATAATTTTTGTACTGTACTCTCCATGTGACTGTGATGTGGGTAGGTTATTTATTCTAAACTACCACCTCTGGTTTATATATTTTCAGCCTCAAATATTTCTAATTTTATTTTTTACTCAGTATAATATTTTATAAGTTCTGACGACACGTTTGGCTCAGTTTGTAGTGACCCTACTTATTGTACCAGCGGTCGTGGGTTCGAGTCCCGCTAGGGTCATTCATTTGTGTGATGAGCATGAATGTTTGTACTTCAGTCATGGGTGTTTATATTTATAATATGTATGTATTTAAAGTTAGATATATGTAGTGTATCAGCTATCTGGTATCCATAACACAAGCCTCGTAACTTACCATGGAACTATATGGTGATGTGTATGAATGTCAAACGGTAAAAAAAAACGGTATAAGTTACTAAATGATCTACCCTCGTTTTGGTTAGAGGTCATTAAATAATACTTTCTTAGATTTACGCGAATATTAGACATTTTAAATAAAACTATCTTATCTATATCAAAATAAATCCGCGAAAAAATCTGAACAGATAGTTTTATTTAAAAAGTCATTAAATATTTTGTATTTATAATAATATGTACAAACAGCGCCCCCTTTTTAGCAAATTTTGCCACTAACAGATGAAGCTTATATGGTACACCAGGTCGTAGTCTTTTTTTCAAATCCATCAAAAGTTAAGTTACTAATAAATTGAAGTATCTTTTCTAAACTCTCTCAGTCAGTTTCCGCTGACCAATATTGCTGTATACGTATTGACCGGTGGCTCTACACGGCGGGAACCATAAAATCAAATGAAAATTGCGAAAAAAAATATTTCAAATGTCAAATATTTGCATAAATTAAAAATAAGTATTAATTAACCATTTTCAATAGCTCTCCGGTCTATGAAAAATCATTGTAAAAGTCACGACAATGCTATTATTATACGACAATATTGCTATGCGAATGTAGACAAAACCACCAAACGTTAAGTACCATTTGTAATACAAATCTCGAACTGCCTTGTTAATTTACTGGCTAGAATGTATTGGTTCATATTTGAAAGTCCTGGGTTCGAGGTCTACGCTGAGACAAGTTCAATTATTGGGTTTTTTGCAAAGAAATTCTAACAGTCGGGATTTTAGAAGTTGGTGTATTAAATTATTGTGCCTCACAGAGCACGTTAACTTATCGGCCCTATTTCTAGTATGTCACCGAGAGTGTGCAATTTAAGGAGTTGTGTATTAAAAACAGTTTCCACCAACACTAGTTCTTAGATAAATTTCAATAAAAAATAATAAAATATTCAGCAAGTCATTAAACTTATATTGATTATATTGAAATTATTACGAAATGAAACTTCAAATATGCATAAAAGTTTTCCTCTAGATATGTCGATATGGAACGCGTTCCACTTTTCAATGGAAACTCTGGATCAATCTGTACAGTGTTTCTTATTACAAAAGCCTTTGTTTCACTATGAATGATGTTACAGCTTTTCACGATAACTTTTTATAATACTTCAAATAAGGCAATTGGGGCAATTGTTATATTTCTAGTTTTAGTGTAAATAAAGTATGACTTTTCGATTATATCGTGAATTTGTTGATCAAATTGTAAACACATGCCAGACTGTAACGAATAATTAATGAACACTCTAAAACAACCAGTGTTTACTCGCGGTTTTGCTCACGTGGTACGTCAATAGAAGTAACCAATATAGCCTCCTTTCTCCTGTGTGTGGTTCCAACCTTGTGGTGGTGGAGAAGCTCCGTACCGTCCGATACAGCTGGGCACGCTCAAATGGCTTAACAGTTTTGCATAAAATGTGATACACGGATAGATTATGACCTGAAATACATTATCCTAATATTAATAATACTAATATTATAAATCAAAAAGAGTTATATTATAATTATGATATTATCAATAGTATAATATATGAAACTTATTATAGTGATTCTCTTTTAAAAGGACTTTAACATATAAATAATCTGATGAAGACAAGTACAGAAGAATGCTCACATTAGAAAAGTTCTAAATGCTAATAAAGTGAACACCTCGGAAACATTCTTCCATGAATTTTTCATGATATTGTATCGACTAGAAGCGAGCATGGCGAGCAAGTTACTCGATATACTATAAACGGGTTCCTGATGAATTTTTCACCGTCTTTTCCTTGCGGGGGGTAAATAAACTATTCATACCACTCGATTCTAGTCTTCCTTTCACATATAAACAGTGACAGATTACAAAGCTAACTAGAATTAACTGTGTATCAGCGAGAGTCAAATCTGTGATATCCGTTGTCAGTATTTCGACCGACTTCCAAAAAGGAGGAGGTTCTCAATCAGTCGGAATCTTTTTTTTATGTATGTTTACCGATTACTCGAACACGCGTGAACCGATTTGGATTTTTTTTGTTTCAAAGGGCATACTTCCCAGGTGGTCCCATATAATTTTATCGAAATCGGTCATGCGGTTTTTTTTAAACCAACAAATAAATCATGTTTTTAAATAAATTGCTTGATCGAACATGTTATTAAAAAACTTTCTTCTAACAAATTACGTGCTTATTACATCTACACTAAAAATGGACAAATAAAAACTTAAAAAAAAACCGACTTCCAGGCACTAAAATGGAAAAAATAACTAAACGGGGGTTTTCGCTTTATATCACAGGAGATTATCTAATTCACACGCCTAATCCACGTTATAATACAACCAAAAAATATATTTATGATCAAGATAACTTTAAACTTGATATCAATGCTCTTCAATAATGAAATAAATGTGTTTTAGCATTTTAATTCATCCCATAAGGAGTAAATTACCTTTTTAGAGTTTTTTTTGCAGTTTTAGCGCGAGCGAAGCCGCAGGTTCTGCTCGTGTACATATAAATATAATATATATCGTACGTATGAGTACGTATACGTATGTTGTCTTTAGAACATCAATACATTTTTTTCTCTAAAAAGATACGTATACTGATTTCAAACTAAATAAATTTATGGAATAACTATTTTTGTAAGTATTATTCATTAATTGAATAAATAGTTTAAAAGCTTAGAGGTGGAATTTTTGCTAGAAAATAAGAAATGAAATGAAATTTATTTATGTATTAACAATTCTTATACGTATACAGTAACACAATGGCTACGATGATACTGCAAAATTACTGATATCAACGCCTGCCTTTATGTATATATGTGTGTGTTTGTGTTCATATTCATAGAAACCTAATATAAATAGAAAATAATAATGATGACTCTCAGTACACACAGACTTAGATTTTTTTTTTGACTTCTTAACTTATACGTATATCTAATATATAAATATCTCGCGTCACGGTGTTTGTGGTCGCACTCCTCCGAAACAGCTCGATCGACTTTAATGGGTATTATTTTGTATATTGTGTAGGTATGAGAATAGGTCGTAAAGTAATTTTCAACCTTCTACCCCCACCCCCCATTTGTTAATCGCGATTTTAGTATATTTGTATGAACAATATTGCATAAATACATAGCGACGAACTCGAGCGAATCAAGGGTGAGTCGTTGTATATAACATAAAGCCTAGGAGTTTTTTTTGTAGATTGAACGCGGGCGTAGCCGCGGATGATGCTGGTTATTATATAAATAGAAGATAGTAAATTTTTATGATATAGACAAATAACTGAATAAATAACTCAAATAACTTTCTGCCTGTCTAGTTGTCTCCCTGATATGAAAGTTATTATTTTTGAGAATACTTTATGGTTTAACTATAGTATTGTTTTATATTATATATAAGTTTTATAAATAATAAATATATATTATACAATTATTATATATTATATATTATATATTATTATCGGTTTATATTAACAAAATGGTGATTATAACTAGTATAATATAATGTTTTGTTTTATTTTACAAAAAACAACATCAAAACAAACAAATATTAAATGAAAATTGATTATAATATCATTGTTTTTAAGCTCACGGATCTCTAAAATAGCCAGCCGTAGATACTAGAAGAGGTAAATTGGCTTTTTATACGGACCCTTGCACCTTTAGCTTTATCGGCCGAAAGGTACTCCAATTAATTTTCCATTTATTTTCTTCACTAAATAGGTATTAAGAGGTTTATCTGATGTTGATTATTGTTTTTGTTTGTTAGAATTTCTCTGATGTTTTTGTTGATTGACTTTTCAATAGGCTGCCTTTGGCTTTTAAACGTTTATTATTCTTGTTTATTTTGCAACTAGCGACTTAACCTCGCCTCGTCCGGGTACGTTCCCAGGTACCTAGGTTCCTAGGTTGACCCGGATTACCAGCTATCATCATACCAAATTTTATCAAAATCTCTCGAGTGGTTTTCTCGTGATGCAGTAACAGACAGACAAAAATTCTAAAAACTGTAGATTCGGCCTCTGTATCGATAATAATGACTATTTCAATAAGATTTTCCAAAAAATATTTAATGTACAGATTTAACTGAGTTAGAATTTTATTATAATATGTATAGAAAATAAGTCCACCTTTGTCCACGTCACTTTCTATGTATTTTGTTTTCTTATAATTTATTTGTTCAATGAAGAATAATAATAATATGTATTAATTACTTATAATGAATTTCACCTAATAGCTATTTAACTATCAGTGATGTACGGCCACTATAGAAGAACACTGAGGTGCGAGACCGTTAGCTTTGTGCGCTCTCCAAGGTACGAGAACGTCATTTTGTAAATGCTCTACCAACAAGCTGCTACTGAAATTCCTGCAAACCTAAAAAAAATAACTCTTTTTACAACCCCACATCCTCAATTTTAGCCATATAAGCTAACTACTAAACCTAAAATGAATTATTATATATTTTATATACTCTTTTTTCATGTAACGAATAAAATGCTAGAAATTTTCAATATATATCATATCCTCCGATTAGAATGCTCGAGGCTTTTGTGTATCCTCCTCCTACGTAATGTATGTCCAATTTCATATTAAATCACCCACACTGGAGGTATTAAAAAATAAAATAACATATTAACTTTTAAATTAAATTATACTGTTATTAAATACGGAGTTTTGTGAAAAAAAAATCATACTTATACTATAAAAATCACTATTCTGAAAGTTTGTATGTGTGTATGTATGTTACTCCTTCGGGCTAAAACGGGTGGACAGATTTGAATTGAATTTAGTGCCCCGATAAATTTTGACCTAAATTGGCACCTAGGGATGCATGGACCTGAACGAAGTGAGTTTAAAACGCTATATACGAATATATAGTTTATACTTTTTAATCTGTTTGTTACTTTTTCCACACTTAAAATGCTGAACAGATTTTGACGAATTTAAACAAAGAAATAGATTGCGTTATGGAAAAGGATACCGGATACCTTTTATCCATGTCCCGCCAACTGAACTGAGATAAAAATGATATTTCTATATATAAACTAGCAGACCTGGCATTGTTGTGGCACACATATGAAAATCGTTAATGTGTCGTGTCGTGCAATAACAATGGTATTAATCGGGATAAAACCTATCCTATCTTTTAAATTGAAACAAATCACACATTTAGAAAACAATCATTAAGATCATATTAGTAGTTTCAGAGCTTATCGCGGACCAACATCGTGACGCGAGAATTTTATATATTAAAATTGTACACAAGTAACATAAGTTCAATATTACCTTTTATTTTCTCATAGAGATTGTGTGATTTAAAACTTTTTTTATGGTATTAAATTGAAACAAAATCAAATTCCTCCACGACCACGGACACGCCGGCGTTACAGTTAACAGTAGATTTCTTAGAAATTTAACTAATTTCTTAGAAATTTACCTGAAGGTGTTAAATATTATTACTAATAAATGTCAATAATATTATTATTAAATGTCAGAAGTCAGTATTAGAAGATAAATAAATGTATGAGTGTTCTTGGACTGAAATGCAAAGGAGATTATGAGAGTTTCTAAGCAATGTTTAATCCATATGAGGTTTCATATTCCTTATATAGGCCACACTGTATAGATCACGGCTTTGTGGAGTGCAAGGCGGATTTGCATCTTTGAATCTTCTCTAAATATGTATTTCTGGCGAACTACTTCGTGCTATTTTAACATACGCATACGCTACTAGAACAGAATACCTATCTGCTTTATAAACATAAAAGACTAGCGGCTCACCCTTGCTTCGCCCGGGTTCGTCGCTAGGTACGTTTGAAATATACCTATATAAATAGTTATTACCCAGCGTTAGCCATATAAATTTTAATATGGTTGTTAAGTATTCTTAAATAAGTATTCTTAAATTTTATAATTTTCCGCGCAATTTATTAATATTTTTCTTTCATAAGAAACTTCTCTTGACAATAACAAACACAACAAAAAAAAAGCTAAATCGGTCCAGCCGTTCACGCGTGATGGCGTGACCAAGGGAAATAAGGATTCATTTTTATATATTATATAGATAGGGAATAAATTATGTTAATCTACGTTCACACATTTTCATTTCAATTGATTTTCAACCGATTTAAATAATTCTTTCACAAAATGAGAGCTAAATGAACTAAAAATCCTTATATATTTTAATAATAAAAGTAAGAAAGCAGTGGCAGCGTAGCAGTTATATACTCGTTTGGAAAACCAAGTAAAGCGAGTTTAAACTTTGGGACTCGCACCTCTGATATTCTGATGTGAGAATCATTTTCAACATGAACACTTGCCTTTAGGTGAAAATATAGTAATGAAATCTGCATGTCTGAGAGAACCTAACTAATCAAAATTCAAGTGAAATACACTATAAACATGGTAGACTATGGCCTGAGTTCCTCGCATTTAGGGAAGGCTCAGGCCCAGCAATGGGACATTAAAAAAAGACTAAATAAAATTCTTAATCCTGACAATCATCAAGAGATGAACTCAAACGAGGTCAGCTTTGGTCATTAATATTATAAAATATTTTTTGAATATCGAACTCACTAACTTCGTTGTAGCAAGCAGTGTTAATACAAACTTCAGTAACTGAGCTACGACACCCTCGTCTTCATACATAAGAAGGGAGATCGACCTAATTGCCTTTCTTGCTACATTCACAAAGACAAGACTAGAGTAATATTTGCTGTCTACAATCGTTTATTCCATTTGGACACAGAGCAGATAGCTAATAATTAACTATACGTATCCCTCGGGATTCAATTACATCAATGCTCCACTTATGGGTCTACTTATTTATTCTATGGCTTATGAAAAATGAATGTGTTTAAATAAAAATAGTTGATAAAATGTAAAAAACGTAATTTATTTCATATCTATATGTTTACCTAACTGCAGCGAAACCTAAAGGAGGGTTATTTGCTTGACTCGTATGTATGTACATAATAATATGTATGCATGTCCGATTCCATGTTCCCTTGTAATTACTAAACTTCTAAATAGATTTTGATGCTTCATATGTCGTTAGACTCGTCTCAATAACGCTAGTGTGATGAACTATAGTGCTAATCAAAATGGCATATTTAAATTAAAAAAAAATTATCCAAACCTATCGAGTGAAGTATTAAAATGAAGGTTTTTAAGAGGCAATTAAAAATTTTATGTAATTTATTTGCTTAGTAAAAACTTTATTGTTAAATAAAACCAAAAACACCCAATTAAAAAGTTGTAAATAAAAAAATAATTTACATAAATAAAAAAACCCCCAATTGCATTAAAAGTGAACTAAAATATGAAAACGAGTTGATGACGGAACATAGTATTATGCAGTCGAAGACAAAATTTTATCCTTGCTACGAGCTTTACTACGTCTCTTGTTATTTCATAATATGTAAAATATATTCCTCTTTTCTTATTAAATACATCAGCTATATTATGTGACTTTAAGATAGACTCTCTTATATGTAAATATAATCTAATTTGCGCACTTTAATGAATTATTGTTCACTTTTCCAAGAGAGAAAACGCTGAGACAATTAATATTTACTTTCCCAATTCTAATTCACAGAAACATGTCAAGTAAAAAATCTATACATATAATAAAATTGTAACTACGCCGAATCTGTAAATTAAATATTTGTTGGAAAATCTTATTGAAATAGACATTATTATCGATACAGAGGCCGAATCTATCGTTTTTAGAATTTTTGTCTGTCTGCCTGTCTGTTACCGCATCACGGAAAAACCACTAGAGGGACTTTGATGAAATTTAGTATGATGATAGTTGGTTATCCGGGTCAACATGTAGGATACTTTTTACCGCGGGACAATATCTCATTTCTGAGAAAAAATACAAAAACTGCATTGTAAGAGTGTACTAATATGTAAAACCTAAGAATTTGGTTTTTGGTCATCTGAACGCAGGCGGACCCGCGGGCTGTGATAGTGTTATATTTTTTTTGGAAAAATTACTTAGCACTCAAAAATATCCCATATGAATATCAGCTATAACATTAAATTGTTAGGCTATATGCCATTAACACGAGAATTGAATTGAACTGTCTCATGTTTACCAGAACTTCATAAGCTACTAACCTTATCCGTACTACTAGAAAATAAATGTATATGTATTTTCCCCTATGTGATAATCGAACCTGTGAGTTCCACCATAAAACTAGAAACTAACTCCTTAGGTGTATCAAAGAGAAATTCATCCAAAACTTAATTAATAGCAAAACAATGGGTAAAATAATCGGTGATCGGTAAAGTTTCTAAACACGACATGACACATGTCCTTGAATAAAAGGTGATTGATTGTAGTACGAGCTTCGCCTTCCTCCCTAAAAGGATGTCAGAAATAGGACGTGACAATTTAATATGAAACTGGCTTTGGCAGTTTTAGTTAAGAGAAATAATATCTGACGACACGTTTGGCTCAGCTTGTAATGACCCTACATTCTGTGCCAGCGGTCGCGGGTTCGAGTCCAGCTGGGGGCAATCATTTGTGTGATAAGCACGAATATTTGTACTTCAGTCAAGGGTGTTTATACTTATAATATGTATGTATTTAAAGTTAATATATGTGTATCAACTATCTGGTATCCATAACACAAGCCTCGTAGCTTCCCATGAAACTAGATGGTGTTGTGTGTTAATGTCCCAACATATTTATTATTATTATTTATAATACACTTTAACTCGTTTTCATACGCGGCTCTGCTTGAATGGAGTCACGTCAATAAAAAAATCGTTATGTATTCATCTATCTTCTATATAAATTGAAATGGCTTATATCTATCAAGATATAAGCCATTTCAATTTAAAATTTTACTCAAATCTATTAAAACATAATTTTATGACAGTATCTCAACTGACACGTTTTGAAGCCATCAACTAGAAAACTGAATTGAAACACACTTAGTTTCAGAATATCATATTCATAATTTATATTATAAATATAAATGAGCAAAGGCAAAACTGTTCAGTACCATTTTCTTCCCTATTTGTCAACGATTTTCTTTTGAAGTTATACTATTTTTACGTTAGGAGAAAATTAGGAGAGTAAAATTTTTACGATGCGACATGATAAAGCTAGCATTCCTTTTACAAACAGAGAGTTGTGACATTACTATGTCACAACTCTCGGAATGAAATCTTTCGCCAAACATAACGATACGATAACAAAATTATAACTTATTACGTGCGTACATATGTAAGTACACACACATTTTATTGTTTAGTAGCTATTGATGAGCTTTATATTAGTGTTATAATAAAAAAAAAATCAGTATTTTTTTTAAATACTGGATTTTATTAATATAATATGTTTTCCTCAAATTATAATTAACGATTATGCTCGAATTTCGACCACTAGGCGAAAACTTGCATAACTAGTTTTTCCGCACCATATGACTATCACTGGGAAGAGGCTTCTTACCTATGTCCGTTCCTACGATGCACTTTATTTCCTTGTCAATTTCCATCCAAAGCTGTTCGGCAGTTTGAGCGTGAAAAGGCAAAACACAGAGTTACTTTCACATTTATAATACTAATGCTTTACCCTCATGTCACTTTCCTGACTGGTTTTTGCGTCTTGATGCAAAAATGATGGCGAAGAATTAAAAATATTATATTTTTTATAACTTCAAATGAATAATTATTTGAAAAAGTATAGAATCCTTTTTCCGTTATGTCTACTCGTAATTGACAAACATTTTAAAATTATTAAAAATATAAGTATGAAAATTAATCTAAACCAAGTATAAGAATAAAAATTCTAACGGAACGAACAAATATGCAAAAATGGAGAAGATAAAAGTTCAACATCATGAATAAAGTCACTGTGCATTGCAACACTCGCAAGCAACGTTGCAAAACACCTATTATTTTCCTATAATCTTATTTCCATAGAATGTTGTCGATATATTACCCTCGGATAGCATTATTTTTAGTTGTCATGACAGCAGAGAGAAATGCCAAAATATATGCAGAGCATTTTCAACTATATTTTTAAATGCACAGAGTTGTTATAAATGAATCGTATTTGTTACAGTCCCAGGTGCTACGTTGAGCAAAAATTGAAGTGTAATATTCCGTCTAGCGGATTCATTTTGCTAACATTTTGGTTCATTTTTAAGAACACGTGAGGTCGTGATTTGGGTAATGCTAAGGTTTGTATGAAAATTAGTAGTCTCATGTTGAAAAGGTTACCATTTAGAATATTATAAAATTCTAATTAATTCTAAGATTATATTAAATTAATTCTAAGATTATATTAATATATTATATACTCCACTAGTATATCGGATTATGGCGACAACAGATTACCACAACCAACACAAATATTAACCCTTTATGAAAATTTGACTTGCAATTATATTATTTAAATGTCAAGAAACTTTAGTTTACTAATAAATCTTGATTTTGTTATATAGAGTAACTGGCACCCTAACTTCGCTCGGGTATGTCCATAAGCTTGAATGTTTTAGGAACACATAAAAGACAAATATCCAAAGTAGTTCTTTTTTCAGGCCAGAAACTCGCAGGCATATACAGAATAATCCAGCAGAGTCCCATCATAATCGGATCAATGGTTTAGGAACGCATAGAGGACAAACATACAAACATTTATTTTTATATATAGAAATTTTTCATTTAATGGCAATAGCAAAAATCACTAATACAGTAAATACTTAAGTTGGTATTTTTTTTTGTTTAAAGGCTTGTCATAGCCATATTGTAGGTATTTTCCTATGGAATATTATTAGATGGGAATGCAACACTATGTTAAGTAAATTATGGAGAGCTTAATTATACCAAATCGTTAAATTTGCAGTATAGCTGAGCCGATTTTAATGAGATTTTATCTCCAGTATCAATTACTTAAAATAGAAGGGCTATTATTTCATATTACTAATTCTTCTGTTTGATGAGCTTTTTGGCTGACATATTGTGAGGGCTGTAACTAATAGAGGGCAAGTCGTTAGCTTGATAGACATTGCGACCTTCGACGTAACAGCCGATGCCTTCGATACATGCTTCATTGAGTTTTGTAAATATCTTTTAGTAATGGATGAAACTCCAGGGACAAGCAAATTACATTGTTCGGTGACATCTTAATTCAAACATAGTACGAGTAATTGATAAGTGAATTTATTAAATGAATTTAAATATATGAAATTTGAAAATGTTTCTATTTAAAATATGATAAGCTTAAATAAAACAACCACTGAAAATAAACTTTAGTTTATTTCAAAAAATAAGTTACAAATATTTTTACTCGTAATATCATTATATTTATTTGATATTTATTCGTAAAAAAAGTCATTAGTCTTAATTTTAATATGGTTTATATGATTATCTTCACATCCTTAGAAAGAGCGCAGAAAGATAACTGAACTGGGCTCTGGAAAAATACAATATTTTTATTTGCTTTATTATTTATAATTTTTATATGAGAAGTAATTACTTTTTTTAGTTTTAGTAATTATTTTTATTAGGTAGATATCGATATGTTATTTGATACAAAAGTTTTGTAATAAAGGCGGATAAACTGTTTAATTAAAACCGTAAACCGTTATTCACATTGAGTGCTGGTTAACCACTCGTATTATACATTGCCTTTGAAATATTAAATAAAGATAGATTTTTCTTAATTAATAATTTTATATTAAAACTTTAAAACCTTTAAATCGAAATAATATTGTTCATGTGCAGCTATTACTAAGGTAGTTCCCAGTTAACTTCGTCGTCGTATTTTTCGTGGTCTTTCAACGGTTCCAGAATTGGAGCCCTAGCAAGAAGACCTGGAAGAAAAGAAAATAATTGAAAATTAATAAATCGATATAAATATCATAAAGTGAACTCATTTCTGAAAAAGGCTAAATACATTCGAAACGTCAAAAACCAAATATCTAAATCCGCAAAAAAATCCGAAAAAGATAATTTTATAAAAAAAATGTTCGTTTTAATTGCTTATTCTTAACAAAAATAACTAAAATAAAGGTTATTTGAATGCTTATTTTACCAAATAAATATGTATTAGATATGTTATTCTATATTTGAATCCAAGTTTAATAAAATTATATTTCGTCAACTACCTTTATCATACTATGTTATACATGGCACAGAGGTATTATGGTGTTGCTACTTCTGTAAAGCTTATTAACAAAATAAAGAGATTTTGCCAGGAATATTTGGTAAAAGAAAAACACTTTAAAATATCTTATCATTCCTTATTAAATGATCAAAATCTCTAGATCATCCTACCAGCTTGAACTTACAAAAGCACCAAAAACATTTCATTTTGTTATCCACCCAGCAATTTTCTAAGACTTTAATAACTTCAAAAGCTGTCCAAAGAAGCCAAACCGTTTGATTAATTACCTCACTTATTATTTTTACACCGTTATTTACAGAACGATTCGTCTAAGTGCTAAATAATAAGACTGTGAGAAAATGTTTGCCTTAAAAAGCCTTTGTTTTATGCTTCCAAATCTCCAGTAATAGACTAAATTGATACATAGGTCAATAACAAAACGGCAAAGATAAAAGGCATTCTTTATCAAAACCTTCACAGAGCATTGTTCACGAAATTGCCGTTTATGCTATCTCACTGTCGATTTAGAATGAAATATAAGCTATTGTTTTTTTTAAATGAAATTTTTATTGATAATTAGCTTTTGTCTATGCTTTTAAAAGGAGGTATTTGAATAAAGCTTTGTATATTTCAAATGCAATTTTGGTCTTAAATTAGTTTTTATGAAGGAAGCTCTTTTAGTTTGATGACTTAAAACATTGAGAGTTGCAGCTGTTATTTCCATAACGTTATTTCATGGGGATTTTTCTCAAAACTGAATTACAAGTAAAAACCCTATATAAAATATTTATTTATCCCATGGATCCTCTATGATGTTCTCCCGACCGATTCCGGCCACGGCGGCCAATCTCATTGAGACTAGCCAACTGCGCAGGAGATATTATAGTGCACAAGTGTACGCGCAGACACAAGTGCACTCTCTATTCCTATCACTCTCATACTCCGGTGGGACGACTGCTCGACACGACCAGTGAGAGTTAAGGCGCAGGACCGACGGCTTTACGTGCTCTCCGAGGCACGGGGGTGAAACACCGCCAACTTCCCAACTCCGGGCTGTTACTGAGACTAACTATACAGAAAGACTCATTAACTAAACTTGGCCCGACCCGGGACTCGAACCCAGGACCTCCGGGTGTGCAGCCGTACATGCTAGCCGCTACACCACCGAGGCAGTTAAATGGATCCTCTATACACTGAATACGTATAAAAAGAATTTATTTGATTACATTTATGTATACAAATGTATTTTCAACTTAATATATACATTTTTACAAAGTCTAGAAACTAACATTTTTACACATTTATATGATATAGTGGTTGGATTACTGTCTAAATTTTGTTTTTAACCTACTTCCAAAAAGGAGGAGGTTCTCAATTCGTTGGAATCTTTTTTTATGTATGTTCACTGCTTACTCAAAAACGCCTGAACCGATTTGGATTTTTTTGTAATGTATATCCTTCCCAGGTGGTCCCATATAAATTTTATCGAAATCGATCAAGCGGTTTTTTTTAAATCAATAAATAAATATTTTTTTAAAATAAATTGTTTAATCGAACATATTATTAAAAAACTTTCTTCTAACAAAAACTTAAAAAAATAAATAAAAACAGACTTCCCGGCTCTAAAATGTAAAAAATAACTAAACGGGGGTTTTCATTTAGAATAGATACCTAATCAGATACTTTTCGAAGTCGGTGAAAGCCGACAATATTTTAAGGTATGAATATCTAAATAGGTAAATATGTGTTCGAAATATATTAGATTTTGGCACCGACTTTTACTTCGATTAAATAACGATTTTTTTTAAAAACATTTAATGTATAGATTCGACTCGATCACAATTTTATTATATGTATAGATTAAACTAATTATAGCATAAACCAACTATAGCTTTATCTATCGGAAAGCTTTCCAAGAATCTTGAAATTCGTTGAAGAGGGTCAACATTTTACCTTTAACATCTTCATAGAAATAGCCATTCTCTACATCTCTCTGGTACTATGAATTTTCTAAGAATTTCTTTATATTGAATTATAAATCAAATATTTCTCGAAACAAATCTGTTACTAATATTATAAATGTGAAAGTGTGTTTGTTTGTTTGTCCTTCTTTTACGTCGAAACGAAGTGACCGGATTGGCGTGATTTTTTGTGTGGATATAGTTAGAGGGCTGGAGAGTGACAAAGGCTACTTTTTACCGCGGGAGATTATCTAATTCCCACGGGAAAATACGTTATAATATAATACAAAAAAATATTATGATTAGAATAACTTGAAACTTGGTATTAATGCTCTTCAATAATTTTTCGAAATTCATCCTATAAGAGGATAAAATTGTATGAAAATTTGTATGAAACTACCTTTTTAGAGACTTTTTGTAGTATTAGCGCGAGCGAGGCCGCGGGTTCTGCTAGTTTACTAAAATTTTCACTAATATTGACAATGCGAGAATGTTTCTTGCTTTATTAGTCTTCATTTTAATTTAGAATTCATTTTCTATTAAGTCAAGTAGTTAGAAGGGATAGTATCTCACAAAAAGATTATACTTAATGTAATTCATTCTACGTTGCTTTTAGTAAAGAGAAATAAATAAATGTAACTCAGTGATTCACCAATAAAAATGTAACTTTTCCAATTTTTTTTATTGATATCACTAAAAGCCCGCTAATATATAGATACTAAGCAAAAAAAGAAGAAAATCGGTTGACAAACAGCAGAGAAAAAGAGGCTGAACTTTTATCTTTGCCTATTTATACAGGATGGAAAATATAAAAAATAGTTAAATATTGAAGATATTAAATTTCATTCAATTCAAATTTTTTTTTATTTTAAAAAGTATTAATAACTGCATGAAAATATATTTTTATGAAGCTTACTAGAGCTGGTAATTTTAAGCCACAATTTTATCAAATTAATCAAATCCATGTCCCATTCGATTGTTCCACCTTTATATATAAAGTGTAATATGTATAATATAAAATTTATCGTAAAGAGCTGACATACCAGTTACAACGCCGCCACCAATCGATATTCCAACAGTGACGAGCAGAGCGAAAAATTGTTTAAGCGCTTGGTTCGCTGCAGTTCTTCCGTCCTGTGGGAGAAATAAACAACTTACAAACTTTTCAGTTAAAAGCTCAAACGCTTATTATGCGTTAAATTCTCTATTTAGTGGCATTCAAATATTTTGAATATGGAGAGTGTTTAAAATTGTAAGGTTAAAATGTTATATTTAAATATAATAAAATTTAATTTTTTTGTATTATTTTCAATTTTATTTGTTTGATTATTTAACTTTTATATTAATTATTTTCTTATTTTTTTTATCTTGTATGATATGTGTTTCACAATGTATATCAAAATGTTAACAATATTTAATTATTAGTAATTCTATTTTGTAGACCTCTACATGTACGTCATTATTGTTACATTTGCGAATGTATTTTTGTTCAGATTGTCAATCTTAAAAATCCGTATATAAATTAATTGTTTGTTCTATTTAAATTTAATTTTAATTTACTGTCAGTAAATATTATTTGTAAAATATTAGTATAATAAACTGTTAAAAATCGAATCGATGAAATAGAAGATCTTAATATCTCATCTCATCATAACTCAAAAGTAAAAAATCTATAATATATTACACAAGCAGAGCTGAAGTAAAAACTACTAGAATTTTAAATATTATATATACTTACCCCATCCATACCAATAAAAACGGTATCTAGCTCAGTACCATACTGTTCTTTAGTAGCGATAGCAGCAAAAAGTATAGATAATAAGCCTGAGTATATTCCAGGCATCCCGTGCAAATTATTCACGCCGCAGGTGTCTGGTACACCGTGTTTTGATAATAGTGGCTGAAAAAATTATAAGCTTAACTAAATTTTAGAGCGTGTTTTAATCTTAATTAGTTTATTTAAATCAAATTGGGAAAGTTTGTTGCTATTTACGAAAACGCAGTAACATTTATTTGTAGAAATAATTCGTTTTTAACTAAAGGTACAAGTCCAGAACAACTTATAATGTAACTAGCGAAGTTCCGAGATACTTTTTGTTTTTATAATATTACATAAATGCAGCGCCACTTATGTATTACTTGGATCATAATCTATCTATATATTAAATTTAATCACAATCCGTACAGCAGTTATAGCGTGAAGGAGTAAGAAACACACAATACACAAATACACAAACGAATAATACATATAATTATTGAAGTAAATGATTCTATCCTTAAAAATGAAAAATCTCTTAAGTGCAGTAATCTATTAATTCAAAATAGTTTCATGAAAATCGGTACACAAATCACACGACCAAATTAAGTTCAAGTCGCACTTTCTAATGTACCTTTCGTGAAGTTAATCAAAACTGTATAAGAAAATGATGAAAATTGAAATTTTATCCAAAAACAGCACAGAACCTCTAAATACGGAACCCAAAATCCTACTTTTACTACCTACATATTTAAAGTTACCAGCGAACAGGTTTATTAAACTATATTTGTTAGTTAATCCACTCACTATAGTCCAATAAACGAAGGATTTTTTATGCAACACAAAGCCGTGCAATATTGTTGAGTACTAACAAATAATTCACGAAATATTACCAAAGTGATGTAGTCAGTTTGTTTATATCCTCTAGCTATATTTTAGAAAATTTAAATTGGTTGTATAGAATTTTTATTATTTATATATTGTTATTTTATTGTAAGTGGCACTTTGTTAAGCAAACATTAACTTGTTTTGAGCGACTAAAAGAGAGAACTCAAGTCGCGTTTATTTTTATGTATGACAATTCGCAACAATTTTTAGATTTCGAAGAGAATTTTTTTTATTCGATTACGTCATTATCTCGATGTCTTCCTAAATATTAAATGAAACTTATTGGGAAACAAAAATCAAAATAAATCTACGACAAAATCCGAAAAGATAGTAAGAGAAATATTCACGTAAATCTAAGAAAGGATTATTATTCAAAATGATTACAAAAAATAATTTTCTTCTTTATCTCATCTATATATATAATAAAATTCTAACTTACATTATGTACATTAATTTTTTTTTGGGAAATCATATTGATAAAGTTATTATTATCTATAAAGAGGTCGGTCGAATCTATAGTTTTTAGAATTTTTATCTGTCTGTCTGCGAGAAAACCAAAATTTGATAAAATTTGGTAGCTGAGTATCCTCGTCAACATATAGGATACTTTTTACTGCGGGAAAATATCTCATCTCTGAGAAATCTATACTAAACTTTAAAACATAACTAGGGATGAACCCGAGCGGAGCAAGGGTGAAGCGCTAGATATTATATATATCTCATACTTTCATCCATTAAAAATGAAATGTTATATCACAACGCTGGTAGCTTTACTATAGCTTTTCCGATAATATTGTTTTTCAAAGTAACTTTAGCTGCGTAGGTTCGTGTGGCACTAAATCAGTTAGTGGGCATGAAAATAAAAGTAAAGGTTAGCTACGGCTAGATAATTTATACCTGCGTGTAATAAAATTGTAGTCGGATTGCACTACAGAGTTTATTTAAAATGCAATATTGAGTAAATAAATAGTTTTTACGTACATTTTTTATTCTGAAAAAATATAACAAATTAAATTAAATGTTCCTTAAGATATATGTACGTCAAATTTAATATAGAGATAGAATAATAAATATAAATAGTATAGTAGTGCTTGGCATAACTCGCTATTTTGTCTAAAATAGGCGAGAAAAGAATTTTTTCGCTTCGCACAGGTTCGTCCCTAGGTACGAATTTTCCGATATTTTAATAGCTATTATGCTATTTGGGGTGAAGTGTTTTATATATATATATATATATATATATATATATATATATATTACGAGAATACTTGACATTGAATTGATTTGACAATGTTTGGTGTATAGCGTGCGTATTAAAGGAAATCAAAAATGAGAATTAGATGTAAAAAAAATCTGTATATTAATTTTATTTCAAATATTATTATTCATATAGTAAGGAAAGCAAGGCGAATGCTTTAGATGAGAATTGAATCTTCTACCTATAATATAAAAATTGTCACCTAAATATAAACTGCTATAACCATAGACTAGTACGTGGTACACTAAAATTTACTAGCCTTATATTTTAGTATCTAGATACTTTATATAGCTTCACTTAGGATATAAACAAAGGCGACGTAACACTGTTTGCCACTTTATACACTTAGGCTAAGATAACAATTTAATCTGAATCCTTAGACAGCAAGAAATTGAGCGTCTAATGAAACCAAACGAAGCTCTCAGTGTCAAAGAAAAAATGTTATACTAGTATTATATTTAGATAAGTACCTGGGTGACCGAGCTTCGCGCGGCGTTTTTCGAAAAAGATATAAAAATTGCCTTTTTTTTTTAAATCTATACATATAATAAAATTCTGAGTTGCTTCGGTACATTAAATATTTTTTGGAAAATCTTATTGAAATAGTCATTATTATCGATACAGACGTCGAAGCCATATTCTAGATTATATACATTTAGATTTTGTGTCTGTCTGTATGTATGGGAACTCATCACGAGAAAACCACTGGACAGATTTTGATGAAATTTAGTATGATGATATCTCTTACTACAGGAAAATATCTCATCTCTGAGAAATTCTTCGATCAACAAGTATTGTTCATCATAAGGCGATATCTATACTAAACGTTATTATAATATTCTATATAGAGAAACTTAAAAAGCAAATCCTTATATAAATGCATAATTTGATCATAATCATTAGAGCCGGTACCGAGATTTTTTCTTCAGGGCACAATCTATCTATATACTTAACATCATCCAAATCCGTTCAGCTATTTCGCTATGAAGGAGCAACAAACTTACATAGATACACACATTCGCATATATAATGGCACTGTGATTTGCCGTTGAGCTTTAAATTATTTTTAATTATAATTTTTATTATTAAACAATTTAAAATACGAAGACGTACTTACTCCAACTATAGATACGTTGTTCATAATCCTTTTTTAACGAGTTATAATTCAAAGATTATCATATCTATTATCTATACTAATATTATAAAGAGGCAGAGTTTGTTTGTATGTTTGTTTGAACGCGCTCATCTCAGAAACTACTAATTAGATTTGATTTGCATTAGTTTGCTTTCGATTGCATTAGTTAGCCCGTTTATTGAAGAAGGCTATTCGTTTAAATGTACCTAGGGACGAATCTGGATGCTTAAAAAACAGTGGATTTACAACGAAATTATGAATTATACCAGCACTAATGCACAATAATATATTGAAATATGAATGTGTATTTAAAAATTAATGTTAGAAATTTTCTTTGTTATTCATTACGTGTATTAATTAATTTGTTAATTATATCGTTGGTGGTATATTTTGATGAATTCTATTTTTGTTTAACAAAATTTGCAGATTTATTATAAACTAGCAGAACACGCGGCTTTGCCCGCGTTCAAACTACAAAAAAAACCTCTGGCTTTATGTTATATAGCTCTTCACTCACCCTCGTTCGTCCTTATGTATTTATATAATATTTATAGATTTACAATAATGTCTGCCCGATTTGTTGACATTTATGTTCACTACTCCGCTCGGTCAAATCAAATCAAATCAAAATCCCTTGGGTAGTAAGTAGCATGATGATATGTAGCCTATAGCCTTCCTCAATAAACGTAAATAAATCTAATGCAAAAAGAATTTTTCAAATTGGATTATTAGTTTCTGAGATTAGCGCGTTCAAACAAACAAACAAACAAACAAAGAAACAAACTCTGCGGTACAATACTACTGATTGATATAAAATAAATACTAAATGTTGTGTGAAGCTAATATATTAGTGAGAACAGCACCCAAATTGGTTAAGCCGTTTCTAACATTAGACACACACAAGCGCACAGACAAACAGACAAAAATTCTAAAAATCATTCTTTTAGATTATTAATAAAGTCCCCTAATAATAGTTTTTCTCAAATATCTTCTATGTACAGACAGCGATCAGTTACAATTTCATTATATGTATTGATATAGATTTAATTAATATGAAAGCTTATAGATTTCATTTTATTTTAGGAACATAATTTGATATTAACACAACATTTAATATTCAGATAGCTAGGTATAAAGCATTTTCGTAAGCCATAGAATCAATTTTCATCCTCTGGCACTTATCGCAGAATATTTATTATACGTACCGACTCCCGACATGCGTGAATGTACATTAAATCGAAATTAGCCTAAATCTAAACGCAAATATCTACATACGTATATATATATATATCCATAACAACATAAATAATACTTTTTAAATATTTCTTATAAAAGCTGATAAATGAAATTTATATCATTCGATATACATATGTAATAAGCACCTACCTATAACCAAAAAATATAAGACAATTAAAACATCTAAAGTTTCCTATTCAAAAGCCTAAAATCGAATAAATAAAAATTATTATTACTTAATATGAATTAAAATTTAAGTACTTTTTAATTAGGTCATTATGAAAAAAAACAATTACATACTTTCGACCGACTTCTAAGTCGAGTTAAGTTTTGTATAAGTTACGCCTTATTTGCTAGTTGCGAACCAATTATCATGATTGTATTTTCAATATTTTGTATACCTAATCATTGACTAGAGGTACTTACTCGTATATATTGCGTAATAATTAAAAAATCCTTTTAAGTAAAAGAAAACTTAAAACTCATTTCCATATTTCCAAAAATTAATTACTTAATTTACAGACAGAATTTCCCTAATTCTGGTAAAAGGCGATACGTTTTATATTATGTTAATTAGAGTACTTTAACCATAAAAACGTACAGTTAAAAACCTGTATCCCAAAACACTGATCAGTCCTGCTCCAATACCGATTGCTATCGCTCCACCGGCCCCAACGTGCATATTGCATACCGATCCTACAGCGACTCCGCCGGCTAATGTAGAATTCTGTATGTGAACCATGTCTAACTTGCCATGGTGTTTGCTTACAGCTGATGATAGTACGAAAGTTGTTACCTGTAATATAAGTTTAAATTAATTAGGATGATATATACATAGTATGGTTGACGGTCAAACAATATAATAGCCTAGTGGGCACGCGTTTGATTGAATAATCAAGTGTAACGACGGGTAGACTATCTGTAACAACTATATAATACCTTAGAGACATCTAACACCTCAGTCTCTCCCGTGACCATGATTGCTGTAAAGCATTCGAAACGTTGGCAATCAAAAATCAAAATATATTCGTGAACAAATCCGAAAAGATAGTTTTATTTAAAATGTCAAGTGTAACGAGTTCAAATCTCGCAGTTTCATTACATCATGTGCATTATTTCCAATCATTACGAAAAATGCTAAAATTTCAAAGAAAACTATTGTAAAGAAATCTATACGTATTCAGCTCTTTTTAACTTTCCACAGCTGGGCACTGACTTCCCTTTAATAGGAGAGTTTTGCCCACATTTGGTTAACGCGGTGGACTATGGCCTGATCTTCCTCACGTTTAGGAGAGGCGTATACTCAGTTCTGGGACATTAAAATTATAGTTCAAATCTGTTTAGCGGTTTAAGCATGAAAAGTAACAGATAAGAGTTACTTCTTCTTCTTTTGCCTCCTGCCCTTTTCCCAACTTTATTTGGGATCAAGCTTTCTGCGTCTAGACCAAGATGATGATTCTGTCCTGGATTGTTGACAACGGAGAGATATTTTGTTCTCTCAGGTCTTCTAGGTTCTGATAGTGGATAGCCACGAGACTGTTGGTCTGCCTCTATCTTTTTTCCTACTATCACATTTAAAATATTAACATTTTAATGGAGAAAGCTTTTATGTTGATAAATATTAAGCGCATCAACTTAATCTTAAAAATTAGTATAGTCGAAGTACGAAGAATATTTTAACGTTATTTGCTTACGCAATTGAGACCGCAGGAAAAAGTTAAGAAATTTATGTAAATTTAAATATTTTATACCATCAAAATATATAGCGAAATATTTGAAATTTTATATGAAAAGAACAAATTTAAACTTACTGTGGCCGCTGCTAATGACAGATATGTATTGATAACTGCCCTTTGATATTCGCTGTTTGTACTTGTCAAGCCGGAGTTGAACGATGGCCAATATATCCACAAGAATATCGAACCTGTCAATATGATGTTAAAAATCGGAAATTGAAATGTTTATTTTTTTCTTTTTTATAACTTAGATGAAGTGTTGATAAAAATAATCACTTTTTGGTAGAAAATATTTTAATTTAATGATAGCGTAGCTTTGACTTTATTGATTTAAATTTTGTTTAAAAGATTCAAATGACACATGAATATATAAAAAAAGCTTAAAAATTGCTTAAAAATTATTATAAAACTAGCAGTATCCGCGGGTTCACCCGCATCCTAACTTCCGATCGCTATCGAACTTCACAGGATCATCCGTTGGGCTAACCTAAAGATTGCCTGAACATTCTATCAAAACCGGTCCTGTCGTTGAGGTGGAGTTAGGTGACAAACACACATACAGAAGAATTATATACGAGTATAATTAAGATAAGATGAAAACACCACTGAGGTGTAATAACCTTTTCATTAAATCATGAAACTTACTTTGCTTTTTATCGGCGTGCATATTCGACACATACGACAAACATGACAGGTACAGAACTAGGTAGATACTTCCCTTGAAGTCGGTATAAAATTCATACTAATAATATAAATGTAAAAGTTGCTTCTGTTAAGTTTTCACGTTTAAGCTGCTAAGTAGATTTCGATGAAATTTAGCAAGGACTTAGATTGTAACCTGGGATCGGAGTTATGTTACCCTTGACCCCCACTTTGCTTATCACGCGAGCGAAGCTACGAGTCTAAACTATGTATGTATAAAAATTAATATATATTACAACATTTAACTACCCTTACCTATCATAGCAGTAACGTCGGATATATAACTGGGACCGTTTAAGTCGACCGTGGGAGTTGTAGTCGGGGTATCAGTTTTAGTTTTCCTCGATTTTAGAGCCCAACTTACTCCTAGACCGAAGTACGCTCCAAACGCATGTATAGCCATTGACCCACCCACATCAGCAGCCTGTAATATATTATGTAATAAGTTTAACAATTGTTTCTCGTTAACGATAAAATACTAAAATTTACATATATGTTTAGGGAATGGAAATATGAAAAGATTAGGTAATATGTATAGATAACGTAATTTTGTTTCGTATTGTACTTATTTGAATGTCTCTTTAGAAGCGACTAATATCCTTCTAGTCTATTTTGTTCAGTCACAGCAGACGATCTCAGTGAGCCTTTTTTGACTTGGAATTCGAACCCAGGATCTCAGCAACTGTAGCCTTACAAACTAGCCACTAGACTATAAGGGTCAATTAGAAAATAAAACATCTTTGAAAATAATAAAAATAATCATAAATCATCTATCTACATAACATAAATAGGTAAGGAAAAAACAGTTCAGTACCTTTTTTCTTTTGCTCCGTTTGTCAAACGATTTGCTTTTTATTTTGTTAGTAGCTATTGATTGACTAGCTTTAGTATTATCATTATTTTTTTTTTTCAAAACATTTACTTTTTATTATATACAAAAGTAAATTCTTTACATATATGTGTTCCTCAAATATTCTATAATGATTCATGATCAAATTTTAACCACTAGGCGAATACTAATATAAAACATACATACAGTCAAAAACATAATCCTCCTTTGGGCCGTAGTCGGGTAAAAACAGGATTAGAAGATTCAAAATTTTGAAAGATAGCTTCTGACAATAATATATTAATCATAAATTATATATAACTAAAAATCTATAATAACAGAGAAATAGAGAGGCGTTTCGTTTGTGGAATATTGGAAGTACCTTGAATATATCCGCCACCAGCCAAAAGTTAAGGCATGCGACAGCAACTTCGACGATACCAATGAATAGTAACTGTAATCCGCTCGCCAAGCCGAGCACCGCCCCGAAAGTTATAAGTACTGTTGCTGACATTATGTCAGCCTCTGTCAAAATATTCATAATAATTACGTGATACTTTCTTATATCTACGGAAATTGGATATTTTAAATTAATTAAGTTTTGTTTTGGTTTCCGATATTTTAAATGAACCACGGTATTTCTCGTGAAATCAATTTTTACGTACATAATATTGTGAAAGTTGTTAATATTGTGAAAGCAAAATATGTTTATTTTGATAGATTTTTTTATATTGCTAAGTTGAAGTTTTAAATAAATGATTAAATTTTATTTTAATCAATGAAGCTAATGAAGTGTTTTATCACTTTGTTCCTGTAAAAGTTTAGGATTTAAATAAAATTGGGAATTTATAATGTAAATATTTGTATTTGTTTTTAATTATTATTTTTGCATGTTCCCTGTAGACTAATACAGTTTGCATAGAAAAACTAAATAAGTATATAAAGTATTAAAGCTATAATAATAATAATAATTTAGCCTTTATTATTTCCTTAATAAAATTACATTAATAGTATGTTTATAGAGCATGCACTTAATATATAATAATTTTATAAAAACAAAAAATAAAATCTCTTTAAATAGCTTACACAATAAAAAAATCTTAACTAAATTTAATTTACTTCTATTTTAACAATTATATATTTATTTTTATTTATTAAGGACCTCTCCATAAAGTAAAGGCCTCCATAGATTAAAGCTATATACAGCTTGACAAGCTAAACAATAATTATTGCATATTTTTTTATATTTGCTACATGATTTCAAGTTAAAACAATCTAGGCTGCTATAAAATATTCAATTGACTCAAAGCTTTCACGTTCTTTATCACATCTAAGTTGTTCCGGTACGAAATAAAGAGATTCACTGGACCGACATTTCCTAGGCACTACAGCGTTCTTGAGCACTATCTTAAGCTAGATTACTTTAACTATCCAACAAGAACAAACATTTACTCATTTTAATTTACTAAAAATACAAGGCGGGATTTATAAACATTAAGCTTTTTCCGGGATTTGCTGTTGTTTTCCTTTGTTAGGCTTTTTGTAAACATTTGTTACTTCTTAGTTCATTTAATGATGGAATTTTTGTTAATTTTTTTTAATAAAGTTTGTAAGTTTGTGTGTTTGTATCAAGTAATCTCTAGAACTACTAACCGATTTAATTGAAATTTGGTATATGATAAGAAGATAGTTTTGGACCCTGGGAAGGACATAGGATAGTTGTTATGCCGGAAATCATGCCTTAAGGGAGTGAAAATGGGGCTGAAATTTAATATGGGGAATCTACCTAGGAACGAATCCGTGTGAAGCGAGGGTGAGTCGCTAGTAATATGAATAAATATAATATTTATACTAGTTTATACTAGCATTCATTGTGAGCAAAATTACATCAACAACCACATGTATAGAGGCAGTCTAATCCATATCTTACTCTGGAATGACGGTTTTAATAAAATACAGTATATTTTAGTACCTTTACATATTTTCAGTTACGAATGTAATTAAAATAAGTTACATATTTAGTTATATACATATTATATATAGTGACAATGTTTTCAAAAAATAAAACTCAAGTACAGTTGAGCTGGCAAGTGTGATTACCATTTTTGTTTCTTATGTTTTATAATACAGTTTTATAAGTAGATACAGAAGCTATGTTCTCTAAAAAAATGGAAAAAAATTAAGGCAATTAATCCTTACTAACTAAATCATTGACTCATTATTTTGATCCATTCTACGACTACATTATCTTATACTGCGGTTTCGAGTTGAAAAATTGCTACGAAGATTGCTACGAAGATTGCTACGAGCTTTATTATAACACGCTTCCAAAGAAAGAAGAATATTTACTCAAGGGGAGGTTTTATACGTTCTTCATATCGCTTATGGGGATATATTATGATAATGTTCATAACTACCTAGCGTTATTTTACTGTTCCACCAAGAAAGCTTAGATTGTGTAATTTCTAGGTTCAATTTTTACTTGAAGGCATTATATTATATTATTTTTTTTTTTTTTAACTTCCTCTCAATTATACCTATAGTCTTTATTTAAACTATCTCCAAAACATAGCGCTAATTTTTCAAGTAAATTAGACATATATTGATTCTACAATCAAACATGTTTTAGTGGTACAATAACATAGGTATATTATAATTTAATAAATCACAAAGTAACAAACAGCCTTACACACTATTTTATATTTATAACGGAAAAATATTAAAAGTACTTACCCAATAAACTTTTCTTGGTGATATAAATGATGTTATCTGTCATATGATAGAAAGATTGACATAGAAGTGCCCATTGGATAACTAAAGCGGCTAAAAACCAGTTAAAACCCAATGCGCTGTAGCTGTATTTCTTCAAAAACGTCATCAAAAATCCAAAACCTATGAAAATCATCACATGGGTACCTTCGAAACCTGAAAATAATATAAAAATTAATTCAATTCAATTTTATTGTTAATGGCTTCAAAGCGTGTCAGTTTAGTAAAGATTACTTCGCCAATGTCACGTAGAATTGAAAAGACACGAAGGAGATTGGTCGGTAAGATCGTTCAACTATATTAAGTTACTAGCATTGCCCGCGGCTCCGCCCGCGTTCAGATGACCAAATACCAAATTCTTAGGTTTTACATATTAGAATACTCTTACAATGCAGTTTTTGTATTTTTTCTCAGAAATTAGACATTTTCCCGTGGTAAAAAGTATCCCTCCTATAAAATCCCTCCAGTAGTTTTTCTGTGATGCGGTCACAGACAGACAGACAGACAGACAAAAATTCTAAAAACTATAGATTCGGCCTCCGTATCGATAATAATATTTATTTCAATAAGATTTTCCAAAAAATATTTAATGTACAGATTCGGCTTAGTTACAATTTTATTATATGTAAAGATAACGTTTAAAAAAGGCAGTAAACCCTTTATAAATGTAAAAATTAAACGACATTATGGTATTGAAAATTATTATGAATAATAAAGATAACCGCAAAAAGGATACATGGATAAGCCCAGCAATTTCATTTGGAGTTATTCCAAATTATATGCAAGAGTTGTATATTATCATTACACTACATTATATTGCAATACCTGGACGACCTAGCTTCGCTCAGCATTTTTCGGGGAAGATATAAAAAAGATATAAAAAATACATTTTTTTTTAGAAAAATCATCTGTAGATAAATTTGAAAAGTAAAACTTCATCTAAATACATAAGTTGATCCAAAGCATTAGACGACTCCTTAGATACACGAAGCTCCGAGATACACGAAATTTTATGTATTATATACATCGATGAAAAAAATACATAGACTATACTAGATACACAATCCCTAAGTTGTCTTCATAAAAAAAAATTAATTAAAAGCGCACTCAAATGTTCAAATGAGCGCTCATTAAGTGAGGATATTTTTGTCGCTGATTGTGTATCTTGTATTTTTTTGATCGCTGATTATATACAAGAATTGCCCATTTCATATTATGAAATAAAAATTTAGATTTTACATTAATTCTGTAGAATCTCAATATTATCGTACTAATATATAAATGCATAATTTGTTGTTGTTTGTATATTCGTTAATTCTTCACGTTATAATGGTTCAATGAGTTCGAGTTATCCGAAATGGAGATAGCTTTTAACACGGATTTTTACATAAACTTATTTTTTTCCTTACTTACTCGTACTAATTAATGTATTCGCGACCAACAACTAGTACTAAGGACATGAAAATATCCTTATTTCAGATAATGTTCAGGGTATATGTATACTAATATAACTTTGCATTAATAATTAAAATGTATAGAGTGATTAAATTGAAATAATACGTTATATAAATTTAAAATATATAATAAATAAGTTATTCAAAATAGCTGCTATAAATTTAATAATCCTGTTAATACCTAATTTTACCTCGCCGATAATTTCACTACATTCTAAACGAAACAATCAAATAACTTGTTCAAACCAAAGCCCATTTAAGCTTCCATCTTAATTAATATTTGAAAATTCCACAATTTAAACCGAAACTCTATATATCAAAACGATAATAATATACCTGACCAAGAAAAAATTTTAAATGAAAAATTGCCTACAAAATCACACAGTACGCTAACAGGCCTCGAGGGGGTGATGGAACAAAAAATGGTTGTACGTAGAAAATCGTAGCATCGAGGTAGTACCGTTTTCCTTTATTGCTGTAGCTTTTCATACAATGTTTCGAATTATGATACCAAAGAGCTGTCTAGAAAGTCTTTTGATATTTGTTTAAGTACGTACGAACGATGTAATACGTCTTGTGTAAAGTAAAATGGTTTGAAATAGACTCTGTGATGACAAAAGTATTTTTGTTCCGAGAATATTGTTTAGAGTTATTATTTTTACTTATAGATCTGCTTAAATGTGAAAGTTTTTAATGTTTATCTTAGTCTAATGAATCTGATAGTCATCGACATTTAAAAACATAATAATGTAGCCCAGCCGAGCTTTACTCGGCGTTTTTCGAAAGAAATATATAAAAATTGTGTTTTTTCCGTAAAGACTTCTAGATTCAACCTAAGTATCAACATTAATATTACTAACTGACTGCTTCAGTGGTTTAGTGGCTTGCATGTGCGGCTGCACATCCGGAGGTCCTAGGTTCGATCACCGGGTCGAGAGCAGTTTAGTTATTGAGTCTTTCTGTTTAGGAAGCCTCAGTAACAGCCCGGAGTTGGGAAGTTGGCAGTGTTTCACCCTCATACCTCGGAGAGCACGTAAAGCCGTAGGTCCAATTCTCATTGGTCGTGTCGAATAGTCATCCCACCGGAGTATGAGAGTGACAGAAATAGAAAGGGACTTGTGTATGCACGCACAATTGTGCACTATAATATCTCCTACGCAGATGGCTAGAATGCAGATGGCTAGATGGTTTTTGCCGGTTTGTATTCCTATACCCTGTATATCTATACTCCTAACTTCAATTTTCGTAGAGAAATGAGTTGGGCGTCTCATCAAAATGGAGCTACTTAAGAGAATTCAGCATGATAGTAATCATTTTTATAAATTTCTCCAGAATAAAACTTATAAAGTACAGAGAAATGGTTGTATTATGTACATTATACAAAAATCTGACATATAGTTTCAGGATATAGAGGGTTTTAAATTAAATTTGATCAATAATTCAAAATTCTTCTATCCAAAATTATTGATTGCAAAGCCTATTTGATTGGATTATAGTATGTAAAATATATAATATAGTATGTATAAACAGTAAATCTGGTTTCGATTCAGAGTCATTTAGGTTTCACCAAACACGTATTAGCATAACGTAATATTATATCTCTACTATTATTATAATATTGATAATAATATGATATTATGAAAATAAAGTGCTTCTATCCAAATTAATTTCTTTTTTGGCCTCATATGCAATAAAAAAACACAAACAGGTTATTTATTGGTTATGGTTACTTATAATGATAATACACTCGTAGTTTTATGCCAATATTAGACATTTAAAAAAAACTATCTTTTCGAATTTTGCCGCAAAATTATTTAGATTTTTGGTTTCCAACGTTTTGAATGCTTTACAACAATCATGGCTACAAAAAAGAAAAGCGTTTAAGACGTCTTAAAGTTTCAAGTCCCAAATTTATGACCTTTTTTTATTTAAAAACATATAATAAATATATATGTTGGGACATTAACAAACAGCACCATCTAATTCCATGGTAAGCACAAAGCTTGTGTTATGGATACCAGATGGTTGATACACTACATATAGGTATATAACTTTAAATGTATACACATTATAAAATATATAAATACCCATGACTGGAGTACAAACATTCGTGCTCATTACACAAATGAATGCCCCCAGCAGAACTTGAGTCCGCGACCGCTGGCACAGCAAGTAGGGTCACTACAAACTGAGCCAAACGTGCCGTCAAATAATGATTGCAGAAACAGGCAGTTTTTTTTAAATACAGATTTTTATGAAAACCTAATTAATTCACGTAGGTAAATCGCAATGTCAATTAATTTGTATTAAATTACAAAGTATTTCTGCTTATCAACCTCTCAAAGGTAATCATGATGTTATTAATTAAAGCTATGTATTTATGATTATTTTTGTATGTATTCAGACTTTTTTAACGTCCCACTGCTGGGCATGGATGTTGGGCATCCATTCAGTCTTCAGAGGGGGATTAAGCCATAGACCACCACGCTAGATAAGAGTGGGTTGGTGGGCTCATTTTTTTCTTTTATTATTTATGACGAGAATTGAATACTTCAAATTAAATAACTGACTTAGGTAAAAACTACTGACTTTATTACGATAAAGTGCCATCACCACAAGAATTATATCCGAGTCTAATACAAAATCTCTTCCGATTAATGCGATTCCACCTGATTGGGGACTATCTACCGCCCGATCATTCATTTCATTCGGGTTAGGTATTCTGACCAGTGTTTGAAAACGTTTCATTAAATGTATTAAAAAAATTTAAAAGTAAATCTTATTATTAAGAAAATTTAAATTAGTTGGGCTTTTTTACTATTGTAAAATTTTGTCACTTTCGAAATTCATAAAATACATAATATCATACACGCATATTATTAAAATCAATTAGCTTACATGCAAAAAATATCTTTAGGTACGCAGATACACGCAAAACACTAAACAAAAATAATAGCAATATAATATGCTCTAAGCGAGAATCGAACTCCTGAATTCAAATTCAAATAATGTTTATTCAAATAATGTTTTTACTTAAAATTTTGTTTAAGACTACCCATAAGGTATAACATGATCATTAAAAGAGAAATCACTTTTTTTGTCATCATTTAGCATAAAATAAGAACTATAAACAATATAAGAAATATACAAAATGTCCGCCTCTTTTTTTTTAAATCATTAATAATATCTGTACTTGTTTCAAACTCGTTTATAGCATGAAATAGCATTTTATAGCATTACCTTCGTGGAACACAGGTATAATCTTTAACCTGATGAAATTGCCCCGTACGACAAAGATATAACCAGTAATAAGGGACGATTGTTCTGATTAAGCCCTAAGCCTGTCTTTGAAAGGTATCTGGCAACAATGGGTATTGAAGAGTAATTTGTGTTTCCATTACGCAGTTGGATTGAACCTATATTCGATGTCCATTAGTTTAAGCTCATAGATTTTAGAGATGGTGTACGTTATTTAGTATTAGTTATAATTTAACGATTTATTTTGATAAGCGATGTTCGAAAATGTATCATAAGTTCAAATGAATTCTTCATATTTTGTTGTTTATAATTTTACTAGTGACTAACTCTCGCTCCGCTCGGGTTGGTCCCTACTTACGTTTTAACGTTTAGTATAATAGATTTCTCAGAAATGAGATATTTTCCCGCAGTAAAATATGTTGAATCGAATAACCAGCTTTCATCATACCAAATTTCATCAAAATCTGTTTAGTGCTTTGTCCTAGCAGGCAAACAAACAGATAGACAAAAATTCTAAAAAGTTTAGATTCAGCCTCAGTATCGATAATAATGTCTATTTTGATGAGATTTTCCAAAAACATATTTAATGTAGGTACAGATTCGGGTTGGTCAGAATTTTATTATATGTATAGATATTAATTTGATATTGATTATAATCAATAAATAACTATTGAAAATATTATTATATTAATAATAAGTACCTACCTGGCCGGCGATTTTAAAGAACGATAAAAAAATTGCGTTTTTTCAGAAACCACACCTATAAAGATTTATGTGCTTAAAAAGCAAAACCTTATGTAAATACTAAATTTGATCCAAATCATTATAATCGTAAATAAATCGCTTGTTCGTTCATCCGGAGTTTCGACCCGGACTTAGCACCTTTACTATTTTCATGTGCGAATTTTTTTCAACATGACTTGTGATACGGTAAAGAAAAATATCGAAAAATCCGCTTAAGAAAAAAAGGACAACTGAATTCCGCTAAATTGAACTTGTCCAGCGTGATGGACTACGGCTCAAACTATTCTCCACCTTACCCCGCTCGAATTGAATGGAAGTCCATGTCCTATAGTGAGACTTAGTTAAATTATTATTTCTTTTTTTAAAGCGATTAAAAATATCTATATAAAAGTAGTATTATACAGATACTTAAAAAGAAATTAAGGGAAGTAAAAAATCTAATAAAAGTCTTTACTGTACAAGTACAGGTATTGTACAGGTTTTAATTTAACGTAACCACTAGCTGTGAATACGAATTGAGGTCATAACGTTCACAGTATGATATTTAGTGCCAAAAAAGAAAATTACAAAATTTGAATAGACGACGCTGTAGTTGTAATCATCACACTAACTGCCTTGGTGGTTTAGGGGCTAGCTGGTACGAGTGCAGATCTGGAGATCTTAAGATCGAATCCCACGTCGTGCCAAGTTTAGTTATTGATTTTTTTCTTAAGAAAGTTTTAGTGACAGTCCGGAGTTGGGAAGTTTTCAGTGATTCACCCTCGTAACTCGTAGAGCACGTAAATCCGTCGGTCTTGCGCCTGATCTCTCAATGGTTGTGCCAAAATTTAATCATTGTCACAGGTGCCTTTCATTGACGGCAGTTTTTGAAGGCAGTTCTGCTGAGAAGGGCCAGCGACAAATGAGAGAATAACTATTTTTAAAATATTTTTTGTTTACTAAACTAGAATTCAAAATCTTCATACTAAAGAATTAGTCAAATACTTATATCTGCAAGTTATTCCGTGATGGAATAGAAATTCGGAGAGTTCAGAACAATGGTTACTACTGCAAATATAATACTGTAATCTTTAAGTTTTATTTTTCTTCCGTAGAAATTATATTTTTCTAAGAAACATATCGTTCTAAAGCTGGTTTACGTACGTAAATTAAGAATATATTTGACAAAGTGATAATATAAAACACAAAGTGACTATTTGTCCTATAATCGGATGAAAAAGAAAATTGTTCACTCAATAATATTTGCAACCGAACTAAAAATTGAATTTTTTTACAACCCAACCTAGCGATTTTTAAAGGTTTTTACATCCAAGATTTTTGTGTAAAAAAAAGCGCCATAACCTATGGAGCTAATTTTTTTTATAGGAATATTCTGGATCTTAAGAAAACAATATAATTATTTTCACTGTAGCCTGCTTTCTAAGAGTATCGAGGGTTAAAATATTAAGTGATATATATAAATGGAGTTAAATATAAAAATTTGTAACCTGTAAAAATCATTTTTAGCTCAGTAAATTATAACGCTTTTTACTTATTAAAATATTTTAGACCTAAAGATCTTTAAAACTAGGTCTTTAAAACTAGACAGGTTGGAATCTAAAAATAATTAATTTAAAGCTCAGTATATATTTATGTTATAAATTATCAAATGAAAATCTAATATAGCATCAACTATTCCATTACGGGACGAGTTGTTTTCCGTCCATTGAAATCCATACTATTGACCTGAAAGGGAAGACGTCATCGCTAAAAGTACTCAACTTACATTCAATTATTGCATCATTTGTGATAAAGTATGTTAGCTCATGTTACTTGCAAAAGCGATTTTTATTATAATATTAGTCTTTAGCTGTGATTCTATTCAACTTCTAAGAATCAAAATTATTATTGATTAATTGATCTGATAAGATTATTGCAATCTGCAATACTGCCTAGGTGGTCTTGTGGCTAGCATTGCTTGACTACCGATCAGAGGCCTTGGATTCGAGTTCCGCGTCGGCTCAATTATAGCTATGGAGTCTTTCTGTTCCGAAAGTTTTAGTAACTGTCCGGAGTTGGAAAGTTGGCGGTGTTTCGCCTCTCTCACCGCCGTATCAAGAGTGGAGAATAAAAAAAGCAACATGCTAAGAATAAATTTTTGGATTTACATTTAAGGAAATCAGGTTACAATTCTATATGATTATTTTTTATTGGATAATGTGAAGTTACAGATAACAATTAGCGATATTACAACAGGATTATGATTATCAATTGATTTTTATGACATAAAACAAATTAACGTAATTTAGGTCAGTTTTCATAATATTAAATAATATAATATATAGCAAAAATTCTTTTTAATTTACAAAATACAGTCAAAAGTACAAAAATATACTATTCCTATTTTGTATATAAGAAAATAAAGGACATTCGTTTACTTTAACAATGAGATGTAAATTAGGTATTTTATAGGATATTTGGTGAGCTGTCGGTTGGAATTTTATGGCCAAGGACATATATTTTAAAGGCTAATTGAAAATAACGTTTAAATTTTTATCTATTATACTACAAAAGAATTTTTATTAAAAAAATTCTAGTTTTCAACCGCAGCACAGCTCGCGTAGTACGTAGAAAAAAAACTAGATGTTAAACGGAGATAGGTAATGTAGCTTTCTATGAATGAAAGAATTTTATCTATTTCGTATTACTTTTTTGGTCGTTATATTAACTTGTCAGTTATTTAAGGTGTACTTTAGAGCGAGTAGTTTACCTACTAATTTATTTTGTTTATTTATCTATTTATTAATTTGTTTGTTTGTTTATTATTTATTCATGTACCACAAAAAATTACATATAAAAACAGTTACTTTGTGTACAAAGAAAAAATCTTATCTCTTTAAGAGATCTCTACCAGAAACCCTCGAGCGTGAGAAAAATAATAATAATGAGATGCGCTGTGGGTACAAACTGCAAACATCAATTATTATATAAATATAAAAATATACAAACAAACATACATTATATAGATACATACATACATGTAATATATTATATACATTTTTATACAAAACACTAGGTTAGAATTTTTTAAGAAAGCAGTATTCTAGAAGAAAAATTAGAGGTATCTTAGATATCCGAAAGGACCCAATGAGTTTTTCAAGCACGTTTAAAGTCTGCTAATTATTTTTATGGCTTATTCTCTATTAAAGGGGAGTCCAGTATTGACTTACTTGACTTATGTTCCTATGTCCCCTAGGTGAGGCAGAGGGCGTCCACAGTGCATCGCCATCCCGTTCGGTCTTGAGCTAGGCGTTTCATTTCGCTCCAGGTTTTCCCGATAGCCTTCGCTTCGCCAATGACTGTCCGCCGCCAGGTTTGTTTAGGACGGCCGCGTATGCGTTTTCCTTGGGGATTCCAGTCTAGGGCTTGCCTCGGTATATGGTTTGGGTCCCTTCGGAGAGTGTGACCTATCCAGCGCCATTTACGGCGTTTGATCTGCTGAGTGATCGGGACTTCATTGCAGTGTTCCCAAAGTTGCTCGTTGGAAATTTTGACGGGCCAGTAAATACCGAGAATTTTGCGAAGGCATCGGTTCACGAAGACTTGGAGTTGCTGCGAGATGTTCTTAGTGACCTTCCACGTCTCACACCCGTATAACAGTACGGTCTTGACGTTGGACCGGAAGATTTTGAGCTTGATTCTCCGAGTCAATTTCCGTGATTGCCATACGGGCCGAAGTTTGTGCGAAGGTTGCTCGCGCTTTGGAAATTCTCGAAGCGATGTCCTCCTCGGTTCCTCCCGCTTCTGACACGCAACTCCCGAGGTATGTGAATTTGTGGACGCGTTCCACTACCTCTGTGCCGATGACCAACGGGGATGTACTCGTTGCTCTGCACCTCATCTCCTGGGTCTTCCTTGCATTAATTTTGAGCCCTGTATTTGCTGCCTCCTTTCGTAGGTCGTCCAAATTGGTCTGCATGTCTGCGCGAGTGTGACTTAAGAGGCATATGTCATCTGCATAGTCCAAATCTTCTAGGGGGTTGGTTATGCCCCATTCTATACCGCGGCGCTTGTTTTCCGTGGTGCTATGCAGAATGCCATCAAGGACGACAAGGAAGAGAAGTGGCGAAAGTAGACACCCCTGTTTTACGCCTGCATGTACCGCTATGTCCTCCGAGACGAGCCCATTATGCGTCACTTTGCATGAGTAATTCTTGTATAAAGCTCGTGTGATGTTGATTATTTTCTCGGGGACACCAATTTTGCGTAGTCGGGACCAGATGCTGGCCCACCTCACCGTATCAAAGGCCTTTTCAAAGTCTACAAAAGTAAGATATATCTCCCTTTGCCATTCTGTTGCCTCTTCCAGTATGATGCGGAGGGTGTTGATCTGGTCTGTACACGATCGATTGGGTCGGAATCCTGCTTGCTCTCTGCGTATGAGAGGATCTACGGCCTTCGATAGCCTATCCAGAATGACTTTGCAGAGCACCTTAGACGGGATCGAAAGCAAAGTAATACCTCTCCAGTTACTGCATTGACTGAGGTCTCCCTTTTTTGGCACGGTGATAAGCAGTCCTTTGTTCCAATCGTCTGGTAGCTCTTCTTTCTGCCAAATGTGCTGTAGTAGAGGCGTCAGGGCGTTTGCAGCTGTAGCAATGTCTACTTTCAGCATCTCGGCAGTGATTAGGTCGATTCCTGGGGCCTTTCCATTTTTGAGCGAGCGAATAGCGTGAATTACTTCACCTCCAGTCGGTGGGGAACAGTCAATGTTTAGACTTTGCAGAGGCAAATTGTCTTCGGGCATAGCATTAACAGGGTCGTTTGTAACATGGAAGATTTCTTCGAAGTGTTCTTGCCAGCGTCGCAGTTGTCCTTCCGATGTCGCAATAAGTTGGCCCTCCTTGTTCTTCAATGGCTTCTTCCTCGCACTTCGTTTTCCTGTCAGAACCCTCGTGGCTTTGTACATCTCCTTCAGATTGCCGACATCCGCTGCTCTTTGAGCTCCATCAGCAATTCCATCAGTCCACACTCTTCTATCTCGACGGGTGCTGCGATAGATACTCTTGCGGATCTGCCGGTATTGCAGTTTGAGATCTTCCTGCACATTTTCGTCACTCGGGGTAATAAGTTTTAGGTGGAGTTCTCGTCGTTGCGCAATGAGATCCCAAGTTTTTTGCGACATCCACTCTTCTATTGCGTGTGTTTTATGTCCGAGAACGACGGAGCTGGTCTCTGTATAAACCATTTTGATGCGATTCCACTCCGCGTCGACTGTTGTAGGGTTCGTATCGAGAACAGAGAATCTATTTTGGAGCTCCAGTTTAAAAGTGTCGCTGATATCTGGGTTCATCAGTTTGCTGATATCAAAACGTCGGCTTGTCTTTACCGTGTCGATTTTCGCACGGGATGCCGATACTTTCAGTCGCACTTCTGCAACTAAAAGGTGGTGGTCGCTATCGATATCAGCGCCTCTGCGGTTTCGTACATCTAGCAATGACGTCCGCCATTTAGAACTGATGGTCAGGTGATCGATTTGGTTCTTTGTAATGCCGTCGGGTGAGTTCCATGTGTACTTGTGGTGATCTCCATGTATGAATAAAGTTCCTCCGATGGTTAGGTCATTATTCTGGCAAAATTCCAAGAAACGTTCTCCATTCTCGTTGCGTACTCCTAGCCCATACTTGCCCATATGTCTCTCACAGCCAGCGTTGTCTGTACCAACCTTTGCATTTAAATCACCCCTGACGAAGACTATGTCCTGTCTGCGGATGTTCTTGAGTGTGGCGTTCAAAGTACTATAGAAATCGTCTTTGAGCTCATCGCTTGCGCTGTTGGTAGGCGCGTAGCATTAGACGACGCTGATTTTCCGGGCTCTGCTGTGAAAACGGGCTGTGATGATTCGATCTGAGATCGGTTTCCAGTCCAAAAGACCTTTTTTCGCTACGTCCGACAGGAGAAGTCCCACGCCGTGTTCTCGGGTGTCGTCTTCATTCTCCTTACCGGAATAGAGCAGTGTGAGTCCTTTCGACGTTCTCAGTTCCCCGAATCCATTCCTACGAACTTCACTGAGGCCGAGTATTTGCAGTCTGTATCGTAGCATTTCTGCTTCTGCTTGGGCTAGTCGGCTATCGTCACTCAGCGTTCGCACATTCCAGCAAGCAATTCGTGTCCGAGTTTTCATGCCAAAAGTCGTCGGTTTAAGATCGGTCCGGTTTTGCTCTATTTTCGTTTCAACAATCTTATTAATTTCAGGTAAGCGAGTGATTAGCCCACTATACCCTAGCCCGTAGGTGGGGGTGCCACCTCGGAGCCAACGGGCAGGCTCGGTTTTATTCGGGTATCCTCCCTAGTGAGTAAATTCTGTTATAAGGCGCAGAATGATCGCCTTTCGCCCTGCATCCTCTGCTCATCTGCATCCCAAAGGTGGCGGTCACGCGACGGCGCGGGTGCAGTAGTCTCCAGGGGGACGAGCGGGGACGTGGATGACGCGGACTGGCTAGGGCTCTGCTTTAAGACGGTGTTCCGCCACGAACACAGCAGCCGGTTTCTTGGCATTTTGTAGGCAATGCTGTTCTCACTATCAGCGATTCCCACCAAGACCATACCCTAGCTTCCCCCCCCCTCCAGTCCAGTATTAGGACGTTAAAAGTAATTAATTATTATTTACTAGCGGCTCACTTTCGCTTCGCTCAGGTTTGACTCTAGAAAAACAAAAATAAATTTATCCCACGGGAAACGTACATTTTCCGGGGTAAAAAGTAGCCTATGTGCTATTCCAAACTATAATCTATCTATGTGTCAAATTGGATCCAGATCCGTTCCACCGTTCTGACGAGATTGAGTAACAAACATCCAAACATCTAAACTTTCACATTAAATAAATATTAGTAAGATTAATCGAAATTATTTTTAACCTATCTACAAATGATACCTTTAGAGCACAATGTAATCCAGTTTTTTCGCGCAAGATTTGTAGGTAAAGTTTAATTATATTACTAACTTAAATTAAGATCTCAATACCTTCCCGCTCCGTATATAACCAAAGTCCTAAAACAGCGGGCCAATCAAGCGATTCATCTCGACCGCGTTTAGATTGGCCGTGGGAACGACGTTAAAATTGACTCCCTAGATCCAAGCAATTCCTTGTTATAAAGTCAAATGCTATGAAGAATATGATTCGATTTTCATTTCATAAGGTGAAATAAATTTTCTACGAACAAGTGCAAATTAGATGGTTTTAGAATGTATAAGTATTTAGTAGAGTAGCGAACTAACTAGCTTTATTGCGCGGTTTTTCCTTTAAACCCCAATTTTTGAAGAAGCACAGAGGCTATGTGCATTAATGTTTTTATTATTTAATCATGATTAATTTTAAATTTATTTTAATACTTTATATAGTACTAAAAAGTAAATTATAAAAGATTCATTTAATTCCATCTAACCGTACTCAAGAGTTAGCTATAGATAAAAAGTATAAAAAGTGTTAATGTATTTTAAATAAAACTATCTTTTCGGATTTTGTCGCGGATTTATTTGTATTTTTGTTTCCCAATTTAGTCCTACAGCGGTAATTAAATAATTAATAATTATTTAATAATAATTTAATAATTATTTAATTACCGCTGTAGGACTAAATTGGGAAACAAAAATACAAATAAATCCGCGACAAAATCCGAAAAGATAGTTTTATTTAAAATGTCAAATATTCGCGTAAATCTAAGAAAGTATTAAGTGTTAATGTAAGCTACATTAACTTGCATCTCATATTTACAAAGCTGAATAATAAAATAAGAAAAAATATATTTAACTAGCATTGCCCGCGGCTCCGCCCGCGTTCAGTTCACCAAAAACCAAATTCTTAGGTTTTACATATTAGTATACTCTTACAATGCAGTTTTCGTATTTTTTGTCAGAAATGAGACATCTTCCCGCGGTAAAAAGTATCCTTTATTTATGTTGTTCCGGATAACCAGCTATTACCATATCAAATTTCATCAAAATCCCTCCAGTGGTTTTTCTGTGATGCGGTAACAGACAGACAGACAGACAGACAAAAATTCTAAAAATTATAGATTCTGCCTATGTATCGATAATAATATTTATTTCAATAAGATTTTCCAAAAAATATTTAATGTACAGATTCGGCTTCGTTACAATTTTATTATATGTATAGATGTAAAGTTAAACTCTAAATGTTATTTACATTGTACTCGTGACTGTATTCGCATAGTAATTGATAAAAAAAATTCTACGTAACTCTTTAGCTTTCTGTTAATGGATGAATTTTTAGAATCCTTCAATACTTACTAAACAATTTCTAATTCATGCTTTATTATTTTATTTATTTTGAGGAGTTATTCTGCTCATCATGTCAAAGATTCTTATCAGATCTTCATCATTTTTTTATGACACAAACTTAAAATACCTTTCAAATAGAAAAAGAACCATCGAAATTGGATCTCATAATCCGGAGATATCCAGTAACCCCCTTTTTGCCCCATTTTGAAGAAAATATCCCTCCAATCAAATATCACTGACGACAAAAAAATCTATAAAGTTGAAAAGTATCAAGTTAAAATACAACCGTAGAGGAGTACCAACAAACTGACAGAGGAAAGCAAATTTTGCCAAAAATATCGATCAATTATAAATGCGAAAGGAACTGTCTGTATATCTGTTACGTTTTTACGCCTAAACTGCGGAACCAATCTTGATGGGTTTTTTTTCACGAAAGTAAAACCTGGAGGACTGAAATAGGGTTATACCCCATACAAATTATGGGTAACCGACTACCTAAAGTACACTCACGATAATATTTTTATTGTTCATTTCAAAATTCAATTCAAAATTCGTTCATTTATGTAATTTTAATACTTAAAAAAGTCAAGATTATAATATTATTTTAGTGTAATGTTCATGATTGTGGGTGAAGGCTGTTTGTTTATATTAATTTGTACGAACAAGTCTTTTTATAAGTGCCGACTGTACTGGAAGTCACATGTTTGTTATTCGCATGGGACAATTGTTTTTATTAACCGTCCAGAACTACTATAGAGCATTATTGCGTCATTGGGAACCGCTACGAAACTCGTAACGTAATGAACTTTGTAATTAGTTATAATTTAACTTATTACCGACTTCCGAAAATGAGTAGAAATGCTCAGCCGGTATTTTTATAGGCATTACACATATAATTATTAAGGAATAAATACTTACATTAAAGGAGAATCGAACTCACTACTCATTTGGTAGTTACTAACAAATTAAGATGAAAGTTTTAGATCAAATTAGGTCATGTTTTAATCTATATATAAAGTATAATATAATCAACTCATACCTTACTAGTAACAACGTTACGCTAATCGCAAAATCAAGGCGTACTCTATTAAACTTGACTTGATGGAAACGCGTCAATATTATTAAGTTGGTTTTCAGCGTATATTTTGATTAATTTATAACAACCCACCTAAATACGTGTTATAGTGGAGTAAAATATGTGTGAGTAGAACTGCCAACTATAAAAGAGATCGCAGGTTCGAAAAGCATTAATAAAACTTACTCTGCTTTTAAGTTTGCGCCAGTATACTGTATTTCTACAGTAATTGACTTGTGGTTTCCAATTTAAATTAACTGGACCAAAGCTGATATCTATATAATTAATACAATTTTTTTGAGAATGGGAATCGAATAGACGATCTCTGTAGTAGTAAAAAGATAAGCTTCAATACTTTTTTTTAATTAATATCGTTTCTAAAATAAGGAAAGCATAAGAGGAAATCTGGCTGCCATAAAGAACCCACAGCCTGCCATTAGAGGTAGGTACTTATCAGGTGGGCATATTAAGCACTTTCACTTGTAATAATATATATAATGTATATCTTTAAAAAGCAGAAATGTTATGTAATTTGGTGTTGGTACCAAAGTATTCAAGAAGTTATGTATTGTATTCAGCCCTTTTTAACGTCCCAGTGCTGGGTATGGGCCTCCCTTCAGTACGAGGGGGATCAGGCCATAGTCCACCACGCTGGACAAGTGCGGGTTGGCGGAATAAATATACCTTTCGAAAACTTCAAGAATGCTAAGAAAGATTTGTGTAGGATTTAGAGCATTACGAAACAAACTAACCAATCAGACTCGTAAGAGTTAAGTATGAAAACAAAGCTTTATGTTCAAATGTATAATATTAGTCTGGATATGGATAAGTAAAATATGAGATATTCTAAAATACAAAAAAGAATTTGTACGAATATTTTACCTTACTTGATGGAATATGTAACATATTGGATGAAAGTGTTATTACAATGTTACAGATGTGTAGTGTTGATATGAAGTAGACATAAAATAGTTATTTTTGTAATAATGATATTTGTATAAAATAGTGTAAAAATTTTAATATTATCTCAGGTTTAATGTGTTAAATAAAGAAAATTATAATGCGAAATAAATTTTATACCTACAACTAAATGACGACACGTTTGGCTCAGTTTGTAGTGACCCCACTTGCTGTGCTAGAGTTCGCGGGTTAGAGTCCCGCTGAGGACATTCACTTGTGTAATAAGCACGAATGTTTGCACTCCAGTCATGGGTGTTTATATTTATAATATCTATGTATTTAAAGTTATATATGTGTAGTGTATTAACTATCTGGTATCCATAACACAAGCCTCGTAGCTTATCATAGAACTAGATAGTGCTGTGTGTTAGTATTTTAAAATATTTATATTTAAGTGATTAATTCACTTTAAAAGCAGCTGTAGTCAAAACAATAAAGGAAAGTAGTATAGAAAAGAAAAAATAATCTAATTAGAGATTAATTAACAACTTATAAATTAATTTATACCTAAGCTTGTGAAGTCAAAAATCAAATAATTTATTACTTTTGACTATTCATTTAATAATATATTAAAATCTCACTTTAAATTATTGATCAAGTAGCTGGCTTATATGGTTTTATGTCATAAGTTTCCGAGTTCGAATCCCGAATAAGCAAAAATTAAAATTGAGAGTGCATCTCTGCTTACATCTATATAGTGTATTTTAATAATTCCTGTGTAAAATGGAGTTTTTTTTGTCTAGTCTTAGTTAGGTTGACGGATGTGCCTGAAACGATCAGTTAGATATTTTTAAAGCTATTATTAACATAAAGAAGCAAAGAAATAATCTTCAATAAACTGAAAAAAAAATACTTATATCATTAGAACTTGACTGCAAAAATGGTTTCAATTGAAACATAAAAGAACTTGTTCTTCTGTTTACCAGATTATTGTTTCAAATTGATAGGATTAATGACTGAAGCATTCAACATTTTAATTATTGTGGTATTTAGACGCTATATCGTCTTACATTCGTTAATTTTCATATCTCCGAATGCGTTGAATTAAAACAAATTGTCTTAACTGTCATGTCATGTTGACGAGCTCGTGATAAAATGTAGATTATTTTTAATCAAGTATACATACATATTATACTTAAAAGATATTGTTATGATGTAATCCGAGATGATATCTATACAAATAAATAAAATTAAAGTGTCTGTATGTAAAGTCGAAATAACAGATTTTTACTAAATGCATATGAAATTACATATATATGGTACTCGTAAGAAAAAAGAATTTAAAATTTTTGTCTGTCTGTTTGTTTGTTCCAGCTAATCCCCGAAACGGCTGGGCCAATTTTGACGGGACTTTCACCAGCAGAGAGCTTACGTTATAAGGAGAAGCTTAGAGTACTTTTATTTAAAAAAATAATCAGGGTTCCGCGCAAAAAAACTCATGAAATTGTGAACAAAATCATTCCTTCCTATGCACGACACCCGAGCGAAGCGAGAGTGAGTCCCTAAATTTATCTAAAACAATTAGCTAACTACAAAATTACTAAAAGTGTAAAAATTTTGACACTTGGAAGTAGAATTTATTCTTAAAATCAATATAGTGTCAGTTTTGAGGTCTAAATTGTTACAATAATCATGACAGTCAATTAACGCGTAAAGATGAAAAAAATTAAATTCACGAAAAAATCCCAAAAGATAGTTTTATTTAAAATGTCAAATATTCGCGTAAATCTAAGAAAGTATTATATGGAAAAAAACAAAAGTATACAATCGAACTGGCTACTATTTTATACTATTGCCATCGATTTTTGATCTCGGTCAATTACTCATCAATAAATGGAACAGCAAATAATATTTTCAATTGTATTTTAAAAATACATACGTTTCGTATCAATAAGTATTGAGAAATGCGCTTGACACCATAAGCTATGGGATCAATTATTATCAGTATTTATTTGTTATTTGCTACGACAATTTGACGACACGTTTGGCTCAGTTTGTAGTGACCCTACTTGCTGTGCCAGCGGTCGCGGGTTCGAGTTCCACTGCATTATATATGTGTAATGTATGAACTATCTCGTATCCATAACTCAGCCTTGAGTGTACCATGGAACTAAATAATGCTGTGTTAATATCCCGACATGAAATAAAATAAGTTTATTGTAGTTGTATACTTTTGCCATCCAACTGAAGCCATTTTTGTTTTTGCTTTTCATTAATACTACTACACTGAATGTCTTAAAAGATATATAAAGATCTGGTAACTTAAAATTTGACTTACGCACTGAGGGTTCCGTAACATGAAACATAATTTATATTATGTTTTAGCATAGATAATTTGTTAAACTTAAATACAAATAAAATATTTATATGTACGATATTCATTTTAACAACTGCAAAAATAAATTATATTTATATCAAACAGTTGTTTTTACTCTATGTATTTTATTAACATTTATATGAAAAACAATGTTATTAAACTTGCTGCATTTTTCGACTGATCTACTTTAAAATAATTTTCGTTCAAATTATTTTGTAAGCTCCTATTAAAAAAAATACTGCCCCATCCATACCTACTTCAAAAATTACAGAACTTGCATTTTGTCTACGGAACCATAAAATACGTTATTAAATGTTAATATATCTACAAGAACAAGGATTTATAAGAAAAAATCTAGTCTATTTGCAAATCCATATTAATTTATTATAATATGAGTACATATTAAATGTAAATGTTTGCTTACCTCTTATATCATGATCTTTATCTCCGCCATATCTCACGAAAATAAAGTATAAAACCATGAGAATAAGCTGAAAAATCAGCAGTGGTATATATTTCATTCTGGTGAACTTCAACATGTTTGCTTCTGAAACCTGTAAACAAAAATATAGTGGTATTTTGAAAGAGAAAATTGTATTTTCGGTAAATTATGGCTGAGTCTCAATAAAAAAAATCTAGGCACAATAATGGCAGGGAATTTTGTTTTATATCTTTTAATATACATATATGTAACATATATTTTTAATACTAAAACTATATATTCTTATCACACATTCGAAACGTCAGGAACGAAAAATCAAAATATGACATGATAAACCAACAGACATACGGCATCCAATAAAATGCAAAAATATGAGTATAATTAAAAATATATAATCACTTCACATTTATTATAACATTAATACAACACTTCAGCTACCTTCATTCCAAATTCACTCAAATCTATATTATAAAGAGGTAAAGTTTGTAAGTTTGTGAGTTTGTTAGTAGATAGTAATATCTAGAACTACTGAACCGATTTAGATAAAAATTGGTAAGAACATAGTTTAAGACCCTGGGAATGACATAAGATCGCGAGGTTTTGAGCTTTATCCCGGTAATCATCCCATAAAGGGATGAAAATGGGGATGAAAATTTGTATGGAGAATGAACCTAAGGACGAACCCGACCGAAACGAGGATGAGCCGCTAGTAAATCATAAAGAAGTAGAAAACACTCAAAAAATTTCGCATTTATAACATAATCGTTACTATCAAAAACTTCAAATAAAGTCAACAATATAATACTCCCTTTACATTTTGATACAAACTCAATCAACAGATTCGATTGACATCCAGCTTATTCGTCTTTTTTCTCTAAAAAAATATCGAGTATTGCTATTCGAATACTTATAATTAAACACTACAATATTTGAATATATATTACTTCATTTTTTGAGAAAACAGGCAGTGGTAGCCCAGTGGTCTGTGTGGTGAGTGATACCTCTAATATTTTCATGTGCGAATCATTTACAACATGATTACCACTAATCTTACGGTAAAATAAAACATCGTGAGGAAACCTGCATATCTGAGAGAGCCTAGCAAGTTTTAGAAAGACATGTGAAGTCCACCAGTGTGGTGGACTATGGCCTGATCCCTCTTGCATTAGAGAGAGGCCCGTGCCCAGCAGTGGGATGTTAAAAAAAGGTTTTCAGTAATGATTATGATCAAATTTTGACCACTGGGTGGACACTAGTTATATTAAAAGCGTGTCTTCATTATAAAGAATATGCGTGATATTATTTTTTTTAATACAATAGCTAGCATCGTTGTATAATCGCAAAAAAATATCCAGCTCCAAAAACCTAAAATTTAGTACATTTGTTTTAAATATCATACCAATATGGATACTTTAAACACCGCTATTTCGCGCACTTGGCGTGACGCCATAGTACGATATACTCAGAAAAATGACGACTCAATTTCTAGCAACAAAATCGCTAATCGCTCATATTCGGTCTGACCAATGGCGTTCCTTTCAACTACTTTGAATTTTCCACCAATTTTTGCATTTCTTTTTTTTTTTAATCTTTATTTTTATAGAGGGTTTTTTCACAAAGCGAAAATGTCACCCTCATCATTGCTTACAAACACATATAATATAAATAACAAATTCACTTACTTCTAAGTTTAATCACTAATTTAACTAATTTATAAAGCATCTTAGCTTTATTAGACAAAGGATTAGCTAAAATACTATTACAGTATCCAACATTGTTTCCACGTTGAGGTAATATCAATGATCTTTGAGCTTTAATTCGATCACATTCTTCTAATACATGATAGACATCTTCTACTGTACCACACAGGGCACAATTGGGAGAACTTACTTTGCCCATCATGTAACCAAAACTATTTAAAGGGATGTGACCAGACCGAATGCGAAATGCAATGATAACCTCTTGTCTACTTATCTTTTCTAATTCAAACCATAGTGAATCCATAAGTTTAGGCTGAATAGTTTTGTACCAGATTCCTTTAGTAAGGGAACGCTCATCAAAATATTCTGACCACAAATTTAGGCAGTTTTTCCGTAAATCCCCTATATAGTCAGTAAACCAAGGTACATATTCGTAATGACTTCCCTCAGAAATTGCTTCCTTGGCCAGACGGTCAACTTTTTCATTGCCAGCTAGCCCAATATGCGATGGAATCCATTGTAAGATTACATTTTTATTTGAAGTGTTGAGTTCATTTAAATTATTTAAAATCGTAAAGGCAATAGGATGTCCTCTAAAATTCATTGTACACTTTAAAAGGTAAAAGAGAGCACTTTTAGAGTCAGTGTAAACAACAAAATTTTGATAATCAATAGTTTGGATGTACGAAATGGCTTCGGCAATTGCTATAAGTTCAACAAACATTATAGATATTTGAGCACTGATACTAAATTTACAACATGTCCCTGTTTTTAAATATAAAAAGGCCGCTCCACAACCTGCTTCTTCTTTAGACCCATCAGTATAAATTTCATAATAATTTGGATATGCTACACTTAATGTCTTAATACAGATCATTTTCAATATATCGCGTTTGTAACAATGTGTAGGCTTATTAACAATATCTAAATTAGGTTTCACTGCCTTATCTACATTTAAATTGGAGAGCCATATATCTAAAGAGAATATTTCATTAAGACTACTTTTATAAATTTCATTACACTTTAAAAAATTGTATATTGATACCAAAAGTGGTTGTTTCTTACGTCTCCAGAATAAAACATTTGTAAAGTTGGATAAGGTCTCAAGGATACTTAGCATTGGGCTATTACTAAATGACATAACTTTTAATAAAAAATTACCTGCTAAAAAGCGTCTGCGGATAGACAAGGGGCACAAATTTAATTCTGACTCCATTATATGGATAGCTGGTGTGCTTTTAACAAAACTGCCTATTAATCGTAAAAATATATTTTGAATTTTATCTAATTTTGCTAAATTACTTGTACAACTATTGTCAAAGAGGAAGCTTGCATAATCCAGTCTGCTACGTATAAGCGAAAGATATAGATGTCTTAAATGTGTAGGATGTACACCCCAGCCTGGACTAGTCAATAATTTGAAAATGTTTACAAATTTTAATACCTTTTCTTTAATTGCCAATATATGTTTACCCCACAAAAGCTTTAGATCGAGCCATAATCCTAGATATCTAACAGTGTCTGCTACATCTATCCGGCATCCATTCAAGAAAATATTTATTATTTCTCTGAAATTTCCCCTCTTAAATATACAAACCTTGCTTTTCTCTGGAGAAATATCTAAACCTAGCGTTGACAGCATTTTATTGATACAATCTAAGGCGTATTGTATTTTAATTTGACCTTTCTGAGCTGATGAACAGTGAACATATACAACAAAATCGTCAGCGTATTGCGAAATGTAAAATTTTTTTTCAATATATTTGCAAATATTTATTGTTGCTACATTAAATAAAAGCGGGGATAAGGGATCACCTTGAGCTAGCCCACATCCTGTTGATCTACTTATCAAACGTCCTTCTATTTTAATATTTAAAACACGTTTATTCAGAAAGTTAAACAAGTATCTGCAAATTTTTGATCCAACTTTGAAGTGGTCTAAAATACCAATTAATGAACTGTTGTCAATATTGTTATATGCGTTTTTAATATCTAAGAAAAGAGCCATTGTTGATAATCCATTCGAAAAACCTATTTGAATTCTTGATGTGAGGTTACTCAAGCTGTCCAAACATGATCGATTTTTCCTGAACCCAAAAACATTTTCTGAAAAATAATTGTTTTTTTCCATGTACCACTCAAGTCTTTTGTATAAAATATAATGAAATATTTTACAAAGACATGAGATTAAAGCAATCGGCCGAAAGGATCTTTCGTCACCCTGATTTTGTCCTGTCTTTGGAATTGGTACTATACATATGTCCCGCCATTGCTTCGGTACAAAGCTGGGAGTTAAAAAATTATTGTACAGAGACAATAGAATTAATTTTCCTGACATATGTAAATTTTTGACCATTGAATATGATATATCGTCACATCCAGGGGATGTGTCCTTAGATTTAATACATTTATCTAACTCCTGAATTGAAATTGGGCATTCAATTGTAATATTTGTACTTCGAATATCGGGACAAGGTGGAGAAACGTAATCAAAAAGGAATTACATAAAAAATATTAATATTGGCTTAATTCAAGCAATGTATTCAGCCCTTTTTAACGTCCCACTGCTGGGCACGGGCCTCCCTTCAGCAAGAGGAGAATCAGGCCATAGTCCACCACGCTGGCCATGTGCGGGTTGGCGGACTTCACATGTCTTTTGAAAACTTGCTAGATTCTCTCAGACATGCAGGTTTCCTCACGATGTTTTCCTTCACCGTTAAGACAAGTGGTAATCATGTTGGAAATGATTCGCACATGAAAATATCAGAGGTGCGAGACCCGGGATTTGAACTCACTTCATTCGGTTTCCCAAGCGAGCGCGTTACCACTGGGCTACCACTGCCTTTTAAGCAATAAAGATTAAAAAACATTTTTCACTTTTATTTAAATAACACGCATATTCCGGATATAGCAAAAACCGGCGTATATCCACACTTCCGTACTAATATTATAAATGTGAAAGTGTGTTTGTTTGTTTGTCTTTCTTTCACGCCAAAACAGCTTGGCGGATTGGCGTGATTTTTGTATGGAGGTAGATAGAGAGTTCCAGAGTAACATAGGCTACTTTTTACCGCGGGAGATTATCTATCCCACGGAAAAACACTTTATAATACAATCCAAAAAAATATTTATGATCAGAATTACTTGAAACTTAATATAAATACTCTTCAATACAATTAATTAAATTCGTGTTATAGTATTTTTCGAAATTCATCTCATAAGTGGGTAAAATAGCGCATGAAAATTTGTATGAACCCTACCATTTTAGAGTTTTTTAATAGTTTTAGCACGAGCGAAGCCGCGGTTTGTGCTAGTAATATATAATTTCGTTAATTACGATTCAATGGCAAGGTATGGCTCAGAGGAAAGTGCGTACAAAAAATTAAGTTCTGACAGTCGCCTATTTATCACAAGACTTAGTGACACGACCCGAGCCGCTAATTAGGTGAGAAATTTCCTTTAATCAATTCTATTCGACAAATGAAAATCTCGACTATGAAGTAAGTTGGGAATGATCTATGAATTCCTGTTTAATATTTTAATCCTACTAAATCATACTAATATTATAAATATGAAAGTTTGTGAGGATGAATGTTTGTTACTCTTTCACGCCAGAACGGTTGAACGAATCTGGATGAAATTTGGCACTAAGATATTTATCTATAGTCTGGAACAGCACAAAGGTTACTTTTTTACTGGGAATTCCCGTTGGTATTCCCGTGGGAGAGATTTGTTTTTATCTAGGAACGAACCCCAATCGAAGCGAGAGAGAGTCGCTAGTCGCTAGAAATAAAGATTTTACTGGATAATTAGACGATAATTCTGATGATTTTTAAAAATCGATTTTGCACATTAATTAAAATACCCTAGTTTATATTCTTGGCTGTGCAATAAAGTCCAATAGTGTTATACTGATATCAATACAATACAGCACAGTGAGCAAAAATTGCTAATAAATATATAACACTTTAAATATATTTGCGTCTTCATGTTTATTAGCTCGCAAAACATGTAGGCAATATTTTACTGAACCTTCTCTATATTTTTCTACATATCAATTCGGAAAGTAGATTCAAAGATAAAGTTGCAATTTCCTATATTATGAGGTCTTTCCCTTATTAGAGTTTATGTTTGCGAGTGAAATGAAAATACTTACACGTTCAAAGTTGGTACCAAGCAAGAAATGATAATAACGTTCTAAAGTAATATGTAAAGTAACACTATGTTTTAACTAAAGAATTCTGCTGGGGGATTTTGTAAGTAAGAATTCTGTATAGAAATGAGCAAAAAATTTGGAATTTTGCAAACAAAAGCATGACAGAATACAAGATTTCTAGATGCCTTCAGCTTAGCTGTCTGGAGATTTATTGTTTGTGAAATTTTAAACAGTAAATTTTTGTTTGAAACAAAGATGTTTGGTAAAAAGCGGTATTTACCTTTGAATGTATAAAAATAAAGAAGTCTCGTCTGATATCTTATTTGCAAAATAACAAACTCAAACTCGAACTGTTGCTTTTTTGTACAAGATTAGTACAGTACAGTATTTTTAACAGCTTAAAGTTACTTATACTATATACACATCGTATTTGAACTATTCAATTTTTATTATATAGGGCATTTATAGGGCAAACACATATTTCATACGTTGTACTTATTTTTAAACAGAAAAATATTCACAGTATCACTATCAGAATTTTTGGTAATCGAACACCTAATGGAAAAGGTCAAATGGTAATCTGGCCCACAACCTAACCCCTAAAATGAAACCAAAACAGCAAAAATTAATAAAAAAAACAAGTAGCACTAACTATGCTTATTAGGTTATTTTTAACTAAACTTTGCATCGTGAAAAGTCGGCAAATCCTTTGAAAATTGGTTAACCTTAGTTATTAATTCACCGATCGTCGATTTAAACTGACTCTAGTTCTAAATGGAGATTGGTCGGTCATTACGCAATTTACTGCACGCGGACGTGAAAATTTTATATTTGGTGTATGATTACTGTTATGTGAATATTTCAAGTTGTTTATTTTTTTACCAACTTCCAAAAAGGAAGAGGTTGTATGGCTAATATGAAATGATTAAAACTATTAATTTAGCCTTGTTACAAGCACTTTTGAATCGTCAATTTTATTTAAGTTTCAGTGTAGTCAGCCCGTGTGGAAGCTACCACCGCGTAAAAAAGTACTGCTGAGAAGAGCCGGCGACAAAATCAACAGTTGCTCTTTTCAACCGACTTTCTCAAAAAGGAGGAGGTTCTCAATTCGGATGTATTTATTTATAATTTTTTTTTATGTTTGTTACCTCAGAACTCTGTCATTTATAACCGATTTCGACAATTTTTGTTTTGTTTGAAAGTGTATACTTCCAGATTGGTCCCATTTAAATTTCAAAAAAAAAAAAACCACCCCTACTGGTGGAAAAATAGCTAATGATGAATTTAACCTACTTCTAATTGTCATATTGATTTGAAACTTTGCAACTATTTCTATTTCCGTTGATAGTAAAGTGGTTCGGTATTGTTCACCTGATCTGATGGGAAGGCCAGAAGGTGGATAAGTGGAACTTTTCAACGGCTAATAGTAGATACTTTGAGTTTGGGCTTATTTTGTTTGATTTAGTAGAGAGTACTAGAGAGATAAATAGATATTTGGTAAGAAGATAGTTTGAGATCCTGGAAAGGACATAGGATAGTTTTTATCTAGGAATTCCTTAATGGGGTGAAAATGGGGATGAAATTTTGTATGGGGAAGCAACCTCGCTAGTTAATAATATACAAACTTTGAAACAACTAGACGAATTTAAATAAAATTTTGTACATACATGGACTATGATACAGGCTACTGTTGAGTTTGGGAATGTAGCGAGTGAATTAAGGGTAAATGCTAGTTGAATGTATACATATAATAAAAATGTAGAGGTTGAATGTATGTACATTGAAAAAAAAATACTAAAAATCTAGTCAAGGGGATGTAAGAAGAGAAATAGAACAAATCCAGTTTTTTTTTCATTTTTTTTTGTTTCTCTGTCCGTTTGTCTGTTTGTCTATTTGTACAGGCTAATCTCTCAAACTGTTGGACCGATTTAAACGAAATTTTGCATGGTGATATCTTATATCCCCGGTCAACATTTTAGATACTTTCTATTCCGGAAAATTAAAGAGTTTCCATGGAATAGTTAAAAAACTATTGTAACTTATACAGCTTATTACATAAAAACTACTGATTTGATTTTAATGAAACTTTACAATAATATAGTTCCTACATCAAAATAATAAATAGACTACTTTTAACCCGGAAAAAAGTACGGTTCCCGTGGGATAGATTTGTTTTTGTTTGCCTAGAGCGAGGATGAGCCGCTAGTTAATGATATAAACAATTAGCAAAGTAAATAAATAATTAAGTAGTCGTTGGTGACCGTGGTCGTAGACGCGGTCACTTTGTAAGTGTATGGGGTAAGGGCTTATATGGAATAAGGGTGGCTGTGGTTCCCTAGTTAAATATAAACAGACGGACCATAAATCTAGTTAACTAGATTACAGCGAGATATTACAATGGCAGAGTTGAATTAAATTTTTACTTCTTTCTACTGAATAAGATGAAATGGAGTTTCACTTTAAACTGTGAAGGATGACAGTGTAATTAACTTTTATTCTCATTATATCTTTTTTAAATGATGTTTATTGAAATTATCATTATTATAATTATTATTGAAATTAAATTAAAAGCAGTTTAAAAGATTTTTAAAATTACATTTTAAAAAATCTAAATAATCTCACTCTATATCGTATACAGCATATAGCCTAAGCTACAATTTGTAATGCTAAACGAATTATGATGCAACTCTAAATGTTATGTTTTGTTTAAATTAGAATAATATTTCTCAAAAAAGTATATTTAAATGATTTTATCAGGTACATTTTATGAGCAAATCCACAAATATTTGCATAAAAATGTTATCATAATTTCTATGCAATTTGAGATACAAATCACATAAACAGAAAGAACAATGGGATTCCTTAGATTGCTTTACAGTTTTTGATAAGTGATTTGTGGCTGCAAAGAACAAAGAATTATCATGACCAAGTACACTTGTGCCATTCAGATATATCCCAGTCCCAGTATAGTCCTACCACGCCTATGATCTATGTTTTATTACACATTAATAATTTAACAAATAGGGGTCTTTAAAATAATTTAAGCATGTTAATATATATTTATACTGTACATATTATTTTAAAGTGTAATAGGCATTTTCATAGCAAATTTGATTTCCTTATATGATTATTTTTTCCATAATTTGTTTTTTTATATGAAAGTAAAATATTAAGAGTATTAAAACTTATATTTTGTCTAAATAACAATAAATGTAGTTTTTTTTTTGTATATTTTGAGTCGAATCTGTAAATTAAATATTTTTTGGAAAATCTTATTGAAATAGTCATTATTATCGATCGATACAGAGGCCGAATATATAGTTTTTAGAATTTTTGTCTATCTGTCTGTCTATCTGTCTGCCTGTCTGTCTATCTGTCTGTCTGGGAAGACATCACGAGAAAACCACTGGACAGACTTGAATGTAATTTGGTGTGGCGTTAACTGGTTATCCAGGTCAACATATTATCAACACATACATAATGTGTACTTTTTACTGCTGGAAAATATCTCATCTCTGAGAAATCTATACTAACAGTCAAAACGTAGTTGCTTTATATATTTTAAAGTTTAAATAGTATTAAAGATATAGACTTCACAGAAATTTCATCATAAGACTACATACTGAAAATTCTGAATAGCTAAAAATATGACTGATGCGTCCGTCATATTTAAATGATAAATCGCAGACGTGATAAGATTTTAGCATGGTACGAATATGTTCAATATAATTGATTTTAATCCAAAAAACGCTGACTTAAAAATCTCTGTAGAATCTCATCCACCCTTAGAAATGGATTTTCTTATCTTATTTAAGACTTATATAAGGAGAATAACAAAAACAAATTAACCCCTCGGGAATATTTGAATATTTTTCCGGGCTAAAAAGTGTTTTATTCCAGAATGTAATCTATATCTGTGCAAAATTTCATCCCCATCCGTTAAGCCGTTCTAACGTTAAAGAGTAACAAACATCCATACATACTCACGAACTTTCACATTTATAATATTTATTATATACTACCAGAACCCGCGGCTTCGCTCGCGCTAAAACTACAAAAAACTCTAAAAAGGTAGGTTTCATACAAACTTCCATCCCCTATTTTACCCCCTTATGAGATAAATTTTGAAAATTGCTGAAACACGTATCTATGTAATTATATTGAAAAACATTAATACCAAGTTTCAAGTAATTCTGAAAATAAATATTTTTTGGGTTGTATTATAACGTGTTATTAATTAGATACATTTTTATTTGGACTAATATCAACGCTTGTTATTCTTTAGAGCTGAAACGACTCCAGGAGATTTGGTTAAAAAGTACACAATTAGACTATAACATAGAATAACACCTAGGCTACTGTTAGTTAGATAGGGACAAAATCTAGAATTATGTAGATACTTAATATAGCATACACGTCACTTATTACATATTATATCACATTAAAATTTATATTTAAATAGATTTGTTTCATGAGAAAATAGTGTTATCTCTTTTATAATAAAGGAACGGATTTATTTTATTGCAGGAAATAGACTGAGTTGATCGGAAGTCTAACATGCCATTCTCGGTACGCATGTTATTCATCAATCAAAACATTTCTCAATTTTCGATGTTCTATTGCATTCGTTTAAAATGTTTATATTACAAATTGTAGATACACTTTTTAACAAATTTCAAATTTCAGATTGTTTTAGAAATTGTTATTTTAGCAACAGAATCAGTTTGAACTATCAATAAAATATACTTGCTGCTATTTGTTTATTTACTTTACTGTAAGCATATTTTGAAAAAAAAAACGCAGAAAGACCGACTTCAAATTTATTATAAAATATTGAATAATTTAAAAGTTTATTTAAAAAAAAAGTATTTATCTAATACTTTTACTTATCGTTATAATATTTAAAAAATATAATAATAATGTAAATACCTTATGAGTAGGTAGCCTACGATCCACACTTGTGCGCTAACTGAGAACCGTCCGTCGTCATACTTCGCACGCGTCCATCAAAGCTAATTCGTTTCAGTTGTATGATGTATCAGGCAATTAAAAAAACGTCTAAAAATAGTTTTAATAACAGTTCATATATTAATAGAAACTAAACTTTATACAATATAGAGTTTATTTAATATGTTGCTAAATAGATTTTAGTAAAACTTTATAAAAATTTTTACAATATTTTTTTATAAATCCACACACACATAATGTACTGTATTATTTCCGTATTAATAATATAAATGTGAAACTTTGTGAGTATGTATGGATGTTTGTTACTCTTTCACGCCAGAACGGCTGAACGGATCTGAATGAAATTTGGCACAGAGATAGATTATGTCTAGAATAACCGGAAAATCCAGAAAATATAAGGTTCCCGTGGGAAAGTTTTGTTTTTGTTTTCCCAGAGGTGACTTCGAGCGAAGCGAGGGCGAGCCGCTAGTTATGTATAAATTAAAACAAGAATTAGTTACAATTTATAAAATATTTCTAATATTTTTTATTATAAAACACTGAATATTATGTAATATGCATACTTTCTTTAATCTTCTAAAGAAATCCATCACTCACATGCTGCACTCTACATAATAGTTTTCACTATGCTATTAATAATAATTTAACCGAAGAACGTTAATATAAAACAAAATTTAAATTTAATAATTATTTTAAATTTAGAACATGTATACTAAGTTATACTATAACATCTTTATCAAGAAAAGCTCGTACCATAATAATACCAATAGAATTACAAATATCTATAAAAAAATCGAACAGTAGCACACAGTGCAGATCGTGACAGGCCATCAATATCCTATATTTATTGTAACATCGAACGTGCGATGCATTGAGCGATATTTGAGTGTAACATGTTGAAAGACAGTGCGTATAAAAGTTATTTTTTTATTATATTATTTTTTATTTAGTGTATTATTACATAAAATATATTTATCTATACTAATATTATGAAGAGGTAAAGTTTGTGAGTTTGTGACGTTGTAGGGGGTAATCTCTGGATCTACTAAACCGATTTAGATGAAATTTGGTAAGAAGATAGTTTGGGACCCTGGAAAGGACATAAGATACTTTTTACCCCGGAAATCATCCCTTAAGGAGGTGAAAATTGGGATGAAATTTTTTATGGGGAATCAAGCTAGGGACGAACCCGAGCGAAGCAAGGGTAAGTCGTTAGTGTATAATATTGTTCGCCCAGTGATTCAAATAAAACCATATTCATTATTGAAAATTTGAGGAAAATATTTATATATGAATAGTTTATCTACATATCTATATAAAAAAACTAACTGTTTCCAAAATATTTTTATGAATAACACTAAAGCTCGCCAATAAATTATAATTAATAAAAAAAATATATTGACAAACAGAGGAAACTGAGGACAAAAAGGTACTGAACTTTTTTGTCTTTGCCTATTTATACATATATAGATTCTAATTACTTTGCTCAAGTTTGCACATATTATACCTTTACTTAGTTATTAGGAGCCTTGAAGCTATTAAATATTTGAAGTATAAAAAAATGTAAAATACACAAATACGTATATTTTGTACTAAATAAAATATTAGATAATTGGCGAATAATGTGTTTTTAGACATTTTTAAATTGTCTGGTTTGCAAATTAGCTGCAACATAATCGTCCTTGTATGACCCTATACCTAGTGATATATAAGTGCCAAGCAGTTCAATGTGGCCGTCAATTATCTTCTTATTAGAAGGGCCCTTGCATTTGAATTTTTATAACTTAGCTTATAATTTTGTTTTTTTAAGTAAGATTTTATTTTTTGGGACTTGAAAAATGTACATGTTATAAAGAAATAAAATTAAAAAAAAACTGATTTAGGAGAGAAGTACATTTTGAGAACTTACTATGAACTCTTAGACCTGTATTTTTCCTGTCGCTGTTTTCCTTCACCGTATAAGCAACTGGTAAGTGCGTTAAAAATAATTAGCATATGAAAATATCGTGAAAGAATCTTTAAGTCCACAATTAGTATGATATTTTTATTTAAATTGTCAAGCATAAAAATAAAACCTAGATTTTTAGCGCTAATTTTAACCTACTTAAGCCCCAACGATACCTTTCCCGTTTTGATGGAGTAACGGTTTCTACAACTGACTTGCCAAGACAGACTACAAAAACCAAGGGGTTGCTCCTACAGTCATCTCTGCTAACAGAATTACCAGGAGCAATCCGCGTGATACACCACCCACCAAGGTATGCTAGCTCTCATTGTGTTTTCTGGTTTCACATCCAGCTGGATTGCCGGAAGCTAAGGAGGATAATTGGGATAATGCGTCCTTAATGAATATAACAGAATACGGTGATATAGTCTTTATAACAATCCTTTTTTGCGTCAAGTCTTAAAAATACATTTATTGCTGTTATTAGAATAACAAGAGATAAATATTTGACATACACATAGACCGATAATAAAAATGAGAGTAGATATTGCGCGCAAAATAACCATCCATCATCTATTTTCAGTTAAATTTACTTAGAATAACTAAGGATTTATGATATACTAGCAGAACCCGCGGCTTCGCTTGCGCTGAAACTACAAAAAATATCTAAAAAGGTAGTTTCATACAAATTATAGAATGAATTTCGAAAAATGCTGAAACACATATTTATTTAATTATATTGAAGAACATTAATACCGAGTTTCAAGTAATTCTGATCATAAATATTTTTTTGGGTAGTATTATAACGTGTTTTCCCGTGGAAATTAGATGATCTCCCGCGGTAAAATGTAGCTTATGTTACTCTCCAGCCCTCCAACTATCTTCACACAAAAAAACACGCCAATCCGTTTCAACGTTAAAGAAGGACAAACAAACAATCAAACAACAATAACCTTTCACATTTGTAATATTAGTATGGTACATAGGTACATACCTATGTACATGTATAGTGTATACATAAGTAATGATTTCTCTGAACATCCAAAATTTATTGATTGATGATAATAATAAATGAATGACTTATAGTCTATATCAATAATAATTGATTGATATTTATTTTGCCCTCACTTTCATCTTAATTTTCTAGTAACCTATATCTGTATGTCAAAAGGTTATGTCATAATTGATTTACCAACCAGATAGTTTATTCCTACTAAGATATAACATTATGGTAAAATTAATGGTATTTTTATTAGTATTCTGTGAACCGGAATACCACTTTAGCGTACATAATATTAAAATATTAACAAGCAATTATTTAACTAATAGCTTTACTTTTAACTCAAATCGATTTTAACTTACATCTCATTGTTGTATCGATTTTAGACTTTGTAAGGCAGTGAAATTGATAATGATGATAATTTGATAACATCCAGCTTCTCGAGCTGATCTGATTTAATATCAAATCAACAATGACATCGATAGTGAAATTCTTCAATGGTTATCTATCTATAATAATATATATAAAAGGCAAAAGTGATTGACTGAGGTGAATCTACACACAGGCCAAACCCTTAAGGCTAGGAAATTGAAATTTCGCACACGTTCCTCATATGGCGAAGTCATCCACAGAGGAAGGATTTTTAAAATTCAATCCCCAAGGGGGTGAAATAGGGGATAAGGGTTTGTATGAATTGAGTACGGCAAAAATTATGAGTTACGTATTTCAGCTTTGTAAAATTCAACCCCTAAGAGGGTAAAATAGGGGATGAAAGATTTTAGAAACCCACTTCTTAGAGTTTTTTTGTAGTTTTAGTGCGAGCGAAACCGCGGGTTCTGCTAGTTATTAATAAAGTCAAATGGCTCATTTGATTTATTTTGACTCGAACACATTATTTAATAAAAGCTAATATTTTGTAGGTAGTATTATGATATGATATTTTTATTCATTTAAATATAATTTTTCGATAAATAATTTACTGAGATTTCATATGGTAAATTATTACATATTTAAACAAAATCGGTACAGCGTCGCACCGTATAATAACTTCGTGAGCTAGTAATTGGCACTCTAATTCCTATATTCCGTATGTTATGTAATTATTTGTTCCATAACGCACGTCATACACAAACAGATAAAAAGGTGTGTTTTTAATGTTTATTTTGATGGTTTAAAAAGATAAAGAAAAATGTTATTTCATGAAGTTTTAGATTATATGAGCTTAGGCGAGATAACATTTTGCATTCGCAATCGCTAATAGGAAACGCAAATACCATATAAATACGCGCTATTTTGCGTAGTAAGAAAATATAATTCGTATAATAAACTTATTGACAGACCAATTTCCACTGACGTTTTTATATTATGTCATGCGATATCTTTTATTTTCATTATTTATGATTATCGAATAGGTTTTGCTTTAAGGATGATAACATGAAAATTTTGCAGGAAAAAGTTTTACTCCTAACGGGTTAATAATGTCCTCCCGACCATTTCGGCTACGGCGGACAATCTCATTGAGACTAGCTATCTGCGTATAAGATATTATAGTGCACAAGTGTACGCGCAGACACAAGTGCACTCTCTATTCCTGTCACTCTCTTACTCCGGTGGGACGACTGCTCGACACGACCGGTGAGAGCTAAGGCGCAGGACCGACGGCTTTACGTGCTCTTCGAGGCACGGGTATGAAACACCGCCAACTTCCCAATTCTGGGCTGTTACTAAGGTATACTAAACAGAAAGAATCAATAACTAAACTTGACCCGGCCCGGGACTCGAACACAGGACCTCCGGATGTACAGCAGTACATGCTAGCCACTACATCAATTTTTAGATTTACAAGATATATCATTTTTTTTCCGAAAAAAATATAATAGTAAAAACGTCCATCTTTGTTCAGTACTTCTCAAGAAGATGCAAATATGTACAGACAGACGCTTGTTGGCGAGTTATGTGAATGTAAATATTGCTAAATAATACTTCTAATCGTGTGGATTCAATTAGCGGGTTTTACTGTTTAAGCGTAAGCCCTTGAAGAAATGGAAAGGGCATAGTTTCATTCAACTCAATACTCTTTATTATGATAATTTTCAAAATCTATTTGCAGGTCTTTATTTTAGTTGTATTTATTATATGTATTGAATATGTATATACCACCGACTATGTAAATGTATATATATTATATAGTTTTACAATAATGTATGGAAGTCTGCCCGATTCGTTAACATTTACGATTACTTCTCCGCTCCTTTGGGACATCCTCAATAAACTATCTAATACAAAAACAGAATTTTTAAATAAACTTAAAATTTTATCTAAATACAAAATTTAATCCAAGTTGTTAAATCCGTTTCCAAGTTACAAAAAAAATACAAAAATTGGCCACATAATATTGTCTATACTTAATACATAATATAATAAAACTCTGAGTGGAATCTGTACATTAAATATTTTTTGAAAAATCTTAATGAAATAATCATTATATGCAGAGGCCGAATCTATCGTTTTTAGATTTTTGTCTGTCTATCTGTCTGGGAACGCATCACGGGAAAACCACTGGACGGATTTTTATGAAATATCCAGGTCAACATATAGGATATTTTTTACTGCGGGATAATATCTCATCTCTGAGAAATCTATACTAAATGGTAAAACGAACTACGAACGAACCCACGCGGAGCGAGGGTGAGTCGCTAGTAAGGCAATAAGATACTAAATATAGACATTTTTAATAATATACCAAACGTTTAGTTTAAAACATATATGTACATATTACTCATACAATTCATGTAAAGAAAGTGAAAACAACGGAATACGACGAAATGGGGATGTTGTAGTAAATTCGATCAGCCAAATACTCTTATAACTTACAAGCTCTATATATCGCATTTATATGGGAAAAGGGATAGACGCATATTTTCAAGACTCTGTTTCTCAAACATTTATACGGATATTAAATTGTATGTGTTGGAATATTATTTTACACACTTATATTTTTTCTTGAGTTAATAAAATATATGCATATTATATTTTATTAAATAAAAATACGAGGGTCTTATAATATTAAATTAGCAATTCTTGTATGCTTATGTATAAATTCATTTCGTGTATTTTGGAAACGTCTCTTACGATTTAGATAATTTTTGATAGACTACTTTTAGACTTGTATTATGACTTATAATGCTTTTTAAGTTTATATACATGTATAAAAAAAGTAATTTTATATTTTTTTCAAAAAAACACGATTTAATACTTTCTTAGATTTACGCGAATATTTGACATTTTAAATAAAACTTATATCTTTTCGTATTTTTTCGCGAATTTATTTTGATTTTTGGTTCCCGACGTTTCGAATGCTTTACAGCAATAAGACACTAATTTACTGCTAAATGAGTAACACATATTACTGAGTACATTTTTTGATGATTCAATAAATTCCAGACTAGACCAGTATCATTAAAATATAAGGACTTTAGGGCACTTAAGAGAATTTCTTAAAAACAAATGTAGAGTACAGTTTTTTGTAATTTTTGAGCAAGTCTTGAGAGGATCTTGCGGTGTTGATGAAAAGAATTTTTTTGATATTTCACTTTATATACAATGTACATGAAAAAATTATAGCTTTTTCGCGTGAGTCAAAGTTACAATTCTAAGGAGCCTTGAAGGAAGCACCCAAAAACATCCGTTGAAAGACGAAACAAATAATAAATTAAGCGTCTAAGTGGCCGCGATTATCCACTTCTACCTTGCGCGAAGTTTCATTCATCCAAAAATGGACTCTATTATATTAGCATGTTGGTTGAAAATTATTTAAGAAACATTACTTAAAAGGACTATATCCATTAGCAGTCCCCTTAAACTTAGCAGATCCTTTATTCCCATAATGTTGAAAGCACTATACATAGAAACGTTGTCTTAAAATAAAATAGAATATTCTCTGGCTGGCCACATCTTGTATAGTTTGCTCATACAATATTTATGCGTGAAGAACATAGAATGTCGATTACTGGTGGGGCAAAGTGGATACAGAGCTTTGGAAGACTTAAAGCGAACTTATTAAAACTTTTTCATATATTTTATAAAAAAAACTGGATAAACAGAAATGAGATAGTGTGTTTTTTTTTATAATATGTCCTTCTTTAACGCAATAACATAAGCAACCCTTAGAACTTATAGAAAATTTCACTTATTTGAAAATAAATAAGATCGTGGTCTTTATTTTTATATTACATATTATACGCATAAAATGGATACTATGTACATACATACTGTGGTTTTTCATTATTGTATCTACTGTGTTAACAATTTTTTTTTATTTTTCAACACTATCCCTTCAATAACAAACACACATTAGTGGTGGTTCATACTAGGAAAAATTGGAAACCTGTTACACCTGTTCCTGTTCCAATGAAATAACAGTTTCAATAACCTGTTCCAAAATAACAGCCTGTTCCATCAATACTACAATAACAGACTAAGCCGTTCGGATACACGTAAAAAACATACTATTGAAATTTTAGTAGCTAAATTTCATTTTTAATTTTATTGAACTAAATTGTAATATATTAATTAAATTAGGTATTTCAATAACAATATTTAATTTTAAAGTTTATTTAAAATAAAATCACAATAACATCATAATATTACGCGAAAATATTGTTGTTTTTTTTTTTACTTCATTTTCAACTGTAAATTCCCAAATAGTTTTTTATGTGTATCCAAATGTGTGAACAGTAAGTAAAAGAGCTAAGAACCACAGATCATACATGAACAATAAGATGAGAACAATATTAACCTGTCTCTTTCTAAGTTCCTATTAGCATATATTAGACTAGCATTGCCCGCGGCTCCACCCGCGTTCAGATGACCAAAAACCAAATTCTTAGGTTAAATTTTAATAAAATTTTCTAAAAAATATTTAATGTACAGATTCGACATAGTACAATTTTATTATATGTATTATGTATAGAACATAGAACAGGCTAGTTCCATGGTGTTCCAGTTCCATTTTGTATCTGTAACAGATTCGTATTGACAATTGTTTGCTGTTTCGTAAATCGTAATAGGTACGTTTTGGAACAGGAACAGGTTTTTCGGTTATGACGGAACAGTTCCATGTTGTTACTTTTAAAAACCTGTTTTTTTAACCTGTTCCGATATATACGCCTCACACTTAACACACATACACACGCACACACGTGCATATGTGAACACGCGCATACGCACACATGAATAAATACACACACTTACACACTTGCTTATATACAAACTTTATATATAATAGTAATCCTAAATTTTCTTTTCTGACACCTAGAATACCTAATCAGCTACACTTGATCTGTTTTCGTCGGATAATTTTGTATTTAAAGTCTATTTTTAAAATTTCTTTTAAGTTGTAAATTTATTTAGAAATATACGTATGGCTTTAGACTAGCTTTGCTTCCTACGCGTTTGCTTTCATTTACGGTAGCTATTTATTAAGCTTCCATAATGATATCTAAGGGATCGAGAATTTTTTACTAAGCTTACGTCTCGTCTCTGTCTGACCATCTTTACTAATACTACCTACTACTTTTAAATTACGTGAATAACGCATTTTATTTTTCAATGTAAATTTTTCTTGCACTTGGTTGATTTTTATTTTCACGTAGAAACCACATTTAACCATTCAAAGAATGATTTCATAACTTGTTACTTGTTACTTCGTAACTATTCTGTCGCTCAATTTATGTTGTGTTTTTATTACTAACCTCTATGGCAAATACAAATATACAAATAAACATACAATCATGTATTTTCGTCTAAATTGCAAATAGCCTCTGCCTGTCTTTATCTCTTCTGCACGTAATAATATTGTAAAAAATTACAACTATGTTCGTTTATTGTACTACTTAACTTAAATCTATACATATAATAAAATTGTAACTAAATCGAATCTGTACAGTACAGTAATATATAAATTAATTAATCATTAGTAATTAATATAAATAAATTCATAATCTCACTATTTATTATAGATTGATTATTCAACTGAGCAAAGCTAGGACGTCGCGCCCTATAGTAAAATGATAAAATGGAATACCAATATTTATACTTACAGCAACTATGCCTTTATATTTAGCGAACATGATATGTTTTCTAATACAAATTGATGATCTCAATAACTCAACGTCACCTGACTACACCAGAACGTGAAGTAGACAGTGTAGCGTATACGCGTACTAAAGTTTTGTAATATTAGTTTTATCAAGTACTATCATTGCCCGCGGCTCCGCTCGCGTTCAGATGACTAAAAAACCAAATTCGTAGGTTTTATATACCTATTAGTATACTATTCTTACATTGTATCTTTTGTATTTTCAACCGACTTCAAAAAGGAGGAGGTTCTCAATTCGACTGTATTTTTTTTTTATGTTTGTTACCTCAGAACTTCGTCAGTTATTAACCGATTTGGACAATTTTTTTTTATAATACTTTCTTAGATTTACGCGAATATTTGACATTTTAAATAAAACTATCTTTTCGGATTTTGTCGCGGATTTATTTGGATTTTTGTCTTTTGGTCTTGATGTCAAAAATCTTGTTCCATCTTGTGCAAAGCCGCCTAAACTGTATGGACTTCCAAAGATACACAAACCTAACGCTCCGCTACGTCCAATTGTGAGTCAAATCGACACACCGACTTATAAATTGGCCCAACTAGTAGCGAAAGTACTCTCAACACTCAGAGGACAAACATCAGCGTTCACAAGGGACTCGTACCATTTTGTCAATGAGATAAAACACCTACAACTCATGGACAATGAAACTATGGTCAGTTTTGATGTACAGTCTCTATTCACCAGCCTACCAGTAGAGGACTGTGTCAAAATAGTATCAAGAAAGCTACGGGATAATAGTATGCAAGAAGAATACACTGAACTTTTGAAACACTGCCTTACATCTGGCTATCTATTGTGGAATGATGAATTCTACAAGCAAGTGGATGGAGTGGCCATGGGTTCGCCGGTCTCTCCCGTTGTAGCTGATATCTTCATGGAGGCTTCGAGGAGACCGCCCTAAACACATCACCTGTGACCCCTCGTTTCTACAAGCGGTATGTAGATGACACTTTCACAATATTACCATCTGATAAAATATCTGTATTCTTAGAACATCTTAACTCCATAAACCCTAAAATACAATTTACAATGGAATTGGAGTCTAATAATTCTTTAGCTTTCTTAGATGTATTAGTTATACGTAACCCAGATAACACCTTGAGTCATACTGTGTATCGAAAGAAGACCCATACTGATAGGTACTTGAATGGTGAATCTCACCACCACCCTTCACAGTTAGCTACCGTGGGAAAATCTTTGTTTCAGAGGGCACGCGGGATCTGTGACGAGCAACACCTGGCCGGAGAGCTGCAACATGTTAAGCAAGTTCTGCGAGACAACAAGCTGCAAGTGCCGCGCCTACGTCACAGGGACCGAGTGAAACCAGCCACAGTCGAGCGCGTCCCTGCAGTCCTACCTTACATGAGAGGCGTCACTGACAAGATTGGCTACATTCTAAAGCGAGCTTCAATTAAAACTTACTTCAAGCCGCCAAAGAAAATTAGTCAGTTTCTACCACCTATCAAGTGCTACATCTCTCTACAAGATGCAGGAGTTTACAAGCTTGATTGTGATTGTGGGCTCTCTTACATTGGACAAACAAAGAGATCCATTAGAACCCGGGTCAAAGAACACATAGCTGATGTGAAGCACCGTCGCAATACAACATCTGCTGTCTGCAAACATAGTCAGGACCGCCCAAGCCATTATATTCGCTTCGATAGACCTCAAATCCTGGCGAAAGAAAACTGATATCGCCCTAGAATGATTCGAGAAGCCATAGAAATTAAAAAACATCCTAATTTCAATAGGGAAGATGGCTGGGTACTACCATCGTCATGGGATCCTGTTATTAATATAATAAAATCAAATAATAAATATAAACATAACAGACAGACAGATGTAGTAAGTTCATACTGTGTAGATCAAAATGACAGCTTATCAGATTAATATTTTTCATTTTTCATTTGTAAAAGTATATATTAATAGTGTTGCTTAGTAAGTTGTTTTTAAATAATAGCAAACTAAATTAAAATTATTATCCTTAATTAATTTTAACTTTTTAAATTACACATAGAACAATTATATGGCTTAAATAATTAATACTATATTTTATATTTTTCTTTATGGTTATAAATATAATAATGGCAACACTAAATATAGATTACTAATTAATATTTAAAATTGTAATAATTATAAAAATAATAGCAAAAATTAAATAAATAATTTTCCATATTCAATTATAATTAAAATTATAAAAATGTTTAAATTTAAAAAATATTGTAATGTAATTAGTGCAATTTTCATTTTGTTAATTGTGGGTAGGCTGTCTGTAACAACTATACATTCAAGACATGTAACACCTCAGTCTCTCCCGTGACCATGGATGCTGTAAAGCATTCGAAACGTCGGGAAACAAAAATCCAAATAAATCCGCGACAAAATCCGAAAAGATAGTTTTATTTAAAAATTTTTTTTGTTTGAAAGGGTATACTTCCAGATTGGTCCCATTTAAATTTCAAAAAAAAATACCACCCCTAAGGGTGGAAAAATAGCTAATAATGAATTTAAACTACTTCTAATTGTCATATTGACTTGAAACTTTGCAAGTGTTTCTATTTCCGTTGATAGTACAGAGGTTCGGTATTGTTGACCTGATCTGATGGTAAGGCCAGAAGACGGATAGGTGGAACTCTTCAACGATAAATAGTAGATACTTCGAGTTTGGGCTTATTTTGTTTGGTTTGACAAGCCTAACACTTTAGAATTCTTACTTTGCTACTACTGTCTACACTAAAAAGGGAAAAATAAAAACTTTTTAACAAAAAAATAAAAACCGACTTCAGACAAAAGCACTAAAAAGTAAAAAATAACTGATTGGTAGTTTTCATTTACTATACATACCTAATCAAATATTTTCGAAGTCGGTGTGCTTTGCTTTGTATGGGCTGGCACCGATTTCAAAAATATTTGATCAGGTATGTATTTAATAGGTAGGCTTTAATTACTTAGCCAAAGCACACCGACTTCGAAAATATTTAATTAGGTATGTATAGTAAATGAAAACTACCAATCAGTTATTTTTTACTTTTTAGTGCTTTTGTCTGAAGTCGGTTTTTATTTTTTTGTTAAAAAGTTTTTATTTCTCAATAATGAAACATTTCCCGCTGTGAAAAGTATCCTATATGTTCACAAGGATAACCATCTATCACCATACCCATCAAAATCCCTCCAGTGGTTTTTCTGTGATGCGGTAACAGACAGACAGGCAGACTGACAGACACACAAAAATTCTAAAAACTATAGATTCGGCCACTGTATCGATAATAATGTTTGTTTCAATAAGATTTTCCAAAAAATATTTAATGTACAGATTCGGCTTAGTTAGAATTTTATTATATGTATAGATACATATATGTAGTGTATTATGTTAAAAATATATATATTAATTTAAAATATTATTTGAACTGTTCGCTATGTAAAGAGTAAAAAAAGCTTTAAAGTTCTTAACTTATGGAGTAGTCTCTAAAGTCTATTTTGACCTAAATTTCTAAGATAAACAACGAGCTTTTTTCTCTTAGCATACATCTAGTACGTCAAAACTCAAAGCTGTTTTATTGGATTGTAGCCTGAGTTCTTTGAAATATGACCATCTATGTATACGTATAAAATCCTATTCTAAAATAATAAATATCTTTACATTCACATTTCACTTTCTTCTGTAATTTAGGGAAAATGTTTGGTATACTTTTAACCTATACTTATATTATAAAGAAGTAAAGTTTGTGAGGTTGTAGGAGGTAATCTCTGGATCTTATAAACCGATTTAGATGAATTTGGAAATCATTCCTTAAGGGTTTGAAATATTTATTTATATATACTACTAGCAGGATCCGTGGCTTCGCTCGGGCAAAAATTAAAAGAAGAACTCTAAAAAGGTAGGTTTCATGCAAACTTTTATACCCTATTGTACCTCCTTCACGGTATGAATTTTGAAAAATGCTAAAAGTATTTATTTAATTGTATTGAAGAGAATTAATACCAAATTTCAAGTCATTCTGATCATAAATTTTTTTTGGGTAGTATAATAAGAGATTTACCCGTGGGAATGAGATAATCTCCCGCGGCAAAAAGTAGCCTATGTCACTCTCCAGCCCTCCAACTGTCTCCACATAAAAATTCACGCCAATCCGTCACTCTGTTTCTACGTGAAATCAGGACAGACAAACAAACAAACACACACACACTCACATTTATAATACTAGTATGGAAGTATGGATATAGTTATTACTTAATATCAATATAATAGAATAATATAGTGACTTACCCTGGTGGTATGCGTAAATGCATTTGCCAAGATTAAAAAAATGGCCATACTCTACCTGTTTTCTAAGATTTATAATATATTTAGATATATAGATAAGCGTGAAGGAGTAACAAAGATACACATACATAAAAAAAATGTATATACATTTAAGATACAAATATTTGTATTTTTTTTTAGTGGTAAATAGTACTTAGTCCGTTTATAATAGTCATTTATAGTTAAGGTCGGTAAATTGTAATTTTCAAAAAAACTGTGTGAAACTTAGAAATTTAGTTAACAAGTGGACGAGCAATCTACTTTCAGAGCGAGTGGTAGCATAACAACGAACAAACTTGACTGACATTTTGCAAATTGATGCTTCAAAAGCACTTGTAAAAGTCTAATTGGAAATAGAATTTTTTAAATTTGAATATAAATCATTGCTTTATGCGGCAATTATATTAGTTTGACCAAAATTTCGTATTTTCCTGGAACTGACAATATTCAATTCAGAGATACTTTTTTAAACACCACTGTATTTCTATGAAATAAAACACATCTATGCATTTCAAAGGAAAACTTTTAAACGCAAACATAAAACACCTTAATTTTGGGTCAAACTCGTCGGAATTTGCAACTTTCCAACAAGTCTTACTTATATGTACCGAAATAATGAGACGTACTATTGAGATAAATATTTATGTTTTGTATTTTTTATATGCTTTTTAGACACATAAAATAACTTAAAAACAAACCCATGGCATTGAATTTCAAATATTTACTATCTACATAAGCATATGTTTATTTTAAAAGTGCTTGACTTGAATTGAATGAATATCGCTATATCAATGAAATTAAATTATAAATGAAATTAAAAATGGACTAAAGTTAATTTTCATTTCATTAATATTCATAATATCCACCAAACCTATCCTTGTATTGCGCGTGACTCGTACAACTTGTACAATAAAAAAAGTAATTAAAAATCATCTCAGTGTTCTCGAACGATAAATGATATTCAGACAATTGGTTTCCCATATACAAAATATATTAAAACTTAAAAATATTTTAAGAGTCGTTTATTCAGACTTTGGAGTGGATTAAAAAAATATATATGAGATAATATTTGACGCGTAACTTAATAAAATGTTGAAAAAGCTTGCTGCTCATTTCATTATAGAGAAAACACAAAAAAGCAACCTCAAAACCTTACCAAAACTCCATCTAAGTTTAGTACCTCCTATTTTTTGCCCACGTTACAGTCTAGTAATAATAACTGTATATTTATTCAGTACTTTTTAACGTCCCACGGCTGGGCACGGGCCTCCCTTCAGTACGAGGGGGATCAGGCCATAGTCCACCACGCTGGCCAAGTGCAGGTTGGCGGATTTCACATGTCTTTCGAAAACTTTCTAAATTCTCTCAGACATGCAGGATTTATCGTAAGACAAGTGGTAACCATGTTGAAAATAATTCCCACATGAAAATATCAGAGGTGCGAGACCCGGGATTTGAACTTGCCTCACTTGGCTTCCGAATAAAGCGCGGTACCCGTGTTTCTAATATGTATAATATATATGTGCACATATAAAAATATTTGCTGAATTTATAGCAATGAATGTAAAAAATAAATTGAATTTGTTTCACTGAATTGGACAGTTCTTTAATAGAAGCATCAAATTAAATTCAATAGACCTTTTACTTATCTTAAACCAACTTTTTGTGGGTAACAAATATAGCAAGAAGCCATTATTATTCCAACGTTGTATTTTAATATATTTTCTGGGCACATCGGTAACTTAATTTCACAATATAGTTTAAGTAAATTTTTAGTATCAATTTTCTGAGCAAAATTAATTTAACGTAATAGGTATGTATATACATTTATCGAATAAATTGGTTTTAATTTTTTGTTCTTAATTTTATCTATATAAGCATCCATGAAAATAGACTCTTACTCATTTTAATTTTATATGATTACTACATAGAGGCTTTGCTCGATTGCATAATTGAACTTTTTTTCTAAATATATAAAATAAATTTTGACTGGACTGATTTTTATGATCTCTGATATGTTGATTTTATCTCCACTTTAAATAGTAAAATAACTATTAAAACGTTGGCTAAATTCACGAAAATAAAAAATTAAATATATATACATGGCTAACAACTATTTATATTTATTTAAAACGTACTTATACGACGCACACGAGTAAAGCGAAGTTGAGTCGCTAGTTCATAATAATATAATTACAATATTACAATTTTACTTACGTTTTAACGTTTAGTATAGATTTCTTAGTGAAAAATATCCTATATATTCACCCGGATAACCGGCTGTCATCATTCCAAATTTTATCAAAGTCTGTCCAGTGGTTTTCCTGCGATACGATCATAGACAGACACATAGACAGACAAAAAGTCCAAAAACTATAGATTCGGCTTCTATATCGATAATAATGACTAATCAAACAATTAATTTGAATATCCAAAAATAACAACTGTTTGTTTGTAGTTTTAAGATTTCACATCTGTCAGCAGTCCTCATGACTGTTATTTTTATTGTTCTTCAAGACCCATCATATATAATTGATAAAGATTTATAATCACCTCCAGGTAAATTTGTAAGAAATTAATTAAAATTCTAAGAAATCTATTGTTAACTGACACCTCGGGGTGTCCGCGGTCGTGGAGGGATATATACTACACCATTTTCAAAGTCCGTTGAAGTAATTTATGTATCCTTAGATCACCACTAATGAAAATAGAATAAGATTAAAAATTATTTTATTTTATATTAAATGAAATTATTTTATTTTCAAGTCAAAGCAATAATATATAACATGTTTTTTTTTAACTTCTATATGATTTTCAGATTTTATAGAGCCTCTAACTTGGATAAAAAAATATATTTCTTTCTAAAACAGAATTTTAAATACTGTTTTAAAAACGAAAATGCTGTAGAGGGTTAAGTATAAATAAGTAGCGTTCTAAATATTTCATGCGCAAAGAGATCTTCGTTTCATCGGAAGATAAAACGCTCTCAGAACATTTTAATAAGTAATATGCCTTAGGTAAAAGAAATTAAATAGTAAATGGTAGTTACACGTACGTAATATATCCTAATATTACGAAGTTAACAGATTTGTTTGTTTTTCTGTTCGTATGTTTAAAGCCTAATTTCTGGAACTTCTAGTAAGAATTATTTTTTTAAACGGTTTTATTTACTCGTAGCTTGCCCTGTTTGTTTGGGTCTGTAGTAATTGAAATTTTACCCTTTTCCTGTTGACAGATTAATCTGATATTTGGTACACACCTTTAGTTCTGATAACAATATAATTGAATACATTCAGCATCATTGTAAATCCCACATGGCCGCTGCCACAAAATGGCGATTGGATTACATATTTTTTCATAGCTCCCTCAATATGAGTGTCAAATGAGAGGGTTTTACAAATAGAACACAGTGCATGGCGATTGGCGGATGATAGAGATTAGACATTAAAACACTTGAGAATAAAATAGATAAAAAACTGAGCGTAACCTAAGTAAATATGTAACGCCTCACGTTTTTATTTTTGAGTCTGATCAATGCCCTAGATTTATGAGGAGAGTGGTGTGATAACTAGTACCTAGGACCTTTATAATTATTTTTAGCTAGTACATTATCTACAATTATTATATTTCTTTCCAATAAAACCGTTTAACTTTACATTTTTTTACCTATTTTATTTTAATTTTGTAATTTAATTATTTAACATCAACTAGCAGATCCTTTGAAGGAAAAGCCCAGCCAAAAGCAACATACACAAAATAATTCATAGCTTGAATGTTATAAATCAGTCCCCTTACTAAATTTACTTAATGACTAGCGGCTCGCCCTCGCTTCGCTCGGGTTCGCCTCTAAGAAAACAAAAATAAACCTATCCCACGGGAAACGTACATTTTCCGGGATAAACACGGCCTACGTGCCATTCCAGACTATAATCTATCTATGCCAAATTTCATCCAGATCCGTTCAGCTGTTCTGGCGTGAAGGAGTAACACACATCCATACTCACAAACTTTCACATTTATAATATTAATGCGGATTAGCATAATTGTTGAAACAATTTTACAAGTTTTATTTTAAAATAGTGTTTGGATATTCAAATTTCTTAAATCTTCGTAAACAAACTTCAGTATATAAAAAGTTTACGCCGACTACATCTTACTTAATCAAGAATTTCAAATGGAATAATAAATGTTACTAAATTTGAAAATAAACCTCATATTATAAAACTTTCTAAGATTTACGCGAATATTTGACATTTTAAATAAAACTGTCTTTGAGATATTTTTTTTTTTGCGAATTTATTTTGATGTTTTGGCCCTCGACGTTTCGTTAGAGACTCTAGAGAACACGATTGCTGTAAAGGATTCGAAACGTCGGGTATTATTTTAAATAAGCCTCATATTTTGCGAAGACATAAATTATTTGTTCTTCTATTTTTGCTTCCTCTGCGTAAGAATCACCCATCTCATATACCCCAATTTTTCTCCTTGTTGTAGAGTCTGTGATTGTGTCTTATGGTAATATAAATATCATCGGACCATCTAGCTGGTAGTTTGGCCACACCTCTTTTAACTTTATCGGGTTTCATGAGCTTTTCGAAATCTATTAATTGGTTAACGCTGAAAAATCTGCGCCCCATTCTTCTTTAGACTTTGAGTATAAATATCAAATATTTTTTTATAAATACATATTAATTAAATTCTTGTTGAGGTGAGCCCATGAGTTACTCTATTACATTATGTAGTATGATAATAATTGTATGTATTGAATTCAGCTCTTTTTAACGCCCCACTGCTGGGCACGTGTCTCCCTTCAATACGAGAGGGATCAGGCCATAGTCCACCATGCTGGCCAAGTGCGGGTTGGCGGACTCCACATGTCTCTCGAAAACTTGCTTGGTTCTTTCAGATATGCATGATAATAATATTTGATCTAAATTAAGCATCCTTCATTTAAATTATGCAGTGGATAAGTACCTTGATAACGTGAGCTCCGAAATAGTATTGTTTTGGATAAAGTAGTTTAAAATATTAAATACACGAAATCACCAAACTTAAATATCGTAATATCTTTTTTATACATTTATTTACTGCTATGCAAAGTAACTAAAAAGTAGAGGTACAGAGATCAAATCAAATCGATTCAGGCATGAAGTTGATAGATACAATTTGTAAGTGAGCTTCTCCCAGATGCTGTTTTTGTTTGGGCGCATGCCAGAAACAGATATATCGCTATTTCAGTGTAGGTGAAACAAAATAATTTTTTAAGCTAAATAAGCGTTGACTTTGCAATATTTCTTTTGAATGCAAGATAATTCGAAGCAGAAGCAGAAGCAAGAAAATCACTTTTATATGACATCCATATCTCACTACTTTTAAAACTATAATAATTCCAAACTTTTTATATATAATTTCGAAATTTTGCATGTGTGTGTATGCTTTTGTTACACCTTGGTCCAGTCTGCTCTTAGAGAAGTACCAGGAGCAACCCGCGTGGTACATTACCCACCAAAGTGGGACCAGCGTGTTTCTTGGATTGCCGGACGCTAATGAGCCCCACACATTATTTAAAATTGACATAAAATATTTGTAAGCTTGTTACAACATATTTTTAAAGGTAATAGCTATTGTCCTTATGCTAATTTATTCTAATGAAAGAACGGGTTATACAAAAGTGAATCTTTTGAAAATAATTTCAAAAAGAAGTTTCGTATTTTTTTTTTATAAATATATTTTTCCTCAAGGATGTTTCCATATACATAAATTTCTAGAAAAGCGTCCACCTTCTAGAGCGGCAAGGGCGGATTTTGAAATGTGAAAATATATTTATGTTGCATACGTATGCCTGATAAACTTAATATGCCTATCATTTTAATAGAAATGTAGTAACTAAATCGCTGACTTGCATACAATTAAGTTAGATATAACAAGAGATTAAATAAAAAATAAAAAAAAAACAAACACAATAACCTATTTATTGAGTCCATCGTCATCCATTTCGGTGAGTCTAGACACGGTATCTCTGCATGCATATTTTAATAAAAAGTATCTTGCAGACTGCAGCTGACACTGCGGTATCAGACCAAGGTTACCATAACGTTGCAATGTCATCTTTCAAACAAAAACAAACTAAATTAAAATAGGTTCATCTGTTTTGGTTCTATGATGATACACAGACATACAGTTACACACGTTAAACTTACAACACCCCTCTTTTTGCGTCGGAGGTAAAAACCAATGAGTTTGTATTAAAATATTAAGTCATATTATACTTTTAGAATCCTAAAATATTAAAAATATAAGAATTTAAAATACAACATCTGGGTACATTACGTTAATTATTAACATTTTATATAGATAGCAATGGCAGTTGTGGAAAAACAGATTAATAAATCGATGTTATCGGGTTAGATACTAATTTATCACTGAAAATAATATGTATGTTTTTAAATTACCTTACTCGATTGATAGATAGACTTTACTAGTAATATAAATTTGAAATACTTTCAGTAAATAACAGAATATGTTTGTTTCTTCTACACACTGTTAATGAATTTGAACAAAATGTTAACTGAAGATAGCTTATCTATATCCTGGAACTAGTATTTAGTTAATAATATATTTAAGTATAGTCTCATATATCTAAAATTTTATAACCGTATTAATATTATAAATGTGAAAGTTTGAGAGTATGGATGTTTCTTACTCTTTCACGCCAGAACGGTTGAACGGATCTAGATTTGGCACGGAGATAGATTATAGTCTGGAATAACTCATAGGCTACTCGCTATAGATATTCTTATCCCGGAAAAATCTACGGCTCCCATGGGATAGGTTTGTTTTTTTTTCCTAGAGGCGACCCGAGCGAAGTGAGGGTGAGCCGCTAGTTATTAAATACGTTTGACATTTTTGGAGCTTAAATTACAACGTCAACTAGCAGCACGAGTTGCTGTGACACACATGTTATAAGAAAAGGAAATAACAATAAAAACTATCCTTTCTTTCAAGTTGGAACAAATCACTTTTTTTTCCTGTAAAAACTATACCTTCGAGACATCTAACACCTCAGTCTCTCCCGTGACCATGATTGCTGTAAAGCATTCGAAACGTCGGGAACCAAAAATCCAAATAAATCCGCGAAAAAATCCGAAAAGATAGTTTTATTTAAAATGTCAATTATTCGCGTAATTCTAAGAAAAAATCACATATTATGAAAAAAAATACGCTAAGATCGGATAAGTAGTTTTTGATTTCATCCTGTACCAACATCCTGACACGAGAATTATATAAATTAAGATTTGTAAATTGAAATTTTAAAATCAGAAGAAAGAACAATTTTTTAACTTCATAAAGCAATATATTATTATTTTTATGTAAAAATGATAAAACAGCAAAGGAATTTTAGTACAAGATATATTTACCTAACTTTTTTTATTAGTTGAACAAGAAAAATTACGTATCTCACGCAGCTATCTCGACGTCTAAAGTTAGTTGTCTAGATAGACAGACTACGAAAACCTTTTCTTAGATTACATCACCTTTAGAAGTAACTGAAAGGTCAAAGCTGTTCATTTACATCATTTTGAGGCAGGACTTCTGAATAATGTGGTTTGATAATAACTTTAGTTTTTGCTCTATTCGTGACAGAATAATTCCACCGAGCCCGTTATTTTCGATATGAAATCCCTTTGGATTTTGATTAAAAGTTCGAGAAATTTTCTTGACATAGCTAGTTTAGTTATAAAAATAGTAAGTGATAGCTTCTTATAAAGACTAAATATAGTTTGTGATTTAAAATTATAATCTAGTGATATAATAATATCTAGCAAAGTAAGCTAGCTTCGTTCAAGAATAAAATACACCAACGCGTCCGTTACTAATCACTTGCTACCAAAACAATAATGAACTTAACCGATTCAAAGACTTTAAAAATACTTTAAATGGAGTAGTACTCCATTTTTATTTTAATATTTTTTTAATTATTAGCTTCACTTGTAAATAAAAACGTAATCAAATCTTGAAAGTCAATTTTAATCTAAATCTAATTGTCATGTCGAAATAAAACTTTTTATGGATACGTAGTTAGGATGACAATACTATAATGAGTCTCTGCTATAATGAATCTTTTCAGTGGTTTCTAGTAAACTCCTTGAGTTCAGAGTCTTTTGATTCGTTTTGACGAATCTAATACGTTTCAATTTGTCAAAAGCGTGTTTTTTATTTTATTTTTAATAAATTTTTTAAGTTTCTTTTCAATTTTCAGTTCTAAATCGATTGAAAATACCGTAAATATCGTATGACGCACAAAATAATACATTTGAATAAAGTACTACTCATTACAACATTTTGAAGCTCTCCAGACCAGAGACAATAATTATTAGAAAAAAGATCTTTTACGTGAAAATAGAAAATAAACTTAAACTAGCGATTGTTTTGGTTTAATTGCAGATATTTCTTTAACATAATGTTATGTTTAATCAGGGAAAATAGTTGCATGTAGTTGCGAGTATAGAACATTTAAAAAAAAAAAGTATATGAACTATGCTTGAGAGTATGTTTGTTAAAAGAGTTGATAAAATATGATAAGAAGAGTAAAGTCGGAAAGAGACAAAATATTTACCCAAACGGAAATGATATTACTAGAATGCTTTATGCATATTCTGCTTTAATTTTTAATTTATTAATTTAACAATAAATTGATAGTAAGAAGTTTTTTTAAAAACAAACTTTTATTTAAATGCTCTAAAAAAATAAAAATTAACTTTAGATTAAATGTTTTTAGAGTATGTTTGTTAAAAGAGTTGATAAAATATGATAAGAAGAGTAAAGTCGGAAAGAGACAAAATATTTACCCAAACGGAAATGATATTACTAGAATGCTTTATGCATATTCTGTTTTAATTTTTAATTTACTAATTTAAAAATAAATTAATAATAAAAAGTATTTTTAAAAACAAACTTTTATTTAAATGCTCTGAAAAAAATAAAATTTACTTTAGATTAAATCAAACGCATCAATTCATTACATTACACAGTTTATATGATATAAAAACTTGTCGCGAGATTTTCATGTGTAGAAAACCTGAATACAATATGTAGTTTGATCCTGACATAAGTAATTCTAAAAAAATAATTTTTCGGATTGTTTTGCGGATTTATTATGACGACGCGACGTTTCGAATGCTTTTAAGCAATGGGGGAGACTAAGGTTTTAGACTTTTATATAAACACTTATATATATATATATATATATATATATATATATATATATATATATATATATAAAAATGGCCCTAAGGTATATTCTTAAATACGTAAATTTACGTAATATGTTAATGATGTGGTTGACCCGAATTGGTAAAAGCGTTACGAGTCATTAATCAAATTTTTACCCCTTCACGTTCACCCTAAGTCCTATAATGACAGATGGTACTTGTAATTTTAAGAGGATTACATTTATTACTTGAATAATTTAACTTATTATACCCAAAAATATAAATATATTATACGTAAAGTTTGTTGTAATATAAACCTTATACAATAATTATCTTTACTTCTAATGAAATTCTGAGTCAATTCAGTACATTTAATTTTTTTAGAATTTTTGTCTGTCTGTCTGCCTGTCTGGAAACGCATCACGAGAAAACCACTAAACAGATTTAAATGAAATTTGGTATGGTGATAGCTGGGTATCCGGGTCAACATATAGGATACTTTTTACTGCGGGAAAATATTTCATATCTCAAAAATCTATACTAAACGATAAAACGTAACAAAGTCGAACCTGAGCTGACCAAGGGTGAGTCGCTTGTATGAAAATAAAATAAAAAATAACATAACAGAAGTGTCAACTACCAATTTATATCAAACAATATTAATTTTAATTTTTGAATATTGTACAGATATATTATAGTAGTACATTACACTAACACACTACAGAAGTACGGATAAATTACGGCTTCTATGATTCTGCATGAAGAAAGATAATCCAATAAACACATTTTCTCATTTTAATACCTTTTACGGATTACCCTATTTTCAGACTAAACTTTACCACTTTTGATTAGTACAAAACGAATTTTCTGCCAGAAGATACTTTAACTTTAAAGTTTAAAGTAATGGTGAAAACTTTGAACAATTCCACGGACGAGTCATTCTTTGTATTAGTTAACTTTTTTACATATTAGAGTAAATATAAAATGTGTGACCCAAAATAATTCTAAATCAGAGTAATCACATGGGAGGAAATTGGGGAAATAAGATCTTAGGAACACGATTACAGCACCTCGATTCGTATAGGATTCTATTTGGTAATTCTAAATCGAATAAGATACTGAGACGGCGTTTTCAACTGATTTTGTTATATTCCGTACGAATGGCTATGATTAAGCCGGCATGAAAGCCAATAATCAGATTATACTTGTGTATTACAGCCTCTTGGAGGACAAATGCGGTATGGAGTTACGGATATTAATTGTATCAATCATTTCCTGGAACGTTTCTACCAAAACACTAGAAATTGGAATATATATATAGCTTATATATATTATAATAAATTATATATATATTATATATATATTATTATATATATATTATATATATATATTATATATATATTATATATATATACTATATATATATTATAATAAATTAAAAAAAATAAAAGTTTGTTTTAGGAAATCAAAATTTTTGTTCATTGATAAGCGAATCATTTGAAAACGCCTTGACCGTTTTCACTAGTTTAAAGCTTAATCCTCATTAGTCTGAATAAAATTTTTAAGGAAAAAATGAAAAAAAAAACCCCGAAAGATTAAGACTTTTTGGAGAAACTGAAAGTGCTATTTATATAGAGATTTTGTATGAACTCAAATATCAGAAGCAGCATTATTGGATAAATTATTGTGCTACGTCTGTTGGATCAGCTAGTAGCAAAAAAAAGATGACGGATGAAACTGACAATTATTTTGAATGAATGAATACAGCCAACGTAGTTAGCGTCCCTAGATTTTTATCTCCCGTTTCATGAAACTGCACACAGAGCTCAGATAGATTCGTTGGTAAATCTCCTTAATTCGATTACTATTGATTCTATTTTAATCACGAATTTCTTTTCTACCTCCGAGTATTTTTGCCTTATCTCATTTCCTTACTTTACTACATGTACTAATATATAAATGTAAAAGTTTGTTTGTAGAATACGTCCTTTTATGCATTACATAAAATATACTATCTGTTGGAGATACCGACAGAATTGTTTTATATCCATATGTGAAGTCTTAGCTATTTTTATGTTACCTATTTAAGGTTTCTTCTTGATGTAAATGTGTGGAAAGAAGATATATTGGCTGATGTGTAATATTATGCTTATCAATGTAACTTCGATATTTAAAAGAGCAACTGTTGAGTTTCTCGCTGGTTCTTCTCAGCAGAATTGCTTACCGAGCTGGTGGTAGCTTTCTCACAGACTGACTACACTGACACTTTGAACTGAACATTCACAAACTGAAAGTTTGTGAGTATGGATATTTGTTACCCTTTCACACCAGGACGGCTGAACGGATCTGAATGAAATATGGCACAGAGATACATTATAGTCTGGAATAAAAATTATGCTACTTTTTTTCCTAGAAAAATATACGGTCCCCGAAGGATAGATTTGTTTTTCTAGAGGTGAACCCGAGCGAAGTGAGGTGAGCCGCTAGTAAATAATAATAATTCTGATTTTACATTTATTTTTCTTCAACGTAGAATTATAGGTATAGTAATTTTTTTTCAGTCGTCAGTTACAACATAATATATGGACAAATACATCTATTAAAGGCTTTTTATTTGTTTTATTCATTAACAGATGGAGAACATATTTGTTATAATACTACCATATTGACATAAATTAGAATAAGATACCGTTTACAATCATTTAATCTCACTATTCAGCATTTTGAGACATACTTTGTAATATTGGTTCTTGGAATTAATACGAGAACTTGGCTGTAATAATTTGTGCTAAGTATCTTATAGTCGAAGATCCGAAGTAATGTTGATCCACACTGATTGGGAACCAGATGAAAAGTGGTTCATATTAATAAATTAAATATGTTTAAATTTAAATATTTTAAAGTTTCATACAGTTGCTTAAAATTAGCTGATATGATGAGCCTTTATAGCAATCCAAATCGTACGTTTTGGCTTACTAAAATATTAAATTTTAAGGCAATTTTTAACTCCATAATTTGTACTTTCTATTAAACTTATCCTTATTTAGTTGGAAATATGAAACAATAAATCTTTTTTGATATGTAACATCTTTCCTTTAGCTTTCCTGCAATCTGTGGGAGAGATTTCTTGAAACCGACTTTGGACTCCCAAAGATGGCGGACTGCTTTTTTTATGCATCCCCAGGATATGGATATCAGATGAAAGGGTTTTCTGAGAAAAATAAGAAAACAATTAAAAACCATTTAAACAAAAGGGTAAAGGTATAAAAAAAACAATCATTTTTTTAAATGCTTAAAAAACAATTTTCTTCTTTGTGGTGGCTCTGTTGAGAGCTGGAGTCCTGACTGATATAATTAATATTTATCAAAGATATTCCCTTATGTATCCCTTTCTTTTAAAAAATAACATTTTTATATAAGTACAGTAACTAAAAAGTTTCTAGAATATAAACTTTAAATAACACGTTTTCAAGTTTCTCTTATACAATTTTGCTCATATCTTATAAAAGGGTCGTCCGATTTTCATAAAACCAATTGGAATATTAGTTCCGGACCTAAACCTAGCTTTCTAGACTAAAATTATTGAAATATCTATACAAACAAAGATTTTCATTTCAACTTAGGTAATTATAACGAAAGTTCTAATAACCTTCAAAATTCTCTTGAAACTTGCTTTATTCAGCCTAATTAGATTACAATAGAATATCCAATAGCTTATTTAAGTTAAATAATCTAATAAGAGTAAAATAAACAATAAGGTGAGATGTCAAATGTTACACATCATATACGACTACTGTAAGGTTTGCTTGTATGTTTTTCTTATTAAAAATGAGGCTCACCATCATAACACCAGATTATTTTAAGTAAACTATCTGTTATATATACATAGTCTAGCCCTAAATATTGTTACAAAGAAAAAAACCATTTTTTCTATTGCACAAATTTTCTCATCCGTAAACAAAATTTATCTGTGACCTCCCTTTGCGTAAGTAGTTGTTTTGATTTTACCACTCTATTCTTTATTAAATTTTCAGTCAAGAAATGACCAGTGCGTCTCTTATAGGCTGCAAGTTCTAAGTCATCTTTTAAATTACGCGACATGGTTCTAGGTGCTATCTTCATCTCGCGAGATAAAAATTTTTGCCTTCGGACAGAATTTCTTCGAATTCTTTCCCTTACTGCTTTGATCGCCTTTTTCGTACACACACTACGTGGACGACCAGATATTTTTCTATCACAAACTGAGGAGGTTTCATTATACCTATCAATAGTCCGCACACAAACATTTGACTAATACCAAGCGTATGGAGAGTTTTAAAATTGTATTTGGCTACATACCTACTTTGTGTAATGCAACACAGCGATTCGGTTCTTTTTATCACCCTACTCCATTTTAATATCACAAAATGTTTTACAATGTATTGGCGCGAAAATGAGAAACGCAACGAACAACCATATAAAAATGACAGATTCTAAATTCAAATGTAATATTTTGTTTATTTTTAATTGTAACAGTATTTATGGCCAGACTATGTTTATTTACATATAATATAATATAATATATACACTAATATTATAAAGTGGCAGCGTTTGTTTGTTTGTTTGAACGCGCTGTCTCAGGAACTACTAATCCGATTTGAAAAATTCTTTTTGCATTAGAAAGCCAATTTATTGAGGAAGGCTATCGACTATATATCATTGTGCTACTACCCAAGGAGTGGAGCAGTAATATTATGTATAGCCTATCTATTCCATACTAACCATTAAAACTTACCTAGGGATGAAGTCGCTGGTGATATATATTATAAAGCACACGGTAAAAGATGACTTTACGTAGGATGTTCTAATAATATACCTTTTAATTAAATCGATGTCAATCTGCTTTAATGTTATAGAAACTTAGAGCTTGTGAGCTTTGTCGGAGGCAAACTTTGGAACTAACAACGGAATGGAAGGACACAAACCGTATAAGTAAAGGACTGAGCAAAATGAGAGCGAGTCAGTAATATGAAATTGACTTAATTTATTTTAAAATAATGATAAAAATACTTTACTTTTATCTACATTTTCTATAAAACTAAATTTACTTAGTACTCTTGTATAATATTATCTTAAAAAGCTTCCTGGAACAACAGAAGTTATCTAATAATTTGAAAGCTAAATCTACAGGTTTCAAGATCAATATTCATAGATCTATTATTTCAATGAAAACTTCATAATATCTATAAATTATTACTATAACCCGGTTTGTTTTCTATAATTTATTCATAATATTAATAGCACAATCCAAACACATATATGAAATTCAATGGTTATTAAATATATGTATATTGTATAACTAGCTACATACATTCGCTTCGCACAGATACATCACTAGTTGTCTGATTGTATAGAATGACATAGGCTATGTGTTAATTCAAGTCGTAGTTTTTGTCTGTATTAAATTTCATCTAAAATCTATGGAGCCGTTTCTTTTGGACAAATGAGACTTTGAAACCAAGCTATTAATTTTGGTCAAGGCACCATCATCCTAGCCTTTGATGTGTTATAATTGTATTATTTGCTTGTTTAAGATTCTCCATTTTTACGAAAGAGATTAAGAAAGTTTTTAAAACTTAGTTAATATTGTTTTTGATTTTAAGTCTTGTAAATTATAATGTTATTCATCTGTATAATTAATTTAAACTATCTGTAAAGTATATTATATTTCTGTAGTTGATAAGTTTGTTTAATACTTCCAAAATAAGGACGTTTACTGATAAAGTTTAATAAAATTATACATAGAAGATTTAAGATTTTAATGATGAATAAGAAGCAGAATAAATATTTAACACAGCATCAGGAAAACTTATTCGAGCAAAAATATATTATAATATTTATATATCTCGCAATCTCACAATTATTACATACTCAAAAACTAAACGATAATCTTACCTACTAATATTATAAATATAAAGCTTTGTGAGGAAGGGTGGTGGATGTGTTACTGTTTCACGCCAGAACGGCTGAACGGATCTGGATGAAATTTGACACAAAGATAGATTATAGTTTGGAATGGCACGAAGGCTATTTTTTATCCCGGAGATGAAAACGAGCGAAGCAAATGTGAGCCGCTAGTATTAAAATAAATAAAATATTTAAGGATAAAATTTTCAACTATAACGCAAATTTAATAATAGCTGAAGGTGTTTTTGCTATTTAACACTCTAGATGAATTATAAAGGAAGCGAGTTTCCTAACTGTTTTTATAAGTGGCCACTTGCGAGAGGGGTGACCACTCGAGATCGTTAATTACTATTACTGTCTTAAACTTAATACTCAATTGACAATCAATCATGGCTTATGTGTTTAAACTTCGTTTGTAAACTACAAACTTAAGAGGACTAATAGCAAATCGATATTATTATGTGTAACCATTATAGTAATAAACTAGACTTTTCCCGCAGCTTCATTCGCATGGTTAGGCTATTTCTAAATTGTTCTGCTACTACGTCACATTACCCCCATTTTTTTATTTCCAAAGGATATACTGTCGAAAATTTTGAATTAGAATAGTTAGGATTTTAATTCAGAAATATTATTCTCAGTATTGGTCACTGTTTCAAAGATAAATCTTTAATCGTTGAATTACATTTATAGTTTATAAGTTTTATTATAATGTAGGGGATGTAATATAATATGTGGATTATTCTGTACAAATATGTCATAAAAAGAATAAACTATACTTACTAAAAGATAATAATTACATACAAATAATCAACGGTTATAATGAGGGTTCGTTTATACATTTTTTTTGGTATATAATGTCCGTGGATTCTTTATATAGTGAAAATAGATTTTTATTAGATTACTTACGATTATGTCAAGGAGTTCTTTCACAACGAATTCTCTTCTATTGGCTAAAATATGCTAAGGTGCAAATAATTAAATACTTTGGGGAGATTCTCGTTTTCGCTGTGTATTAATTTTACTTTAATAAATAATAAAAAAAAATCGTCAAAATTCTTAGAGAAAAATTTCAATTATCGCAACAATTATAAACTCTATTTTGTCGATTAATTATATAAGTACCAGGGCGACCGAGCATCGCGCGGAATTTTTGGCCAAAAAAACATTTAAAAAGAAAACAAACAAAAAATTTGAATAAATACAAAAACAAAAAAACAATAGTAAAAACTTTGTATCCGACCGGGATACGAACCCAGACACCTGTGGTTGTCAAACTTGCGCCTTGGTTGCTTGACCACGGTATATATGTATATATATACAAGAATTGCTCGTTTAAATATATAAGATAAGATTTGTTATAATCAATGTGTTTTAACTTTTTTAGAACTATGCAAATTTTTACGTTTTATGTTAATTCAAATAAGCTTTTTATTATTTATTTACGATTGTAATTCTGTATATGCAAATATAATTGGTAACAGCAATAGCACGAGAATATTATATTACATATTTCTAACTAAAATTTGACAATATTTGTTACAATGCATCGTTAGTATCAAATAAATTGACAAAACTATTTAAGTTTTATATATGAGCTGGTAACAAAACTATACTATTATTAGTTTAAAAAAATCCAGATATTATTAACTGGCAGTATGGCACGAATTTTGAAGTAGAACCGGAAAATTACAAAACCCAATCCCCTAACTGAGAGCTGCTTCAAATACGATTTTTAGATTTTACTTTAGAAGTTTATTTTTGTTGTACTCGAAATTCTCTTTCAATTATATCTAGAGCGATGAGCGGATTTTATTGTTACAAGATTCTATTACTATCGGATATATATAGATTTAGTTTGTACATGTGTAATAATCATGCTTTGCTCGGGTTCGTCCCTAGATACGTTTTAACGGTTAGTATGGAATAGATATATGATGTTATGCATTATTGCCTACAGCCTTCCTCAATAAACGACCTATCGAATGTAAAAAGATTTTTCAAATCGGATAAGAAGTTCCTGAGATTAGCGCGTTCAAACAAACAGAATCTGCCCTCTTTATTATATTAATATAGATTAAAATAATTTCAAAAATCTTCACTCTTATATAAACCACTGTAAAAACTATTTAATATTTAAACATCTTAAGAACGAAAGAAGAAGCAGAAAGCAGAAAGAAGAAGAAGAAGATTTTATCAATTTTTAGTAACTAAAAAGTTTACAGCTCGGTGTTAACAGGATTTATTGAATTTAACATCATAAAAAAAGAAAATATACCTTATTCAAATAGACTTTTACAAGTAATTTTGAATCGTTAATTTTACATTTTAAAATTTAATTACACGTCAGTATGTTTTAAAATTATTTAAAATATTTTAATTAAGAAAACATGTGTAATATCGAAAGGTTATTTTTCTCATTAACATATTGATATAATTTATATATGAAAAGTCAAGTACGATAAAGTTAATCTAAAAATTTGTAAAGGCTGGTATTCACGGTATGAAGACGCGATCCGGTACAAACTAATACCGCGTTGCTCACACACTAGGCACTTCAGTTCAGGTAATATTACGATGGACCTTTTTGCGTTAGATTCTCTTTTTCAATATGCCGAATTTCATGCAGATTGCCCGAATTTTCCGGGTACAAGTCTATTGAGTGAGTGGAACCACGAATCCGGATAGTGCAATCATTTCGGGGCCAATGTTGAACTTTTCCGTATGTGAATGTAAGCTCTTACATGTTAGCATTGGATGAGATGATGACTTTTTCTATTACAATAGCTTGTTATTACTGTGTTTTAATGTTATTTATTTCTTAATCATTATTATCATTAGTATTCCAGTCCACTATTGACAATAGTGTCTTCTAGTTCCATTAATTGCGGTCTCGGTATTTGCTTATACAACCTGTTATAGCCACCACCAGGAGGATGTCCTCCACTGCGTTGCCCTAGACGTCATCTCCACCTGTGAACTTTCTTATTATTTGTTTATTTGTGCTTGACTTCTATACATACAATAAAATTCTGAGTCGAATTTGTACATTAAATATTTTTTACAAAATCTTATTGAAATAATCATTATTATCGATGCAGAGTAGTATAGTTTTTAGAATTTTTGTCTGTATGTCTGTCTGACTATTTATCTGTCTGTGACCGAGTCAAAGAAAAAGCACTGGAGGGATTTTGATGAAATTTTGGTATGATGGTCAACGTATAGGATACTTTTACTGGAAATATCTCATCTCTGAGAAATCTATACTAAACATTAAAACGTAAGTATAATATAATCAAGTAATAAATAAATATAATCAAGTAACTTTTTACTTTCACATTATAAACCATTCTTAAATCATACGCTATTTGTTACATTATTATTTTCAACAATGACGCAAAACAACGTTAAAATTGTACGATGCCTTATTTAACTTTAAATAATCAATACATATAATTTCAAGTTACTTAATGTATCGCAATACTTTAAAATATAAAATATCTTATTCAGCATTAAATTAAAAGTTTCTATGTGTATGTATGTTTGTTACTCTTTCACACCATTTTTTGTATAAGAGCTATACGTATTAAAATTTGTTACATAGATATACTATGACCTGGAGTAGTACCTAGGCAACCATTAGTTACCCAGGGACACACCCAAGTGAAGTGGGGATAGGTGCGCTAATAGTAGCTATTTAAGAAAATTCAATCTGTCCCAAATACTTTCTGAAAGATCTGCGTGTAAAAGCTCACGTTTCTTCAAAATGGAAAACAAATGCATTATACGTCTCTTAGGAATTCACACAAATTGTTTTGGAGTCGCTGTTTGTAGAACCCTAGATGTTCCTCAGACGTGCTGAGTGCCTACACTTGGAGTTAGCGGAGTTTTATACTCTTTTTAAGACGAATGATGTTTATTCATAAGGTTGTGTGTTATGAAAAATAAATAAAACAGTTTTAAAGTTATAAAGCAAATGTCTGCTTTTATATAATAAAATTATCTTCTAAGTTCCTAAATGAGTGAAATGCTATTTAAATTATTATTTTTTATTCATTCAAAAATGAGATTTTAAAAGAAATATTTTACAATATTAGTATGTTAATTGCCAAATGCATGGAGTAAAATTTTTATTTTACCCGCGCCAGAGGAGCCAGAAGGAGGGTTATATTATTCGAATGAATATGTATGTATATTTCTATGGCGCGCTCTATAGCCTAAACGGCTTGATGGATTTTAGCTTCAGAGGTGTCGTTAGATTCGTCTTAATTGTGAGATTGACAATGGGTATATCAAAATTATAAAAATTAAAATGGCCGATTTTTGGCGCCATATTATGTCTTCAAAAAATTTTTTAACTTTAAATTTTTCATGCATTTTATTAAATAATTTCAATTTGCTAAAAGCTTTTCATTAATTTTATAGAAGTAACTCATCTTTCATAAATATTTTAGTTTCAAATATTTAGAATAGCTCGTTTATATAAAGTTTCAAATGCTTACAAAGGTCAAGTATTTTATAAACTAACCGTGAGTGTTTTAAGTAAAGTTTTATTTGGATATTTTTCAATTATTTTAATAAAAATATTGTATTATACACAAACTATAACATAATTTCAAATATTTATTACCGAAGCATTATTTCATTTGAGCTTTTAAAATCTTTTTTTTAACAATTGTATAAAAGCTATTCGTAGAAAAAACCCAACATTAAAAAAAATACTATTGAATAAAAGTTGTTACATTTTTAAATGTAGTTAGGTTAACATTTGTTTTATTTTATTCTTTATATGTAACTTTTTTCTAAATGGATTGTTTATTCTTTTTTGTATCGCGACTTATAGCTACCAACCAATAAAGCTAATAAAGCTCAATTTGTTCAGGTAAATTTATTTCTCAAATAAAAGCTTGTAAAAAAGCCTTTCATTCTCAGATACCGATTTTGTCTGATTACTGAAAAAATGAAATTATATTATTAGCATCGGAATAAATGCTAACTGATTTTTTATCTGCCGAATGAAAAATTGATTCTAAGTAAAAATTCGTTATAGCCTAATAATCTTGGCTCAGCTTTTGTCTGGCTAAAAGTAATTTATCAATTAGATATAAGTGTATTTCTTTTATTGAAATATTTAATTTTGTTATACAATAACAGACAATGTGGAATAGTGGTAGCCCGCTCGCTTGGGATACCAAATGAAGCGGGTTCAAATCCCGTGCCTCGCACCTCTGATGTGCAAATCATTTTTAACACGATTATCACTTGTCTTACGGTAAAGTAAAACATTGTTGGTAAACCTACATGTCCGTGAGAGAACCAAACAAGGCATGCATGTTTGAGAGAACCTTGTAAGTTTTTGAAAGACATGTGAAGTCCACCAACCCGCACTTGGCCAGCGTGGTGGACTATGACCTAATCCCACTCGCATTGGAGGCCCGTGCCCAACAGTGGGACATTAAAAAGGCTTGAATACGTCGTCAATGTTATTTAATAAAAAATATATTTTTATACACGACTTTTATTATCCTCCTATTCCTGAATTTATTTTATTTGTATATATCAAAGGTAAACAAATGTTTACTTTCGACTGTTTTGTAACATTATAACTTTTATTGACAGTACCGAAAACTATATTTCGTAAACGCTTGGGAATTGTTGGACGCCTAAGAGGTTCCTTTAAAGGAATTCTATTCTCAGAACAAACCTGTTTTATTTTTGGATAAAATATTGATATTTTAAAATGAAATACATATATTTTTCAAATATTATTTTAGAATTGAGAGATAATGTAACTTTATATGGCTTTTAAGTCTAACATAGTGGTCTTTATACTATTGCATCTGAAGGCCACATAATATGTATTTGAGTTTCAAAGGAACCTTATTTTAAAATATGATTATTAGCTTAGTAGCTTAGTACTAGTTCAAATTTTTTCATAAAATAAATAATTATATAAAATGAATAAATATTTATTATTCATAGAAATATCATGAACTCGATTTCTTACTACTAAAGATAGTTATAACTTCAATTACATATCTATGCTAATATTATAAAAAGAGGTAAAGTTTGTGGGTTTGTGAATTGTGAGTTTGTGACGTTGTAGGGTAATCTCTGGATCTACTGAACCGATTTAGATGAAATTTGCTAAAACGATTGTTTGAGACCCTGGAAAGGACATAGGATACTTTATATTCCGGAAATCCTCCCTTAAAGAGATGAAAACGGGGATAAAAGTTTGTATGGGGAATCAACCTAGGGATGAACCCGAGCGAAGTGAGGATGAGTCGCTAGTATATTAATAATAATATATATATAATAATAGATATAAATGTTTAACCATAAAAAATAATTAAATCATGTCAAGAATATATTATTCCGAATTGAGTTTAATATATAATAGAGGAAATATTATTCCCACTTATCCTGCATTATTACCCAAAGTTACGAGAACGAAAGTAATACGTTAGAAACGTAGTATAAGCTCTCTAAATTCTGCATAAAGTTGTTGGCTTTGTACGTATCGTGTAATAACGAAACGCTTTGAATGAAAAGCTCAATTTCGTATCTAAAAAAGTTTTTGCTATAAAACGCATTGAGTATATCTACATTAATATGCTAAAGATTGAAGAGTTTGTTTTTTTTGTTTGTTTAAACACGTTTATCTATGAAACTTTTACAAAAAATACTAATGCATTAAATGCGAAATTATTATTACGATTCTTTGGAGCACAAATTACGCAAGGAGAGCCTTGCCTTTCCTTTTATATATATTACTTACCTTATTTAAATGAGGCTTATGCATCTTTAGATGTTTTTACTATACGTTATCAATTTAAATGTCGTACCAGCTGTCATGGTTTTAAAATAATTATCTTCCGGATTAAACTTAAATAGACGAGGATAGTCGTGGAAACCTTCAAGGGAAAGCTTTTTTCCACAAGTGGACGTGTTTCGGCTGCTACGACGATGACGAGATGAGCATACTATTTAGTCTACAGTTTGTGCAAGTAAAAAAATCTTTTAATAACTTATTTTGCCTTTATTTCTTTTTATTACTTTTGTTATAATATTCTACATATTAGGATTACCCTTTAGAATTTATGTGCTACGTATAATTTAAAAAAAAATATTTCCTGGTTTATAGTGCTTTTGAAATAAAAAAGAAATCCAAACCAAAATTATAATCCATTTTATTATATTGTCCACCTATTTATAAAGGATTTTTATTCTTTAAAACATAGTATCTTTTAAAGATAAAATACGCAAACTGAACTCGACATATGGCTAATGTGTGGCCATCCTCATAAAGTTTTAGATGCAGTATGCGGCATTAGGATCGATAGTTATGAATTCTTAGCACCTCGTCGCACTGACGTGGAACAATAAATTCATTCCTTTCCATTTGCTTATACTAGCTTTTATCTGTGGGTTTGCTCGTGTATATTCCATTTAAGTCAAAAACAACTATAACATCCTCTAAATTTACTATCTTTAAGTAAATTATAGGCAACAAACGCACAACAGACACCTAATATCATTATTTTTCATCTCATAAGAAAAACGACGTCTAATGTGGGAACTGTAGTAAGAAAGGCTGAACTGCTTAAATTATGTAAATATGCCTCCCTTAATCAAAATTATTTCATTATACCCTTTGCAGTAAAACCCTTGGAGCAAAGAGTCATGCCAAAAACTTCTTGAAACATATAACACCTCGTCTTATTGCCTCTACTGGTGATAAGAGAATTGACTCGTTTTTGCCCAGAGCTAGCATTCTTGCCACAATCTTTTGTCATATTTACATAATTAAATATATTTTAGTTTCATTGTATTTTTTCTTGTGATGAGAGTATAAAATTTATTATTTTTCCATGCGAATGATATTGTTCTTAAGAAGTTTATTTTATATATATATATATATATATATATGTATTATGTATACTATACTATAAATAATTTGTTCACACTATGTATATTCCCTGTGGAGCATCTAAAGAGAATAAAGTGTCAAGCACTACGATCTCTGCATACCCCTTTCGCTTCGTCCATTTTCATTTCTTTCAGAGTTTAATATTTAAATTTGTATCTTTTTAGTAATTTTTACATTCTGTGCTCTTGATTGGGTTGAAATTACGTACCTTTAGGTTTTTCTGTTAACACAAGTGACTACTCGCTTACATTTAATTTTTTATGCAATTCTAATATACGAGTAACTTTTTCAATTTAGTAAATATTAATATAATATACTATACAGTATCTATATATTATTATAATAAAATTCTAACTGAGCCTTATCTGTACATAAATTATTTTTTATAAAATCTTATTGAATTTTTGTCTGTCTGTCTGTTACCGCATCACGGAAAAACCAGTAGATGGATTTTGATGAAATTTGGTTATCCGGGTCAACATATAGGATACTTTTTATTGCGGGAAAATATCAAATTTCTGAGCAATCCATACTAAAAGTTAAAATGTAAGTAGGGACGAACCCAAGCGGAGCGAGCGTGAGTCGCTAGTCTTTTATATAATTATTAGAATTCAATTATTGAAATAGATTTTACCAAGAAAAATAAACATTGGTTGCAGTAAACTAAAGAGTTTATTTGTTTTTTGTTTATTTACTCGTTTGAATGTGGTAATCTGTGAAACTCGTCGTCTCAGTGCTTATTTGTCTAAACGACCATTCAATGAAAGAGTTTTAAATACAGAATTTTTTTACTTATAAAATATGTCAATTACTATTGACATTACTTCTTGTATACTATCTTATTATTATTATTTGTGTTGGGTGTGGTGCCGAGGTCGGCCCTAGCTACGTCGACCAGTTTTGGTCCATTGTAGCTAGTATACTATCTTAGAAATAAAGCTTTGTTTTAAAATAGAGAAAAAATACTTTCTACAGTAAATAATATACAACAAGTATTGGAAGTTTAACCAAATAACCTTAAGATTATTTGCGGAAAAATATATAAAAAACCATGCGAGTGGAGTGACTGCTAAATACTAGTTTTAAAATAAAACTTCATCAATATGACACCGTTTTATTATGACAACATTTACGTTCACGTATGGAAAATTCGTTTGTTAAAGTGGAAATTCTTACTTTGCGGGGCTTTTAGTAGATGAGATTAGAGGTCGACGCCTGCGTTAATATAAGTGCGAGAATTAGATGTGTCTAAATTGTAAGTAGGTACGGAGCCATTTTGGTTATATTGTTATTAGCTCAGTTCTAAATTGTATGTAATTTAATGGGATTGGTAAAGTGGAGTATGAGACCTTCGAGGGTGTTTTCGTAGTACAATTCGTAGACATAATATCATCGTTTTAAATAATAGTCTGTGTGCTATTTTCCCTTACTTCACTTTGGTCCTTATATGCCAGACATATGAGGAGTCACCTTCGAAATGGAAAAATGGTAGCTGTTATTTTTATTCAAGTTGCAATAATTTTTATAACGATTTTTATTGATAAAGTTGTTTATTAAAACATGGTATTATTTTGAATCATGTTATTTCTATTACATAAATTTCATCCTGATCCGTTAAGCCGTTCTGGCGTAAAAGAGTAACAAACATTCATCCATCCATCTATCTACCTATCCGTCCATCCTCACAAATTTTTACATTTATAATATTACTAGGATACATTCTACATAAAAGCAGGAAATTCTCATAATGTACAAATTAAAATACGGCATTAGATAAAAATGTGGCCCGTCGCTCCATGACTGCGTAATTTCTGTGAAAATGGTCGTGATTTTCTGTGAATGAGTGCGGTTAAATTGCTTATTTTGTTGACTTGAGGTGAAGCGTATCCTAATGGTGAGCTCATAATTTCTAGGACTGCAGTTAAAAATATTGTTTTTGTGGTTGTTTTTAAGCTGTGTTTTTGTGAATGTTTTTAATTACGATGTTGTATTCTAATATGAAAATGTATATGCCTTCTATATATATACATACGATGTTCTGGAGGAAATTATATTTGGTAAATGAGTAATATTTTATTATTTTGTGTCAAATTATAGATAACTAGCATTCCTCGCGGCTCCGCTCGCGTTCAGATGACCAAAATCCAAATAAAATAGCGCTTTTGTTATTTTTTTTCAAAGATAAGCTATTTTTATTAGTTTTTGCCTTATTTAGTAAGTTATCTTGCTCAAATATATTTAGTATCATCGTGGTTTTATTCTAACCAGATTTTGTATTTTTCTCAGAAATGAGATATTTTCCTGCGGTACAAAGTACTCTATGTTGACCCGGATAACCAGCTATGATCATACCAAATTTCATCAAAATTCCTCCGGTAGTTTTTCTGTGATGCTGTTACAGACAGACAGTCAGATAGACAGACAATAATTCTAAAAACTATAGATTCGGCCTCTGTATCGATAATAATGTCTATTTCAATAAGGTTTTCCAAGACATATTTGATGTACAGATTCGACTTAGTTAGAATTTTATTATATGTATAGATGACATTAATTTTATAAGCCTGAAAGTTTGTCAGTATGTAAGATACTTGTATTCTACATTTACTAAAATCTTAATAGAAATATTATAAATGCAAATGAGTGTTTGTTTGTCTTTCTCTTATGTAACAACTGAGCTAAGGATTGAAATTAGTTTTTGCTTCTACACAGCAGTGGCGAAGGGTGAAATTTTAACAGAGGTAAGCCGTTCCAAAAAAAAATCAATTATTATATACACACACGTCATGACACGCCGGCGTGTCAGTTAACAATAAATTTCTTTGAATTTTAATTAATTTCTTAGAAATTTACCTGGAGGTGTTAAATATATTTCCAAAAGAACTTTTACACATTTAAAAAATTAAATTTATGTAAAATTATATCGAAATAATTTTAAGGTAAGACGTCTTGTATGGACGCTTCGCCACTGGTACATAGTTTATGGATCAAAAAGCGATATAGGCTAACTTATGCTTTGCTTATGCAAATTAAGTAGTTCCCATGGAATATGATATGTTAGTATTTTGGAAATAGTTAGACCTGCTCCTAGTATATGGTATATAAAAAGGAATTAAGTGATCATATCCTTCGTCTAAGTTTGTGTATAAAACTTGACGAATCTTCAAAGTTTGCCAAACTATTTCACTACTATTCCTGTTATTATGATTTGAAGTAGGATCGAGCTCAAAGTGTAATTTCTAGGGGGAAAATAAAGCCAACTAATTAAAACGGCGTTAAAGTTCGACCCTTGGGGATCGTAAAAACTTTACAGTTAGCTTTAGGAAATGTTTCAACTCAAGCAAGATGCGAGTGACGGGAGAATAGAATCGATTTAATATGTAAATTGAACATTTTAAACTTTATTCGAACTAGCTGTAAAAGAAACAAATAGTCTACATGGATTCGAGTAATTGAATAAAACGACTGGAATTAACTACGTACATTTGTAAGTTCGTAAAAATGTGTTCCGTTAAAGTTATCTTAAACAGATATAACTTATGATCTTAGAACTGTCTAAAGTAATATCTCAGTATACAAAAAGTATGACATATTTGAAACTTGTATTTTATCATTTTTATTGTTATAGTTCTATAGTAAATGAGGCTAAGTTGATATATTGTGTGTTTTCGAAATAATCTTTTTTTACCCGGAGTTTTTTTTTGATAATTTTACCCTTAGTTATTGAACTATTTCTTTAAATTTAAATATGACCGTTTGTGAAATATGAACATAGGCCCTATTGATTATTTATTCAATAAACATGAAAATCCGTTTACAATACATTTGGAGAAGACATTCTAATTGAGTATCTCCATCTTCTTCAAAATCAATTAAAAGTGTCTTATCGGCTTTAACTTTTTGGTAAGAACAAACACAGTTTTTATAATTTTGATATGTCTTTATCTGTAATTTTGAAACATTTAATAATGGATTTCTATGGAATATTTTTGTTCCATAGATTGTACGAACTGAAAACATTGGTAAGTTTTATTTCAAACGCAAAATTTATGATAAACGTAAATCTTACAAAAAATTATTCCCAGTTTTACTTATTACATTTTGTGATTGTTGACTAAGTATTAAGTATACCGCGGCTTGGATAACAGTAGTGTAAGCTCTTCGCATTGTTAACAATTTGACTGCGCCTCAAAACCAAAGTAGCAAACTGACCCATTAGATTTAAAGTTAAAATTTAAATTAGGCCCATTGGAACATTATGAAGGAGGCAGAATAGAAATCGTATTAAATAACAAGTTTATTCATTAACTATATACTAATAATATAAAGAGGTAAAGTTTGTGAGTTTGTGATGCTGTAGGGGGTAATCTCTGGATCTACTGAACCGGTTTAGATGTAATTTGGTAAGAAGACAGTTTGAGACAATTGCGAGAATTGCGAAAATTAATTAATTTTACATAAATCAAATAAAAATTCGTAAATGTATGTATGAAATGAAAATAACATATTTCTATTTTAGAATCTTAGTAATCTGCCGACAATTTTCACTTTTAATATGCATAACTCTTAACTAATTATTAACGATAATCTGTTACGTCATTTGTCAAAATTTAAGATTATTTTGTTTAGGTTATCGTTTTTAGCGAAATTATCAAAATATTAATACAACAAAGCCTTAATTGTTATGAAAATATGGATTTTACATGAAAAAGGATATTTATTATTAGTTAAAGGTATGTTAATCTTTTCTAATGTTTTATTTAGTTATAGAAATGTATGAAAATGTTCTAACTTTAAGAATCAATAACTTTTGACTCCTTCGTTTCCTCAAAATAATTTTTATATATTTGAACTCCCTATCACCTCCCCTATACAAAAATACCACTCACCTATACTAAACTTGTGCCGAGTCGCTAGTAATATATATAACCGCTAAGAATACGATATATAATATAGGTATAATAAGCTTAAAGTCTAAGCTCTAATCTATTCTTTAAGTTCTGAAACAGTTACAAACTTTACCCATATAATAAAATTTTGACCAATTTTAGTTGAAAGTAAAAGTTAGTATTATTGATTAGTTAATTTTTGATATCAGAAAATATCATATTTAAAAAAATCGAGCAAAGACAGGGCATGTTGCTGGCATGTAAAATACAATTTTAGCTTTCTTAAGTTAACACGTTCGCTGCATTACGAGATCTATCAGATCTCTTGCAGGACTTTTGTACTGTGCGTTGACTATAATCGTGTTGTTTCACTCCTTGCGGGAGGCTCTAACGTGTAAAGTTCTTTAAGTATGAGTAAGACAAATATACATATTTGCTTCCTACTTAAAGGTGAATTCGAGGACATAAAAAAAAATAAATAGAGATGGATTAGGTCCCTAACGCACAGTAGTATAATTATTTTTATTCCTTGCGTTAGGAGACATGTCGATACTCGTGGAATCGTACGCCTCGTAGACGCAAGAAAGGGAGGTTGGGGGGCGCGGGCGCTGTGTGAATCGATTTAGTGTTGTCCTAGTGTCGACGTGGGAGGTTGCGCGCACGTTTCGAAAAAGTGTAAAAAAAATTTTATTTAATATATTTTATTTAATTATTTAATAAAATTGTTTTATTTTGGTGAGATTTCTAAGAATGAAAAATCAACGCTGGATTATAGTGCTGCATCGTCCAGTATAATTACAATTTTGGAAAATATAATGCTTTTTATTACAGTATTCCCCGAAGGAAGATGTACAGATCATGTTTTCCAACGTGGCGACAAAAAAAGACGTTGTGTGGGTTGTTATGAAAAATTACGACGCACATTAAACAGCACTGACGCTTCTAAAAAAAGCTGAAAAAATACCATTTGCGCGCAATGCAAATAATCAATGTGCTTACTATGTTTTAATGAAAAACACTTTGCATAGTTTATAAATAAACTTCTTTAATAAAACTTTTTCAATCGACAACTGAGATATTATTTTATTCCCATCACTACTTACTACACATATTGAACTATTTTCGGTTGCGGTACGAGATACAATCGATATCTAATTTTTTTTTGGTATTTGTAGCTTATTCTAATGTCATAACTGCGTGCGAACCTAGCAAAATGTAGAGCAATAGGCTCTCTTGACCCACAAAAACTTTAAAATATATGTCATTAGTTTTTTGGAAGATATAAATTATTTTCAAAACTGTATTTTTAGGAGACTGATTAGGTCTCTAACGCACCAAAGGGTAGGCTAGTTTCGAGATCTTTTAGGTCTCCAAAGCACCAGCTGAAAGTTCTTTCAAAATGATGACGCAGTGAACGTGTTAAAGGGATAAAGCACTTCCCAACTTAAATGACGGTGCCTTTGACTGCGTAATTCAGTTCACTCTATTTGAGACTGCAATTAATAAATACTAACATTTTATAGGAACGCTGCTCCAAAATTACATCGAAAGTTTTTCAATATCAATAAAGTGTTCTTCTAAAAATATGAGTAACTTAGAAAAGTCAGATTCTGTATAGCTTTTGGCCCTAATCCAACTTTTGATTTTAGAAAAAAATAATGTTAGTATATTTAGTTATGTATTATATGTATTAATATTAATATATTATATGTATTAATGTTAGTAAAGTTTATATATTAAGGTAATAAATGATAAAAATTGGAGAAAAGTTAAAAAGAATTAATTATATTTAAAAATTATACATTTGCTTTCTGACACTTTTGTAGGCATTGTATCTATTGAAATAATTAGTTGTTAAAATAACATTAAAGGTAAGCTATAATCCCTTAGGATTACCTCAATGAGACAAGAAGAAGATGAGTAAAGCTCATAGTCAGTGGCGTAGCGTGCCTTGTCGGGGCCCCGTATAAAATTTTTTTTGGAGGCCCTTATATGGAGGTAAAGATTTTTCACAAAAGAAAAAAAATATTGTGAGAAGTAATATTTATTTATCACATAATTTACCCATTTTACAAATAAAAATCGAATTTTAAATATTCACTCTCCTTGCCTTTTTATCGGCAAACTGATTTATTAAATCATTTATGGCTGATGATGATTTTAGTTTTTCTAAAGTTTCTGCCTCTATGGACAATAGTGAGATGTCTGACAGCCGTTCTTGTCCCATCGAAGTTCTTAAGTAATTTTTTATTAGTTTTAATTTTGAAAAACTTCTTTCTGCCGTTGCGGTTGTAACTGGAAGGGTCAAGAATAAAAAGCATGCTGTGATTACCTCGGGAAAACTGGATGCAAGACTATTGAATTTTACTAGCAATAATTCAATGAGTTCTTTAATAGAATAAATTTTTTTAATTTCAGAATTTAAGCATGTTTTTAGAGCCTTTAATTGGTCACAAAGATTAAGTGAGATGTCTTTACTGTATTTAGCAGACAGTTTTCCGGAAGCGTTTAATATCTCTTCGCTTGAAGAAGATAGGAGTTTCTCCGGTTGTAATATTTCGAATATACTACTCAGGTTGCAAAGGCTCTGAAATCTTTCTTTAGTTTGAGAAATTAATATATCTAAACAGCAATAGTATACATTGACTTTGAAATAGGATTCCGGGTCGGAAATTCTCTCATCTTGTGATAACTCATCAAAAAAACGCTTCGTTATCTTTCGCCTACTGTTTTTAAAAACAGTTGTTACCCCCCACTTTTTTGCTAAATCTTTGGATTCATTTAGCAAACTATTAAATGAATTCTGATTTCTTAATTGGCACAGTCTATTTAAAAGATTACTTAATAAAATACTAGATTTCTGTAAGTCATTATTATCATGCTGTAGAGCTTTAGAAACAGGATTAATAATTTCAAATAGTGAAGAAAAAAATGTAACGAGCACTAAGAAATCAAAACTCTCTAAAATATTAATTATACTTTTACATTCTTCACGTTCATCTTTTTTATTTGAAATTAAATTTAGTTGGTACAAAGTTTTCATGATTAGTAAAAAATTTTTCTTTACTGCTAATAAAGCGTCGTTCCTAGAAGACCATCTGGTAGGACATACCTTTTTAAGGGTAATCAAATATTTTTCAGATGAATCGTCACTTAGCATAGCCCAGCGTTTTATACTATTGCCAAAAAAAGTATATATTTTTTCTAAATTATCGAAAAAAGTCGATACTTCACGAACATGTCTCGCAGCATCGTTCAAAACCAAGTTTAAAGCGTGCGCAGCACAATGAACATAATCGGCATTTGGAGCATGCTCTTTTATTAGGGTTTGTAATCCTCCATACACACCCGACATAACATTTGCTCCATCGTATCCCTGTCCTCTACATTTAGTCAAATCAATTCCATATTCTTTAGTCAAATTTAAAATGACAGTTTTCAGACCTGCAGCACTGCAATCGGTTACTGCTATGAATCCTAAAAAGGACTCACAGATTTTTATTTCTTTAGGCACATTATCATCATTTTCTGTAACCGAGATATATCGAAAAACTACAGATAGTTGGTCAATTTTTGACAAGTCTTGTGTTGTATCCAGAATTATTGTCAGAAATGGAGCTTTTTTAATTTCTGAGATAATACTGTTCCTAACGTTAGTACCAAGCAAACTAATAATTTCGTTTTGAATCGTAGGGCTTAAATAATTTATTTCACCTTTCGGTTTTAGAAAAAGTTCTTTTAAAGTTGCATCATAGTTAGATAGCAGACGTGAAATTGCCATAAAATTGCCAGAATCAGAATCATGCCCCCTCAAAGGTAGATTACAAGATACTAAAGTAATTATAACATTAATTATACGATGCAGTACATCTCTCCAGAATGTAATTTTACTATCGATTTCACTTTTCAAAAGAGTATCGATGGTATTTCCTTGCAACCAATTATTATAAGAGAGTGAGGCACTAATATGCTGCTGTGACTTTTCATGGTCAAGAATAGTTTGTGTGAAATTGCTTCTAACCGAAACACCGTTAACCCAAGCAGAGGAGTACGATTTGTTTTGACGATCTGCTAATAACCAACAGAAGTGACAGTACGGTTTGTTTAAAACGTTAGAATAACATAACCATGGTCTTATAATTTTTATGCCTGCCTGATTGAAATATGAATAATAATAAGCTGAAAAAGGTCGGTTATTTTCTGAAACTTTTGGAAATGGTCCTTGTGGTTTAAATGGACCCAATTTAAAAATTATTTTTCGTTCGCATTCAGTTAAATTGTCACCAAAATTTCCTCTATCTGATGAAATTATATTACAATCTGCATTATCTGCAGATATATCAGAATCGTTGACTTGGGGTTCCTCGATTTCTGGATGGACATCCGATAAAGTATGTGCTTGGCTTTCTTCTATTTCCGGATGGATATGTGACGAAGAACATGCTTCAGAAGAATCTAAAAATAAACGAGTAATTGTTAAAAAATAAATACGAATGCTTTGATACTAAACTAAAAAGAGTTATATATAAATAAATAACGTTACTAAGGGTCACAGTTAGAGAGTGTTCAGTTCAGACGCACACAGATTCTACGCGGATTGTGCTCGTACCTATTAGTAGATACAAAATCACCTGCAGCCTGTCCGTGCATTACTATACACCTCCGTGCTATTTAAACGCAGCGCGTAGTGTAGTGGCCATACAAAACGAGAACCCGAAAGCGAGTCTGCACATCTGAAGTTCTCAACACGCAATTAACGATACGATACGGACTGATAAACAAACAACAAAACAAATCGATCCTATAGATAAGTTAGAATTTTGTTTTTTTTAATCAAGGCACGGAACCCTAAAAACAGTATAATTGTGAAAATCGAGGGGGGAGACAACTTTTTGTGACGGACAGATGGACAGACCGAAATTAAAAGATTTCCTTGTTTATCACTACGGGCCCCTAATAAATGGGTTGGGTAGTAGTGTAGTACTTACCTTTCCAATCTAAATCACTCACAGTATCTTGTCTCTGAAAAAATGAAGAAATTTTGGGCACTTTTTTTATAACCTCGTCCCTTTTCTGTTTAATTTTTCTTTTCTCAGCGCCGCTGGGATAATCTCTTTTCCTTTCACTCATTTCTTTTACAAATCGTTACTAATACTGCTAAACCAGAAGAACAATATTGTTTGTACTGAATTACAATGTAATGCACATTTATATAAAGCGCGTAAATAAACAGTGCACTGCACTCCGTGGTTTAACATCCAATGCAAAGTACAACAACGTACACGTACATCGCGATATCGATGAAGGATTCCCGGGGATTCCCCGCTGAGTTGAAGATGAAGTAAGTAAAACGGGGAAGTCCCGCAGCCCGCCATAACGATGTAGTGTTGCCAACTTTTGAACGCACGCTTAAGGCGGGAAAAAAAGGAATTGCTTTATAGAATTTTGTCATTTGTAAAATAAAATAAATTAGAAAGTTTTTATTCTTTTTCCTTACACACTTTGGGGGCCCCCGTGGCCCGGGGGCCCCGTATAATTGATACGGCAAATACGGCGGTAGCTACGCCCCTGCTCATAGTCCCGAACATAGTTTATCTTTTCCACCAAACGTGCATTTGCTTTGTTTTGGTGGAGGGAACTCAGTAGCGTCTGATAACCCAACTACGCCTGAAACCTTGTAGTAGTAGTATACAGAATGGAAAAATAAAATAATGCTGGCTTTGAGTGAAACTTCATATTTTTAGTATTTAAGACACTTTCCTTCCAAATCCCGTGCTTTTATTCCACGATGTTGGTTAAAGTCGAAATACATATTAGATTTCATGGTTTTCTTTAATTCTAAGATATGTATAATGTTTGTTTGAGAGATTTTATCCTTATCATAGACTCTATCGGTTATATAAAATAGAGACGATTAACTGCCTCGGTGGTGTAGTGGCTAGCAAGTACGGCTGCACACTCGGAGGTCTTGGGTTCGAGTCCCGGGTCGGGCCAAGTTTAGTTATTGAGTCTTTCTAAATAGTCTCAGTAGCAGCCCGGAGTTGGGAAGTTGGCGGTGTTTCACCCCCGTGCCTCGGAGAGCACGTAAAGCCGTCGGTCCTGCGCCTTAACACTCACTGGTCGTGTTGAGTGATCGTCCCACCAGAGTATGAGAGTGACAGGAATAGAGAGTGCACTTGTGTCTGCGCGTACAGTTGTGCACTATAATATTTCCTGCGCAGTTGGCTAGTCTCAACGACATTGGCCGCCGTGGCCGGAATCGGCTAGGAGAACATCAAAATAGAGACGGTGTATTTTATTTTATTTTTAGTTGGTTCGATTGCAGCAGATTCAGGTAAGTTTAAAAAAATATGTAGTTACCTATTATTGTTTTTTAAAATAAAATAATGTTTGAGTAAAACTTGATAACTTAAATATTTCTAAGTACCTTTTTTCCTTGTTCCATCCATTTCTTACAGCCTGTAAATATATAGAAGATAATCATTGAAATATCACTAGGAGTCAGAAAATGCTAATCTCGACGGATGCTGGAAGTTTTGACATAGCGATTGCTCCTGGTACTTGAATCTGACTTAAAGAGAATAGTTCGTGAGAGCTATTCTACAGTTTAGTTGTGGGCCAGGAATAAGATAACTGCTTTTAAAGATATGAGGAAAAGGGTCTCACTCTTATAAGAAAAAACAAAATGTTACAAATAGAACACCTGTGTGGCTGTATAAAGTTTATACATATATATCCGCTTATTAAAGCCTTTCATTTCAGAATATGCCTTGGTTAAATGTTAACTAAAAACGTAATAAACATGGACTCTAATTAATTTTAAGGGTCCAACTATTATACATATAAAAACTTTTTAACAAAAAAATAAAAACCGACTTCAAACAAAAGCACTACTGATTGGTAGTTTTCATTTACTATATATACCTAATCAAATATTTTCGAAGTCGGTGTGTTTTGGCTAAGTAATTAAAGCATACCTATTAAATACATACCTAATCAAATATTTTCGAAATCGGTGCCAGCCCATACAAAGCAAAATAAATGACGAAGTTCTGAGGTAACAATCATAAAAAAAATACAGTCGAATTGAGAACCTCCTCCTTTTTGAAGTCGGTTGAAAATATATCATGCGATATATCAAATGAAATGGATCATTATCAGAATATGGAAACATATTATTTTTACAATTTCAAAATAACTACATATTATGGAGGTAGTCTGAAAAATATTTACCAGATAGCGTACATTTTTTAATTAAAATATTTTCTCTTATGTAAACAAACTGCACTATTACTTGCGATTATATTTTCAGTATTATGTAGTTATTTATGTTAATATCGTATTCATTATGAAAAGAATATATATATATATTACAGCTATGTGCTTTAAAATTTTCCAAAAAACAAAAATTTACTATATAGTGTTATTATATAAATGTCATAATATAAGTTATAATAGAAATTCACACTCTTGTATTCACGTCGACGATAAAATAGCAGAAAGATGAGCTTCTGTGATTAATAGTGGGGTAGACCTTTATGTAGGGTCAGGATAGTAATAAGTGACAACTTATTTTACTTAGGCTTAACCCTCTCAAGTTCATATTATGAGGTTCTTTTTTTTCATATGAATTTTATGATATTTTTGCGACACATTTTTAGTGTTTTGGTCTCATTAAAATAATATCTATCTTTTAAATTATACTACGAGTAGTATGTTTGTAAGAGTTTTGAAGAAAAGAAATTTAATTTACAGTGTTCGTCCGTTGTTTGTTTGTTATATTCAAGAAATAGTACTGAAACAATCTGTCTTGAATATTTATATATTTATAAATGAAAATATATATTTTTTATATAGACAGGTCTTCTAAAAACAAATAATATCTAATACCTTTTAACGAGCAATTCTTGTATATTTATTTATATATACTGGTGATTTCGGAAACGGCTGTAACGATTTCGCTGAAATTTGGTATGTGGGGGTTTTTGGAGGCAGAAAATCGATCTAGATTAGTCTCATGTCTGGAAAAACGCGTGTTTTCGAGTTTTCTTGTGGTTTTCTTTCGCATTATTCGCTTATATCACTAAACTTAAAATGGTATTAGAAGAAAATATTTGTATTCTTTTTGAAAAAAACTAAAAACGAAAATCTAAAAAAAGTACGGTGAAAGAAAACATCCTGAGGAAACCTGCATGTCTGAGAGAACCTAGCAAGTTTTCTAAAGACATGTGAAGTCCGCCAACCCGCACTTGGCCAGCGTGGTGGACTATCACCCGAACCCTCTCGTATTGCAGGGGGCCTCCCATGCGTACGAGGTGTCGTATGACGACCCCTTCAATACGACGTGTCCAGTGTGTAGTAGGACGATAAAAAGAACTGCATACAATTCTTTTTGAAGATATAAAAAAAATACTTTTTTTGTTCTTAAAATTACACACTAAAGTTCAAATAAACCCTCTTTTTGGTGTAAAAATGAACAATTTACTTTTAATTACTGTCGGAAATTGATGTTTCAGGTGTGAAAAATCAAACTGTTAATTACTTTCAGATAAAATCTCCACGCTGCTTGAGCTAAAATTGGTATTGTACCCTTGTAAGGTCGCACCCCTCATTATCATTACAAACTTAGTTTTACCCCTTAATTTAGTCCCTTAATTTTCTGTATATAGTCAGAAGGGGTGCTGGAATATGGGTCGCTTTATATAAATATCCTCTAACGTGCGTCCATGTATGAATATTATATGTTAAGTTTATGTCATTCTATAATGTAGTGGCTATAACATTTGGTGCGCCGTAAATTTAGTGTGATACGTTATTAAACTGTGGTATCAAACGAGTGCGTACTGACAAGCCTGTCGTTATTTAGATTAAAATAAATATACATAATATATATTTTTTTAATTTCAGAAAAGGTGATCAATCTCATTCAGATACGCGGGGGACATCATGGTACAGAAGAACATTCTCTACATATTTTAATTCTACTAAGTAGTCCAATATGACGATAATCTTCCACAAGCTGATTAAGAGATCAAGGGATGTGATGTTGTAATCCTTGTTGTTGTTGTGATGTAATCCTTGCTCCGGGCTGCTACTAGGAATTTCTTGAAAGTAAAACGCAGTCAAGTTGGCCTTACTTGAAACCCAAGATCGTGAACCTCCACAGTTATCCTGTTCAAAATATATTTAATATTAGTGATTTACTCGTATTTTGCACGATTGCGAAAGTAAGTGCCTTTTGCGATTTAATACAAAAACATCTAAATTGTGCCCGAATGGCCGTCTATAAGCCATAGAACAAAGAACATTGAACATTACAAAACATCAACATTTCATTATAAATATCTACAAATAAATAAAATTTAAGTGTTTGTTTGTAATGTCAATATAACAGACTTTTATCAAATGCATATAAAAATACTTATAAAAAAAAATTGTCGGTCTGTTTGTTCCGCCTAATCTCCGAAACAAGTGGACCGATTTTGACGGGACTTCCACTGGCAGGTATCTGATGTTAGAAGAAGTAACTTAGGCTACTTTTATTTTAGAAACATAAATTAGGGTTCCGCACAACAAAAAACTCATGAAATTGTGAAGAATAAAAAAAATACCCATACTTAACTAGTGACTAGTTCATAACAAATATAGTATATGTACATAATATGTATTCATTTTTGACAAACTATCAGCACCACTTTTTTAAACATTTTAGTACCAATGTCTGTGTGATATTCCAAAATCACAATCTATTTGTATATTAATTGAAAATAAAAACTGACTTCAAAAAAAACACTAAAAAGTAAAAAAATACTGATTGGAAGTTTTCATTTACTATATAATATATACTATATACTACTTAATCGGATCGGTATGCTTTGATTTGTATCGGCTGGCATCATGCAAACATAAAAATAAATAAATAAATAAAACCGAATTGAGAGCCTCCTCCTTTTTGAAGGAGTCGGTTGAAAATCCAAAGTACAAAAGTTTCATCGTGAACGAGAAAACACATTATTATACGTAGCATTCTTGCCACAACTTCACACAGGCATGACTTGTAGACCAATTTCATTAAGTGTAAATTTTGACACCTATTCACAAACAACACTAAGTATTGTAGTACGAGTAGTTTTTGGACTTTATTAAATTAAGTTTATATTGATTATTAAATTTCTTAATTACTAACAAAATTATTCTTTATAAGCGTTGATTTGTTTTCGATACATATAGTATACTAATTAAGTATAGATTTATTGTTTTTGTATTTTTTTCTTGTAAATAACGTATTTACCGTATTATTTCATTTGAAAGAAGTGTTTGAGTTATATCATCAACGGGATCCAAATTCTTATTCTAAAATAAAAGTAGCCTAAGTTACTCTTTATAAGATCAGCTATCTGCCGGTTAAAGTCCCGTCAGAATTAGTCCAGCTGTTTCGGAGATTGGCCAGAACAAACAGACAGACAAAAAAATGTATTTTTCTTATAAGTTCCGTATATAATTTTATATGCATTTAGTAAAAAACTGTTATTTTGTAATTACAAACGGACACTTCAATTTTATTTATCTGTATGTATAGATGTATAGACTACTAGCGGAACCCTAATTATTTTTTTAAAATAAAAGTAGCCTATATTAGCCTTATAACATCAGCTATTATTTTCCAGAGAAAGTCCCGTTAAAATCAGTCCAGATGCTTCGAAGATTAGCCGGAAGAAGCAGACAGATAAAAATAAAAAAACATGTTTTCCTTGTAAATCGATACATATAATAAAATTGTAACAAAGCCGAGTTTAACCAGAAGAAATTAACGATTTCTCGTATCGAACAGAGAGTAACGACTCTCTGTTAATCTTTGGATGAGTTTTGATAAAAACAAAAGTACATTAATATGTTTCACGCAAACCTAAATATTCTAAATTATAGGTCTATGTAGTTAAGGTTTAGAGTTTAATTTTGGAGTTATATACAATTTAAACGTAGGCATTTTTCTATAATCCTACGCGCTACTTGAGCAGATTATATTTTACTGAAATTGGCTGATAACATATCTCCGTGAATCTAAATGAAAATAGCTTAGCGCTATATTTGTTTTACAGTCAGTGGTGACGCACTTGCTTGGGAAACTAAGTGAAGCGGGTTCGAATCCCGAGTTTAGCACCTCTGATATTTTCATGTGCGAATCATTTCCAACATGATTATCACTTACCTTACGGCCAAGGAAAACATGGTGTGGAAATATTAAATATATAAATATCGTGTTTGTGATCGCACTCCTCTGAAACAGATCGGCTGATTTTAATGTTTTTTTTTTGTATATTTGGTAGGTATGAGAATAGGTCGTCAAGTATTTTTCACCCTCCTATCCCCACCCCCCATTTTTTAACTGCGATTTTTGTATTTATATATGAACAATATCCAAATAATTTAATATTATATAAATACATAGGGATGAACCCGAGCGAAGCGAGGTTGAGTCGCTATATAACATAAATGACTTTTTTTTGTTAATTGAATGCGGGCGAATCCGCAGGTTCTGCTATTATATTATATAAAAACATAACAATCATATAAGTTACCGAAGTAAAACAGCAAGAAAATAAAATTAATAAAGTATTTGATCATTTTAAATATAAATCTTTATTTAGGTCTCTTTTGTCATGATAAATAAGGATTGGTCGCGGTTTTGAATTATTAAGGCTATTGTATATTTAATAAACCTTTCCAAAGCTTACATTGTTTTTCAAACAAGATTACATCTAATCCGGGATTCGTCACAAAATCAATTTCAAAGGCCATTCTAAAAAATTTTACACATTTTATTCTATCTATTGCTATAAATCTATTTTATTTGATCTATATAAATAAAAATGAACGTTCGTTTGTTTATCCTCTATTCCTAAGCCATTCATCCGATTGTTATAAAACTCTGGTTGGTATTTTGTATCGCTGGTATAATAGTATAGTATAGAATATTTTGCATAACTAGTGTTACCTAGTGGTCGAAATTCGACCTCACTCGTAATTGAAAATTTGAGGAAAACATACAGAAATGAGTATATTCACACATCTATACAGATAAATAAAATTGAAGTGTCTGTTTGTAATGTAAAAATAACAGTTTTTTACTAAATGCATATTATGAATGTACCTATATGTATATAGTACTAATAAGTTTTTTCAACCGACTTCAAAAAGGAGGAGGTTCTTAATTCGACTGTATTTTTTTTATGTTTGTTACCTCAGAACTCTGTCATTTATTAACCGATTTGGACAATTTATGTGTTTTTTGAAAGTGTATACTTCCAGATTAGTCTCATTTAAATTTCAAAAAAAAATACCACCCCTAAGGGTGGAAAAATAGCTAATGATGAATTTAACCTACTTCTAATTGTCATATTGACTTGAAACTTTGCAAGTGTTTCTATTTCCGTTGATAGTACAGTGGTTCGGTATTGTTGACCAGATCTTATGGTAAGGCCAGAAGGTGGGTAGGTGGAACTCTTCAATGGCTAATAGTAGATGCTTTGAGTTTGGGCTTATTTTGTTTGATTTGACAAGCCTAACACGTTAGAATTCTTACTTTGCTACTATTGTCTAACTCTACACTAAAAAGGGAAAAATAAAAACTTTTTAACAAAAAAATAAAAACCGACTTCAAACAAAAGCACTAAAAAGTAAAAAATAACTGATTGGTAGTTTTCATTTACTATACATACCTAATCAAATATTTTCAAAGTCGGTGTGCTTTGGCTAAGTAATTAAAGCCTACCTATTAAATACATACCTAATCAAATATTTTCGAAATCGGTGCCAGCCCATATAAAGCAAAGCACACCGACTTCGAAAATATTTGATTAGGTATGTATAGTAGATGAAAACTACCAATCAGTTATTTTTTACTTTTTAGTGCTTTTGTTTGAAGTCGGTTTTTATTTTTTTGTTAAAAAGTTTTTTTTTCTTTTTATCTGTTTGTCTGTTTGTTCCGGCTAATTTTTAACTCAGCGGCTGGTTTTATTTTAGAAAAAGAATCGGCGTTCCACGTGAAATAATTAAAACCCAAGAAATTGTGAATAAAATCCGCAAATATACATCCACAAAAAAATTCTATAGTTTATGACATAAACAAAAAACTGTTGACAAACTGAGGAGAAAAGGTAGTGAACTGTTTTGTCATTGCCTATCTATACTAATATTATAAAGAGGTAAAGTTTGTGATCTTGTGAGTTTGTGAGTTTGTGAGTTTGTGAGTTTGTGAGTTTGTGACGTTGTAGGGGGTAATCTCTGGATCTACTGAACCGATTTTCAAAATTCTTTTACCAATAGAAAGCTACGTTCTTTCTGAGTGTCATAGGCTATATATTAACCCGAAAAATGAAAAGGCTTTTTCGTGGTAGTCGGATTTGCAAAGTAAGTCGGAGAAAAAACGGTCGAACGAAAACGTTTCTTACGAACGCTGCCTTAACTATGAGAGATATATGATTATGTTCTAGAGAAAAGTTGTAGAGCTTAATAATGCCTACAAAAAGGTCAGCGACAGCATATGTCTAACTTTTATATTTAAGTCACAAAAAGTAGTTTTTTATATTAAAAAAATCATTTAAATCGGTAGGTCATGTTTATTGGTCATATTATCAACAATTATGAATTCTTATCAAAATAAGTAAATTTATCGTCTAAAATGTTTAAAATAAAAGACTTTTCCCTTTTACTACATATAATTTAGACAAATGGTTAAAAAGATAATACAACATATTCGTATGTATGGACGAACCCGAGCGAGCTGTTTATCTGTTTTTCTCTTTGTACGGGCTAATCTCCGGATCTATTGGACCTATTTAAATGAAATTTTGCATGGTGGTACCTTATATCCCCGGGCAACATCTTAGATACTTTTTATCCTGGAAAATTAAAGGTTTCCCGTGGGATAGTTAAAAAACTATAACAACTTATACATCTTAGTACACAAAAACTACTGATTGGATTTTAATGAAACTTTACAATAATATAGTTCATACATGACAAAAACAAATCAGCTACTTTTCATCCCAGAAAATTAAAGAGTTTCCGTGGGATAGTCAAAAAACTATAATAACTTATACAGCTTAGTACACAAAAACCACAGATTGGTTTTTTGATAAAACTTTACAACAATATAGTTCATACATCAGAATAACAAATAGGTAACTTTTTATCCCGGAAAAATGTACTTTTCCTGTGGGATAAATGTTTTTGTTTATTTGTAACGTATTATGTACACAACATATACCCCAAAACAATAGATGTTAAAAAAATTGTCTGTTTGTCTGTTTGCCTGTATGTCTGTTTGTCTGTTTTTGTGTGCACGTTTCACGCGAAAAGTAATGTACCAATTGCAACGAAATTTGGTGAAGTGATAACTTATTACTCGAGTCAACATTTAGGGTACCTTTTGTTTGTTTGTTTGTTTGTATGTATGTATGTATGTATGTATGTATGTATGTATGTATGTATTCAGTCCTTTTTAACACACGCATGGGCCTCCCTTCAGTACGAGGTGGATCAGGCCATAGTCCACCACGCTGGCCAATATCAGAGGTGCTAGACCCGGGATTTGAACTTGCTTCACTCGGTTTCCCAAGTGAGCGCGTTACCACTGGGATACCACTGTCTAGATACCTTTTACTTAAAGAAAATCTTTCTTTCCCACGGGAAAATATAATAACTGGTTTTATCGAGTCCTCCCTAGAAACCTTCCTCTGGCTAGGCCTTAAGACATACATCAAAACAATATACTAAAAAATTATAGGTCTTGAAAAGTCCTACCGAAAAGTTCTGAATAGTATATGTCTATCTCCTAAGTTACACTCGCAATATTTTTTCTTATCTATACCTATAATAAAACTTAGTCAAATCGACGTGCGCGTTTCACGCAAAAAGTACTCAACCGATTTTAACTTCATTTTGTATAGTGATAAAACTTAGTGCTCGGGTCAACATTTAGAATACTTTTTACGACAGGCAAATTATTCATTCCCACGGGAAAATACAATAACTGGTTTTGTCGAAATGTCCTTAGAAATTTATATGGCTAACGTTGGCTCAACCAAAAAAGAAAATTGTAAGTCTTAAAAAGGTCTATAGAAAAGTTCTACATAGTATATGTTACACTCGCTATAACTATTTTTATTATTATATATTTCTGTTTTATTCTATCTGAATATAGGTACATATATGAATAATAAAACTGTAGAGGTCGAATGTCTGTACATAGATGGTAGAAAAAATTGCTAAAAAACGAGTAAGTTCTCTTCTTACATCCCGTAAGGAGAGAAATAGAACAAATCCAGATTTTTTTCAATTTTTTTGTTTCTCTGTCTGTTTGTCTGTTCGTATGGGCTAATCTCCGATACTATTGAACCAATTTAAATGAAATTTGATACTTTTCATTCCGGAAAATTAAAGAGTTCCCGTGGGATAGTTAAAAAATTATAGTAACTTATACAGCTCAGTACACAACAACTTATGCACCTAATTTAGTAAAATTTGGCATGCTGATACCTTATATTGCAGGTCAAACAACAGGTTACTTATTTTTATCCCGGAAAAATGAACGGTTCCCGTGGGATAGATCTGTTTGTGCTTTTCTAGAGGTGAACCCGAGCGAAGCGAGGGTGAGCCGCTAGTTTATATATAATATAGATATTATGGTTACAGTATTATCAGAAAATTTCAAAACATTCGATCATTGATAAAGGCACTTGATAACTACGAGCATACTAGCTATGAGGAGTCTAGCATATTCTGTTGCGGATCTTGAGGTTCTGAGTTCGAATCCCGGGACAAGCTTGTCTGTCAAAGAATTTTCATTTAAAGCTTTGAGTTCAGGAGCTGGTACTTCTGCCTCATGCCTTAGAAATCTGCGATTGATATCTCGGAATTATCATATAAGAGGAATTCAGTTTGTACTTGTGTATGAGCACACACGCCAGTATAAAATATTATTTTTATGTTTTTTTTATTATAAAAAAAATCTACACATATTAAAACTAATATGGTTATTTGTATTTTAAGTTGCTAAGGGACAAACTAGGATAGACTAGTTTCTTGTGTCAACGATAAAGTGATGAGTGGGTTGTAGTTTAATATAAAAAACATAAAGATATTGAAATAAAAAAAATATTATAATGCTATAATATTTTATTATTAGGTAAACAAACGTAATTTTCAAATAAAATAACTATCTATTTAAAATTCCATCAACATATATCTAGCTATATTTACATAATATATTGTATTTATTAAATAAAATATTTACATTTAATATTGTTTTTATCAGTAAAGACATTCTAAAATTCCATGCCACTTTCATAAGACAAATTAAAAGCATCAGTAAAATGTACATATCTCGTATGATGGTGTTTGTTGTCGCACTTCTTCGAGACGGCTCGACCGATTTTAATGATTTTTTTTTGTATATTTAGGTCGTAAAGTATTTTTCACCATCCTACCCCCACCCCTATTTTTTAATCCCGAATTTAATATTTTGTATGAACAATTATATAAATACATAGCAACAAACCCGAGCGAAACGGGGGTGACTCGCTGTATAACATAAAGCCAGAGTTTTTTTTGTAGATTGATTGCGGGCGTAGCCACGGATTCTGCTAATAATATATGGGAGTTGTTAGAATTTTTGTCTGTCTGTCTGTCTGAAAACTACTGGACAGATTTGGATTAAATTTGGTATGATGATAGTTGGTCATCCGGGTCAACATATAGAATACTTTTTACTGTGGGAAAATATCTCATCTCTGAGAAATCTATACTAAACGTTAAAACGTAATATATAAAACACAAAAAAATAAGAATATTCATGCCTATACATTCAAGTATAAATAGCCGATTTCTGCTGTTTCTTTCTTATTCATATTATTAAACTGACACTTTTTTTTGTTGATATTTATTATTTGATGACGGTCTGACATATGGAAATGTAGGCATATTATTAAGCCCAATGTCGTAAATTCGATTCTCGTGAAATATCATTGTAACAAGCACGTTATAAACTGTTATTGCTAGAAAAAAAAATTGTATAGTACCAGGTAAAAATCCAAAGAGATTTTCGTGCAATTTTTAGTAATATTTAAAAAAATGTATGGATCATTATTATTAATAGTATTCTTTATATGTTGTGTACATGTATAAAATTCCGGTGTGCATATGTTCGTAATTTTTCTCCTCTAGATTTGACCGGTTTTGATGTTATTTATGTACTTATGGGGTCACCTGGATGACTCTCGGTTATAGTTGGACCCGGTAGTTGGCGCTGTTGTCGAGATCCAGTTTATTTTTAAATTCTGACAAAGACAAGCTCTGCCTACCGACTCCGCTAGTATTTAATATACATATTTAGATAATATGTGATGTCTTATTAGTGTCCATACAATATATTATGTCATATAACTATAATATATAATTTTATATAAAAGCTACAGGTAATTTCTATAATATGCAAAAAGTAAATAGTGATTATGAACAATTAACATTCAAAAACTACAGTTTACGTTGTATAGAGTATTCTATACAATGTAAACTGCAGTTTTTGAATATCTTCTTGAAGTTATACTTCTTTTGGCACGTTTAGACAAAAATATGAGAGTAAAATTTTTACGATGCATGCACACACCGACAGCCAAAAAGCGACATAATGAAGTTAGCTGCATTCCTTTTACAAACAGAGAGTTGTGTATCTTTAGCTATTTTTGTTCTGTTACGCCAAAGAAGTATAACTTCTTACGTGCGTACACAAACGTTTTTTTTGGCATGGAATTAAATAGAATGTCTAAAACAACTAGATACTTATAAAATAACGAAGAAATGCTTATTTTTGAATAAGATAAAATTAAATTCTAAACAAGCATAATATTCATTAACCACTTATATTTATATCACATTTCTTTACAAAATTCTTATATATATTTACAATACTTACATTTATTTTGAATTAATTGAATTATATAATTGTATTGAATTATGTTCTTTATATTACGTTTGATGGATATTAATATAACGACTGCGGTTGACGTGATAATATGGTTGACAGAATTGCATGACAGATAGGATTGCCTCGCCTGCTTTCTATACATCGATCAAAAAAGAACCAGATGAACAATCAACGACAAAAATGTCCTCAATTAATGAGCGCTCATTTGAACATTTAGGCGTGTCTTTAATATTTTTTTTTGCGAAAAAAAAACTTTAAGCATTGCATTTAAAGTTGAATTTACATCTAAACACAATTGGTGAGTTTTAAGAGAACTTTTGCATATATCTAGTACTGTTATGATCGACGTTTCTACATCAATAACGCTAATAGAAAACTAAAAATTATAGTGCTAAACATTTTTTAAAAGATGTAACACTTCTTATTGGTTCTCTGGTGACAGGTAAGCTAACTCGTTTTTCGCCCAAAGAATCGGCATTGTCATTTAGCGGAGCAATGTGGCTATCATTCTTGCCACTATTCCACGCGGACATAACTTGTACAGTAATAATTCAGTGTACGTTTTTTGTATATATATAATGTAGTATATATGTAATTTCCTTTATGGTAAATAAATTTTAAAACTATATGCAAGTCACATATTCTAACCACGTTATTTTCTTGTATTTCTTCTATTTGCTTTCTATTAGCGTTAGCGATTGTAGATTGGCATTTTCATTATTAGCGTCATCCAAGTTCACTGAAATTGTTTGCTGTTTTTACTCCTCTAATATTATTACAAATCGTGGCGATAATTTGAGCTTTAATTATTTTCATTGATCTCATTTTCACGTAAATATATGTTTTGTTTATTTATAAAAGGTACTAAACTTAAATCTATACTCAATACATGAAATTGACAAATAATAACTGAAAAATATGCTTATCTAGCAAAAAGAAAAACCATTATATGATATTTGCAAAAGTGTATTTGTTGATTTATATATCGTCAACTATACAGTGTGTATGCCGTACAGTGCCATATAGATATATTACATACGTACATGAAAAAGTCAAGTTTGTTACATTTTTATAAGATGTCGTCTAACTCGAGTATTTTTTTAAAATTTGTTTTAAATGTACTATTATATTTCTCGAAGTGACTAAACCCGTTGTCAAGAAAAGCAAGCTAGTTAATTTTTTTTATTAATATTGTATTTAATAAACATACAAATAGTCGATTTCAAAATATTTCCAATAAAATTTCATCATTTTTAATTTTAATATATTTTACTGTAGCAATACTAGCCAAATGACGATTCTAGACTTGGATGTGAATGCAAAAGTTATTTTCTCACTAAGCTTGGTGACCAAACTGCTCATTTCGGTTTGGCCGATCCCTCTGTCAAGCGGATATAGTCTAACGAGATAAAGTTCGTGATTCGGTCAGATCAAACCTAAACGTCTGTAGCAGCAGTTACTTCTATGGGGGTGTAAAAATGTATTATAGCAATTGATAAAATTATTGTTACACGTTATTCTATTTGAATACATAAAACGTTTATATTTTCTTATTGCGATTTAGAAAATTATTTACGAAAGCAATATTGAGATTTTAATTTAATTATATTTCAGAACCACAATTCTACCCACTTTGGGTATCAAAAGAGAATAGTCAAATTTTAAATACATCACAATACATGAAATTGTTATTTTAAATGTGTAAATAGTATGGAAATTAATCACAGAAACAAATAAAATAATAATACGTTAGACGTTGAAATGAGAACAAATTATTTAGTTATATCAACTAAAATGATGAATTACATTTGATTATAAAATCGAAAATACGTTAAACTTATTCTATACAATTTGTAAATATCTAGCCTATTAATAATAATATAAACGTGAATAAAACAGAAATATTTACGTCTCGGCATGCATTTGACGTGTGGATTAAATTTCTGTAATCTTTCGCTTCATTTTGGGATGGATAGGTGTAAGTTCTATCGGTGACACTTTTAACTTCAGCAGGACAAGGTAGCAGTTCAACAGGAATTTGTAATAGCGTTTTCTCATTTTCAGCTTTAATCTTCTTTGGCTCATCGATGTAAATGTCATCTGTGTCACTAAATTCTTCTGGCGCATCCAAATCATTTCTAATTTTATCGATCTCATCTATATTATTATTTGTACTCATTCTTTCGTAATAAGTTAGATGTGAACTCAAAGCTGGATCTGTATTAAATTTGCAAATGAAATTTTCTAAAGACATTCTCACTTTGATACTCTTCGCTTCGTGTCGGAGTTTGTGCATCCATACCAGATGGCAATCGCAATCAAAGTCGTTCCCTGCAACAATCGATGCCTTAATTAATCTTTAATTGAACTAATAAGTCTTTTGTTCGCCGAAGTAATTAGGTTTTCTGTTGAATTAAAGTCCTGAGAAAAGTCTTTTAAATAGTTGCGAATAATATTACGTACACGAAGTAATTTACATCGCTCATTAAGCACAAGAGATGTAAATTAGAAAGTTAATTTCAGCTTTTATAAATAAAGTATACGAAAATTTATTTGAGTTTCATAATAATTTAGGAACGAGATACGTTTAAGAGAAACATTTTGTTTTAGCGAAGTAAAAATATTGTTTTATTTAATTTAAACTTTATTTTGTACTTTTCTTTTATAAAATAATTATGTAATAACTGAATTTACTTAAAAATATATTGTAATATGCTCATATTGTATCTTGAAAATATCAAATTATTTTACTAGAATAATTATTAACTATTGTATACTTAGCAGCTCTAGCTTAGCTTAGTTCTATTTTGTTTAATAATACGGTGTCAGCTCGTGCAAGAATCGAACCTGCGATATACGGTATAATAAATGTGCAAGTCAAAAACAACACTACACTACTCATTGTATATTATGATATAGTTATATTAAATTTTTCAGTCAACACATACAAACCAAATAAGGTACAACATACCTTCCAAATATATAAAACTTTTTTGCATCTTCAAATTGTCATAGATGGGTCGTAAATTATCCATCGTGAATCTTTTTAATTTATTATGCCTTAAGTCTAAAGCTGACAAGCCTCTGACTCCTTCAAATAGTCCATCTGTTAACGTCACCAGTTTATTATGACTTAAGCTCAGTTTTTTCAACTGTGACAAACCATCGAAAGTTCTTTGGGCCAATATATAAATCTCGTTATAATCTAACATCAGCTCTTGAAGATTCCATAATTCGATGAATGTAAATGAATTTAATACAGATATTTTGTTTCTCCTTAAGTCTAGTCGTTTCAAATTGGCGAGTCCATCAAAGCACTCCTTTTTTAAATCACTAATATTATTTCTATCCAATTCTAATTCTAGTAAGTTAATAAGATGGCGAAATGCACCATCCTCTATTACACTTATATTGTTACTAGTAAGGAATAATTTTTGTAATGTTGGCAATTCGTAAAAAGTATCACTTTCAAGTTTCTTCAGCTGATTCTCATCTAACGTCAGAATTGTAAGATTAGGCAAGTTGTAAAATGCGTGTTTACTTAATACGGCTATTTGATTTTTGGTCAGTGTCATTTCTTGTACTGACGTTAAATTAACGAAAGTTTGGCTCTCGATTTTTAATATCGAACTATATTTTACACTGAAATGCTTTAGCTTTCGCAAATATCTAAGGACTTTGGTTGGCACGAAGCTCAGTCCTCCGTCGGCCCGGACGTTAAATGCTAACGTTTCTATATTTGACTGCGAAGTAAAGCTGGACCATAAAGGATCCGTCTTTTCTATACCGCCGTTGAATACCCAGCATTCTGTTTTAATTGCCTCGTTTATTTCCTGGCTGTTTTCGCAATAGCAATGTACTTTGGAGTCTCGGTCGTTTATATCGCAGATATTTGTGGTGGTTTGAACGATTTTCTCCTTTTGTTTCCTCCTGTTGGCATGTAAGGAGTCTATTGCGAATAGCAACAGTAGCAAGGCAGCGGGTATCTTTTGAGCCCGCATACCTTCTACCTGTAACAAAGAGAAAAAGATTTTAGCACACAAAGTTGCTAACATATTTGAGGTAACAAAATTTTGTTAGTTATTGCTTCTAAAATGGCAATGTTGTGATATTTAATGAAGGAATACTGTCTTATATATAAATTTATAAAATACAGTCATCAAAAGTTTCATTAAAAATATAATATAATTTATTTCAAGCTTCCATTTCACTGAATCAATTTTAATTTTCATTTCGCAAAGATTATACTGTTCCGTAAAACTTAATTCTCCGCAGGTCATTTTTAATTAAAATTGTAGCATAATCCTAAGATTGTTTCATAATATAAATTAATTATTTACAACATGAATAATATATTATGTATATTATAAAATGTATAGTACATAAAAATATGTATAATATAATTATTATCACAATTTTAAGAATGTCATACGATTTTTAAGTCAAGTTTTAATTTGGACTTGTTAAAAAAAATTGTTAGAACATACAGATGGATGGATCTTGATATTTTTGGTACAGAACACTTCATAAAATAAAAAACTCAAAAGCTTCGGCGCAGTCGGATAAAAAAGAAATATCATGATAACTTTTGTAACTAATATACTCGTAGAAAAGTTATTAATATTTTGAAATTTTAAGATATTATAGATTATTTTAATTCTGAAACCAAATTAAATGATTGAATTAAAAATTCATTCAACTAAGAGATTCTCGTAATTTGCTTCAATTCGTGGTAAAAATATGCAAACTGATTCGTGACCAGGCCTAAAGGACTACAACTCGGCCAGAATATTCAATAAGAAGTCGTCTGAAATAAAACAGAGCTAATGGAAGATTTCAATGAAAATTCATTAAGGTTTTTAATTGTAAGACTCCATATAAAGCGTAGTCACTTGTGTTTTTTTTTCTTTAATTACCTGTTTTAAGGCTTTCAGGTAATTTATTTAAATAAAACGTAGCAAACTGTAATTGGCTTTTATATTAAAAGATGGAAATTTTGTTATGTAGGTAAATTATATATTATTTTATATTTTCCTTTATACTAGCTGTGGCCTGTAGTTTCGTGTGAGTTTTGCTTGCTTATTTCAACTGTACTAACTGCCTCGGTGGTGTAGTGGCTAGCATGTACTGCTGCACACCCGGAGATCCTGGGTTCGAGTCCCGGGTCGGGCCAAGTTTAGTTATTGAGTCTTTCTGTATAGAAAGTCTCAGTAACAGCCCAGAGTTGGGAAGTTGGTGGTGTTTCACCCCCGTGCCTCGGAGAGCACGTAAAGCCATCGGTCCTGCGCCTTAACTCTCACCGGTCGTGTCGAGTGGTCGTCCCACCGGAGTATGAGAGTGATAGAAATAGAGAGTGCACTTGTGTCTGTGCGTACACTTGAGCACTATAATATCTCCTGCGCAGTTGGCTAATCTCAATGAGATTACATGCCGAGAACATCATCATCACTATCAAAAATATTATGAAGACTTCATAATAACCAAAAATCTAAAAGTATATGAGTTTATATTGTGAATCAATTGAATGTGTATGGGTACCTACGAAGTGATAGTTTCTAAGCCGATACTTTCAAATATATTTAATACTAGTGATTTACCCTCGCTTCGCTCGGATGCGTCTATGGGTATATTTTGATTAGATATGAATAGTTATTGCGAGTGTACCTTAGGAGAAAGACTTATTCTATAGCAGATTTCTCTAGTAGATTGTTTTGATGTATCTCTTAAGGTTTAGCCAGCATTAGACACGTATATTTCTAAGAACGACTCAATTAAACCAGTTATTGTGTTTTCCCGTGGGAATGAAAATTTTTCCTGTAGTAAAGGGACTTCTAAATGTCGACCCGAGTAATAAGTTATCACTACACAAAAGTTAATTAAAATGGGTTCAGTACTTTTTGCGTGAAACGCGCACATCGATTTCACTAAGTTACTGTTTCATTATATGTATATTGTATAGACTAGCGAACTTATACTTACCCCTATACTTATTAGAAAAACAAAAACAAATCGATCCCACGGGAACCGTACATTTTTCCGAGATAAAGAATAGCCTGCGTTATTCTTTCTTCATTCTATATTATTGTTAAGTCTCTATAAAATCCATTCAGTAGTTTTTACATGAAAGAGTAACAAACATACATACATCTAGACATCCAAACATCCTTACAAACTTTTACATTTATATAATATTAGTAGGATTATCATGAAAATATTCAAATCTTGAATACCTAATAAACATTTAAATATCTTTTTGTATGCACACGAAACGTTTTGGGAAGTCATTTGGGAGAAAAATCTAATATAAAGTAAAAGTCTCAGATAAACTTTGTCCACAAAACTGAAGTGCTCTCATGGGAAAGTCAATACTCAACTCCTTAATAGAAACCATAAAACTTTTCTATTTCACAACACTTCCATAATCTACATTTTCTAGGTAGCCTTGTGGTAACGCTTGGAAAATCAAGCATAGCGGGTTCAAACCCCAGGTTTCGCATCTCTGATGTTTTCATATGCAAAATTTCAACATGATTACCTTATAGTCTTTAATCTAGTTATAGTAAAGGAAAACACTGTGAGAAATCCTGCACGTCTGAGAAAGCTTAGGTGGTTTTCGAAAAAATGTATAATCCGCTAACCCGCATTTGGCTAAGGGGGCCTCTTTCATTGAGCCGTGATTGGTTGATTGGACCCATAGCAACACTATGTTCACAGGGATAAATGATCACTATGTATACTAGCGACTCGTCCCTAGATACGTTTTAACGGTTAGTATGGTATCGACTATATTATATACATAGGTATAGAAAAGTAGGTCTCCTATGCTCTATTTTACCTTGATTGGAAAAAATGCAACTGAAATATTCTATATCGCGTATCGAAATTACAGGATATAATTAATTTATGTTTTTACAACTATTATTAACTAGAAAAATGATTTGTTCCCAATACAAACTTTCAACAAGGGTTGAAAGATGCTCCTTTTCATCCACTTGAGGTTTCATTTTCACGACAAAAAGCCTATATCCTTATCAGAGGTCCTATCCATTTCTATAGCAAAATTCATCAAAATTGGTTCAGCGGCTTAGGCGTGAAAACATAACAGATACACAAACAGACAGAGTTAGTACAAATTATTATTATCGTGTGCGAAGAGTGTGTATATATGTATGTGTGTGTAGAATTAATAATTTCCAAATCAAATTATTCCGGCTCTCACCAAAGTATTATATAACTAATCCCTATACAGTCAAAGTATCAAATAATAATAATAATTTATTGACGTCATCGGTCCTATCTGCGTTTCCACATTCATAAGTCCCTTCAGCAAAGGGAATATTTAATATGGAGATACCATCAACTGAGATGTCAGAGACAGTTCGTATGACATTTTGTGAATTAAAGCTTAAAAGTAACAACATTTAGTTAGGTTTTTGAGATTTATTGTAAGTATAAGTACATATATACATATATTCTACTTTATAATTAAGTCTTCAAAAAATAATCTTTTTATTGAGTTCTTATATAAATTGCTTTTATAAAGAAAGTTTTATTGTTTAAGCTCTGAGGAGTTGAATGTTTAACGTTTATGAGTAATGTTTTAAATTAAATGGGCTTTCTAACGAATATCATCCCTAAATTCTCAAGTTACTAGATATGGTTTGGAAAGTGCGCTGATATGACAATAAATTATATTATAATATGGTTTACCCTCGTTTTGCTCAAACCCCAGCGTCAGCCTGGCGTTTTTAGTTTAGTATAATCAGCAAATAACTTGTAATATTTAAAAGACAGTGATTTACTTTTATTTAAAAACTAGCGACTCACCCTCGCTCCGCTCGGGTTTGTCCTACTTACGTTTTAACGTTTAGATTTTAGAGTTTTAGAGTCCTCAGAGATGAGATATTTTCTCGCAGTAAAAATTATTCTATATGTTGGCCTGGATATTCAACTATCATCATACCAAATTTCATCAAAAACCCTTCAATGGTTTTCCGTGATGCGGTAACAGACAGATAGACAAAAATTCAAAAGACGATAATAATGTTTATTTCAATAAGATTGTCCATAAAATATTTAATGTACAGATTTGGCTTGGTTACAATTTTATTATATGTATAGATTAAGTTAAGCCTACTGTAATGAGTAACATCAATACCTCTGAGTTATACGAAATTGATAGCAATAAAATAAAACTTTTTATGTAAATGCTAAAACCTACAAATAGTTAAAAACTTTGCACACTCTACAGTTCAAAACATAAATATTTGCTAAAAATGATTTAAAAGTGTATTATATCATACTTTTATAATATATTTTTTTGAATAATTTATTTAGAGCTTTTAAAACAAAAACAAATGTATTCCACGGGAACCATACATTTTTCCGAGAAAAAAGTATCCTATGTATGTATGTTCTGGCGTGATTAAGTAACAAACATCCAAACATCTAAACTTCACATTTATAATATTAGTATTGATGTAATGGAGATTATACTAGTAACTTATTTTCATGTTTCATTTATTATTATCAAAGCGGTCCACGTAAAATCGTTAATTCCATGTCATAGGGGCTTAGATAAGATAGCTACAATTTCGTCAAATAGACATCTAAAGAAATATATGTGAACATTATAATTCTATAACATAACGATTAAAGTCAATACAATTTTTAAAATTGCTTCTAAGTCCCTATATTACAAATCTATCAAAAGTAGTGCATTTACTATAAAAGTTTGTTTATTTGTTTGAGCGCTCTAATTTCCATATGATTTGAAATCAGTTCAAAAATGTTCTTAATCAGTCAATCTTATTACTGATCTGGCATATTACTTTTGCCTTAATTATACGTACTATATACAAATAATTGTAATTACAATGCGTAATAATCCTAATCGAAATAAAACTGCAACATAACTCAACTGTTATACCTCTAGCAAAAACTCAAACTTCTTGAGCATTTAAATTATAATAATATAATGTCACTAACATGGAAAGTTAAGTCCAACTAACGACAGTTTTGACCAACTCAATTCATTATAGAGAATTGAGTCAATTTGCACATCAACCAACTATTTAACTTTGAAATGGTCGAATAATTAAGTCTAAAACTAGGGTAGTTAAGCAAACAATCCAAAGAGATGGAAATCAACATTTAGTGGCTTAAAAGCTATTTTGTGCTTACCAAATTTTCTTTTTAGATAGCCCATTTATTGAGGAAGTCTATAATAAGATCTATATATCTAATGGGATATATATCATATAATATCTATTCTATTCAAAGTCTATCTATTCCATACTAACCCCTTAAAACGTACCTAGGAACCCAATCGAAGCTAGGGTGAGCCGCTAGTTTTTGATATATTGAGTATCATTATAGTCCTTTAGTAAGTTTCTGCAATATATAACCAGTAATGTACTGAAAATAAAAGGAGCCTCTTTTACTCCTAGATAGTATTGGCATTACTACGGGAAAGAAACATGAAGTGACAAAATCGATGAGATTTACAATTAATTGATAATAGAAATAAAGATCTTTTTGTATCCCATTTTCCTCTATCTCCCCTCCCCCCCCCCCCCCTCCCTCGACACCACTACCAACCTACCAACACCCACTACCCGCCCATACGGTTCTGAAAAAATTATATGAAAGTGAATAGAATATCAAAAACTTTATACATATTAAACCAATTGTCTCTTGAAACTGGGAATTGCGTAATCGGCCAAACGTCCATATTACCGTCAGGTTGTGCTTTGGTCGTAAAATCGGATAGTATTAAGCCAGCCTGACCATAGAGTGATGTACAGACAGAAAGGGCACGCTCTATATTATTACATATATGTACGTGTGTATGTATATACATATATATTGGAAATTTCATAAAGATAATTATTGCAGTTGTTTTTTAATTTTTTATGTAATTAAGTTTTTTTCGAGGTCTTTTAAGATCTTTTTAATGCTTCATCTTTTTTGTTTAAGATTAAACTTGAATAATAAAAAATATCATTAAATTATTCTAATTAGAAAATTAAATATTAGAATTGGTAAATCTCTTCTTGCACATAACTTTAAATGTTTGCATTATCAATTGATAGTGCAAGCAAATGTTATGTGCAAAATTAACAATAAAGGTCAAAGTTAAATAACAAACAATTTATCATAATATCCTTAATTATTTAGAGACTGAATTTTTATAATTTACATAATACATATTTCCTAGTGTAGATTAAATTTAATTTATATATAAAATAAATGAATTAAAACCAAAATATAGATTTGTTTTAATATTATAATAATAAAGAATATTTATAAAATTATTTAACTTGTTTGATATCACTTCCGTAGAACTCGCTGTTCCTAAGCCTACTTTCATACAAAATGCACCAATAGACGCAATGCGACGCTACGGGTCCATTCGGCTATATTAGCATGAAGGAAAATTGATGTTTGGACATTTAGTTTGGAAAATCTTATTAAAGTTTTAACTAACTATATAATATTTACTTACGTTGTTAAATAAATACACATTTAAAATAAACATTTCTACAGTAAATATACTCGTAAAAACCCGAACCAGGTTATCATTTTAATAAGCAGCATTTATTACTGTTTGTTATTTAACTATTGCTATGATATGAAACTAACAGTTGACTGACTTCAAAAATTTATTTTAGATAAGATTTGTTTGTTTGTACATAAGCTCCAAAACTACTGAATCGATTTAGATGAAATTTGGTGAGAAAATAGTTTGAGAACCTGGGACCTTTGGAGACATAGGATAGTTTTTATCTCGGAAATTATCCCTTAATGGAGTTAAAATGGGAGTGAAAGTTTGTATGGGGAAGCAACCCAAGAACGAACCCGCTATTATAAGGAACGAATCGCTAGTTACTTATACAATTTATAACTTGAGTACTCGATAATGTTACCTCAATAATTGTTAATCGATTTTTTTAATGAATTTATTGTACTATTTCAGGAAAAATTATAAGAATATTATATTCCATTCATAACGTATGTACTTTTGTTGCCAATATGTAAGATAATAGGTGGGCGAGTTTAAATCACTTCACGTTTTCTGCTTCACTTCACTTCTACAAAAAATAAATAAATATATTGTTGACTGTAATAAATCATCATTTTAAATTCGAACCTACGAGTATGAAACGATAATATTCTAAAATTTTCAACTCATTTAGTAAAGGCTGTAGTATAAAAATTCTTATCGATATATTATAAAAAGATATTTTCGATAACTAGATTATAAAATGCAAAGAAAAGATTCGTTAAATTCGGCGCCTAACTCCTCATATATATACTTATAGTAATTATTATGCTCATAGAATGTATAAAAAATGAAGTAAAAATCTAATTTTCTATTCATTTGCTAGTCTTAAATCTTAAATGACATATTTTTATATGTATACTAGCGACATGACTCGCTTCGCTCGGGTCCGTCCCTAGATACATTTTAACCGTTGGTATAGATATCTCAAAGATGAGATATTTTCCTGTAGTAAAAGTATCCTATATGTTGACCCGTATAACCAGCTATCATCACAACAAATTTCATTAAAATCTGTCTAGCGGTTTTCTCGTGATGCGTTCCCAGACAGACAGACAAAAAGACAAAAATTCTAAAAACTATAGATTCGGCCTCTGCATCGATAATAATGACTATTTCACAAAGATTTTCCAAAAAATATTTAAGGTACAGATTCGACTCTGAATTTTATTATATGTATATATAGATTGTACATAAAAGTTTAGAAGAAGAAAAGTTGAGTGTAACTTAAAAAGCTTGCTTTTTGGAGTAACCTTTCAATAAATTTAATATAAGCTTACTGTATCAGTATAGTTTTTCTATTTTTGGATGGTTTGCCTGATAGAGTTTAAGCTTGCGTTCGAATGTTACTTGCGTTCGAATAGACGTAATACGATGCGACGTGACTGCTCATGTACGAAATGGCTTGATGTTAAAGCGATTTACTATGTATCTATATAAGTTCTTTTTAAGTATTATATTTTATAAATTTTGAGTTACAAGGTTCTATTTTACAATAATTACTTAATTTTAGTTATAAGAAATGTAAAAGCTTACTGTACCTTGTTTTACTATCGGAAGATTTCTCGGTTTCCCTTTATATGTAATTTGAATCGACGAGTTTGTATATTATAATATTATTTTATGAATCTTACCTGAATATTAGATATTTCAATATATTTGTAGATTCGTTGAAGCATAAAGATGTAACAAATACACTCGAAAAACGATACGAAGTCGTTTCCAAACTTTTTTTCATTTATAGTATTAATTGGCGACTCACCGTTCGTCCGTAGTTACTTATTAACGTTTAGTATAGATTTCTTAGAGATGAGACATTTTCCCGCAGTAAAATCCTATAAGTTGACTCGGATAACCAACTAATATCATACCAAATTTTATCAAAATCTGTCCATTGGTTTTCTCGTGATGCGTCCCCAGAAAGACAGAGAGACAAAAATTCAAAAAAAAAATTTCGAAAAATATTTTATATACAGATTCGACTCAGATAGAATTTTATTATATGTACCTATAGATATGATAGCAATATTACATTCCAAGATATCTGAAAGGAAATACAATAATTTATTTATAATAAAATCCCTAGAACTTGATATAAATTGAGCACAGCTACCTAGATTTCTATATTATTAAATAAAACTATCTTTTCGGATTATTTCGCGGATTCTATATTTAGAAAGGCTAATTATATTGCCATCTTGATATTCACATATATATATGAAGTAAAACAAATTGTTGGCACGAGTAAAATGAAATATTTTGACAAACTGTGCAAACGCTTTCGAATATCCAAATATTTTTGTTTGTGATTTGTTTTTTCAACGTGAATTAATTAAACGAATTTTAAATATGTAAATAAAACACAAAGTGGACATGTTTGCTGATATTTTTTATTCACTATTGGCTTTTCAGTTACGATAAAATTATTGTAAATAATTAATTACTACTTACATTTTAAAAAGTTTCAGATTTTTTCGCGAATATATTTCGATTATTGTATTATAATATAGATAAAATTTGACAATAGATATCGCAAATCGTTTAAAAAGTTGCTTCATAAATATAAAATATTCATAAGTATCTAGTTTCGCAAAAGGCACCAAGAACTCGACAAAGAAGAAAATGCGCATCCGAGCAAAGCTATAGTAAGTGACTAGTTAATCTATACTTAATATTATAAAGAGGTAAAGTTTGTGAGTTTGTGACGTTGTAGGGGGTAATCACTGGATCTACTGAACCGATTTAGATGAAATTTGGTAAAAAGTTAGTTTGAGCCCCTGGATAGGACATAAGATACTATTTATCCCGGAAATCATCCTTTAAGAGGGTGAAAATGGGGATGAAAGTTTATATGGGGAATCAACCTAGGGACGAACCCGAACGAAGCGTGGGTGAGTCGCTAGTCAATAATAAAATACAACATATTATGCAAATGAAAAAAATTAATTTTGTACTATATCCTTGTACATGTAATATTTATTACATAGATTTTGTTTCGAAAACAAGAATCATTCTAAAGTGACATACTAAAATATACGGAATGAAGTAAGTGTATTGGATAAGATGCGTCTCGTATAGAGCAAATCAAATAAAACTGCAATAAAACGCTGTAGCTTACCTTAGATCGTACCTCTATAACCTTACGTGAATCGAAATAGTAAATACATATATGAAAAACTACTCGTATTACAGGTTTAATACAAAAAAATGTCTTAAAGTTTGGAATAAAAATAGAAGTGCTTTTTTTTAATTCATATTGTAACAATAACACTTACAACCTTCGCGGTGAAAAATTAATTCTGGTGACGGAAATTTTTTGACTTTACTAAAATTGGTTGTTTCTATATATAATACTTACAGATCTGGCCACGCGTTGCTGTGACACACAAATGAAAATCGTTAATTACAATAATCGGGATAATAACTATCCTATCTTTTAAGTTGGATCAAATCACACATTTTGAAAAAAATACGTTAATATCGAATAAGTAGTTTCAGAGTTTTGTATATTAATATAATGAGAATGTTATTAAATTGTTTCTGTATTTTAAATATTTTTGGACAATCTTTTTAAAATAGCCACTATTATAGCATAGCTCAAACCTACAATTTTAAAATTTTTGCCCGACAACAAAATGGTTCTAATCTCTTCTAATCGCGATTGGAATAAAGAATGCGTACAAAAAATGATTATAACGGAAGTAGTTCGTTAAGTATAAAAACCACGATAAGATAACACTTTTATTTACGTTAACGATATCCTAATATTTATAACGACTTAAATATTAACTTAGTGTTTCATTTAACGAACTATTATGTTATTCCACTGGAGACTCGTTAAATATTGCTAACAAGTGTAAAATGTTAGTGATATTTTTAAATAAAACGCTTTATAAATTACTAGCAGCTCATCCTCGCTTTGCTTTGTTACGTTTCAGTGGTTAGTATGGAAAAGATATATATACATTGGTATAATGGGTGGTTGTGGGTTGTATTATAATGTGTTTTCTTGTGGGAATGAGACAATCTTTCGGTGTAATAAATTGCCTATTACTCTCATTAGCCCTTAAAACTATCTCTACATAAAAAATCACGCGAATTCGTCACTCTATTTCGACGTGAAAGAAGGACAAACAAAAAAAAACAAACATACATTTTAAATAAAACGCTTATATAAATTATTCTTGGGTGTGCCTCATGGCTATAACTAAACACATTAATACTTTAGATGCTCTATGACAGAAGTTTCGCTAAATTTATTGTACTGTATTGGTTTAGTTTGTAAACTTTAACAATTTAAGCCGAATTTCATATTGAAATACAATATTTTTTGAATTTTTAGGTTATAATGGAGTTTTTGTACCTCGTTTTATTGTTTGCTTGCACTAGATTCCATTTTATATGCCATAAAATGAAGGAAAGAGGTGAGTTACGTTATGCATCTGTGCTCGGGGAAAATTGAAAATGTTACATTGTAAGGAACTTTTTAATGTCAGTTTAATTTCTTTTGTTACGACTGTTTCATTGAATTTTATTTACAAGTGGGCTTTACGAGTTTAAAAGATAGATTGTTTAGTTAAGCGTCCTGATAAAATGTTGTTTTTATTTAGGTTCAGATGTTCAAATAGCGTATTAAGGAGAAAACGAAAAAGCAGGTTTGTAGCAGGTTTTAACAAAATTTGTAGGTTTTTTTATAATATCTATATTAGACCTGTTAGCTCGGTATAATTTAAATATTATATAATAACAATATACGTATCCAGGTTTAAAAGTTTTATTATACAAAAAAAATTACTCAATGTTTTAGGCAATCTAAGCTAAATATCCAGGCACGTTGGACAAAAGATGTACATATGAGATGAGAGAGAGATACACGTGGCCGGAATCGGGCAGGAGAACATCAGTTCTCCTGACCGATTCCGGCCACGGCGGCCAATCTCATTGAGACTAGCCAACTGCGCAGGAGATATTATAGTACACAAGTGTACGCGCAGACACAAGCGCACTCTCTATTCCTGTCACTCTCATACTCCGGTGGGACGACTGCTCGATACGACCAGTGAGAGTTAAGGCGCAGGACCGACGGCTTTACGTGCTCTCCGATGCACGGGTACATATAATATATCACGGATGTACATATAATATATGGATAATGCTTACCCCGTTCGCGCACAAAGTGACCAAGATTACTCGCAGCTACCAATTGTATTAATTATATTTTTATAATAATTAATTCACAATTGTACTATACACGACTGAATAATCTTGAGGGTTATTCCACGACCATTGAACTACATGTCCATACCAGCTTTCAATTGGTCGACCAAAGCAATGTAAAGAAAAAATAATATTATTAAAAAAAATTATAATAGTATAGTAATTGTTATTTTTATATCTATCTGTATATATGTCTACTACATCTACTTGATCTGCGTTAATTACTTATCTTTTTTTAGCTCGACGTTGTCCATATTTAATGCTGATTTATTTGGCGGCTCTATCAGTTTTGTTTTATCCGAGCCAAAAGTGACCGCGAAATAGAGTTAACACGGATGACTATTGAGAGCCATATATTTTAAAAAACTAATAAAAAAATATTCCAGCCAGAACATTATTTACTAGAAATGAAACAAATTAATACATCATTTCATAATCTCAAGTCATATTGATCTAAAATATAAAGCGATGAAAACGACTGTTTACCGAATAAAGCCTTTTGGGTTCGTTGTTTAGTGTAAATAATAAACAATCTTGATACTTTAGTTGTTTCAGGAGCTTTGATAGACGAAATTTATGTTGGTTTTTAAGGAGTCGCGCCGAGAAATAACAGTCTATTACAACAAATGATTTATGAAAATTATTTTAATTATATCTTTGTTGTTGTTCACAGTTTAATTTTGATTCTGAATAATTAAGATTGGAAAATGTAAAACCAATTAACGTTCCCGAGCACTTGTAGCTTTGTTTCGTAACACAATGTATATAATAATAATTTTAATATTATCCATAAATGTAGTTCCTCGTAAATATTTGTTTGTTAAAAATAGAAGAATTTACAAATTCATATGAACATGATGAGGTGTAATAAACAATATATATATATATATATATATATATATATATATATATATATATATATATATATATATATATATTTATATATATATATGCCTCGTTTATCTTATAGGCTTGCATGTATTGCTGAAGATTGGCCCTGGATTCTAACCCTAACCCTAGGACCCTAGGACTGGTCCTAGGTCAGTCAAATTTAATTATTGAGATTTTTGTAATCCCATTGGACTTCGAGAATGATAAGGAATAGAGTGTGTATTTTTGTGTGCGCATATAGTTATGAATTACAATATTTTCTGCGCTTATGGTTAGATCTCAGTGAGACTTGCCACCAGGCTATCATATTGACCAAGTGCAAGGTTTTCTCAGACATGAAGGTTTCCGCACAGTGTTTTCCTTTCAACGAAAGTCGAGTCATTGTGTTAAACATGATTCGCACATAAAAATATAACAGGCTCGAGACGAGGTTTGAACTCTTGGTTCAAGTGAGCGCGTGACATCTTGGCTACCGTCCTTTTACCACTTTAGGCCACTTGATAAGTATAATAATAAATATTAATTTAGACGTCTTCGGTCAAAAAAATATTTGTATGGAATATCAGGTCGTTGCTATCTTACTTTGTATAGGAAGGATAAACTAATGAATATATATATATATATATATATATATGGCTTAACGTGCTCTCCGAGACGCATGGGTGATGCACCGCCACCACCCTAACTCCAGGCCTTACAAAAATCTCACTAATTAAATTTGACTGACCTAGGACCAGTCCTAGGGTCCTAGGGTTAGGGTTAGAATCCAGGACCAATCCTTAGCAATACATGCAAGCCTATAAGATAAACGAGGCAGGGATGATGTATCTTTGTATTATGGTGAATCCTGTGCCCAGCAGTGGGACTGTAACAAAAGGCTAAATTGATTAATCGAACTGTCCCTATGGTGGAAAATGCGTTGTAGTATCTATATGTAATCGTTCAGAACAAATCTTTTAAAAAATCTCTTGTGGTTATATATTATAGTATACTAGCATTGCCCGCGGCTCTGCCCGCGTTCAGATGACTAAAAACCAAATTCTTAGGTTTTACATATATATACTCTTACAATGCAGTTTTTGCATTTTTTCTCAGAAATAAGATATTTTTCCGCGGTAAAAAGTATCCTATATGTTGACCTGGATATCCCGCTATCATCATTCCAAATTTCATCAAAATCTGTCCAGTGGTTTTCTCGTGATGTGGTGACAGACAGATAGACAGACAGACAGACAGACAAAAATTCTAAAAACTAAAGATGGACTCTGTATCGATAATAATGTCTATTTCAATAAGATTTCCCAAAAAATATTTAATGTACAGATTCGACTTAGTAACAATTTTATTATATGTATAGATGTTAAATGAACATTTTAATAAGACTCGTATACTCTTATAATTAAAATTCCTTAGAAAGAGCGCATGGCACGCGGAATGCTAACAATGGACAATATTTGAGCTTCCCTTTGTTGTTTGATTATAATAAATTATTTCCGGATATTAAATTACAGTACAGTTTTTGGGAACATTTCGGTCTGTGATTTAAAAATAATTACATAATATTGAATTTCTTTGGTTATTCTTCTGATATTAAATAGAAATATTTGGTAGCTATTTAATTGCTAATCTCCAAAACCGCTGAAAAGATTTTCGTGAAGCTTTTCTTAGATAACAGATTCTTGTATATGGAAAGAAAGTATGGAAATGCTGTTTTAAATATAGAGTGTAATGTAAATGTAATTCTAGCTTCAATATATATAGTCAAATATGTTATTGTTTGTGTTATTATATAGTATATATACATTTATTCTTAGCTTATTAAAAGCAAAATATTACAAAAACGAAATAATTTCTTAAATGTAGAAAATAAACATAATCAACATTTTGAATTAAACTATCTTTTTGGACTTTTTCGCGGATTTATTTTGATTTTTATTTTCCAAAAGGAAAGAATGTTGCAGAAGTATAAAACCTTACTCTTTCACGTGATTATGATTGCGCTAAAGCATTCGAAACACGAATTTAGTTACATAAAAGCTAATTAATTGCCTATTAGTTCGAAAGTAATGGCTATATGCAACAAACGACCCTAATGTGCGTATGAATATATAAAAACAAATATTTTTAGCCAATTTATTATGAAAGTCGCAGGCAAAGTCAGATTATAACACTAAAATGTTTAGCGGAAATAGGTTAAATCCTGTTAAATAACAAAAGTTCCAATCGTAATAAAAGCTAATATATATTTTCACGCGTGTTTTCGATAAAGCTCTTGCATACAAAGGCGAATCTCCCAAATATTCGGCACGGTTAGAATATATACAGAAAATGGCTTAAAGGTATTATGATAAAATTTGTTTCTAAATTTTTATTAGGTTACTACCTAATCTATACATATAATAAAATTGTAACTAAGCCGAATCTGTACATTAAATATTTTTTGGAAAATCTTATTGAAATAAACATTCTTATCGATACAGAGGCCGAATCAATAGTTTTTAGAGTTTTTGCCTGTCTGTCTGTCTGTTACCGCATCACAGAAAAACCACTGGAGGGATTTTGATGAAATATGGTACGGTGATAGCTGGTTATCCGGGTCAACATATACGATACTTTTTACCGCAGGGAAATGTACCATTTCTGAGAAAAAATACAAAAACTGCAATGTAAGAGTATGCTAATATGTAAAACCTAAAAATTTGGTTTTTGGTCATCTGAACGCGGACGGAGCCTCGGGCAATGCTAGTAATAAATAAAGATATTAGTGGCATTAAAATATATAAGATGATACTATGAAGTCATTACTGTAAATAAAAAAACGTATTGAAGAGACGTCTGATTGAATTTTGAACAAAATTCAATTGTTAATTAATCAGTTTACAATAGGCAAAGATATTGCGAATATACATATAAAAATATACTACTGAATTGAAAACTTACATCTTTTATGAAGACGAATTAAAAGTATATTTACTACATATAACTACAGCTGTTTCAGACTTTCAGGTAAATAAAATATCTAGATATTTTTAGTGAAAAGAAATAAGCAACAGCTTTTACGAAAAAAGGCGCATATTCATGCCACTTCCTTCGTATTTAGGTCTAAGGATTCAATGGAGCGAGCCGAGAACTACTTTAAAACGGTCCTACAGCTCCGTTGCGACGTACATTTTTATTCTAAGCACGTAGGCACTGTTGAGAGAGACATTAGTGAAATCGCTGGTAAAATTACACAGTAAAAATATTCGTCAAAATATGCAGGCAGGTCTTTGAAGGTGCAATATTTGGTAAAGTGCTTAAATGACTCATATGGTTATACTAATTTAGAAACGAACATAGGTTCTAATTTAGAAATAAACTTGAATTAAATATTACTTTCTTCTCCTCAAATATGTTGGGACATTAACACACAGCACTATCTAGTTCCATGGTAAGCTACGAGGCTTATGTTATGGATACCAGATAGTTGATACACTACGCATATATAATATATATACATACATATTTATACTAATATTATAAAAAGGCAGAGTTTGTTTATTTGACCGCTCTAATCTTCCCTGTTTTCTGTCAGCTGTAGATTGTTTACAGATTTTTTTAATAATTATTTCGTAAAGTGCATAAGAGTGTGTTTTGTAAAAAAATATATACTAGAAAAGCCAAGTTACTTGCAATTCTTAGTTCATACTTGTAAGTGTGTTATAACTTCAAAGAAATTCTACCTCTAATAATGTCAAGCAACAACATTAATATTTACACTGTACAATTCTGTACAGTAAATAAACTGTACAAAAGCGACAGTATCCTAGTAACACATATGATAAACAGCACACATGTCAACCATAACAGCTTACAAACAAATACTTTAGTCCTTAACCCAGTATATATACAAACTGGAATGCAACAAAACTTTCTATATTCTGCTAAGCATATTTAGCATGTGGCGAATAGACCCTTAAAAGCTTCAAAAAGCTTCATAACCGGTGTTGTGGAACCCTTAAGCTCTATGCAATAAGAATTATAATTGCATGTGGCTGTTTCCTGCTTTCCACTACCTACATTTGAGAAAAGCTAAGTAATATGTCTGAGAAATGTTGTTTGTGTTATAATTTCAAGGTGCCTATTAACGTTAATGACTTGCAAAAAGTTTTTAATGACACGCTTAGTTGAAGTGAGTTTAGTTGGTACTATTGTTCTTGATAAGTTTAGTTATAAAACTTGATGAATTGACTGATATATATATATATATATATATGAATGAGGTTTTCTTAGAATTTCTTGTAATTTTCGATTCAACTACAAAAAATCTGCCTAGCTTTAAGGACTAATCTACTGATGTCATATAAACATTACGTACGTGTAATTATGTTTATGTTGCAATCAGAACTCTCTTGTGGTCAATACTACTTTTAATGACGACACGTTATGCTCAGTTTGTAGTGACCCTACTTCCTGTGCCAGCGGTCGTAGGTTTGAGTCCCGCTGGAGGCACTCATTTGTGTGATGAGCACGAATGTTTGTACACCAGTCATGGGTGTTTATATTTATAATATGTCTGTATTTAAAGTTATATATATTATATGTAGTGTATTAACTATCAGGTTTCCATAACACAACCCTCATAACTTACCATGGAACTAGATGGTGCTGTATGTTAATGCCCAACATATTTATTTTAATTATTTAATTGTTTTTGTCAGTCAAAAGTACCTTTGACCACAAAAAATCCTTAATGTAACATAAAAATAACTAGTTTACTTAGACAGTGTTAACCTAAATGGTTACATAAACTAAACAAAAGCGTTTACAACATTCTGAATTGAGTAAAGAAATCCTGAATAAGAACAATATCATTGCCTATTTTCTTACACTTACTTATTGTTTGATTCTGTTAACTAGAATTAATAGATCAACTATATAATTTATCTTTATTATTATTACATACATGCTTACATTATCTATACTAATATTATAAAGAGGAAAGATTTTTGTTTGTTTGTTTTTTTTGTTTGTACCGAATAAGCTCCAAAACTACTGAACTAATTTAGATGAAATTTGGTAAGAAGATAGTTTGAAAGCCTGAGAAGGACACGTAATAGTTTTTATTCCGAAAATCATCCCTTAAGTGGATGAAAATGGGGATGAAAGGGAAAGCAACATAATAAGTACAAATACAGTTATTTTATATGAATTGTAATGTTAAAATTGCACTACTAATAGATATTTTCATGTTATCGAGCTGGCAACATGGGCATACAAGCTGGAGCCATTATTCCAAAAATAACGGTTTACATTTACGCTTGAATATGAATTCTGAATGTTCTGCGACTCTTATAAAAGCTGCAACAATAGGTGAATGGAAGAGTCGAAAACTAAAATGAAAAAGCTTAGAATATCGAATAAAAATTCTAAAATCGTGTAATGTGAAGTATAAAGGTGAGATTCATATTTATAACTTTAAGTCAAAGCAATCTTTATAAAGTTTACTTTCAATAATTTTTATTTCCAAGTCTATATTACTACTCGTAGTGGCTCACCCTCGCTTCGATCAGGTTTGCCTCTAGAAAAACAAAAACAAATCTATCCCACGGGATTTGTAAATTTTTCCGGGATAAAAAATAGCCTATGTGTATACTCTCCAGTCAGTAAGTCTGTTTCGACGTGAAAGAAGGACGAACAAACAAATAACTTTCACATTTAAAATATTAGTATGGATATCTATACTAATATTATAAAGAGGTAAAGTTTGTGAGTTTTTGAGGTTGTAGGGGGTAATCTCTGGATCTACTGAACCGATTTAAATGAAATTTGATAAAAAGATAGTTGGAGACTCTGGGAAGGACACAGGATACTTTTTATCCCAAAAACGATCCTTAAGGGAGTGAAAATGGGGAAAGTTTGTATGGATTATAAATTTTTACACACAGTTTCGTTCAAATACTATATTTATATTTTATTCCGCCCAATAAATAGTTTCATACAGATAATGTTTACTCTATATGGAAATTGTTCTAACAGCAAAGGTCGCACTGTGAAATTAAAAGGCAAAAAATTTTTTGCAAATCTAAAGGGTAATTCCAGAATTCAATGCGTTAAAAACATACAAACTAAAAAATCCCTTTAAGCATTATATTATATTAATATTAATTACATACTGGCATTTAGTAATACTTGAAAGGCAAAGTTATTTCAATAGAATAATATGATATTTTAAGGCCCCGAAATTTCATAAGATATGAAAACCAAATCATTTTGCTGTATATGTGATTTAATGATCCTCAATTCGAGGGCTTAGTTTGTTATTCCCATCATCCAACTCGAGTAATCTCCATTATTCGAACTCCTTGACGCTATTTTATCGTATTTCCATTTGATTTAGATATACTTACGTATAAGACATTTCACATATAAGAATTGGGCTCGCGATTCAAAACGGTTTTTAGTGTTCAGTACCTCAATTGAAATGAGCCTTATAGGATCACTTCGGTTCACCGTATATCTATCTGTCTGTCTGCCTGTCAAAACCATTTTTCTTAGGACGCACTTCTGAGAAGGTTCCAAGTTGAAATTAATATGAAATAATCAAGTCTACAAAGTCCCTTGGAGCTGTGAAAAAATCAACGCAATCAAAGGATACTGCCGCTTATACCGCATATTTTGACACTTGCTAGGGAATCAAAACCTATATGGTACTTACTTACTTTGACTTTGAATCATGAAAGGCAAGAACCAATGTCTAAAATCTAGCACGAGTAAAAGGAAAAATCCGAAAGCCCAAAATTAGTAACTAAATCACATTTTTTTTTGAGATTATAAACTTATTTTAATATTTCATTCTACAGAACCCTCAATGTGCGAGTCAGTCTCGCACTTAACCGATTTTTTCAGATTTCCTCACAATATTCGTTCAATATGTTATGTTTGTCAAATACATACAAGTTAATGTTAAAAATATAACATTTATTTTCATAAATATTTAAATTAGGCGAATATTATTCAAAACTAGTGCTAGCTTTTAGCATTCTGCCTACCATATAAGGGGTCATGAATGGCTTCCGTTTGTATCCCCATAAGGAAATTGAATACACCAGTAATATTTCCACAAACCTATCATAAATCACTAAATATTATATAATATTATTTATTATCGTATACTAGAAATTATATATTATACTAGCATTGCCCGCGACTCCGCACGCGTTCAGATGACCAAAAAAACCAAAGTATTAGGTTTTACATATAAGTATACTCTTACATTGCAGTTTTTGTATTTTTTCTCAGAAATGAAATATTTTCCCGCGGTATATTTTTAAATATTTCTCAAGCAAATTCTTTATTCAGACTTTAACTTTTAAAATATTTTTATATTTTTAACCTAAAACTACTTCTTAGTACTAGCCACTGTTAAAATAACGTAATATTTCTTATTTACAAGTCTCTTAAGGATGAATATTTAGTAAATGAACTTCTTACATTAAAACTTAGAGCCTATTTTAAACGAAGGTAAGCTAAGTAAGTTTTTCATAATGCGTTAACAGAAACGCGTAATATTACTTAAAACGGTCGTCGTGGGACTCGACGCAAATGGCCTCCCATCTAAGGGAGCTGGATGCGAGTAAGCTTTTTGCAGGACATTTTAAAACACGTTTATTATTTAGAATAATAAAACAGTCGAGATGTCACAAGGATGTTTGTTCAAAAGCTTTAAATTTACACAGAAATTAGATTAGAGGGAGAATTTATTTTTTGGCATACTGTTGTTTACTTAAAATTGATACAAATTCCTATTGCAGTGAATCTTATGATATATTAACTAAATTGTGATGAAAATTGTAATAAATATAAAAAAAGCTTTTTTTTAGGGTTCCGTACCCGAAGGGTGCCAACGGAACCCTATTACTATGCTACCACTGTCCGTCCGTCCGTCCTTCATTGAGTTTAAGTTTTAACCATTGGTTTTCTTTTTATAATAGCATATTTATTTGAATTTATATTGTAATATAACAACTAAATCAATTTTGATTGAAATTTCTTTAATGTTCAACTACAATAAAAATAATTTAGTTTCATTACATTAAATTATCATCAAATAAATTAAATTCTCATGTTATGCGAAGAAGACAGTATGCTATTTTGTGAATGCAAATTTTTTTACAAAAAAATAATAATAGATATCAATATTTCCCAAACCAAAGCTCTTTTATGAACGATAATACATAGAATGTTTTTCTAACGAATGGACTCGATAGCGCTTGAAGCATTTCCAGGCCCATATGCTTCGCTTTATCCTTAAAGAAATATAAACAAAAATATATGAAAAAGACAATGCAAAAATATTAACATCATAATATTGTATTAAAATGAAGAATTTTATTATTACACTACAGCCAAAGCTAAAAGAAAGACTTTAAGATTTTTTTTTTTGTAATAACATGAAAAATTAAAGAGCCAAAAGTTTTTCCAGATCTAGTTATATTTATATTTATATTATAATTGATGTTTGTAGTTTGTACCTACACCGCACCGCATTATTATTTTTATATTTTCTCACGCTTGAGGGTTTCTGGTAGAGATCTCTTAAAGAGATAAGTCATCCTTTGTACACATGGCATCTGTTTTAACTTGTATATATTTTTTTGTGGTACATAAATACATAAATAAATTAAGTAAACAGCGAGATTTGAATAACAGGATTATAATAAGTTAGTGGAATAAAATAATATGTATTATTCACTCAACCTTAATAAATATTTAAAATACACTTCTTATAAGAGAAAATTAAAGGAGAGTTCATAATTTACCACTAATGTACTCTATATTTGGATATAAATAAATAAATATGTAAAAACATTAACATACAGCACCATCTAGTTGCATGGTAAGCTACGGGGCTTGTGTTATGGATACCAGATAGTCGATACACTTCACATATTATATAACTTTAAATACGTACATGTTAAAATATAAACACCCATGACTGGAGAATAAACTTTCGTGCTTTTCACACAAATGAATGCACCCAGCGGGACTCGAACCCCGTGACTACTGGCACTGCAAGTAGTATGCAAAGTAGGGTACTTACAAACGTGTCGATAAAATCTATATATTAATACGATTGCGCGGACGGATTAGTGTGAAATTTCCCACACTTATAGTTTATATAGAGCAGGAGTGCAAAATGCTAATATTTTTTTAAATTATGCCTAAAAAATACATTAAATCTATTAAAAAAATATATTACACACACTACCATGTATTTGACCTATAATATATACTGTTTTGTTTATTGTTAAATTGTGTGGTCAATTTGAGAATAGATTAATATTATTTGTAGTTTGTTTCAAAATTCTTTTGGATTTTATAGGCTATTTAATATTTATCATTTATATAACTTTGAAAAATTTATATAACTCAATGTCGATAAAACTTAATGAATTATACTCGATTTTCAACCACGAGGCGATCACTAATTTGTAATAGATAAGCTTGGCGTGTTAACCAAACAGTATATGTGTAGCGTTACGATTTAGTTCTACAAAGAGCTTTCTGCAAATAGATCGCTGTTAGTGAAAACAACGCCTTTATACCTAAAATTTAATATACAGTATGACTTTAAAGTCGATGGATACATTGAATTATTTAACCATTTTATTTATATATATAAACTAAAAATAAATATACAGTATAAAAAAAATACTAATAAATTATTATTAATTTCTTATTGAAAATCTTTAAATCAGTAAGAGAGATGTGGATACCCTGAGAAAATAATACGGCACGATACTTAGCGCACTGCGTACTTTCTTTTGAGTAATTGACCCCCGACGCAAAAGAGGAGTGTTATAAGTTAAACGTGTGTGTTTGTCTGTGGCATAGTACCGTTCAAATGAATGAACCGATTTGAATTTTTTTTTGTTTGAATGGTGACTTGATCGAGTGTTCTTAGCTCTAAATTAAGAAAATTTATCAAGCCGTTTACAGGTAATCAGCTCTTTTCTAGACAGTAAAAGGGTATTAGTAGCTTCCACAGATTTAATCCATTCGAAACTTGGTATCCCGTTACTTTAATGACATTGCAACGATATAGTAACCTTGACGTGATGCTTTTTGTGCGTGATCGTTTTAATTTTTTAATCTCTACAAAAATACTGCAGATATATCGTGTTTCGGCACATTGAAATGGCCTCAATTAATAGGTTATAGTGTTGGAAGTTTTTTTTTAATTTTTAATTTAATTTCTTGTGCCAAAGTGTGTAGTTGGCTGTAACAACTCAATATGACTCACATACTCAACTTCTCCTATGTCCTCATGAGTAGGATAGAGCTCTAAATTATTCAGCTCTTCGTTCGTTAGTAAATACAAGTACTTATTAGTATAAGTTCCGACATCATAAATAACGTAGAAATTTACATAGAACTTAACAAAACAAACTAACACGGTTACTCGAACGTTATACCATGCTGTATATTTGTAATATTATTCGATACATTAGTAAAATTATTAGGCTGTTTATAATTTGATCTAATTTTAGCAAAAAAATTTGACGTTCCATAATATGCATAACCACTTATTAACTAAACTAGCATTGCCCGCGGCTCCGCCCGCGTTCAGATGCCAAAAAACCAAATTCTTAGGTTTTACATATTAGTATACTCTTACATTAGTTTTTGCATTTTTTCTCAGAAATGAGATATTGTCCCGCGATAAAAAGTATCTTATACTCGCATGTTGACCCGGATAACCAGCTATCACCATACTAAATTTCATCAAGTCCTTCCAGTAGTTTTCTTGTGATGCGGTAACAAACAGACAAAAATTCTAAAAACTATAGATTCCGCCTCTGTATCGATAATAATGTTTATTTCAATAAGATATTCCAAAAAATATTTAATGTACAGATTCGGCTTAGTTACAATTTTATTATATTATTATATGTACATACATGAGCATTTTTGTCGTGGTAAGCTAATATATCATACACACGAGAAGAATCAAACCATAACGTACCATAAATAAATAACATTATGAAATTCATATTATTTAACTTAAAAACTTAATTCTTTTAATTTAATATCAACGTTTACTAATCAAATCGTTCTTCTAAGCGAGATATTTTTGTTATGTCATCTACAGTATAATCAGATTATTCGGACCAACGCAAATTAATCATTATACCTCGCTTAGTTTCTGTGCCGATATTAATTACAATAACACTTGTTTTGTTTATACTTTGTCCAATGATTTTATACTTTCATGAATAAATCTACAATATGAACATAAATTCTATAATGTCTATAATGAATAAAGACAAAAAAAAACAATATTATTTATTAATGCCATTTGTACATACAAATGTGTGGACGGATTTGGAAAAATTTAGAAGTTATAAGTAGTAATAAAATTTGGGGAAAGGTTGAGTTACCAGTAACATTCTAAACACATATTTTTTTTATTTCGTAATGTTTAGTTTTAAGTAAAAACTAAAATAGTTTTTAGCAGTTAGGAATTACAAGAACTATTTTAGTTTTAGTTGCACGTTTTAATCCATATCATCAAAACTACTAAACTGATTTTGATGAAATCTTTACTAGTTTCGGAGAAATGCGTACATACATACATATACCTATAAAATGTTTTATATTTGTTTGGAAGTCCTAATAAATTATCATAGGTGAATATTTTGTAGTTCCAGTAGTAGTAATATTACATACATAGATCGAATTGATAACCTCCTTTTTTTTAAGTCGGTTAAAAAAGCATCTAGAGACGCACCCGAGTAAAAAAAAGAGTCCTTAAAACCAAAAAAAAACTTAACTAAGTAAAAAAGTTCGCGAAAATTGAATTATTAATATAAGCTTCAGCGCTAAGTCAATAGGCTACCACCAAGCTAAAGTACCGATACTTAGAAATTGTTTAAATAGTCTAGAATTATGTAAACAGAACTATTTAAGTCTAGATATAACTTTACAGCGAATCGAAAACTATATTCAAATTAGGTAACATAAATATGAGCGAGTTTATGTAAATATTAAGTCTACACATAATAAAATGATATCCAGCCCAAATAAAACTGGAGCATTAAATATTTTTAGGATGTTTAAAAGATACTTAGGTGAACAGACGTAAAATTCAAAGTTAATATTTTTTTATGGATACATAGTGTATTTAATAGCTTTTTTGAAACGTCAAATCCTCAGTTTCTTTTTTAAAACGTTAGAAACTAAAAAGAAAAATAATATAGCGACAATGTCCGAAAAATTAAAAAAAAAATTATAGATAAACTCTATATTAATCTTACAGAATAAGTTGATTTGCTTTTCAGTTATTTTAAAACCGCAGACAGACAGTACAATTTTATAAAAGTATAAATGCATCATAATCATCTCCTAGCCTATTTTCTAAATTACTTCGGGTCAGAGCAGTACCTACGTCTTCTTCTTACACTCTCCCCTATCACTCGTTACCTCATCATTCACCCTTTTCTCTTTTTCCTATCTCACACGATACATCTGTCTTCTCTTTGGTCTTCCTCTTCCAATCCATCCATCACTCTTCTCGTCACATGCCATTTAATAATCAGTATAAATTATTATTAATATTATATATTAATTAATAGTGCAAATTATAATAATTATTATATATTAATTTAGTATTTCTATTATCATAACATCCAAAACAAAATTATTGTATGCCATAATTAATATCAATAATATTCTTCTAATGAGCCATTATTGTTTGAAACTGTTATAGTTTTCATAACAAACTGTTATTATTACTGACGAGCGACTCACCCTGGCTCCACTTAGGTTCGTCCGTTACGTTTATTATAGATTTCTCAAAGATGAGATATTCTCCCGCAGTAAAAAGTATCCTATATGTTGACCCGGATAACCAGCTATCATCATACTAAATTTTATCAAAATGCCTCCAGTGATTTATCCGTGATGCAGTAACAGACAGACATACAAAAAATCTAAAAACTATAGATTCGGCCTCTGTATCGATAATAATGACTAATTCAAAAAGATTTTCCAAAAAATGTTTAATGTACAGATTCGGTTTAGTTACAATTTTATTATATGTATAGATGTAGGTGGTCTATTAAATCATATAAAAACTTTTTGCTCAATTTATGAGTATTTCCTGTAAAATATAAAAAAATCGTTACTTTTAAAGATATTCAAATGTAGGCAAATAATGTCTCAAATTCGTGGCTTACATTGAATTATACTTAGGAAGTTTAAACAAGGATATCGGATTTTAAGGTAAGGTAAGCAACATTAACCGTATATACATAAAGTTCTAAAAGGCCCGCCGTTACTCAAAACCCACATCACATACTTAAGACTATACAATACATGGGTCTCTATGCGACAGTTGTTACATTTGTAATGCTATTTGATACAGTTCATTGAATCGGTTAGAAGTTCAGGAAATATGTATCATGGTATAAATAACTTAGATCGTAAGATTTATAATTTGCAACTATTAATAAAATAATTTTACAGATTTTACTGAAATTTATATTTACACATTCTGACTAAGATTTCTTTATATCTTACAAAGCGGTCGACATATTAATTACTCGCTTCTAGGAGACAAAAAACAAAAACAAATCTATCTTACGAGAAACGTACATTTTTCTGAAAAAAAAAAATATATTTATATTTTAAATTTCATCCAGATCCGTACAGCCGTTCTGGCGTGATTGAGTAACAAACATCCATCCAAATATCTAATCTTTCATATTTATAATATTAGTAAGATTGTATATTATAACCCATCCTGGCTTTATTTAGGTACATCCCTAGATAATATTTCAAGCTATAAAATACGTCTTTTGTAAAAAAATGCACTATGTTACTTTTAAATATTTCCTTTAGAGTTTATCGATTACCAATAAAAATAAATCTTTCCTCTTTGTGACATATTTATGCAAACATTGTATTGGTTTGTCAATTGGACATTTTTAGTTTTATTTAACTAAAGAATTTCTAACCCCTAATTATTTTTAAATATAAGTTGTACATATTTTTATACTCTATGACACTTGCGTTATCAAGAATTCAGCAAGCGTTTAGTAAATATGAGGGAAGATAGAATCGGTTATACGAGTATATATTAAATACAATTTAAATACATAACCCTCCTCTAGACTTTACCGCAATCGGGTTATAAGCAGTTTGGCCTAATCGATTTTCCATATACTCCATATATCTATCTTCAAAAATGACTAACAACTACCCATACAAACTTAATTCCCCTGCTTAATTTATTTAAGTAACGAATTTTCAAATCCTTATTGCTATCCGATAGTTTCTAGGGTTTGTAAGGATGTAATACAAATATATTCGCATATCGCAATACGCAATCTGATTATCTGTAAATTAAATCACGTACAACTTTTTCTTTTACAGCGGTATTTGAAAGGATTTGGAAGATAAAAATTAATGAGATGAAAGTTGACGCGCGTAGCGCAGTAACAAGATATTGGTAGAGCCTTTGATTGAAAATCGAATAATTACAAGTTTTAATTGATCGACTGTGAAAAATGAGGAGGCAGTGATGGATGTAGGTATATTTTTTCTTATTTTATAAACGATAATAGTAACTTTGAGAAAAAAGTCCATCAGACAAGCAAGATTGGGCAATGTTCGGAAAGGTTCTTCATATAAATGTCGCAGTCTTGAGATATACGTAAGTCTTAAAGGAATATTTCATATTCGCTATAACATAGAAAGTGACTATTAATCCAGTTACTGTACGAGTATTATTTATTTATAACTGGACAAATAATTATATATTTATTTTAAATTAAAATCATCTGAATAAAATATTATTTATTTGTAAGTTTTAATTTTTCGATTATGTGACAGATCCGACTTAGATGACGTAGGTTGAAAACCTAAGGCGAGAGCAAAGCGTACAGTAGCTCCCACTTTAACCTTCTCGTTAGGTCTTTTTTTATTTCAAACCCAGAACGAAAAATATCATAATTGCTTTAAGTTATTTAAAATTAAAAATATAAAAAAAACTTTTTTAATAATTAATCAATAACCGGACTAATATAAATAATATTAGTCATACAGTTATTAGTAATAGACAATGACTGTATTAATAGGGTCAGCCAATAACATACGCAGATGAGACATAACCGTTAAGGATAGGCATCATAATAATAATGCCAAGAGTATAATACTTTCTTAGATTTACGCGAATATTTGACATTTTAAATAATTTCTTGGGATTATTTCGCGGATTTATTTTGATTTTTGGTTCCCGACGTTTCGAATGCTTTACAGCAATTATGGTCACGGGAGAGGCTGAGGTGTTAGATGTCTCGAAGGTATAGTTGTTACAGACAGCCTATCCACAATTAACATAATGAAAAATTGCACCAAGTACCTTACAATATTTTATAACTTTAAACATTTTCATAATTTTAATTCGTTTTATAATTGAATATGAAATATTATTTATTAAATTTTTGCTGTTATCCTTATAATTATTACAATTTTAAAAATATTAATTAATAATCTATATTTAGCGTTGCCATTATTATGTTTATAACCATAAAGAAAATATATAAAATATAATATTAATTATTTAAGCCACATAATTGTTCTATGTGTAATATAAAAAGTAAAGTTAAAATTAATTAAGAATAATAATTTTAATTTAGTTTGCTATTATTTAAAAAGACAATTTTACTAAGCAACTATATACTTTTACAAATGAAAAATGAAAAATATTAATCTGAAATGCTATCATTTTGATCTACACAGTAAGAACTTACTAGATAAGTAGTAGTTTCTTTCATTAGTAGTTAATAAGATAGTTTTATTTAAAATGCCAAGAGTATTCTTTCAAGATCTTATGCAATTATCATATTTCATTGTTAGCTTCCCAACTTTGGACTACCACTAAATATTTCTGCGTGATCAACTGTTGCACATGTTAGCCACTACATCAGTCAGTCAGCATATAAATATAGATAATTCAAACATATTAAACATTAAACAACTATCATATTACGTTTCATCTTTACCGCGAGATGTACAAACTCGTATGTATGTCTCCCACTGCATAATACTATATTCCTTCGTGAACTTGTTTTCATCTTTTTAGTTAGCTTTTATGCACTCGGGTTTTTTATTTTTATAATATATTTATTTATTTACAGTTTTTAAGTATTTTAAGTAGAAATATTATCGAGAAAGTTGTTAACCAACTTTAAATCATTATATATCCTAAACTGTTATTTAAAATTAACAATGATGACAGAAACCTAAAATTGATTTTTAAATACCTATTCAACGATATCCCACTAGATATAATTCGACTATTTTAATTTTTTTTTCACATTATGGAATCTAGCAGCCCCCACATTTAAGATTGTATGTCACCTATCTAAGAATACTTGGACTAATAAGACGAATTTAACGATACCTTAATCAAAGAAATCCACCGAGTGGTTTGGTAGATATGAGGGAATAAAGAATAATAAAAACATACAAAGATAGGCGTGAAAAACATAACCCTTTCCTTGCAGTCGCATAAAAAGAAGTATCTACGAAGTAGTAAGATCTATGAACGATGCCCGTATAATTTTACTGTGGTGGCGAAAGCAATCCAAAGACATGTCTAAATGAAGCGACCATAAATCACTAGTACGAATATATTGTAAGTCTTTATAAGAAAATATATATTGGGAATATGTTGCGACATTATATACAAAAATTACAAAAGACGACACGTCTGGCTCAGTTTGTAGTGACCCTACTTGCTTGCCATCGGCCGTGGGTTTGAGTCCCGCTGGGGGCATTCATTTGTGTGATGAGCACGATTGTTTGTACTCCAGTCATGGGTGTTTATATTTATAATATGTATGTATTTAAAGTTATATATGTCTAGTGTAGTTTATCAACTATCTGGTATCCATAACACAGGCCTCGTAGCTTACCATGGAACTAGATGGTGCTGTGGGTTAATGTCCCAACATATTAATGTCCCAACAAAAACAAGCTTTAACAAAATTAATGAAATTCAAAATATCATATTAACCTTTACATAAAGCATACAATGACAGTATTACAGAGAAAAGAAATTCACTAAGCCGGCTTATTTTTGCTGTTGAATACTGTAAATTTTCAGCTACACTTAAAAGCTGCAACAATAGATTCTGAATAGAGAAGATCAGGAAAAGTCTTGAAAGAAAATCTTACAAAAGATTAACTCGGATTAGTTATCTATATATATTATATATACACAAATATGAGTATAAAAACCAATAAACGTCAGTAATATTATAATATAATCTTCTGATTTTTACCGTTTTTTTTTAATCTACATAGGTTCTTATATCGCATTCATTACAATTATTTTCATACAAATTATTATTCCCATGATGGTAGGACCCATACAACTTTTTGATGGGGCAACATATTGAAGGTGCAATCTAAGAAGAATGCGCTTTTGGGTGATGTGTCAAATAGTTGCAACGGCCTGCAAAACAATCTATACATATAATAAAATTGTAACCAAGCCGAATCTGTATATTAAATATTTTTTGGAAAATTTTATTGAAATAAACATTATTATCGATACAGAGGCCGAATCTATAGATTTTAGAATTTTCGTCTGTCTGTCTGTTACTACATCACAGAAAAATCACTGGAGCGATTTTGATGAAATTTGGTATGGTGATAACTAGTTATCCGGGTCAACATTTAGGATACTTTTTACCGTGGGAAAATGTCTCATTTCTGAGAAAAAATACAAAAACTGTAATGTAAGAGTATACTAATATATAAAACCTAAGAATTTGGTTTTTGGTCATCTGAATGCGGGTGGAGCCGCGGACAATGCTAGTCTATGTAATAAATGTAGGATCCGAGAATACAAATGAAAGCATTTATAAACACTTAACTATTTATTATATTAAAACTAGAGAATACAATGTTCACGCGTATTGTCGTGCCGCTATTATCAAAACATCCTGCTTTTCTTTTATTCATCTTTCATTCTTAAAATTATATCATATAATATCTTCGTTTATTTATTATTTGATGACACGTTTGGCTCAGTTTCTAGTGACCCTACTAGCTGTGCCAGCGGTCGCGGGTTCGAGTCCCACTGGGACCATTCATTCGTGTGATGAGTTGTGTGACAAATGTTTATACTCCAGTCATGGGTATTTGTAATATATATGTTTTTAAAGTTATATAATATTATGTGTAGTGTATCAACTACCTGGTATCCATAACGCAAGCCTCGTAGCTTACCATGGAACTAGATGGTGCTGTGTGTTAATATCCTAACATATTTATGTATTATTATTATTTATTCTTAAAATATCATTTCGTGCATACTAATCTCGCAAATGTCACATATATATATATAACATATATATATATATATATATATATTATATAAAAGAAAATATGTAGGAGTGTGCTCATTAGATAAGTTTTTGTCACTAATTTGATAATGTTTTATTAATTACTTCTTTCCTCGGAAAAATCTCATCTCTGAGAAACCTATATTAACCTTTAAAATGTTCATAGGTACAAACCCGAGCGGAGTGAGGGTGAGTCGCTAGTTCATATTATAAATCTCAGATTTAAAATAGACTACGTCGTAGGCAGTTCTTGTAAATAAATTTATTATTAATTTTTATTTTAAGTTGGTTTATTAGCTTTTCATATTTTATATAATATCTGATAATAAAGCACAAGTTATGCAAACAAGCCAATGAAGTCGATTTTAACGTAATTTTAATTGCTGTATCGATTCAAAATTTTGATACTTTATGTATATGACTTGAATTATAGTGATACAATAATTTGGTGTTGTTCGGTTGAAGAGCTGATGAAGCCGTAATATGATTATTAAAATCCTTTTAATGTCTAGTTTTCTATCAAAAAGTGATTTTTACCTGACTGAGAATGCTAAGATGGTTATGTGGTTGACCTGTATGTATGTATACTATGTTTTTATTTTTTAACTTTTTCCCATAATTTAGTTCGCTTTTTAGTTTTTCCACAGTCGGGGTTTTTTTTATATTTATTTGCTCTTTATAAGCGTAATATTTATAATTTGATACTATAGTGATTGGTACCTCTTAGTGTTGACCTTAAACAACTTTAGATCAAACAAAATATTTGTAGTATACTGTAATCGAACCTGTGATCTCACCACATTTTTATATATCATCAGCTTCTATATTTGTATGCGCATATCAACAACATAACAAACATATCTAATAATAAACAATATACGATTCCAAGAGGTTGCTGTAAAGACAAGTGGGCCTGTTTACGAAGCTTGGGACATAAATTGTAATAATATCGTAGCAAGCGTCTACGTAGGCGCGTAGCAACTTTCTACATTGTTCTTGGCTTAGATCAACTTTAAAGTATACAATAACCCTTATCTTACGGGAAAGTACATAAATATATTTTATGCATATTTGTCTTCAGTATGTTTCAAGATGTTGCATGATTTTTAAAGTAAAGATTGGCTTTTTTTCAAATATCACTCGTGTTTTTAATAAGCTGGTTATGCAGATACTTGTATTTCTTGTAATGTGCTAGTTTTTGTTTGTCTTTTATACTAATTGTATTGGAATTCATTAGATTTGTTTATTTTATATTTTGAAGTTATGTTTGGGGGGTTAAGTATTCATCCCCGATGTGATATTGTCGTTTTGAGAGAGAGGTTCATTAGGTCAATCCAACCGGATGTGGAACAAGAGATACAATGGGAGGTGCCCCCCTTGATTATATGATCTGTTTCAGCAGACCTGCCGTCGGGGCATCGTGGTTGAGTGCGTAAGCGATCCTGCAACACCCCTTCCTGTTGTGCCTTAGTCGTTAGTACTGGCTTTTCTAGCTGGTGAGTACCAAATAACCACCTGTGTGTATGCACGTGGTATGCGTAACTGCATTTCCCGTTTAAGAAAACAGGGGTTAAATATTCGAGTCATAGCATCGGAGGATCGAATGCGATATTAAATGCAATAATTGCCATTAAATATTATATGGTGCACTACATACATTTTTATTGACCGACATTCAAAAAGAGGAAAGTTCTCCATTCGCTAAAATGAAATGAAAGTTAACTTTATTTAATTAGATACGAGCTCTTTTGTTTTTGTATGTGAGTTTAATGATATCTTTGTAAATTTTAAACTGATTTTCATAATTGTTATGTATAACATCTTACTGAATAAATCATGTCTCAAAAATTTTGCCATATTTTCAACAAAAATTTGTAGCTCTTAAGGATCTTTTAAAGCAAACAGTTAGTTATATATATATATATATATATATATATATATATAATATAACTAACTGTTATACTGTATATATGTATATATCAACTGCCTCGGTGGTGTAGTGGCATGTACGGCTGCACACTCGGAGGTCCTGGGTTCGAGTCCCGGGTCGGGCCAAGTTTAGTTATTGAGTCTTTCTGTATAGAAAGTCTCAGTAACAGCCCGGAGTTGGGAAGTTGGCGGTGTTTCACCCCCGTGCTTCGGAGAGCACGTAAAGCCGTCGGTCCTGCGGCTTAACTCTCACTGGTCGTGTCGAGCAGTCGTCCCACCGGAATATGAGAGTGACAGGAATAGAGAGTGCACTTGTGTCTGCGCGAACACTTGAGCACTATAATATCTCCTGCGCAGTTGGCTAGTCTCAATAAGATTGGCCGCCGTGGCCGGAATCGGCCAGGAGAACATCATCATCATATATATATTATAATACTTTTAAACGAAAATAATAATTATCATTAATTTAATCGTTCTATAATTTTAAAATCTTCATATTTATATTTCACCAAGTTTAAACGATAACTAGTTTCTTATATAATTGAAATACTCACAGTAATCAGTTTTCTGTTTTTAATTTACTCGTTACAACTTTTAATTGCCACTCTCGATGTCGTTTGTGAGCTTTACGCAATACAAACATTGCCTACATCAACAAGCCGTATCTACCCATTTATAGAAGTGTAAAAAATATTATAGTACACGTTATATAAATACGTCTTAAAGGTTAGTAAATATTTCTCAGAAATAAGATATTTTGCCACAGTAAAAACTATCCTATATATTGACCCGAATAACCAGCTATCATCATACCAAACTTCATCAAAATCTCTCCAGTGGTTTTTCTCTGATGCTGTCATGTCGTGTCGTGTTATTTTTAAAAATTACTTTTGTCTCGCGGGTCATATTGTGATGTAAAGTAGCTTATGATCTTTCTAAATAAATAAGCTAAAAACCCCAAAAACAATTGTTCAAATCGGACCTGCATTTCCAGAGATAAGTGCGCTTAAACAAATAAACAAACACATCGATTTTGTATACTCATATAGACAAAGATTTGCAACATATACTGTACAAATATTCCTAACAGAAGGTTTTCCAACTTAAAATTAGAAGCACACTTTTAAATAATTGCTAAACGTTAAGATCTTATCATAATTGCTAAAGAAATTAATACTATATATTTTACGCGATAGCGTACCTTTGGGAAATAACTCCTAATCGGAACGGCCCATTTACTAAAGTTAATTCGGTACCGATATCAAAATGATGACAATGGCGATAACGCCATTCATATAAACATTTCCTTAGGCATTGCGAGGAATAAATGTTATAACACATTATGGACTAAATGTATGGGAGCATTCTTATGGATGCTTCAGGAAACAAACATAAGATAACAAAGCTCTTGTCTTCGTTAAGGACGTTTCGAGATAGCTATTTTTCTTGGAAATTTTTGTTTTTCTAATATAATTCCTTGCCATAAATGAATAAATTAAACTTTTATGTTTAAGTCAGTTCAAGATTTGATGCCTGGTCGTGGCAAATATTCACTCGCCACTATTGCAAAATCAAGCAAAACGTAGAAAAGATAGATAATAATTGAATGAGTATGAAGATCATGGAGAGTAGTTTTTCAAATGGAATAATATTGTATAGTAAAAAATAGTGCTCGATATATTTAATGATTTTAAAGCCAGAGCATAGATAGGGCGTATCGCTAGTATATTATGAAATTGACTGGTACCTTGAACTAAAAATAACGAAACTATTTATTTTTCCATAATAAAACGTAATTTACCTAAAAAATAATATCGTAACTTCGTAGAAGTGAACACAAACAGCCAATGACGTCAATCTGAAGAACGTAAAAAGTACAGGTGTACTAGATAAAAAAAATGTTCAATTTTTTAAGGCAAATAGCTAGAACGGTATACGAGTACATATAATAAGTATAAGAGCCCTTGTCGCAAGTTTGATGTACGCGTGCTTGAATGTGTTGCTTATATAGATGCTTGTATAATTTGGTTTTAAAACCTATAAATAAAGATTGTACTTTAAGAAAAGATATTAGTCCCGCTGAGTTTCTTTCGCCAGTTATTCTAAGGTCTGAGGCTTCTTTCCGAACTGGTAGTAGACTCATGACGTTCAGTAAAGAATTGTAATAATGTAATGCTAAATAATATATTTTGAATTTGAATAATAACGTACATTTAAAGTGTAACTGATCGATGTCTGTAAATTGCAGATATTTCAGACCAACTATTATAGGGGGATTTTATTAACGCAATACAACCCAAAAGTATTATTTTTTGAATTTTTGTGTTTGTCTGTGCGTTTATGGACGCCAATCTCAGAAAGGGCTTAACCGATTTGGTTTTCTCTAATGTATTGTGATAAGCTTTATTTGACATTAAGTATTTGTTTTATTTAAATCGGTTCATAAATAAAAAGTTATAGGCGAAGCGAGGGTGAGTCGCTAGTTGATTAATAAAATTAATATTTTGTGTAATATTTCCAATTTATTCCACGTTGTATCTGAGTGCCCACATTGTATCGCATTGCATATTATATTTTGGCAGACATCAAAAAATGAGGAGTGTGTGTTAAGAGTAGTCTTATTATTATGTAAATTTAATGTAAAAAATCCATCTTTACGATGGAACAATTACTTTTAAGGAGATTCTGAAGAAAATTTAAGTTTAAAAGTAATAATTAAATTAGATTATTCAGTTATTACAGTATTATTTCAATCTACACACTTTAATACTTTTTTACCTAATATTATATGTAACTAGCATTTCCCACGGCTCCGCCCGCTTTCAGATGAGCAAAAACCAAATTCTGAGGTTTTACATATTAGTATACTCTTACAATGCAGTTTTTGTATTTTTTCTCAGAAATGAGATATTTTCACGCGGTAAAAAGTATCCTATATGTTGACCCGGATAACCAGCTATCATCATACCAAATTTCATCAAAATCCCCCCAGTGGTTTTTCCGTAATGCGGTAACAGACAGACAGACAGACAGACAGACAGACAAATATTCTAAAAACTATAGATTCGGCCTCTGTATCGATAATAATGTCTATTTCAATAAGATTTTTCAAAAAAAAAATTAATGTACAGATATTTTGGCTTAGTTACCATTTTAATATAATAATGTATAGATTTGACTTAGAATTCATTATATTATGTTTAGATACTATTATTATTATTTCCGTATGTCTTTATTGTAATAGAATGACTTTGAACTATTATTAGAAGGTTATTTTATGTAACCTAATCAGTTTTGCCACGCAATACAATTTTTAAATTAACCAAAATAAGATTAGTACACGCAAAGTCGTACCGGCGCTGGAGGAAAGAATAACATTATATATAATACTAGCGTTTACCTGCGGCTCTGCCCGCATAGTACCTTAATCACCAACATATCATGCACTAAAACCTTCTCCGAAACACGTTGCATCTTATGGTATGAGTATTATTCCGTTCGGTTCAGTAGTTATCGCTGTATAACCGAATAAAAAATCGGCTCTCCATTTATTAATATAGATGCGTATATAAAAATAATGATCATTATTGAAAAAAAACAATGAAATAAATTATTTAAGCATCACTGGATAAAATACGGGAAGGGATTAGAAAATTTAGATATATCTGAAATAACACGTTAGCTTAAACACCTTTTATATTTGATGACAATACCATAATCACGGTTCAATGCTTCATCAGCAAAGTGAAAATTTAGAGGAAGAAATCCAACGATCGAACGATTTTCTCAAGCGTAAGCGAAATTTGGTAGAATCATTAGTGATATTGTCAGAACCGTAGTTTGTAAACTGTAGTTATATAAGACTGTGTGATTTCAATTTTAGTTGCACTGGACTCAAAAGATTTAGATTCAACATTAAGGAGAAGCATTCAAAAACTTTATTCCATTTTGGCAATGATTAAAACATTCTAAGTATTTCAAACAAAAAGAAAGAAAGAACCTAAAGCATGAATAAAGCGTATGTTATGAGGAAAATGTGAATTTTTATAACCAAGATGAAGCCAGTAATTTACATAAAAATCCATATGAAATACGCTACATTTTGTGTTTAAGGGCTGCGACATACTATTCATATAATATATTTTTAAAATATGAAAAGAATTTAATAAGAACATTCTTTATATATCTTTACGAACAACTCATCCTTACTGCTCTCAAATCCATACAACTCACGTTAGAAAATAATACTAAGCTATGATTTTTAGCTTTTTTTCTAGAAACTAAAATTCAAATAGTTATTGCTAATAGTACCCTTGAAATTTATTCCAAAACTTGTGTGGTAATTTCTATACACAGATATTACAAATTGTTATTGGGCATAACAAGGGATTTTTATTCTATTTTTATTTAGGGACTTCCTAACAACAGAGTTAAATGTCAGTCCTATCGTTCCCTCAATACATTTATACCGCTAATAATACCAATGAAAACCTCTTATTATAACTTATTTGAATTTAAAGTGATATATAGTTTTGGCTATATCTGAGTTAGGTTTAGGCAGTCCGGGCGCGAAGCTAAGAAACGCACAGGGAGGTTGCCCACTTCGGTGGGCGGTGGGAGGTGGCCCTCTTCGGGGGGCGGTGTACCTTGCGGGTTGCTCCTGGTACTTCTCTGATAGCAGAGTGGACCTTGGAGCAACCCCATGGTTGTGGTGGTCTGCTTTGGCAGACCTGCCGTCGGGGCGTCGGAGTTGAATGCGTAAGCGATCCTGCGACGCCCCATTAAGACGGGGGAAGGTTTTGTTGGGTTTTAGTGGGTAGTACTGGCTGTATTACGCCGGTGAGTCCTACACGTCGTGCGTAAATGCATTTCCCAACATTAAAAAAAAAAAAGGTTTAGACAGTGCGCTTTGAAAAACTCCCTCATCATTTTAGCAAACGTTAAAACGGCGCATCAACTCCTGTCTCCTATCAGCGTTACGAACATATTCCACTAAGAAATGATGCACGTCTTCCTCTACATCGTATAAATTACAATTTGGAGACTTAGATTTTTCATTAGAAACATAAATCTGTTAAGTGGAATGTGTCCCGAACACAGCCTAAGATCTTTTTGCGAGAAATTCCTTAAATAAGTATATTTGATAGGTAAACATAAAAATAGAAACATTTAATTTATTATAGATATATATTCTAAAGTAATAACAATGTCCTCTTGGCCGGTTTCAGATATAGTTGCCAATCTTATTATCCCTAGCCATCTACAAAGGAGATAATATTACAGTACATAAGTGTATGCACAAATACACATGCATTCTCTAATCCTTTCATACTCAAATTCCAGTGGACAGTAGGTAATTTAATACGATCTGTGAGAAATTAGCCGCAGGACCGACGGCTTTACGTACTCTTTGAAGCACGGGGGCGTGACACCATAAAGTTTCTAACTCCACAATGTAACTGAAAATTTATTGACAGAAAATGAAAGTTGACTTAATACTTGATCCGACCCGTGATTTGAATCCAGACCTTTTAGACCTATAACTAAATATAGTAGCCACTATACTAACAAGGCAATTCTGCCAATATTAAAAAAAATGGAATGGAGCAATTGTGGGGCAAACCAATTGGGTGACCATTATAGTATAAGTGCTACCTACCATACAATATTACGTAAGGTGATTAAGGTAAAAATCTTTTTTTTTTTAATTGTTAGTACATAAAGTAAGTACATATAACACTAGTGACCCGTACTTAAGCAACTTTTTGCAACAGATTAACGTGCCACAACAACCACTTTAAGTACCGGGATAATTACTTTTTAACTAAAAAGGTACACCGACGCCAAAATCACTTTGAAGGTAATTATTTAACCCTTAGAGGTGATTTTTTTCTCTTATTTTAATGGAATTACACTTAAAATGTTTACACCGAATTGATTAAAAATACGATTATGAAGATTGCTTCTCAATTGATAAAGATTCGGGTAATAAACACAAAAAAACGAGCATTTAGATGTATCCGCTTCTCATTCAGATTTATGTCACTGTACGCTTCTTTGCAAGTCAACACATCGACCTATTACTGCTACCATTGCTGCGTGAAAGATGGACTTAATAACAAACATTAAAGTACTAGCGACTCACCCTCGCTTCGCTATTAGATACATTTTAATTTTTTTGAGCGGAACCCTAATTCTTTTACTGAAATAAAAGTAGCCTAAGTTACTCCTTATAACATCAACTACCTGCCAGTGAGAGTCCCATCAAAATCGGCCCAGCCGTTTCGGAGATTAGCCGGAATAAACATACAGACACACAAAAATTTATAAAATCGTGTTTTTCTTATAAATACCGTATATAATTCCATTTGCATTTAGTGAAAAGCTGTTATTTTGACATTACAAACAGACACTTTAATTTTATTTATTTGTATAGATAAAACTTATTATAACAACGTTTACAATAAAAATTAACAAATATTATAAGGTACAATGGTGTAATTTTTGCATTTCTGAAATTATTTTGTAATTTTGTGGGTAAGCGCTGCTAGTAATAACTATATAATGACCTTTGATACCTCTAAGCCTTAGTATCCCCGTGTCCATGATTTCTGTAAATCATTCAAAACGTCGGGAACCAAAAATCAAAGTAATTCCGAGAAAAAAAATCCATAAGATGTTTTCATTTAAAATCCTTCTATTTTTCATTTAAACTCATTGAAATGAAAACATTGTAACTACTTATACTTATGCAAAAGCATTGACGAGGAATCAAACTCCTAATCTTAGAGCTACTGAGTCAGTTGTACGAGTATTATTTTATTCATTTAAAGCATTTTATCAGATCTGAGAGACGTCCACGAGTAATACGTGACTAGCACATTTATGCGGAACTTAAAGCAGTAGACAGTTTTAAAATACTTGAAAATCTCTCCATTTAATCTGGTTTATCTATACGTATAATAAAGGTTAGTGGAATATAATATATTTGGTAATGCCCACGATAGTCGATACCATACGTTGTGGTTCAATGCTAATAACCATTGAGTGGAAATCATATGGGAAATGATTTGCTTATGAAAATATGCGAATCATTGAATGAATATATTTTGCGAGACCCGGAATTTGAACTCGCTTCACTTGATTACAAAAGCGGCGCGTTACCACTAAGCTACCACGGCCTATTATATTATAATAATTGCTATTATATATACATTGTACATAGGTATGTTGAGTTTTATATTCCTTACTTGAGAAATGATTGATTCCCCATATTAGCTCTCATCCTCTTTTTCACCCCTTATGGAACGATTTTCGGAATGAAAACTAGTCCTTTCCAGGGTCTCAAACTATCTTTATACCAAATTTCATCAAAATCGGTTCAGTAGTTCCAGAGATTACTTTCTACAAATAAACTCACAAACTTACAAACTTTCGCTCTTTATAATATTGTAGATAAATATACATTTACTTGCTAGTATCCATGGTTGCGGTTACGGTCGCCAGTTATACAAGTGGGATAAGGAATTATTATGTACTTTTTATATATTGCAAAGTAATTGAAAACAATGATATATAGAGGAAGTATAAGCAAACGAGTCACACATAAACCACTTATCATGTTGTAAAAGTTTAGCAGCATCTGTTCTATAAATCATCTCTTGTACTTACGTTATATGTGCAGAACGTCGAGGTATCTCAGTAAATTATATGAATTTAAGCTGTAACTCACTTTTCACATTAGTTAGCTTTTTTGTTTTATATTGCGTGTATAAGAAGTAAGGTTGAGTGCAAAATTCAATATGCCATATTATGAAATTATAATATTATAGATTTAAGTCTCATGATAATATAATTAAAAATTATTATTTTTAGAATTATTGGCAAACGTTATTTACGTATTAATTAATGAAGGTCACAGGTTCCATTTTTACAAAAAAAATTAGAAAAAATGTTGCAATAACATGTTAGCTTCTTTCCATGTGGTTGCAAATTATCACCTATTTTATCAGTGGTGACAAAAAGTGATACATTGCATAGTTTTGATATGTGATATCTGTCTGTGATCCATATAAACATATCATATATTTGTTTGTACATATATAGATATACCTAATAATATTTTTAAAATATTTTTAAAAATATTATAGTCTCGCACCTTTGATATTTTCATGTGCGAATAATGTCCAACATGATGGCCACTTGTCTTAACGGTGAAGGAAAACATGGTGAGGAAACCTGCATGTTTGAGAGAGCCTAGCAAGTTTTCAAAAGACATGTGAAGGCCGCCAACCCGCACTTGGCCAGCGTGGTGGACTATGGCCTGATCCCCCTCGTACTGAAGGGAGGCCCGTGCCCAGCAGTGGGACGATAAAAAGGGCTGAACATACACAAGTAACAGCTAGTCTAACATATTATCTTCTTCAAAATAAGCTAACTCCACTAGTCTAATTCCAAAATCACAATTCCCCATAGCAGATCTAATCCTTAACAAATGAAATACGCTGAAGCGTTTCTCAATTTCACAAAGTACCCTATAAATAAAAACATTTTGTACCTCGACGCTCTCTTGACATTCAAATAAGCATTTTTGTAAAACGTACACTTTATCATTTCTTCTTATATTTTCTCCAATTTCCAACGCTTTTTTCCTGTCAACTTCAGTTTAGGCAAATGTAATTTAACATTACCTTTTTAAAATATTACTTATTTAGATTCACAGCAAATGCTTTTAAAAAAGTATTTTAATGGTGTATTTATGATATAATATGACAGTTGAAATGTATAATAAAATATACATTTAGTACCTAACATGACGCCTGTAGAAGGAAACATTAAGGGGATAAATCACGTTTAGAATACATTTAAATATAAGTATGATTCTTACATGCTCGCCGCTCGCATAATGGTCGCCCTGAATGGTTTAAATTATTTGTTTCTTATATAATAGAACTAGCAGCTCAGCCTCACTTCGCTCGGGTTCAAAAACAAAAATATGCCACGGAAACCGTCGATTTTTTCGGGATAACTAGTAGCCTATGTACTATTCCAGACTATAATCTATCTCTGTTCTAAATTTCATCTAGATCCGTCAGCCGTTTTGGCGTGATTGAGTAATAAATATTCAAATATCCATCTAAACTTTCGCCTTTATAATATATATTACAAAGCGTATATTATAGTTTAAACAACCAGTCTTATATACTTGTATATATAGATTCTTTATTTTAATTTAAAAAATTATAAGCAAGATATTACAGTAGGTAATTATGGACTTATGTTTTGACGTGATCTCTATCTGCCAAACTTTGCACGTGACATATAGTAGACATAAAGGCGCCCGCAATCGTTAAATTTTGCCTATACAGTTAAACTGTAGAGTGAAACTGAACAGATGTACTTACAATAATAAAATTGAATTACGTACTATGAATATGTATGTAAATAATATGATGACGCTTAAATAAATAGTTACTATACACTAATTTAAAATGTAACATGCGAATTGCAATATATTCTGAAAATAGCAATCATAAACAGGAAATGGAAAATAACTCCTAGTATATCATTTTCTATGTAAAATTTACCAAATTTGTAGGAAAGTGATGAAAATGAAATAATTAAATTAACAGTTACCTTTTTTGTGTCTGAATAAAAACGAGTATACTGATATGAAGCTTGATATCTACTCATATTATAAAGAGGAAAGGTTTGTTTGTTTGTTTGTACCGAATAAGCTCCAAAACTACTGAACCGATTTAGATGAAATTTGATAAGAAGATAGTATAAAACTCTAGAAAGTGATAATGGGGATGAAAGTTTATATGGAGAAGCAACCTAGGGACGAACCTGAGCGAAATTATGTTATTATTAATTATTATAATCTGGATCGATTACAGTCTCGTCGGTCCATCTAACTGATAATTGCTATTTTCCACGGAGATATTACAGTGAACTAGTGCGTGCATAAACAAACACAAGTGTACTCTCTATTTCTATCGTTATCAAAATCTGCTAAAACAAAAATTTGACACAACTTTCTAAAAATCAGGGGCATACGTACTCTCCGAGACATAAAAGTATAAATGCTAACTTTTTATTCATGCGACATGCATTTGACGAAACGTTTGGCTCAATTTGTAGTGACCCTACTTTCTGTGCGAGCGGTCGCAGGTTTGAATTCCACTGGGGACATTCACTTGTATGCTCATCACACAAATGAAATTTTGTGTGTATATTCAGTAGGTCTGAAAATAGGACGTAAACTATTTTTCATACGCCTAAGTAATAAGGGTGTCCACACCAAAAAATTTTTTTTTATAGTTTGTTAAAAAAACATATTTTTTTATGATTCGGCATTAAAAAATACATATAAACCTAAATTTTCACAAAGTACGAACCCGAGCGGAACAATGGTGAGTCGCTAGTATAACTATATTAATGTGCTATATTTGGATTCTTAGAAAAGAAGTGTCAAAGGCGACAACAAGTAACGATATTATATCTAAATACAAAGAAACAAAACTTTCTTCTAACGTATGTCCTTTAGAATTCTATAAAAATGTACTTGCTGTCAAATCTATTACTTACATAAACCTTGACATAAAAGCAAAAATGATGAAGTTGTCATAAATTTCTTCGAAACATCTTCAAGGTATAATATCTTGAAAATATATATAGGAGCAGCATAAATTCTGAGGCTCATGAAACTTTACATTGTAATATATCTACAGTTTTATATCTTTTCCTTACGTGGATGAAGAGAAAAAATATTTTGTTTCTCAGTTTTCGCTGACTTTCGTTTAATGTAACTAGTTTTTTTCTACTTCAAATAGTAATCGAACCTATTACAGTTCTCAAACGAAATGCTAAAGTGTAATAAATTATAAAAAGAGCTAAATATTGGGAAATAATTAGTTAATTTCGGGTAAAAGCAATTATTTATATATGTATTTATTGCATAATATATATATATATATATATATATATATATATATATATATATATATATATATATATATATATATATATACTATACTCTTAGAAGAATGTACCTTTCACAGGATCAAAGAATAAAATATGCCCGTTTATAAAAAGTTAACTGGACCATCAATCGATGAAATCTGAGCAGCGTAGTACGAAAAAGGTAGAGATGTCTGTACAGATAGCAAACAGATAACTATTTGAATTTTTCATATTATTTAGGATAATAAGTTATTCAGAAAGACCATCGTTTTTTTATAATAAAGATTTTTTTAATTTTAATTAAAAACAATCGTTTAATTCAATACAAATGTCTGACCAAAAAATTATATTTATTTATTAATTTTTGGGAAACAAACAGTGAGATAATTGTTAAAAATAATTACAAACTAAAACATCCATACACTAGCAAAGTTTCCACCTATAAATATATCACAGGTAGAGTAAACGTGATTAGTTTAAACATTAAAACAATATAATAAAATTTAACAAAGATTACTACAAAAAAAAACACTACAAAAGGACAACAAAAAAAAATGACTACATCATAATAACACATAGGCTAGGCATACATCAGAATCCCCCCCCAACGTGCGTTCACCTTGTCGTGGTGGGGGGGCTCAGTAGTGCCCGGCAACCCAACCGGGCGCGAAGCCAAGAAACGCACAGAGAGGTGGCCCACTTCGGTGGGCGGTGGAAGGTGGCCCTCTTCGGAGGGCAGTGTACCATGCGGGTTGCTCCTGGTACTTCTTTGATAGCAGAGTGGACTGTGGAGCAACCCCATGGTTGTTGTGGTCTGCTTCGGCAGACCTGCCATCGGGGCGTCGTAGTTGAATGCGTAAGCGATCCTGCGACGCCCCATTAAGACAGGGGAAGGTTTTGTTGGGTTTTAGTGGGTAGTACTGGCTTTGCCGGTGAGTTCCACACCTCGTGCGTAAATGCATTTCCCAACGTTAAAAAAAAGGCATACATCAGAATAACACATAAGCTACTTTTTATCCCGGAAAAATGAACCGTTCCCATGGGATAAATTTGTTTTTGTTTTTTTAGAGCCAAACCCGAGCAAGCGGGAGTGAGCCGCTAGTATAAAATAATATTCAATACGTACAAATATCTTAATTACTTTATGTCAATACAGACACATACCATAGCACAGAATTCATGATTAAAAATATAATTGTAAAGCGATTTTCATGATTTGTTTTTGAATAAATAAGTTTTACTTTAAAATAGGTTTACTGGTGGGGAAGGTTCGCTGGCGGAGGTGTTCCAGATGGAATTGAAAAGTTTATTTATTTTTGTATCTTTTAATTACATATTTTAATTATTAAAGTCTATAAGGGTAATGTAACATATATATTCACAAGTCGCTATAGCAACGGTTACAGTTAAAAAATAAGATGCGGGGGCTGTGATACGGTATGTCCGCATCCACTTTAAGGCGCGAACATTTACACAAGTCTCTTTTTATTTATACAGTAATAATTTATTCTTCATAAGGTAACTAGATTAATTACATGTAACACCAATTATTACTTGTTTCGTTAAACTACGCCGACTGCTTTATACGAATATAAATGGTTGAAATTTTAAACATTAAAAATAACCTTTAGACACAACGTACGTACGTTTTATGATAAAATCTCTAGTAAATATCTCCACTTTCACTCCATTAGTTCATTCCGTAGCTTTTATATTGAACTAGCACTGACCGCGGCTCCGGCCGCGTTCAGATGACCAAAAACCAAATTCTTAGGTTTTACATATTAGTATACTCTTACATTATAACGGATAACCAGCTCATCAAAATCCCTCCAGTGGTTTTTCCGTGATGCGGTAACAGACAGACAAACAGATATTTTTTTTAAAATCTATAGATTCGGCCTCTGTATCGATAGTAATGTAGATTTTCCAAAAAATATTTAATGTACAGATTCGGCTTAGTTACAATTTTATTATATGTATAGATGTCAGTAATGAAGTTACATACAATCAAAACTGAACTTTAGGCTAAATCTAGGTTAATCGAACTATTATAAATACAAAAATTTGTATGTATGTACATATGTGTGTATGCTTATTACTATTTCACGCTAAAACGGCTGTTTATATTTTGATGAAACTTATAACACAGATATGATCTGTAATAACACATAGCCCTCATGGGCTTGATACATAGTTTTGCAATCTAAGCGAAACCAAAGGTTGTCGCTAGTTTTGTATAAAAATTAATACAATATATACAAAGTTTGAGAGTCGAACTGAATTACGATTCATAGATAACTATTCTATTCAGGAACAAGGAGCTTATTATTATGCTACAATAGACTTTGGTCCAGTTTGGTCCAGTTATCATGACTTAGATAATGGGGATGGACTTCTATTGGAACTTGTATTTGGAGTGTAAGGGAACGTAATACGTAAGACAACAATATGGAAAACAATTGTATGTATGATGTTCTCCTGACCGATTCCGGCCACGGCGGCCAATCTCATTGAGACTAGCCAACTGCGCAGGAGATATTATAGTGCACAAGTATACGCGCAGACACAGGTGCACTCTCTATTCCTATCACTCTCATACTCCGGTGGGACGACTGCTCGACACGACCGGTAAGAGTTAAGGCGCAGGACCGACGGCTTTACGTGCTCTCCGAGGCACGGGGGTGAATCACCGCCAACTTCCCAACTCCGGGCTGTTATTGAGACTTACTATACAGAAAGACTCAATAACTAAACTTGGCCCGACCCGGGACTCGAACCCAGGACCTCCGGGTGTGCAGCCGTACATGCTAGCCACTACACCACCGAGGCAGTTAATTGTATGTATACGATGTAAATAAACATATAAATATCCAATTTATTTTAAATATGTGTGTTTATGCTTGAAACGGCTGGGCAATTTCGATGTTTAAACAGATAGAATATACCTTTTTTTAATGTTGGGAAATGCATTTACGCATACTACCTGTAGATATACAGGTCGTTATATGGGACTCAGTGACTAGAAAAGCCAGTATAAAAATGTCCTAAAAGGATAAATGTCCTTATATAAAAATAGAAATAAAAGAAACCAGTTACCCAATGGACGTACATAAGCAAATCGAGGGTAAGTCGCTAGTACATTTACAAAGTATAAATGGATTACTACAATAGAAAGCATATTTGTGTATGTGTTTATGTGTGCGTGTATGTTTGTTACATCTTTACTCATAAACGGTTGGGCGGCTTAGATGAAATTTTTTCAAGATAGACTGTGACCTGGAATAATATATTGACTGATATTGGATAGTATTACGCACCCAAGTGAGAAGCCAGTCTATTAAAGCTAAAGTTTGTCGATAGTATGTGTATCAAATAGGGAGATCACAGCTATTTACATAAAATATTGTTAGAAAACTAGACACATGAACTCTCTTTAAGTATTCTAATTATTTCAAAATGAACAGATGTTTAATATTTGCTAAAGAAGTTTACTTGATAAAAACGAAAAGTTGTTTTTTTTTATGTAAATTTGAAAGTTAAAATATAATATTTTTACTAATAAACCGATCTGGAAGAATATCTTCTTATGCTTTTTGTAGCCTATTTACTGTAGTGCTTCGTAGACTATCTTACATCAGTATAATCTACTCTTAGAAGTAATAGCAAAATATAGCCCACAGACAAACGCTACTAATATAATATTTATATTCATGATTCGGCAAGTACTACGAAAATCTCATAATTCATGTCAACAAAATACGGTTTTTTCTGGGAATAATATTCAAATGTTTGGCTCAACTTTGGTTTGCTTATAAGGATTTCTTCAGACAAAAACCTGTAATTATTCGCCTGGGACTCGATCCCAGGACTTCACAACCTAAAAGTAATGAGGCAATCAACAATAGTACTAGTAATAAAATACTAGCGAATAACCCTCGTTCCCTTGGGTAAGGCCTTGGGTGCCAAACAGTAACCCACATGATGTTCTCCTGACTGATTCCGGCCACGGCGGCCAATCTCATTGAGACTGGCCAACTGCGCAGGATATATATTATAGTGCACAAGTGTACGCGCAGACACAAGTGCACTCTCTATTCCTGTCACTCTCATACTCCGGTTGGACGACTACTCGACACGACCAGTGAGAGTTAAGGCGCAGTACCGACGGCTTTACATGCTCTTCGAGGCACGGGGGTGAATCACCGCCATCTTCCCAACTCCGGGCTGTTACTGAGGCTTACTATACAGAAAGACTCATTAACTAAACTTGGCCCGACCCGGGACTCGAACCCAGGACCTCCGGGTGTGCAGCCGTAAATGCTAGCCACTACACCACCAAGGCAGTTACCTACATATGTGTTACTCCAGCTTGTTATTGTGTATAACCATTTCGTGCAAAAGTAACAAACAAACAAACATCCACAAACATACATACACTTCGCATTTATAACCCGGTAAAAGTACAAAGGAGGTAGAGAAGCAAAAATATAAACATAAAATCCATAAACAAAGCTTCCATGGACTGTAAGGAGGCCAATAATTCACATCCTGTCTACTGATTAAATTCTGCCCCAGAACAATTGTAATAGTCCCCGAGGCACCTGAGGTTAATTACACGGTGACATAGACATTGATAACAATTATGGTTTTTGTGAAAACTTCCTTTAGAAGTGGCTATTGTTTTATAGTTGTTGCTTTTTGCTTTACATCGCTATATTGTATTTTTACTGACAATTCTTTTCCTTTCTGGTTGAATATTTTATATTAAATATTACTAGCGATTCACCCTTGTTCCGCTCGAGTTCATGCCTAGATACGCATTAACGGTTAGTATAGATTTCTCAGGGATGAGATATTTGCCCGCAGTGAAAAGTTTCCTTTATGTTGACCCAGATAACCAGCTAGCATCATACCGAATTCCATCAAAATCTGTCCAGCGGTTTTCTCGTGATGCGTTCTCAGACAGACAGATAGACAAAAATTCTAAAAACTACACATTCGACCTATGTAATGATAAAAATGACTATTTCAATAAGATTTTCCAAAAAATATTTAACTAAACTACATAAAAAACGAACTAAAAAGAAGAAAAGCAGTTGACCAAAGAACAGGTAGGACAAATATTATGCAATCATACATGCAAATATCTCACATTAAGTATGAAACATATATAAATCTATATAAAAGTACCTGTACATAAAATCTACACTAAAATAAAGAGCTTCAGAGCTTTTTGGTTTTTTTGAAAGTTTAATCTATGTATGAACTTCTACTTCAATTTCATTTTTTTCCATTTTATAACGTTCTAGAGACTTAACTTCTTTTAACATGCATTTCTCATATTTTTTTTAAATAACACCCTATGATTTTTAGGAGGATTATACATAAACTAGCGGCTCACCCTCGCTTCGCTCGGGTTCGTCGCTAGGTACGTTTTAAATAGATATAAAAAGAAAAAATCTTTCTTTCTCACATTTTAATTATATGTTTTAATACTTACCTATTCCGGACTAAGAGAAATCCAAAAATTAAAATATCATAAAAATTGGAACGCGGTCGAACGGGATAAAAAGTATCCTATGTCCTTCTCCTGGCTCTAAACTACCTCCCTGCCAATTTTCAGCTAAATCGGTTCAGCCGTTCTTGAGTTATAAGCGAAGTAACTAACACGACTTTCTTTTATATATATAGATATTTGTATAACACGAGCCGAGTCACGGGCAAGCGCTATTAGAATTAAAAGCAATGAATACTTTATTTATGAATTAAATGCGTGAAATTTCTATAGGTCGTTGTATACAGCGAGACGTTTTTTCTCAGTTTATAGTGACCCTACTTGCTGTGTCAGCGGTCGCAGGTTTGAGTCCCGCTGGGGGTATTCATTTGTGTGATGAGCACGAATGTTTCTACTCCAGTCATGGGTGTATATATTTATAATATATATTTAAAGTTAAATATGTGTAGTGTATCAACTATCTGGTATCCATAACGGCAGCCTCGTAGCTTACCATGGAACTAGATAGTGCTGTGTGTTAATGTCCCAACAACATTATTATGTCTAGCTAATAAATTGCATGCTTAATACAGATCATTCAAAGTGCATGGTCTTCTGCAAATTTTTACTCAATGTCAAATGTTACTTTAGGATGAAAAGGATTATTATCTCTGAATGAGTCGCATTGAGCATTTACCTATAAAATCAATATATTTTTTACCAAAAATCTATATAAATCCGCGAAAAAATCCAAAAAGATAGTTTTATCTAAGATGTCCAATATTCCCGTAAATCTAAGAAAGTAATTTTATGAGTCTTATTTTATTGAATATATAGTTTTGTATACTTTTCTAAATAAAATAAATAACGTCTACAAAATCTCCCACAAGAAAGCTATTAATTACCTATTAAGAATATAGGAAAATTAAGCAAATTTTGTTTAATTAAAGTGAACTAGCAAGCTAGAATATTCAAGTATCAATTAAAGTTAGCTCCTGACTCGATTGACGACCAATTAATTATTCTTGCTTGATAATGTATATAATTAGCTTTTATATACAATTTTTAAGTGATTTCAATTTCATTGTTATCAATAATAATTATCAGTGACACAGTATAGGAATCCATACTAATATTATAAGTGTGGTCTCTTTAAAGTTTTTTATGTACCTACTTTTATCGCGAGCGAAGCGGGTTCTGCTAGTACTATATGAAATGAGAAAGTTTATAATATGTGTATGTGTGTAAGCTTGTTATTAAAATGACTGGATGAACTTGGATGACATTTAGTACATAGATAGTTTATGACTTGAAGTAACACATAATCTATACATATGTACTCGTATAATAAAATTGTAACTAAGCCGAATCTGTACAATAAATATTTTTTGGAAAATCTTATTGAAATAGACATTATTATCGATATAGAGACCAAATGTATAGTTTTTAAATTTTTTGTCTGTATGTCTATCTGTCTGTTTGTCTGCGACCGCATCACAGAAAAACCACTGGAAGGATTTTTATGAAATTTGGTATGATGACAGCTGGTTATCCGGATCAACATATAGGATACTTTTTACTACTGGAAAATATCTCATCTCTGAGAAATGTATACAAAACGTTAAAACGTAACTAGAGACGAACCCGAGCGAAGCGAGGGTGAGTCTCTAGTATATATACATATGTAGATGCGAGGGTAAGTTGCTAGTAATAATTTAAATGAACAAAAATATAACTTATAACTTTAAAATTAATGTTGACACGTAATATTACACAGGTAATATACTAATTAGCAGAGATGGTAAGATTACCTCAGCATCAAATTAAGCGGACTTAATTACCTGTCAGCCGAAGCCAAGATTAGCCGCGAGGAAAAATGCGATAAAATAGGTCAGTACAAACGACCTAAGCGGTTTACTAAGGTAATCAGCTGATTATTATTATTAAAGCTATTCTTGTACAACGTTATTACGAGCTATTACCTTATAATATCGACTGACAAGGTGAAAGCTGACTTCTTTCTTGATATCATAACGTCATAATACTTTCTTAGATTTACGCGAATATTTGAAATTTTAAATAAAACTATCTTTTCGGTTTTTTTGCTTTGTCATTTTTAATTTACTGAAAACCTTTTGGGAATATACTATTTACATCATAACAACAACATCTGTAACAAGAAAAAATCATATTTCTTAAATTTTATTTTCGTACAAAAATAAAAATATTTTTATTTGCACCTTCTAAACGGTAAAGTTCTAGCACCTGGCCAAGTTTAAGTTAGTAAGGGCCATTTCCTACACCCTTCCACCCCTTCCCCTCCATTAATTGAACAATAAACAAATATAGTATGTTACTTTTTATTGATCTTTTAAAATTAATAACTGGGTATATTCCTTTTTGAATCCTTTTCCAAAGATTTGCTACGTAAGTTCTTTTACACAATTCAACTCGAAACCCATTATGTAGATTCTTTTAAAGTTTTTGCTAGAAAGATGAGTTTTCACTTTTAAATTACCTCAGGGGAAATACTTTTATAGTTTTTGCCAGCGTTATTATTAAGTTCGTTCATTAAATGTTAAAATTATAAAAATATGTTTCAATATGAATAGAGCATTGTGATTTAAGATTTTTTATATCTAATATATAAATATCTCGTGTCAGTGTTTGTGTTCGCACTCTTCCGAAACAACTCAATCGATTTTAATATATTTTTTTTGAATATTTGGTAGGTATGAGAATAGGCCGTAAAGTATTTTTCATCCTCCTACCTCCACCCCCTATTTTTAATGCAATTTTAAAAAAAATGTATGAACAATATTATATAAGTACATAGCGACGAAATCGAGCGCTGCGAAGGTGAGTCGCTGTATAACACAAAGCCAAAGAGTTTTTCTTGTAGATTCAACGCAGGCGTAGACGCAGCTTCTGCTAGTATTGTATAGTACCTTATAATAGGCAAGGTTAAAAAATGCGTAGATACTGTAATAATTATATGTGCGGCATCCATTTATCAATATTCATCATTCAATCATAATTATAAAAAAAATGTTCGTATGTTTGTCCTATATGCGTTCCTACAGCATTGAAACGATTGTGATGAAACTTGTTGGTAGGTTAGGCTGTTTGAAAATTGTAAGAAACGGTTTTTCTTTGGACATTTATCTTTTATACGTTCCTAAGCCAAGCATTCAAGCTTAGAGAGACTCTCAAGCAAAGGGGCAGTAAGTCGCTAGATACATATTTGATATCAACAAGAGTAGAAAGTACAGTAACTGCCCATACGCGTATTTATATTTAGCCTAAAATACTATACATAGCCCTCGCATTATTTAGGAGCACTCAATATGGCAAAGGATCCTTAATATAGATTTTTCTCATGCCTGTGTTTTCATTTAGATAACATCTGATCATCAAATAAGATATTTTGAAAAGGGGATTTCATATAAGACAAAAACGTACTTTGTTTAATTATTATCAATCTTGAAACTACAAAACGAGACATGTTAAAATTTCATTTAGATTAAAATTTAATATTAGATTTATTTAAACGTGAAATAAAATTTGCAAATACAACTAAACATAATAGGGTAAGTCCGGGAGAGACACCTATAGAGTTTAAATTAATTAATTTTGCGTAAATCGAAACGCGTCCATAATACGTCAGTCGACTGTTAATGTCAGTGTGGAAGTTTTTACACAAAGATATATTACTTATAATTCATATTTTGGTGTTAATTTGTAAAATAAGGTAAGTGTAGTTAATATATACGTTAGAATATATGCTTTGAGATAGTTTGCACTAATTTTTTTTCGTAAATTCTTCAGTTAAAAACCCTCGACTTAAAAAATAAATATAACATGAGATAAACTCAAACATATCCGTGGGGGGCTGCTGTTATGAACTAGTTTTGAAGTTTTATAATAACGTGAATAATTTGAGATTTTTTAGCGCTATACTTACACCCTTAATGGATAGGCCGTGCCCCTACACTGGGGACCTTTAGAATTTGATGACGATACTTATTTTTATTTACGATGAAATTTAAAATAGTGATGGTGTAATGTTGAAAAATTATTTGTACATGAAATATTAGTGGTGCGAGACACGGGATTCGAACCCTTTACTCGGTTTCACAAGCGAGCGCGTTACCACTGGTCATACATATTTGGGCTAAATTATTTTAGATTTGGCTTATTCTTCTATTTAATATTTATATTATTGTATATTTGTTTTTAAAAATCAAATTAGCTGTTTTAATTAAGAGTAACAAATAATCACAATTTTAATTGCAGTAAGCAGAGAAGATCTATTTCTAAGTATCATTACACTATTACGGCATATCCCTTGTGGCTAACCAGTGGAAACATTGAAACTTAAATGTGTTTTACTTTCCGTTGAATAAGACAATGTAATGTAGCTAACTTCACGCTTTGTCTTTACCAGACTTGGATAAGTATGTAAGTTAGTGTTACCAAAAGTCCCGGTTTTGGAGGAACGTCCCGTTTTTAGTATCCTCAGGAATCAGGATAAGTTATAATATTAAAGGTTATTAAATTACTTTTAAATAATAATATTATAGCTATTTATTACATATTTAAACATGTAATAAAATTGTAACTGAGCCGAATCTGTAAATTAAATATTTTTATTGGAAAATCGTATCAAAATAGACATTATTATCGATACACAGGTCGAACCTATAGTTTTTAGAATTTTTGTCTGTTTGTCTGGAAACGCATCACGGGAGAAGCACCGGACCGATTTTGATAACATTTGGCATGATGGTAGCTGATTATCCGGGTTATCATAATATATGATACTGTTTACTGCGAGATAATATCTCATCTCTGAGAAATCTACATATGGAGCATTCTACGCGAAATCGGACGGTTTCAAAAAAAAATATTTTTGATTTACCTAATATTTTGGTATTTATTAGTACCCCTCAAAAGAGGCTTCCTTGTTAATTTTTAAAATCGAATTTGGTCATAACTTTCTTAATAATGGTCGAAATTCAACTTTTTTTTTCAAAATTTTTATTTTTGGATGACCTTTACAAAACAAAATATAAAAAAATATTTAATTTTAAGTTGTTAATCGTGTTTTTAAAACTGTGTGTATCCTTAGATTTTTTTTTGAAAATTTTCTATTTTAAACTTCTCCCCATCATGCTACTTTTAAGCCCGGTCCGGTAGTGGGCCTTCCATAATTACTAGTTTTTTTAATTTTAAAAATGAAAAAGAAGAATTTTAAATTTTAAAAATCCGAAATTGATATATAATCGATATAAATTCGTAGAATAATAGGATCGAATAAACATATATACATACAATTCAAAAACATAACTCTCATTTGGGCTTTGCCGCAGTCGGGTAAAAAGGAATTCAATGACCAATCTTTGTTTTAACTAAAATAAATCAAATAAATTTTCATTGTACAAGACTATAAATATGAGAATAGAGAAAATATTTCTTGTAACGTTTTATTCTATTTGTCTGTCATCATTACTTCATTGTATTGTTTTTGCACAGCGGTAACTGTGCTCAGTAATTGAACGATTTTATAAACCCACATATGTGGCTCCATTCTTTTATTGTGTCACCATTTACTCCCTAATGATCGCAATTGTTCCAGTTGAATGGAGAATTTGAAAAAAAAACTAATGATAATTCAGGCTCACATCTCAAACAAAAGCATACGTGGTATTGACGCTATGATTGTTCTACAATTAACTTAATTTTTGTTATATATTTTGACCAAGTATTTTCTTCTTTGTCTGTTTTTAGGGTTTTAGGTTACATTTTCATCTGATAAAAATTAAAAAAAAAAAACCAACTTCCAGACACTAAAATGTAAAAAATGACTAAGTACACGGGGTTTCCATTTAGAATAGATACCTAATCTGATATTTTCGAAGTCGGTGCCAGGCGACGCAAAGCATCTCTAATATATCCATACGTAAAATACAGCACAAATAGATGTATAATATGTTAACTATAATTAGAGTTCATACCTAATCATATTTAGCTGTTAGATATTCATATCTTAAAATAGTGTCGACTATTATAATAATATAATACCTGGGAAGTATATCCTTCAAAACACAAAAAAACCAAATAGGTTCAGGCATCTTCGAGTAACCGGTGAACATACATAAAAAAAGATTCCGACGAATTGAGAACCTCCTCCTTTTTGGAAGTCAGTTGAAAAGTACTAACTGATCTTATTGAGGGTAAGTCGTTAAAAAGTATGTATGTAAACATGCTTTAAATTTATTTTGCATTATTATATTATAACCTTAATAATATAAAGAATACAAAAATTTATTATTATTTAAATTTAATTTTTAACCTATTACGTAAGTTACCTACAGAGTTAAAACAAAAAAATAAAGACCAATCTTTATGATGACCTGAACCAATACGCAATTAATTCGATCTTTTTGTATTCTAAACTAGCGATATACGCTCGCTTCGCTCGGGTGACTCCCTGGGTACGCAGAATTTGTTCACAAATTCATGGATTTAAATTTTTTTGCAGTACCCTAATTCAAAATTCAAAATTTAAAATTGTAAATATTGTATTCAGCATTAAATAATAACATTTTTTTACTGAACGTCATGAGTCTACCTAAACAATTCGGAATGAAGAAGCCTCAGATCTGAGAAGAAGTTCTTGAGAAGAAATTCTTTTTTCAAAAATAAAATTAGCCTAAGTTACTTCTTATAACATCATCTATCTACCAGTGAAAGTTTCGTCAAAATCAGTCCAAGCGTTTCGGAAATTAGCCCAAACAACAAACACGCAAAAAATGAAAAAAAACGAGTTTTTTTCTTATAAGTACTGTATAATACAGTTTCATATTACATTTTTAATAAAAAGCTGTTATTTTGACATTACAGACAGACACTTCAATTTTATTTATGTATAGATACTAAATTCTATCTCTCTTTTCTATCCTCACTATGTTAATATGCGCTATGAATAGAGTTACTTCAATTTATTACATTTAATAATTTTAAAAACATGCTATGTCACATAAGTTCTATACAAATATTGTCAGATACAACAATTTACACCTGCAAGAATAATTAATTATAGTGCGAGTCGAACAAAAAGGCTTTTAATAATATTGCAAGTAAAAATGCGAGTAAGTTCAGCGAACAACATTTTCATATATGTTTACAAACTCATATTGTTCTCGAAATATATCTAATGCTCTATGCCGAGTTTAAGAATGAAATGGAATTCTTTTGTTTCCTTACTTGTTTTGTTTGGAGATATGGTTCATTGGTTAGGAACTTTGCGTCTATTTGGTTCGCAGGTTACAATAATGCTGAGTTTTTCTAATTTGATTGATTTGATGAGAAGAAATTACGGAAGATTTTCATCTTTTCTGGACCAAAATCATTTAAAAAGAAGATGTTTAGGTACCTGTAACAATAAAGTATATATAAGTACACACTATACATATTTACATATATTTTTATATTAAAATAACAATTGCTAGTCATGTACAGACAGAAAATAAAATAATTTTTAAACATAATTTCTATCAACATCATTCCCTTCTTCAGTTTGAACGATTTTAAACTAGTAAAAACTTATACCAGCCATTTGCCTAACACAGGAATCGAACTCGTAACTATTTAGTACATTCACCACAAATGGCTTACACAAACTATATTTACTAATATCCCCTAACGATACAGACTATTCTGAACCTCTCGAGAACAGTTCCATTGTACACATAAATTGCTTGCAGTAAGACTATGGGACATCAATGGATCGTTAGCTTCAGTTACATTTGTATACAAATTGCGACCTAAATGTTTACAATATATTGTAATTTTAAAGTCATCACCAGAACTTAGTGTTGCTTTGTAATTAGCGTATGTCAGAGTACTAATAAAATGCGAAAATTTTGTATCTATTTACTCGTATTATTAGTATTACCTCTTGACATTAAAACGACTCGACGAATTTGATTGTAATTTTGTAATTCGATAGATTATGACCTAGAATAATAAGTAGGCTACAATTAAGTATCTAAACGCACTCAAGCAAAGCGTGGGTAAGTCACAAATGTTTACAATATTGTAATTTTTAAGTCATGTTCAGGATTTAGATACGCCTTGTAATTTTTGTATTTGTAAAGATAACAGATAAAAATTATAGTGGGTTCGATTACCGCATAAAATAGAAGACTATATTTACCAAGAGAGATTATTATTAGAGATATATTAAGAACTGACCGAGGCTTCGCCCGGTTTGATTTATGTGTAGACAGAATAACTCATCTTAATGTCTCTAAATGTATTGCTAGCAATAAAAGAGTAAGACTTTCATTTACGCTTATCTCTCTTTTGCACAATTCGTACATAGCTGATGTCTTCTACCCGTAAACTATCACTTTCGAGATATCGTATTTAGTCGTCGAATGAGTTTTCGTTTTTATACATTTATGTAATATATGTCTAATATATATATATACATATACATCAATATCATTCACTTTTTCAATTCGAACAATGATTATAACTAGTAAATACTTAGACCGACCATATTTGCCTTAAACAGTAATCGAACTCGTAACTACTAAGTACATTCACCATAAATAGTTTACAGAAACTATATTTATTAATATTTAGCATACGAGTATATCACAAATTGTATATTATTAAGCAACACAAATAAGCTACCTTTCGAATACTTGCTAATTGAGTTCAATATTTGGTATAACTACTGCGTAGCTTTTGTCAAATTTCTATCTCAAATAGGTCAAACAAGCTATAAATAGGTTATTATATTCGGCAGTAAAACAAAGCACGGTGTTCTGTCCACCTGACAATATAACGTTACTAACGCAAATCGAATAATAGAGATATGAATGGCTTCGCAATGCAGAATTTCTGCTAAAAATTTGTGACTAACGAGACCTGTCCTAACGAAATGGAACTAATATTATATATACGAGTATGTTTGTATATTTGTTACTCTTTCAATATGAAACGGCTGGACTACTCCTTGGAACAGGAGTGAAGTGGGGGTAAATCTTTAGTATATAAATAATCTCAAATATTATTTTTATTCAATACAAACAAAACTCTATAAAGCATTAATTAGGTATACATTTTTGTAAAATATAAGAAATATTCAAATACATTGCTACGTAATTTAAAACAGCTACATTTAAATAGTTTTTTTTAATATAATACTAGCCTTTATCCATGGCTTATCCCGCGCAATTGTTTACATCAACAAATTGTTGAACTACAGCAAAATAGTAGCACAAAAACCTTCCCCCAAATAAAAACATTTAAATTGCCAAGTAATCGGTGAAGAGCTTTTTAATATATGTAAGTTTCCTCAGACGAAGTTTTACATTATTATTTATATAGAAATTAAATTTCAAAAAAAGCGACTATAAGTTCTTTAATAAAATAAAATTTAATTTAACAGGAAAGCTCTAATAAATACATGCCACGTGGTAATGCGGCAACATCCTTTTATTCTGCAGTTTTATTTCACTACCTTAATAAACCTTCTAAATTACGAAAGGATACTTAGCGGTTCTTACAAAATGTTTGTAATTGCTTTGAAACAGACCGTAAAAAGTATAACATTAAAATGTAAATAGATTTTTTTCATACTTACTACTACACTACTTACTTATATTCGAATATTTTACGAATATTTGACTCTTACAAGTACGAATTAATCTTTACACATACCTAGTAAAGTTCTGAGTCAAATGTAGATCAAATATTTTTTGGAAAATCTTATAGAAATATTCATTATTATGGATAGTAAGACCGAATTTGTCTTTTTTAGATTTTTTGTCTGTCTGTCTGGGAACGCATCACGAGAAAGCCACTGACAGATTTTGATGAAATTTAGTATGATGATAGCAAGTTAGCCGGGTCAACATATGGAATACTTTTTACTGCGGGAATGCCTTTGAGAAACCTATACTAAACGTTTAAACGTTCCTAGGGACGAACCCGAGCAGAGCGAGGGTGAATCGCTAGTCTTCCATATATTAAAATATCTATTTATACATATATTTTAAATATATAATATTTAAAACTATTAAAATCTTTATGTCTATATCCGTCTTCTCTAGTCATAAAAGAGTTTCTGAAATAGAAAACTGACGCGTTGCTCTTTACGATACTTTAAAAACGTCTTATAATAAAAAAAAATGTATTCAATTCAATTTTCTTATTAATGTCCTCAAAGCGTGCATGACAAATATTCACTTCATTTGAAAATAAAAGTCCAATTCATTAAATGCTAATAGCATAGAAAATGATGTAAATGAAATCTTATGAAAAAATTAATTACTTTGAAGTAGATATACTGTTTTTACTAGTATACAGACTTTCAAAAAGGATATATTTTCAAAGAAGGAGGTTAGTAAGTTAGGTTGAACTGAAGGTTTACTTAAGGTGTGATGTTATACGGATGAAAACAAGAACACGTACATTTATACATAGAAGGCTCATAGATGCGTGACCCGGAATTTGAACCCACTTCACTCTATTTTCAAAGCAAACGTGCTACCAAAGGGTAGCCCTAGCTATAGTTATAAATTATTCAGTATTAATCCACATCTATTTAAGACTAGCGAATTACCCTCACGTCACTCAGGTGCTTCCCTAGGGATATTTTTGCTTTACATTTTATTGCTTTATTTTAAACTGTTTATTCAGATAGCGCACGATAATAAAGCAACTCTAACATTACTTTTCTTCCAATTTTAATTGAAAATATTTAATTACTAGCATTGCCCGCGGCTCCGCCCACGTTCAGATGACCAAAAACCAAATTCTTAAGTTTTACATATTTATACTCTTACATTGCAGTTTTTGTATTTTTTCTCAGAAATATGATATTTTCCCGCAGTAAAAAGTATCCTTTATGTTGACCCGGATAACCAGCTACTATCATACCAAATTTCATCAAAATCCCTCCAGTGGTTTTTCCGTGATGCGGTAACAGACAGACAGACAGACAAAAATTCTAAAAACTATAGATTCGGCCTCTGTATCGATTATAATGTCTATTTCAATAAGATTTTTCAAAAAAAATTTAATGTACAGATATTTTGGCTTAGTTACCATTTTAATATAATAATGTATAGATTTGACTTAGAATTCATTATATTATGTTTAGATACTATTTAATGTACAGATTCTATTTTTATAGAACAAAAAAATAGTTTATAACACTCAGCAGTAACGTAACATACTATTAGTGAAAGAATTTTCAGAATCGGATCAGTAGTTTTAGAGATTATACCTACATACAAACTGGCAGACTTTACCTCTTTATAATATTAGTGTAGATTCGTATTGGCGACTTTAACCGCACCCCTAAATCTTAGGCGATCGGTCTCGGTTTGGTACGGCTGAGTAAGCTGTAATACCTTTAGTTACAGCACTAAGTCGTGGATTTAATTTAAGTAAACCTTACTTCAGAGTTTCTCTGTGTAACAAAGTTGTTTTGATCTAAGATCTAAATTTATCTTTAAATGTCTTATTGGTCTAGTGGTTAGTTTATACTACTACATATAATTTAGTCGATAGTTCGAGTCAAAAAGTTAGTGGATTTTTCGGTCGACCTGAGGTTATGGTTATAAGTTGAGGTTATATTTATTATTATAAATATAACCTCAACCTATTACCATAACCTATAATATAATATTTTTATTGTTTTTTATATGTAATTAAGTATATTTGTAATTTTCTTTACTTTGTATAACTGGTATTTTTTACTAGCGGCTCACCCTCGCTTCGCTCGGGTTCGCCTCTGGACATACAAAAACAAATCTATCCCCTGTGAAACTTAAATTTTTCGGGATAAAAAATAAAATCTATTTATTATTCTGATGTATGAACTATATTATTGTAAAGTTTCATTAAAATCCAATCAGTAGTTTTTGTGTACTAAGCTGCTGTATAAGTAACTATAGTTTTTTTAACTATCCCACGGGAACTATTCAATTTTCCGAGATGAAAATATCTAAAATATTGACCCTGGATATAAAGTACCACCATGCAAAATTTCATTTAAATCGGTCTGACAATTTCGGAGTTTAGCCCATACAAACAGACAGAGAAATAAAAAAATTAAAAAACAATTGGATTTGTTCTATTTCTCTACTTACATTCCCTGACTCGGTTTTTAATTTTTTTTTCTATGTACAGACATTCGACCTCTACAGTTTTATTATATGTATAGATAGCATTATTTCAGACATAGGTTCATATTTATACATTCTTTTAAAAAAAAGCCAAGAAAAGCATGAGTTGTGATTTTTATTATTTATTTGTGGCAAAGTGGCAATTTTTTAGCATACGTATTGTATTATATAACAACAAATTAAAGAATTATATAGACAAAGTCCGCCAAAATAAATATTAAAGTGAAATATAGTAGCGTGATTTACTGTTTTAAGGTATCTAGGGACGAACCCGAGCGAATCGAGGGTGAGTCGCTAGTAATAATAATAAATATGTTGGAACATTAACACACAACATCGTCTAGTTCCATGGTAAGCTACGAGGCCTGTATTATGGATACCAGATAGTTGATAAATGACACATATGTAACTTTAAATACATACATATTATTATAAATATAAACACTCATGACTGGAGTACAAACATTCGTGTTCACCACACAAACGAATGCCCCCAGCGTGAATCGACCGCTGACACAGCATGCTGGGTCACTACAAACTGAGCCAAACGTGTCATCAAATAATAATATTACTACTGAAATTCGCTATTTCTTAGTAGAATAAGGTTAATTATGTTAGTCAAGTTTAAAACTAAATTTAGACCATCCTTTATAAATCAAATGTTATTTTATATTCAATTGTCTCTATTTAATAAACACGCTATTTAAATAACCAAGACTCAAGTGTATTATTTACAATTCAAATATGAAATTATTTGCCTATTGTTTGCTAGTTTTGTGTTCTGTACTTAATATTTCTTATTATTTTATACTTCCTTCGGGGTATCGTCGTAATTGCTTCTAGTGCTTATATTTATCTAGAATATTTAATGTCTAAATTAGGCATTTCAATAACAAAGACAATAAACGTTTAATGTATATTGGATCAATCTCAAAGTACTGGAATATTTTAGCAGTTCATAGCTTATTTAGACTCAATACATATTAACTAAATGAAATTGGAGTATCTTCTGTGACTTTCAAGGATAATGATAGATTGGTTGTTTAAACCATTAATATTGGATTTATTTTTTGTTTGTATATGTACCTATATAAAATTAGCGATTCACCCTCACTTCGCAGGGATTCGTCATTAGATTGATTTCAAACACAAACTTTCATCCACATTTTCACCCCTTATAGGATGATTTCCGAGATAAAAATCCTTTCTAGTGTTTCAAACTATCTTCTCACCAAATTTCATCTAAATCGGTTCAGTAGTTCCACGGATTACTTCCTACAAACGAACTCACAAACTTACAAACTTTATCTCTTAGTTTTCATTCCGGAGATCACCCTTAACGGGGGTGAAAAGGGAGATGAAAGTTTATATGGGGAATCAATCATTTCTCAATTAAGAGTTATGAAACTGAATCATACCTATATATATATATATATATATATATATATATATATATATATATATATATATATATATATATACGTATGTACTATAATATATAGTCTATCTATTCCGTACTAACCGTTAAAACCTACCTAGGGATGAACGCGAGCGAAGCGAAGTGAGTCGCTAGTAATAAAATATAATATACAAGAATTGCTCACTTAATATTACAAGATAAATATTTTTCATTTATTTGATACGTGGAAAAATGAGTGAGAATCATTTACAGGTAAAGAGGATATCTTTACTTGTATATCTGTAATGATGCTGTAACATTAAAATATAATGTAGCTAAACTCACAACAAATTATTAGAGACAATGTGCTACAATTCAAATCAATTCTCTTGTTAATGGTTACAAAGCGTGCCAGTTGAGCACAGATTACTTCGTCTATGTCACGTAGAATGAAGACACGAAGAAGATTGGTCGGTGAAATAAGATTATTATGCTAGATTAAAATTATAATATGTAATAAATGAATGTATTATAAAAAAAACCGACTGCATAAAAGCTAACTAAAAAGATGAATACAAGTTCACGATGGAATATAGTATTATGCAGTCGGAGACATACACGTTTCATCCTTGCCGCGAGATGTACATCGTATGTATGTCTCCGACTGTATAGTACTATATTCCATCGTGAACTTGTTTTCATCTTTTTAGTTAGCTTTTATGCAGTCGTTTTATTTTTATAATACATTTATTTATTTACAGCCTTTTAAGTATTTTTAAGTAGGAAAATTATCGAAAATGGTTCTTAACAAACTTAAAATCTTCATATATCCTAAACTGTTATTTTAAATGAAAAATGATGAAAGAACTAAAAAATTATTTTTAAAAACCTATTGAACGATACCCCACTTGACATAGTTCGTCGATTTACATTTTTTTTTTCACATTATGGAATCTAGCAGCCCCCATATATAAGTTTTTATGTCACCTATTTAAGAATACTTGCACTAATGAGACGATTCTAACGATACCTTAATTAAAGAAATCCATGGATTTGTTTGGAAGATATGAGGGAATAAAAAATATTACAAACAAACATACAAAGATGGCACGAAAAAAATAACCCTTTCCTTGCAGTCGGGTAGAAAGAGAGTAAATCCGTTGCAAATTTTGGACCTAAAACAAAATACAGGGCATTATACTTGTACAATTATAGATCAAATATCTGTAAACATAAATAATGCCTTCAAATATCTAAATAACAATTGCGTATTTAAAATGTTTAATGTTTTGTAACGAAATTATCAAAGAAAATTGTACGAAAACGGATGGAGATAAACAGTAAGTCAATTTAGATTCTGACTTCCATTGTAATAACCTGATAGGCCATTTACAAAACAAAGTAAAATCGATAAACAGCTATAATTAATGTTCGTCAGATTTAGAAAGAAACAATACGATTCACGTTTTCAGTGATTTTGTTATAATTAAAAACAATGTTTTAGATTCTGTCAACTTTTTGTTATCTTGAGAAAAGGGATGATTCATAAAAGATAATATAAAAATACTTATACTTTAAAAAGCCTTATAGAAAAACGAATGACTCACTGACTATGGGAATTAAAAAATATTTCTTTGCCAAAACTCATTGACAAATTGAAATCATATATCTTTAAACGAGCAATTCTTGTATATATATATATGATCTGAATCTCAGAAACGGCTCCAAAGATTTTTGTTGATATTTCGGGGGCGATAAATCGATCTATATTAGTCTTATGTCTGAGAAAACTCGTGTTTTCGAGTTTTCATGCAGTTTTCTTTTGCATTATTCTACGCAAAATATGGTCGGTAATTTGAACGCTCGGGCATAAGCATCGTGGTCAAGCGGCCAAGGTGCAAGATCAACAATCACAGATGTCCAGGTTCGAATCTCGGTCGCATACAAAGCTTTTACTTTTGTTTTTTTTAATATTTATTCAAGTTTTAGTGTAAAAAAAAAGAAAATTGTACTTTAGGCCAAAAACACCGAGCGAAGTTCGATAGCCCAGGTACTGTAATGAAATATTATGAATGTAAAATTTATATTTTTATTAGCTTAATTGATTGCATTAAAATCGATACATACAATTTATCTTTGTAAGACGAAGAAAGCGGATTTTCAACTATTTTTACATGCATTTCTTTTTGAAACAAATAAAATTAAAGTATCTGTATATAATGTCAAAATAACAGCTTTTTATTTCAATGCATATGAAAGTAAAAAATTATTTTTGAAATTACACTTCTTTTGGGCGGTTGGAAAAAATTATGAGGGTAAAATTTTTACAGCCAAAAAGCGACATGATGAAGTTAGCTGATAACTATTTGTTGCTATGGTAAGCGTTGTTATTGTCTGACAAATGATGTATAATATTATTTTCTTTCCTTAAATGATATTCTATAAATGTATGATTGTAATATGCCTAATATGCCTTATTTAATTATTTTATTTATTTATCATCCTTTTTACAAACAGAGAGTAGTGACATACGGGATGAAATCTTTTGCTATCTTGTTCTGTAATGCCAAAGAAGTATAACTTCTTTCGTAATTGCATAAGTACACACACGTTTTTTTAAATGTTTGCCTTTTTTTGAAACGTTCTTTGAAACGGTTGGATCGATTTTAACGGTACTTTCACTGGTAGATAGCTGATATTTTAAGGAGTAATTTAGGGTAGGTACTTCTATTTTAGAAGAAAAATTAGGGTTCCACGCAAAAAAATGAAATTATGTATAAAAATAGTTGCTTGTCATGTGTTTAAGTTGCTAGTTTAAATATAACATTATTATATAGTATTCATAATACAATTTTCTTTTCCTAATACTTTATTATTAATGAACGGCTGATTCAACGTAATGATTAAGTGTCAGTCTCTTTCTTGGAAGGTGCTAATCGATTTTGTTCTAGATATAGATATTGACCATAAATGAGTTTCCTTTAGAATGTTATATAATGCAGGTTTGGATGGGGAGTAAATTTATGTAAGTCGTCATCGACATGGTCACGTGACATGTTAACGCTAACATTTAGAGTGCCGATAGATGTCAAAACCAGATAAATGTAAACAATTTTAATTTACAAATTTTAATTTAAGTAATCAAACAATTAATTCGAATATTCAAAAATAACAACTGTATGTTTATATGTAGTTTTAAATTTTCACTTCAGTCGGCAGTCCTTATGACTGCTTTTTTATTATAGATATTCACTCAGATGCATCCCTATAATACCTAGGTGCCGAATAGTCTACATATTTCTTCTATACACTAAATTTCATCCACATACAAATACACATATTCGGTTATTAGATCTGAGTCATATTAAACGTTTATAATTTGCACTACCTTCAACGCATGATATATTTTAATTAATACACGCTTGGGTGATTTTTTTATTATAATATAATATAAAGGTATATAAATAGAGAGTTTAACCCAACACACAATACTAACAATATAAACAACAAAAGTCACTATGTAATCTAAGGAATATATAACACAATTTACACAAAAGAAAGCTAACGCCAAAATGTTTGTTATCGTTTAAATGTGACAGTTGATGTGAAAATACCTAAAGGCATTTCATTTCATAGGCGTGTTTACTTTACCACAACATAATTGTTACAAATTGTGTTTGAACAGAATATGACAAAGATACGGCGTTACACGACAAAGTTTACATAACATAAGATATTTATGTATCTATTACATTATTATAGAATTTTTATTTGTATATTTAAGACGTTTAGTATAGATTTCTCAGATATGAGATATTTTTCTGCAATTAAAAATATCCTGTATATTGACCCAGACCAGCTATCATCACCAAGTTTTTAAAAGATTTATGTGAAGTAAGCCAACCCGCACTTGGCCACCGTGGTGGACTATGGCTTGATCCGCCTCATATTGAAAAACGTTAAAGTTACACATTTATTTTTATTTATTTATTATCTATACGAATATTATGAAGAGGTAAAGTTTATGAGTTTGTGAGTTTGGGTCATCTCTCGATCTACAGAACCGATTTAGATGAAATTTGGTAAGAAAATAGTTTGAGACCCTGGAATGGACATAGGATACTTCTGATTCCGAAAATAATCCCTTAAGGGGGTGAAAATGGGGATGACGGTTTGTATGGGGAATCAAGCTAGGGACGAACTCGAGCAAAGCGAGGGTGGCTCCTTAGTATTGTATAAAGAAAATATACAAGCGGCTATTAATTACTATTTATAAGGTTTCTGAACGTCGAGAATACCTTGTGGAATCGAAATCCTTGTTATAGTAATATGTTGTAGATTTCATAAAATACAATCAACAATAAAAAATACAATGAAATTACAAAACATTTCTTACATGACTCATACGCAAAATAAGGATCGAAAACACAAATTATACTCGTATTTAATCGGTCAAATATCAAAGATTAAAAATTTAATAGAAATTCCTGATTTAACTTTCCTTTGTTGCGAGATTTAGTAATAAATAAGGCATAGTAAGTAAACAAGTAAGTTTCCAAGTTGAATTTACACAAAGTCAACGTCAATCGTGCGAGATGAGCATGCAAAGTTTGGAGACACGTCAGAGCTTATTTAGCATTATCTTAATTGGTATAGGCAAGTAACAAGACCGAAAGCTTCTGAGCGATCCGAAGTTAATCGGAAGTCGGTAATTATGTAATAAAAAACTTTTATCGTAGTCCTTATAAATGATGCTGTAAACATGAATATAGTTATCTATACATATGTATATAAATAGGCAAATTTCCCCTGTAAGTTTTTCAATCGACTTTATTTTTTTTTGGTAGTATCAATAAAATAAATTGGAAACAGTTTTTTTATATAGATATGGTAGTTTATAAATTAATTATAATGGTACTGAACTGATTTTTATTGTAAGTATTATGGATATTCATTTTTCCTATTTTTTCAATAATGATTACGGTCGAATTACGTCTATTGGGCAAACTCTAATAGTAATAATTATACTTTTACAGTATATTCAACATAAAGTACTACTGTTATAAATGAAAAAGTTTGTATGTTTGTTCCTCTTTCACGTTGAAACGGCTGAACGAAAATGGACGAATTTTAGTCAATGACAGGAGACGTTTTGCTCAGTGTGTAGTGACACTACTTGCTGTGCCAGCGGTCGCGGGTTCGACTCCCGCTGGGAAGTTCATTTATGTGATCAGCACGAATATTTGTGCTCCAGTCGTAGGTATTTATATTTATTATATATATTTATTTAAATACGTATACGTGTAGTGTATCAACTATCTAGTATCCATAACACAAGCCTCGTAGCCTGCCATGGAACTAGTTGGTGTCGTGTGTTCCAACATATTTAAAAAAATAATTAATCTGTGTACAAGTGTAGTAATCTGTGTAAAGGCAAATGGGCGATAATAATCCATTTGTAATGTTTCTGCTTTGTTTTAAGACACCTTTGAATTTTTCGGAAACCATATGTAAAAAATTTAAATGTCTTAGAATCCATTAGACAACTCACAAAGCTTTTATAACATCTCTAGAAAATAATTTGATATTTATTAATTTTGTTTGAATATTTAATTGTAATTTCTATAATAAAATATATGTGTGATTAATTTTATTTTTTCGTTTTTATACAACTATATACCTGACAAAAGCATATACAAAACCCAAACCGTTGGCAAAAAAAAGTAAGCGAAAAAGCTTGGCCCATCTATCTTTTTGTTCTGTGGGGTTTTTTCAGATATGGAACAGAAAAAGTTGAGTTTCACTTGCGGATAGAGTAGTCGAAAGTAACAACATATATTTTTTGTTTCAGGACAAGCGCAAAATTCCTCGCAGCATGCAGCAGCATTTTGGAGTTTCTTGGCATTTGGTTTAGCGATACCTGAATTGAAGCATGGACTGATCGTAATATGTATGTAGATTTAATAAATCAAAATATTACAGTACAATCTGTTCACACTATTCATGATCAAAAATAATTTGAAAATTTAAGCAAGCAAACATACATATTTTGTCTCGACATATTGTCTCGAAATGCGGGAAAGCTTTGGTTCAGTTCAAGCAAACAATTTGCTAACTTTTCCCAGCTGGACACCTCTGGCTTCATAATTTACTACACGCAATAAGCCAACAAAATATTTTAAAACTAAGTATTTGTTATTTTTAGACATAATATATTATTAACAAACTTTTACTTGCTAACATGTACTTGTATTTAATGTGTATTTGTATCAAACCCACAAACGTGACGTGCAGTAAATAAACTGTGCATGATATATATTTAAAATTAGTCAATTTATTGAAATAGTCCTTAATATCGATATAAAGGCCGGATCTATAGTTTTTTATCTGTATTTTTTGTCTGTCTGTCTGTTTATGTATACATTTCCAAAAGAAAATGTATATATTTAAAAAAAATAAATGTATATAAAATTATGGCAAAATAATTTTAAGGCAAAACGCCTTGTGTGAACGATGTATATTAGGGTGTGCCAAAAACTGACGATATTTTTTTTTCTTCGCTCTCACCCCAAAATATTTCAGAAAATGTCCCAACAAATCTCCTGTTAAAAGTGAAGCTCAAAATTCCAATTCTAAGAGGTTCTCCATCGAATTTTAAATTTTCCTTTACAAATTACATGGAAAAAATGGATTTTTATCCTTTTTTGCCCAGCAAACTGTGACGAAAATATTTTTCAAAAAAATTTAAATAAAATAAAATGTAAATTTAGTATTAAATTTACTACAAAAAGTTCCATTGAGTCAAAATTCTATCTTCAATATTTGATTTGTTATATAGCTTTAATGTTCAAATTATGGTTTTTTGCATTTTTTAGCTAAACTATAAGAGTTACAGAAAAATGTTAATTAATTAAATTTGTCGTACGTTTAAAATCCTATTAAAAAGTCTTTATCAACTTTTTCATATCATCAATAACAACAAAGTTACAGGCTCACGAATATTTATTTTTTCAAATTTTTGCTCTTACGAACTGAAATATCGATAATTAAAAAAGAAGCACAGTCAATTTACGATAATAAATAATAAATTTTTGATATTTGATTTCATGAATTTAGTCTGATATAATATTGTTAATTAATCAGCATTTAATGGCAGTATCTATACTATACTCTATGTAGAGAAATTATTTATAAAATTTGTTAAAATATTATATGTATATATGTAGTCCAGTGGTAGCGCGCTCGCTTGGGGAACCGAGTGGAGCAGATTCAAATCCCGTCTCTATATTATTAGTTATTTGATATTCAATATTAAGAAATACTAATATGATGCTGTTATTTTTATTATGATACTCGAAATATTATTGCATAAATAAGCTTTTGTATTCATTTTTTAGAAAAGATCTAATACCTATGACATCATTAGAAATACTGTCAATATTATACCTGGTCTATCAGAATGATAGTGGATAAGTGAGAATAAATAGCCTTACATAAAATACCTGTCTGTCCGCAATATGAATAAACTATATAAAATTAACACTTTTCAATCAACAAAATTAACACTTTTCAATCAAAAAGGTTTGCTATTTCAATTTTAGAATTGGTTATTTTTCTTGTTTATATTAGACATTCCGTATCTATGCACATAGCATTCACATAAAATTGGATCAAGTACATTTACTCTTTTATAGTCGCTCAATTACGTCGATTCGTTCCATTACTACGAGGAAAAAACCAATAAACTAACTTACACGCTTTCTGATTCAGAATATTAGTATTGAATAAAACTACTATCTTTTCAAGTTTTGTCGTGAATTTATTTTGATTTTTGTCTCCTAAGGTTTTAAAAGCTTATAGCATAGTCGCGGGAGCATTCGAAATATTAGGAACCAAAAACAAAATAAATGCGCGAAAAAATCCGAAAAGATAGATTTATTTAAAACTTGCTTGCTTCTTTGTTATATCTCAAAGGGTTTAGGCAGCGTTTTCGTTGAAAGCTCCCAGATGGCTTCTTTTTTTCCGACACCTCCAAAAAATTCGTTTTATTTTATCCAATGTATAAAATAAAATATCAAACCTTCCTCGAAAACCACTCTATCCATTGGTGAAAACAGCATGAAAATCGGTGCAGTAGTTTTTGAGTTTATCGCATACAGATAGACAAACAGACGGGCGGAGGGCTTTGTTTTATAATATGTAGTTATATCATATATTTGTGTAAATCTAAGAAAGTATTATATTGGTATAGATTATTACAAAAAATCACCCACTACATCACCCGGGAATCGAATCCACAACCGACGTTAGATACATAGTTCATTTTGTAGTCCTGTTTTTTTTATATGAGTACTTTATAACTTAACCTAACAGACAGAGCACGTAATAAAAAAGCAGGTTTTAACGATCTAGTTGTTAAACAGTAGAATATAAAATTAGTATTTGCGCTACCTTTTATTTTACCTGACCTATTTCTCTAATGGATGTATCCAGTATACCACGGAGAAGTTCCTTGAAAAAGTAGCTTTATTTATTGGAAATGCTCACTTAGAGGGAAATTATATAATAAACATGTGAAAGGAGACTCGATTAAATTATTGTGGCATATTAATAATGAAAATATTATCATCGAATGATATTTTTAGGTGAAGTAAAATATTATTCCTTCATTAATTATTAACAATATATTATTTGATAATTGTTTCAATCTGAATATTACAATACTTAATGCAAAACTTTGTTTGCGTGTATGTTTATGTGTCTCAAAGGGCCTAGGGACTTAGTGATGTACTCGAGCGAAGCGAAGCTAAGTCACTAGTGAAGTCATAAAATTCGAAGTAATCCAGCATTTGTAGCATATGGCTGATATAGTCATGACATGTAAATAGTAAATGCAATTCTGATTTATCATTGGCTCATTTAAAATATATTACTGATTCAATTTGTGAAATATTATATACTTCATTCAAAACACTTGAGCGGGAACAAAGAGACAGATAAAAACTTAAGCGGTTTTTTCGCTTTGGTTTCCTGCAAATATAGGTATGTAGGATATGAGGTAAAATTCATTAGTACATCTTATATATAAAATTTCCATGTCACAATGTTTGTTACCGTACTCCTCCGAAACGGCTTTACCGATTTTTACCAAATTTTATATGCGTCTTCAGTAGGTCTGAGAATCGGCTACTATCTATTTTTCATACCCCTAAAAGATAAGGATAAGGGTGGTCCTCCCAGACCCTACCCCAGGGACGAACCCGAGCGGAGCGAGGGTGAGTCGCTAGTAATATATAAAAAGCAAAATAGTACTCATTGACTGAATAATCACGAAATCTCAGAAAGTATAAATGCTACTTTCAGATAGATTCCTCATAGGGTAATAAAATTAACACCTCCAGGAAAATTTCTAAGAAATGAATTAAATTTCTAAAAAATCTATTGTTAACTGTAACGGCGGCATGTCCGTGGTCGTGGAGGGATTAAAGGATTAATTCAAAGATTTTTGAAAATTTACCCCTGTAGGGGTAAAAAGAGGTTGGTAATAATGTATAATTTTTATTTAAGTCACCATAATTGAAAATAATGTGTCTGATCAAAAATAGCGCTTATTCTAATAAAAAGAAAGAATAATAAAGGTTCTTAAAAGAAATAACCGATATAATAATCCTTATCCAAAGTCTTTGGAAGAAAATCCCCTAGAAATGAAAAATAGGGGACGATCTGAAAGACATAATACTTTTATAGATTAACGAGAATATTTTACATTTTAAATTTTAAAAAAATCTGTTTTTTTGCGGATTTATTTAGATTTTTGGTTCCCGAGTTTTCTCGTAACTATGATCCGGAAAGATAAATTTATTTTAACTAGTGTGAAACTTAGTATTTGAGCATTACATATAAACAAATCATGGAAAAACGCTATGTATATTTAGAAATAAATCTTATACTCAATCATTTATATTCTAAAGTTGTCATTTGAATTGGACTGGACTTTCTTTGTTTAACGTCTGACCATCTCAACTAACTGTAAGTCCCTCCACAACTTGTTTCATTAAAAACATTCTTGTTCATTGTAAGTTGGAGACCAGACAAATAGTAATATATCATGTTGACTTAAGTATTTTTGTGACACTTTTGTTGATACGACTGGTTGTTAGGAAACTTCGTATAAAGTGATATTAATATAAAATTTCTTATAAGATATAAGAATAGAAAAGTCTAGAAGAAAATGGAGTGTAGTTCATAATATAAATAGATTTATCAACGTAAATATTAATAAATATCTTGGAACATACACACCATGGAATGAATGAATGGAATACACACCACCATCTGTTTCCATGGTAAGTTACGAGGCCTGTGTTATTGATCACAGGTAGTTGATACACTACACATATATAACTTTAAGCACATACATATTATAAATATTAACAACCATGACCGAAGTACAAATATTCATACTCATCATATAAATTAATTCCCCCAGCGGGATTTGAACCCGCGACCACTGGCACAGCAAGTAGAGTCACTACAAACTGAGCCAAACGTGTTGAACCAAATCGTTACTTAGATTATAACTACGATAAATACGTTATTTTGACCTATATCACTCAGTAATAAAACTGTGGATCTACATGGTTTTTTTACATGGGGATAGTGTACATGCCGAAGCATAACACAGTACTCATTTTACAGATTTTAAAAAGCAGAAGGTTAGATTGTATGACACTCGATACTTTAGTTTACAATTACGATTTTTTTATAAATATTTTTCCCATATAGGGAGGTTCTTATATACATACCGTAATGTGGAATAATGTTTTAGAGATTATGAAGATATTTGCATTTTTTTGAATACTTTGAAATCAAAGCAGAATATGGACTTGTAATAAATAGTTTAGTTTCACGTAAAACATATTCATGTAAAAAAATATTGCATAACAAAAACAATATAGTTTAAACGAATATGTATATTAAATAGAAAAAAATATATAATTTAAAAGTTATTAAAATAATATTTTGAATAATTTTCATACTGAAGTTTAAAAACTTATGTGAAAGGCACTCATATTCAGTGACATAAAAGAATGATTGTGTATAAAAGATATTTTATCCCCTTGAGCGTTTAAAAGCTAAGCCTAGCCTTTGAAATACAGAATGTAAAACCGCATTTCTGTCCTTACTCGTAATACTGTATGAAGTATTCAATTGAATATATTCATGTGTTAAGTGAGATCGTTTTCTTTGTTTGAGTTTTTTTATCAGATCCTTCTTAGAGTTAAAACGACGTTTTAACCAAAATCCATCCATTGACTTAAGCTTTACAGTTACTAACTAAGAATTTAGGATGAAAAATAAAATCAAAAATCATGTAAGACTAATATTATAGCAGTAATATTTATCTTTTTTGTACTATAAACAATTTATTATAATAACTATACAAAAAAAATGTGTAATAATCTTTTTCATAAAATTATTTGGTCTGACGGATTCATGAAATACCAAACCGTAGGTAGATGCGAAATGTTGACAATAAGTCCTATAAGAATTGGAAGAAGTTAAAAAATTAAAATATATTTTTTATAGAAATTAAAAAGCAGTCATAAGGACTACTGACAGAAGTGAAAACTTAAAACTTTAAACAAACAGTTGTTATTTTTGGATATTCAAATTAATTTTTTGATCTTAAATTATTTTTTTTAAATAAAAAATGTTTACATTTATCTGGTTTTGACATCTATCGTTACTCTGAGTATTAGCGTTAACACGTCACGTGACCATATCGATGACGATCTATACATACACATAATAATAAAATTGTAATCAAGCCGAATCTGTACATTAAATATTTTTTGGAAAATCTTATTGATATAGACATTATTATCGATACAGAGACCATATCTATAGTTTTTAGAATTTTTGTCTCTCTGTCTGTCTACCTGTCTGTCTGTCTATCTGTGACTGCATCACGGGTCAACATATATGATATTTTTTACTGCGGGAAAATGTCTCATCTCTGAAAAATCTATAGTAAAATTTACTCGTTGGCTCACTATTACAAGATTCTATGTTAATTTTAATGAAGTTTAGTAATTTTTACATAGAACTTCGTTATTTTGTTATCGTAAAAAAAAAACATAGAACTATGTAAAATTGAATACTTTGTAGTTATATTGCCGCTATCTAGTGGTTTGTTTTTGCAAAACTGTAGCTAATGACACATAGAACCTTGTAGCATTAATAACTAAATAAGTACTAAAATTGTAACATAGAACCTTGTAATAGTGAGCCAACGAAATGTTAAAACGTTACTTACATTTTAACATCTTATTGGAACGAACCCGAGCGGAGCGAGGGTGAGTCGCTAGTGATCTTTAAAATATTGTAATAAGTTAAGAACTGTCTGTGCTATATAATTAAAGCAATAAAGGGGCGTTATAGAATTCAACAAAATTAGTTCGAAAAATAGAGAAAATATTATAAAAACCTAATGAAACACAGTAAAGCAATTTAGCTTTTCCAAATATCATTTATAGTATATAATTAAAGAGTTTCAAGCCACTGTTATTACGTAATTACATAATAGTATCTTTTAATTACTGAGGAACTACCCTGTAATTAGGTTCTGTTCCAATTGATTACTTGTTAGCTAATAATATATTATATACCTATTTACTTCTAGAAATTATTTGCTCTGTTAAACAATAGCATACTGGAATTCAATGAATTTGGCCATTCCTGACCCACAGTTAAGCTAGTTGCCCATAACATACATGAATATATTTCTTTATTAGATATTCCTCCATATAAAACGCACGTTCCTTTTCATATTATAAGATTTTTGTAGGAATATTTAGTATATTATATCCGACTAGCGACTCACTCTCGCTCCGCTCGGGTTCGTCCTTAGTCAAGTTTGAACGTTTAGTATGATTTCTCAGAGACGTGTAATTTTGCCGCAGTAAAAAGTATCCTATAATATGTTGACCCGGATAATCAGCTATTGTAATACCAAATATCATCAAAATTTGTCGAGTAGTTTTCTCGTGACGCGTTCCCAAACGGACAAACAAACAGACAGACAAAAATTCTAAAAACTATAGATTCGGCCTCAATATCGATAATAATGACTATTTCAATAAGATTTTCCAGAAAATATTTAATGTACAATTTCAACTCGGAATTTTATTATATATTTTAAATATGATTAAATAAGAGAGAGATTATTTAATTTTATGTTTAGTTTTCTTTGTCATCATGCAAAAAAATATTGAATACCGTGACTTATAAGATGTCGCGTGATGTGTAGATGTCGCGTTCAAACTATAAGGTAGTGGCAGTCCAGTAACATTCGCTGGGAAAACCAAGTGACGGTTCAAGTCTCGCGCCGTTGTTTTATTTAACCGACTTCCAAAAAGGAGGAGGTTCTATGTTCGTCTGTTTAAATTTTTTATGTATCTTCACTGATTTTTCTAAAACGTCTTGACCAATTTTGCTACTTAACACGGTATTTTCTTGACACATAAGCCTCTAGTCCACTAAAAATAAAACTTAATTCGATTTAGCCTCAAAAATTGCACCGCATGATGTAACGCTTCATAGTGGTAAGCATTTTATGGACGGTTAGCCTTTCGGACCAAGTAGTTTATTGTTAAACTCTAGACCGTATGTATAAAGACATAAGAAGGTATTTATTTCTGAAGGTGAGCGATCATAATTTACCAAGCGTGACTTCACAGTCTCTGATGTGTAATGCTACTTGAATAATTAGGATTCTAAGGCGCTATAATGGGTACCTAGCTTTATACTTAAGCTAGGTTTATTTGATCAAATACTTCAAATGTATAACTTTTAGAGCGTGTTTCTAGATTAAATTCTTTAGATAAGATGAATGCTTTGTATTTAAACTGAAATGTAATTTAAGACATTCATAAGTTATGTAAATTATAATTTATTTTGTATTGGATTCTATGTAGTTGTTAATTTACGAAGATATTTTATAAAGTGACTTGTCATAGTTTTTCTTAGGCTTATATCTGGGCAACACATTTTTTTAACATTAATATGTTTTAATTTTTAACCCCCGACGCAAAAAGAGGGGTGTTATGAGTTTGACGTCGATGTTTGTCTGTGTGTGTGTGTGTCTGTCTGCTGTGGTATCGTAGCTCTCAAACGGATGGAACGATTTCGATGCGGTTTTTTTTCATTTGAAAGCCAGTTTCCAAACAGTAAGTGATTAATATCGGTCCAGCAGTTCTCAGCTTTGTTTGGTTAATATCGGTCTAGCAGTGTAAGAGTATCAGCACTTTTCCAAAATGATGTAAGGTATTTTGGCGTATGATTACTCGATTAAGTGCTACACGCATGCCAGTGTAATCGTTAAATGACAATTTGCGTACCGGTTCTTTTTATTTTTAATTTATAATTATGGCTGAGCACTCAAAAGTGTAATTTCGTTGGCAAAGTATTAAGTACATAATATGATGTACTCGTACTATATATAGCATGCTCTATATATTATGTATACATGTAAATACAAAAATATCAGAATCTACAAATGCATATATGAATTTTGGCCAGGTATGATCTAAGAAAAGATTTTTGAAATTATTATTTTTTAAGTTACGGTAACAAAAAATCGTTATAGTCTTTCTGATTATAAATGATGGCGATTCTCATTTAAAGTTATATATTTCTCAGTACAAATGTGGGAATGAAAAATAGGTGATTATGTGAAACATAGGAGTAAAGTATACACATTCACAATATAAACTACGCGAGCGTGGCCGCGGGGAAACGCTAATATTATACATACATAATTCATAATAATATAGTAAGTTAGTTCTGTGCTTCTGCTTTAATGGCTATTGATGAGGTTGAGTGCTATCAAAAAATAAAAGAACAAAATTGATTATGGTCAAATTCCCACTACAGGATGAACACTTGTTATATTAGAACATATACTCGTATCTATGTAAAACAAAATATATATGTAAATATAGAAACACTAAGTCAGTACTGTATATCAGAAAAATGTGCTTTAAACACATAATTCTATTTTTCTCTATACCGTGCCCAACATTTAATTCTAAGTTTTTATTGTATACAGACGGAACTGAGTAAATAGCACTAAAGTTTTGCGTCATTTAACCCAACTTCACTGAAATTTGGGCACAATGTCATCTTATGTTATGATAATGTCGTAACTTTATCATATCAATATAGACTTGGAACATTTTTTTATTATTACTTCTTCTCGCAATAAAATAATATCCGTTTATACATTGCTGTAAAAGAACTTGGATGTTTTTGTTATGGCCTTACTAAACTATTCTTAGAATATTGATGTGTTTGTTGAGTTGAGCTATTGTGTTTGAACCATAAAGTTTATTTCAAGTATATTATTCTAACAAAAACGATACGAAGGTAATTACTTTTTAGTTCTTACTTATCTAAAAAATTACAGCAACTTTAAAATTATTTAAAAGGCAACTTTTTTTCTTTAATATCTATATGGTGAGCTATGATATATATCTTTAGGTTTAATATAATTATTAAAAAAAACATGACATTTTTTTTCCGGTAAAATCAATATAATGTTGTATTTTTTTAACTAAAACGACATAAAATCTATATGGCAATACCAATATTTACTACGTAATAAACAAGCGCACAAACAGGCTGCATCCCATTTAGCTAGATGGTGTCATTTCAAAGAACCTGCATCTTATTACACTTGTTCCACATGAAAATAGAAATTTACGGAAGCCGTACCAAGTTTTCACTTAAACGCAGAAAATGCTGGGAAAATTCTATTTCTAAGGGCAATAGAACCGTAAAAAGCAGAATACTTCCCCATTCGTTAACCTATAAAGCTGGTTACATGTAAATGAATATTTTTTTATAATATCTTGCTGATTTTTTTTATATAAAGAGATGCATATATGCATCTCTATATATAAAAATAAATTATTGTCTGTTTATAAAATATGCATTTTTAATTTATTTTTTAATTCATTTGAGGTGACTCTTTGAGAAGTGTACATAGGTCTCATCTGGGTAGCGTCATAGTATAGATTACGTGCCTTAGAAGAAGCACGAATAATAAAAGATAATTCGACATTAGTATAGCAAAATTCTAGGAGAAACTGGGAATTGGCAGTGAGTTGGTCTGTTCGTCACATATGTGTTTTGTACCATTCTCACAAGTGCAAAAAGCTTAGGATAGATGGCGTTCGTATTGCATCGTATGGTTAGATAATTAATCTGAACATAACAGGTAGTAACATAAAATAGGTTTATGCATGTATGTATGTGTATCATTTTATATTTGGTAGAAGCTATGGTAAGTGAAGAATTTATTCTTACTTTTATGGGTGATTTTTTTGGGACCAAAGCTGTAATTTACATGTGGCATAAATGTTTGATCTTTATGATACGAGCTTCTTGACATAAATCGTATCGTTTTATACCATAAAAAAAGGAATTTCCACTAAGTTCTTTATTTTGTCTACAAAAGATATAATGAAAAAAAAAATATATTGATTATTTAATTTGATAATTTTTAATATTACTAGCATCTTGAATTTACATGAAACATGAAAGGGACATTTTTTATTTTTTTCTTCACCCAAACTTTTTCAAAATTCGTGCATCTTCACTTCGTGTGAAGCTACCTTTATCTAATATATCATTCACATGAAAACACTATCTTATGGAGTGGTTTCATTTGTACATTAGAGCTGACGCACTGCGGTATACTTTTACGTTTTGCACTTCCAGTAACATATTACCACTAGTTTCTTCTCTTTGTAGAATGGAAAATCTAAAAATTAATTTATCTAAAATTTTCTCCTATCACTTTAAATTTTTATCCATTATTGTTGCTGTATTATATTAATCTGCTATAATTTCCAAATGTTTATTTTTTTAGTTCTAACTAAGTAAACAACTCGTATGTAGTTTTAATACACTGAGGTGAGCTGTAGCTACATTTTTGGATGCTCTCAACAAATAAAATTAAAAAAAAAAACTTTTTTTGCCTTATTAAAGCTATTTTCTCTGTTATATAGGAATAATAATGTTTGATATAACCGATTTCAGTTACGGGGCGAAACATCAAAGAGGCAAGCTAACTGTGTACGTAAAATGTGTGAGGATACTCGTACAAGTGTATTATATTTCTTTTGCACATATTTTGTAAGAAATAATACGCAAACCGATAGATTAACGTCCTCTCTAAGACAAAGGAATATAAACACAATCGACTTTGGGCTACTTTGAGTATTTCATGACGGAAATACCCATTAACCGTTTTACTTCGACCCGGAACTCGAATCCACGACTTTACAAACTGTAATTGAACATGGCAGCCACTAGACCGATAAGGAGGTGATACTCTGTTATACTAGAGACCCGCCATCTACTCAGTATTTCTATGTAACAACGTCAAGTATCAAGATAAAAATACGTTATATCAATCACTTCGGCTCATAAATAATACCTATTCGGAAAATCACGTAAAAACCATTGCTATGTTGCTAAGGAAAGAAAAACAAACGATAACACACGCTTTCATAGTGTTAGTAAGAATAAAAATTTATCTCTGTAAAAAATATCTATTATCCAATCTATACATATAATAAAATTCTGAGTCGAATTTGTACATTAAATATGTTTGAAAAAACTTATAAATAGTCATTATAATCGATACAGAGGCCTAATCTATAGTTTTTAGAATTTTGGTCTGTCTGTCTGGGAACGCGTCACGAGAAAACTACTGGGCAGATTTTCATGACATTTGGTATGATGATAGCTGGTTATTTGTCTCAACATACGGAATACTTTTTACCGCAGGAAAATATCTTATCTCTGAAAAATCCGTTAAAACATAGACTAGACATAAACATACTCTAGGGACTAACCCGACCGAAGCGAGGGTGAGTCACTAGTATAATATAAAATTCTTTTCAACCAAATGTTTTTGTTAATGTTCACATGTAAAATCTTAGTGCCTTGGAAAGGATTGTATCAAGGAGACGTACAAAGGTGACCTTTTGTCCTCGACACGCTTACCATACAAGCAAAGCCGCAGGTCAAAGCAATAACAAACAAATACAACCAATACAAATATATGTCTAACACCTCTCGTGTATGTTATTTAAGGTGAAGATTATGAGAGGTCTCGTTCATGTTTTCTTAATAATCCAATATAAACTTGCTTGCATATTTTGACGCTAGCTAACAATAATAACTCGTAATTTAAATTATACTGTATCTAGTCATAACAGCTTGTATAAGACTTGTTATTGAGAATGCTTAAAGGTTCTTTATTTATTATTAAATATAGCTTAGAAGCGACTTTCCTTCGCTTCGCTCAAGGCATAGTCTATGTGTGTACAATTTTTATCCAAATTTGTAAAGATTGTAAGTTTGAGTAATGAAGAACCAAACATTTGTATCTATATTATGTAATATACACAATATAGTAGAAATCCAATACTGCAAAAAAAATTAGTAATAACTAAGATATTTCATATTATACTAGTGTTCGCCCAGTGATCGAAATTCGATATTTATCATTATTCATTTTTTATTGATGAACTGTTGAATTGAAAATTCAATCGCATCGCAATAAAAATATAAGTTGACCCGAATAACTAGCAATCATCATACCAAATTTCATCAAAATCTGTCCAGTTGTGTTCTCGTAATGCGTTCCCAGACGGACAGACAAATAAAAAATTCTAAGAAATATAGATTTGGCCTCTGTATTAACAATAATTACTATTTCAATAAGATTTTCTAAAAAAATATTTAATGTATAGATTCGATTCAGAATTTTATTATATGTATAAATATAAAAACTGTATCGTTTGTGTAAGAAATTGCACCCTTTGCACGATTTCTTGCTGACTAAACAAACATAAAATGCTAATATTTATTTGTTTACGGAAAAAGGCGATAAACATTAAGTTGTATTAACATTTTCTTAGTTCAGATAATGCTTTTAATAAAAAGAGCCTGATATTTCCAACTAGTTTCTACCTATGACTTGGCTTCGCTCAGAGTTTTTCGACACAAGCACAATTTTCTTTTTAATTTGGTTTAAAAACAAAAAACTTGAATAAATACAAAAAGAAAGTTAAAACTTTGTATCCGACCGGGATTCAAATCTGGGCACAGTGATTGTCAATCTTGCGCCTTGGGCGCTTGAACACGATGTTTGTGCCGAGCGTCCAAAATTAGCGACCATATTTTGCGTAGAATATTGCGAAAGAAAACCGTATGAAAACTCGAAAACACGCGTTTTCCCAAACATAAGACTAAGCTAAATCGATTTCTCGCCCCCGAAAACCCCCACATGCCAAATTTCAGCGAAATCGTTAGAACCCTTTCTGAGATCGCCGGTATAAATAAATAAATATACAAGAATTGTTCGTTTAAAGATATGAGATAGACACATAATCAAATTTCTTATTAAAAAAAAAACATAATATTCTTAAATTTAGTTTTTTCAGCAATTCTAAAAATAACAATAGTAAAATTCCTCCAGATACACATATTTTGCAAAATATTTAATTGTTATTTCCTGACTTACATAATTAAATAATGGCAATGGTAGTCCAATGGTAACGAGCTCACTTGGGAAACCGAGTGATGCGGGTTCAAATCCCGAGCCTCGCAACTCTGATATTTTCATGTGTGAATTATTTCCAACATGATTACCACTTGTCTTAACGGTAAAGAAAAACACCGTGAGGAAACCTACATCTCTGAGACCTAGCAAGCTTTCAAAAGACGTGAAGACAAGATGTAAAGTCTGCCAACCCTCACTTGGCCAGCGTGGTAAACTGTGACCTGAATATCACCCTCGTATTGAAGGAAGGCCCGGGCCCAACAGACGATGGGTGACGATAAGAATAGCTGAATACAATACAATATTATAATACTACTGTGTCACGAAAACCTCATACTTTTATACCCTCATAAAATATTTGGATCAGCGTAAGTGCCTTTCAGGTATTCACAAATTCAATTGTCTCTTGTAACCTATACCTGTTGAATAAAAGCAAAAGATAAATAAAGTATACACTTCAATACTTATAGATTTTCTGTCGCGCCTAGATTTTTATGTCATTATATAATTACGTGGTCGAGGAAATTGTAGTTTTGGATATTACTCATAATGGCTTTCTAGAAAAAATATTCAAATATCTATACATAAATAGGCAAAGACAACACAATTCACTGCCTTATTACTCAACTGCGCCAGAAGGAGGGTTATGTGTTTCGAGTGTATGTTTGTACATATATTTCTTTGACATGCTCTGTAGCCTAAACGGCTTAATGAATTTTAGCATAAGAGGTGTCGTTAGATTCGTTGTAATTGTGTAAGTGACACTGGGTATTTAAAAATTATAAAAAATAAAATGGCCGACTTTTGGCACCTTATTATTTCTCGATTTTTTTTCTGAAAATCTATCGAGTTGGGTATGAAAATGAAGGACTTACAAAAATGTATACAACTCATATGTTTAAATGTAATTTGGAATGAGAAATGCTAAATAACAACAAATAAATAAATTATTTATAAAAATAAAAAAATATGAAAAGTCGGAGACACACACGCAGCTATTATAAAACATGTACAATGTACATACATAATATGTAGGTTTGTCTCCGACTGCATAATACTGTGTTCCTTCATCAACTTATTTTCATCTGTTTAGTTTTATTTTAATTATCTTCTATTTGACGACCGGTTTTTTTCTCGTTTAATAGTAATTATACACGAGACTTCAACTTATCAATTTAAAAAAATGGTCGATTTCAAACACTGGGTGAACACTAATATTAAATGAAGCCTTCGATTTATCTCTGTGGTTATTAATTTATATTTAGCTTAAAGGTTTTATATGTGTTTATATATTACGAGTAAGTTATGTAAATAAAGATACATATCCCCACAATAAAATATAAATATTTTTACCAATTTAACTTATATAATATTGTACGTAATTTTTTTTAATGATCGAAACAGAAGTTCCTAAAAATTTTCCAAAAAAAAAAGCATTCACAAGTATTTAACACACTAGTTTTTAACAATAACCTGTTTACTTCAGGAAGAATTGTTCTTTTGTATGGAAATGAAAATCGCTTTCCATACATATATTGTATGAACGATTTAAATTGGGCCGAAACAAAAATCGTTTACCTCAAATACAATATTCAAGAGATTAAAAAACACAAATTGCTTTATAACGCTTAATTAATTTTCTTTCACTGTAGGAATTCTGACGAGAATATTAAAATAAATTTTGGAAATTTTATTAAAATAATAAATAATATAGCGTATAATTTTTATTCCTTTTATACCATACCAAAATAATTTATTAATTATCAGCCTGCCTTTTGTCTAGTTGGTTTTACCATTGAATAGCTGAACCGATTTTGATAAATCGAGTTTTATCTCAACTTATCATTCAAAAATAATAAGACAATTATTTAAATTAACTAATTTGCATAAGGAAATCAAGTTATTTTGATATTACACTGGTATTCATATATGTTATCTAATTATTCATTATCTATACATATAATAAAATTCTTATTGAGCCGAATCTGAACATTATACATTTTTTTGAAAAATCTTATTGAAATAGTCATTATTATCGACACAGAGGCTGAATCTATAGTTTTTAGATTTTTTGTCTGTCTGTCTGTCTAGTCGCTAGTTCATTATAATCATAAAATAAAAAGTTCTTCCATTTAAAGGAGGATATTGTTCAGATTGAATGAAGCTAGTAAACATTATAGAAATAAACCGGTCTTAGTATAATTTGCTAATATATCAAAAAAATGATTATATATATATATGTAATTTTGTAAACGTTAGGAGTGGTAGTTACGTTTTATGATATAGAAAGCCTGAGTAGGCCAGCATATGAGTACATAATGGGCCATTACACAAAATCCTCCTCAAGATAGAGGTTGTTTGGAACAAATTAGAAATAATAGGAAAAATTGCCATAAAGCTTTTTCTTTATGAGATTATTTTGTACAAGATTAGTTTTATTATCCACGTACTAAAACGGGTATAAAACTGATCTATCAATGCTCTAGTTTATGTTTCAATTCAGATATTTACAAGTCGTTCGCCGATTCTCTTTTGAACACATCTCATTTTGTTTACTAGATATTTTATTCGATTTTCAACAAACATTTCCATATAAATGCTTACAATTTACAAAATTCTAGAAATTCCTAAATCTACAACGTTACCATTAAACTTAGCCAATGTTTTAAGTACTTTATCGAGTATCTATTCTATAAAAATCGATAAAAAATACGTTAAGTATGACCTCTTTCTTATATTTTCTTCAAATAAATAATCAAATGCTAAGTAGAACAATTACTTTCAAGGTGATTTTAAATATCTATCGACTTATTTACGCTCCAGTCAGCGCCAGGAGAACCATCTTTTGGCTAATTTTATTACTATTACCTTAGTAGCCTATATAATACTCCAGGTGTCAATGGTTTCAGGAGTCATTTACCTATACATCTATACAGATAAATACAATTGAAATGTGTGTTTGTCAAAAGAACAGATTTTCAATAAACGCATATGAAATTATAACGTAACTTACAAAATCATTTTTTTTAATTTTTTGTCCGTCTGTCTGTCTGTTTATTCCGACTGATCTCCAAAGCAGCTGGACTGATTTTGTCGGGACTTTCACTAGCAGATAGCTGATGTTATAAGGTATAAGTTAGGATGCACTTGATCAAAGCGAGGGTAAATCGCTAGTATTTAAATAATTCCATGCTAAATATATATATATATATATATATATATATATATATATATATATATATATATATATATAAATATATATAAATATATATATATATATATATATATATATATATATATATATATACCCACATATCGATACCCAAATAGTTACAGTTAAACATATTAAATTTCCTTTCACTCCTTTCATTAGCATCTCATATCAGCCAGAATTTATTACAATCAACACTTCGTTAATAAACAAAACATATTCATTTCACGGTGTCATAAGTGATAAATGAATGGAGCAATGCACGCTGATTATGAAGCCCTTGTTGTAATTTATTGCAAATTCATTGAAATAATAAATATTTATACTACTAGCGGCTCAGCCTCGCTTCCCTCGGGTTCGCCTCTAGAAAACAAATCTATTTCACGGGACCCGTACATTTTTCCGGAATAAAAAGCCTACAATATTTTAAGATATGAATATCTAATAGATAAATATGTATTTTACGTATCGAAATATATTAGATTTGCTTTGCATCGGCTGGCACCGACTTCGAAAATATCTGATTAGGTATCTATTCTAAATGAAAACCTCCGTTTAGTTATCAACCGACTTCAAAAAGGAGGAGGTTCTCAATTCGACTGTATTTTTTTTTTTTTTTTTTTTTTTTTTATGTTTGTTACCTCAGAACTCCGTCATTTATTAACCGATTTGGACAATTTTTAAGTTGTTTGAAAGGGTATACTTCCAGATTGGTCCCATTTAAATTTCAAAAAAAAAATACCACCCCTAAGGGTGGAAAAATAGCTAATGATGAATTTAACCTACTTCTAATTGTCATATTAACTTTAAATTTGCAAGTGTTTCTATTTCCGTTGATAGTACAGTGGTTCGGTATTATTGACCTGATCTGATGGTAAGGCCAGAAGGTGGATAGGTGGAACTCTTCAACGGCTAATAGTAGATACTTTGAGTTTGGGCTTATTTTGTTTGATTTGACAAGCCTAACACGTTAGAATGCTTACTTCGCTACTACTGTGTACACTAAAAAGGGAAAAATAAAAACTTTTTAACAAAAAAATAAAAACCAACTTCAAACAAAAGCACTAAAAAGTAAAAAATAACTGATTGGTAGTTTTTATTTACTATACATACCTAATCAAATATTTTCGAAGTCGGTGTGCTTTGGCTAAGTAATTAAAGCCTACCTATTAAATACATACCTAATCAAATATTTTCGAAATCGGTATCAGTCCATACAAAGCAAAGCACACCGACTTCGAAAATATTTGATTAGGTATGTATAGTAAATAAAAACTACCAATCAGTTATTTTTTACTTTTTAGTGCTTTTGTTTGAAGTCGGTTTTTATTTTTTTGTTAAAAAGTTTTTTTTTACATTTTAGTGCCTGGAAGTTGGTTTTTTATTTATAAAGTTTTTATATCTTCTCTTTGTCGACCGATTTCCTTTTTCTTATTGTCTAATATCGAGCTTTAATGATGTCAATATTTTTTGGAAACAGTTTTTTATATAGATAGATATATATGTAATATATTCTACTTATATACAAATGCATAATGTTTTCCTGAAATTTTCAATAATAATTATGGTCAAATTTCAACCATTTGGCAAACACTATGTTTCAAAACATACAGAAAACTATACTAACCCAGAAACATTGGATATTTAAATCGACAAATTATGTACAAATGAGCGTAGTTCAAAGTAAAAATTAGTTTATATAATATTCTTTCTTATCATCTTTTTATCGTTACCAAAAAATCTATACATATTTTACTTCTTTATCATCATTCAAGCAGATTGGACCCTTATTTGACAATGATGCTAACTTTGTGAGGATCGAATTGATTTCACATTTACTAGAGTGAAGTAGTATTTAAATTTTAATACAGTTTAATGTAGTCAGCTCGCTTGGAATTGTTTTTTGTTAAATCTTAAGCCTTTGTTTTGAAGAAACGTGCTTAGAATTTTTTACTTCATGACGGATAGCAGACGAAGTTTATAAATAATTTATTATTTATTGATCGATGTTCAGTTTACGCCTATTGTTTTCTATATCTATACATATAATGAAAGTGTAACGAATCGCTGTCCGTACATGGAAGATATTTGAGAAAAAATATTATTGCGAGTCTTTATAAACCCAATAGAACCCAAAAGAATGAATTTTAGATTTTTGTTTGTGTGTCTGTGCGTTTATGCGCGCTTATCTCAGAAACGGCTTAACCGATTTTGTCGCGATTTTTACTAATGTGTTGTGATAGGCTTTGTTTTACTTCAATCGGTTCATAAATAAAAAGTTGTGTCAATTTAAATAATCACCTAGATACGAACCCGAGCGAAGCCAGGGTGAGTCGTAAGTATAGAAATATAATTCTAATGCCAAAAAAATCAGAGAAAAAAGAATATAAACTTATATACAATATATAATCCGAGGTTGCGAGTCTAGATAAATATTATTAGTTTTCCTTTATATCGAGGACAGCTATTCAACTAAAATAAGAAAAGACGAGTAAAATAGCTGTAAATAAAATACCAAGTATCGCTATACCTTCTCCGTATACCCTACGGAATCACCAATAAACTTTAAGCTTACACGTAAATGTAGCTTATATTTCATTCACTGTTTAGAGCTTTCGTTCGTCATAAAAGTTGTCACAACTTATATATAAAAGTAACGTAAATAAAATTGCAATTTGCTATACATTGTTCATTAGAATTCTTTGAAATATTACTTCTTACAACCTAAGTGTGGCATATGTATTCTATGTTGGAAATGTTTTAATACCGATTTTAGTTTATAGTAGCGACTCACCCGGATTCATCACACTTACGTTTTAACTTTTAGTGAAGATTTATCAAAGATGAAATATTTTCCCGCAGTAAAAAGTTTTCTATATGTTGACCCGAATAACCAGCTATCATCATATCAAATTTCATTAAAATCTGTCCATTGGTTTTCTCTTGATGCGTTTCCAGACAGACAGACAGACAAAAATTCTAATAACTATAGATTCAGCCTCTGTATCGATTATAATGACTATTTCAATAAGATTTTCCAAAAAAATATTTAATGTACAGATTCGACTCAGTTAGAATTTTATTCTATGTATAGATTAGTAGGTAATAGGGTGAAAAATTGAATATGTAGTTAATTAACATTTAAAACACATACACAGGTGTTCATATAAATGCGGAAATCAAACAGTAAAGCTACGTTAGAACGGTCACCTCCTTCCATAATAATTTTGATAGCCGCACGTTATGCTTGTAGCATAAATTTCGTGAATTACACTCATATCCTTGGAACTCAAGTTATTACTATAATAAAAGTGAAAATGTTATATACTCGATGTTAGAATTGGTGTAAATTATCCTGTTCTATATTTTTCCATTTATTTATCCGTAAGTGATTAGTATGTTTTTATTTGGATTGAACGAAAAAGTTATATCAACTTGGAGAAACATTATCATGAATTGAGTAAAAGTATAGTCGAATGAGTTTTCCTTTCAGAAAAAAGCATGAAGGTATATTTTGTACGGTAATATTAATTGAAAATTTATATGTAATAATGATAATATTGATATGAAATGAATATTTTATATCGCTGGTAACTCAACAGCCTTTACTTACGCTTTACCATTAGTCCAATTTTCATACTCAGAAAAAATGAAAAAATGGTCATATTATGTACCTTCATTCTAAATAATACTTAAATAGGTAATATACTAGTGCTGGACTTAAATTATTAACTTCCTGCAAGTGTTAGCACGATATAAAAATCTATATAGAATTCGATTTTTTGGAACTATAGAGCCATTTTATTTTAAGTTACAGTAAAAACCGTCTACCCTAAAATCATTTCCCGACTATGATGTACGGTTTAAGACTTTATTTCTCAAAAAAAAGTAACAATAAGTAAGAACGACATTAGCCCGAGAGCTCGTGACGAATTTTGGAAAGGTCCCTTTGGCAAGTTGAAATTGTAAAAAAATATAATTTCGTGAATTTTGTAGTACTAATTTGTAAACTTTATTTACGTCTGGGAATGGTTTATAACCGGTAAATTCGTTTGGCAATTTGCAAGTATTATTGAAAATTACTCAATAAATACGTGATTAAAATTTCAGTTTTGGGACTTTTAATAAAGCATCTTTGGAGAAGTCTGGCAATACTTTATAACCGACAAAAACGTCTGGGGTTCTTTTTTTTTGAATTATATGAAAACTAAATTAAAAGATTAAACAAAAATAAAGTTGCCAAAAATATGTTTTTTTGGATTTTTTTTTTGCAAATGTTATACCTATACTGCGCAGTAACAAAATAACCGCTAAAGCTATACCAGACTCGCGGGACTGGACTCGCCAATTCACGAAATTATATTTTTTCACAATTTTAACTTGCCAAAAGGACCTTCCCAAAATTCGTCGCCAGCTCTCGGAATACATTCGGTATCGCGTTATTTTGTCATTTTATGCCGTCTAAAGGCCCTCATAGACAACCGTATAAATTAGTAGACTGTGGTATTAGTAAACAAATTATATTGTATGTATGTTCGTTATTACACTTTTTAACATCTCACTGCTGAGCAAATACGGGTTGGCGAACGTCACATGTCTTTCTCATACATGCAGGTTTCTTCACAATGTTTTTCCTTACCGTAAGACAAGTGCAAATCGTGTTGAAAATGATTCCCACATGAGAATATCAGAGATGCGAGACCCAGCATTTGAACTGCTTCATTCGTTTACCCAACAAATTTAATACAACAAAACAAATAAAACTTGAATAATTTAAAGCGGAATTACAGTGAGTTTTGTGCAGGTAAAGTGTAGAATTTACATTTAACCCATATTTACAGTGAATCTTTGCTCAACGTACGAATATTGATTAATCAACATACAAAAAATTGAACTCTAAATTCAATACAAAATGAATAAAAAAGTTATTTAATTCTCCTGGCAATGATTATTTTACTAAAACTAACCATTTGCACAAAAGGTATTACAATTCACAAGTAGGTATAGTTCCATTTTATTTCTTTCACCTTTAAAAATACAAGTTTGTGGGTTTTACGAGCTCTTTCTGCTCCTGAGTGCTTCTGAGAATGGCTAAACAGAAACCTTCAATGACTATACTTGGACCAAGACTCGAACCCAGGATGTATTTAATAACTGAACGATAAACATCCATTCGAAAAAACATAAAAATCTTTAATGTAATAATAAAAAAGGGATTATCAATAATACTATTAGTACAAATGCAAAAATTCACGTTGAAATGGCTGGGTAGATTTGGATGAAATTTAGTACACAGATATAATCTGTCACCTAGAGTAATATACAATGTTACTAGCGACTCACTCTCGCTTCGCTCGGGTTCTTCCTTAGCTTGCTTTCCAATACAAACTTTCATGCCCCATTTTCACCCCCTTAAGGGATGATTTCCGGGACAAAAAGTATTCTATGTCCTTTCCAGGGTCTCAAACTACCTTCTTACCAAATTTCATTTAAATCGGTTCAGTAGATCCAGAGATTACCTCCTACAATGTCACAAACTTTACCTCTTTATAATATAAGTATGAATAGGAGGCTATTGTTAGCCACTTAGGGAGAGCGATCCTGAGCGAAGTCAGGATAAGTCGTTAGTAGTAAATCGATGTAGTATAAACATAATCCAGTCTCTTAATATCTGTACCTAAATTCTAGGTAAAGCGAGCATGACCTGAACAACGAAGTTAGCCTAATGACAGTAATTTATCTTTCAAAAACAAAAACCTTTAAAACAAATTCCTTTAATACCCCAAACACCAAACTGATTGCGCATTCAATTTTATTATTCATGAGAAACCAACGTGACTTACTTATTCTTAATATTATGGCAATATCTCTTAAACAAATATATAGTTTGTTTTCTTTCTCTTTTCCAGGAAAAATTGCGGACAAGCAAATGTACACAGAAAACTATGAATAAATTTATACGAATCTAACATATTACCATGACTTTACATGTGAATGTAGACTTTAGTAAATAGAATTATATATAAATAAATATAAATAAAATATAATTCAAATAATATAATTTGGAAGAAATTATTTTTTAAGGATTTATCCTTTAATTTTAAGAGAGTTAAAATATTTTAAAAAACATATGTATTACAACAGGACTGTTATGAGTTTTTAGGCTTCATTATAATGAAATTGAATTAAATAAATGACAGCATTGATACTTATAACATTTATAAGGTTATAATTATATAAAGTTAATTTCCCATGAAACACTTGATATTTTTACTTTAAAACCAGCAACTTAACCACACTTCGCCTCGGTGCGTCCTTAGCAGCTTAGAAACTTAAATTCGATTTTCAATTTGCTCAATATTTTCAAAATAAAACATATCCTATATGTAGCCCAACAAACTCCTCTATCATTCTGTAAAAACCCCATTACAATAAGTTTAGTATTTTCATAGATTTTCTCGGATAAACAGAAATATAGACAGACATATAAACATTTTAAAAAGCGTTGTTTAGGTACTGGTATCATATAAATCGCTGTATGTATTGAAGAAAACATATTTATTTTGAAATCACAGACCGACACTTAAATTTTATATATATATTAACAGTTTTTATTTACATAATACACAGCGTAAATAAAGAAGTTTACACCAAATGCTATTCACCTATTTTTAGATGCAAGTGCAGATTTTACTTGCCTTATCCTCATTTTTAGTTAGTACTATTTATTCTATACTCTTTAACCATTTAAAATAAAATCTCATACTATTCATAAGATTTTTCATCACTGCATAAAATAAAAATAAAGAAATGTGGTTTAGCAAATTTTATTCTCGAGAAACTCAAAATTGTTCCTAAAAAACTTGTTCCTAAAAAATAAGGCTTGTTCTGATTTTGTAACCGATAAGCTATGTACGAGTATCTTTCTTTTACATAGATAAATAGTTATGTTTTAAGGTTGAGTATAGATTTCTCAGAGATGAGATGTTTTCCCGTAGTAAAAAGTATCTTAAGTATAATACCGGATAACCAGCTATCATCATACCAAATTTCATCAAAATCGGCCCAGTGGTTTTCTCGTAATGCGTTCCCAGATAGGTAGAGAGACTGACAGAGAGACAAAAATTCTAAAAACTATAGATTCGGCCTCTGTTTCCATAATAATGACTGAATGAATGAATAAGATTTTCCAAAAAATATTTAATGTACAGATTCGACTTAGAATTTTATTATATGTATAGATAAAAAAATACATAAATAAATTACTTTCCTTATTTTATTTAACTCATAAAGGGGTGCAAAAGGGGTGAAAGGTGTTCGTATGAGATATAATAAATTATTTAGGTATCTAAATAAAAAAGCAAGTTATGGTTGTCTTATGTTATATTTCAAATAAGAATTTTTTTTTCGTATTTTGGCACAAAAGAATTTTATCTTCGTACAAATGTTATTATTTTCGAACATAACTTGTAAATATTTAAAAAGTAACGTGTGTGCAAATTGTTACGAAATGGCACGTATGATAATAATATTAAACTAAGATTCTGTTTTTTTAAAGTTTATGAATCAGTGAGTGTATTTCTTAGGTTTAGTTTTTGTTATAGCTGTATTCATAACCTATTATTCATTAAAAGTTTCACTTAAATCGGTCCAGCCATTCTCGTATGCACTATTATACAGGTAAACGAAAACTAAAACAAAAAAATATACTATGCTCAACTTTAGATACTTTAAAACATTTAAAATAGATGATATTTAAAGAACAAACAAAATGCAGTAAACAAAATATCTGATATCCAAGCGAAGAGCCAATTCTAAAAGAATTTGAGAACTACACAATAAAAGCGGGTAATGCTATGTTCCAGTCCATTTGTTTCCTTGCTACTATCGCTTCGATCAGCACTAGTAAGTGGCGTGTTTATAGTTGCCATAACAACATCTAATGTAGGAAAATTGTGTTTATGTTATAAATCGTTCTTTTACTACCTATTTAATGTAATAATCTATATTTTTATGGGTATTTTTATGTTTTATTTATTTACTTATGGTGGTTTTGTAAAGTAGATTAGGTCGTGGATTCGATGCCTGAGATTAAATTAGATTAAGATCGTGAAATTCAAGTAAAGAAAGCGAAAATTATTTTTATATTATATGTAATTATATTAAGGAAATTATAATTTTATATCTTTTCCTATATTGGGAGACAATTTAAAAAAACTATATTATCGTTACTGAAATAAGCACATTTATGAAAGTTTAATATGTAAGATGCTAGTTTTTAAGTAAATTCTCAATAAATAATATTGTTTTAAAAATGTATTATATTGCTTCTTGTATAATGATGCATCCATCATCGATTTTAAAGCAATAATTTTGCGATTCCGTAAACATCTCAGGTGCAGCACGCGAGCTGCCAAAGATTTATACACGTGTTCTTCTGGGTACCGTATCTCAGTTGATAAAAATGGAAACCTTTTAGTATCTATCAGTTTGAATAAAAGTTACTAATTCATGTAACAATTTTTTAGATTTTTGCGATTATTTGACATCCATACTAATATTATAAATGTGAATGTTTGTTTGTTCTTTTACATCAAAACAGACTGACAGATTGGCGTGATTTTTTGTGTAAAAATAGTTGGAGGGCTGGAGAGTAACATAAGCGTATTTTTACCGCAAGCGTTTATCTCATTCCCACGGGAAAAAACGTTATGATACAACCAAAAAATATTTATGATCAGAAGTACTTGAAACTTGGCATTATTGCTCTTCAATAGAATTAAATAAATACATATTATACCATTTTTCGAAATTTATCCCTTATAATGGGGTAAAATAGGGGATGAAATTTGTATGGAACCTACCATTTTAGAGATTTTTTTGTACTTTTAGCGCGAGCAAGGCCGTTGATTCTGCTAGTTTTGAATTAAACTATCTTTTCGGAAAGCCAAAAATCAAAATGAATCCTCGAATAAATCTGAAACGATAGTTTAAAGTTTCTAAGTCAATAAAAGCAAAAGATATACAAATTTCTTTCACATATTTTGATACTTGCAAGCGCTTTGATCAAAACCTCTACTGTACTCCCTATTGACCTAGAATCATGAAATTTGGCAAAAAGCAATGTTTACAGGAAAAATAAATACGAAAATATTCCATGATGATATCATGTCATATTGAAGTGATTATTAATTATATACTGCGAAATTCGTACAGATATAGATTGGGAGCTCTTCTCATACTTATATATTCGTTTTATTTTTATATAAAACAATACGTCTTATGAAAGGTACAACATATAATACTTTCTTAGATTTACGCGAATATTTGACATTTTAAATAAAACTATCTTTTCGGATTTTGTCGCGGATTTATTTGCATTTTTGTTTCCCGACGTTTCGAATGCTTTACAGCATCCATGGTCACGGGAGAGACTGAGGTGTTACATGTCTTGTATGTATAGTTGTTACAGACAGCCTACCCACAATTAACAAAATGAAAATTGCACCAATTACATTACAATATTTTTTAACTTTAAACATTTTTATAATTTTAATTATAATTGAATATGGAATATTATTTATTTAATTTTTGCTATTATTTTTATAATTATTACAATTTTAAAATATTAATTAGTAATCAATATTTAGTGTTGCCATTATTATATTTATAACCATAAAGAAAAATATAAAATATAGTGTTAATTATTTAAGCCTTATAATTGTTCTATGTGTAATTTAAAAAGTTAAAGTTAATTAAGGATAATTATTTTAATTTAGTTTGCTATTATTTAAAAACAACTTACTAAGCAACACTATTACTATATACTTTTACAAATGAGAAATGAAAAATATTAATCTGATATGCTGTCATTTTGATCCACACAGTAAGAACTTACTACATCTACCTGTCTGTTATGTTTATATTTATTATTTGATTTTATTATATTAATAACAGGATCCCATGACGATGGTAGTACCCAGCCATCTTCCCTGTTGAAATTAGGATGTTTTTTAATTTCTATGGCTTCTCGAATCATTCTAGGGCGATATCGGTTTTCTTTCGCCAGGATTTGAGGTCTATCAAAGCGAATGTAATGGCTTGGGCGGTCCTGGCTATGTTTGCAGACAGCAGATGTTGTATTGCGACGGTGCTTCACATCAGCTATGTGTTCTTTGACCCGGGTTCTAATGGATCGCTTTGTTTGTCCGATGTAAGAGAGCCCACAATCACAATCAAGCTTGTAAACTCCTGCATCTTGTAGAGGGATGTGGCACTTGACAGGTGGTAAGAACTGACTAATTTTCTTTGGCGGCTTGAAGTAAGTTTTAATTGAAGCTCGCTTTAAAATGTAGCCAATCTTGTCTGTGACGCCTCTCATGTAAGGTAAGACTGCAGGGACGCGCTCGACTGTGGCTGGTTTCACTCGGTCCCTGTGACGTAGGCGCGGCACTTGCAGCTTGTTGTCTCGCAGAACTTGCTTGACATGTTGCAGTTCTCCGGCCAGGTGTTGCTCGTCACAGATCCCGCGCGCCCTCTGAAACAAAGATTTTCCCACGGTAGCTAACTGTGAAGGGTGGTGGTGAGATTCACCATTCAAGTACCTATCTGTATGGGTCTTTTTTCGATACACTGTATGACTCAGGGTGTTATCTGGTTTACGCATAACTAATACATCTAAGAAAGCTAAAGAATTATTAGACTCCAGTTCCATTGTAAATTGTATTTTAGGGTTTATGGAGTTAAGATGTTCTAAGAATACAGAGATTTTATCAGATAGTAATATTGTGAAAGTGTCATCTACATACCGCTTGTAGAAACGAGGGGTCACAGGTGATGTTCTTAGGGCAGTCTCCTCGAAGGCCTCCATGAAGATGTGATTTCAGTGATTGCATTGAAACTTTAAATAAGCGCGAAACATCTAAATTTAACCAATGCAAAAACAAACATATATTAAAATATCAAAAATTAGTCGAAAAATATAACATCAAAAAGAAAACCAAAAACAATAACGGAACGCGCCCGTCTACCACAGTTTCAAATTCGTGCGTACGTCAAGCAGTTGTCAATCTGTCAAAACAAACATTGGACGAATCTACTATTCAAGTACTAAGTAAAGGCTTAAATTTTGCTGTTGCACCGACACGCATCCCTTATGAGAACATTATTTGTGCAGTTGAAGATGCCCTGGCCAAAAATACTATGAAATCTGAGGATATGGAGGCCATACGTCAAGATGTTTCATCTTTGTTACGTCGTAGTTCAAGGCCTAAACCTAATCTCAACAAACAACAGTATTTAGCGTTGAAGAACTTACGCAGCAGGTCAGACATTATCATACTACGCGCAGACAAGGGAAATGCCACCGTCGTGATGGATACATCAGATTACAATGACAAAATTAAACAACTTTTGTCGGATGAAAGTACATATAAAAAGGTCAAAACAGACCCAACCACCACTGTTTTAAATAATACAAAAAAGTTAATTAAGAAACACTCCGACGCATTGAATCTTGATGTTAAAAACCTTATTCCATCTTGTGCAAAGCCGCCTAAACTTTATGGTGTTCCAAAGATACACAAGCCCAACGCTCCGCTACGTCCAATTGTAAGTCAAATTGACACACCAACTTATAAATTGGCCCAACTAGTAGCGAAAGTACTCTCAACACTCAGAGGACAAACATTAGCGTTCACAAAGGACCCTTACCATTTTGTTAATGAGATAAAATACCTACAACTCATGGACAATGAAACGATGGTTAGTTTTGACGTACAGTCTCTATTTACCAGCCTACCAGTAGAGGACTGTGTCAAAATAGTATCAAGGAAGCTACTGGACAATAACATGCAAGAAGAATACACTGAACTTTTGAAACACTGCCTTACATCTGGCTATCTATTGTGGAATGATGAATTCTACAAGCAAGTGGATGGAGTGGCCATGGGATCGCCAGTCTCTCCCGTTGTAGCTGACATCTTCATGGAGGCCTTCGAGGAGACTGCCCTAAGAACATCACCTGTGACCCCTCGTTTCTACAAGCGGTATGTAGATGACACTTTCACAATATTACCATCTGATAAAATCTCTGTATTCTTAGAACATCTTAACTCCATAAACCCTAAAATACAATTTACAATGGAACTGGAGTCTAATAATTCTTTAGCTTTCTTAGATGTATTAGTTATGCGTAAACCAGATAACACCCTGAGTCATACAGTGTATCGAAAAAAGACCCATACAGATAGGTACTTGAATGGTGAATCTCACCACCACCCTTCACAGTTAGCTACCGTGGGAAAATCTTTGTTTCAGAGGGCGCGCGGGATCTGTGACGAGCAACACCTGGCCGGAGAACTGCAACATGTCAAGCAAGTTCTGCGAGACAACAAGCTGCAAGTGCCGCGCCTACGTCACAGGGACCGAGTGAAACCAGCCACAGTCGAGCGCGTCCCTGCAGTCTTACCTTACATGAGAGGCGTCACAGACAAGATTGGCTACATTTTAAAGCGAGCTTCAATTAAAACTTACTTCAAGCTGCCAAAGAAAATTAGTCAGTTCTTACCACCTGTCAAGTGCCACATCCCTCTACAAGATGCAGGAGTTTACAAGCTTGATTGTGATTGTGGGCTCTCTTACATCGGACAAACAAAGCGATCCATTAGAACCCGGGTCAAAGAACACATAGCTGATGTGAAGCACCGTCGCAATACAACATCTGCTGTCTGCAAACATAGCCAGGACCGCCCAAGCCATTACATTCGCTTTGATAGACCTCAAATCCTGGCGAAAGAAAACCGATATCGCCCTAGAATGATTCGAGAAGCCATAGAAATTAAAAAACATCCTAATTTCAACAGGGAAGATGGCTGGGTACTACCATCGTCATGGGATCCTGTTATTAATATAATAAAATCAAATAATAAATATAAACATAACAGACAGGTAGATGTAGTAAGTTCTTACTGTGTGGATCAAAATGACAGCATATCAGATTAATATTTTTCATTTCTCATTTGTAAAAGTATATAGTAATAGTGTTGCTTAGTAAGTTGTTTTTAAATAATAGCAAACTAAATTAAAATAATTATCCTTAATTAACTTTAACTTTTTAAATTACACATAGAACAATTATAAGGCTTAAATAATTAACACTATATTTTATATTTTTCTTTATGGTTATAAATATAATAATGGCAACACTAAATATTGATTACTAATTAATATTTTAAAATTGTAATAATTATAAAAATAATAGCAAAAATTAAATAAATAATATTCCATATTCAATTATAATTAAAATTATAAAAATGTTTAAAGTTAAAAATATTGTAATGTAATTGGTGCAATTTTCATTTTGTTAATTGTGGGTAGGCTGTCTGTAACAACTATACATACAAGACATGTAACACCTCAGTCTCTCCCGTGACCATGGATGCTGTAAAGCATTCGAAACGTCGGGAAACAAAAATGCAAATAAATCCGCGACAAAATCCGAAAAGATAGTTTTATTTAAAAGGTATAACATAAATAATATATAACATACATTTGTATGTAAAAGATATAAAAAATGTGTTTTTTTTTTTAAGAAAACACTACTTAAAAAGCAAAACCTAAGCTAAATACTAAATTTGATATAAATCGTTAGAGCTATTTTTAAATACATGAAATAAATTTATATGTATACAGGAATATAATATATACAACAATTGCTAATTTAATATTATAAGATATATGGAATACTCGAAACCTTAGGAAATTTTCGTTTATATACTTTCATGATTAAATACTTATGTTATGTAAATAGCTGAGAATAAATATGATAATAATAAGCGTTAAAGAAAATAATACATTCAAATTCACGGTAAAGTTTCACATGTGTTACATATTTATTGTAAGAAAGCCTTCTGAATACCTGATTCGTACCTAAAAACGATATCGAGTACCAAATAATGGGATCCTTTGCAGTAATATGGAATATCGATACTCTATCCAATAAATATATAATGATATACGTAAATAATTAAAAATTATATTTTACTATAAGGAAACATATCTCTGAGAGTGCCTAACCAATTTTTGGAAAAAGTCTGTACCACATTCGTCTAGCGTGATAGACTATGGGTTGAATGGTTCAAATAAAAAAAAATTTGAAATCAAAAGATTTTTCTACTATATTCGTCAATTCTTGAGTGTGTTCAAAGATGATCACTTAAAAAAATTTTTTTCATTCAAACCAAAAATTTAAAATATATTTTTTTAAATAATTTATTTTAAAAATGAGTGGCCCACCTCAAAATGTGGAGTACATAATGTTTTTTTTTCAAAAATTTTGGTTTTTTAATAAGCTACAAATTCAAACCTAAGAAAAAAATATTTTTTTTGCTTCACCTTAAAGATTTTTGGTTAGGAGAGTGGCATAGGCTAGGTATTTTATATGTAATATATTACAAAAAAATCTGGTGTAGGAGAACAAGAAGATACTAGTAAAGAAACAGCTAACCAATCCCAATAGCTTTTACCATCAAAAATATTATGATTCCATATAAAAAAATCTATACGTAACATAACCTATAAGTATTTGCTTTAACATACTTGATTATTTAATAAATTCACGTAAGCTATTCATCGACACGTCTCTCCTATTTTTTGTTCAGGAGTAAACAAAATCACATGGGTCACTGCCTCAGATGTTTTCAGGCATATAAGGTGTAGTCTCAAACTTTCATAGAACAAAATTCAGGAATAAAATAGGTATAGAAAAGCCACATTTCTTTTGGCAGTTTAGATATACATACTAGCAGAATCCGGGGCTTCACTCGCGCTAAAACTACAAAAAAAACTTAAAAAAAATAAAAACCGACTTCCAAGCACTAAAATGTAAAAAATAACTAATTTAAGTTACTAATTTAAATTTTCATTTAGAATAAATACCTAATCAGATATTTTCGAAGTCAAAGTAAATCTAATATATTTCGATACGTAAAATACATTACAAATTGATGTCATGTTACCTATTATATATTCATATCTTAAAATATTGTCGGCTGGCACCGCCTACTGGTAAGAAGAAAGTTTTTTAAAAATTTAGTCGATTAAGTTATTTATTTTAAAAAACAATTTATTGTTGATTTTGATTAAAAACTGCTCGATTGATTATGATAAAATTTAAATGGGACCTGGGAATAAAAAAAACCACCTTTGAAAATAAAAAAAAACTATTTCCAAATCGGTTCAGCCGTGTTCGAGTAATCGGTGAAAATACATAAAAAAGAGATTCCGACGAATTAAGTACCTCCTCCTTTTTGGAAGTCAATCAAAACTCTAAAAAGGTAAGTTTCATACAAACTTTCACCCCCTGAATGAATTTCGAAAAATGCTAAAACACGTATTTATTTATTTGTATTGAAGAGCAATAATATCAAGTTTCAAGTAATTCTGATCATACATATTTTTTTGGGTTGTACTATAACGCGTTTTCTCAGTTGAATGAAATAATCTTCCGCGGAAAAAGTAGATTATGTCACTTTCCAGCCCTCCAGCTATGTCCATACAAAAAATCATTCCAATCCGTCACTCTGTTTTGACGTGAAACAACGACAAACAAACAAACTCTCTTTCACATATTTTATAATATTAATATAGATATACAAAAATTGCTTATTAGGACATTAACACACAACACCATCTAGTTCTATGGTAAGCTACGAAGCTTTTGTTATGGATACCTTATACTTTAAATACATACATACATGACTGGAGTACAAACATTCGTGCTCATCACACAAATGAATCCTCCCAGCGATACTCGAACCCGCGACCGCTGGTGCAGCAAGTAGGGTCATTACAAACTGAGCCAAACGTGTCGTCTAATATAGTCTTTTACGTGTAAGTCGTCTAAAGTAGATGTATAGGCAGAGAGCAAGAATATGTATGTATATACGTAGTTAGGGTAGTTAATAATAGTAGTAGTAGTTAATCATAGGGTAGTTAATCATATTTTTAGGTCAGACATAATACATGCTTAGCTAAGAAACGCCACTCAGATGCAGTTACTTAATAACAGTACACTATAAAGGCATGTCAAGGTCAGTTAGCTCCTCGTTATTCATAATTTCCAGCCACTTAAGCCATTGTTGTGGTAAAAGCTTAGCTCTTACTAAGGGAAAGCTTTGGAATCTTGTTTGTTCCCTTAAAAAATCACAATTTAATTTGCAAATCGAAAATTATTCTATAAGTAGTTTTGTATGAAAGTCATAATGATTAAGAAAACCTTAAAAACTGTTAGTTTTTTTTTTACAAAATTATAAGCATAGTAAGTTTCATATTAAAGCCGCATTATATGAATATTCAATCAATAAAATGGTTTATTAACTTCGTTATATAAACCACGAGTAAGCTTCATTTTAAATAAAAATATAACCAAATACGTAACTAAATATTTTGTGCAAAAGCTGTAAGAAAAACGCTTCAACTATGTTTTGTATTATTTTTACGTTCCGAAATGATGTCATTTCTATAATTCTCTCTACTCTAAGTACGTCGAGAAAAGTAATCCGTTTTGTGAAAACAAGTAAAATTAAGTACATATACGACGCAGCGGAAATCCTTAGAACTAACTCGACTTTCCAGTAATCTTTTATTAAGTAGAACCTAGATAGATTCTTGTACTGTGTTTTATGCATCTTTTTATTTTGTACTATCGAATTGCAATTTGAGTATCGTATTCAATGTGTAATTTTAACGAAACTGCCAAATAGCGTTGGATAGTATCTTGAAATATTCAGAAATAATCTATACTTATAAATAAAATTGTAGTATCTGTCTGTAATTTTCATAATATAGTAAAGAAAGAAAAAGAAAAATAAGAAAAAAACGCGCGTGTGTGTGTGTGTGTGTACTTGTGTACGCACGTTAGAAGTTATACTTCTTTGGCGTAATGTAACAAAAATAGCGATAGATTTCATCCCATATGTCACAACTCTCTGTTTGTAAAAGGAATGCAGCTAACTTCATCATGTCGCTTTTTGGCTGTCGGTGTGCGTACGCATCGTATAAATTTTACTATCACAACTTTATCCAAACGTGCCAAAAGACGTATAATTTTAAAAATATAGCATAAGCTACAATTTTTATGTGAGGAAAAAAAGGATCACAAGACAGGAAACATGACAATGAATAGAAAAGTAATGGTTTAATGGATTTTATTAGGTACTAGCGACTTACCCTCGCTTCGCTCGGGTTCGTCCCTATACGTTTTAATGTTTTTGAGCGGAACCCTAATTCTTTTTCTAAAATAAAAGTAGCCTAAGTTACTCCTTAAAACATCAGCTATCTGCCAGAGAAAATCCCTTCAAATCAGTCTCCCCGTTTCGGATATTAGCCGGAACAAACTGACAGAAAGAGAGACAAAAATTTTAAAAATTGTGTCATATGCATTCAGTAAAAAGCTGTTATTTTGACATTACAAACAGACACTTCAATTTTATAAATCTGTATAGATTCAATCCAAAATACTTTTTAACGGATTGACAGAAAGCCAGTAAATATATTTCTTCGCCAATGTCACGTAGAATGAACAGGACTTCATTCGCAGGTAATAGATTCAATCGAAAGAAAAGTAAGCTACTTTTTATAAAAGTGGAGAGAAGGAGAAAAATAAATTTATGAGCCTTACAGCTTATTTTGCTTTAGTTCAGATCAATCAATGTAAAATATATAAAAGGGTTGCTTCTCCAAAAAAAAAAACGTTCGATCCCATTTTCACCCCCGGACTGATAAAACCTTTCTTATGCCCTTTTCATGGTCTCAAGCTATCTTCTTATCAAATTTCATTCAAACCGGTTGAGTTGTTTCGGAGCTTATTCGGTACAAACAAACAAACAAAAAATCTTTCTTCTTTATAATATTAGTATAGACAAAAAAAACAAACGAAATCGACTCAGCGAAAGAATAAATTATATACCACTATATGAAATATCTAATGGAAACCAATAGATACTGTAAGAACATCTATAATAATCATATATTATATTAATTAAAATACTCTTTGTATATTTAAAAATAATAAATAAAGTAAAATATACTTGGCATGATATTTGGTTTCGATGTTTGTAAAAAGTAAAAATTCCATATCAAATTCATAGCTGCTTCCGACATGTTTGCAAATGAGAAACCCTATCTTTCCTAGCGGTGAATCTGATTCTATTTAACTTTTCTTATTGTGTTGATAAAATACTGAGAATTTTTGTAGAGGAAAGAAAGTACTGCAAGATTCGACATTTTTATTTAAGAAAAATATAAAGTATGTTTTTAAATTAATAAAGTCATAAATTTTGGTAACAATGTGCATCGCATCGTTCGAGATTCAACGGTTTTTGTAAATAAATACTTCGATGTTTCCTTTCCAGAACAACAAATTTTTGAACATTCACTGCCTAAACATTATCATATTTGATATAGTTATTCTTTATTTTCGCAATATTATTCTAGTAGATGTTTAGATGAAGTTTCACCATGTTTGGTTTTTAAATAAAATTCTAAGAATACTTAATTAAAACAAGTTTCTCCCTCATATTGATATAATTTTTGTGTATGTATATATGTACGTATATATGTAGGTATATACGTACGTACGAACATACTATATGTTCGATCCTATGTCCCCAAGTAATTACTAAACAGCCAAACCGATTAGATGATGATGATTCTACATCATTGGATTCGTCTCAATAATGCAAGATTCATAGGGTATACATAAACGTAAATATTATGAAAAATAAAATTGAGTATTTCAGGCTTCCATTTTTGTATTTTGAAAAAAAATGTTGTCCAAACCTGTTAAGTAGGCTATCGAAATAAAGATTATTAAGAGGCAATTGTTCAGAAAAGTATACTCGTATACCGTCAGCACTCTACGAACCTTAGGAGCGGAATATACGTAAATATTAATATATATAGAACTTCTACTCGAAGAACTTCGCCAAGGCTATATATATAAATGAATTTATTACGAAAGTGCTCTCAAAATTAATGATTACATTTTAATTTCAACTTCACAGTTTGTAGCGGTCAGAGCAAACACTACTGGGTTCATACCAACTTTACACACGGCCAGTGAACAGAGCGAGTTGATTAATTAACATACTTTTATAATAAATGGTACTACAGCTCTACTTTTGCACTCTATTTCCACTTGAACAAAGTATATTTGTTGAAGTCAAGAGAGCATAAGAATCAAACAAGTTTTGTTTATGTACTGAGGGTTATTGGCAATGAACTATTGCTGAAGTTTCATAATCGTATTTTTCTTATTAAAAATAAAATATGTCTGGTTTAGTGGCTAGCATAAATGACTACGGATCCATAGGTCTTGGGTTCAAGTCCTGGGTCGTGTCAATTGTACTTATTAACAAGTTGGTGTTAGAACCCCGTGCCTTGAATAACACATAAAGCCTCGTCGGTTTTGAGCATGTCCTCTCACCGGTCGTATCGAATTGTCTTCCTACTAAATTTTGAAAGTAGACGAAAGACAAACACATTGGTATACTATATCTCCAGCACACATAGTTAGTCTCATTAACATTGGCCACCGAGGCGGAAAGCGGTCAGGAGTATATTATTAAAAACAATTACTGGATGCGATTTTTCCTTCTTTAGTTTATTTAGTTTTAAACATAATGTCGAGTATATTATGTTATACACTACACTGTATGTACTACTTGTACAATAAACTGTACAAGCGTTTAAGCTTTTATGAACGTATATAGTATACGAAGGGACCGCCTATAAAACATAATTAATATATAATTATAACTGCACGAAACACTTTCATCTATCCCCACTAGAACTTTTCGTGTCGGGGAAAGTGTAAATTATGAAAAAAAATCAGAATACAAGAGCTCTCTGAACCTGTACTGGAGATTAACGACTAAGTGTAATTTATATTTCTGTATTAATATTATAAATGTGAAAGTTTGTGAACATGGATGTTTGTTACTCTTTCACGTCATAACAGCTGTCGGATCTGGATGAAATTTGGCACAGAGATAGATCTGGAATAACACATAGGCTAAAGGCTTTTTATCCCGAAAAAAATTACGGTACCCGTAGGATAGGTTTGTTTTGTTTTCCCAGAGGCGAACTCGAGCAAAGCGAGGTTGTGCCGCTAGTTATATATTGATAATTTAAAGTTTTTCATTTCCAACGTGATTACCACTTATATTACGATGAAGGAAAACATCACGAGGAAACCTTCATGTCTGAGAAAGCCTAGCAAGTTTTTGAAAGATATGTAAAGTTCACTAAGCCGCTCTTGGGTAGCATGATGGACTATGGCCTGATCCCCCTCGTATTGAAGGACCCAGCAATGGGTCGTACGAAAGTGTCTCTTAATGACATAAATAGACTTTTAATGGAAAAGTTACACGTAGGTATTGGCACAAAAGAAATTAAGCACTTTATAATAATTAATGAAACACATAAATATTATATGTATATAATATTTGAAATAAGCTTAGTTGAATTAGCTCAAAACCATGCCCCTCGCAAACGGCAACGGCAACGGGTCTGGTACGTGGTGTGGTCCGAAAATCTAAATTTAGACGTCCAGTGCACCCCCAAAGAATTCTGAAGGAAAATTTCCGTTAAAAATTTTTGCAAGGTCAAATCCTAATTCGATGGGGCTACAATATATATATATGAATAGGCAAAGAAAAATAGTACCTTTTACTCGTCTGCTAGTCAACTGATTTTCTTTCTTTTTTTTTGTATATATAGCCTTATAAATAAATTTTGGAAAGAGTTTTTTTATATAGATATATAAATTATACCTATACATAATATATGTTTTCCTCAAATTTTCAACGATTATAATAGAATTTCGACCACTAGTTAAACATAAGTTTAACTAAATAAGCTAGTTTCCAGAATCCAAGCATAATTACAATAATATACAAAGGAATTTTATATGGATCTTAAATTTTCTGGTACCGTAAAAGCAACTTGGCAGTTTTGCATTCGCAATGCATTCCGCTAAGTGTGCAAAGTTCCGTAACTTACGCTCTGAAGTACCAGAATCATACAAGCATATTGTACCGCTATGCAGTTTGACTTACTTTTGTATAACTTTATTTGCTACAACTTTATATTGACTTTGTATGGAAAATAGCTTATAAAAGATAAGAAAGAATCTTGAAGTAAATTATTATTATTATCTTAAATTTTCTTTTGAATTTTCAAATTCAAAAGCAGTTAAACTACGACAAACTGGCCACTTTAAATATTAGTTCGATGCGAGTATCGTTCCTGTGAAACAAAAAATTGATACTCAGATTACTATTTAACAGTCTTTATTTTAGTTACTTTACATGGCATGTTTCACCGTTTCAGCAAAACTATAGATGATATTCATAATTCAACACTTTTATGTTGCAATTATAATAATATATTTAAGACAATACATATTTTTAACTGACTTCCAAAAAGGAGGATGTTCTATGTTCGCCTGTATGTATGTTTTTTTTTATATTTACCTATTAGTTATTCAAATCTTAAAGCATTCTCGGCTGGCACCGACTTAAAAAATATCTGATTAGGTATCTATAGTATATGGAAGCCCCCGTTTAGTATTTTTTTACTTTTTAGTGCCTGAAAGTCGGTGTTTTTAAAGTTTTTATATAAGCCAAAAGTGACATAGATACTTTCTATAGGATATCTATTGTAAACTATAATGAAAATACTAAAAGCGTGTCGGTTTAGTTAGAACCTAATTTATATGCTACAATTTTAATCTTTTTAATCTCAAAAAGTTTCATCAAAATTAGGTTAGTAGTTTTTACGATCCAAACAAGTAGATTACATGAATATTTATAGTATTAAAGACTCAGAAAATTAGTGATTTGGAGTTTATATTTTAATTCTTATCTAAAAATATGGACATATTTTTATAACAATATAGATAAAAGTATTGGTATTGGAATAATGATCAAAAAGTAAACAAAAATAAAAGTAATTAATTAAAAGGTCTCTTAGAAATATTGAACAAATCTTAACAAATACGCAAAATGTTATTTTCATCATTTCTGAGGAGCTTTATGTCAATAAATGGAATTGAATCTTCTAAATTAATTCTTTTTTATGCTGACTATTGAAAATGCTTTTCAATTCGCAAACATACAATACGTGGCTGTGATGATACGATAATATGTATGAAGGAGGTCAGAAGTTCGGTTTTTATGAGACATAATATATAAATTGAAAGTATGTACATAGGAGTATACACTTACATGTTATAAGGTATATAATATGTATGTTTTCGGTGAACCTATCGCTGACTTTTGTCCTGGCCTACAAAATTAATGTACTATATGTACGTATATAACGCATATATATATATATATATATATATATATATATATATATATATATATATATATATATATATATATGTATAACGTGCTATATATAATATCATAACATAAACTATTATATAAACATAACTATTATATTACATAAACTAGTGTTCGCCCAATGGTCAATTCGACCATAATCATTATTAAAAAACAACTGATTAATTTTTTTTCTTGGCAACACTAAAACTTGCCAATAGGTACTAAAAAAAATTATCTAATGTTTTAGAAACACAGCAGTATTATAATATTGTATTGTATTCAGCCTTTACCGTCCCACTGCTCAGATCATCAGACATTCAAGACCCGGGGTTTGAATCCGCTTCACTCGGTTTCCCAAGCGAGCACGCTACCACAGGCTTTCAAATTGTACATTTAAATAAAATGTCCCAAAATTCTCCAAGTTTCCTCAATGACATATTACATAGACTACACGCTGGGTGGAAGTACGAAATTTTAAACGAGAGTTTCTTATTTAACGAAGTTAAGCATTTAGTTAGGATTTATTAAAATTCATGCCCTAAAGGGGCGTTATGGGGGATTAGTTTATTTGAACGTTCATTTTTGATGTAGCAACGTATATGTAAGTTGCTCTATTTGATACCAATTACGGTCACATAGGTGTTATTAGTTTTTGTCCGCGGCTTCATTGGTGTTGTACTTGGGTCGTAAATTTTATCAAATTCTGTTCAGCAGTTTAAGTGTTAAAAGGGATTTTTTTTACATTTGTGTTATTAGTATGGATTTCATAATTTTGCATATTTAAATTAAAACGTAACTATAGGGACAATAAGAGTCAATTATTGACAAATTTTATTTTCTATTTTAATCTATACATATAATAAAATTCTAACTGAGTCGAATTTGCACATTAAATATTTTTTTAGAAAACCAACAACTTTTTTAGAAAAACAAACTCCCTTTATTATCGATACAGAAGTCGAATCTATAGTTTTTAGATTTTCTGTCTGTCTGAGACCGCATCAAGAGAAAACCATTGGACATATTTTTTTTGAGAAATTTTCTCTGAGAAATCTATACTAACCGTTAAAACACACCAAGGGATGAACCCAGGCGAATTGATTTTGAATCAATTGTTTTCACCAAAGATTTGGTTTCAATAAAAAAGACAGTGATGGATATGGAAAGATATTCAGGAATTAATAAATAAATATTATTATAAGTATATACAAATATCGGTGTTACCGCAATAAATTAAATAATTGCATGTTTAATTACCTCAAATGTTAATTAGCTCGGCTAAAACAGACACAAATTCAATTATCAGTCAGAATTTGCTATTAGTACGCTTTATTGCTATGAATCAAGTATGCTAATATCAATAAAAACAGCTAGCGACTTATCCTTACTTCAGATCATAGTCCGTCTGTGAACTAAGTATCCTTATCCGCCATTTCAATGTTAAGAAGTAACAGACATATGTACACGAGCAAACTTTTGCATTTATAATAATTCAATTTCTGTGCATATAATAAAATTGTTACTAAGCCGAATCTGTATGTGAAATATTTTTTGGAAAATCTTAATGAAATAGTTTTTAGAATTTTATCTGTCTATCTATCGGTCTGTTATCGCATCACGGAAACACAACTAGAAGGATTTTAATATTGGGTATGATGATCGCTGGTTATCTGAGTCAACATACAGGACACTTTTTACTGCGGGTAAATATCTCATCTCTGTGAAATCTATACTAAACGTTAAAACGTAAACAGGGACGAAACCAAGCGGAGTGAGGGTGAGACGTTAGTCACATAAAAATATTTCAAGTTACCTTGGAATAATCTTTCATTCTTCAAAATATATTTACTTAAACACAATAAATATCGACACACTAAATAAACGATACACTTTAAAAACAAAATAAAGCTCTAAATATATAAACGGTTGGTTTAAAATGAAAGTTAAACATACAGTAGAGTCGTAAGTATTTAAAATATAGCCAATTAAATTACCATGCGACCCAAACCGTAATAAGAACGGTCATATATTCCGCAAAATCCACGTCCTAATACATAAAATTTTAAGAATATGCGATAAAAACCAAATTTGGAGTAAACGTGTATGAAATAACTTTTGAAATAACTAAGAAATATGATATAAAAGATACAATAGAGAAGCTTGCTAAAGATTTGATTGTATGTATGTGTGTATGTATGTATTCAGCCCTTCTTAACGTCCCACCGCTGGGCACGGGTCTCCGTTCTATACGAGGGGGATTAGGCCATAGTCCACCACGCTGGCCAACTTCGGGTTGGCGGACTTCACATGTCTACCGAAAACTTATTAGGTTATCTGAGACATGCAAGTTTCCTCACGATGTTTTCCGTCACCTTAAGACAAATGGTAATCATGTTGAAAATGATTCCTAAATGAAAATATCATAGGTGCGAGACGTGGGATTTGAACCCGCTGCACTCGGTTTCCCAAGCGAGCGCATCACCACTGGGCTACCACTGCCTAGGGAAAGATTTCATTAAGATTCTGTAAATATAAAATAGTTTATAGAGAATGTGAATAAAAATGTCACACCCGACTAGCATTCGTAAAGGTAATTTACTGCCAGTGTATTTTTATCCTAGTTCATAAAGCTTTTTATATATATACATGGTGACATTTCCCGTAGGATAGTAGTACAGAGCAAGAAGTTAATGACAGATACAGGAAGGATATAATTAGTTTGACGACACCTTTGGCTTAGTTTGTAGTGACCCTATCTGCTGTGCCAGCGGGTTCGAGTCCCGTTGGGGGGCATTCATTTGTGTGATGAGCACTCCAGTTTGTACTCCAATTATGGGTGTTTATATTTATAATATGTATGTATTTAAAGTTATATATATATATATATATATATATATATATATATATATATATATATATATATATATGTAGTGTATCAACTATCTGGTATCCATAACACAAGCCTCGTAGCTCATCATGGAACTAGGTGGTGCTGTGTATTAATGTCCCAGCATATATATTTATTACTATTATTATTTAATTATTTTAAAGCCTGAGTAAAAGAGTGTGTCTCTAGTTACTTTAAAAGGAAAATTAAACTGAGATACTGCTTCAATTTTCCACTTGAAATTCTCATTTATAATTATTTGCATTTTAAAAATAAAAGATCGAAAAGGTAGTCTCACTCGTATTCCAAACGGTTCCGTAGCATAATATTCAATTCACGTTATGTTATTAATAAAAGTAATTTGTGTTAAAAGTACTTTAAAACAATTTCCAATGTACTTATACCATAAAAAATATTGTTTTGTAGTAGGCGAAACAAAGCTAATTTTGTGATCAAAACTTTGGATAAAAATAGGGAATACATATGGGATATATAAAAAATAATATGTTCATTAAGTTTTCATTTTTATACTTGCCAATAAAAGATACAACATAGATGATGATTTTGATTTGCGTTGATTTTGAAGCTTAAGTTGTTTAGCTCCAAGGAAGCATGAAACCTAAATGTTTGGTATAATTTTAAATTTAATATTTTCACGCATTCCCAAGATAAAGAGTCTTCACAGATAAACATACACCTAAGTGATGCTATAAGGATTCATTTTCAGATACGGAACCCTAAAACTATGAAAGTTAAAATTAAATACCCATAATCTTTAGATGAAGTTCGTAGTTATAATGTAACTTTGGCACGTAAAAAGCAATCGATGTTGAAGTTAAAGGTGAGAAAATTACAATTTAAATTTTATTAAAGGCAAAATTCAATTTTTAACGAGATCTTTTGACGATAACTAACTTTGTATAAAAACTGAAGTGTGACTGGACACTTTGTATTTTACTTATAAAAAGCGACAAGCGGAATAACAAGAAATAATAAGTAGCTTAAATATATAAAACGTATTGTATTCTATTCAGCCCTTTTTAATGTCCCACTGCTGGGCACGGCTCCCTTTAATACGAGGTGATCAGGGCATACTCCAACACGCTGGCCAAGCGCGGGTTGGCGGACTTCACATGTCTTTTGAAAACTGGCTAGGTTCTCTCAGACATGCAGATTTCCTCACGATGTTTTCTTTAACCCTTAAGACAAGTGATAATCATGTTGGAAATGAGTCGCACATGAATATATCAGAGGTGTGAGAGCCGGGATTTGAACTCGCTTCACTCGATTTCCAAAGCGAGCACGTTACCACTGGGCTACCACTGCCATATAAAAAAATGTATAATAAAACAATTTCAAATAGTAAATTTGCGAATTTCAACATAATATGTGAAAAATACTGGAACTCAGTATTCAAAAATCTTTAATGACCTACAATACTTTCTACTGTATGGATATATTTTTTTGCTATATTACATATTTATCTCCTTTACTAATCTTTTATTAAATGTATAGAATTATTGCCCCATCGGACGATGAAAATTAAAGAATCGTGTCGTATCGTATTTAGGCTTATTTGTGCACTATAAAATGCTGATCTGAACACTATAAAAGGCTCTCAGTAAAATTGGTCCCGTGATCAAAATCAGTTGGTTGCACTTTATTATAAGAATGTATTAGCATACATCTATATCTATACATATAATAAAATCCTGAGTAAATTCTGTACATTAAATATTTTTTTGGAAAATCTGATTGAAATAGCAATAATTATTATCAATACAGAGGCCGAATCTATACTTTTTAGAATTTTTGTCTGCCTGTCTGGCTGTATATCCGTAATGAATCGAATCATGAGAAAACCACTGGACAGATTTTGATTAAATTTGATAAGAGGATAGCTGGTTATCCGGGTCAACATATAGGATACTTTTTGCTGCGGGAAAATATATCATCTCTGAGAAATCTATATTAAACGTTAGACGTAACAAGGACGAACCCGAGCGGAGCAAGGGTGAGTCGCTAGTTGAGTTATAAAACATTCCTACAATAAACTCACGTAATTCTGACACGCAAAAATCTCCTAATGACTAGATTTATCGTAATAATAAGTGATGAAATACTAAAGCCCCTCGAGGCCACAATTAAGTGCTACATAAAGGAATATATGAATATACAGATAATGGTATATAAAGGGGGGTTTCACCCATTTGGTATACCATAATCCGTAGTAGCACCACGCCTATGTGCATAATTAAAAATTACAATCGAGCTTTATGAGATATAATATACTAGCAAAATACTGTGACTTGCTTCGCGATGAATTTGAAGAGTTATAGAAGTAATACAACAACAAAAAATATATTAACTGCCTTGTTAGTCTAGTGGCTAGCTTGCACAAATGCATATCCGAAGCTCTTGGATTCGACTCCCGGCTCGTGTAAATTATGTTTATTGGGGAGGTCGCAGTTAGGACTGTAGCGGAACAATTCGGGAGGAGTCTAAATTGTCATCGGGCAACGCAGACAGGGTCTTGGTCGAATGCGCAAGCGATCCCGTGGCCCTATCTCTTGCGGTAGGGACCATGGTGGTTTTAGTGGGTAGTCTGTCACGCTTCTCGCGACAGAAGTCCTACATACCCGTCAAAAAAAAAAGGTCGTGATTAGGAAGATGGTGGCGTTAAACCTCGAAACTTGAAGAACGCGTAAAGCCGTCGACCATGATTTTTTGTCGGTCAAATTGTCATTCCATCGAATTTTGACAGTGAAAGGCATAGAATGCGTTAGCCTTAGTGAATTTGTGGCTGTGACCGGAATCGCTTTTTTTATTTTATATTGTATTTTAGAACTAAGCTTACATTTTTGTACCAATATAGATGAAATATTTCTTTAAATTATCATTATCATTCATTAGGAAAAGTTAAGACAAAACACAGAACCTCAAACTTCTGACATCATTAGAACCGTTAACAAAAAAGATATATATTCTATATTATTTGCAAGAAATAGGATGAACGTATAAAATATTTTATTTACTTTCCATTTATAGTTTTGCGTTTTATTCTACCTATAAAAAGTATTTGACTTGAGAAAATATTTATATAAGCGATGCTGCATCCCTCTTAGTGTTTGAATAAGACAAATAAATGATTTTTTATGTTTTATAAATATAGCGGTCACTACAAAAGTATTTTTAGAGCTACAGAAATTTAAAGGCCATATATTTTTAGATTTAGAGAGAGGGATATTTATACTAATATTATAATTAAACTGAAGAGTATGTTGTTTTATTTGTTTGAACGCTCTTAAATATATATTTGCATTTCATTAGCGGGGGAAGACGGGGGGGTCAAGGGCCAATTTCAGATACCAGTATGCAATCTATCTCCTTCACAAATTTTATCGAATTCTGTTCAGTGGTTTGAGCGTGAAAAGGTACCAGACAAAGTTAGTTTCACATTTATAATATTATTATGGAAGTTAGAATATATTGAGAAGCAGTGATAGCGCAGTGGTAACGCGCTCGCTTGAGAAACCGAGTGAAACGAGTTCGCACCTCTGATATTTTCATGTGCGAATCATTTCTAACATCATTATCACTTGTCTTAACGGTGAAGGAAAACATTTCGTCAACAAGACGTTGAAAAGGGCTGAATACATATAATAATACATAAGTAAACAAAGGTATAAATAGATTTCAATCATGGCAATACGAGTCAAATAAAATTAAAGGTGTGGGAGAAAACGCGCATTAATATCACATTACTGCGTTATACATTCGTATAAACGCCTTCTAATGGGCCAGTTAAGCCGTTAAAAGTGAAAACACGAGCCTTCCCTCTACCTTGAATAGTAGCATTAATTTACGAAACCACATACACGTTACAAAATGAACGCCATTTTATGGACGTCAAGCAATTTTCAATACATGGAATACGTTAGGAATCCTTTGAAAGACCCTGTCTAAACATTTAATTCTAACTTTGTATACGTAGAATGTAATAATATACCTTTATGACAACACTAGGAATTACTTACGACTTTTCTCATATTTTTGTGTTTGCCAAAAATTTATTATGCCAAATTTTGTTTGATATAAATAGTATTAATATTCATATTTGTCTGTCTAAAAATAGCATCGCACTGAAGAAATTCTTACAGAGCTATTATAAAGTTACCTATTAACAGTTATAGAAAGTTTGACTAAACCATCAAAAGCTTTTTTTTCATATCATCATAAATTTATAAAATGATTTCAATAATTCAAAAATACCCCAAAAAAGAAAAGATATATTTATTTAAAATGTATAATATTTGCGTAAATCTAACAAAATATAATGTAAATTTTCAGTAAAATATCCAACCATCAATAACGTCTTATAACTAATATCCTTGAAAGCTAATAAGTCATCAATTCAAATCTAAGAGGAATCTCAATAATTATACATCGACTTCCAACTGAATTGAATAAGACACTAATGACTATTCATAGCAGAGGAGCTTGTGGATTTTTTATCACTAATTGAATGCTAATTAATTTATAAACATGTACCTATTTACTTTATTTTATACTAGCGGCTCACGCCCGCTTCGCTCGGTTTGCTTCTAAAAAAAACAAAAACAAACCTATCCCTCGGAAACCGTATACTTTTTATCCGGAAAAAATCCCGGATAAAAAGTAGCCTATGTGTTATTCTAGACTATAATCTATCTCTGTGCTAAATTTTATCTTGCAGCGAGATCTTAGTCCATAAAGTACAAATTAAATTTTAACACTTTGACGTTTTTCGGGAAGAATATAAAAGTCAGTCTCTTTAGTCGTCACTCTGTCTCTTACATTTTCTCTCCTAAGCCGCTGAACCAATTTTAATAAATTTTCGTATAGAGATAGATGAAATCTTGGAGATGAACATAGGCTACTTTTTGTTGCAAAAATAAAACTAAAAGGGACGGAAAGTCCTTTGTTTTTGTGCCATACATAAGGTTTTATATTGTGGAATATTATATTTATAGAAAATTAAGAGTGATATTTTACTAGATCAAGGCAAGGGAGCGTGGGAATATTATAAGTGCAAAAGATAGCCAAAGACGCACCCGAGGGAAACGAGAGTAAGCCACTAGTATATTTATAAATATTCAATTGGCCGCGATCAATTACAAGAAGTTAATACTTTCTTAGATTTACGCGAATGTTTGACATTATTAAATAAAACTATCTTTTCGGATTAATTCGCGGATTTATTTTGATTTTTGGTTCCCGACGTTTCGAATGCTTTACAGCATCCATGGTCACGGGAGAGACTGAGGTGTTACATGTCTTAAAGATATAATAATTTTCATTTGTAAAAGTATATATGAATAGTGTTGCTTAGTAAGTTGTTTTAAATAATAGCAAACTAAATTAAAATGATTATCCTTAATTAATTTTAACTTTTTAAATTACACATAGAACAATTATATGGCTTTAATAATTAATACTATATTTTATATTTTTATTTATGGTTATAAATATAATAATGGCAACACTAAATATAGATTACTAATTAATATTTTTAAATTGTAATAATTATAAAAATAAAAGCAAAAATTAAATAAATAATTTTCCATATTCAATTATAATTAAAATTATAAAAATGTTTAAAGTTAAAAATATTGTAATGTAATTGGTGCAATTTTCATTTTGTTAATTGTGGGTAGGCTGTCTGTAACAACTATATCTTTAAGACATGTAACACCTCAGTCTCTCCCGTGACCATGGATGCTGTAAAGCATTCGAAACGTCGGGAACCAAAAATCAAAATAAATCCGCGAAATAATCCGAAAAGATAGTTTTATTTAATAATACAAGAAGTTACTTGAAATCCTGACAATTTGGCAAATTCGGGACAACTAGAATCAATATCGAATTCCCTAATACCCTTCGTTAAATTCAAATATAAGAAAAATTTGTACGTTAAGAAATAAATTTCTATTTGGGGCGTTCTGTAATTATTTTATTCATTGAATCAGAAAAGTAAATAAGAAATGAAAAAGTTTTATTATGTAACGACGATGTTTGTTAAATAGTTGAATAAAATATATACGACTTTTTCGTTTAAAATAAACAGTTAGAATAACTTGTTTACTCAGTATTAACAAATATTTACACCATACTGCTATTATATTTTTATTTAACTCCCCATAATGTTTAATTAAAGCTATATACGATGATTATTCCCTTATCTACACATTTTAAAATTATATTGCTTGAGACAAAATAGTAGAGATGGTTGAGTATAGTGGAGATAGAGTTTTTCTTACTTATTTAATTGGATATTACATAAGCAACCGGTTCTATATGCTGCTGAAATAATACTATTGTATATGTATGTACAATATGTTTGTTACACACACACTGAAACGGCTGGACAGTTTTGGATGAAGTTTAATAATACACAGATATACTATCTATGGCAAAAGCATTTACGCATGAGGACTGACTTTGCCGGTGAGTCGCACAGGACTCACCGGCAAAGTCAGTACTACCCACTAAAACCCAACAGAACCTCCCCAGTCTTAATAGGGCGTCACAGGATCGCTTACGCACTCAACTACCACGCCCCGATGGTAGGTTTCCTGAAGTAGACCACACAAACAATGGGTTGCTCCCACGGTCTTCTCTGTTATCAGAGAAATACGAGAAACAACCCGCATGGTACACCGCCCACACAAGTGGGCCACCTTCCCGTGTATCTCTTGGCTTCGCGCTCGACTGTGTTTCCCGGATTCTAATGAGACCTCCCCCCCTCCCTCCCCCTTGCCAACCACGATAAAGTGAGATAGACTATCTCTTAGAGTAACCCATAAGCTGTAATAAAATTTGTCAATAGGTGCAGCTGTCTATATATAATATTATAAATACGAAAGGCATCTATCGTTACTGATATAAATAACCTAAATTTTGTTACCACAGAACCATAATTATTCATTATTCGGTATTATTTATTTCCAAACTACATCTTCAATGATGAAAATACAAAAGCATTTTTCGCTCTATATCCAGAGTACAAGAACTTTAAAAATAATACTTCTTAAAAATGTACCCTGAGACATGTATTCATCAAACAACGCCAGTGAATCCTCTCTTAGGCTAAAAGCTGCAATACCTTTGTCCTCTAAAAATGGGAAGACATTTTTATACCTGTGCTATTTTCTGGGTTAGCTGTGCAGATACGTTATTTATGATTGTTGCTAGATGTTTTACGGTTTTCATGTTTTTCCTCCAGGCTTTTTAAAATCACTTTTCATATTACATGTAATCTAGATGTAGTTTATGATAGTTCCATCAATCTCCTCAGTATTTCTTGATACGACCCCTTTTAGTTCTTAGTATATCGATTTAGTAATACGATCTTGATTCGATCTTTTGATTACAATATGTGAGTTTAATATTTATTCTACTTCATACTAAAATAGCACTGTATGTATGTACGTGTTTTACCCTTTCACACAAAATATTGAACGATTTTTAATTTTGATGAAACTATACAGTAATACACCTTACACTTTCAAGAAACTTAAAACAATTTCTGAAGTTATAGATATACTACCAACTCACGCTCGCTTCGCTCGGGTTCGTTCCTAGGTTGGTTTTCCATACAAACTTTCATCCCGGAATAAAAACTATTCTATCTCCATTCCAGGGTCTCAAACTATCTCCTTACCTCTAAATCGGTTCAATAGTTTCGGAGATTATTCGGTACAAACAATCAAACAAAAAATCTTTCCTCTTTATAATAGTAGTATAGATAAACTACCCGGTGGATAAAATAATACTTTTCATGATCTAAGAGTTTTAGTTCTACTCGTATAATATTACGACTATTACTTTTTGTGACAATTCATGATTAAAATAATTTCAATATGAATGGATTCTTTTCTTTTATCGTGGAAAAATATATTATTATCACAATCTATTCATATCCTAATACATAAAATGAAACTCTCTAATTTTTTCACATTTTTTACACTAGGTCAAATTCAAGGAAAGATGTAAATCTAAAATAAATTTAATAATTCATCTAACAACTTATCATCAAATTCATTTATTAAAAAATCTATTTTTCTGACAGTCTAGACTCACTATCAAAAATCTTTCGTTATCTAATAAGGTCTAAAAACTATGTACGAATAAGACATTTTAGTTGCTGTTAAAATAATATTAATTACATATTGTATTTGTATAAATAGTAGTGACTATCTTAGAAATTATTTAATAACCCCTATAGAATAGTATATAATTGTTTTACGTACTATTATATATACATATAAAAATGAAAGTCTGAAAACCAATGTAATGAATGAATGAATAAAAAAATGTGTATTTGTTCTATATTTAGACTAGATGGACTATATATAACCTGAAGGAACACATACTCGTAATAGTACCTTACTATAAGAAACATCAAATCTACACACATAATATAATTCTGAGTCGAATCTGTACATTATGAGTATTTTTTGGAAAATCTTATTAAAATAGTCATTATTATCGATACAGAGGCCGAATCTATAGTTTTTAGAATTTTTGTCTGTCTATCTGAAAACACATCACGAGAAAACGACTGGACAGATTTTGATGAAATTTGGTATGATGATAGCTGGTTATCCAGGTTAACATATAGGATACTTTTACCTTCAAGAAAATATCTCATCTCTGAGAAATCTATACTAACCGTTAAAACGTACCTAGAGGCGAACCCGAGCGGAGCGATGGTGATTCGCTAGTATTGTATATTATCTTACTTATTAACAGTTACAGCTATGTTATTTGAAGGCAAAGCTTTGAAAGCTTTTCATTTCATGCAGCTTTTCTTACTTGAGTTAACCTAGATTATAAAGTACAGTTTACAACACTACCAGTGAGCGACAGTTGCAATTTTGCATGTCAACATTCTTTAGATATGAGAAATACTTCGCAGTGGTAGCGATACGTGACTGTAACTCGCTCCCTCTGGGAACCTTTAGATTATTACCTACCTTTTCAACTTTGTTACGTTTAGATGACACGATGAAAGGACGTTTCCTTTTTAGTGCTGATATTTTCTTTGATGTTTATTTTGAAATTCGTCTGAACATGACAGAATCTGAGTAGCTGTTCTATAAACGCGATTTATTTTTGTCAATTATTAATATATAACATTTTGAGATAGGAAAATAACATATACTATTAGTTTTCGAGTTATTAAACTAGTTACTAGGTACATAATTGTGTATATTTCATGCTTGTATATATTTATGTATGTATGTATATATTAATGTATGTATGTATGTATGTATGTATGTATGTATGTAGTGTTCTGAAATATCTATGATCATATTGCTATAGATACAGTGGTTCCAGATATCCCTTACCTACCTACCTATATCTTCACATACCCAAAATTTACATATATTTATAAAATAAATTTCGTCAGAGAAATTTTCACCTTCCAAATTACCTTCAATTAGTATCCAAATGCCAATTTTCAAGTGGAAGCTCTAAAGGCTATATTTTCAGCAGTCACGTCATAATTTTGTGAAGTTTTTGTTTATAGACAATATACCATTATATTGTTATAATTAAATATACGTCATCTATATCTATATATATAATAAAATTGTAACTAAGCCGAATCTGTACATAAAATATTTTTTGGGAAATTTTATTGAAATAGACATTATTATCGATACAGAGGCCGAATCTACAGTTTTTAGAATTTTTGTCTGTCTGTCTGTTACCGCATCACAGAAAAACCACTGGAGGGATTTTGATGAAATTTGGTATGGTGATAGCTGATTATCCGGGTCAATATATGGAATACTTTTTACCGCGGGAAAACGTCTCATTTCTGAGAAAAAATACAAAAACTGTAATGTAAGAGTATACTAATATGTAAAACCTAAGAATTTGGTTTGTGGTCTCTTAACGCGGGTGGAGCCGCGGGCAATGCTCGTAAAATAATATAATATATATATAACATATTTCCATACTACGAGATACGATTGCCGAATGCGCCGTGACCTGTTTACGATCTGAAGTGAATTAATAGGATATTAATTAATGTCAGTTATTCAAGGTGTTAATTGTGTATCATATTTGGAAGATACATATTGGATATACTATAAGCTAGCAAGGCAACCTAGCTTTACTTGTCATCGTAAATAATAACAAATGCTTTGTTTAAATAATAAAAAATTGTTGGCTTTTCTTTCTTATAAAAGACAAAAACAAAAATTATGTTTAGTATAAACAAGCGACTTGCCCTCGGTACGCTTAGTATATGATAATATATAGTCAATCCTTTGCTCTGTGAAAAACAAAAACAAATATTTCCCTTGGCAACTGTACATTTTTCTGAGATAACCTATGTGCTATTTCAGACTATAATTATTTATTTTATTTTATATTATTATATAATAATGTAATATAAAATAATAAATTATAGTCTGGAAATACATTAATATTTGCCAAATATATATATATATATATATATATATATATATATATATATATATATATATGATGATGTTCTCCTGACCGATTCCGGCCACGGCGGCCAATCTCATTGAGACTAGCCAACTGCGCAGGAGATATTATAGTGCTCAAGTGTACGCGCAGACACAAGTGCACTCTCTATTCCTGTCACTCTCATACTCCGGTGGGACGACTGCTCGACACGACCAGTGAGAGTTAAGGCGCAGGACCGACGGCTTTACGTGCTCTCCGAGGCACGGGGGTGAAACATCGCCAACTTCCCAACTCCGGGCTGTCACTGAGGCTTACTATACAGAAAGACTCAATAACTAAACTTGGCCCGACCCGGGACTCGAACCCAGGACCTCAGGGTGTGCAGCCGTACATGCTAGCCACTACACCACCGAGGCAGTTTAATATATATTTTGGCAAATATTAATGTATTGTATTCAGCCCTTTTTAACGTCCCACTGTTGGGCACTGGCCTCCCTTCAATACGAGGGGGATCAGGTCATAGTCCACCATGCTTATTTTTTTTCGCTGGGGAAACCCATCATGGGGACCCTGCCAACGGGCAAGGCACTGTGAGACTCCTACTCACTAAAACCCACAGCGGAACCCGTCATCGCAGTGCAATGGGGCATTGCAGGATCGCTTGCGCACACACTACAACGCCCCTGCGGACGGCCCGTACCTCGCGGGCCAACCTCGCCTATAGTGCACCAAGCTGGCCAAGTGCGGGTTGACGAATATTAACGGGATTACAATAATTTAGTGCAAGGTAGTAGTAGATCAGTGGTACCCCTTTCGCTTGGAAAACCAAGGGAGGAGTCCATGTCTTGAGTTTTGCACTTCAGAGCTTTCATATTATGAGACTTATTTTTCAACATGATCACGCGGCTTACGGTGAAAGGATACAACTTAAGGTAACCTTCATATCTGATAGAACTTAACAAATTAATTTAAGATATGTGAAGTCTGCTAAGTATAGAAGTAAAATTATGCCCGCTTCATGGAGGGGAGGCTCGGGTCCAGTAGTGGGACGTTAAAAGAGCTGAGTGATTATAAAAATCAACAATTGACCATAGAGTTTTAAATGAGACTATAATAGAGTAAATGATGTTTTTTATATTTATCTTTACATATATATATAAAAGGAAACCATGACTGTCTGACGGACTGATGATTCAACGCATAGATCAAACCGCTGAACGGTTTGAGTTGAAATTTAGCACACAAATATGTAGTTATTATGACGAGGGCATAAGCTAAGAACGGGTTTGAAAATTCAATCCCTTAAGAGAAATCATATAAGAAAGATGTATGAAATTGAAAATTTCTCCTGACAACAAATAAATAAACACGTATTTCGTTCATTTTCAAAAACAATCAGAGGGTGAAAAAAGGTAAATAGACTTAAAATTGAACTTGGCGAGAGTGTAGTCGCTGCCAAAAACTAGATAGCCTATGAAACCAATATGTAATTATAATTAAAAATCTAAACACATACTATTACTCTTCTAAATGTGCACAGAAATATCATATTAGGGTAACCGTAATTATAAGAACCTTCACATATACACTACTGAATTCTAATTGCCTACAATAAAGCCTTTATTTTTGAAAATACAAATATTATCATTTAAAAGCTTTTGAAGAGATGTTTTTAATTATGCCATTAAATATATTAATTAAAATTGATAATAGCGTTCATCTGACGCATGGCCTTTTACGGTCAAAGTTTATGTCCCACATGAATAAATATTTGCCATAAAAAAATCTCAATACATGCAATGAAATGCAAAAGTAAAAGTGGGGCTTAAATAAATATAAATATGTTGGGACATTAACACCCAGCACCATCTAGTTCCATGGTAAGCTACGACGCTTGTGTTATAGATACCAGATAGTTGACACATTATATCTTTAAATACATACATATTATAAATATAAACACCCATGACTGGAGTACAAACATTCGTGTTCATCACACAAATGAATGCTCCCAGCGGGACTAGAATCCGCGACCGCTGGTTCAACAATTAATAGGGTCGCAATAAACAGAGCTAAACTTGTCGTAAAAATATAAATATGTATAAATATATAAATATGTATAAATATACCAACTTTTTGAAAAAAGCTGATATGTTGACGGGTGAATTTTCGATTGAAAATTAGGGTGCTTTTTCGATATTAATTCAAAATAAGGTGAAAAAATAAATATTTTTAATCAAATAAATTACAGCGTATTTGGGACATAAAAAGGTAAGTTTTCACCAAATTTCGTTAAAACAAAAACATTTTTGTAAAAGATAAAAATAAAAAACCAAAAACTTGGTTTTTTGAATTTTTTACATAAATGTTGAGGTTATGTGAAAAAAGTGTAAATACAAAAGTTTTACATCTTTTTATTACCTACAACTTTGCCATTTGATTTTTTTCGATAGGACTTTTAGTTTTGTCGGAAATCGAGAAAAACCGTTTTTTACCCTTAAAAGCTAACCCCCACCCCCTTCCCGACCTCAGATCGCCCGTAAATTATTTTTCCTTTCATTTTTATAATATTCCCCTCCTTTTCTAATGGGTTGCATCCTACTATTGTTTTTTTTTTCACTTTTTATTATTTTTAAAGGCTTCTACCCTGGTCTATCTTGTCTAAGTCCAAATTAAAATTTTATAAAGAAAGAATTTATTTAATATAATTATAGAAGCTTACATTTTTAAAACTATGTTTTTCTTCCATCAATAAGCCATGGAGCCTAAAATAATATATTACATAGCTATCAAATTGATAGACAAATTGAGATTTTCATTCAAATATAAATAAAAGTGAAACATTTTTATGACCCCATTTGTTATTATCATGGGTATAATAAGCATAATATGCCAGAGAGACAAACAAACTTATCAAAATATTTTACTTTTTTTCTTCAATTGAAATCACTACATATTATAAAACAAAGTCCTCCACCGCGTCTGTCTGTCTGTATGTCTGTCTGTTCGCGATAAACTCAAAAATTACTGCTTTTCATGCTGTTTTCACTAATGGATAGAGTGGTCCTCGAAGAAGGTTAGTATATAATTTGTTAAGTTTCTGTATACATTGGCTAAAATACAACGATATTTATTGGAGGTATCGGAAAAAAATAAGCGGTCTGGGAGCTTTCAACGAAAACGCTGCCTAAACACTTTAAGATATAACAAAATAATATATAGTGGAATTGTGCATCTTATGAAATTGTTATATTTAATAATATAAAAAAAAATCTGCGAAAAAATCCGAAAAGATGGGTTTATTTTTAAAATGTCAAATATTCGCGTAAACCTAAGAAAGTATTAAATAATCTATACATATAATAAAAATGTAAATAAGCCGAACCTGTACATTAAATATTTTTTGGAAAATCTTATTGAAATATACATTATTATCGGTACAGAGGCCGAATCTATAGTTTTTAGAATTTTTGTCTGTCCGTCTGTCTGAAAAAATACAAAAACTTTAATGTAACGGTACACTAATACGTAAAACCTAAGAATTTGATTTTTGATCATCTGAACGCGGGCGGAGCTGCGGGCAATGCTAGTATATTTATCATCATATAGATCATGTATTTTTTACCTTAAAGTTGTTTATTGTCTTCAAGTACCATTACGGTCCTGCTAAATGGTCGCCAGACGAGGAAATGGCCAATAGCCAGTGCAGCTAAAATGTAATTTTCAATTATTAACTAATAAATTATAGACTTGTATCGAAATGTTATTGGAATTAAATTGTATTTAACGGGAAATGTACTTTGTATCATCCAAATTAGTTTCGAAATTGGTATACGAAACTTTGACCATCTCTATTTATCCCTATAAATTACCTCTCTATTTGTAAATGAGGATAAGTTGCTTATAATAAAATTGTTCCTTCAGTAAATTTAATAGTAATCGTAAAAAAAATATAATTTATATGCAAAATCATTTAATTATGGTTTCTTAGGCAAATTATTCTTCTTTTATATAAAAAGAAAATAAATAGGTATATTTATATATATTATATACTATACATTTTAGCGCTTAGTAAAGATTTGTCAGAGATGAAAAATATTTTCCCGCAGTAAAAAGTATACTAAATGTCGACCCGGATAACCATCTATCATTTCAAGCATCATCCAAACATCAAAATTTATCCAATGGTTTTCTCGTGATGCGGAACAGACAGACAGACAGACAGAAATTCTAAAAACTATAGATTCGGTCTCTGTATCGATAATAATGACTATTCAATTAGATTTTCCAAAAAATATTTATTGTACAGATTCGACTCAGAATTTTATTATATATATAGAAGATAGATAAGTATATTAAGCACGTGTCTCGATTACAACAACTTTTAGCCATATTTATGATGAAAGCTGTTCTTACTGAACTAAAGTATAACTGTTATATAAAAGTTATTTGTGTGATAAAATAAATATAATAAAAAATATTTTGTTATATAATAACATAAATAAATAAAATACTATATGTTTTTATGTTTCTATCAACCACAAGTCCTTCGCGAACCGGATGTGACGTCAAAGTGATATGACCCGGTCAAAGGGCTTTGTGATAGATCCTTCCAAAGTATTTATGGCGACAAAAATTTATTCTTATATTATAAATGAAAGTAGCCCTTAGTTTTCTTGCTGAGTTATATCGGCTAAACGGCTAAATCGATTTCGATGAAATTAGATATAGTGTCTGTATGGAAGAGTGTAGGCAATAATTTTAATTTTATCGTTTTTTTTTATTTAATTAATGTTAAAATCTATTTTTTTTTATATTATGTAGTTTAAAGAAAAGAGCCTTACTTTAAGCTACAAGCAGTGACAATGGTGACAAATTATTGTTTCAACAAGGAGCATATCATATATTTTATAAAAAATACAATCAATTGTAAGACCTATGCCTTAGTAATAACTAAATTATTGTAAGGAAATTAACAAAGATATTATATTGCTATTATTAAATTTCTTCAACGGAAATGCCGTTTAAAGGCATAGATAGATGCATAATGGTTTGTGGCCCTCTAACATTTTCCGCTACGCCGCGTATTATCAAATCTAAACATTTTTTATGGTATTGGATGTACCAACCATTCAAATTAATAATATAATAAAATATGTTGGGACATTAACACACAGCACTATCTAGTTCCATTGTAAGTTACGAGGCTTGTGTTATGGATACCAGATAGTTGATACACTATACAGATTTATCTTTAAATACATACATATTATAAATATAAACACCCATGACTGGAGTACAAACATTTTTGCTTATCAGACAAATAAATACCCCTAGCGGGACTCGAATCCGCGACCGCTGGTACTTTAAGCCTTCTAAGTTTCTGAGCCAAATGTGTCGTCAAGTAATAAATACTGGCATTAATAGAAAATAACCAAAAAAAAAACGATTATCATCAAGTTTCTATCGTCATACCACTTATAAATGGTTATATAAAAAGAGAAAAGCTCTATGTAACGAAAATACTAATATTTCATATTACATTTTCTCCAATACAAGCTTGAAAATCGCATAGAATCATAATATTGGTCTCTAACTTCTACTACTTTACTTATCAAATAGAAAGATTCGTCGACTTCAAACGTACCTTAAAAATTATTTGTTTATCCTTAGAAGTGGATTTTTTTTATTTTTACATCTGACCCATGAGGTATGCCTTATTCAATAAAGATAGAAACAGGACAAAATCTCAATTGATGACAATATCGTGTAACATACAACCAAAAAAGAAGTACAAACTCAATTTCAATACTTTCTCCATTTGAAGTCGATTAACAAGTGCGAGTGAAATTCGCACACGAAGGGTTCCATATCATCGTACATGTACTTTTAATTTATATGACTTTTACTCTATGTATATAGTATATTAACTTCGATGAACGATTACGAATGTTAAAAAATGTTTCTTGTAATTTTTTTATTTTTATTATTTGTTGTTATTGCGGTAATAGAAATACATACTATGTGAAAATTTCAACTCTCTACCTATTACAGTTCATGAGAAACAGCCCTCTGAAAGACGGACAGACTGACAATAGAGGCTTAGCAATAGGGTTCCCTTGGCACCCTTTGGGTACGGAACCCTAAAAAAGATATAAGAAGGGATCAAGTTAAATTTTTGAACTTTGAATTGTTGAATCTACAAATGATATTAATACAAAAATATCGATGAATTACTTAATGTTTTTGGATAAGAAAAATATTGGACGATCGGAAATACGTTTACAAATAGCCTGTTCAAGAAAATGAAGGAATTTGCAAAGAGAAAATAATGGGTTCATTACATTTTTAGAATTCCGAATAAAGACAATTTGCCTTTTATTCTCGATAAAATCCCCAGTCAAATATGTGTAGGGTTTTTTATATATGAGATATTGTGAATTGTATTTTTAGGGAAAGAAAATAATTGATTGATGTTTTTTTATTGAAATCAAATGATATGTAAACTCGTAATAGAAAATTTTTGGGACGTTATCTATACATAAAGTAGCTCAAAAATCATCTACAGTAGTTAAATTAGCATATGGTTTATTTTTAAATCAATTGAGGAGTAGAAGCGTGGAAAATGCGTAGAACTGATGTTCTATTTCCTTATACCTTACACTAATAATATATACAGTATCTATACATATAATAAAATTCTAACAACCGAATCTGTACATAATATATTTTTTTGAAAATGTTATTGAAATAGTCGTTATTATAGATACAGAGGTCGTATTTTCTAGTTTTTTAGAAATTTTATCTGTCTGTCTGTCTGCCTGGGAATGCATTATGAGAAAACCACTGAACAGATTTTGATGAAACTTGGTATGATAATAACTGGGTATCTGGGTCAACGTATAAGATACTTTTTACTGCGGGAAAGTATCTCATCTCTGAGAAATGTATACTAAACATTAAAGCGTAACTAAGGACAAACCCGAGTGGAGCGAGGGTGAGCTGCTAGTACACTATACAATTAAAATTGCTATTAAGTATGACACGGTTTTTATTAAAAAAATTATTTAATGTTATTGGAACCATTAAAAGTGTTTCATTTTATCTTAAAGTACTTATGACACTTACAACTTTTTACTTTTTATCTGAGCCTTGGTGCGACAGAGCCTTAATCACGTTGCATCTTTATTGCATTTAAATGAAAAATTAATGCAGAAAAATCCTAAGCTAGACATATACTTTAGAACAAAACGTATTAAACTTAAAATGAGATGGGGATACTATAAAGGAATTTAAAGTAAATGAAAAAGACTTTATTTTTATGGGACTTTCAGGTGAAAAGTTTTAAAATTTATGGTAAGAGTATATTCATGAAATAACCGATAAAGCTTTCGTGGCATTCAGGAACCTGTGTTCACTGATAACTCTGATAAGATATAGTACAATATGTACGTACTAAGTATGATTTTAGTCAGCCTACTATTACAAACGCGAAAGTTTTTTTTGTAAAGTTTATTGCATAAAATATAAGAAAGATATATAAGAGTCGGACTAACAGTATAAGTAGCTCCCTATACCTTAACCTTAAAATCAACACAGGTGTGATAAGCAAATATTTCGTATGTTTGTATGTGCGTGATTTAGCATTGAGCATCTTTGTTTCTCCTTCACGTTGTAACAGATTGAATGGATTGCTCGAAAGGATGAATTTGGATGAAATTACGTACACAGACAGACTATAATATGGAAATGCAGATAGACTATTAGAAACCTAGGGACATATCCGAGTAAAGCAAGGATAAGTCGCTAGTTTGTTTGTTTTTGACATCCTGAATACAAAACTGTGACCTTTTTTAATATCTAATATATAAAATTTTCGTGTCACAATGTTAGTTACCGTACTCCTCCGAAACGGCTTTACCGATTTTTACCAAATTTTATATGCGTATTCAGTAGGTCTGAGAATCGGCTACTATATATTTTTTCCTTAGTGATAAGGGTGGCCCACATTAAGCTAGTAATAGATAAAAAAAGGTAAGCTAGTAAGAGATAAAAAAATCTCATCGTTTGATTTTTCTTTAAATTAAAATCATCCTCACACAAATAATATTAATAAAAGTTTGTGAGTAAATACGTTGGGTCTTTCATCACGCTGTAAAACTCCAACAAATTCGTGTAAATATATAAATTAACACAATATACTTTTTATTTTTGTACCTATTACCAGCAGAAGCCAAAGCTAGCACTTGAAATATATTAAATTTAATAATTTAAAACATATATTTTCTTCAACCTTACTTCAAAGAAAATCTTTTACCGCTGATATTTAACTTTGTATATAGAAAATAACTACTGATGTAATGTTCTTGTAAAAATATTATGTAATAGTTTTATTTGCCTTGTGTTACTAGTAGTTGAAATTTGAGCATAATTATTGATAATTTGAGGAACATAATATATCAATGTAAATAAAAATATATGTAAATTATACATGTGATAAAATTCTGATTAGAATCTGTACATTAAATATTTTTTGGAAAATCTTATTGAAATAGACATTATTATCGATACAGATGCCGATGATTAGTTTTTGGAATTTTTGTCTATCTGTCTTTCTGTCTGGGAACGCATTACGAGAAAACCACTCTTTGATGAAATTTTGTATGATGATAGCTGGTTATCTGCGTCAACATATAGCATACTTTTTACTGCAGGAAAGTACAGATTTTTGTAAGGTTTTTACTAAGAGAGAGAGAGAGGAATCTGGGAAACGAAGATCTAGGAGAGAAATCTAGGAAAATTATAGGCTATATATATATATAATTTATATATATATATATATAATTTATAAACATTTTGATAAAAATATCCTTACTGAGAACCTCTGTGATATAATGAATGCGAAGGGCATGTAAGCATGGACCCGAACGGCGCGTGGAACCCACCCTTGTTTTGTTCGCTACTAGCACTGAATAATTTAAAAATATGTGAAACCACTGTTTAAGTATAAATAATCAAAACAAGAAGAATCAAGGATATCGCGTGACCTACACAAAAAATACCATATTTATATATCCGATTTCAGTAAAAATGACTGTTTCTTCTATTTCCATAGGGAAAAATTACTGAGAACGGAAAATTGAACATCAAAGTATGGCTCGCATTTACTGTTCGATAAAATGTTAACATCTTAAGCCACCGTACATAAAAACAGTTAATCTTGTTGTTCAAAGAGTTATAAGACGTTTTACTGAAAGCTCATTAAAGCTTTCCTTAAAGCTATTTTAATATTAAACTAGACTAAGTTATTGTTTTACAAAAGAAATATAAGTTTATCAAATTATAATCTGTATTCAGCACTTTTTATATCGATAAAATTATCGATTATAATATGATAAAATTATTTTTATCATATTATGATATTTATTCATAGATATTTATTGATAATTGATAATTATCAATGTATGTATGTATACATAAGTGATATAACGTAGCTATTATCACATTATCATCTTATAGAAATTGCATAGCTTAAAATCACTATAATAATACAAGTTTTAGCTTATAGCTTTATGATTAAACACATCAAGTTCTTAAACAGTATTAGGAAGTTAGATAAAAGTTATCTAACGTGAATACAAAAGAAACAAATTATTAACCGACTTCAAAAAAAAGGTACTCAATTTGGTTGTATGTTTTTTGTATGTTACACCATATCTATACCAATTGTAAATCGATTTTCATATTTTTAATGAATAGATGCAATAAAAAAAAACAAGAAAATTCTAAAGTAGGTATCGATACCTACTTTTCAGATTATAAATTAAAAATAAGCCCTTTATTGCATTTAAAATATAAACAGCGTAATTCGTTGAATTATATACTAAGACACTTTGAATTGGAAAACTTTTTTTATTGCGAGTGGAGTAAATGTTCATTAATAATGTGTGCCAAAACTTTGTCCCATTCAGTTTGCTCAAAAGCTGCTTAATTTTGAACAAAGAGAGGTCATTCTTTGAAGAGTTTGAAATTCCAAATTTGTTATGTCCTTGCTTTTAATATTAAATTAATTTATATATTTTTTACTTCATTATAAACTTTGATGTTTGTTTTTTGTACAGACGGACAGTAAAATTTAAACTCAGATTAGCATCCATATTATAAGATACAAAAATAACCTCTAACATTCAGTTTAATGATGGGATAAATCATGTTTTTAACCCCAAAGAGCCAAAAAAGTATTGGAACGGCAATATGTCGCTACGAATGGCTTTACTTTTTTATACAAGCCAGTAATCAAATGAAACTTGATTTTTTCACTTATGCACATATATAGGTTTCTTATATTATTTTTTTTGTAACTTTCAATGGTTTTGTTATGTGAAGATATTAAACTCATAATACTTCCAATGAAAAACACCATAATATTAAACAAAAATTACTAATAATGATGCAAATCTATATATTCACAATATAATTATATTTTTTTATTAAAACGAACATTTAAATCTGTCCTATTAAAATAGTATAATTTCGTGCTAAAATTTTAGATTACAACGAACCATAAAACATTTTACATATAAGCCATAACATTAGTTTCCAGTAAATATATTCTACCCATTCCTTTCACCGCAAAATTCCGATAAATCCAATATAAAAAGATAATAAAATCTTATCACTGTGCCAAAGTTACAAACAAGAGTATAAATACCGTACATATTCTGAGATAACACAGGAAATTGAATTAACAAATCAAAAACACTCATCACTTATAAAAAAATAAAAAATCACTGCACTCACCGTATATTAATTGTATCACATTGGCATACCCCAGTTACGGTCGAAGACTTAGGTTTAAAATATCACTTTTTGCCGCGTTCACAGATTCTAACGACAGGACTGTACCTTGCCAACTATAAACTCTAACTGAGTATTCGCGCAGGCTCCAACCTTCATCCAGTACAACGAGATCTAAATACTTTATCAAATACAATTTGAACTTTATTTTTATGGTGATAAGAATGAAAATGTTGTATACAAAAACTCTACATCGTAGAGATGCTACGGTATAAATTATTTATTTAATTATAGATTTATAATTTAATGCATTTTTTCTATAATTGATAAATGATCAAAATTAGTACTTTTATCAATTTATTTCATGTTACTCGATTAAGTTTTTATTTCTTAAGTACAAGTTAACAACAAATTGATAAATATTTTTAAAGAATTGAATAACATTGTTTGTTGCCATACTGATAAATATACAATTTAGATATAATATAAGAGAAAAAACATAGTCACTTTATTTGAATGTAGGTAATTTTAATCCAATCTTATATAAAAGATGAACATTTAATAGAAATTATTTAACATTTACACTACTTAAAAATTCATTCATTTATTCAAAACACTTGTGACTTACACTCGCTTTGCTCGGGTGCGTAAAGCGTTACTACAGTTTAATAGGAAGACCTTTTTAAGAGGAATAAATCTATAATACATTGTTTTCATATAACTTTATTAGTGTACGAGGTGCACGCCAATGACGCTACCAGTCAGCATGATTTTTTCCGGCATTCTCAACAATTATCGTTATATTTTAGCCAATTTACAAAACCTTAATGAATTATACACTTAAACCATCTTCATAAATCACTTCATCTACTGGTGAAAACCGTTTGAAAATCTGTTCGGTAGTTTTTGAGTTTATCGCGTACAGACAGACGCCGCGGGGAACTTTATTTTATAACTAGCGACGCACCTTCGCTTCGCTTAGATTCATCCCTAGGTTGATTCCCCATACAAACTTTCATCCTCATTTTCACAACCTTAAGGGATTATTTCCACGATAAAAAGTATCCTATGTCCTATCTAAGGTTTCAAACTATCTTCTTACCAAATTACATCTAAATTAGTTCAGTAGATCCAGATATAACCCCCTACAACGTCACAAACTTACAAACTATACCTCTATATTATATTAGTATAGATATCTAGTGATATCTATTAGATTTTAATTTTAAGAGCTATCTCGTATGAAACTCATTAAAAATAAAGTAACATACACCCAAATCAAGTGCTGCTTTTTTTAAGTTCGTCAATATATGTAAAGTTTTATTTCAAGTGGGTGGCGTAGTGATATAAGATCAGCAGTACCTACTGAATTGGAGAGAAGTATAAATATTGAAAGATGAAACTGGTTTTAAGTCCAGTTAGTGGGCATTATTTGTACAACCACTATAAATTTTTCGGTTATTTTCTATAAAAACTTTTTTTTCCTAGTATTGATAGAGCGTGCGTGAAAGTGGGCGTGCTTAAAAGCATGTGTACGTATGAAAAGCTCTTTTGTATCAATAATACACATTTTAAGAGAAAAGTTCCATTTCTAAACATAGAATCATTACTTTTAAGTATAAGTATGAATATCTGTATGTTCTGTGCATGTTTCGTGGATTCCCAAAGTAAAAGGAATGTAGAGGGGACCGTTTGGTGCAGTGCCTCTTATTATTTGAAATTTCCGTGTAGAGCAATTGTTTGTATACTTTTTTTAGTTCAATATTATTGATGTAGTATCACATCATGATCATCATGATATTTACATATAATGGAGAAGGAAGTGAAAAATTATATAACGTTATAATAGTATTATTATACATACGAGTATAAGATTATGGTGTACGTTTGTAATTTTGCTTGCTCTTAACAAATTGACCGATTTTGATAATTTTATTGTTTACTTATAGGATCATCAAGATCATTTTTAGCTGTAATTGGGTCCGATAGATGGCGTCAAACGAGATCTATGGAGGGACAACGTGTGCTTACCACGTACGCTATAATATAACTGATACGTTAATGGAGTTACAAGAATCGGTAAATATATTGATTTAAGTATTTAAATGTATTGTTAAAATTAAACTATTTCGACGTAAAAGAAGGAGAAACAAACACACTTTCACATTTATAAGATTAATGAGCATGGATTATAAGACGTAATTTAAACTTTTGTTATAATTTTTTGAATTGCAACATGTACTCTACATATTTCAACTTACATAGATTTAGATCAAAAAAATTTTCAAGTTGCTAATGCTGTAAGCTCCCTTGATGTTAAGAATTAAAAAAGTTTTCCCCATATTTCCGAAGCTTTCCCATGAATATTTTTATATAAATTTACAATTTCTTTACCTACTTATTTACTTTTGTTTTACTTATTTGAAATTAATTGAATTTATTAAGTATGTTTTAAACCGAGGATTTCATTTAGTAACCAATGTTGATATTTTTATGCTAACAACTTTATTATAAAACGTAACAGTAGCTTTTCATCTATACATATAATAAAATTGTAACTAAGTCGAATCTGTACATTAAACATTTTTTGGAAAGTCTTATTTAAATGAACATTATTATCGACACAAAGGCCGAAACTATAGTTTTTAGAATTTTTGTCTGTCTGTCTGTCTGTTACCGCATTACTAGAAAACCACTGGACAGATTTTGATGAAATTTGGTATGATGATAGCTGGTTATCCGGGTCAACATACCTATAGGATACTTTTTGCCGCGGGAAAATGTCTCATTTCTGAGAAAAAATACAAAAATTGCAATGTAAGAGTATACTAATATGTTAAACCTAAGAATTTGGTTTTTGGTCATCTGAACACGGGCGGAGTCGCGGGCAATGCTAGTTTATTAATATAATCGAATCAATGACAAACATCACTTTAATAATACTTAACCGCAATGATCTTGAATGTGTACCAAATGGGTGGGTCAAAATGTAATAATATACATATTTATAAAAGTGAAAGAGGTGGGCTTATTTGATTTTTGTTTGTTTGAATTCACTAATTTTTTAAACTAGCAGTTCGATTTAAAAATTCTTTTGATATCTTGCAACTTATTTACTATAGAAAGTCATAGGCTAACATTATGCTACGGCTCTTGGAAGTACACACTGACACATATTTTACAGAAACTAGAGTAAATTCACAGTATCGACTTTTAAATACTTAATTTTTTCATTACAACTCTTTTATCTCTTTGGAGTCCAAATAGCAAAATCAACAATTTAAATAAATTACTCGTGATTAGAATATAGGGTCCTAAATTTTCACAACTAGTTTTGGTTAATATACATATATTTATATATATTTCTTGGGATCCAGAAAATAAACTTGTCACTCTCTGACCCACTCTCCTGCTGTTATTACATGTCTAACTTATATTAAAAAAAAACACATAAATTAGGATTTCTAATATTGTTGAAGATTTAGTACTACCTACTCATTATGGTAAGAAATTTAATTTCATGAACTCTATATATTACTTGTGAGTAGTGACTTGCTCTCACTTCACTCGAGTGCATCTGTAGATGCAAATTGTATTTAAAATTTTACATATGGGCTAGTTAGGAAATGCAAGCTATGTGTTACTTCAAGCCAAGTGTGTGTTTTTCTATTAGTGTACTAAATTACATTCCAATCCATTCAACCCCTTTTCCATCTATTCATTAAAACACTTTTATATGATCATTTATATTTCGAAATGATAATAATGATGATAACCTCCGATGTCGGCTACGGCAGTCATTCACACTGTGACTAGCCAACTGTGCAGGAAATATTATAGTGCACAAGTGTACGTGGAGACACAAGTGCGCTCTCTATTCTTTTCGCTCTCAAATTGAAATGGGATGACAATTCGATACGACCGGTGATAGATCAGACGCAGGACCGATGGCTTTACGTGCTCTCCGAGACGCGGGGTTGCAACACCGCCAAATCACTGACTCCTGGCTGTTACTGGGATTTTCTTAACAGAAATACTAAATAACTAAACTTGATACGACCCAGGACACGAACCCCGGAACTCCGGATGTAAAGCCATACATGCTAGCCATTACACTAGCGAGACAATTACTCACTTATATATATAAATATATATGTTAAATTTGTACAATATATTCTAACATACACATTTTTGCATATAATAGTAATAATAAGAAGTAGTGTGACTCTCGTAACGAGCCTGACATGATCTACAAGATTTGAATTAAAACCAAACATCAAACTTCCCTGACTTCAGTCCTTATGTCCCGAGGGCTAAGTTGGATAAGACAAGTATTAATTATGCTGGGTTACTATGAGTTCAATGGAACAGAAACGACTTGCTAATCCGCTACCGTAAATTACAGGAAGGGTATATTCAACAGTTTCTACATTGAACCAAATTAAATTTAGAAATATTTTATTTACGTATACTTTTACAAGCTTTTTAAAGAATTTTTTATATTTAGTGGCTTGCTAAAAAACTGGTGGTAACTTTTTGTAAGGTGAAAAATATAACTTGCCCGAATAATAGAATTTACAACACCTTTTCACCCATTGAAAAATTCTATTAAAAAACTCTTATTGATTACCTGTATAGTAACACCTATTATATAACAATAATGTCCTTCTAACCGAATTCGGTTATGGTGGCCGACTTCACTGACAGTGGATCTCGCCTCGCCAAATACGCGGTACATATAGTGCAGTTCGTGAGTGCGTAGACAAAAGTAAACTCTCTATTTTTTCACTCGACACGACTAGGTAAGGGTTGAGGCATAAACTATAGGATCTACAGCTGAACGTGTTCTTCGAGGTCCTGATGTTCACACTACCAACTTCCCAACTCCAAAAATTTCGTGACAGAAGCACCTAATAAACATTTTTGCCTGCCCCGGAACTCGAATTAAGGACCTCACAATGAGCAGTCGTACATGCTCCACCCTGGTAACTAGGGGAGAAAAGAGATCAAAGAGAGATGAACAAAAAGTTCTTTAATATACAACGTACCAAGAAACAGACGAACATAAGGAGTTATAACGATTCCATTTTCTTCACTTCTTGGGTATTGAATTTTGTCGACCTTCTTTTAATGGGGTTATTTACTTTTAGCATATAATTAATTCATATTAAATATAAGTAAATGCATATGCAATGTTAGGAAGAAAATGGATCTTAAGGATTGAGATTTTGACTAGTTTGACTTTGTTTATTACATTTCCAAAGGTTTTCGGAACCAAATCTTGTTTTTTATTAGCGGAATCTCGTTATCTCATTTCCATCAAATATAAATCGTTTACATAACACACTAGCGACTCACCCTTAAAACAAAATCGAACCTATCCCACGGGAACCGTACATTTTCCGGAATAAAAAGTAACCTATGTATTATTCCAGACTATAATCTATCACCGTGTTAAATTTCATTCAGATTCGTTGAACCGTTCTGACGTGAAAGAGTAACAAACATCCATACTTACAAACTTTTACATATATTATACCAGTATAGATAGTACATAATGTTATGTATACACTATAAAGTACTTCATATGAACCAGTGACCTCTAACACTGTAAACAGTGCTTAGTAAGCACTAAGCAACCTAACAAATCGGTATTTTCAGGTTATTATATTCTTACTTAACTTCTTATTTATATAAATACTACCTATGTTTCATCATAAAGATGTTTCAACGCTTTTTCAAGAGGTGCTTGAAATATCACGTACTCAGTTGATTAAGAGACCTCTAGTCAACGACGGTATACGAGTATAAATGACTCTCGTAAAAGGGCTTAGTTCTTAGTGTTTCCATGTTATTTACACCTTTTGGATAATCATAGAGTTCATAAGTTGGAATTCTGGACATAAAAACTAAGGCTTTTGTTTAAATTAAGGAAAAACTGATGACTGGCAAAAAATATCGTACATGGATAAAAAGTTTTTCCCCTATCGAACTGAGTATTTTCTTTAAGCGTCACATGAAAATAAATATATAATGCCCTATAAGCCCTACAGAAAATTACCGAACCTTACATGTGTGTGTTTCTTTTTAGTTTGCATTGTAATGTTTATGTAGTGTTTGTAATACATATTATTTGCATGAATATATTTATGCTTACATGTATATTAAATATTTAACAGTATATATATATATATATATATATATATATATATATATATATATATAATTTATATGCTATATTGTTTTTATTTTGTTTTATTTATACTTATATCGTTTTTTAATGCACTGTCTCTTTCTGTCTTGCTACTTAACATTTTCCACATGCATGGATTGACTGGAAGAGATCTCTTATAGAGATAAGTCCAATTTTGTCCACGTCATTTTCTACGTATTTTCTATTTAATTGTTTAGTGCAATAAAGAATATAACAATACATATTAATGAGGCGTCACAACATCACTAACGTATTCAACCACGATACCCCGACGGCTTACCAAAGCACATCACAACAACAAAGGGTATTTACATATATCTGACATATGAGAACTAAATTACTAGGAGTAACCCATATGGTACCTCCAAATACGTCTTTTAGCTCTACGCTCTCCTGAATCACCGGATGCTACTGAGCCCTTCCACAATGACAAAATACATTCAGGGGTGAAACAAACTTTATAAACCCAACCATTTTAAGACCTAGTTTAAATTAATTAATATCATCTTACCTAACTTCTATAATAATATAATGCGAAAATATATTCAAATGATGTAAATTCATAACATCAACAGAATTCACACAAATAGCGGTTCTAATTAACAAGTTTAGACACCCCTATTTGAATACAGAATTTAGTATATAAGTCGTGTTACATGTATGAATCACAAACGTTTTAACAGTTTGTGTCAATTTATAACCGCTTAAAGTTTACGAAAGGCAATATTAATGTTTGTTAGTTTTAGGCTTAAATGTAAAACTGGGTGTAAAGTTTAATATTCTATAATTATATTTATATAACATTTATGTATGTACATAATTTGTACACTTTTGCGTCATCGAGTTACATGTTCGATTCCTGTGCTGTGCTGATATTACTATCTCTATCTTTACTGCAAGATAACCTTGAAAGATAACAGTAAAAGATTGAACAGTGTTTCAAATAATTTTCTCAAACAGTTTGTAAAATTCAAACAGAAATATCAAAGCAATATAGTATATCAATATATATATAACAATCCACTTTTCAATTCTAGGACTATTATATGATAATTTAAATACAAGTTTTTTATATTTCACATTAATTATCTATAATATAAAAATGAATCGCTGAATGTGTTGGTAAGTGCAAATCTCGAGAGCAGCTGAACCGATTTCGCTAATTCTTTTTTTAGAATATTCCTTGAAGTACGAGGAGAAAAACTTACTTTCGTACCTAGCGACAAACTCGAGCGAAGCGAGGGTGAGCCGCTTGTATCTTATAAAATTAAATATTCATTTATTTATGTATATACATACATAATATTATAGTACACTAGTAACCTGTCTTTGCTGACGTGTAGTAGCATTTAAGCAAACTGAGGCTCTAACTACACCCTACCTTTTAAGAGCATATTGCAGACTTTCCTGGAAATATGGCGAATTTTAGGAATTTAGTAATTAAGTTGTAAAAGATTAAGTAGAATTGGATTTAGACACATCTATTATTAAAGCGAAAGTTTTCTATGTAAATATATGTTTTCACACTAATTTGGATAACATTTTACAAAATTCCATCCAAATTCGACCGAGATACAGAAATAACAGTATAAAAATTAATACTTTCTTAGATTTACGCGAATATTTGACATTTTAAATAAAACTATCTTTTCGGATTATTTCGCGGATTTATTTTGATTTTTGGTTCCTGACGTTTCGAATGCTTTACAGCAATCATGGTCACGGGAGAGACTAAGTTTATAGACATCTCAAACACGTCGTTTTTTGTCTATAGCAATAGTGTTGCTCAATATTTTAACTTTAAATAATAGCAATCTAAATTAAAATTTTAATTTCTTTTAAATTATATAAACAAACAATAACATTGCATAGATAAATAATTAATATTTTAATTTTTTTAATTTTTAATACTCTTTATGGTTACACATAATAATAGTAACACTAAATAATATTAGTAATTAATCAAGTTTTTATAAATTGTAGGTAATATTTATAATAATAACAGATAAAATTAAATAGATAATATTGCTATATTTAATTATAATATTTATTAAATTTTTAAAATGTTTGGAAATAAAAATCAACAAATATTGTAAGGCACTTTATTGCCATTCTTTGAATTTTTGAAATCATTTTTGTAAAATAGTGGGTAGGCACTGTCTGTAACAAGTATGTGTTACCATGGAACTGGATGGTGCTGTGTGTTAATGTCCCAAAGCCGCGGAAAAGGAACAACCCAGCGAGGCCAGGGTGAGTCACAAGTAGAAGATATTATAATGTAGGTCATTGACGTATTTTGCATGATTTATACATAATACATATAACAAGATAAGGTTTCTTATTTATTTTTTTCATTCCAATGTAATTTAATGAACATTAACTAATTGATAAGTAGCAAGATATTTGTGTTACAAACTCTTTGATATCTAACCTCTTTGATGTTGCGCTTAAGAGGGACTGCTTCCCATTATTTAAAAAAAAATTGACATTTGTTTACAATTTTGTTCTTTTTTTGCGTATTATCTTAATTTCGTTTAATTAACTTGTTTCAGCTAAATCTTATGAATGTATCCTAGAAACTATAATCTAATAACTCTGCTACTACTTTAATCTAAAAAGGACATTTGCAATAATAACTCTCGAGTTTACACTTGGCTTTTTTTTTTTTTGAAAAACTGTCTAAAATACTTCAGCATGTACCGATGAGACTCAATCGTTACAGGGTTAATACCAAGATGATAGTTTTGGACTTCTGTGGTTCCAATGTAAGCAAATCTCAGCTTGGCATGTTAAATGAGCCTACTATAACTGCTTTCGTTTCACAGCAAGTTGTCAATCTTCTTAAGATCCCATTTGCAAAGCGAATCGATTCTCGGTTACTTCTGGTCTACGACAATATGTTGAAGCGCTTTAGTTCGTATCGGAAGGTTCAAGTGTCACCATACATACATGCCAGCCAACAGCATAAAACTGACTGACGCTTTAAGCTATCTGATACGAGATTGCAGCTAAAAAAGAGAGGCGATTGTTTAAAAGCACACATTTCATGCGTTATCAGCGAATAGAAAGAGATAAAACGCTTGTAATTTTTTGGTTTTCAAAGTTTTTCCGTTGTATATGGTTTTATTATTTTACATTTTTATAACTAGTTAAATAAACTTGTTTATTCTGTTTGTTTATAATAAGTTTAAATAGTCAATAGCCTAATTGAAAATAATTTATATTTTTTAAATTTACATAACTTTTTTATTTATGAACCGATTGAAACAAAACCAATACTGAATGTTAGGTGAAGTTTACGATAATTATTATATTAATGAAAACCGCGTCCTAATCGGTTTAGCCGTTTCTGAGATTAGCACGCTCAAACGCATAGACAAACAGACAAAAATTCTAAAACTCATTATTTTGAGTGCAATTGGGTTAATAAAGACCCCCCAAAGAATAGCCTTTATCAAATATCTTCCATGTAGAGACAGCGATCAGTAAAAATTTTATTATATGTATAGATAATAGATTATCCCCATTTTGTTTTGACTAGTACACTCGTTAATCGTGATTAACATTACATTTTATACTACTTTTGTATTTCGCATTTAATAGGATTTCAGTGAATTTACTTTGATGCTAGTAGATATTTTAATTTGCATTGATCCCAATGCAAAAAACATTGTTTAGATAATATTATGAATCGATTTCCCGAATATTGAATATTTAAGTACTTTTGGTGTTTTTTTTATTAATTTTTCCTTTATTCTAGGTTTAACTATATCATATTTGGTATTGAATGTTTAAAATCGCCTTTTTGGGCAGATTTTCAATTAGTTAATACTGACCCCAATTATAGGTGTCCATTTCTAATTTAATTAGTAAGTATAACATTGATTTACCTGAATGGTTAAATAGAATGAGGTTATGCCCTCAAGATATCGGATGGCCATTTGCCAGAAAATGCTATGTATGTTACTTTCGTATGAAGAAAGGTTTATTCACCTATTTTTTTAATTTTGCTTCATTCCTTACGACTTTTTGACCTATTTAAAAAGTTCTTAAAATATGTTAATCAAAAATTAAGTAATTTTTCCTACTTACAAAAGGGAAAATTTATAGGATTAGCATCGACCACAAAAGTACTAGATACACAATCCCATGCAAAAGTTCTCTTGAAACTGTCACCAATTGTGTTTAGGTAATTGTTCTAGTACACCACGTACAACACGTACGTTGTTCTAGTACAACAATGTAAATTGAACCTTAAAAGTAATACTTTAAATTGTTTTCACAAAAAAAAAATCGCGCTCAATTGTTCAAATGAGCGCTCATTCGGTGAGGACATTTTTTTCCGCTGATTGTGTATCTAGTACTTTTTTGACCGATGAGGATTAGGCAAAAAAATATATCGCATTCGCTTACCTTTATTACATGTCATAACTTTATAAAGTTAACCGGAATCAACCGTTATTGGATTAATATCATACATATGTTTTGTATAACATATGAATAAAATTCAATGTACATATTTTCTTTCAGGGGCCAAAAAAATAGCATGTTATTTTGATCTAAATTTCTACCTTAGTTAAAACTTCGCTAAAATAGATTAAGTCATGCTGAACTTTAGCTGCTGCAGAGTGAAAAAAAATTACGTTTTTAGAGTATGGTTGTGCAAAACCTTATGGGCTTAATATAGAATGAAGTTACAGATAGATTTTCCTCATACGATATTATTAATATTAAAGCTTTTCTGTAAGCGCGTAAATGAACGTGTTTGCTATTTTTTTACCTTTTGACAAAAATAAACCAGGCATTCACACCACCGGTTACATGAAAAATTCCTATTAAGACTATAATAAATATTATCTATCATATATGTATTTTTCTTTATTAAAAGATGTTGTTAGATGTTTTCCTTCATCGTAAAATAAGTGGTAATTATGTTAAAAACGATTCGCACATCAAAATATCATGAAACATCAGAGAGAGAAGAGATACTTCACCCGATATATGAACTCGGTTCTCTCGGTTTTCTAAGCGAGCGCGTTACCCCTGCCTGTTTGGTGGTTTTTGTTTGTTTGTCTAAATTTGCTAACATAATAATATATCCACGTCTTTATATATACATACATACATACATGTTTATGGATACTATCTCGTACATAAGCAAAAGTTCTCAGTAGATTATTTATAAATGACATTATTTTCACAATAGCCTTATCTGAACATTTTCTTTGACAAAATCTCCAGCCGTTGATAGATCACAGGAAATGGAGCTATTCGTTTGATTTTCAAGACTTTTGTTCTTAACGCCTTGAGCAAGTGATTTATGATTATTGATGTAAAATATTATGAGAATTTCTCATGACCAGGTCAGTTTTACTGTACATTTTTTTTATTTTATATAGGAAGTATTTAACTTTTTGGTTGGTGTTAAAGAGGAAAATATAATTAAGTACATATTTAAATCACTGAAAGTTAGGCAATGGTATAGTTTTAAGCCCATAGACGATTATATTTTTTATCATTTCGTATGGCATAAAAACTCCATTTCACACAATATAAATAAAGTTAACCTTAAAGTTTTAAAAATGTATATCTCATTTGAAACAAAATTGCTTACAAAAGTAAATCGCTGCAAAAATCCATTTATTCCACAAATACAAAATCTCCAATATTCGACTATTCATAGTGTAAAAAATATTCACGATGTAAATAAATGTTTTGCCACAGAGACCACACTCGATCGACACATTTTTAAGCTTGTATTAAAATATGCATTTAATGCGTCAGATCGTCCATCCATTATCAATACCAAGAATACCACATTAAAATTTATGAATAATTAACTTGACACAAAATGTAGAACAAAACAGAACATTTTTTTATTATTTTACTATAAATTTAAATTAGTCATTATAAATCTATTTAAAGTAAACATGACATACATCAAAAATCAATTAAATGTAAAAGAGAAAGAAACAACTGTTTTTAAATATTTTTTTTCAAACACATCGGTATCAACAAAAAAAAAGATCCGACGAATTGAGAAACTCCTCCTTTTTGGAAGTCGGTTAAATATATCAGTAAAGGCACTGCACCTTTACTATTGAGAATCTTTATAAACCGCAAATGATGTGAAAGGTATATTATAATATTAGTTGTTGTTTGAGCGCTGCAGTCAAGATACAAATTTAGTTAAGATAGAAGGCTATATAGATAAAACTACTAATATAATTCAATTTGGTTAAATGATAATGTAGACATATAGTAAAATTTGTTTATTCTAACATTTTCACAATTCATTTATTTCAGACGTTACGTTAACGTTTAGTATAGATTTCTGAAAGATGAAATATTTTATTTTATATGTTGACCCGGACCAATACATCAAAATCTAGCCAGTGGGTTTCTCGTGATGCGTTCCCAGACAGATAGACAGACAGACAAAATTTCGGCGTCTGTATCAGTAATTTTTATTTCAATAAAAAATATTTAATGTCCATATTCGACTGAGAATTTTATTATATATATAGAAAAACGATTTATTAACGAAATATTACGCAAGTAATATATGGTTTCGTTTTACATAGAAATAATTTACAGTCTTATAAGATTATCATGGACCAGTTTTTATTTTAGTCAATCAAGTGGGATAAAGCCTTCTATAGTAAAACATTATTGAGACATGTCTGAACAAAGAGAGACCATATAACTTATATTGGCATAATTCTTTGACACAATTCTATTTGTCTTCTTTTTGATACAGAACAAAATAAACTGCCATTTATTCAAGAATAAATCGAATTTAGGGCAATGATATTATCAGATAATTGAGTGCGTTTTTCAACTTAGGTAGTAATCTGTCACTGTCTTCATTTCATTAAATAGACAGATCTGACCTAGATAACTAACAATATCCACCTGACTTATTTCAGCCACCTAACGGAAAACTCAATAACAGAACTTGGCCTGACCCAGGACTCGAACCCAGGACCTCCGGATGTACAGCCGTTCATTCTAGCTCCTAGACCACCTAGGCAGCTAGTTTGTCACCCAGGTAAGTAATATGATGACAAACTAACAAATCTTAATAGTCGTTACTGTGACAATATTGCTGTGTAATTGATTCATTGTTAGACATAATATATACGTTAGTTGAGACAGGACTTGTAGCGACAGGTTATAAGTTACAGAAGCTTATGGGCATATTGTGTTATTGGGGATGTAAGTGATAACCAAATAATTGACATGAGGGATACTTTAGTAATTATCGTCACTATAAATTAAGTAGATTAAAAAGGGTTTGAGTTAAACGAGATCGGATCGCACAATAAAATAAAAAAAAATAAGAATTTCATTATTAGTCACTAAATTTTCTATCTTAATACTTTTTTAGAGCTACGCGAATAATTGACATCTATACATTTAATAAAATTGTAACTAAGCCGAATATGTACATTAAATATTTTTTGGAAAGTCTTATTGAAATAGACATTATTATCGACACAGAGGCCAAATCTATAGTTTTTAGAATTTTTCGTCTGTATGTCTGTCTGTATGAGCGGAGCGAGGGTGAGTCGTTAGTTATAAATATAACTATCTTTTGGTATTTCTTCTTGGATTTATTTTGATTCCAAGAAAGAACTTCCCGGTCGCGGTCGGTCGGGGTGTCACGGGATCGATTACGCACTCAACTACGACGTTTAGACGGCTGGCCTACTGAGGTAGACCATAAAAATGAGAGGATTGCTCCCACAGTCCATTCTGCTATCAAAGAAGTATCAGCAAGTCATCATGTTCCAGTGCTTCTTTTAGCTCCACACCCGGCGGCTGATTTGCCGTTGGGCAAAGTTCCGAGCTGCCCACTATGATATGGTGAACACACATCGGGAGGGATATCTTTGCTACCTGTCCCATATATAATATAAGTATTACGAGAAAATATTCTACATACTGACTTCAAAATCACGTCAAATAATTTATTATTAATTTATAGTGGTTTTATACCTGCGCTTAAAACAACATCTCTTCCACAGATTCAATAAATAAAATCATATATTTGTATATATGCTATATTTATAAATAATTGTAAATGTTGTTTTCAAAGATTTAAGCTAAGATAAAGGATAATTTAGGTATACTGGGCTTGGTCTAACACAGGATTTACATGACTAATGACTTCTCTAATGATCTTCTTAGAACATTTCACTATGTATAAAACATATATTTTTACGAATATGTATGTAATCATTCTTTTCTTAATAGAGTTAGTTAATAATAGTTGTGATAATCCTATTAGTATTATAAATGTAAGGTTGTATTAAAATAAAATATTAATCGAACAGAAATTTCAAAGGGGTCACCCTTTGTTTACAATCTGTTTTCTAAGATGTTGCCACGTAATAAAATACTTCTTTAATAAGAAAAAGTGATGGACAGGTGGCATTTTTACATTATTAATCATTTAAATCCTGTTTTAATTAAAAAGTAGATATAGCGCTAATTAGCTGCTGGATCCTAAATTATCATTAAACTTTGCATAGAAAGTTTAAAAAAAGTAGCTTTTTAAGGGTTGAAACGATTGTTAAAAATATAATAATGCGAGCAAATTCATACGAAAACCTTTAGTAAAATATGTTGTCTGCTAAAATTTAAGTTGTAAGCATTATATTAAGTTCAACGTTAATATAATAAATAACTATAAACTTTAAAATTCAGCTTTCTAGGCATATATACTTAGAACTTTTAGGCTTTTAAATATTTTCTTAAAAATTCTAAAATAAATGTCTTTTTTCATATTCACAGCTTTTTACTGTTTCAGGAAGCTTTTAAGCCTGAATTCGATTCTCGGGTAAAGAAAATAAATAAGCTAAATAATGTAGGCGCAAAGCAATTTCAGAGAAAAGTGGAACCTATATCATTTTGTTTACTGCGTCAGTACATATTGAGGGTGAACAAAATACTTTCTTTTTTTTAAATCCATACTTTTAGCCACTTTGAGACTGTACTAGGTAATAATAATTAAGGAAGCTTAGACAAGATGTCATTCTACAATCGTTCAAGTAAATAACTCCAAAAACTAATGGTTAAGACATGTTAATTATATCACATAACGATTAATATATCACAAGTTTACAACAAAACTAAATCAGAATAAACATTAAACAGATGTATAATTTCAACATTCCTCGTAGTGTAAGGCATATATATGTAAGTAAAATAAGATTGCACTATGACGTATTTTTTTTATTTTTACTAACAATAAAGGCAGATTTTTATTTTATTGGTTTATCATTTCTTTAACAGAGTAACTAATTACAACATATACTTAACTTTCACTTGGTAAAAGTTACAGTGATATATGTATATGTAGTATTCAGCCCTTTTTAAAGTCCCACCGCTGGGCACAGCCTCCTTACAGTACGAGAGGGTTTAGGCCATAGTCCACTACGCTGGCCAAGTGCAGGTTGGTGGACTTACTTCACATGTCTTTTGAAAACTTGCTAGGCTCTCTCAGATACGCAGGTTGCCTCGCGATGTTTTCCTTCACCGTTAAGATATGTGGCAATCATGTTGGAAATGATTCGCATATGAAAATATCAAACGTGCGAGACCCGGGATTTGAACCCGTTTTACTCGGTTTCTCATGCGAGCGCGTTACGACTGGACTACGCTTGTCTTTCTAATATAATACCTGGCTATAAAATAAAAACTAACATAAACATAAAATTATATCTTGTATATGTAGATTACGTTTTATTCCAAAATCAAGAAGTTTGTTGGAAAAGTTACTTATGGTGGTCTAAAGGGCCTGAATAAAGCTAGGTCGGATTACTAGTTTATTATATTATTATTATCAGACTTCAGTTTATAATTCAATATTTGGACCGTATTCGTATCATAACAGTATGTTATACCTGTAATTAATGTGATCAGCTAATAGTCTACATATTATTGTAATATAACCCAATCTAGCTTAATCATTCGAATTAAATTAATTAAATGCGGTAATACCCGATACCATACTAATAAGTGGGCTAGATAATTATTTGATTTGACTTGATTAGTTATTAATTAGTGTTAGAAAAATGGCTAAACATAAACACTAAATCAAAATTAAATAAAAAAAAAACTTGTATGTGTACTTACGTGCTCACGTAAGAAGTAAGACTTCTTTGACATAACAGATAGAACAAAAATAGCTCTTTAGCTATTTTTGTTTTTAACCGACTTGCAAAAAGTAGGAGGTTCTCAATTCGTCGGAATCTTTTTTTTATGTATGTTCACCGATTACTCGAAGACGCCTGAACCAATTTGGTTTTTTTTTCAAAGGGTATACTTCTCAGGTGGTCCCATATAAATTTTATCGAAATCGGTCAAGCGGTTTTTTTTAAATCAACAAATAAATTATTTTTTTGAACAAATTGCTTAATCGAACATGTTATTAAAAAACTTTCTTCTAACAAATTACCTGCTTATTAGGTCTAGACTAAAAATGGACAAATAAAAACTTAAAAAGAAAATAAAAACCGACTTTCAAGCACTAAAATGTAAAAAATAACTAAACGGGGGCTTTCATTTAGAATAGATACCTAATCAGATATTTTCGAAGTCGGTGCCAGTCGACAATATTTTGAGATATGAATATCTAATAGGTAAATATGTGTTTTACGTATCGAAATATATATGATTTGCTTTGCATCGGGTGTGCCTGGAAGTCTGTTTTTTTTAAGTTTTTATATTTCATCCAGTACGTCGCAACTCTCTGTTTGTAAAAGGAATGCACCTAACTTCATCATGTCGCTTTTTGGCTGTCGGTGTGCGCGCGCATCGTAAAAATTTTACTCTCATATTTTTTCCAAACGTGCCAAAAGAAGTATAACTTTGATAAATAAGAATTAGAGTTTTATAAATACATTTATTTTGTCAAATAGATAAAGAAATTATATAATAAAGATTAGATTCATACAATTAATACGAAGCTTGTTTTGTTAATACCTTTATATTAATTTAATTTTACTATAATTTTAATAACAACCGGTACTTATGTAGAGTTAAAATAGAACAACATATTTCATAAAGTAGCGTAATAGGCATACATTATTTTTAATGAACATACACAGTGTAACAATTTTTATCTTACTACATCCCATACAAAAATATGTCTTATTTCCTTTATTTAGAGTCCAATTTAAAAATTGAAGTGATCTCTTATATAAAAATGTTGACCTTATAAAAGAATCATGAGCTTTCAAAAATATAATATCCTTGAAAGCAATCGCCTGGTTAATTAATTAACCCAAAAGCACTATCGCGGTCGTTGGGGCCTTTATTAATTTTATACCACTTTTTCCACTCCAATCTCTTAATCGATTCGTGTAACGAGATTCTTGTATATTTTATTTATCGGCTTAAGAGATTGATGAAATTTTTGTTCAGTTTAGTTCTTCAGTTTATTGAAAAACTTTTCAGACCTCATCTTATTAAATATTATGAATAGGCGTAAATATTAAAAGTATTATATTTGCATAATGTGATATCCTTAAACACTAGCGATACACCATTGCTTCGCTCGGGTTTGTCTAGTTACGTTTTAACGTTTAATATAGATTTCTCAGAGATGAGATATTTTCCTGCAGTAAAAAGTATCCTAAATGTTGACTCGGATAACCAGCTATCATCATACCAAATTTCATTAAAATCTGTCCAGTGGTTTTCTTGTGATGCGTTCCAAAACAGACGGACAGATAGACAAAAATTCTAAAAACTAGATTTGACTTCTGTATCGATAATAATGACTATTTCAATAATATATTGCAAAAAGCATTTTTAATGTACAGATTCGACTCACTTAGAATTTTGTTATATATGTATAGATGAATTTTACCTACTGTAGTAAGTAGTAACATATAAAGCTGAAGCAGATTTTTGTTTGTTTGTTTGTTTGTTTGTTTGTTTGTTTGTTTGTTTGTTTGTTTGAATGCGCTAATCTTAAGAACTGACAGTCCTTTTGTATTTTATGGCCTATTTAACAACCCACTACAATAATTTAGAATTAGAAGTCATGTAATTACAAGTAAATAAAGTGAACGGGCGGCACCGCGAGCAATATTATGTACATATATACATATATGCGATGCATATTCATTAAGCTTACGCATGGTACGGGACTCCTTGATATTTGCTGTTTATATTTTTAAAGCTGGACCGAATTCACCGACACTTTTAACGTTGTCCAAATACTAAACAGAATAAAAAAACACAAATTAATTTAATTTAGTTAAATAACCACTTCTCTTCGGCCATTTACTTACTATCTAATAAGCACTCGTGAAGCATTTGTAATGTCTTTTTACACTATGATAACCTTTCGCAGGAATTGATTAATATATAATATGTGATAAAAAAGTGCTCTTTGACCCTCCAGCGCATAAATTATCAATATGTACAAAAATCACGCCAATCCTTTGCGTTGACGATAAAGTAACAAATGTATATTATATATGTAAATCTAAAAAAGCATGACATTACTTAATTTCAACTATGTACGTACTTTTCTACAATTTTTTACAATTCATTGACTCGTTTATTTTCCAAAAAAAAAACGCAAATAACAAAATGCAAAGTAAAAAAAAATATGTTTGTGCACGCGACGCGTGTAAGGGATACGAAGTGCGACAAACATCGCGGAAAGCAATGATCGGCTAAGCCGACTAGACGGTCGGTTAGTCGGCCTTTTTCCGCAAAACTCATAGTTGACCCTGTAAAAAAATGCATATAATAGGTTTTTTCAATAAAAAAAACAATTAATAAACTAAGATTAATCAGGTTGTAAATAACAAATACGTATAGACTTCATTTAGTTCAGCTTCTCAGACTGATATACTGAATACTAGGAAAACTGTTGAAAAGATTTTTTGTTTTCATTTGTTGGAATCTATAACAAAATTGTACTACACTGCTCTAGTACTCTAAAGAAAAAAAATCAAATTACCTAAGCTCTGGTAAACAAGAAGCTTATCCTTATGAAGATTTTAACACAAAGCTTCCGTTTTATAGATACAGAACCATTAATTTGAAAATTCGTCTCTTACCTGACCAGCTTTTAGTTTATCCTAAAGCACTTTCTTTACTCAGTCAGCTCCATAACTAATTTACTTAAACTTTTAACGATATTAAACTAACAAAGCCAGTTTGTGTAAACAAAACCAACCATGAAATCCGGCAAAAAAGTTCCCAAACTGCGCCGAAATTCAATCCCAGGGCAGTTTCATTTTAATTTATAGTTACTCAATTGAGTAATAGCAGTTGACGCAAAAACCCACCGAATGTACGCAAATTGACCACCAGAGAGTAAATTCACTTTTAAACTTTATGCACACGTAACGACCTTAACTGTTATATGAACAAACTTCTGATAATTTTATTTGAAAACTATATTTTTAACTAAATAATGTTTATAAACAGTAATTATTCATTTTTTATGATATTCTAAATGATATTAAATAAAATAAATATAATATTATATTTATTTACTGTTTTAATAATAAAATATTATTCATTTTGCTCCTGTTTGCTGCAGTGTAAATATTCATTTTTGCGCATCGTTGCTCTTTTTATCCATTTAAATGTAATTTTTGTGCAATAGCTGGTCCTCTTTATGGAAAGCGGTTATCACCTCATCATATTATGTTATCTACGCATTTATGAATAATAAAATACCAGAAACTACTTCAAGTTTCCTTTTTAAATAGTTTTTGCCAAAAAAAAAACTATCCATGAAAATGTGTAGAATTAAATAAATTGCTTTATATAACCTTTAAAAGTATAACTTTTGAGTTTTTCCTTAAATCCCATAACACTTGCGCTATCAAAACAAAACTAACGACATATGATTCATGAAGATTGGTTAAGCCACTTACTAATTACGACGGAACGTAGGATGGGACAGACATACATACATACGGATTAAACCCATAACTCCCCTTTAGACTATGCCCCAGTCGGGTAAAATAGATGTGTGTTCGAATCAACATAAGCTATGATTAAAGTTTATAGATTAATTTCAATCAAAATATTACTAACTAGCGACTCACGCTCGCTTCGCTAACGTGTTCGTGTCTAGGTACGTTTTTACAGTTAGTATAGAATAAACAATATAATATGTATGTGTACATACATAGGTATAGAAAGGTGAGTACCTACTTTAAAAATTAAAAAAATATATATTCCTTACTTGATAAATGATTTCCCAAACTTTCATCGGCTTTTCACCCTTTTAAGAGAAGATTTCCGGAATAAAAACTATCCTATATCCTTCCTAGGGTCTCCAACTATCTCCATATCAAATATCATCTAAATCGGTTCATCGGATTAAGCGTGAAAAGGTAACATACAGACAGACCAAAGTTACTATCGTATTTATAATATTAGTATGGATATTAGAATGTATATTCTTCTAACTGGTTATCCATTTTTATTTTAAAAATTACGTGAAAAAATTCATTTACAATTTAATTCTTACTTTCATCAATCAAAAATGACACGTCATTAAGAAACGCCCATTTTCATCCCGTTCCGAAGCACTAATGACAACAGTTCGCGTTCTGGGGTCGCGAATTTCATTTGAATACATCGTAAAAATACTTGTTATACGGTCTATGTTATAAGCGCTATATTATTAAATAATTAAAAAAAATTAAAAATGTGGATGTACAAGCTAAATATGAGCAACGTCTAGGCATTTAGTGTTCAATTAGATATAGTATCTTTTACCGTAAGGTAAATAGTATTTCATTTTGATAATAATTCACTTAATATGTATGTAAATATCAGAATTGTTATATCCGGGATTTTAACCCGCTTTGGTTGCTCACCCAAGCGAGCGTTTCACAATTGAACTAAATAGTTCTTGAATAACAATCATTGTTTTCACGTATATGTAATGTGGAATGAATTACCTGGCGAAGATTTCTCAATAATAGGAAATAAAAAACGTTTATGCGAGTGAATAGGATATTTATATTTTAAATGCAAGCAATATGCAGTGGTCACCACTTACTCTCAGGTGGGCCATCTCGAACCGTCTTCTAATCGTCGAAAGATGTAAAAATGCATATTTTCATGAATTCTGTTTCAATAATTATATATTACACTCTACTATACCATCTTCTGCCTTTACTCCTCGTATCAAAATATTAGAAAAATTTCGTCCAAAATATTTTTAACTAGAAATAAAAAGGAATTTAACTTCATATAAGTAGATTGTCTATCGCGGTCTATACACTTTCTTACTTTATTAAATCCTTTTAGATAGAATATGCATTAGTACTGCTAATTGAGGCGGAGTGTTTGAGTTTTCTTTATAAATGTTACGTATACGTATTAAAGACAAGGTATCCACTTACTTTTCTGCTCGACCATAATGATGATGATGATGATGTTCTCCTGACCGATTTCGGCCACGGCGGCCAATTTCAATGAGACTAGCCAACTGCGCAGGAGATATTATAGTGCACAAGTATACGCGCAGACACAAGTGCACTCTATTCCTGTCACTCTCATACTCTGATGTGACGACCACTCGACACGACCAGTGAGAGTTAAGGCGCCGTACATGCTAGCCATTACACCACCGAGGCAGTCTACCATAATATTATATTGGAAAATAAGAATAAGAAATAGATTCATATAAAACCTCTTTTGTGATTTTTGCTTGCTTGGAAGATTAAGTAATAAATTAAATTAGAGAAAATGTCCTACAGTTTTTATCATTCAAAAAACTATTTAGTTTATATGAATAACAAACTATAACAAGCGAACAGATGCTGCATCCCAAACCACATTAACACCAGCATGCCAATTTTGTTTTTTTTGCCGAATTTGCTGCAACACTTTTTAGCATCTATATACACATTGAAATTTAGTAAATAATTGTAAATGAAGTTTATCTTTTCCCTTCATTAAATTTGAATTTAAATAAGATTTTTAAAAAAATATTTAATGTACAGATTCGACTCAGAATTTTATTATACATAATTTTGTTGAATGAGCTTTAAATGTTGTTTGTCTTTCCAAGTAAGATGTAATTATGTTCTTTTAAGAAATTCTTATGTTAATGTTATGAATGTTATGAAAAAGATTTATTTTGTTAAGCTTCATAACATTATGGGTCGTAATAAAAATAAATTTCTTTCCAGAAAATCGCAAGTCAGTTTTTATTTTGCCAAAATTAACGGAGTGTTTATAAAAACTCATATATCTATACATATAATAAAATTGTAACTAAGCCGAATCTGTACATTAAATATTTTTTTGGAAAATCTTATTGAGATAAATATTATTATCAATACAGAGGCGGAATCTATAGTTTTTAGAATTTTTGTCTGTCTGTCTGTTACCGCATCACAGAAAAACTACTGGAGGGATTTTGATGAAATTTGGTATGATGATAGCTAGCAACATAAAGGATACTTTTTACCGCGGGAAAATGTCTCACTTCTGAGAAAAAATACAAAAACTGCAATGTAAGAGTATACTAATATGTAAAACCTAAGAATTTGGTTTTTGGTCATCTAAACGCGGGCGGAGCCGCGGGCAATGCTAGTAATATATAATTTTGAAAGCATATACTGACAGTTTCACAAGTAATCAATTGAAAATACACAGTATTGAGTTTATATTCCTTTAAACAGCTGTAAAATCGAATCTCTCTACTTAAGCCACAACCAATTCCTTTTGTTCTACTTTCTTATTGCAATATCAGAGTGACAACCAGTGCAACTCGACCCCTTGATTTCTTGACGTAACATTATAATAAAGGAATCTCAATTTATTTCCTAAGACAATAAGGTCTTGCAATCTTGGCCCATTTCATTCCAACTAGGGTAAATCTTCATCTCTACTTGAATTTTTGGGGGCATTTGTGGTTTTCTTTTAGTTTCTTTTGTTTTAATTCATCATTTTAAAAATAACTGTTTGTAGTGTGCCTTAATATACGAGTATGTTTTATGGCTGGTAGCAATTTGATATTAGTATGGAATTGTAAACGTTTGCGAACCTCATATAAATCTATATATTATTCTTTAATCTTTCTATTTTAGATTTATTAGTAGCTTTTACAGTATTTTTATGGTCGTCTTAACAAAGATCTTTCGCTTAAGCCGATGATTCACGAAACAGGAATCTTAGGTAAATGTTCCTGATAAAAAAATCCTTATAAAGGTGAACTGACTAGGAAATAGTTTTGAAAAATTCATCCTGTAAAAGAGGGTAAGATAGGGGATGAAAATTTGTATTAATTTTTTTGTATAAATTTTTAACTTATATTACTTTGGTTAACTGAAAACAAAATCCAACTGGAAAAATGAATATGCAAGGAACAGCTAGCCGTACATAATATGCTGATATTGGTCCAGACTTAGACAATTTATGTACACTAGTGCTCGCCCAGTGGTCGGCTTGACTATAAGCATTATTGAAAATTTATAAATCGATACATATAATAAAACTGTAAAGGTCGAATATCTGTACACAGAAAAAAAATGCTAAAAACCGAGTCAGGGGGATGTAAGAAGAGAACAAATCCAGTTTTTTTTCAATTTTTTTGTTTCTCTGTCGGTTTGTCTGTCTGTTAGTCTGTTTGTACAGGCTAATCTCCGAAACTGTTAGACCGATTTAAATGAATTTTTGCATGGTGGTACCTTATATCCCCGGTCAACATATTAGATACTTTTCATCCCGGAAAATTAAAGAGTTCCCGTGTTATAGTTAAAAAACTATAGTAACTTATACAGTTTAGTACACAACAACTTATGCACCTAGCACAGCAAGTAGGGTCACTACAAACTGATTCAAACGTGTCGTCAATAATACTATATTGTTTTTTGTCTAATTACGAGTACATATGTACATATAAATGGGCAAAATTCAAAAAATAGTTCAATACCTTATTCTCTTCGGCTTTATTTATTTTTTAAGATCTGGTAGTAAGTAGCAAGTAATTTATGGACTAAAGACGTTGTATGGTCGATTTAAAAGTGCTTTTCGAAAATATTTTAATAAAATGTTTAAAAACTATTATAGGTATTTAACTTTTTTTATTGTATTTATATAAATTATCTTTTTTATGCTTCTTATTTATGGCTCAGTTTTTCAAATTTATCTCCTTTAAATAATATGTAACATTTATAGTGAACTATCGCCATCTATCGAGAGTATATAGAATCAGTTAGTATTTGTATGAAGTAGTAATGTCACAGGCGGCTCTGTGAGTTACAATATTTCTAGTGTCCTTGTTAATAACTTTGCTAAAACTTTGTAAATAAAGTGATAGAAATTAACCTGTTACTTTTAGTATTATTTTATATTTTTTCTGATATATTTAAGGTAAATTGGAATCTAAAAGAAAATAAAATAAATAATTAAAAAATTATTATGTAACTACTACATTTGTTTGTATTTAACTTCATCTTATCATTTAAAATAAAACTATCTTTTCGGATTATTTCGCGGATTTATTTTGATTTTTGGTTCCCGACGTTTAACTTCATCATATGAAATAGTTTTAAAAATAAAAAAAATATTTGTCTTATATTTTTATATTATTTCTTAATATTTATACCTACTTATCTTTTTGATACGAAATAGCAGTTCATACATTATGAAAACAATCTAATTAAATTTTTATCTCAACTGCAGAAAGATTAGGATTCGAATCCTTCGAAACGAAACTTTTTTTTGAAAAAGTAACATTATATTAACACCTCCAGGTAAATTTCTAAGAAATAATTAAATTTCTAAGAAATCTATTGTTAACTGTAACGCCGGCGTGTCCATTGTCGTGGAGGGATTAAGCCATATAGTTCCTTTCATAATCATTTGCGCGGAGGTCGAAACTGCGACTTTTGATGCAGTAAAGAGGCAATGGTACAGTTGACAAATCTGCCCTCCCGAACCTAAAGTGCAGTAACAGCAAAAACACGAATTCGAGAAAAACGCGCCTAAAGTTTAGAATCCATAAAAATATATCAAAAAGAGACTTTTCGATAAAACCTTGAATGGAAAGTGAAAGAATATGTACCAAACTAAAATACTAAACATTGTTACGTTAGTTTTTTTATAAAAAACTATAATTATGGCAATTTTAATTTTTTAGCCCCTATTACTACACACACTTTATTTGTATAATGTTTTCAAAAACTGTTTTAAATGCAGTAAATCCTGTTATTACTGCATTTTAGACATTTCTTCCATGATTGTTACTAACTAAAGTGCAGTAATATTATGAAAATACTGCTATTTAATCTGTTTTTTTGAACAAAACACTGATATTCCACACTTATAGTAATATAAAATTACCTTTAATTTTGATAAAAATATGTAATTTCTTAAACAAAACTGGACATGCATTTATGACTATGCTATTAAAACTATGTATTCATCAAAACATTGTACATTATAATCTAATAGTGTAAATTGTTTTATATGACTAACAATATAACAATCTTTACAAGATGTTGATAATCTTAACTAGTTAATCCACCATAAAACTATATCACATGTATTTCTCATGCATGGATCAATAAAATTTACATAAAATCTTTCTTCTGAACATAACTAATTACTAAATGAATATTCTTGTCTTACAAAAATAATAGTCTGAAAAGATTATGGAAGGGAGAACCAAGAAGAATTAACTTATATGGGAAACAAGTTGAAAAAGTGTCCAGTAGTGAGCAGCAAATTATAGCTCAGAAACTCACCGTTACAGCACTAGCGTAGCAAGTAGATGTGATGTGAAGTTAGTAGTTTTTAACGGAGTGAAGTGTGCTGAATTATTATTACTTGAAAATAGTATATAATTATATTGCTGTTTGCCTATGCTAGAACTATTTTGAAAAGTACTTTTATGACGCTATGTTTTAAACTAGCGACTCACCCTCGCCTCACTCGGGTTCGTCCCTGGATACTTTTTTTTTGAGCGGAACTCTAATTCTTTTTTAAAAATAAAAGTAGCCTATATTACTCCCTATAACATCAGTTACCTTCCACTGAAAGTCCGTCAAAATCAGTCCAGCCGTTTCAGAGATTATTCGGAACAAACAGACAGACAAAAAAATTTAAAAATTCGTTTTTCTTATAAGTACCGTATATAATTTCATATGCATTTAGTGAAAAGGTTTATTTTGACATTACAAACAGACACTACAATTTTATTTATCTGTATAGATGTATAGATTCATATACTTGTTTTCTGTGGCGCCACTAATTTAATGCTTGTCAGCGGTCACTTTTTATACGAGAAATAGTTCTCCTTAGTTCTACCCTCCATATCTCTTTGGTACAGACACAGCATGGCATGTCAAGTCAGCCTTAAGCCACAGATCCTTGAGACAGACAGACAGAAGGACTGCCTCAAACCGCGATATCGCCTGTCCTGTGTTTTAATATTTTAATAATTTTACCTATTAAAACGCAGTATTAGGGAATAGTATTTGATTTTAAGTATTTTAGGTAGTATGACTTGGATGGAGCAAACTAACTAATATGCAGTAAAATTTATAAATATTGTAAACTAAATGGTCTTTTACAAGCAACTACAAAACATCCTACAAGTTAAACTGCAGTAAAGTTATTAAATACTGCATGTCTTTTAGTTTTTCACAAGAAATTACAAAATCCCCCACAAGTTAATGTGCAGTATGGAATGTTAATACTGCATTTTAATAAGTTTTTCTTAAATCTCCTAGAACAAACTACTATTTTAAGTGCCACAAAATATGATAAAACACTGCAGTTTAGTTAGGAAACAGAGAAAAATCTTGTGCAGTATTAATTGTACTGCGGTTTAGCTGGTAAACATGGAATATTTTAACAGATTTGTGATATTTTTTCTGTTACACCTTCCGAAAAAACATTAAAATAAAATACTTTTATTAGCGCTACAGAAAAAAGAATTAATTTGACTGATAGCTACTAAAATGGGGATTTTGAATATATAATTAACTCAAAACCGACCAAAATGTCTATTACTGCACTTTAGGCTCAGGTGGGCAGAAATAATAAACAAATACATTTTCTAAAAAATTATATATTATTTATGTCTGTACGCTTACGTTTTTCATTTTAAAAAAATCTTAGGGATGTACACATTTCTATTCTTTAAGATCGTTATGTTATAGGTATATTTTTTCTTTATTTACCTCTAGTAACAGTCTTTCCTTTTTCGTGGCATATTCCAGTAATGAACCTCATTGGAATTTAAATGTAAATTCATATTTAACTTGTGACCAATCTTTATTTCTGTATGTTTCGCAAAAAATATTTTTCCATGTTGTCCATTCTGAGTTTACGGTAAATTTTATTAACATACTAGTATACCAATCTAAGCAATGTTTTTCTAGTAAATGCTTTAAAATCTCAATTTTTTCTGCATCCATTAGTATCTCGAAACGTATACACTCATTCTCAAATTCATTAATCCATTGGTCAACATTTGATGTTTTTCCTGAAAATTTCTCTAGTAAAAATCTTTCTGCTATTTTTCCTAGGTTCATCTTTCCAGTTTCTGTGCTATTATTATTATTCGAATGTTTGCTTTCATCTGTAACTTCTTCTAGGTATTGATCGCCAAATTGTAAATTTTCACCTTCATCTAAGTAGATTTTTCTCAATTCCTGAGTTAATGGGATCCATAGTTTTCGTGTCTGATGTCTTTTTTTAGTGAATTCTTGATTTTCGTAAAAACATCTGAAGTCGTTATCTTAGTGTGCTTACTAGCAGGTTTTAGATCATCCGGAATAACAAATACACATAAATCGGGTGTCTCGATTGAAGTTATACAGATCACATTTGTTCTTCCATCAGTTGCTGCTAACACAGCAAATGTAAATCTTAATTTTTCCATATTATTTTTTTGACTAATAATGTTGTTTTATAATATTACCTAATAGAAAAAACTATATACAGTTTCGAATGCTTTACAGCAATCATGGTCACGGGAGAGACTGAGACTCAGTCTCTCAGTAAAAATCCGAAAAGAAAGTTTTATTTAAATAAAGTTAATAAAATATGTAATTTATAATATTAATAAAAGCTTGTCCAAAAACAGTATACGAATTACTTTTACTTTTTCCACTTTTTTTGCTTCTTCATCCATTGTCACTATCCTAACTTTATTTGTGGGGTATTTTGTTTTTTCAGATCTATCTCGACGGTGGACAGCCAAAGGACTCTTGATCTGCCGTTTTCTTTTTCTCTGATACAGGTTCTATTCACAGCGTAACCTTCATCTCGCCTTTTTGAATTTCTTCGTTAAGTACTTATTACTCTCACGTAATATATGTTACGCGCTTCTTTAAGCGCTTTTATATTATTAATTTTCCTTTTTGTTATTTTCAGTTCCTTACAAGTTTCTTAAAACATTTTAAACATAAATAAAAAATAAACGGATGAACTTTGGTTATAACCAAAATTAACATTAAGTAAAAAATTGCTTTCACATCCTTTCACATTCATTTCCTCTTAAATGGTCACATCCTCTTAAATGAATGTGAAAGGAAATAAATATACATTACTAATATAAAATTTTATAAAAATATATCTTTTAAATATTATGTGATTTTTAAAAGGAATTTAGAGATCAACGAGAAGTATTATATTTTCTATGTATTGTTAAAGTTCACTAGCTTGGTTCTTAAATTATGCGACACTATATACTAAGCCTCCAGTGTATGATACACAAAGGAATTCCAATTTTAAACATGCACCTACTAAATTACTGTGAATACGACAGTATTAGTTTTTGTATGTTGGAAAATATTACTTATTTATAATATTATTGTATATTGGTGTATATTAATCTATACTAATATTATAAAGATGAAAGATTTTTTTGTTTGTTTGTTATTTGTACCAAATAAGCTCCGAAACTACTGGATCTATTTAGATGAAATTTGGTGATAAGATAGTTTGAGACCCTGGAAAAGGACATAAGATAGTTTTTCCGTAAGGGGATGCAAATGGGGATGAAAATTTGTATGAGGAATCCGCCTAGGGACGAATCCGAGCGAAACGAGGGTAAGTTGTTTTTAAATAACAGCAAACTAAATTAAAATTATTATCCTTAATTAATTTTAACTTTTTTAAATTACACATAGAACAATTATATGGCTTAAATAATTAATACTATATTTTATATTTTTCTTTATGCAGCAGCACTAAATATAGATTACTAATTAATATTTTAAAAATTGTAATAATTATAAAAATAATAGCAAAAATTAAATAAATAATATTCCATATTCAATTATAATTAAAATTATAAAAATGTTTTAAACTTAAAAAATATTGTAATGTAATTGGTGCAATTTTCATTTTGTTAATTGTGGGTAGGCTGTCTGTAACAACTATACCTTCAAGACATGTAACACCTCAGTCTCTCCCGTGACCATGGATGCTGTAAAGCATTCGAAACGTCGGGAACCAAAAATCAAAATAAATTCGCGAAAAAATCCGAAAAGATAGTTTTATTTAAATTGTCAAGTATTCGCGTAAATCTAAGAAAGTATTAATATATCTTTATTGAAAAAAAAAATTAAAACAAATACCACAGAGCTAACCTGAAAATTAGTACATTGTAATATTAACTTTGAATTGCAACTGCTCCGGCGCTGCAGAAGTTGCAGCCCTTTCGCCCATGCATGGAGAGAGCGGGAGAGGAAAGGAGTGGGAAGGAGAGAGTTTTCTCCGGAATATTTGTTTTTCAATTATAATATGGCTGAGGCTATTCGGACACTACCGTAACTACAGCGGTAATTAAGCGTGGCTGGCACTCTAGATAAATTATCTGAAAAATTAGAAACTTTTGCCCACCAACTCCTGCCAAACGAATGCAAATCCAACCCTAAGCGAGTGTAAGTTGCCAGTTTTACATATTTATCTGTTGACAGCTTTAAACATTTAAAGATACACGTATTATCTATATTATAATAGCAAAATAAAAAGACGCCCACTCTGCATTTTAGTACAGCCGTGGCAAGACATGTATGTGGTTTAGTTTCGAGGCGTTTGGCATGAAAACGTTGACAGTGTGCAACGCCAGCATTGAGCATGTCTAATGAAACAGCTTTATAGGTGTGGAGTAGTGGTATCCCGTGACTTTAGTTAACATGTTAAATAATGAAAATTTGTAAATATGTTTATGACAGGGTTTTTCCCCATTTTAAAAGTTAAAGAAAGCCTTTCTTTTCTAAATTAATACATTTATACCATTACAAGCGATTTACCCTGACTTTGTTTGGGTGTGTCCCTAGGTACGCGGATTTTGTTCACAACACAATGTCATGGGTTTTATTTTAATAATAGTTTTTCTTATTAGAACCTTATATACTTTCATATGCATTTAGCAAAAAGATTTTATTAAGCAACTTCCAAAAAGGAGGAGGGTCTCAATTCGTCAGAGTCTTTTTTTATGTATGTTCACCGATTACTCGAAAACTCTTGAACGGATTTCGATTTTTTTTAATTATGCCAGACCCCATCGAAGGCCTTTGTGATATCAAGGCTTAGTGCTAGCACCTCCCCCTTACTCTCAATAGCTGCTGCCCAACGGTGAGTCAGAAACGCTAGAAGATCACCAGTACTACGAGCATAATATCAAAATCCGTATTGTCGGTCATTAAATAGCTGATTCTCTTCTAGGTATGCTAGGAGCCTGGTGTTAACATAATAAAACTATAAAATTTAATTTTCCTTTTAAATAGTTTAATTAACGGTTTTTTGAACCAAACTGGAAATTTATTGTTATAATTTATAACTTTTAAAAAACATTAACTAAGGTTGCCTTGCGATATAGGCCTCCTCAAATTCCTTTCACATTTGTCTATACAGCGCTCTCCTTCTTCAGCTCTTAGGCAGATCGTCCTCCCATCTTTTAATCTGTATCCCTCTACGTCTTTTCCATTCCTTGGGTATACCTCTGTAACTTTTTTGGTCCACTTTCCCGTATGTGTTCTATCATATTATTATTTATAACAATTGCTGCTAGCTAAATCCACATTGTCCATATCCAAGTAATGCTCCCAGTCGATTTTAGCTAGCTCTTCATTAATTTTATTATAGTAAGCAGCGTAAAACTACGTACTAATTGTGTTTGTGTACAATAATCGTGTCTAGTATTTATATCTATACGAAGAGGTGGAGGTGGTCCTCCTGTGGTAATGATAATAGGGAAACTCTAGATACTATACAAGGTGTATCAAATAAGACTAGATCTAACTTTCTATTATTTATATTGTGATAAACCATAAAAGCATATATGAATAGTAGACATCCTTTTTGGTGTACAATTTATACAGTTGTCATGATTCAACAGATTATACATCGTTTATTTTAATAGATAGACCGTACTACATAGTTGCAACTAACTTTAGCACTAGAAGTCAGAGGTTAATATTAGTCAAGCATTTGAATAATCAAACAAATTGAAATTATACATGTTAATGTAAAATCTTCATTTGTTAACGTATTAACGTCTAAAATTACCAAGAAATACATACTTGCAAATCATTGTTTTCAATTCAATTTAATATGTGCATTTTGTACATTTTTTAACCTCTTACTTACCTATTGTCAAAGGAGTTAGTATGTAGCAAAGCATACTCTGTAATATTTTATACTGTACTAATTATAAATAAAATTAAAGTACCTATTTAAGATTGGATAATACTCGTATAATTATTAACTATTCAACTAAAATAATTTTAAAATAAAACTAATTTTCAGAATGTTTCTTGTTTTATTTTGTTTTTCGTTCTCGGTGTACCAAATGCTTTACAGTAAAAAAGACTGAAAAATTGAACATCTCAAATGGACTAAAATCCTGCTGCAAGATACCTACGTTCATAGCGTATTTAATCCAAACCAATTTTTTATATACTATAACAAATTGAATTGTTTTGACCGGGTTGCCTATTAAAATGTGGCCGCTAGTATGTTTAATTAAATAAATAATATTTGACTTTTTGGAATGAAAACGATGCACTTGTTATTAAGATGAATGACACTTCACTTCACAGAAATATAGGTAGAGATCTTGAAAAGTGATAGTTGCCGTCGCGCACTTGGCCGCAACCTCTTCACAGCCAGCTTTAAGCAGGTCATATTTTGTTACGCTTATACGTTCATCGTGTATATTCATCATTTATATATCAAATTAAAGCTAATTTTTTTTCTGTACCTGATAGAGTACGTCTGCCTATGTAAAAGTGACCGTTAAGTGGTTGCGAGTCATTAAAGATCTTTTTGTTACATTTATACGTTCATGGCGTATATTCATCATTTATATATCAAATTAAAGCTATTTTTTTTCTGTTCATGATAAAATATCTCTCACCTATGTAAAAGTAGCCGCAATGGAAAGAAAAGAAGAAAAGAATATAATATTATATATCATTTGTCAAACAATAACAACGGTTACTATGGCAACAAACAGTTAACTAACGCGCTGATTCTCTTTCACTTTAATCTACCTTAGCATCGCGGCTCCACCCGCGTTCAGATGACCAAAAACCAAATTCTTAGGTTTTACATATCGACGGTTAAAAGGTAATAGGGAATAAGCGACAATTTGGTCGCAAATGAGTTATGAATGTCATCCTACTTAAAATTTTTAGCTTTTTCGAATGCGCTTACTCCCATGTCTCTACGATGGCTTTTTCGTCACTTATGCCCAAGCAAAAAACTGCGTTTTCGAAGTGTCATTTTGGTCGAACCGACCGAGTTTTAGGTCTTATTTACCCTAAAGGCACTTGTACCCCTGTAAAAATGGTATCAATTTTGGTTTAAAGTCGGTAAGGTATTTTTACTTCTTACTGGCATAGAGATTCCGGGCGCTTAAGACTCTTTACAATTAGCACCGGTTTTGAAAGTTGGAAGTAATGCCTCTTTACCTTTTTCGTCAAAAACATTAAGCGTCGGTTAAGCCTTACTACCATTTTCAAGTTTAAAATACAGTTGTCGCTTATACGCAATTACTAAATCTTATTTGATATTAAACTGTCGGTTATACCTTACTGCCATTTACAAGTTTACGATATAGTTGTCGCTTATACGTAATTACTAATATGAAATTTTATATTAAGGTGTCGGGTATATCCATTTACCATTTACTATTTTAATACTACGTTGTCGCGTACGCCGTATTACTTTACAATGATTATTTGTTAATTGGTGCTTACGCCAATATTAATGACTTTGTAGTACTATTAAGCGAGTCGCTTATTCCAAAATCAGTCGGCCGCGTGCAGTGACTTGGAAGTATCTTTTACAACATTTTTATAATAATGATACCTTATGTTATTTCATTAAGTTTATTTTTGTTACTATGTATCTAACATAGTGAAAACTATTTTGACAAAACTGTTTTTTTTAATAAATAGTGAAAAAACCTAAGTATTTTTGTTTCATCACATCCAGAATTAAGTCAGAGCATAATATAAAATATTAAAGTAGGCAGTAATAAGTAATCTAGTAGTTCAGCCTATCTATACTAATTTTACCTGACATATCGTAGACCTAAGGCAGAGGTACCTATCAAATAAGCCATGGGTATTCTAAACCTTAGCTATGTTATCAATAAGCGTAGTTACAATAAGCTTAATAACCTACATTATCATAGCTTACGAGTACCTACTACCTACGTCCTCCCCTAAATACTTTCGTCTGCTACCTTCCCAATCTCTGGAACCTAGCTTGCTTATTTACATACTCGTAATATATCTACATAAAATACGATATCATTGGCTTATCAGAAGTACGACGCCTTGGTAACGTAATATCAGAATATGATAAATTTATTCTCTGCCATACAGGGCAAACACTGAGCAAACATGGTGTGGGTTTTATAATAAATAAACGCCTGAAACAAAACGTAGAAAGTTATATCGGCATCTCAGAAAGAGTAGCGATATTAAATGTTAACATATCAGAAAAGAAACTAACTATTATATAAGTCTATGCCCCTACAGAAGCCGCAGAAGAGGAGGAAATAGATATCTTTTACGAAAACATCTATAAAGCAATGGAAATATCACATAAAGATTTCATTCTGATGGGGGATTTTAATGCCAAAATAGGTGAGCGTCGTAACGACGAAAAAACTAGTAATGAAACAATATGGATTCGGAGACAGAAACGCGAGAGGACAAAGACTATTAGACTTTGCTTTGGAAAATAATTTAGCAATTATTAACACATTTTATAAGAAAAAACCAAAGAAAAGATGAATGTGGCGTTCACCCAATGGGCAGTACAAAAATGAGATAGATTTCATAATGTCTAACAGACCACAAATATTTCAAAATATTGAAACACTAAATGTAAACTACCCTTCGGACCATAGAGCACTCAGAGCTGTAATATCACTAACAAAACCAATCAAAAGTAGAGCCAAATACAAAAACGACCAGCATAGTACGCTCAAGAGCGAGGAAGAAATATCAATATTCAAAGAGAAATTAAAGAATCATATTGCGACTCTACAAAATATAAATCCGACCGAGTCAGTACAAGGTTACTATGACAAACTAATAAATTATATTAAAAATAGTCTACAGTGTGAAAAAAAGTCAGTAAATTCAATGAAAAACCACAGCATCCTATCAGATTACACAAAAAACATTATAAAAAGAAAACAAGAAATACAAGGAATAAAAAATAAATCTAGATCCATTAAAAATAAGCTTAAAGCGCTTTATAAGCTCACTAGTAAAAATATAAAAATATATTACAACAATCATAGATTGAAAACCATTATAACACATCTAGAACAAAAAGGAAGCTTGAAAAAAGGGTATAGAGCATTAAAAACACATAAAACGTGGATTGAAGGTCTTAACAAACAAGGAGAAACCACGTACAATCGCGAGGAAATATTCTACACAAATACTAGTGCAAATTTAAGTCAGGGCAAATCGGTAGAGCCAGAATTACCGGAAAAACGTATAGAGCTAATATATTGCAAAGAAGTTATGGAGGCGATACAAAAATTAAAACGCGATAAAAGTCCTGGTTCTGACAATATTACTAACGATGCCATAAAGGTAGCACACGGCATACTTATCACACCATTAATAAATCTTTTCAATGCGATAATAGAAACCTCTGAAACACCATCGCAATGGTCAGAATCTATTATTATCCTGATCTACAAGAAAGGAAATCCAAAAGATATCGGTAACTACAGACCTATTAGCTTACTGCCAACCTTATATAAACTCTTTTCTACAATAATAAACAAAAGAATAAGTTTATCGCTAGAGCAAAACCAACCCATTGAACAAGCCGGTTTCGGAAAAGGATACTTAACAATAGACCATATACACACCGTAGAGATGATAATAGAGAAATACCACAACAACAAAACAACAAAGACCACTGCACATCGCATTCATTGATTACCAAAAAGCCTTCGATACTGTCCTACACGAGAACATATGGGTGACTTTGCAAGCTCAAAATGTAGAAAAAAAATACATAGACATTTAAAAAAATATTTATAGCAATAGCTCTAGCAGAGTGAAGTTAGAAAGTACTGGCCCAAGCTTTACGGTAGAAAGAGGAGTAAGACAAGAAGACCCTCTATCTCCTAGAATTTTCATAGCGATAATAGAATCAGTTATAAGGAAACTTAATTGGAAAAATCAAGGCTTGTTTATAAATGGTAAATACTTAAGCCACCCAAGATTTGCGGACGATCTAATATTATTTTCAGAAACTACCACTCAATTACAATATATGATCGAGACTCTACATATGGCTAGCAGAGAAGTAGGCCTACAAATAAATTTAAGTAAAACAAAAATTATGACAAATCACACAAAATCAACCATTACAATAGACGATGAACCTTTAGAATACATAGATGAATACATTTATCTCGGCAAACAAGTTGGATTTAACAGAAATAACAACGAACTAGAGGTGGAAAGAAGAATTAAACGTACTTGGAATAAGTACTGGAGTTATAAAGAAGTATTTAAAAGTAACATGCCCTTAACATTGAAGAAGAAGGTTATGGACTCATGTCTTATCCCATGCTTGACATATGCATGTCAAACATGGAAATTTACAAACAAAACCCGGAATAGAATAATTACCTGCCAGAGGGGTATCGAGCGTAGCATAATGAATGGAAAAAACTACAAAAAATAAGACACACCAAGATAAGAGCGAGCTTAAAGACAATAGATGCTTTAAGTCACGCTCAAAGACTGAAATGGAAATGGGCTAGGCATGTGATACGATTAAAAGACCAGCGATGGACCAAAACGGTTACGATATGGAAGGGCCCAACCGGTAAACGCTATAGGGGAAGGCCTTATACCCGCTGGGAAGACGACATAAAGAAAATAGCCGGAAGTAAATGGCAAGCTTTGGAAGAGGCCTTCACCTGAGAGGGGTTCCTGAAATTATATATATATATATATATATATATATATATATATATATATATATATATATATATATATATATATATATATATATATATATCCTACTACCTAAAATTAACCTATAAGATTGTAAGCAGGAAATAAAAGGCTTTTTTATTTTATTTTATTAATATATCTACAAAGAATAGTATTCGAAGAAACTCGCCTTTATAGCCTACCTTCACGTATCTACATACTTACCAGATATATTTAAATTATTTTATTATATTATTAGATTATATACTTACTAACCTTTTTTAATGCTGGGAAATGCATTTACGAATACCATTTCAATACATACATGCGGTTATGTGGGACTCACCGGCTAGAAACGTCTCAATGGGGTGTCGCAGGATCGAATTTTAAAGGAGAATCATGTTGGTTGTGATTCTATTATTTTAAGACGTGACGTTTAATCCACGTTACCATTTGCCCAGATAATGCCGTAAGTTGGATGTTCTCGTTTTCCTCTTGGTATAGAAATCTTGATGTGTGGAAGTACCACTTTACCTTATTCTTCAATTCACTTACAGTGTAACTAATGTCTAACATCCTCACAATGTTTTTGCTAGGCACTGTATCTTATGTTTCATTACGTTCTGGCATAATTATGTGAATCGTCACTTGTCCTTCTTTACCCATTTAAGTTATTCTACTGTCATGTGACTTATGCCCTATTACCTCTTGGTATGAGGATATCAAATGTAGCTAAGGCGTCTATACTCTTCGTTTTTTTATGTGCACATGTAACTTACGCCGAATTACCTCATAAGAAAAATAAGATCAATTGGTATAAGCGGCAAAAATCAACATAAAACAACATCGAATCATATAAATGAAAGTGACCATTATTGCCTTTAGTTCTCTTGATTCTAGAACTGTTTCCTTTTTTACGATATGACAATAAATAAAAAAGTTATGTCCATTTTTCTGCAATTTCAAACTTTAAACAGCTCTCCTGAACAATTTCGTTTTTGTCGCTTATACCTTATTACCTTTTAACCGTCGATATTAGTATACTCTTACATTGCAGTTTTTGTATTTTTCTCAGAAATGAGACATTTTCCCGCGGTAAAAAGTATCCTATATGTTGACCCGGATAACCAGCTATCACCATACCAAATTTCATCAAAATCCCTCTAGTGTTTTTTTTTTTGTGATGCGGTAACAGACATACAGACAGACAGACAGACAGACATACAAAAATTCTAAAAACTATTGTTTCGGCCTCTATATCGAAAATAATGTCTATTTTAATAAGATTTTTCAAAAACTATGTCATGTACAGATTCGCATTAGTTAGAATTTTATTATATGTGTAGATACAATTTTTTAACAGAACGATCAATGACTGAACTAGCCGATCCGGTACTTGAAACTAAGTACTAACACATACCTCCGTATGTGCAGCCGTACATGCTACTAAGTGGCTACCTAGAACCTACCTAGGCAGAAAATTGCCTAGGAAAATAAGTATATTAAATATAGAAATAAGTGTGTTTTCAGCCCTTTTTAACGTCCCACTGCTGAGCACGGGCCTCTCTTCAGTACGAGGGGAATCAGGCCATAGTCTATCACACCGTCCAAGTGCGGGTTGGTGGACTGAAAATTGGCTAGGTTTTCTCAAACATGCAGGTTTCAATTAATCATGTTGGAAATGATTCGCACATGAAAATATCAGAGGTACATAATACTTTAAATTTTAGTAAACACAAATACGGTTAAATTAGCTGACTTCGAAAAAGAAATGGACATATTGTTCGATTTGTACATATTATGTATGTATTGTATACATACTTATTTCTAATTTTTTTAATTTAAGGCAGTGGTAGCCCAGTGGTAACGCGCTCGCTTGAGAAATCGAGTGAAGCGAGTTGTTAACCCCGGGTCTCGCACCTCTGATATAGTGCGAATCATTTCGGTTGAACTGTACAATAATGTATGTATATGACATCGATTTAAGGGGGAAAAGAGGGTGGGGGAGGAGGGGAGGGGTGAGAGGGACTCACCTTTTTAAGGAAAAACCGCGGAGGCTAGTAGTATTCGAGATATTAAATTTTCAAAATATCAAGTTTGGAGGTTAAATTATTGTGAAAACAACTAGCATTGCACTTAATTTACATTGTTGTATATTTCAACTAGAATGATTACCTAAACACAATAAGTGACAGTTTTAAGACAACTTTTGGATTTATAATAATAGGTACCGGAAAAAGTGGCTACGGATTAAGAAAAAAGTTCTAAATGTTCTAGTCGTTCTGGCACTCGCCGGCCGCTACCGCGGCACGCTTGCTTTGCTCGCTCGGCTCGTGTGTAGTGTTCACTGTTCTAATCTAACCAACCTAGAAAGAAAGGTTTCTGCCAAAAAATAACCTAAGCCTACTGTGATAAAGCTTTCCTGCGTGGAAATAAAAAACAATTACAACTGACACTAAAACTAACATTTCAAATTGGCGTCGCTTTTCATATTTAGCCAATTCTACATACAATATATTGACATAATATCACATAACCAATGAACTATGTACCAGTTTATATTTGTTAATACATACGAATAAATCAAGATTTTAACTATTAAATAATGTATTTAACTAGATTGAAAATAACTCAGAGAATAGAGATATTGTAACGAACTTTGTGAAAAACATCGATAAGTGCGTGTACAATTGAGGTACAATTACAGAAAAAGTTGAAACTTAAATTTATTTTTGTCAAAACCATTTGTTTCCGCGGTCTCAAACTTTATATTAGGCTTCTAATGGAGAGATCTATTAGTGAAAAAAATATGACGTCTCAACTCGATGTCATACGAGTATATCGTACAGTTGAGCCGCCATTTCTAACATGATTATCACTTGCCTTACGGTGTTAAATATATTAGAAAATGCAAATTTTATATGGAGACTTTTTTAGTAAAATTTAGATTAAGACTTGATAACTTATTTTTTACTACACCATTGAATTGAAAACCATATTATAAGTCTCAATAAGTTTTATTATATTATTTATTGCTAAGTCTGTGGCTAGTAGTGTTATTGTAACATTATTTACCTAGCGTAAAATGCACTTTTAAAAGACATTTCACCTTGGAAATCCCATTTAAATTTTTGAATAATATTAAATCGCATAAAAAAAATTTAAAAACTAAATTGAGCGACGAAAATATAAAATGGTGATAATAAAATAATAATAATAATAATTTATTAGCCAAAAACGTTTACAAATTTGTACAAAATGATTTAAGCCAAAAAACAGTATCGCTATTATGTGAATGAAGCATCTGTAGCTGAACTAGGAAAACTTGTATTTAAGCTCATTTTTGATTAAAAGATTAAAAAATAGTTCCCTATGTTGATTCACTAAGATATTTAATATAAACAACTATCGTCGATAGCACTTCTATTTTTTTATAAAGCAAAGCTAAAAAAGGTTTTGAAGTGTATATCATACGAAAATCCGAATTAGATTCATTAGTAGTATAAGGTTGTTCGTCAGAGTCCGCGTTTCGTACTAAATCAATTTGGTTATGTTGTTGAGCATTGATGGTGTTCATGTCATACTTATGTTCAGGATAGTCAGTGAAGCATATCGGATTATAGCAATAAAATTCAGGGTCACAGTAATACTCGGGGTCATCATTATAATCATAGTCTTGGAAATAAGATTCATGGGAATTCATTTCACGTGGAAAATAACTTGCAGGTTGTATGTATGTACTAATTTGTTGCGGCGCAAATAGGTGTGAATTAAAATTTGTAGGGGGTAATTGTTTTGGTATGTAGTTAACAATGCCAATCATAGGTCTTTAAAATTTAATTTGATTTCTGGGAGGAAGTCGAAACACCTTACTATTGAGATTATAATTGGGAGGTAATGCACGGATTATATTTTGATGCGTGCGTGTTGGCTGTTGATGAAAAGGTGCACTTACCTGATTTTGACTCCAAGATTGTAATTGCTGCTACTGTTGTGGCTGGTGTAAAATTTGTTTCTGGTTGGAAGGCATGAAAGTCGCTGTAGGAAAGTTGAATACTTTTGGTGGTGGTGAAAGTACCGCTGGTAATGCTTGGATAAGCTTAGGTGTTGTATGCTTCCTTTCATTAAAATATTCATTTCTATTTTGCATATAAGTAGCATTCAATTCTTCCTGCACGAATTCCAAGGCCTTCTCAATACTATCAGGACGCATGCAATGAATTGGTGAGCCTAGTGGCTCTCTTAAACCACGTACGTATGGATAATTGCATAATTTATTATAGAGAGTACGCTTGGCCTCAATTGTTGATGGAATAGTTTCATGAAGAATTACACATAGGTCATGATAGTACTGAACAATGTTTGACAGCGCTCATATTATTCTTGTGGAGTACCCTGCGTGGCTAGAGCAACATCGTTATAAAGCGCGGTCTCGTATCTCTGGTCTGAAAATTTATTTATAAGAGCTGTCCTAATTCCTAACTAATTCTCTGATATTCCATCCGAATTTATGAAACACGCTACGGACCGTGTTATTCTATTTAAAATAGAATTTATTAACGTAAGATTTAATAGCTCTGACCCGGGTTCGGTTCCTATTTAATGACTAACTATTAGATCACAAATATTAATAAACCTAGGTAAAATATTAGGGTTCCCATCAAATTCAGGAACGACGCGCACGGCCTTAAAAATAGTATCTAAATCTTGAGTTGCCATTATATCAATTTCAGAAATTAATTCTAACTTTCTAATTAAATCTAAATTATTCATAACACACAAACACTCAAACACACACTCACACACAAAGGAAGTAAGGACACAGGCTATTCTATGTACTTACATAAGCATTTTAATTTTTTTCGGGATCGATGTTCGGATTAACCTCGGGCTGCTGCTTCTTGTTTCTTCTTGATACTCCTCCGAGGTGGTAATTGACGATAAATTACTTATAATCTCTCTTAGAGTATCACAGCCAGAGGTCCCAAAAAAACTAAAATTTACTTATACTTTTTTAATTATACTTAAAATTAGAATCTCTATATAAAATAATTTTAATATTAATTTCAACTTCTATTAGAAAAACAAAAGTTTTTAATAACGTTAGAATGCAAATGAACGGGGAAATGCTGACTCCGCTCCACGTGTCGCCAGCGTACGGCGCGAGGTCAGCGTTCCACCTATAGCTATGCGCTGCGCTATAGCACGCGCAACTAATTAAGGGATATAAGTGTTACATAATATATTAGTATATAAAATAACTTGAAATGTCTCTAAAAATCATGGTCGACCCAATACTTGTAGTTCAAAGTGATCCTTTAGCGGACGCTGACTCTAACATTTAAGATGGAGTTCCGTTGTGGTTTAGCACTCTCTTCTCTAACAGGTAAATCATTACATTACTATGTATATTTTCTCCAACCTCATCAAAATTCGGAAGCTAACTAACGATCACTTATTCGACAGTTGTAAAAACTATCAAACGAAACATTGAACTTGAAGATAATGAATCTTGTTTTGGAGCCTGATCACCTTCATATAATAAATTCATATATGTCGTAAAACAAACGAGCGAAAAACAAGGTTCAAAATACTGAAACAAGTATCTAACATCTAAGGAAATTCCTTTTATTTTGAAACGATTTATTTACATATTAGCAATTCACGCTATGTTTGCTATGTTTGCCTCAAGGTACGTTTTAATGATTAGTATGGGATAGACTATATATTATATGATGAGTTCTTGTGGGTTGTATTACCGATAATATTTTTCACCGTGGGAATGAGATATTTTGGTAAAGTATGACAAGCCATTCAAAATCACGCCAATCCGTCAATCTGTTTTGATGAGAAAGAAGGACAAACAAACAAAGTCAAAGTCAAACTGTAAATCGTAAAACGAGAAATCAAAAGTCAAATCTACATGTGCATTCAAGTATATAGTTTGATTGTTAAGTTTTTTTTTTTTCATTTTTCGTCGTATTTTAATTTTTCTCTTCATAAGAACCTTTCTTGGACTTTATTAGCCAAATTACCCAAATGGGTCCAACCGTTCTAGAGCTTTGAGCTTAGCAATACATTTAGGTATTAAATTTTATTTATAAGATTAAAATATATTCTGTATCATTATTTGCAAATACATGAATAATACACTTTGTACTTAATTTGATTTAAATATGTTTAATGAAAATGTGTATATTGAGTTCATTCTTATATAAGCGTCATCACTATAGCAGTAATTCTGCGAGGTGAAGTAACCACAAGTGGTTTTTCTTTTATTAAAAGTTATTAAATATTGTCAATCATGCAGGACGAGAGACAAGATGCATTAAAAGGCGACGAAGTGGTTATAAGTGGAATATCCGGAATATTTCCGAAATCTGATTGCGTTTTGGAGTTCATGGAAAATTTATATAATAAGGTATTTTTTTTTAATTTTCTTAATTATTTTAACTATTCAATTAACTTGATGTGAATTTTCCTGTAAAAGGTGTACAAATGGATTTATAAAATGGTTAATCTTAAAATGCAACCCATACTCGACTACGCCGATGTATTCTATTTATAACCCGAGGGCTCGTAACTAATTTTGGGAAGGTCCTTTTGGCAAGTTGAAATTGTGAAAAAATATATAATTTTGTGAATTGGCGAGTCCAGTCCCGCGAGCCTGGTATAGCTTTAGCGGTTATTTCGCTGCTGCGCAGTATACAAAATTTGCAAAAAAATATATCCAAAAAAAACATATTTTTGGCATCTTGATTTTTGTTTAATCCTTTAATTTAGCTTTCACATAATTAAAAAAAAGAACCCCAGACGTTTTAGTCGGTTATAAAGTTTGCCAGACCTCTCCAAAGACTCATTTTTTTATTCCAAAAACATACTTTTGGCAATCTGAAATTTTAATCACGTATTTATTGAGTAATTTTCAATAATATTTGCAAATCGCCAGATGAATTTAGCGGTTTTAAACCCTTCCCAGACGTAAATAAAGTTTACAAATTAGTACTACAAAAAAGTCTTTTTAAGTGTAAGAAAGATAGCTTATCGAGGTATACCAGCAGCTGATGGGGGCCCAAGGTCCTCGCGCTGTGATTGGTTATCGAGAAACCGCACGTTTCGAATATGGTTCGGGCTCTGCGTTCACAACAGAGTATTTTAGAGTAGTTTATTAGAGTTCCGTACCCAAAGGGTATAACGGGACCATATTACTAAGACTCCGCTGTCCGTCCGTCTGTCTATCCGTCTGTGATCAGGCTGTATCTCATGAACCGTGAAAGTTAAACAGTTGAAATTTTCCCAGATGATGTATTTCTGTTGCCGCTATAACAACAAATACAAAACAATAGAATAAAATAAATATTTAAGGAGGCTCCCATACAACAAACGTGATTTTTAAGCTATTTTTATAGAATGGTACGAAACCCTTAATGCACGAGTCCTAATTTAAAAGATTAAACAATAATCGAGTTGCCAAAAATATATTTGCCAATTGTATTGTGTATTGTGCAAGCGTAATTATTGTTTTATACATTCTTAATTAATTCTGAATTTTAAGAAAAAAAATTAAAACTTGCCAAGTGCGAGTCGGACTTTTATTTTATATATATATATATATATATATATATATATATATATATATATATATATATAATATCATATAATAAAATTCTAACTCAGCTGAATCTTTACATTAAATATTTTTTCGAAAATCTTATTGAAATAATCATTATTATTGATACAGAGGCCGAATCTATAGTTTTTAGAATTTTTGTGCGTCTGTCTGTCGGAGAACGCATCACGAGAAAACCACTGGACGGATTTTGATGAGATTTAGTAAACAAACTCAAAATCAACATATAAAATACTTTTTATTGCGGGAAAATATCTCATCTTTGAGAAAAAATACTAAAACTGTTTAGAGTAAAACGATTTGAAACTAGAAATATATTAGCAAGGTAGCTTATAAAATAGTCAAAAAATAATGATAAACAGCTGCTGTTGAAAAAAACTATATCAAAAGCGGTATTTAATACATAAAATTTACTCAACAAATATTTAGATAGGTGTAATTTAGAAAAGAATCATTTGATGTCGCCATGTGTTTTTAAAATACGAAATTTTAATTAAAAAAAAATAAACGTACAGATATAACTTTTCTATGATATTATTAAAATTATTAGCACTACCCGCCACCCACCAGTGTCCAAATAACCAAAAAACAAACTATTTCGCTTAAAAATTACAAACATATTATTAATAATAATCTGTATTCTATATCGATACATATAATAAAATTCTAACTGAGTCGATTCTGTACATACAATATTTTTTGGAAAATCTTATTGAAATAGTAATTATTATCGATACAGAGGCCGAAAGTATAGTTTTTAGAATTTTTGTCTGTCTGTCCGTTTATCTGTGACCGCATCACGGAAAAACCACTGAAAGATTTCAATGAAAGGTATGATAATAGCTGGTTATCCAGGTCAACATAAAGGATAATTTTTACTGAGAAATCTATATTAAACGTAAAAACGTAAGCAGAGACGAAACCGAGCGGAGCGAGGCTAAGTCACTAAAATTATGAATTATAACGGTGAATTACAATGGGATTAGTCTGTGAGTAATTTATTAAACATTGTAGTGGCCAAAGTGTTTGCTGGGTGTGCTCGGGGGAATCAGTACCCATACCTCGAATACCACTAATAACCTCTGACTACACCTTTGAATTTAATCTATTGTAATTCGTTATTAGAGTATGCTTTGCAATGACCATTAATATATTTTCGGGCCAGTCGTAAAAAGTAGCAGGCATAGACTTTAAAGAGGATTGCTTCTAACAGGGACATTTTAGCACAACCCAGAACTAGACAGAACATCTACCAATGTGGTATATTTATGGTTGGTTTTTTTAAGCGTAGACTAAGTTAAGTGAATCTAGAGTGATTACATAAATGAGCACATAATATTAAAAAATCGACATGACAACATTCAACAACATTCAATGAGGATTAAAACTGAGGAAAATTATTTAGTTCACGTAAGTGTAGCTACGGGCAAAAAGCTATAGCAAAATAAGAATGGCACTTTATTTAATATTATGTAACTTAAAAAAAAGAAGGAGGGAGACGGTAAGCTTCATGTGTACATAGCGTTGGATCTTTAAAAATACACACAATAATAATATCTTAGTATGTTAGTTAAAAAACGATAATAGCCGAGTTACATGAATCTAAACATTTAAATATTGTATGCGATTTGTATTATTGTACTCTCTTCCTATAACTTTGGAAAAATGTACATAAAATAGAGGTAGTATAGCTTGCTAAATACCTAAAGTGAAAATTTATTAACAGAATATACACGTAAGATCTTTTAAGATACTGGATATTTTGAGTTACGATCGCTATCTTTAGGAAACACAAACTTACTTTTGTAATAAAGTAAAAAGTAATAAAAAATTTTTTCATTGTTTAATCACGGGCGAAGCTACGTTTTCTGCTGGTCTAAACATACAATAAAATTGTAACTAAATCAAAGCTGTACATTAAATATTTTTTCTAAATTATTTTCGAAATAGCCAATACTATCGGTACTGTACTGGTCGGTGCCAAATCTACAGTATTTAAAACTTTTATCTACCTGTCTGTAACCGTATCACGGGAAAACTGCTACGGGTTATGGTCAGTAGATGTCGCTATGCTCATAATAACGTCCTTTTTAATTTTGGGAAATGCATTTACTCATACCAACTGTAGACATGCAGGTGGCTATGTGGGACTCACCGGCCATGAAAGCCAGCACTATCAACTAAAACCCAACAAAACCTTACGCATTTCACCATGACGCAGACTACAACAACCATGGGGTTGCTCCAATAGTCCACTCTGCTATCAGAGAAGTACCAGGAGCAACCCGCGTGGTACACCGTCTACTGAAGTGGGCCACCTCCCTATGCGTTTCTTCGCTTCGTGCCCGGCTGAACTGCCGGCGCTAATGAGCCCCCCCCCCCCCCCCACCATGACAAGGTGAACGCACGTTGGGAGGATCATAATAACGTCTTACTTAAGTGTTTTGAAGAGTCAGAAATAGAATATAAGTTTGTCGATACAGCTATGCAAAAGGATGAATCAGTTGACTATCCTATAGAATTCTTTAACAGTAGTAACCCACCAGACCTTCTTTTTCATAAGCTTCTCCTGAAGATTGGCACACCTGTAATGAATAAGTCACCTTAGCTATTTAACGGGACTGGACAAAGAATAATCTATAAAACATTATAGTGGCCACTGTTTGCTGGATGTGCTCGGAATTGAGGGGAATCAGTATTCATACCTCGAATACCACTAATAGAACGTCTGACTACGCCTTTGAATTTAATCTAATGTAATTCTTCCTTAAGATTTGCTTCGCAATTACAGACCATTAATAAATCTCAGGGCTAGTCGTTTAAAGTGGCAGGCATAGACTTAAGAGAGGATTGCTTCTCACATGGATATTTTAGAAAAACCAGACAGAACAGCCACCAATTGGTACACAAAAAAGTTCTTTATTAAATTCTAACATCCTATTCGCGATTTTTTAGTGTAGACTAAGCTAAGTGAATCTAGAGTGATAACAATTGACAACAAATTCGATATGACAACATATAAATTCAATGAAAATTAAAATTAAGCAAATCCTGTAGTCCACGCGAGCGTAACCGCGGGCAGAAAGCTTACCAAAATAAGAATCTTAATTTAATAAATAAAATAAAATAAAAATAAGAAAGCCTTTTTATTTCTTGCAAGAGTAACAAAAGTAAGCAAACATTTAACTGAAAAAAGAAGATAGTACAGTAATAAATAAGTGGATATATTGTTTTAGTAATTATTTATTTTTTTTAATTTAAGTATGTTATAATTTTCTTTAATGAGTAAAAAAAAAGTAAATAATGCTTAATACTAATGTTATGTTTCATTATTACCTGCAAGAACCCTTCCGCAGGTGAAGGGCTCCTCCAAAGAGTACCAATTTTCTCTATCTTGGACCATTTGCATCCAGCTTGGGCCAGCTATTTTGATAACATCGTCCGCCCATCTCGTAAGCGGTCTTCCCCTGTAGCGTTTTTCACTTGGGCCTCTCCACCGTGTCACCCGTATGGAAGAACAAATCAAATCAAAATATTTTATTCAGCATTAAATTATTACAATTTTTTACTGAACATCATGAGTCTACTACCAGTTCGGAAAGAAGAAGACTCAGACCTGAGAAGAACTGGCGAAAGAAACTCAGCGGGACCAATATCTTTTCTTAAAGTATAATCTTTTTTTAAAGTAAAATTATAATTTACAATATTTCTATCAAGTTGAAGTAGCCTAGAGGCGATCATTTCATTCCCAAGGTGTGTCATCTTCTATAAAATCATTTATTGTATAATAGCCTTTAGCACACAAACGTTCTTTAACAATTTTTTTGAATTTGGCGATAGAAGCCTTTTGAACATTTTCTGGGATCCTGTTGTACAAGCGTATACATTGTCCATAAAAAGAATTACTAACTCTGTGTAGACGAGTCGCAGGCATTACAAGTTTGTGTTTGCTCCTAGTATTAATGTTATGCATGTCACACTTCTTGGGAAATTTGTGTTTATTTTTACGGACATACATAACATTTTCGTACACGTACTGAGAAGCAACAGTCAATATTTTTATTTCTTTAAACTTATCTCTTAATGACACTCTAGGACCTAGACTATTAATTGCACGAATAGCTCTTTTCTGCAGAACAAAAATCGTATTAATAGTAGCTGCACTTCCCCATAGTAAGATACCATAGGACATAATACTATGAAAATAACTAAAATATACTATGCGAGCTGTGTGTACATCAGTAAGAAGTCTTATTTTTTTACCACAAACGCTGCAGAGCTGAGTCTACTCGCTAGTCCCTCAATATGCCCTACAGCAATTTCGAATCTATAATAATACCTAGGAATTTAGTGAACTCTACAGGTTTTAACACTTCGCCATTTAATATTACACCATTATCAACAAGTTTGACATTAGGTGTTGAGATTCTTATTAATTTTGTCTTTTTATTATTTAATAATAAATTATTTGAATCAAACCAATGGACAACCTATGAGATAGCATCGCTTACATCGTCGTACATTAGTGAATTACGCTTCACTTTAAAAATAAGCGAAGTGCCATCAGCGAACAATACTATCTAATGTTTGTCCTGTACAAAAAATGGCAAATCATTAATATAAATTAGAAAAAGAAAGGGGCCAAGAATAGACCCTTGTGGAACCCCCATATCTAATGGAGCTCCAGGAGATCTCTTACCATTTACATCAACCCTCTGTATTCTATTTTTTAAATACGAATTCAGAAGGTCGAATGCCTTATTTCTTATACCATAGTGATGCAGTTTCCTGATCAGTGTCTCATGATCTACACAATCAAAGGCCTTGGATAAGTCACAAAATATCCCAATTGCATCCTGTGACCTTTCCCAAGCCTCAAATATATTTTTCACTAGCTCAACACTAGCATCTGCCGTGGAGCGGCCTTTCGTAAATCCAAATTGTTTCTTATGAAGTAGATTGTGTGAATTGAAATGCGTTAACATTTGTGCGAGTATTTTTTCAAAAATTTTACTAAACGTTGGCAGTACCGAAATTGGTCTAAAATTGTTAGGGTCTAAGGTACTACCTGATTTAAAAATAGGAATAACTTTGCTGTGTTTCATTAGATCAGGAAACGCATCACGCTCTATACTGCTATTAAATACAGTAGCTAGATGAGGTGCAACAACATCAATTACCGAACTAAGAACTTTTACAGATATACCCCATAGGTCAGCGGTTTTTTTGACATCCAAACTTTTGAAGGCTGAGATGATATCTTTGGGGTATACATTTTTAAATTTAAATACTAAATTACATTCTTTAAGGTGTTCCTTGAGTAAAGATTCGGCAATGACGGGAGATGAATTGAGTGATTGCGTTGTCGAAATTGGAATGTCAGTGAAAAATTTTTCAAACTCAGATGCAACTTCTAGGTTTGAAGTAATAAAATTATTGTTGATATTCAACTTAAAATCGAAGCTGCGATCTGTGACTCTTCCACTTTCACAAGCAATTATGTTCCATGTCACTTTTACTTTATTATGTGAATTTTTTATTTTGTCTTTAATATACAAAGATTTCGCCTTGGAACATACTCTCCTAAACATTTTTGAGTAGGCACTTACAAAAGAAGCAAACGATATACTATGATTAAGAGCTTTTTCACCATACAGTTCATATAGTCTTTGCCTGCACTTGTAGATGCCAGGCGTTGCCCATTTACTAAATGACAAGAGACCCCCTGAATTGACTGTTTTAGAAGTAAATATTGTAGCAAATTCTGTTTTTATTAACTTAAATAAAGAATTATATAAAAAGTTGGGGTCATTACTGTAGGATAAATAAGGAAGTTTTGCTACAATATTACCTCTGAACTTTTCCATACGTGTAGTGCTTATAGGGACAAAGGCCTTTTTTAACATTTTTTTATTGGTATTTAAAGTATAAGAAAATGAAGCTAACTGACCACAATGGTCTGAGCTCAATTTGTTTATAATAGATTTAGAGATTGGCTTACAATTTGTGAATATATTGTTAATACATGTAGCACTGGTAGCAGTGATTCTTATTGGTTCAATAAATAAATTATTCAGGTTATATAATAGAAGCATAGATTTAAATCTGAGACTTATAGTGGAATTATCTAATAAGTTTATATTAAAATCCCCACAAACAACAATGAACTTATTAGAACTATTTAATTTTAACAAAGTTTCTTCTAATACTTTCTCAAAGTGCTTATATAACCCATTAGGAGGTCTGTATACGCATATAACAGATATAAAGAATTTTAATTTAAAATAACTTAAAAAAGGAGGGAAAGTAGGGGAAAGTAGGGTAGCTGTAAGTTTCAGCTGTACATAAAATTGGGTCTTTAAAATTTTTTTTGCGAGTCGTATCATTGTACTCTCTATTCTACTGTTACTCTATTGTAATCTCTTCCTCTAACTTTGAAAACATGGAGTAGGAAAAGTGCAAAAAATAGGGGAAGTGGGTCTTGGTTAATACTTTAAACTAAAATTTTACAGAATATACATAAAATATCTATATATGGATATTTTGACTTACGATCACTAAAATTAAATTTGTTTTAATATTTTCTATACAGATAAATAACATTGAAGTGTCTTTTTGTAATGTTAAACTAACAGCTTTTTACTAAATGTATATGGATATGTGTGTACACGGTACATATACCAAAACAAAAAATTTTACAATTTTTGTTTATCTGTCTGTCTGTGTGTTCCGGCTAATCTCTGAAATGGCTGAACCGATTTTGATGGGACTTTCATTGGCAGATAGCTGATATAATAAGGAGTATCTTAGACTACTTTTATTTTAGAAAAAAATAGAGTCCCACGAAAAAAAAGCCAATGAAAAATTTAACAATATCCGATTCAAATAGGGAAGTTGTATACATACCCAGTTAAGAAATAATACGAAACGCCAACTTAATTTTTGCAAATAATAAAATATATATTACGTGTAAATACGTTTGTAAAAACAATACAATATTCGGTGGTACGGAACCCTCAATGCACGACTCATAATCATACTCATTCACATTTTAAAATCATTACAGCCATCAAGTTATTACCAATAGCATAAAGCCCAAAAATTTTTTTGTAGTTGTAGCGCGAGCGAAGCCGCGGGTTCTACTAGTTTAAGATATAAAATATGATCGTTGATTTTGTTATTTTGTCTGACTACAGGTTGACATGGTGGTATGCGTCGATCCACATTTTGTCCATCCAGATGTTCCACATCATATAGGGAGAATGAATGAACCGAATAAATTGGATGCTCAATTTTTTAAAGTCACGTTCAACCAGGCCATAACGCTGGATCCTATGTGCAGAAAGTTAATAGAACATTCGTATAGTGCTATTTATGATGCTGGTAAAGTTTATACATTAATAATAAAAAAAAAAATTTGGTCGTTTTTCATATGGTCTTACGGTGAAGGAAAACATCGTGAGGAAACCTGCATGTCTGAGAGAACCTAGCAAGTTTTGAAAGACATGTGCAGTCCGCCAACCCGCGCTTGGTAGCGTGGTGCACTATCCTCCTCGTATTAAAGGGAGGCCCGTGCCCAGCAGTGGGACGTTAAAAAGGGCTGAATACATGCATACATACAAATATTATTATTACACAATCTTGGTCAAATATTACTATAGTTTCTACAAATTCTAATTAAAGCCAAAGTCGGAGCCTTGATACGATGCTAATAAGGAGGTTTTTCACTTTCTGACTCCAAATTATTCCAATTAATCAGCAATGTAATTTATGTATGCAAAACTTTTGTACTGACATTCGCATTTTGAAAACTTTAGAAATCAATATGTCGATTAGAAGGATGTTAAAATGATCTTTCAAGATTTAATTAGATAGTGAAATAGCTAAAAAATCATCTTAAAGATGGCCGGTTAGTTGCAACATCTAAAATTACATACATACAAATTATTATTAGTAATTGTTGTATCTTTTTCTATTATTAGTATAATTGTTGTAGACTAATTTTGGTATACTAATTCCATTTTTTTTCATTATTTTTATTTTATATGTATAAGTTATAGAATAAGAGTGGCCACACAATCATTTTTAGATGTAATTGTACCTCTAAGTGTTCAATAGTTACTTTTTTGTGATTTTGAAGTTGGTGTAACTTCTTTGTTAATATTACAATATTTTTTAAGGAATCAATCCACTCACGTTGGACGGTAAAAAAGTTGGTGTATACGTAGGAATGGCTTCCTTGGATGCCGTAAAATTTTTTATGGACAGTGACATTAAAACAAATGTATTTTTTTTATCTGGGTAAGTTGTGATTTTTATTTTCAAGTCTCATATATACATATGTATCAAGCTACCTAAATGGCCAAAATTGCATAATTGCTAATGTGGATGTAGCGTGATATTATCTTTTTAAATACATAAATATATTTTATATCTATACATATAATAAAATTCTAACTGAGTCGAATCTGTACATTAAACATTTTTTTTGGAAAATCTTATTGAAATAAACATTACTATCGATACAAACGCCGAATCTATAGTTTTTAAAATTTTTGTCTGTCTGTCTATCTGACTGTTACCACATCACAGAAAAACTACTGGAGGGATTTTGATGAAATTTGGTGTGGTGATAGCTGATTAGCCGGGTCAATATATAGGATACTTTTTACCGCGGGAAAATGTCTCATTTCTGAGAAAAATACAAAAACTGCATTGTAAGAATATAATAATATGTAAAACCTAAGAATTTGGTTTTTGGTCATCTGAACGCGTGCGGAGCCACGGATAATTCTAGTAATATATAAATATATACCATATTAATTCATATTGTCAAAAATCGCAAGTAATGAAATTATTTATTTTTAGCTCATCCAAAACAATGCTGGCAAATCGCATATCATATTATCTCAATTTAAAAGGCCCATCTTACGCTATTGATGCATCTAATGCTAGTTCATTACTATGCTTAGATCAAGCTTACCAACATCTACTTTCTGGTGAAATTGAATCTGCCATCGTTGCTGGATCTAACATTTGTAAGCAGCCAACATTTAGTGTTAATTTGAGAAGGTATAAATATATTTTGTTAATTTTATTTATTGTTTTATAATATTTTCTTTAATTACGGAGAGCATTACTTGATTACGTTACGCACCCTTTTTAATTTCACTCCTTAACACTAGATCACTTATGAGTTTTTTAATCCCTTGAGCACTCATGGAATTCTGTGGCCTCCCCATAGACTTATAATGTCTTAGAAATTCTGCATATTGTATGAGATTCTATTTTTTTTAGTTTATATTATAATAATTACAAATTGAGGTAGCATTTCGTAGGTACATAAAAACTTTTTAACAAAAAAATAAAAACCGACTTCAAACAAAAGCACTAAAAAGTGAAAAATAACTGATTGGTAGTTTTCATTTACTATACATACCTAATCAAATATTTTCGAAGTCGGTGTGCTTTGCTTTGTATGGGCTGGCACCGATTTCGAAAATATTTGATTAGGTATGTATTTAATAGGTAGGCTTTAATTACTTAGCCAAAGCACACCGACTTCGAAAATATTTGATTAGGTATGTATAGTAAATGAAAACTACCAATCAGTTATTTTTTACTTTTTAGTGCTTTTGTTTGAAGTCGGTTTTTATTTTTTTGTTAAAAAGTTTTTATTTTTCCCTTTTTAGTGTAGACAGTAGTAGCAAAGTAAGGATTCTAACGTGTTAGGCTTGTCAAATCAAACAAAATAAGCCCAAACTCAAAGTATTTACTATTAGCCGTTAAAGAGTTCCACCTATCCACCTTCTGGCCTTGCCATCAGATCAGGTCAACAACACCGAACCACTGTACTATCAACGAAAATAGAAATACTTGCAAAGTTTCAAGTCAATATGACAATTAGAAGTAGGTTAAATTAATTATTAGTTGTTTTTCCACCCTTAGGGGTGGTATTTTTTTTTGAAATTTAAATGGGACCAATCTGAAAGTATACCCTTTCAAACAAAACAAAAATTATCCAAATCGGTTAATAAATGACGGAGTTCTGACGTAACAAACATAAAAAAAAAAAAAAAACATACAGTTGAATTGAGAACCTCCTCCTTTTTGAAGTCGGTTGAAAATGGTCGAGTTTAGGATGCAATAATTTTGCAAAATATCAATTACAAATACTAAATATAATTACTGCTGAACAATTTTAAACACCAATGACAACATGTTGTTTTTATCCTAAGGAAATCCATTATTCATACTAATATTATAAATGTGAAAGTGTGTTTGTTTGTTTGTTTCTTTGTTTGTTTGTTTTTTTCTTTGTTTGTTTGTCCTTCTTTCATGTCGAAACTGAGTGACGGATTGGTGTGATTTTTTGTGTGGAGATAGTTAGAGTGTGCTCCAGCCCTCTAACTATCTCCACACATATAAGAACAGCATAGGCTACTTTTTACTGTGGGAGATTATCTAATTTCCACGGGAATACACGTTATAATACAATCCAAAAAATATTTATGGATCAGAATTACTTGAAGCTTGGTGTTATTACTCTTTAATAAAATTAAATAAATAAGTGTTTTAGCATTTTTTGAAATTCATCCTATGAGGAGGTAAAATAGGGGATAAAAGTTTGCATGAAACTATCCTTTTAGAGATTTATCTGTAGTTTTAATGCGAGCGAAGCCGCGGGTTTTGTTTGTATTTAATAATTATTACCAAAATGTTTTATTTTTAGAGCAGGACTTGCATCTCTTGATGGTAAAACAAAATGTTTCGATGAAAACGGAGATGGCAGCGTAAGATCAGAAGCAGTCAGTGTTATATTTTTACAAAAGGCTAAAGATGCGAAAAGGTACATCTATTTTTGTTTTGGGTTATGTTACCGGTACACCAACTTCACTACCATGTGAATTAATATTTAATTTTTCTATTCATTTTTAACATCAGCACACTTTTACACCTTATCTTATTATCTACTATGGCCAACTAAGCGTGTTCTATATCTTCACATATAGAACACATTGAGCGAGATCAGGAACAAGTAATACCATAAAATGCAACAAGAGTTGCATACGCTATCGCTTGCGTATACGCTTGCAGGATACATCAAGATTATAAAATAATATGATTCCTATCATCATTTTTCTCTCTCGTCATTTTGATTTCTTTATATCTTTATAACCATCATCAATTTAATCATACTTTCTACATGCGTAAACTATACCTACTTTGTCTATCTATTTTTCAGGATTTATTCTCAAGTATATCACGTAAAAAGCGGTTATTCGAAACCAGAAATTCACTGTTTCCCAAATCGTGAAGAAAATGATATTTTAGCATTCTTGCAAGAGTTCTATTCTGAAATTGACGTGGCACCCTCTTCCGTTGAATATGTAGAAGCGAACTCTCCCGGTACAGTATATTTAAATATTTGTATTGAGGTTAATTTATACCGAATTATCATACTATTACTACATATTATAAAATAAAGTGCCCTATTGTGTCTGCCTGTCTGAATGCGATAAACTAAAAAAATACTGAACAGATTTTCATACGGTTTTTACCAATAGATGTATAATCCATAACAAAGGTTCAGATATATGATTTATTAAGGTTTTGTGTAAATTAGCTGAAATATGCCGATGATCGTTGAAGATGTTGGAAAAAATCATGCAGACTAGGAGCTTTATTGGCGTGCACCGTGTAAACTAATAAAGTTCTTCCTATTAAACTGTAGCAACGCTATGTGCAACGGTACATATGGTAACATAACGGTACGGTACGGATGCACCCGAGAGAAGCGAGGGTAAGTCACTAGTAATATTGCAAAGAGGAAAACTATTTTATTTATCTGTTTGTAACCAGTGATCTATAAAACTACTGAACCATTTTAATATTTCTTCCTTTGCTTTATCCATTAGAAATAAAGAAAAAATTGTTACTGTTAGTCTCTACTATATTTCAGTAATATTTTCTCCTTGAGGTATCCCGACTGAGTCTAATTCAGTTAATTACAAATAAAAACACTAATCACACATAAAAATAAAGCAAATCAAAATGTTAATGACGTAACTTCTATTTATTTTATTTTTCTAAGGCATTGCATCTCGCGACAAAGTGGAACTTAAAGCAATAAGTAGATTTTTTGGAGATAAATCACCAGTTAAAGTTGGAAGTGTAAAGTCTAATATGGGTAATAGTGAGGGAGCCTCCGGCATGTGCTCGTTAACTAAGGTTAGTTTAAATATCCCTACAGAAAAATAATTATTAATTTCATTTTTTTTATTCAAGTAATTATTTTTATTATTTTCAGGTATGTCTAGCATATCACACTGGAACTATTGCTGCTAACATAAACTGTTTGAATCCTATGAAAACAGAGAAGGCAGTTATATTAAAAGAAAACGTACCATTTAATAGAGGATTCATCGCCATAAATGATTTCTCGTACACCGGAAATAATGCTCACGCCCTACTTAAAGGATATTATAAACTAAAGGTAGTTAATGATTTCACATTATGTACCTGATACAAATATTGATTGCATTTTAAATGCAACCGTATATTTTATTTTAAATCATTAAAACTTCTTGAAATATTTGCTATTCTTATAAAGCACTGATGCTGCCTATCAACATAAATATGTAAGATGGAGGAGGATTTAGTTACCTTTTTCTGTTATGAAACCTTATTATTGTGTATAGTCACTATGTTCTTTAATTTACTTTTTATTGCTTTTAAAGTTATTTTGAATTTAGAGCAGAGATTTAGTCTCGAGCGGGGTCGAGACGCCATCACGACATTCTTTGGAGATACGTGGCTTAGTAACGTTGGTTAATCATGGTGGATCAGTAATGTTTGATATTGTAGTTGGAAGTCGATGATCGGTGACTGTGAACCCGCTAGCTCTAAATCGTTAGAATTACCGTTTCAAGTTTATAACATTATGACTTCCCTGAATAAATTGTGTATTGAGCACTGAATACTTTATTATTTGAGCCCTGATAACGCCCATAAGATGAGTAACTACCAAAGATGATGTTCGTAGTATATGGATAACACGACATGTATATATAGGCACGCACGTGACTTTATACTAATCAGATGATATAATTAAAATAAAAATAAAAAACTTTATCTTAATCAGATGATAGATATGGGAAATAAATACAGAAAAACAAACTTTACCGAAAAAAACAAAGAAATTTCAGAAAAATAATAAAATAAGAAAAAATATAAGAATAATACATATGTGGTTACGTTTTTTTTTATACGTTATATTGTGTACCACAAACGGTAGCATCAAAACTTAATTCTTAAATACATAATGTATATTTTGTTAAGATTTAGTATTTTTTGGATATTCTCCTATTTATTATATAATTTAACTATGCTAAAATTAGTTTACAATATACATAAATGTACATTTACAGTTAGCAAGTATAGCGTTTTAATGTTATAAAGTGCCTTTGTTACAGGATTACAATCGTTACAAATGCAGTATACCTTATTTAGTATTGATTTCTGGAAGGGATGAGGACTGTGTAAACCATCTTTTTGATACTTTACAAAGCTATCCAGTGGACCCTGAATATGTAGGGATGTTACATCAAATTCACAATTGCGAAATTAAAGGGCACACATCGCGAGGATTTATTATACTAGGTATGCTATCTATATATAAATAGACGGAGATATAATATGTAGTTAAGTGCCTTTTTCCTATTCTTTATTTGTCGATCGTTCGATCTTTTTTTTCTGTTTAGTATCAAAAAAAAATATGTTCATATTTCGACCACTGGGTGAACACGACCACTGATTCAATACTGGAATAATAAAAAAAAAGTAAATAAACAATCCAGCAATTCATTTTGAAAAAAAATATAACATGAATTTTATTATAATATTTTTCAGATGGCAATGCAAATCACCAATCAGAAGCACTGTCAAGAAGCGTAGAATATTATGCAGGAAACAAACGACAAATTTGGTTTCTCTTTAGTGGCATGGGGTCACAGTGGGTTGGTATGGGAGAAGCTCTGATGCGGATACCAATATTTAATGAAGCAATTCAAATGTATGTACCGATTGAAATATGTTAACTATCTACTTAGATTTAATTAGACTGATTAGGATACTTAAACTAACCTTGCCTTAATATTTGATAACCTTTTTTGATATGATTTGATTATACATTTCAAACTATCTCGGTGGTGTAGTGGCTAGCATAACTGCACATCCAGAGATCCTGGGTTGGAAACCGGGTCAGGCCAAGTTTAGTTATTGAGTCTTACTGTAAAGAAAGTTCCAGTAACTGTCCGGAGATGGAAAGTTGGTGGTGTTTAAGACGGGGTTGCGCAAATTTAATGTTGATTTGCCTAGATATTCTAAGGAAAGCAGATATTAAATTAATACAATAAATTAAATATTTGATTTTTCAAACCTTTTCCTATCCGTACTTAACGCAGAAACGCAATTGAATGAAATTTTCTCGATAATTTTGTTTTTCGAAAACTATACTTTTTTAGAATTACTTGTGTTAAGATCAATTTTACACAATTACACAGGTAAACCTCGTGATAAGCTTTTATATTATATAAATTGTGTAATGTAATAAATTGACAGATTTGAATTAATTTAAAGTTTATTTTCTTCTTTTTAGAGCATTTCAATAAAAACTTGTTTTTGAAACTCTTTTTCTACTGTTATTTACTTTTTATATTATTCATAATATTCTTATAATACTTTCTTAGATGTCATAATATTCTTCTTGGCAAATCCTTTCATTGGATATCCATATCATAGGGGTGCATAAGAAAAATATAGTCCGCCATTTTTGGAAGTCCGCCATCTTGGATTTAGAATGACGTTACTCAGCTAACCACCACGCACTGTCATCCAAACTTAACTAAAATTTCAGCTTAATCGGTTAAGGATAACTGCTTTAAAATTCAGTAGCAAGATTTGGCCCGAATCAATAAACATTGCAAGTTAAAATTAAGCTTGTAATAAATTTATAAAAGTTAATAAGATAAAATTATGTTTCAGATGCGACAAAGCTCTAAAGCCTAAAGGATTAGATATTATAAAAATAATATGTCATAATGATAAAACTTTATTTGATAATATTCTACACTGTTTTGTGGGTATCGCTGCGGTACAAATTGGCCTTATAGATATATTAAAGGCTATTGGAATTGAATGTGATTATATGATTGGTAAGCATTTACAATATTGCAAGTAAAAAAAAATTATTCGTACTTTAACAGGATGAATAATAAATAAAAGAGGCTGTTGCCGTTCGTCTGATAATCGGATAAATAAAAAACATATTATTCTTCCGACTCTTGCCAGTTTCTACAAGTATTTACCACATTTTCGTTTTCTAATGAAAAATAAGTGATCTTTAGGTGCAGGAGTTCCAATTTAAAAACAAAATCTTAATCACCACCAAACCATTTTGTGTACCAAACCAAATTATTTATAAGTATTTTGTTTATAAAATATTTTATATTTTTTTTTATTTCTAAGGTCATAGTGCTGGTGAAACAGCATGTGGATATGCCGACGGATGTTTTACTAGAGAAGAGATGATCCTTTCCGCGTATAGCCGAGGGAAAGCGTCTTTAGAAACTAATTGTATTCCTGGTGCTATGGCGGCTGTAGGAATGGGGCATAAAGATGTAAGTCTTACTAATTTTTTTTACTAAAAGAGTACAATGTCCTTACATATTAAATTGGCGTTTTGTCGAACTGGCGACTTTGATCTCAAGTATTTGGCGTTTGGTTAGGAATTCCAAATTCAAATTTATTTTTAACTAGTGACTCACCCTCGCTTCAATCGGGTTCGTCCCTAGCTTGCTTCCCAATACCAACTTTCATCCCCATTTTCACGCTATACAACTGAGACTAGTCAGCTGCTCTAGCCCACTTCTGAATCAGGACAAGGCCAGACCACACACTGCACAACAGACGGTCGCTAAATTACAGAAGCTACGATAGGACTGTCTTGGACACCTACCATGCTCCCTGGACCTTGCTCCAGATTATCACTGTTTCCCCAATTTGGACAATTTCTTGCAAGGAAAAAATTCAATTCCGATGAGGCAGTCAAAACAGCATTTTATTGATTCTCGCTCCCACAATTTTTCCAACAAATAAATTAATAAATTATCTATAAAATGGCAAAAATGCATAGATAACAATAGTACATACTTTGATTAATTAACTATATATTTTCATGTCTTTTTTTTTCGTTTGGTTTTTTCCATATAAAACGTCAATTTCAAATGTTAGGACCTGATAATACATACCTTATCCTAATTTAAAACAAAAAAATTATATGAATAACCGTTTATTTACTTTTTATATCAAAATTTCAAAATAATATTTATAAAACCATGCTGTACGTCTGTAGACTTCCTTAAACTTTCAAAATATATAATTAATTTTAATAAATCTAATAGGGAATAGTGTAATCAGCTCACGAAACTTTTGTAATTCTTTCAAAAAATAATGTTTTAGACACATACATATATTAGATATTTATTAATTGATATATCCTATTAATACCTTGAATATATATATTTTTTTAGTTAAACCCCATGTGCCCACCAGAGATTGATATCGCTTGTCATAACAGCTCTGAATCATCGACTATATCAGGACCAGCTAACGATGTCGCACAGTTTCTCAAAGAATTGACAGCGAAGGAAATATTTTGTAAAGAGGTGCCGTGCAGTAACATTGCCTTCCATTCTCGGTACATTGGTGTAGCTGGTAAGATATATTAAGAGAAGTTAAATACGTTGCTATATACATAAATATACTTATTTAGAATTAACATGGTGAACAAATAATTTTAGATTTTTATGATATAACTAAAATCAACCGTACCAATCAAAATTATAATATCGTCAGAACTGCCCGAGTTTAGATGTAAACGTTCTGTAAAAGTTTAAATATCTATCTCTTATAACTGTATTTGTAACTCACCTATTTGTTTTAATTCTTTTAAAGATCTTTGAGCAACTGAATAATGAATAAACAAAACTGATTACCTAACAAGACTTCAATGAAATTGTTCTTGTTACTGGTCTTCCATGATAGACTCATAATTAAAAATGGTTAAATATTACAAGCTATTTTGTAACTATAATACATAGTTGCAGCTCACCTTTGTTTCGCTCGGGTTCGCCTCTAGAAAACAAATATAAATCTATCCCACGGGACCCGTATATTTTTCCTGGATAAAAAGTAGCTCATGGTTAATCTCATGTATGAGCTATATTATTGTAAAGTTTTACTAAAATCCATTTAATAGTTTTTGCGTAAAATAGTAATAAACATTCATATATCTATACATACAGACATTCATATATTATCCTCACAAACATTCGCATTTATAATATTAGTAAGAGAGATGTTTTGATTTTATTTAGCTCCAACTCTAAGAAACTTTTTGAATGAGGTCATCAAAGAACCAAAATTACGAAGCAGTAAATGGTTATCTACATCACTGCCAGAAGATAAATGGGAAGAACCCAGTGCTAAATTTTCTTCTCCTGAATACTTCACCAACAACTTATTGGTAGACATTCTTCTTATATTTAAACTATTATATATGTAATTGAAGTCTATTTCTTTATCAAATTTCGGTCATTTAACACTTCAAGAAGTCTTCAAGTCATTCATTAAATTAATTATTATTTTGCAATACTTTAAAATATATTTCTATAAATCACTCACGATAATAAGAACATTTTTCACTTTCTCTGTATACAACATCAATTTAATATTAAACTAGCGGCTCACCCTCGCTTCGCTCGGGTTCGTCGCTAGGTACGTTTTAAATAGATATAAAAAGAAAAAATCTTTCTTTCTCACATTTTAATTATATGTTTTAATACTTACCTATTCCGGACTAAGAGAAATCCAAAAATTAAAATATCATAAAAATTGGAACGCGGTCGAACGGGATAAAAAGTATCCTATGTCCTTCTCCTGGCTCTAAACTACCTCCCTGCCAATTTTCAGCTAAATCGGTTCAGCCGTTCTTGAGTTATAAGCGAAGTAACTAACACGACTTTCTTTTATATATATAGATAATATATTATTTAATATTAAATAATATATTAAGAATATATCTAGCAAAACATCAAAAAATATGAATATTATAATATGTTTTACTCAAATAAAAATATTATTTTTCGTAGAATTATGTGTACTTTGAAGAAGTATTACAACGTATTCCATCTGATGCAGTAGTTATTGAAATAGCGCCGCACGGCTTACTTCAAGCAATATTAACACGTGAGCGTAAAGACTGTTTACATATTCCTTTAACGAGACGAGGACATGAAGATCAAGTAAAGTTTTTATTAGAAGCAATTGGAAAGTAAGATATTGTACCAAATACTGTATTTAGTCTTGAAACTACCAATATTTGATAACCATATTCTTTCAGAATATACGAAGCCGGATATAATGTGAAGATTGATGATTTGTATCCAAAAATCGAATATCCTGTTTCTACCGGAACACAATTTCTATCGCATTTAGTTAAATGGGAACATACTGAGGACTGGTATGTTATTATAACGTTCTATGCGTTCGGGAATTGCAAATTAAAACACGTCTTTTGCACTACTGATGTTTAATTGCTCTTGGTAAACAAGGTTGACTTATGGAGATTCACTAACACTCGCAGTAGGCATATACTGCGAGTGTTAGTGGACCACAGGACTGGTGAATTCAGTTACTGAACACTAATTTTCACCACTAGATAGAATTTCACTATAACTTCACTACACTTTTTACACTTTTTCATACTTCTTCTCAGTCTTCGTTCAGCTTCAAAATTCAACTGATCTCTTGACACATTGCCGGCCTTTTAATACACATAAACAAAGAAAATTCTAGTATTCAAAATTCGAAACCTTTCTAAAGTCTGATTTTTAATTCCACGAAAATATGACAGCTATCATTCTTTGACAATTCAGATATCATAAACCTTTTCTGCTTTGTATTTTTTTAATATAAAATAACAAAAAATATGGAACAGAATTAGATCAAGTAAACTACGAGTATATGTATGACATTGTAAATAGTCTTTGTTTTGTGTAATCAATGAATGCTAACTATAATGTAAATTTTTAATAGTTAAATGAATAAAACAGAGTAAAACAAAATATTTTACAAACAAAAGGGTTTTACTAAAAAAGGCTTGCAACCTATGGATTATTGGACAGGGATTCCTGTAATAAAAAATATTTTCCTTAATAATTATTGTTACTTCAATAATATGATAATAAAAAAAATTATTACCATTTTAGAGTTATCAATAATTTTTTAAGTCTTAGTTTTTCTAATTAAAATCTTAACTTCAAGAAAGGTTTATTTTTTATTTTGCTAAAATGCTTTCCGTTTTAGTGACAATGTTTCAAAGTTGACAACACTTCTGAAATGTCAGAATTCCGTCGAATTAAAAATCAGACTATAGTTATTTCTTTATTTATTTAGAATTACCAACAAAAGTTACAATAATAAATTACATATATTTTTTTCATTACTATAGAGACATGATGATTGCACTTTTAATTAGAGGTAATTACAACATGCTGTTAAATTAGTACAATATTAACATCTTAAAGAACAATAAAAATATATACAATTACACACAGTTAATACATTTTTGTGACAAATAAAATAGAACAATTAAATAAAAATTAAATATACTATAGATTAAATTGTGAATTTAATATATTACATATAGGGCCATACAATTAATGTGATTTATGTAATTGAGGAATAAAAGAGTATGAAAAATTCATTACATTCCATTCAATTAAGTATACTTAAAATTTTATTTTTAAAACTGCCGGGGCGGGGCTATCATGCAAGATGTCAATTCCCTTTTTTTTTTTACATATTATTGTTATTGCACCAGTGACATAGTTCGTCCAAATCTTTCGGCAGGCATATGACGTCTGAGTACGTTTTAACCCTGCGTATCAATTTAAGATCATCTGTGTACATAAACACTTTAGAATATTTAAATATGGACGCAATGCTGTTAAAAAAGACAGGACCCAGGATAGATCCCTGCGGAACTCCAGAATATGCAGTAAACAAATTAGATTGGTGTCCATTAATAACGACACTGGATGATCTCAAAAGGAGATAAGACTTACACCAACTTAACAAATTACCAGTTATACCAAGGGACTTCAGTTGTTTGATTAATAATGTGTGGTTAACTTTGTCAAAAGCCTTTGAAAAGTCAGTATAAATAGCGTCAATTTGATCACCTTCATCTACTACTTTTATGATTTTATTGACATAAGTGATGAGATTTTTATTAGTGGATCTGCCAGATATAAATCCATGTTAAGATTCGATAATGGTAGGTTTAACTTTAGCAAATATTAATTGGTACACAATACTCTCAAAGACTTTTGACATAGCTGATAAAATCGAAATCGGGCGATAGTTTTCTACTACGGAGGAGTTTTCACCTTTAAGCAAAGGCACTGTTCTAGCCTCCTTCCATTTTGCCAGAAAAACTCCAGTTCGCAAGGATGCATTATAAATTAAGTATAGGGGAAAAGATAATTCTTTGGCACATTGGAAGATAAAGAAAGGATGAATATTATCAGGGCCCGGACTTTTTGAGGTATCAAGTCTTTTCAGCTTCCTCTCTACATCACTTTGTGACAAAAAAATATTTCCCACGTCTGATTTCGGTACTGGCGCAGTATCACTATCAGTACTAATGTCCCTCTCATAAACAGATGATAAATGCTTGGAGAACAAGTTCGAAATGTCTCTCTTATTGGTTGCCTTTAAATCGTTTAGGTACATGGATGTGGGATATGAGCTACTCTTTTTTTGGATGTTTTTCATATGTGTCCAAAAATATTTAGGATTTCTAGATATTTCATTTTCAATAAGAGTGATATAGTTACTATAGCATTTATTTATAAGAGTCTTTTCTTAAGTACTGAAAATCCAAGGGATTGTCAAAACGTTTTATCTTGACGTGGTATTTTTTTTTCTTTAATATACTTATAAGATTTTTAGTAAACCAGATAGGATATGATTTTCGAGATTTTGGCGTTTTAGGTACATATTTTTGAATAAAATCGAATAGTATAATATAGAACCGGTTAATCATTTCGTTAACATTATCAAGACAGTATCTGAATTCTGTGAGCCAGTCAACATTATCAAGCGCTGCCATAATGCTTTTATAGTCCGCTTTAAAAAAATTATAAAGATTTTTAGAGGTATTAAATTCATTAGGTTCTCTCAATTCTATATTGATTGATATATCTACAGGAGGATAATATGAGTCAACTTTACGTATTGGTGTCTGGAATTCACAAACTTCTATTACATTACTATAACTTAAGATTAGATCCAATATATTGCCTTTTATATTTTTAATTTTGTTGCACTGATATAAGCTATTGAAGTTGACAAAGTCCAGTAACAAATTATTTAAAGGTGAGCTATTACTAGAGTGGGATTCATGACCAGTAGGGCTAGACCAGGGAATGCTTGGCAGATTAAAATCACCCAATATTATGGTTGTGCAAAAGTCATCATGAGTAGAAATAACTCTACTGACATTTTCGGTAAACATTTCTAAAGTATTTAGATCTACGCGGGGAGGAAGATAAACCACACATATTATGTGTAATGTTTTAAGGTATTTTCCTAAATTTAATTCGACCGATACCCAAAGATCCTCCAGATCACTTTGCCAATCAAGACGACGACGCGAGACTAAGCTTTTTGAGATGCCGATCAAAACACCACCACCTATTTTTTTATGCGAGGACAATTGACTTGTTTCACGATCACGCCGAAAAATTAAGTATCTATCATCGAGTATTTTGGAATCAAATCTATTTAGCCAGGTCTCAGTTAGGAAAATAAAATCATAATCACTATTTAATACCTTACGGCGCACATCTTGCATGTTAGTCTTTAAACCCCTTTTTTTTATATAGTTGGGAAATCCTATTACGGGTACCACCCGACTTCCCCCGGGGTGGTTATGTGGAGACTATCCAGCTAATGAGACCGGCCTACCCACTAAAACCCAACTCCCCAAGCCCCCCCCCCCCCCCCCACCCCCTGCCGCCATGTGGGACGCCACGGGATCGCTTTCGCATACAACCGCGACGCCCCGACGGTTGGCCGAAGCCACCAACCATGAGGCCGCCCCAAGCGAGACAACCCCATTATGGGAAGACTGGCAACCCAAGACGTGTGGCCGCTCCCAAGTCCACCCTGCTGATCAGAGAAGTACCCGGAGCAGCCCCACACGACACAAACACCGCCCACCGCCGCGGGAGATAGGGACGAGCGGCGCATCGCCATACCGACACTCCTCTTCCCCCGCGGCCCCCCTACCGTCAGCCCACTCCGGACCAAAATGGCTGCCGACATCCCTCACCAGACGTAGGACCACCGAACTGGCCCCGCGCCAGCCGCCGCACCGACGGGCTAGCCCCGGCAGTGTGGCCCGCGCAGCGCCTCCTACCGCGAAACGGCCGGAGACACCGCGCTACCTCCAAGAAGGAGACGGCGCCCTCCTAACGCCGCTCCCTCAACCCCCCCTCCTGGCTGTTGGTCCGCGCCGGATTGCTCCGGTACCATAAGCTCCTGTCAGGTCCAAACAGGCGCGAGTGGTGTTCCCCTATCCGCCAACCGGAGGACGCGTCCGGTAGCAGTCAGCCTCTGCTCCGGAAGTGTGTTTAAACCCCTGACATTTTGGTAGTAACAAGTTAACATTGAGAATTTTGACAAATAAGTTTGATACATGCATTCACACTACCGTTTAAAATTATTGCAAAGATTTAAGTGAGTCTATATTTTTTACATAAATATATTCAGATTTTTCTGTTTTACGTATGAACACTCAGCCGTTTTTGACCCATACATAGCGATAACCAAGTTTTTCACATTTTAAACGACCTTCCGCATGTAAAGCTTTTATGACCGGAGATAGATGTTCGCAAACATAAATTGGCTTCTTATCTCCACTTATTCCAAGGTGGCTTGTGTTTAACTTGTCCTTATTGGTTGTCGATTTCTTATTAAAAGACAGAACAGCTGCTAGAAAAGTATCTCGTATTCTGGAATTGGTGAATTTAACTAAAACATACCGAGGACGCGGACTGTCTTTATTCATCTTCATTATCCTTGCACAACTTTGTATATCATGATCGTTTATATTACATTTAACATTCGATGCAATCTGCTTAACTATCGTCACTAAGTTTTCGTTTTTAAATTCTGGTACACAATGAATCTCAACGTTGCATGCTCGGGACTCTTGTTCAATTAGGGATAATCTCGATTGGAGATCTGTTACTGAAGTACGTAGTTGTTTTCATGTTCTAGATTGTGTATCTTTTCTATTTTATTATTCATTTCAAGCTTGACGTGCTCGTATTTTTCTTCTAGAAATCCAATTGGCGTGTTGATTGAGGACATATTATCTAGAACTATCTTTAATTTATCATCTATTTGGCTTATAATATTAGTTTTGAAGGTATCTAAAACAGCCATTAACTCCTGTCTCATCATATTTCTGATTTCCGCTAATGATTCACTACTCAGTGTATCATTCTTGTGTTTTTTCTCAGTTGTTGTATTAGTAACAACTTGTAAATTGTCGATCTTTTTATCATTGCTTTGGCAATGAACATTTCTAACCGGTGTGTTGTTGTTATCTGTTTTAGGTCTGGAGCACGCAGGACAGTGCCAGTTGCTTTTGTATTCATCTGACAACTCATTAAGCAAAGTTTTAGCGGTAGTTATACATGCATAGTGATATTTTTTTTTACAATCATGACATTTGACTACTTCTTTGGAATTAGGTTGCCGTTAGCAACATTCAAATTTAGTTTAAGACATGTTTTCAATTTACTTCAATTTTAAGAACTTCATTCTATGACACAGATATAGAAAATAAAAATTCGAAGTTTCTTAACTGAGACTGGAACTCTGTTTCAACGCGTAATACGGTCGTTCGGCAACACTGGACCAAAGTGTTCGTTAAAATAATGTTGAAAATTTGAATTGAAGAATGTTTATTATAGATCACCGTCACACACTCAACAATTTGATATTACAACACAAATTGGTCATAAAAAGTGCATAGTAATCACATAGATGTCCGAATATAGACCTCGATTATAACGTACGAAGCACTTATTTCGAACAGTCAATTTTAGGCTTGATTTTGTTTGATTTTTTGGTCCTCAGTCCTGACGCCATATTGTACACAACTTTGTTCTTCTCTTACTCTTACACACGGCAATTTACGATTTTTCCTTGTTTATTCATTGTCATGTATTAACAACTGACTTAGGATGTATGAAGCATGCTTCAGACGTGCCTTTTTAATTATTATTTTCGGTGTAATGACGTTACACACTCTCCAATACGCGATAATATTAAAGTTACTTATTTATTTAAGTAAAATACTTGATGTATTTTAATATAACGTTTAAGCTAGTAACTACATTAATGAAAATGAATAAATATAATACAATTAAACCAACAATATGTTGAGCTGTTGTAAATAAAAACAAGGGTTTTATTTTATTGTGGAAATTTTTTTTTAGGCTCGTATTGGAACGTTCTGAACAAAGTATTGTTTCAACTAGGAATCGCGACGTCGTTATTTCTCTTAGTGATGAAGACTATGCATGTATCAAAGATCATGTGAGAGATGGTGAGTATTAAAATATTTTAAATAAAACTATCTTTTCGGATTTTTTCGCGAATTTATTTTGATTTCTGGTTCCCGACGTTTCCAATGCTTTACAGCAATCATGGTCACGGGAGAGACTGAGGTGTTAGATGTCTCAAAGGTATTATATAGTTGTTACAGACAGCCTACCCACAAATAACAAAATGAATTCAAAAAATTGAAAAAATGACACCAAAGTACCTTACAATATTTTTTAACTTTAAACATTTTTATACCTAATATAAAATATTTTAAATAATGATTTTTGAAAAACTTCGTAAATTTTCGTGAATATTTGACATTTGTGTTTTACATTGCATTTTTTGCTATGCGGACGTGTTCAATAATTATGAACAAATTCATAATTATTTATAAAGTAAAATAAGTAAGCGTGTCAGGAGTGTGCAAGTATGAACTAGATTTGTTATTATAAACAAGTTGTGTTTCTGCCGTGGTAATGATTGCAAATCCAGACTTTAGCCCATTTATCCGCAGTTAACTGATACAACGAAGTCCACCACATACTCCTACTCAATCCGACCTATCCCACTGCTCATGGATACCGAACTGTCCTCTGAAATCCATGGGCATCGGTGATCACTTACCATCAGGTGAGCCTCCTGCCCGTTTGTCCCCTTGGTCCCATCAAAAAAAAGACCTGCAGTTACGTGTTGGAAATACGCCTAAGATAAGTAGGGTAGGCCAGTCTATAAGTACGAACTTAAGGTATAAACAGTTCTAAAATTAAATTAAATATCTCAAGATAATCAGCTTAACTTTTATTATGTACATAATAATTACATCCATACTAATATTACAAACTAGCGACTCACCCTCGCTTCGCTCGGGTTCGTCCCTAGGTACATTTTTTTTTTGAGCGGAACCTTACTTCTTTTACTGAAAAAAGTAGCCTAAGTTACTCCTTGAATTCAATTCTCTTGCTAATGGCTTCAAAGCGTGCCAGTTGAGCACAATTTATTTTCCCAAGGTCAAGTAGAATGGAGAAGACACGAAGGAGATTGGTCGGTATTAAATGAGATTATTAAACTGTTTATATTAATACTTTCTTAGATTTACGCGAATGTTTGACATTATTAAATAAAACTATCTTTTCGGATTATTTCGCGGATTTATTTTGATTTTTGGTTCCCGACGTTTCGAATGCTTTACAGCATCCATGGTCACGGGAGAGACTGAGGTGTTACATGTCTTGAATGTATAGTTGTTACAGACAGCCTACCCACAATTAACAAAATGAAAATTGCACCAATTACATTACAATATTTTAACTTTAAACATTTTTATAATTTTAATTATAATTGAATATGGAAAATTATTTATTTAATTTTTGCTATTATTTTTATAATTATTACAATTTTAAAAATATTAATTAGTAATTTATATTTAGTGTTGCCATTATTATATTTATAACCATAACAAAAATATAAAATGTAGTATTAATTATTTAAGCCACAATTGATCTATGTGTAATTTGAATAAGTTAAGATTAATTAAAAATAATAATTTTAATTTAAATTTGCTATTATTTAAAAAACAAATTATTGAGCAACACATTACTACATACATTTACAAATGAAAAAAGTGAAAAAAAAAAAATATTATTAATCAGAAATGCTATCATTTTGATCTACACAGTAAGAACTTATTACATCTACCTGTCTGTTATGTTTAGATTTATTATTAGATTTTATTATATTAATAACAGGATCCCATGACGATGGTAGTACCCAGCCATCTTCCCTATTGAAATTAGGATGTTTTTTAATTTCTATGGCTTCTCGAATCATTCTAGGGCGATATCGGTTTTCTTTCGCCAGGATTTGAGGTCTATCGAAGCGAATATAATGGCTTGGGCGGTCCTGACTATGTTTGCAGACAGCAGATGTTGTATTGCGACGGTGCTTCACATCAGCTATGTGTTCTTTGACCCGGGTTCTAATGGATCTCTTTGTTTGTCCGATGTAAGAGAGCCCACAATCACAATCAAGCTTGTAAACTCCTGCATCTTGTAGAGGGATGTGGCACTTGACAGGTGGTAGAAACTGACTAATTTTCTTTGGCGGCTTGAAGTAAGTTTTAATTGAAGCTCGCTTTAGAATGTAGCCAATCTTGTCAGTGACGCCTCTCATGTAAGGTAGGACTGCAGGGACGCGCTCGACTGTGGCTGGTTTCACTCGGTCCCTGTGACGTAGGCGCGGCACTTGCAGCTTGTTGTCTCGCAGAACTTGCTTAACATGTTGCAGCTCTCCGGCCAGGTATTGCTCGTCACAGATCCCGCGTGCCCTCTGAAACAAAGATTTTCCCACGGTAGCTAACTGTGAAGGGGGGTGGGGAGATTCACCATTCAAGTACCTATCAGTATGGGTCTTCTTTCGATACACAGTATGACTCAAGGTGTTATCTGGGTTACGTATGACTAATACATCTAAGAAAGCTAAAGAATTATTAGACTCCAATTCCATTGTAAATTGTATTTTAGGGTTTATGGAGTTAAGATGTTCTAAGAATACAGATATTTTATCAGATGGTAATATTGGTAAAGTGTCAACTACATACCGCTTGTAGAAACGAGGGGTCACAGGTGATGTGTTTAGGGCGGTCTCCTCGAAGGCCTCCATAAAGATGTCAGCTACAACGGGAGAGACTGGCGAACCCATGGCCACTCCATCCACTTGCTTGTAGAATTCATCATTCCACAATAGATAGCCAGATGTAAGGCAGTGTTTCAAAAGTTCAGTGTATTCTTCTTGCATACTATTATCCCGTAGTTTTCTTGATACTATTTTGACACAGTCCTCTACTGGTAGGCTGGTGAATAGAGACTGTACATCAAAACTGACCATAGTTTCATTGTCCATGAGTTGTAGGTGTTTTATCTCATTGACAAAATGGTACGAGTCCCTTGTGAACGCTGATGTTTGTCCTCTGAGTGTTGAGAGTACTTTCGCTACTAGTTGGGCCAATTTATAAGTCGGTGTGTCGATTTGACTCACAATTGGACGAAGCGGAGCGTTAGGTTTGTGTATCTTTGGAAGTCCATACAGTTTAGGCGGCTTTGCACAAGATGGAACAAGATTTTTGACATCAAGATTCAATGCATCGGAGTGTTTCTTAATCAGCTTTTTAGTATTATTTAACACAGTGGTGGTTGGGTCTGTTTTGACCTTTTTATATGTACTTTCATCCGACAAAAGTTGTTTAATTTTCTCATTGTAATCTGATGTATACATCACGACGGTGGCATTTCCCTTGTCTGCGCGTAGTATGATAATGTCTGACCTGCTGCGTAAGTTCTTCAACGCTAAATACTGTTGTTTGTTGAGATTAGGTTTGGGCCTTGAGCTACGACGTAACAAAGATGAAACATCTTGACGTATGGCCTCCATATCCTCAGATTTCATAGTATTTTTGGCCAGGGCATCTTCAACTGCACAAATAATATTCTCATACGGGATGCGTGTCGGGGCAACAGCAAAATTTAAGCCATTTTAGTACTTGAATAGTAGATTCGTCCAATGTTTGTTTTGACAGATTGACAACTGCTTCACGTACGCACGAATTTGAAACTGTGGTAGACGGGCGCGTTCCGTTATTGTCCCTGCAGTCCTACCTTACATGAGAGGCATCACTGACAAGATTGGCTACATTCTAAAGCGAGCTTCAATTAAAACTTACTTCAAGCCGCCAAAGAAAATTAGTCAGTTTCTACCACCTGTCAAGTGCCACATCCCTCTACAAGATGCAGGAGTTTACAAGCTTGATTGTGATTGTGGGCTCTCTTACATCGGACAAACAAAGAGATCCATTAGAACCCGGGTCAAAGAACACATAGCTGATTTGAAGCACCGTCGCAATACAACATCTGCTGTCTGCAAACATAGTCAGGACCGCCCAAGCCATTATATTCACTTCGATAGACCTCAAATCCTGGCGAAAGAAAACCGATATCGCCCTAGAATGATTCGAGAAGCCATAGAAATTAAAAAACATCCTAATTTCAATAGGGAAGATGGCTGGGTACTACCATCGTCATGGGATCCTGTTATTAATATAATAAAATCTAATAATAAATCTAAACATAACAGACAGGTAGATGTAGTAAGTTCTTACTGTGTAGATCAAAATGATAGCATTTCTGATTAATAATATTTTTTTTTTTTCACTTTTTTCATTTGTAAATGTATGTAGTAATGTGTTGCTCAATAATTTGTTTTTTAAATAATAGCAAATTTAAATTAAAATTATTATTTTTAATTAATCTTAACTTATTCAAATTACACATAGATCAATTGTGGCTTAAATAATTAATACTACATTTTATATTTTTGTTATGGTTATAAATATAATAATGGCAACACTAAATATAAATTACTAATTAATATTTTTAAAATTGTAATAATTATAAAAATAATAGCAAAAATTAAATAAATAATTTTCCATATTCAATTATAATTAAAATTATAAAAATGTTTAAAGTTAAAATATTGTAATGTAATTGGTGCAATTTTCATTTTGTTAATTGTGGGTAGGCTGTCTGTAACAACTATACATTCAAGACATGTAACACCTCAGTCTCTCCCGTGACCATGGATGCTGTAAAGCATTCGAAACGTCGGGAACCAAAAATCAAAATAAATCCGCGAAATAATCCGAAAAGATAGTTTTATTTAATAATGTCAAACATTCGCGTAAATCTAAGAAAGTATTAAAAGATAGCACAATTACTATATACATAAAAACCTTAATTAAGAATAAGTGGTTAGTAAGTAAGTTCTAATTATTTTACAAAATTGTTAGTCTATAATCTCCCCCAGCCAGTTATAAGTCTTTTTCGGTTTTAAGTTTAAGTTTTAAGCTTAAAACCTCCCTAACTTGGTTAATTTTGACCGGACGAAAAAAAGTCAAAAAAACCTTTTTGATGTAAAATTTTAAACTCTCCATATTTTAATTAAAATGTTTTTGTCTAACTTTTACCGTTTTCGAGTGATTGCGAAAAAATACTTTTGACTTTTTTTTTATCCTTTGCCGGGGGATGCGGGCACCTAAAATCTTTACACATTATTTTTGTATCATTAAAACTGCATTATATCAAAAATGCAAAGTTGAGTGCCAACATTTTGATTTCGAACCTTATTTGACTGGACTAATTATTTGATTATTATCATATAAGTGATATTTTAAATGAAAGATACAGCTAGTCTATACTAATATTATAAAGAGTTTAGGTTTGTGAGATTGTGAGTTTGTGAAGTTGTAGGGGGTAATCTCTGGATCTACTAAACCGATTTAGATGACATTTTGTAAGAAAATAGTTTGAGACTCTGGAAAGGACATTAAACACTTTTTATCCCGGAAATTATCCTTTAAGGGGGTGAAAATGGGAATGAAAGTTTTTGTGGGGAATCAAGCAAGGGACGAACCCGAGCAAAGCGAGGATGATACACTAATTTATAAAATAGTTAATCAAAAGATACACCTTTTGTTGTTATACGTGCTCTGATAAAGATTTTTTTTCAATAAATAAATAAAATTATACACCGAAAAAAAGTAGTTAAATATAATATGTCTAATTTAAAAAATATAATCGTTGTATGTTTCTATTTTTACTCAGTCATACATCGATGTGCTTTGTAAATTGCTTATGAGTCATATTATTACCACATATGCTTGAGTGTGGAAAGGAGGCTTACCTATAGTTAATTTATGTTAAAAATATTGCATTTACTTACAGGAATGATCGTTTTACCTGAAAGTGCATTACTGGTAATGACGTGGCAAACGTTGGTTATGTCGATGGATATGAATTTCGAGGATCTTTCAGTAATATTCAAAGATATAAATTTCAACACTCAAGTAGAATTAAAACCAGAAAACTTAGTAAATCTTAGCATATCTATAACAAAAAAGAATGGCAGATTCGAGGTAATATTATAATTGTAAAAAAATTGAAATGACGTTTACACATCAAATATATTTTTAATTGTGTTTTTTATTAAATAGATGATTCAAAAGACTGACCTTTCAAAGCACGCGGAGCCACAGGTGGCTCGGTTAACAATTAATTTCTTAGAATTTAACCGCGAGGTGTTAAGAATGTTTTGAATGATATAAATGTTTTTCATAACTCACAAAAAAAATCTAATAAAAAATATGCATTTCAGGTAGTTCATAACAATGAAATAATTGTAACTGGTTACATACTTGAATATGAGAACGATCCAATGAGAAAGGTTAATCATTCTAGGGCCAACACAATAAACGACGTAACTTTGTTTGCAGCAGATATATACAAATTCCTTAACCTTCGAGGGCACGTGTATACGTATGTATTCAATGTATTAAAAACGTATGTTTTGATCATATCACTAGTCTAGTACTAATGATGTGATCAAAATATACGTTTTTTAACTAACTAAATGTTAATAACTACTACTTTTTGTATGTTACGTAAAAAAGCACTTTTATTTAAATTATAAAATGCCGCTATAGTTTTACCAACTTCATCTCATATCGAACTGAGTCAACATAACTAATTAATTATTGCACTATTATAAAATCTAACTAATTTAAAGTTTATTACTCCATAATTTAACAATTTCAGAAAGCAATTTCAATCTCTTCATTCGCTAAACTTTAAATGCAATGAAGCATACATAAAATGGGCTGGTGATTGGATCACGTTCCTCGATGGCTTAATACAGATCAACATATTAGCAAGCAATCACAATGGTATATCTAGACCAAAACTTATAGAGAGTTTGACTATTGATGTTAATGAGCACGCGAGTGGAAAATACAAATCTAACATTGATGGCGCTATCTGCTATAAAGCAGACTATTATGAGAACTTTAATATTCTAAGGTAAGATATTCTAAGGTTGTGTTTTTTAACACCTCCAGGTGAATTTCTAAGAAATTAATCAAATTTCTAAGAAATCTATTGTTAACTGTAACGCCGGCGTGCCCGCGGTCGTGGAGGGATAATGTATTTTAGGAAACATAAGTGTGGTAGATTTTTCTAAAACTATTGTGTTGTTGCTTTATTCTTGCAGAAGTGGCGGTGTTCAAGTTGTGAATGTTAGTTTTGAAAATCTTATCCCTCAGCGGGTCGAATCTGACTTCTTAGGCTCGTTACAGTTTTGGCCACACTTTTCAGAAACGGAACTCGAAGTTAGTATTTGTATCATTTGATTAATTATATAATAGAACATTAATTACGACAGTATATTATATTAAAATAATTATTTTTACAGTTAAACACAGCTATCGCAATAAATATGCAAATAATTGCTGATGCTACTCTGCAAAAGGACATAAGAATAACGGAGCTTAGAACATCAAACATAAATATCATATCAAATGCTATAAAAGACGTGTCAACTCAACTCCTTATAAAATTGAGATTTAACTATATCAATATTGAAAATAGAAAACTAAATCTTTTGAAAAAACATGATTTATCTCAGTCAGAAGTAGTAGTTGTTTATGATTTTATAATGAATACCGAGGTATATTATTGTTGTTCTGTTTCATCTTCATATTGTCTATGTTCTCACAATTTTTGATAGAATATAATTAGAAATTAAATAAGAATTGTTGAGTGTACATTTTAGCAGAGATATTGAAATACAAATTTAATGTATTTTGTTTTAAAATTAAGAACAGTCAAAATATTCACCTTTTTCTAGATGGCAGACTAAGCATTTGAATAAGTCATGTAAAATTCTTTTTATTTCAGATGATGGCTGCAATATATGATCAGCTCCCAAGCGATGGATTTGTTTTTTCGTTAGAAAAAATAAAAAATAAAAAATACATCATTCAAACTGACTATTTTAATATTTTAACTGTATTTCCTACTTATGACGATTATACATTAGTTTTATTAAACAAAGTTGAAATTAATCAAGTTGTAAAAGATAAAGTTGTTGTAAAAGTTGATGATGATAGCTTCTCTTATATGAATACATTAAAAAAAGAGCTTAACAACAATAAGAGTATTGTACTACTTTACGAGAAACAAATCTATTTTGACCTAAAGGGTAAGATGTAATTATTCGTTTAATTTTTACGGCCACACTGATATGGTGTTAGATCTCTTTGTGGTTCTGACTTAGAGATAAGAAGAATAAGAAGACAAAAAAAAAGTTTCTAAGGCAAATATAAAGTTAAAATATAAAATACATACATGAGTTACTAAATATTCTTCTTCTTCTCCCTGCCCATTTGCTAATCACTTGAGGTCGGCGCTATACATCTTCTGTACTGCTGATAGGATTTGCCAAAAGTTTTACAACCGGCCGCCTGCCTGATGTCAACCCTCCTTGGGAATGCTACATCTCTTTTTGTCTCAGTGGTGTCGCGGAGTCTTGTAATATGCACTTTCGATTTTTTTGCTCTTTAAACCATTTTTAACACCATTACTGAATTTTTTTATGTTAATTTCAGATATATTTTAAAATAAATTTTGATTACATAATGAATTTTGTTTTCACGTTGTCAATTTTTTCCTAAATTTATGGGTTACTAGATATTATTAAGTTTAAATACATATGGCTCCCTATTATGTTTAAGAAAGCAAAAGTGTGTTTATCTGTTGCTTGTTCTTATCCAAAACAAAAGAGGGACTTTTCTTTTGTGCTATCCATCAAAATCAAAAAATAAATTGACATATACGAAGTTTTTTATTATTACTTTTGAATTTTTAGGTTACTTGAGAGGCTTACTCAAAGAATATCGAAAAAAAATTAGTTTGTATGTGATATTAGATGAAGGATCGCCTGATTTTAATGTCAACAATAATTTCTACAGTAAACAGCTGCAAAAAAATCTACCATTCAACACACTGTATGATGTAAGTAATGAGCTAGTTATAATGTTCTGATTAAATTTTAAATGTTGTGCATATATTTTCATTAATTATTTTTACAGGGTAAATGGGGAGGATATTATTACACCACTTTCAATAATTACCAAGGTGTTCCTCAAAATTCTAAACTTAGTCTAACAGAACTTGGAAACATAAATAGTTGGCACTGGGAGGAGATTGATAATCTGAATAAATCCAATACTGTTGAGGTAAAAATATATTCTATTTTAAATGTTTTCAGCTCTGTTTAACGTCCCACTGCTGGGCACGGGCCTCTCTTCGATACGCGGGGGATCAGGCCCGATAGTGCACCATGCTGACCAAGTGCGGGTTGGCGGACTTCACATGTCTTTCGAAAACTTGCTAGGTTTTCTCAGACGTTTTCCTTCACCGTAAGGCAAGTGGTAATCATGTTAGAAATGATTCGCACATGAAAATATCAGAGGTGCGAGACCCGGGATTTGAACCCGCTTCACTCGGTTTCCCAAGCACGCGCGTTACCACTGGGCTACCACTGCCTTACTTATTTTATATGACGAAATATTTTTGAGTATTTATTAATTTATTTGTAAAACTATTTTTTACAGTAATAAATATTTTTGTAAATATGGGAATATTATTGTGATTACAGGTGCATTATTCAGGATTGTCATTAAAAGATGTAGAAAAAGTATTCGGAAGACCAGTTAATAACAAAAAAAAATCTTTTGGTATGGACTATAGCGGTTTTGATGCTAGGTAACTGTAACTAAGGCCACATAATCACTAAAACAATAAATAAAATTAATAATGACAGAAAGAAAGCATAACAATTTTATATTTTAGGGGTAATCGGGTGATGGGAATTATTGCCGATGGTGCAATTTCTAAGGAAATTGAATATGATTTAGATTTACTTTGGCCCGTTCCAAAAACTTGGTCTTTAGAAGAAGCAGCGACAGTTCCTCTAGCGTACGCCCTCGCCTATTATTCTCTGGTAAAGAAACAATAATTTAAATCTTAATGATTGATAAATAATTATGAATTCATAGTTGAATTTTTCAAAATTTTATTCATAAATGTGATGTATGATGTTAGACATTTATCTATTCTTTTTTTAGACACTTAGAGGAAATTTGTATGCAGGAACAACAGTTTTTGTTAATGGTGGAGCTGGAGCACTCGGACAGGCAGTAATATCGATTTGTCTAAGTTTAAATTGTGATATATTTACCACAGTTAGCGATCCTGGCAAGAAAGCGCTTCTACTTAAGCTATTTCCTACATTAAAAGGTACGTCTGTCTAATTTCTACAAATCTAAAATTCATAATAAGCGCATTTGAAAGGTTACATTTTGCTCAAGTAAATAAATCAACAATGTTTTGAAATATAAATTGCTGTACTATAAAAAATGATAATATTAATAAATCAATAATATTAAATACTAGCGACTCACCCTCGCTTCGCTCGTCCCTAGGTATATTTTATTTTTTTGAGATCAGACACTTCAATTTTATTTATCTGTATGTTGATGTTCTCTCCTGGCCGATTCCGGCCACGGCGGCCAATCTCATTGAGACGAGCCATTGCGCAGGAGATATTATAGTGGACAAGTGTACGCGCAGACACAAGTGCACTCTCTACTCCTGTCACTCTCATACTCCGGTGGAACGACTACTCGACATGACCAGTGAGAGTTAAGGCGCAAGTCCGACGGCTTTACGTGCTTTCCGAGGCACGGGGTTGAAACACCGCCAACTTCCCAACTCCGAGCTGTTACTGAGGCTCACTATACAGAAAAACTCAATAACTGAACTTGGCCCGACCCGGGACTCGAACCCAGGACCTCCGGGCGTGCAGCCGTACATACTAGCCACTACACCACCGAGGCAGTTAAGCTATACTATAACAGCTAACACAAAATATAGTTTAGCTCAATAAATAAGATCGAGGATATCTAATATACAAATGTATTGAAATTCAGTTGAACTATTTTAATAGACATATTCTTTAAATTAACAATGTCATGCTAGTGCACTAACGGGTGTTTTTTAAAGACAAAATTGTTTCGTTAAATACTTGGAGACTCTTCAATAATTTAAATAAAACCATGTTTTCGGATTTTTTCGCGAATATATTTAGATTTTTGGTTTCGACGTTTCGAATGCGTTTACATCAATAATGGCAATGGCGGCACTAAATATAGATTACCTACTAATTAATATTTTTTGTAAAAAAATGTAATAATTATAATAATAACAGGTAAAATTAAAAGAATAATATTCCATATTCAATTATAAAACTAATTAAAATTATAAAAATGTTTAAAATTAAAAAAATATTGTAAGTTACTTTGGTGCAATTTTTCAATTTTTTGAATTCATTTTGTTATTTGTGGGTAGGCTTTCTTTAACAACTATATACTTTGAGACATCTAACACCTTAGTCCCTCCCGTGACCATGATTGCTGTAAAGCATCGGAAACGTCGGGAATCAGAAATCAAAATAAATTCGCGAAAAAATCCGAAAAGATAGTTTTAATTAAAATATCAAATATTCGCGTAAATCTAAGAAAGTATTAAATTTCATAATATATTCCTGTAAGTGGCTTTATAGGTTGAGAGTTGGTACTTCGTCTGATCTCACCGATCCTTTTGAATACCCATACTATATTAGATACTTAGATCATGGAACTAAAGGAATACAGCATGTAAATGAGACTATGCACACGTGACTATGCACGCTCGTGCTGTATATAACACTCTTACCCGATGTTTAATTCTGTGGGATTTGCCGGCAATGATTTATGGTTTATAAATCTTTGAGGTAACTTTTTATTTATTTTCAGAAAATCAAATTTTAAATTCAAGATATAATGACTTTTATGCATCTATTATAAGGCAAACCAACAACAAGCGGTGCAACTATGTAATCAACTGTGAAAGCGGTATATTCCGCAATGTAAGTCAATAATACTTCTTAAAATATATATTTTTTGTTGTACATAGCATTTTAGTAGAACCCGCGGCTTCACCCGCAATCAAACTGCAAAAAAAACAAACACTTTGGTCTTATATAACTAATAATTTGATGGCTGTAATAATTTTCAAACGACTGAGTATGATTTTGACTCGCACATCGAGGGTTTCGTACCGCCGAATATCATGTTGTGCTTACTAACATATTTAGATACTAAAATATTTTTTACGCTTTTGCAATGCATACTTTATTATTTGAAAAAATAAGTTCGTTTTTCATATTCTTTCTTATAGATATTGTGGAAAACGAACTTGATTTTAGCGATCGTAGCTCAAAATATTCACTATCTTATAAGATATTTAACGTAAATAAATAAACCCATTTGCAAAAAAAACGGGCACTCAAAACTTTTTTGTATAACTATGGAAATCTTAAACAAAGGAGGTTTTATATGCATTCAATTAAGTAGAAACAATTTTCTACGTATTAAAAATTACTGGCAAGTAAAATAAAATATTCCAAATTTAAAAATTTCAAAGTTATTTAAAAATATTCTATTCGATTCGAGCATTTGCTCGCAGTTTGTGTTTAGATATTGTGCTATAAATAAATAAAAAAAGGCTTTTTTGTAATTTTAATGAATTGATATTGATGTAAAATTGTTTAAATTGGTTATTCGTGATAAATTTTATACCGTAATATGGCAGACAAGACAATTATCGCTGGTAATATAGTCTACCATATAACTCTTCTTCAAGAAGGTTGTACTCAATGTTATGTGTCGGAACGGTTTGGTGTCAGTCGTTCCACTGTTCAGAGGACCTGGACTAGGTTTCAAGAAACCGATTCTTGGAAAAGAAGACCGGGATTAGGAAGAAAACGATGTACAGAGCCCAGAGACGATCGATATATTGTGAGCCAAGCTTCACGAAATCGGAAGTCCATTTACAATAACATCAAAAATAATCTTGAAGATATTAGAAATGTGAGTGTAAGCGTATGGACTATCTGGAGGAGACTTCTAGAAGTCAATATACACAGTCGAAGACCAGCTAGAGTTAATAAATTACTCCGTGAGCACCGTATTGCAAGGTTAAGATTTTCCCAAAATTGTACGACGTGGACGGATGTAGAATGGAGCAAGTTTTTATTTTCTGATGAAGCCAGAATCTCTTTATTTGGTGAGGACCGACGTCGTAAAGTGCTAACAATACCAGGAGAACGTTATGCAGATGTATGTTTTGGGAAATTACGCCTTACGGTGGGGGCTATATCATGTTTTGGGCTGGCATGACTTTTGAAGATCGAAGAGAATTAGTTTTCGTAGAAAATAGCTTTCTAAATGCACAACGCTACATCACGGAACTCTTAATTCCTCATGCACAACCAGTGTTAGCTGTTACAGGAAGTGCTGCTGTGTTTATGGATGACAATGCTCGAGCACACCGAGGGGCCACGTAGACGCTTACTTAAGTGAAGTCGGGATCCGCCGTTTAGATTGGCCAGCACGAAGTTCCGACCTCAATCCCATTGAGTATCTATGGGACTTTCTAAAACGACGTGTTAGAGCTGTACACCCAGCCCCACAGAACATCCGAGAGCTTAAAATTGCTATTACGGCCGAATGGGAGCGTACTCCTCAAGTACTCATAAAAAAACTCGTCCAAAGCATGCCACGAAGAATTGCAGCAGTTATTTCAGCCAGAGGAGGCCACAATCGATATTAATTTTTTATTTTCTTGTTTGTAACTTTTAGTAAAAAAGGAGAAAGTCAATTGAAGTTACCTTATTTTTTTGTCAAAATGAGTATTATCCTAAAAAAAAAAAACATATTTTGTTGCATCAAATCCCTTTTACAACTCTTAATACTAAAAGTACTCGAATAAATCAAAAGTGCCCGTTTTTTTTTGCAAAGGAGTGTATATTAGGTAATTTATTTTTCTATTAAAGTATTTAGCAAGCTCCACTACCGCTATTTTTTGGACATTTTAAGCTGCACTTTTCCAAAGTTAGGAAGACAGTACAAAGACCTCTTATAAAATGTTTACGACTTTAGATAAATAGATTTTCTGAATTGGTAGCTTCGCTTTTTGTACGGTATGCTAGTAATAAGATTTTTTTTTAAATTGCTGATTTTTGTATAAGTGGATAAAATACACTGGGGTAAGCTAACCCAAGGAGGCTATTGCTGCTAATAACCATATGGTCTTATATTTATTTATCTTATTTACCCTACGAGATTTTTTAAGGAAATTGGTGTATTATATATATATATATATATATATATATATATATATATATATATATATATATATATATATATTGTAATGTAATATTATGTATGTCCGACAAAACATTCATTTTTATTTAAGACACAGTGATAGACACGAAATACACACTATAAATAAGGATAAACTGGTAACGTATAGCTTTCGCCTTCAAAAAGTGAATAGCTCGTTTCTTTGTCTATTTGAATAAAGTATATTTTGATTTAATTTGATTCTTATCCAATTCAATTTCTTGTTATTCGGCTTTTAGGTGTGCCAGTTGGGCACAAATTACTTCGTCAAAGTTGTGTAGAACTGAGAAGACACGGTGTAGATAAGGTATTTTATTACACGGGTAAAAAAGAGATATTCACGCTGAGATCTCTACATATAAAATATGAGTCATGAATTGTATGATCTAGCCCTACAACAAAGACATCACATGCACACCAAGTAACCAACATTAACAAACAATTAGCATTAAAGGGACGGGGGATTTTAGATGGGAAATCGTCATACACAGGATGAAAGAATATAGCACAGCTGAAAAGGATGTGGGATAAATTATCTTCGTCAAGGCATTCAGACAGGGAGTGATCCCTGACTCTGATCTTCTCCAAGTGAACAGGAGTACATGCATGTCCAAGACGAATACGACTAATAGTTCATAATACCTAACTTTCCGCCTTCTTGCAACGAGAGAACCAGAGACGCCTTGGTATCTCTGACCAAATTTCAGCATAATGCTTACCCTTTAAAAGATTTCGATGAGTTCCAGTAAATACTTCATTTATTATCACAACATATCCTGAGCAGAATTAGAAAAATATTCTAAAGAACCGCACTGTATAGCAACCAAAGCACATAAATCTGCAGTTTCATTGCCAGGAATGCCCGAGTTACCTGGGATCCACACTAAACGCATCGCTAAACCTTTACAATGACATGAGAACAGAGCTTCATGAATCCTCAAAGTAACAGACTACCTAAATTTGCTACAAAAAGGGCTCTTTTTTATGGCCATCAAGCAGCTTAATGAGTCAGTATAGATTACAGTCTGTTGAAGGTTTTGGGAAAGGGTGAACAAGATTGCTTCAAGTATAGCAACAGCCTCAACTTTAAACACCGATGATTGGAGAGGGCATTTAAATTGCAGAGTAATTTTGAATTTCGGAATCCAGCACGCTGATCTAACACAGCCATCCTTAGATAGATTCGATGCGTCAGTAAAAATAAGGACGTGATTCGACCAATTTTGATTAATTAATGAATGCAATTTTGTCTTGGTGTCAGGAGCACCCTTGCCCAAACCAATATCTGTAACTATAGGAGATATCATAACTAAGGTATTATAGGGTGAGTGAAAAAGCGGATTAGAGGAAAAACAAGACATACGATGTGGGAGTTTGGTAAACCTAAGGAAACTTTGTAGTATATCGACATGGTTTATTATCGGGGTTATCTTCAGATAAAATATGTAATTTAGGTCATAATATGTGGGAGGATAGCTGAAAATTTTTACTGACATAGCGATCAGACAGCAATTGCCGCCGGAGAGGAAAAACGGGGTCAACACACTCGACTTGCTTAGGCATTAGTGGGGGAAGACCTCATTGTACCTAAAATTAAACGAATGCGTTTGTATTGTATTTTATTTAATTTAGGCGCCTCACCACTCACCAGACAGAATTTGAAGCCTTACTTTTTGTAGGATTTGCTCAGTAATAAGAAAATGTTTAGACTTGCTGACGTTTGCATAAACGGATAAGCTACATTGGTCTAAACTAACCCAAGGAGGCTACTGCTGTTGATTATAATTGGATGATCTTACATATTCTTTAACACGGTGAATGTAATAAAAGAGATATAATATTATATTATTATATGGAAAATAAATAAAGCATATTTCAGTTAAATGAATAAAATGATATGCAATTTAAATACTGAATTAATTTTTGTATAATATAATTTTTCAGGCTGCAATAAAATGCCTATCAATTCTTGGCACCTATTTAGATTTATCTAATAAGGACATGATAGACAACAAACCTTTGGGCATCAGTTTCGCAAGTGAATTTAAATATTACTATGGTGTCAATTTTTGTAGTATTTTTAAACCGAAATATTCACATGAAAAAAAAGTAAGTAATGAAATATTTTATACTAAAAACATTATATGACCTACTGGACCAATCGAAATCCGTTTATTTTTAAGAGAAAAAAATATTTAAAACCTGAAGTTTTATGAATTTAAAATGTTAGCAGGTATATAAAGAATAGAAATTCGTAAAATGCCCCCGATGCCCAGCTACCCATGAGGAAGACGCAAAGCGTTAAAAAAGTAGTTTTTTTTTTTTCAATTTCCAGCTGACTGTGACGTTCTATCGAAAAATATTTTGTACAAAAGTTGTAGGTCTAGTAAAAATCTACAACTTTTTTTATGCTTACACTTTTTACAATAACCTCAAAGTTTTCGTGATATTTGCAAAAAACAAGTTTTTAACTTTTTCTTGGTTTTTTATTTGTGATTTCTCGAATAATCTTTTGATTTTCATGAAACTAAGGAAATTTAATCTTCAAAATACATTATATATGTATAAAAAAATTAAATTGAAATGTTTAGCCATTTCCGAGAAAAGTGTGTTTTATGGTCTCGAGAGGCTGAAAATCAACTCCAATTTCAATTGGACGCTTACATTTAAAAAAAGTTCATTCAATTTTCAGATAGGGCCCATTCTTTTTGTCTTGAACTCTTCGTTTTGAAAAAATAAAAACATGGTATGGTCGTCCTGTAAAAACACCCTTAAAAATTAAAAAAAAATGGAGAATTTAATAATGTTTACTTTATAAACCATCCATACCATATGATACATATGGTATGTGTTCGCGACGCCTACCGACGGCTGCCGACGACTACCGATAGTTCACATCTTCGTGCGCGTCGATATAGTTCGATTATTGTATTTGTACGCGACGCTAACCGACGAATGTCGACGATTGCCGAACCGGTCACATCTACGTGCACGTCGTTATGTTTCAATTGTGGTATTCAATTTTTTGGTATGTTCGCTTTCGTATAATTTTATAATTATTATTTTATAATTAATTAATCAATATTTCATTCGTTTTAATACTTACATTTCTGTTAAAGTACTTTTAGTAATAGTTTTGCAATAAGGAGTATCCTTATAGAATTTATAATTTTTATATGTTTTTATAACTTTCGTATTTAATAATAGTTTTAGTAAATTTCTTATTGTAAAAGTTTATATAGACATATAAAAACATGATATAATAATTACGTTATCTTAATAAGAAATTACGATTTCGTTTCTTACAGTTTCGATAGGAATTAATATATTATATTAATTCTATAGATATATTAATTTTCGTGTTTTGCTTATATTTTATTGTTTATATAACTTTTAAAATGTAAATTATTTTCTAATACATAATCATATAATTTCGTAATATTTTATAAATATTCTAATATATATACACAAGTTTCGATACTTCATAGTAAGAAAATGAATGTTAAATATTTTCACTGTTTTGTTTAATATTGTCAATATTATTAATTTATATTGTTTTTCGTTATAGTTTAAAATAGATAAATAAGTTGTGAAATTAATATAACATAGTTATAGGTAAAATAGTATTAGAGATAATCAAAGAATAATGTAAATAGTATAGTGAAAATTATTGTAAAATAAAGTCAAAACGGCTCGGTGGCTTGCGGCTCTCTGTATGGTATTGCTCGGGGGTAGTTAAGCTCACTAGGCATTTGCATATTGAGTTCGAAGTTCGAATTCGGGATTCATCGGAACAAACTCGTAGAAGCAAATAGAAGACTAATAGAAAAATAGTAATAGAAGAGTTGCAAGCCACCTACCGCTTCGTATAGGACAACGATTGCTATTTTATTTCGACGGCGCCGGCACCCCAAGGTCCGAACCTATAGTGTACAGGGCGTCAGCGGCTCGCTGGGCAATTTCGATTCGGACTAACGTCGCCGATATAGTTATACATTGCCCTCGAGCCCCGCCCGTCCGGTACAGTATGGATGGTTTCAATTTTTATATTTTTTTTTTGCCGTGGAATCTTTTTATGTTATTTTTTTTAATTCAACATTTAATTAGTTTTTGATCGATTTTGGGGTTAAATTTGATTTTTTTGATTCATTCATAGTCTAATGACTACACAATGTTTTTATTTTTCAAAAAGTAGACCAAAAAAATGAGTGCTATCTTGAAATTGAACAATTTTTTTTTAAATGTAAACGTCCACTTGAAGTTGGGGTTAATTTCTAGCCTCTCGAGACCATAAAACATACTTTTCTCGGAAATTACTAAATATTTCAATTTCAATTTAGTTTATATATTATATTTTGTATTTTGAAAATTACATTCCCTTAGTTTTATGAAAATCAGACGATTATTCTAGAAATTAAAAATAATAAACATAGAAAAAGTTAAAAACTTGTTTCTTGCAAATATCTCAAAAAATTTGAGGTTATTGTAAAAAGTGTAAGCATAAAAAAAGTTGTAGATTTTTACTAGACCTACAACTTTTGTAAAAACATTTTTCGATAGAACATTGCCGGAAATTGGAAAAAACCATTTTTCAAATCTTTGCGACCCCCCCCATTTCTCGGGGGGTAGCTGGGCATCGGGGGCATTTTACGAATTTCTATCCCATATATTTTAAAATCATAAAACTTCAGGTTTTGAATATTTGTTCCCAAACCGGATTCCGGTTGGACTATACTCTTGGTCTTCAATAAGAACTTAATGTACGAATTCGGCAAATAAAAATAAGTAAGAAAATAAAAAAGATATTTGAAATGTCATAATATTGTTACCCTGTGGGTCTTTGATATTTAACGTGTTTATTTTAGTTATTACAATCAATGATAGCAGATGGCATCGCTACGGGAGTCGTTAGACCACTTACTTACACCATGTTCTCATTTTCCGAAGTATCCAGGGCCTTCAAGTTTTTATCTTCTAGAAGTCATAGAGGAAGGGTTCTGTTTGATTTAAGAAATCCACTAAATTCCAATGTGATGCCAAGGTAAAGTGTATCTGGACGTATCGTAAAATTAAAACGAAATGTCTCATATGAGTGCTTACTAAAACAAATATTATTTTATCTAAATGGATTGATTACAATTTTTTAACGGTAATATCTAAATTAACCTAAGCCGTAGTCGTAACCGAGTGAAGCGAGTTGAAATTCCGGGTTTCACACCTCTGATATTTTCATGTGCGAATCATTTCCAACACGATTACCACTTGTCTTAACGGTGAAGGAAAAACGTCGTAAGGAAACCTGCATGTCTGAGAGAACCTAGCAAGTTTTCATAAGACATGTGAAATCCTGCACTTGGCCAGCGTGGTGGACTATGGCCTGATTCCCCTCGTACTGAAGGGCGGCCCGTACCCAGCAGTCGGGCGTTTAAAAGGGCTGAATTCATACGTTGAAAATTTTTGTTGGTCCACATATCCGTAAAGTACCCATCAGACGCAGATGGGTTGATTTCGTAACACTTTTTCTTGTATGTATTTTCTAATTTTTCAGGCTTATATTGAATCCTCAATTTGCATATGTCGTAGTGGGAGATCAAGATGAATTATGTGTTAGTTTAATGGATTTATTAATAAAACGTGGTGCGAAGAAAATTTTCTTACAAATAAGATCCAAAGCTGTTACTCCGTTCATAGAGGCTAAGATATTGTAAGTACAAAAATGCATTTAATAAAAGATATATTCTTACAAAAAAATATTCGTCATCGAAATTAATATTCCTCGTTGTTTGTTTAAAATAATAAAACTAAGCCAGTAAACAATAAAACATTCACGTTAGTACTCCAAATTGAACTCCGATCAACAATACTACTAGATATCGGGTCGGCGTAAGAAATTCGTTTGGGTAAATATCAGCTCATTTGAAAAATGAGCGTATTTTTCGATTAATTCTATTGAAATACTGCCTACGCTGGCACGTTCACAATGCCGCAATATATAATTAAAAAATGCAAAAATAATGTGCGAAGAAGAAATTTTCAAACGGGGTGTCTTATTTTCAATAAATAATATGTAGTAGATTTATGCCAGATTTCACCAACATCCCATAAGCTAACACCTACGAATGGGATCCCTACCTTAAAAGTTCCCTTAAACTAGCCCCTAAATTAAATTTTGTTTTATCATCGTCAGAGCCAGTATTTTCTAGTACCTATATTTAGGTGGGATTTTAACATTTAGGTGATCCCTAACTGTCAGTGAAACAGAAACTGTCCCCTAACAGCCCCCTAACAATACTTAGGGGAACCCTTAAACTTAGGTGACGTTGATGAAATCGGCCATTAACCTACGAAATAATATAAAAATGAAATTTTGAACAATTTTAAATCCGCTAGAACGTTGGCCCAGATCGGCCAAAAACAAAAGCAAGAACGGGAAAAAGTGCTTTATGTTTTTTCATATAAGGGTGATTTTACAATAAAGATTATAAAACTTATGAAATGATCGTAAGTGTATGATGTTAATTCGAAGATTTGTGACTTTATAACAAGGTGCTATGGTGTTGATTAGCTTGAAAATAAAACTATTATAAGACTTTGTCTTGGTTCGTTACTAAACAAATAAAGCTGTATAAGTGCATATTCGCGCGGACAGGATTTAGCTTTGATTTTGTATGTGACACGTTATCTAGTAGTATTGTTGATCGAAGAAATTGAAATATTTTATTTCAGACTATGGAGGACTCAAGGTATTGAGGTAAAAGTAAGCCGTTATGGAATTGAGGACGAAGAAAAATGTAGACTTTTTATAAGTGACGTTGCAAAATTAGGGCCAATTGAAGGCATATTTATTACTCTGTACAAGATAGCTGGTCCAGCATACATAAATGTGCCAAAATTAATATCTAATTTGGATAAATTATCAAGAAATATGGATTACCTTAGGTACAGTTACATTTTATCAATACAAAATTTTACAGCAAAATTTCTGGGAACACAAAAAGTTTATGTATTAATTGAATGATATAATATTGCAGATACTTTGTAATATTATCAAGTAATGTTAACAGTTCGGAAGATGAACTTGTGTTCTCAATGTGCAGTAAAATATGTCACTATCGTAATAACATTGGTTTGAATGCTCTTCTATGTCGAGCGGAATTCGTAGATGAGGTAAGTAACGGGAATAAGCACCTTGTTGTTAGAAAATTGGTACAGCTCATATCGAAATTACCACATTCGTTATTATTTATTGATGTTCTATCATGCATAATAAAAAAAATATATAAATAGAGTCTAATTAAAAACAAATAGATGAGGTAATTATAATATATACATAATATATAATATATACAAATGGATGAATATAATATAAGATAGTATATGAGTAGATCTATAAATTTGTCTGAGAGAGATTTTTATTCAATAATTTATTTGTATTATTATATAGTATTGATATATAATAAATTTGTCTTACATTTTCATCTGGATTTTGCAACTATGAATAATTTATTTTTTGTTTTATTTGCATCATTTTATGAAGCTGATTTTATGAGACTTTTAATTATTTTTTTGTTTATTGTGGTCTTCAATAAGAATTCAAAAAATATTTTTATTTTATAACAGTTCGAAGGTCTTGGTAAAAACCAAACAACGTATCAATCGATACACCAAGTTTTAAATAGCATGGAAAATAGTATAAAACACAATTGTAGCAATGTGATATCATATAATACAAACAAAAATGCTAAGATGGAATATTCAAGAAAATTAAATGACATTTTAGGTATGTATGAACATTTCATATGTTGCTTTTATCTTTTTTTATTATAATATTATATAAAAGGAAACAAAAATTACTTTTTGTCTTCAGGCAAACAAACAAACGGAACTAAATTAGATATAAATGCGTCACTACACGATATTGCAATAGAAAAGCTCGCAATAAAAGAAATAAGAGGTTTAATTTTAGAACACTATCAAGTTGCAGTATCTGAGAGGAAACTTATCCAAATGTCTTTATCCAGGTAAAAAATATCAAAATGGTAAATAATCAAAATGCATAATAACTTTTACTTCAACCATTATTAAAAAAAAGGATGGATGGATGTATTACTCTTTAACGCTAGAACGGCTAAACAGATCTAGATAAAATTTGGCCTAGAGATAGATTGTAGTCTGAAATAGCACAAAGCACAGGTTTGTGTCACATTTATCCCGGAAAAAGGTACGGTTCCCGTGTACATTTATTTTTGTTTAGGGACAAACCCGAAGCGAAGCGAGGGAGAGTCGCAAGTAGTAAATAATAATTAAAACAAAACCTATATCACACTTACATAAACGCTTACTTTCAGTATCCAGAATGTTGAATACTATTTAGACGAATTAAAGAACAATATCGGGCTTGATGCTATAATCTCGTACGTGAATGACGATTCCTATGAAGCATGTGATTCATTCAAACAAATGTTAACGTTGACGAATAATATTCCAGAGGTAATTTTTAAACTAAATATATATTTCAAAGGGCATAAAATAAATTGCTAGAAGACAGGGCTAAAAGGATAAAAGGGCAAATATTTATTTGTATAGACTATAGAAATGTTTAACTCGGACTGGTTGTGATCAAGTGCTCCATTAAGGATGGCCAACTAATATAAATAGACTCATTAAATGTATTTAATATGGGAACTTATATGCGAATGATGCGAAAGATGCCTTTGACTAAATCAATGGTAACTTTACGAGCATACTAAATGTGTTATACGGATCTAGGTAATGTGACAACAGGCAGTGTTGGGTACTGTCGGCTAACAAAAACACAATTATGTCTAAGTAAGACAAGAATTAAATTGTTTTTATTAATTTTAGAAACTCTATGACATGGATTATGTTGACTCTGCAGCTGATTATTTGATTTTGATTCCTGGGTTTCAAGGCGATTGTGGCGTGTTTGAACCTTTATGCTCCACTCTCAAAATCAAAGGAATAACTGTCCAACTTGGACCAGATTTGGCAGCAAATACTATATCAGAAATGGCAGAAAGTATATTGAAGGTTAATATATTAAATATTTTAAAGCTTGATAAATAAAGATAAGCAAATAAAAATAGTATACAAAAACGTTTAAAAAAGTAAAGATTACAATATTTTGTTGACAAGTTAACTAATTTATATTAATCTTTTCTAATAATCGCTAGATAATGATCAAAGATCTTAAAAAAATTGATCGAATTTTCATAGATAAGAAATAACTAATAGAAGCAGGTCAAACCTCAAAGCTAATTATTTCTAAGATAACAACATCACACTATAAAAATTATTTAGATTGTATTTAATTATTACTTATCTAATTGTTTAATTCTACTTGTTTCATTTCTATCATATTTAGAATGCAGTAATAAAATTAGAAGAAAAGAATAAATTTTATCTCTTGGGATACTCGTTTGGTGTTAACATTGCTTTGGAAGTTGCAGCATTATTAGAAAAGAAAGGTATTTTTTTTATATCATAAAAACATATATTGTATTGTATTTGTATATAAATAATCAGTTCAAAAATGAAATACCATACAAAAATTAATATTACAGGCATCGTTGGTACAGTTTTTTGCCTAGACAGTAGTCCAGATGCTTTGCGTGTACAACTAAATACGTATACCAGCGATTTGGCAGACGAAGAATTACAAAACGTACTAATTGATCATATTTATTACTTAATAACTAAAGAAACAAACAACAAACTTAAAGAAGAAATAAAAACATTTAACACGTTTGAAGAAAAAGTTAAGGCTTTTGTCAAAGAAACAAAAGAACGCGTGCCTTATCCTCAAGAATATATCAGACTAAGTGTAGAATCAGTATATAACAGAATTTTACTGGCTATGAAATATAACCCTACATTTACGCTTGAATCTGAAATAGTTCTCCTAAAAGCGATCAATGATTCAAAGGCTGAAATTTTACCATACGATTATAATTTGGCCAAATATACCAAAATACCAGTAAAAGTAGTAAATATTGAATCGAATCATACTACATTGCCATTTAATGTTAATGTGCCGAATATAATAAATAAAATGCTTGACAAGGACCTGCTAACAAAATATAAAAACACTAATCTTTGCAAAACTTACTTGATTATAAAGAAATAAATATGTAACGTGAATATTAAGGGTCCTAAAAGTCAATGTTCAACTTTAGCATATTCATAATAAGTTTCGCTAAGCCGCTGAATCATAAAAAAAATCTTATACAATGTAATATTTCAACACAATTACAGCTTTGGTTAGAAGACGCCCAAAAGCGTTCCATGCATTGATGTTTTCCAACTTTTCGGAGGAAGGATACATCGACTTCTTTATTCATATTATTATCATCGTACCTAGATAATCTAGTCAACATCAACTTTACCAAGAAAAGAAAAGCTCTGAATAAAAAAAGGATTCATTCATATAATGTTGTATAAAATTTTAGCACGTATTAACTTAGTTTATGAAGCCACTAATTTAATTATATGTCATAAAGTACTTTTTAGAAAACATTTCTTTTAATATTAATGCAGAGAATTGAATGAAAGGATGAAGACTATGTTAAAATTACAAAAAATTATTCTTTTCGATGCTACCTTAAATTTTAAATTGAAACTTTCTTGAGAAGAAAGACATCAAGGCGATTAGTACCCTCAAGGGCTAGCAAAGAGCTACTTTCTAAAGCGTACTTCTCGTTTATGGCTTGACCGAAATGCTTGAAAAAAATATATGTGAATTATCAACTCTTAAACAATATTTCATTAAAAAGGTTTTATGTGGGACGAAAATATCTATCACTTTTTTATTTTAAAGAAATTGTATTTTTTGACTTGCCTTTCGTACTGTTTCTAAACGGCTAAGAATTTTGGAATCATTTAAATACTAAAAAATAATATATCTATTTTACTTTATGCCCATTAGAATTTTTTTTAAATCAATTACTATTTTCCTATTTTAAAAGTAGAAAATGCTATTTACAAGCCTAGAAGCTATAGAGGTGCTCTGCGCGGGCGCGGGCGGCCGTCGCGCGCTGGCGCTCAGACGGGAGGTCTGTGTCACTTTTTGTCTCCTGTTTTTTTACAATATATTTATGCATGTATTGTTTATGTACACAAGTATTTTTGTATGTGTGCGTGCAGAGAATAATCGCTCTCAAACAGATAAATGTGTAGTAAAGTACGCGCTTGGACGCTGTAGAATATTTTTATTAGTTTAATGTAAAAATTAAGTTCTATGAAGGTATAGTTATTGTTATTTTTATCTATCCAATCTAAGCCAAATCTGTATATTCAATATTTTTTGGAAAATCTTATTGAAGTAAACATTATTATCGATACAGAGGCCGAATCTATAGTTTTTAGAATTTTTGTCTGTCTGTCTGTCTGTCTGTTACCGCATCACGGGAAAACCACTAGATAGATTTTGATGAAATTTGGTATGATGATAGCTGATTATCCGGGTAAACATATAGCATACTTTTTACCGCGGGAAAATGTCAGTAGTTTAATTTCATCTGCCTACTTGAGTTTATTTCCAGTTTTGTGATTTCAAATATTATATTTTTTATTTAAAAAATATTATTAGTAGATTTAATTTAAAAATCTCTTTGGTGGTTGTTGAGTGACGAGAAAGCACAAATAAAAGATTACGTCACTAATAAAATTATGATGAAAAATTCAACACACTCTTCAAAACAGTACAGAAGGGAAGTTTAGGGAAATACACAATGACACAAAGAGTTTCAGTACAAAAATAAAAAGTCCACATACAATATCTTACGAAAACGATTAAATTATATTAAACAAAGTAACAAGTAATTGGCTTCGAACGGCAAAGCATAGACTGTTTGTTAGTAAAAAGTTACAAGTGGCCGGTAGGAGTAAAACAAATTCCGATCTTCCGCATACTACGGGTTTCGCGCGGCTATGCTTGTGGATTTAATATATATGAATAATTAATAAATATAAATAATTATGTGTACGTGTATGTAGGTGCGTAGATAATATAAATACGTAAATGAAATATTTAATAAAATATAAATATTATTGAATGGAAATTTTAATATATAAATATGATAAATTAAATATATTATAGTATAAGTCACCTACAATCTCAAATTTATACGGGTCACATACCACCCTTATAAATTTGAGATTGATAAATATTTGCGCCTCGACTAAGACTAACGTAAAGCTTTATTGTTAAATTTAATAGTATACAAAATCCGCATTCGGATAAAAAGTTTAGTTAAAAATACCTACTTTATTTTTTGAAATAAAAATAATTTAAAATTAAAATAATTTAATTCCAGATTACAAAATTATTAGTTAAAAATGATAAGTTAATAAATAGTCACTAACCAAAAATTGAAGTTAAATTAAATATAATCAAATAAGTTATAAATATATCGGCTGCTCCTCCGATCTAATGGCTATTGATGCCGGAGTTCCACAGGGGTCTGTTCTCTCTGCGACTCTTTTCCTGCTACACATCAATGACCTACTTTCACCAGGCATTGTTGCATATGCAGATGACAGCACAGTCATAGAGAGCTATGTGCCCGGTGCAAGGGACGGAGGGGTAATAATAAGTACTTTGAGAGAGGCCATGGTAGAGCGTACAAATACGACCTTAAGTCTTGTCTCACAATGGGGTGATGACAAACTGGTCGATTTCAACGCCGCCAAAACGCAAGCCTGTCTATTTTCCTCAAAAAGGAGTCCGTTCAGCTTGACTCCTACTTTTCGTGGTACACTTGTAGAGATTTCCGACAGTCTAGAGCTTCTCGGCATAAGGTTAAGTGCAAATCTTAACTTTGGCGACAACATCGAGTCGAAGGCACAAACTGCGGCCAAGAAACTGGGCATCCTTAACAAGGTTAAGCGATACTTCACGCCTGGACAGCTTCTCACATTATATAAAGCTCAAGTCCGATCATGCATGGAGTATTGCAGTCACCTTTGGGATGGCTCTGCAAAATACCAACTTGCCGCTCTTGACTCGGTGGAACTCGTGTTCAAGCGGCCAAGGTGCTAGATCATCTATCTCAGGTACCCAGGTTCGAATCTCGGTCGCATACAAAGTTTTACTTTTATTTTATTTTTAATATTTATTCAAGTTTTTATTTTTTTTTTTAAAAGACGTAAGATTGACAATCATAGGTGTCCAGGTTCGAATCCCGGTAGGATACAAAGGTATAATTTTTTTTATTTTTTTTTTGTATTTATTCAAGTTTTTAGTTTTTTTTTTAAAGAAAATTGTACTTTGTAACCAAAAACTCCATTCTAATATGATAAAGTAACATAATATTATTTATCACTTTTTCATAATACTTATTTAGTGATTTGTTTTATTTTGTTTTAATAAATATAATTATAATATTTATTTTTAAATAATAAATAAATTTTAAAAAATAAATTATATTAATTATAAAATTGAATACTTTTCGAGGTTACTTGTAAGACATAAATAACAAAAGTTAAATACGACAAAAAGTAACAAAGTAAATATTATAACAAAAATAACAAAGGAGTATGAAATTTTTTACTCGAGTGTTTTGTGTGCATGTACAGACGTGTCACGCACACTACACTGGACGTGCTCTCGGGCGCTGCGGGTGTGACCCGCCACTCCCGCGCGCCTCGCCTGTTACCGTTTCCTTCTGCGCAGCAGCTCCCGCCAGTTCAGAACAGCCAAAAAGTTTGGCGAGGATTCTATCATGAAATGCATTTACGCATATAAGAAAATAAAAGAAATAATAAAAATGTTTATTAAATCTATACTAATACTAGCATTGCCCGCGGCTCCGCCCGCGTTCAGATGAGCAAAAACCAAATTCTTTAGTTTTACATATTAGTACACTCTTACATTGCAGTTCTTGTATTTTGTCTCAGAAATGAGATATTTTCTTGCGGTAAAAAGTATCCTATATGTTGAACCGGCTAACGAGCTACCATCATATCAAACTTCATCAAAATCCCTTCAGTGGTTTCTCCGTGATGTGGTAACAGACAGACAGACAGACAGACAAACAGACAAAAATTCTAAAAACTATAGATTCGGCCTCCGTATCGATAATAAAGTCTATTTCAATAAGTATTTAAAAAAAATATGTAAATATTTTTTGGATTGTATTATAACGTGTTTTCCCATGGGAATTAGATAATATCCCGCAGAAAAAAATAACCTATGTTACTCGCCAGCCCTCCAACTATCTCCACACAAAAAATAAAAGGACAAACAACACACACTCTTTCACATTTATAATATTAGTATGGATATACATTTTTGTGTACACCCAAACACGTAGTTAAAGCTTTTTCTTATTTTTTTATGAATATTCTCCATATTATCTATACATATAATAGAATTGATTTTTTTGGATTGTATTATAACGTGTTTTCCCGTGGGAATTAAATAATATCCCGCGGTAAAAAGTAGCCTATGTTACTCGCCAGCCCTCAAACTATCTCCACACAAAAAATAACGCCAATCCATCACGCCGTTTCGATGTGAAAGAGGGACAAACAACACACACAATTTGTAATAAGGAGTAATTACTAAAACTATTTCAGTTTTAGTTACACGTTTTAGTCCATATTATTAAAACTACTTAACCGATTTTAATAAAATCTTTACCATTACCTAAGTTGAAATAAATAAAAAAAGAACGATCACTATCCAATTTTCTAATAATCTATAATTTTTTGTATATTTGCTTGGAAGCCCTAATAGATTATCATATTATGTGTATATTTTGCAGTTTCAATAATATTACATACATACGTGTCGAATTGATAACCTATTTTTTTTGAAGTTGTTTAAAAACTAACACACTTTTGCAATATAGTAATATTTTAGTATTGAGACATAATGGATTTTAATTGGATATCAAGATATAATGACATAACATGCTTGGCATAGCTACAATGAATGATAATAATTTATTTATTATTATATTTGCCAAATTTAATGAAAATCGGTTTAGCTGTTTTTTTACGCTTGATTAACAAACAAACATACAATCATTCACATGTTTTAGAATATTAGTAGGATTATATATAAAGAATATACTGAATTATGTATACAAAACAATAAATATAATAAATTATATATAATTAATTATATTCCTTATATAATACGATAATTCTAGCATTGCATCTTTTTGACTCTTTCGGGTTGTATCGCTCGTAGGCAGTAATCTATCCCGTGGCTTGTTTGATGAACTAGCACGTGGATTTTTTTGATGCTTTTTGCGGGGCGCGTGGGTGAAGTGCGCGAAGCCCCGCTCAGACACGCAAGGCCATCGGGGACACTAATCGCCTTAAGCAAAATGAAATAATTTAAATAGAGCTTAAGTAAACCAAAACATATTTCCTTTTTTGAAAACCCTTACAGAAACTTTCGACACTGGTTGTGGATTTTAAATAATAATAATAGCTTCCAAATAATAAAAAGATTGCAAAATATTATACGTTTCAAATAATTTTATATTATATCTAATCTAATAAATAATAATACATTTTATTGCTTTGCAAATTAATGAACTAAAAGGTTACATTATATATTGTATTAACAAATGTAAACAGGAAATCATCTACAATCTTAATTGATGATTTTAATTTAAGTGATCTATTGTGGGAGCATAATATAACTCGATGTTTTCTGTCCCCTTTAATGTCGGATAGCTGCATAGTAAATAATTTTTTGGACAATATATCTTTTAATAATCATTTTCAATGCAATCACGTTTTATATGAAAATGGTAAAATTCTTGATTTAGTTTATTCCACTGATCCTTCTTGTGTAAGTATTAACGAAGTTTCAATTCCTATAATATCTCCAGAAATTCATCACCCTCCTTTAAAAATTTGTTATCAAACGTCATTATATAATACTCTAAAATATAATAAAATACTATCATATAACTTTGCAAAGTGTGATTATGAATTTGTAAACTCAGCTCTAGAACAAATCGATTGGTCTGTTCTTTAGGACGGATGTATACATATCGATGAAATGATTAAAATATTTTATTTAACTCTAACGCCAATTATAGGTAAGTTTACTCCTCTTAGAAAACCAATGAATGAGAGCTTCCCTACTTGGTTTTCGTTATCACTTATTAAAGCTCTTAAAGAAAAAGCGAAGTATCATAAAAATATAAAGTTTACGGAAATGAAATGGACAATTTAAGTTATGTAATTTTACAAGAACGATGTGATTTATTATTAAAAGAATGTTATTCTAATTTTATAAGTAACGCTCCTAACCAATTGCGACGGAATGCACAATATTTTTGTTTTTTTTAAAGAACGAAAGAGTAATTGTGCTTCAGTCCCTAATGAAATGACGCTCTGTAACGAAAAAGCAATAGGAGGGCAAGAAATATGCGATCATTTTTCCAAAGTATATATAGTTTAAACCAAGCTAATTCTATGCCGACACCAACGTTCAATACCACCAACATGATCATTTATCATTCGGCAAATTAGTTGTACATGAAAATGATGTTTTAAAACACCTCCAATCTATAAATATAAACAAATCTCCTGGTCCTGATAGTTTATCTTTATCATTTCTAAGAAAGTGTGCAAATAATTTATATAAACCATTATGTAAAATTTACAATAAGCCATTGGAAACAGGGATATTTCCTTCTGAATGGAAAAAGGCTCATCTATCACCTATTCATAAGGGTGGAGATGTGAGTGATGTGAGTGCATATCATCCTATTTCGTTATTATCAAATTGTGGAAAAATATTGGAATCAATAGTTAATAAACATATAATGAATCATGTACGTCGGTACATAAATTGTAACCAACATGGTTTTTTACCCGGTAAGTCTACAGCGTCTAATTTAGTTTCTTATGTATCTGATATTGCAGAAGGTTTAGATAAAAAGAAAGAAGTCCATTCTATATATACTGATTTCAAAAAAGCATTTGATCTAGTGAATCATAAATTATTGTTAAAGAAAATTGAGAATATGGGTATTCACGGTAGTTTGTTAAGATGGATTGAGTCTTACTTAAAGAACCGCTTGCAGTTAGTATATATTCGTGGTTTTAAATCAGAAGAGTGCGAAGTAACTTCTGGAGTTCCCCAAGGGTCACATCTTGGCCCATTGCTATTTGTAATATTTATTAATGATTTATGCAATAATATTAAATCAAATTTTCAATTTTTTGCCGATGACTTAAAAGTTTATCGTGTTATGAATGATGAATCTGATAAGGAAATTTTACAGATGTAAACTTTATTGTCAATTGGTGTAATTTTAATCAAATGTATCTCAATTCTACGAAGTGTTTCTTTTTAAAATTTTCGTGAAAAATTAATTCTGAACCAGTTACATATCATATTAATAATTTACCTATCCAAGAAGTTAAAAGTATCCGAGATCTGGGTGTTATATTCGATAGTTCTCTTAGTTTCAGGCAACATTTTGATAACATAATAAAAAAAGCTTCAAAGTTATCAGGTTTTATTAATAGACAACTAAAGTTATTTAAGCAACCAAATATCACTATTCTTATATTTAATACATTAGTTCGAAATTTATTGGAATACTGTAGTACAGCATGGAGCCCATCCTATCAAATTCACGTAAATAGATTAGAATGTCTCCAAAAAAGATTTTTATATCACGTATCCTACACAGACAACAAATGTCATGAATTAAATTCTTATATACAAAGACTAAGTCATTACAAAGTTATTTCTCTATCTACACGTAGGAAAATACTTGATATATTTTTTTTGTACCAGCTAATTCATGGGTATATTGACTCACCTGATTTCTTACAACGACTGAACTTTTGTATACCACGTCCTAGTAGTCGTCTACAAAATCGTAAGACATTCTGTCTTCCCTACGCGAGAACTAATGTAATAAGCCACTCGCCCTTATTCCGCATGTGTTCAGCGTACCATGCTATTCGTTTTAAATTAGATATTTTTAATGATAATAATAAAGTTTTTTAAGTTAAGTTTTTTTGTATATGCATGCTGTGTCTGCATCTAGAAAAATGCAATTCTGTGTATTAATTTTGCAAGCTATTTTTATTTTATGTGTTTGATTGTCATTTCTTTTGTGGACCAAATAAACATAAATAAATTAATAAATAAATAACGCACTGTGCACGCAACGTATACTAGATAAACTTTTATTTTGTTACGCCTTGAAGGAAATTATATTTATTTACTATGAATTCAGGCTTAAGAATTAATTTTAAATTTATTTTCTAGTAAAACATAAAATTAATTGTAACAATCAATTTGTAATTTTATCATAAGTTTGCGAATATTATAATTCTTTGGGAATATTTTTTATCTGTCTCTTCAATATTTATTAGTTATTATAGTGGGCGTGATCTTGAATAATGTCTTTTAAAGTAGATTTAATCAACTAATTCAATTACACTTCACACACTCAGAACTATAACACACACAATATTCCCAAAATAAAGCACAAATTAAACGTTATACAATCAAGAATGATAAACAAATTCGGAAATAAGTAATTCGTCGTATACATGGTATACCGACGGTTCAAATCTGACATTCCTCATATTGTTAATCAAATAGTAAACTTTATGCTCTATTTTATTTATTTATATATGTACCAAAAAAAACATACAAGTGAAAACAGATACTATGTGTACAAAGGATGACTTATCTCTTTATGAGATTTCTACCAGAAACCCTCAAGCGTGAGAAAATATACAAATGATAATGCGGTGCGGTGTAGAGACCAACTACAAACATCAATTATAATATAAATATACACATATACAAAAATACATACATACGTACATACATGTTTACATAGATACTTACTACATATTATATACATACATACATACACATACTTCAAGAAATATATATTAATTAGGAAATCATGTGGAGTCACTTAGATAAAGTTCTTTTAAGCGAGATTTAAACAGTTTTAGTGATGGATTGTCATTTGTAATCTATCGGGAAGGGAGTTCCAGAGTTTTGCTGCTTGTACTGTGAAGGATTTCTCATAAAAAGTAGTGTTATAAGAAGGTATGTTAAGCTTTTTTGGCCTAACACAGAGGCGTACGGGTCTTGAGCTAGAGATCGATAGCTGAAAACGCTCGCGTAAGGGCTTAGGAGAAAAATTACTTAAAATAGTGTGTCGCGTTTGGAGACAAATAAAAAACTGAATTTTGTAACTGTTAGGAACACTAGTTTATTGTAGTTTTTACGTGGATTGTTGTAAGTTAACTCGAGATATATAATTTTAAGCAAACGTCTTAGCGACGGCCAGGAGAGCGTCTGTGTTGCCATGATGGCGGAAACGGTACAGATTTACACAGATTATAAAACAATATAAATTAAGTGACGTTCGAAAACTTATGAAATCTAAATTATTTTATATTATATAATATTATTATTATGTTAATATTGTATATTAATAATAATTATACGCTACAAGTGCATAACGTCGTAAGTATACGCATATTCCGGCGAAGGCGAATAGGGAGCCACTTAAGTCGAAGACGAAAGTCACTTACATGATCCAATATATACAAACCATAAATGAAACTAATGCATAGATTTTGAAGTCGATCTAATTTATTGAATAGCTCCTCTGTAGCATCTAAGTAGCAAACGTCAGCATAGTCTAAAAGAGGAAGTAGTAAGGGTTGGGCTAAGGAAATTTTAGTTTTCCCCCCAACGTGCGTTCACCTTGTCGTGGTAGGGGAGCTCAGTAGTGCCCAGCAATCCAACCGGGCGCGAAGCCAAGAAGCGCACAGGGAGGTGGCCCACTTCGGTGGGCGGTGGGAGGTGGCCCTCTTCGGTGGGCATTGTACCATGCGAGTTGCTCCTGGTACTTCTCTGATAGCAGAGTGGACCTTGGAGCAACCCCATGGTTGTGGTGGTCTGCTTCGGCAGACCTGCAGTCGGGGCGTCGTAGTTGAATGCGTAAGCGATCCTGGCACACTCCATTAAGACGGGGGAAGGTTTTGTTGGGTTTTAGTGAGTAGGACGGTCTATATTACGCCGGTCAGTCCCACACCTCGTGCGTAAATGCATTTCCCAACGTTAAAAAAAAGGAAATTATAGTTTTAAGAGGAAGGAAATGTTGTAATCGTTTTAGTGAGTGAAGCGAGTAATGCACACGTCTACTAACCTCATTAATGTGTGCCGACCAAGACAAATGGCTATCCATATTTAAACCCAATTTTTTTGTATTATCAGTGAATTCTGTTATCGTATCCTCATAAGTCAAGTTATGGAAATTTACTTTATTGCGTAACTGTCTGCTACCGATAATCATAGCTTGTGGCTTATTTGGGATAACAAGTAATCCAAAAGATGCAGCCAAATCACTGATTCGCGTCAGATCTGAATTAATGTTGTCGATTTCAGTTGAGAGTTCGTTAACAGTGGCGTGTCTGTATAGCTGCAAATCGTCTGCATAGAGATGGTAGGGAAATGAAATAAATTTAATGAGCCCATTTACAAAAATAGAAAATAATAAGGGAGACAATACACCACCTTGAGGAATACCAGCAGTGAGATCCACCCAATCAGAGTACGAATCTTCAGAGCAGACTCTCTGCCGCCGTCCTTGAAGATATGAATTGAACCATGCGATAACACAAGAAGAGATATTAAACGAGGAAAGTATAGCTAGTAAAATATCAAATTCCACTGAATTAAATACGCTACTTCAGTACGATACTTTGACTTCAGTCGAGCATAATAAAAATCGTTAGTTTCTTATTATCCATACCACAGCAAATATCATCAATAACTTTCAGTAGTGCAGTAGAGGTGCTATGTAAAGGACGAAAACCAGATTGACAAGGACTTAAGACGTTATTTTGTAGTAAAAAATGGAAAAGTTGCTTGTAAATGCAGTCTTCGAAATTTTTTGAAAGGAAGGGCAAAATGGAGATTGGCCGAAACTGTGAAGGAAGGGAAGGATTAGGGGATTTGGGTAAAGGAATAACATGGGCAGGTTTCCATGCTGTAGGAAATGTTTTCGATGATAACGAGAAATTTAAAATGTGAGTAATGATAGGACTGACGTCATTGATAGCTAGTAAAAGCATGTCTCGGCTGATGTCGTCATTACCGACGGCCTTAGAAGTTATGGATAAGATCCCGCTTTTCAACCGACTTCAAAAAGGAGGAGGTTCTCAATTCGACTGTATGTTTTTTTTTTTTATGTTTGTTACCTCAGAACTCCGTCATTTATTAACCGATTTGGACAATTTTTGTTTTGTTTGAAAGGGTATACTTCCAGATTGGTCCCATTTAAATTTCAAAAAAAATACCACCCCTAAGGGTGGAAAAACAACTAATTATGAATTTAACCTACTTCTAATTGTCATATTGACTTGAAACTTTGGAAGTATTTCTATTTCCGTTGATAGTACAGTGGTTCGGTGTTGTTGACCTGATCTGATGGCAAGGCCAGAAGGTGGATAGGTGGAACTCTTCAACGGCTAATAGTAGATACTTTGAGTTTGGGCTTATTTTGTTTGATTTGACAAGCCTAACACGTTAGAATCCTTACTTTGCTACTACTGTCTACACTTAAAAGGGAAAAATAAAAACTTTTTAACAAAAAAATAAAAACCGACTTCAAACAAAAGCACTAAAAAGTAAAAAATAACTGATTGGTAGTTTTCATTTACTATACATACCTAATCAAATATTTTCGAAGTCGGTGTGCTTTGGCTAAGTAATTAAAGCCTACCTATTAAATACATACCTAATCAAATATTTTCGAAATCGGTGCCAGCATACAAACATACAAAGCAAAGCACACCGACTTCGAAAATATTTGATTAGGTATGTATAGTAAATCAAAACTACCAATCAGTTATTTTTTACTTTTTAGTGCTTTTGTTTGAAGTCGGTTTTTATTTTTTTGTTAAAAAGTTTTTATAACATCTCTAATTGTAAAGAATGCAAAAAATGCATAATGAATGCATATGCAAGAAAAAGTAAAGAGATTGCCGCTAGGTTGTGTGGCTTGTGACAATTTGAGAAGAGTTTATATCTTATTAGAAGCCCCGATTTTTACACGAGGGGAAGAAAAGTGATAGTTGAGAGAATCAATGTCAAAGACCTGAATTGGTGAATTACGTGATTTACCCACACCCAGCGAGCTACAAAATTTCCATGCTTGGGATGGAGAAGAATTATTAATATGAGTATGAATGTGGCGGCTTTTAGCATCCCAACGCTATCTCCTGCAGCGATTGCACAGTTTCTTATAAGCAGCGATATTTTCTTCAGTTGGTTGCTTTTGGCATGAGAGTCAAATAGACTTGTAATATTTAAGTTAAATATCCTACCTTTATCATCCACATCAGATGAATCGGATAGCGAAGAACAATCAATTTGAGATTAGTCATATTCAAAATTATCGCGATTGATATTTTTGAGGTTACGTCGTAGAAGAAGGTTTAAGCCATGACTCAGAGACCAGAATACTATCGAGGTTTACGTTACTAAAAGATGCTAGAAGGTCGTAGTAATGAGCTATAATACTTTGCGCATTAATATGGACGAATTTTAAGCCGCGAATTTAATCGTCGAGTGTAGACCTAAGTTGACAATCGAGGGACAAAGTATTACTTTCATACGAGGTATTACTTGAGACACTATGGAAATCATCAAAAAACCTCCTCATTTAGATCAAAGAAATGCGACATATTGTATGTACATATATATATATATATATATATTTATTTATGTAGGATCTGCAAGATGAGTATGCATGAATTGATATTTTAAGAATGGAATGGAATGAAATAGATGAATAAATAAAAGAAAAGAAAAATGTTGTGTCATAATGACGACACGACGATACGCGTGAACATTGTTTTTGTAATATTTAAAATGAATAAATAGTAAATAGTGTTATAAACGCTTTTATTAGTATCCCCGGATCCTACAAATTGGGGGCTCGTCCGGGATAATAATAAAAAACACTTATTCTATTTAAAAACATAGCTTTGTGATACGCGACGTCATTATCAATTCTCTTGATATTTTATACGACGAAGATGTCAAGACAAAGACGTGAAAGACGGGAGATGGAAATCGAGGAGTTTCATGAGGCGAGGTCTCATCCGCCACACATGCCTCAGATGACGGCTGAATTAGTGGCTAATTTTAGTGGTGAAGACGATGCCTACTCCATTGAAAAATGGATAGATGAAGTGGAGTCAAATGCCGAAATTTTTGAGTGGTCTCCGCTACAAAAACTACTAATAGCGCGAAGATCGCTTACCGGAACGGCAGCACTCTGGCTGAAGACTGAGCGACCGTATAAAACTTGGGACGAACTAAAGACCGCGTTAATTAAGGAATTTCCGGACCAGCTAGATGCCAAAGCGATACACGAGATTATGAGCGCGAGAAGAAAACGGCACGACGAGAGCTGCATAAATTACATGTTTGTGATGAAGGAATTAGGTAACCGAGGAAAAATGAAAGATAAAGTAGTTCTTAAATATATTATTGACGGAATAAGTGACAAAGAAACAAATAAAATAATGTTATACGGGGTAAACACTTATAGTGAATTGAAGGAAAAGTTGACAATTTATGAAACAATCTGTAGCAAAAGAAGAGAAGCAGAAGGAAGCAGAACATCCAAAAATATCCCACGGATACGATGTTATGGTTGTGGTGAAGCGGGTCATGCTTCGTTGCAGTGCCCACACAAAGATAAGGGACTTAAGTGCTTCAAATGCAATCAATTCGGCCACGTAGGTTCAACGTGTAAAAGAAGCGAACCACGGTCGGAAGTCAAACTGCATAATCGTAAATCTTCGAGTAACTCCGACCACAGAACACTGAAACATGCCATGTTTGGAGCATATGAAGGAGGCACAATTACAGTGTCAGATTGTCTTAATACATTAAACGAAGAAAATCAAAATGATATTTTAACTGAATAGGTTTCAGTCGTCGTTAAAAACTTAAAAGAAAAAAAGATTCGATGTCTACCACAGTGACGTATCTGTCATTAGTGAGGTAATGCCAGTCAAAATACATAAACATAATATAATTTTAAAGAAGCCAATGATTACCATAAACATTAACGGACTTAGTTTAAGCGTTCTGGTTGATTCAGGCAGGGAGGTGAATATTATATCCTCAGATATATATGATGCTATCGGTAAACTTAAGTGCAACAAGGATAATATTACTCTTTCCGGTATTGGGTTGTCCACAGTACGTTCTATAGTGAAATATTATCTAAGTTTTTACGCAGATGGAAATTATTATAGCAATATAGTTTTTCATATTGTATCTAAGAATTATATCCCTTATGTAAGTTTAGGGCAAGAGTTCTTATCAAATATTACAGTGGTGATGGAACGAGACTGTGTTAGATTAGTATGTAAGGAAAGGATGCAAATGGGATGTTGTGTTAATGAATGTTTGCCATCTTACTTCATATGTCCTATAGGGAGTATTAGATTAAGAAAAGAGGTGATGCAGCATGTCAAAAATTACAACCCAAAACAAAGTAAGCAGCATAAGATAATCAGTATTGTTGAATTAAACGGCGTACGCTCAGGTTTAATAACTATTTATTATTAAACTAACAAAAAAGTCAAGGTCATTGACCTGTGCGTAGACAACTCGTACGCATGATTCATCGCAGCAACTAGGCAAGACTCCTTAGTGCGAAATTATTTACTTATTTTGAGCCATAAGACGTTGCAATAACAGTGCGTTTCTTTTTATACTAAAAATGAATACGGCAAAAAAGTGTGCAGGTTGTTGTGAACTTTTAAAAAAGGATTATTTATTATGTCACAAATGCAATGATTATTATGATCTTTTGTGCGCTAATTTAACGCCAAAAAAATTTAGTCAAATGAGTAAAGAACATAAAAACAGTTGGTCTTGTCAAGCATGTCTAAGTAAAATACCTAAACGAGACAACACAAATACACCTCTACGTGGTGGAACAATACATACCTCGCATGGCCTCTCACCTCCGGTTTCTTCTAATGTTACCAATCGTAATAAAAATAGAGAACATCGGCGTAATGAACAGTTAACTAACCCATTGAATGAAGACTTGAATCTGATCCCAGCATCGTTGGAGCCAGAAGTTATAAATAAACTTAATTGTACGACATGTAGTTTATCCAAGGATGAAATAAAGTCTTTAGTGAGGGTTGAAATGAAATCCGTGTTAGTTGACTTCCAAGCAAGTCTTTTCAAGAATTTGGACGCGAAAAATAAATATGTTATTGAGCAAATAGAGCAAATAACATTGTCTTTGAATTTTATAGAAGAAAAATATGAGCAAATACGAATAGATGTTAATAATAAATTTGAGTCGTTAAGGAAGTTGGAAGCTGAAAATATAGTTCTTAAAAAAACTGTCACTGATCTCAGTTCCAGACTTGTTCAAATTGAGCAACATTCGAGAGCTACTAATGTGGAGTTTCACTGTATACCAGAACACAAGTCGGAAAATCTAGTCACGGTTATTAAACAAATAGCAAATGTTACAAATTATCAGTTGAATGAAAATGACATTCATTTATGTACCAGAATTTCTAAATTGGATAAATCTAGTACTAGGCCACGCTCTGTTCTCGTGAAATTCTCAAGTCCAAGAGTCCGTGATGGTTTTTTGGCTTCTACAATATCGTTCAACAAAAAAGCGAAAGACAAAAGTGAGAAACTTAACACAAGTCATCTCGGAATATCTGGTGATCGTCAACCTATCTATGTTGTGGAACACTTATCTCCTACTTTAAAATCTCTTCACGCTGCTACTCGCCTAAAGGCCAAAGAAAAAGGCTACAAATTTGTATGGATTAAAGCGGGACGTGTATATGTGCGCAAACACGAATCAGCTGAGTATAAATATATTAAGAATGTTGAGTCTCTTAACAGTCTACTATAAAATTTTTTTAATAACTAAATTAGGCTAAATAAATACATGTATATGTGATGGTATTATTTAAATAACATTCGATAGTATATCCTGTTATTATCAAAATATCAGAGGACTACGAACTAATATTAAAGATGTGTCATTAAACATTCAAAGTAATAATTTTGATATTATAATATTTACTGAAACATGGCTGAATAATACAATATATGATTCTGAAATTTTTGATAACCGATACGTTGTGTATAGAAGAGATAGAATAAATAATAGACTTGGAGGAGGTGTCCTCATTGCCGTTGCAAATAAATTTAATTCTTTTAAAATATCTAGTGATAATAGTGAATGTGAAGATCTTTGGATAAAAGTTAAAATAACAATGGGTAAGCATTGTGAATTTCTTAAAGTTTCTACTGTATATCTACCGCCTCCCCTTAACCAAATTACACTAAAAGCTTTTATTGGTAATGCTAATAGAATTATTGACGAACATCCCTCAGAGTACACATTGATAGCTGGTGACTTTAATATCTCTAATGTAACCTGGCAAGCTCAGAGCGCGGGAACATCTCTCTTACCGGCTCTAAATAATAACAATAACGTTCACAACCTTATGTTAGATTTTTTGGAATTGAATGACTTAAAGCAATTTAATTATGTTTTAAATAGTAATAACAAAATTTTAGACTTGGTCTTGTGTAATTCGGAAATAATAAAAATCAATAATTGCCCCAATCCAATACGTAGTATAGATTCTCATCATCCTCCATTGCAGATTTCCATAGCAGTTACAGCTAGCCGCAATAAACAGAGAACATTATCCCATAAACTAAATTTCTTTAAGGGTGACTATAAACAAATTACTCAAGCTTTACATAAGATATCATGGGACAGAGAGCTCCTATGCTATGACAATGTTAATGAAATGGTAGATAAATTCTACCAAATCTTATACAATCTTATAAAACGTTACATTCCTTTGAGTAAAAAATGTGGCAATAGGCATCCTGTATGGTTTAATTCGCATCTCATATATCTTCTTAAGCAGAAAGAAAAATATCATAGCAGATACAAACTGTATAGAAACCCTCTAGACCGTATTGAATTTCAATATCTTAGATCTGACTGTGAAAAATTTACTAAGGAATGTTATGAGACTTATGTTTCTAATATTGAATTTGAAATTGGTAAAAATCCTAAATATTTTTGGGCGCATCTCACTAATAAACGTAAAGGATCTTCCGGCTATCCGTCTTCAATGTGTTTAGGCCAAAAGAAATCGAATAATACAAAAGAGACTTGCAACCGATTTGCTACACATTTTGCCAGTGTTTATAATACTTCGGTGACTAGGGTTAATTTGCCCGACTTATATGAGCAGCTTCCTGAAATATCTCATATACAAATTTCTCAGAGTAATATCCTATCTAAAATAAAAAGACTTGTTAGAGATCAGGGTGCTGGGCCTGATGATATTCCTCCGGTTTTCTTGATTGGCTGTGCTGAGTCTCTGTCATATCCATTATTCCTTATCTTTAATACGTCTCTAGTAAAGGGTAGCTTTCCTGATAAGTGGAAGGAAGCGAGGTTAGTCCCCATTTTTAAAAACGGCAATAAAGAATCGGTGTGTAACTACCGGCCTATATCGATCCTGTCGACTATGTCGAAGATTTTCGAATCGCTCGTACATCCATTTATTTTTAACCATGTTAAATGTCATATATCATCCTATCAGCATGGATTTATGCCCAGGAGATCCACTAATACAAATTTACTTAGTTATGTTTCTGATCTTGTTAATGCAGTTGATATGAATTTGCAAGTGGATGCTATTTACACAGATTTTTCAAAGGCATTTGACATGGTTGATCACACCCTTCTTATAGGAAAGCTATCTTTGCTTGGAGTATCTGATTCTTTGTTGTCTTGGTGTAAAAGTTATCTTCACAATCGTCAATGTAAAGTAGTAATTGATGGGGAAAAATCCGATAGCTTTCAGGCTCTTTCGGGGGTACCATAGGGATCAAATTTGGGACCTCTCTTTTTTATTATATTTATTAATGATATAGCAAGAGTATTCAACAATTGTCACGTTTATATGTTTGCTGATGATATCAAAATTGCAAAAGTAATAAGGCAAAAGTCGGACATAAATGATCTTCAAGCTAATCTCGATAGACTTGTTGAATGGTGTAATCAGAATAGCATGTCACTCAACCCCAACAAATGTAGTTTTATTAAGTTTACAAGGAAAAAGCACCCAATTATGAGTTCATATAATATTATGAACACAACATTAAAAAATTCTGACCAGATTCGGGATTTGGGAGTTATTTTTGATAGCCAACTTAGGTTTGATAAACATATAAACTCAATAGTAACTGCCGCATTTAGATCACTCGGTTTTATTCTAAGACAGTCCAGAGACTTCAAAAAAGCTTCAACTATTATACAATTATATAACAGCATGGTCAGGAGCAAATTAGAATATTGTTGTCAGGTTTGGTCTCCTACTTCTAAAACCTATATTACTAGAATTGAACGAGTTCAAAAGAAATTGATTAAACACCTGAAATTCCGTTTCAAAACTACAGGACTTTCTGAAACATATGAAAACAAACTTACTTTTTTCAAAATGAAGCCATTAGTTACACGTAGATCTCTTCTTGAACTTAATCTCCTATATAATATCTTTAATGGTAAAATCGATGATGAGAAGCTGTTAGAGAGGCTCAACATTAATGTTCCTAGAAGGCCACCTCGCTACCCATGTCCATTATTTACAACTCATAAATGTCGCACTAAGTTAGGTGGTAATGCTCCGTTATCACGTATCACACGATCATACAACAACTGCGTAAAGCGCATGACATCTTTGGACATTGGTTGTGATGGGCTCTCACAATTTATAAAAAAATGTGAAAAGTGTATTTTATAAGTTTTATAAGTTTTACAGTATTTTCTTAATGTAATTGTTAAGTTTAATTTAATTTTTGTTATTTTGTTTCTTTTTGTAATTGTATTCATTTTATTGTGTTAATTATGTGTATTTAGGCATTATAAAACACTGTTTTTTTTGCGAATGATGTGTTCTCCTATAATTAGTAATACATAAATAAAAATTAGATTTAGGTAGCTATATTGTTAATGAAAAATTATGTATACTGTTGGAGATCCATATTAGTAAATAAATAAATAAATAAATAAAGTTAAATAGGAATACACGGTCGCTTGATGTCACAGAATAGAGAGCGAAAAAACATAGATAATATATAGACTACAGAGTACAGAGTGCAAAACCATAAATAGGCGAGAAATCTAAATAATAATATTATGTTCAACAAGTATAGAAGCTTGTATGATTGTGTTATGGTTGTTATTTCTCACTACTGTAATATTCAACAGATAGTGTCCATTATTTTTCAGAGTTATTTTTAATTTTATGTTTTTACTTTTTTAAATTTTACACTTACATGAACTGGAGGATAAATTATATACGTGGTAAGAATAGTTTATAGGTTTATTGGTGTTTTCTTTATTTATCTATACTGTTACTATTATAATGTTAGGTTCATAGAAGTATTCACTTCGATAATTGTAATAGCTTAATGTAGAAATTTAGCGTATATGATATGTCTGAGGGCAGACATTGTTACAGTATGGCCGAGTGTAGGATCTGCAAGATGAGTATGCATGAAATGATATTTTAAGAATAAAAGGAGACGTATGTTAGAATTTTAAGAATGGAATGGAATGAAATAGATGAATATATATATATATATATATATATATATATATATATATATATATATATATATATATATATTATTATTCGAACGCGTGATTGACCTCAGGCTCCGGCAAGAGTGTGCTGTCTCTGAGTGTCAATATGGGTTCCAGCCGGGATCGGGCACCATGGACGCCATTTTTGCCCTCAGAACTTTGATCGAGGCTTACAGGGAGAAAAGGAGAGCTCTGCATTTGGCATTTTTGGACCTGCAGAAGGCCTTCGACTGTGTGCCTCGTCAATGCATCTGGTGGGCGTTGCGATTCAAGGGTGTGCCTGAAGCCTATATTGACATTATCAGGGACATGTACTGCAACTCCGCTTCTGTGGTTAGAACCGCTGTTGGCGATACCGAGCCCTTTCCGATCACTGTAGGGGTCCACCAGGGTTCGGCTCTTAGCCCGTTCTTATTCAACGTAGTAATAGATGTTGTCTCGGCATGCATCCAGGACCAGCCTCCATACCTAATGATGTATGCCGATGACATTGCACTCGTTGATGAGAGCCGCCTGGAGCTGGAGCGTAGGGTGAACCTATGGAAGGGTACGCTTGAAAACGGTGGTCTTAAATTAAATGTGGCGAAGACCGAGTACATGGCCTGCGGGAGTTCAGACTCTAGCACCATCCAAATAGGGCTTGAACCAGCCGTTAAGTCGGAGAAATTCAAGTACCTTGGATCCGTCCTGCACGAGTCTGGAAGCATCGACCACGACGTTCAAGCCCGTATAAGCGCTGCTTGGGCCAAATGGCGGGAGGTCACTGGTGTGGTCTGTGACCGCAGAATACCGCCCAAGCTCAAGGGACAGATATACAAGAGCATTATCCGACCGGTCCTTTTATATGGAAGCGAGTGCTGGCCAGCGCTATCTCGGCACACTCAGGAGCTTCACGTCACGGAGATGAAGATGCTGAGGTGGATGTGTGGCATAACGCGGGCTGACCGCATACGCAACACATTCATCCGGGGCAGTCTCGGGGTCCGCGACGTAGCGGATAAGCTCCAAGAGCGGCGTCTGGGGTGGTATGGCCATGTTGCGCGTCGGTCTGAGGACTATGTCGGAAGAATGTGCCTTGATATATCTGTCCCTGGAACAAGACCTCCCGGGCGCCCAAGAAAGCGATGGCTGGATGTCGTGAAGCAGGACATGAGAGCCAATGGACTTACCCAGGATGATGCTAAAGACCGTGCAAAGTGGAGGAGGCTAAGCAGGAAGGCAGACCCTGGCAATAGCCGGGATTAATAATGCCAGGCAGAAGAAGAAGATATATATATATATATATATATATATATATATATATATATATATATATATAAGAATCATTTAATATTATAGGATATAAAAAAATATTACTAAATTAAAAAGCCCATTTAATCTATGTGTGCATATTCCACTGTTACATAAAGAACATACGAACATAAACGAGTATGTGACCGAAGTTGAGCTTTAGCGAAGTCGGTAAATCCTAACTCCGAAGCCAGACATATTGCAATATACGCTTGAATTGTCTAACTAATATTTGATTAGGGTATGAAAAAAAATATTGAATTTTGGAACCAAGTTGAATGTAGGAGTGAAAGACTTTCTTAACCTTTTCGATTCGCAGGTTGAATTCCTGCATGTAGCAAATATTTTGATCAGACATAGATATGTATTATATTTGTTTTAGGTTACCGTAACTATTACTTGCTAGCAGAATCCACGGCTTCGCTCGTGTTAAAACTAAAAAAAATAATTTTTGATTTATGCAAAAAGCATTTTTGAAATGCGCTCAGTAGCTTCTGAGCTTGAAGTACTGAAACATATTATTAACATTCGTATTAGAATAATGTATGGAAGTCTGCCCGATTTGTTGACATTTATGATAATTAACTGCTCCACTTCCTTGGGTAGTAGCAAGATGATTTATAGCCTAAAGCCTTCTTAAATAAACGGACCATCTAATGCAAAAAGAATTTTTCAAATCTGATTAGCAGTTCTGTAATATGTTCTGATGTATACATTCCTATTCCATAATATTATTATGTTACTAGAGACTCACCCTCGCTTCGCTCGGGTTCGTCCCTAGGTTGATTCCCCATACAAATTTTCATCCCCATTTTCACCCCCTTAAGGAATGATTTCTGGAACAAAAAGTATCCTATATCCTTCCCAGGGTCTCAAGCTATCTTCTTACCAAAAATCTAAATCGGTTCGGTAGATCAGAGACATGAACGAATTAGAGACTGGACCTGACATAAAATACAAATGTATGAAAACTAGTTCAATTAAGTGACGCATAACGCACACAAAGATTTTATTACATTATTATAAACACTGATACACAATACAATATTTCTAGTGCTTGAACGTAATCGATAAAATACATATATCGATGAACCAATGAATGACATTTTAGACATTGGTTAGCATAGTCATCATATTTTACATCTTTTAATTTATTCTTCTTCTTTTAATTTTAATTAATTAAAATAAATGAATTAAAGAGGCAATAATAATGTGTCAAATAATAATTATTTTTTAATTTGATTTATATAATACGATGGCATTGATGGCAACATTCTGTTGGCCTATAATAATGTTAATGAACAAATGAATATCGGGTATATATTCCATTAATATATAATAAATATTATTTTGTAAGGATTAAAAAAAAATTAAGCTAATTTAATTAAATAAAGTGATTTTGTTGATTCTGTTATTGAACTATTTTAATTGGCAATTGATTGTCTCGGGTAGTTATAAAAATGTGACACTGTCCTACTATTGCTCAGTTCTTAATAAACATTTGTGAAATTAGGAAAAAGAAAAAGAGATTGCAAATTAAAGTGAGTGTTGGATCGTGAAAGTAAAATAATTAGTGCAAGTGGTAAAGTGTTTTATTACAAATCGCCAACCCAGAAGTTTAGTGCTAAAACATTATTGTTTGATTTTGTGTAATTTATGTGTTGAAATAAAATGATCTTTATTATTATTACAATGGAATAATATTCCAAAGTATATAAATGTGGAATAAAATAAAATAAAAAATTAAGTACACATACTAATTATAATTTTTGCATTTATATTTTTATTTGATTTAGAAAATATTTTTATAAATTTATTGTCATCAGATTGTAGGATACTGTGGTAAAAGTATTTTATAGTAATACAATAGTACTGTACAAATAACACAATTCGTTTAGTTATTTCGTCAAATATCGATATATTTTTCGACATTGTCAAGCACTAGTCGATGTCAAATGGACTCACTCGACAATTTTGTCATTTGTTTTGAATGGTATAATTCAGCCATGTTATGATGGTTGTCGATTCTGTCATCGCGTTAATTACGTTTGCAGCAGTCAGGAGGTCGAAAAAAAACCGAATAATTAATAATTATTTATTAACTTTACATTAATACAATAATTATATATCTTAAAACTAACGACTTCTTTACTCGAAGTATGAATAAAGAGTGATTGGAAAAGTATTACAATTAATTAAATTACTAAATTAAAACAATGCGGCATTACAAAACTAATTCGAGGAACTCTGCGGTGGTCGCCTGGGAAACGTACATTTATTTGATATGTCAGCATATTCGTGGGATTAGGGTTCCGTAACTCCTCCACCCCTAGAGAGGCAACTATTTGAGAATATTGAGTGAAAAAGTTGCCGGGATACTTGTGTCCTTATGATTCTCTGGGTTATCTCCATTTTCTAAAATTTCTTCCTTTTTTGCAGTAGTTTTCTTATACTTTCTATAGTGTAATAAAATGATAAGTGCACCTGCACTGAATAATATTGCGTATACTGGTATGGTTGTATGATATACTGTAATATCCTTTTCGCGTTCAATTTGTAGCGGTGATTGTATCATAATTTTGTCCTTGAGTCTATGGAGTCCTTGGATATTTATAGATGATATATTAATAGTTGTATCTAGGTGCGCAATTTCATCGGATATCTTCATCAATATTAAGGGCTGTCCTCTTACTTCGTTGTTATCATTAATTAACGTAAATTCTTCGGATATGATTTTGCATCCTAGGGGAATAGTTATGAGGTAGCTGCCTTTTAATGAAGTGAATTCCTGTTTACCGCATGATATTTGTATCTTTTGATGCTGGGGGAACGATATAAGGTAGTGCATATCGTCCAGTTTCTCCATTGATTGTCGTAGAAGATTGACTGTAGTTATGTGACAAGATTCCTTCAAAATCTGTTTAATAATTAGCTCGTGGATACAATCTGAATTTGTACGAATCTGATGATTGAGTTCCATTTCACAGAGATACCAGCTGCTATGTCTCGGGCATTCGGCCTCTATGTACACGAATGAATTCTCGTTAGTTGCAATGAAAGGAGAGGATGGGATGAGAGCCTGTGATTTTTTATTAGGTACTACTGCTAATCTATATAATAAAAAATTATCCTTAGAAATAATAGGAAATCGGAATATAAAAACTATTTGCTTATTAGCATAATAAGAAGCTGGTTGGATTATATTATAATATTCTCTTAATTCTAAATTTAAAATACTTTTTTTTACCGTAGATATTCAAGAGCTTTTTCTATTGTTAGTGGTCGGATACAACGAATGCGGGACCCTAATAGTTCCTTAAGACCACGAAAATAGGCCTGCATAGTTACTTTTTTATACAGATTGCATTTTGCTTCGATAGTGGTGGATAGTTTCTCATGCAGTGTAACGTACGTCATTAACGTGCTAAACAAATTTTGACAATGGTCATAAAATTCTTGAGGGCTTCTATTACCCTGTGTGGCTAAGGAGAGATCATTGTATAGGGCGGTCTCATCCCTTTGATCGGAAAAGTTATTAATTAAAAGTGTTTTAATTCCTAGCCAACTGTCGGGTATTCCGTTTGAATTAATTTTGCTTGCTGCTGTGCCTGTTATTTTATTTAAAATTCCATTTAATAGGCAAATGTTAGAAAATTCACTACCTGGTAAGTCGCTTAGATATTGGATCGCTAAATGGTCACAAATTTGGATAAATCTAGTTAAAATATTTGGGTTCCCGTCGAATTCCGGGACTAGGCGGGGCACAAGTTTAGAATATGGGACATTACCCCTGGCGGAGTGGGTGGTATTTCTGGATAGGGGACGTGATAGGGCGTCGAAAAGTTAAATAAAAAATTTTCCGAAAACGTACGAGTAAAAAGTTATTGAGACTTAAAGTTACAACATTTCCATACATTTTCATATATTTCTTTTCCACCATTCGGAGTGGGTGGTATTTTTAGATAGGGGAGGTGACAGAGAGTCAAAATATATTAAAAATATTTGGAGGAAACGTACGAGTAAAAAGTTATTGAGACTTAAAGTTATAACATATCTAACACATTTCCATACATTTCTTTACCTAAATAAGTGATTACAACAGATAAACATACCTTTAACGAATAGTACGCATCCTTTTTTATGTACAAGACATATTTTCACAACAATTAATGCTTCATTGTATTTAATATTTTAATAATTTCACAACATAAACAAAATGATCTTACATTTTGACAAAAGTAAAACTGACACTTTGTTTTATATTACCGCTTAAATGACAACAGATTATATTTGATTATGTTTGCTTTTTCTGTTGGTAAAATATTACTATTAATAAATAAATAAATAAATAAAAAGAAAAATATTATTTTCATTTTATAAATACATTTATGACTTTTTATTTGATTTATGTAAAATATATTGTTTTACAATTGTACATTTAGTAAAAAGAATCATTTTTTTATCTGTGAATATTTTTCAGTATTATTGGTGGGTGTTCTTAAAATACCGCGAAGTTTCATAATTTGTGACTTTGTACTCAATGCGTGTTTTAAGTTTTCCGTTTTATATGTCTTGTTCTTTTTCATTGTTATTTTTTTCTTATTATTTTCCATTAGTTATTAGTTTTTGTTAATTTTTATATACTTTCGTTTCTTGTTTTTGTTTAATATTATTTTTATAGTTTTAAGTGTTCATAGTTTTAGTGTACTTAAATAGTGAGTTAGTTTTAGTTCTGTTAGTGACTTTTTTTGTAAATATGAATATATTTAAGCTTACAACCACACATTTAAAAGACAGAGAGACCTGTCTAAGCTGGTTGAGGAGTGAAGGACTTTTAATAAGTGACTTGGACTGTTCCATATGTAAATATAAAAATAAAATAGTGAAAAAAATGATATTGGAGCCGGGTCATGGTTTAGGACGGTTTAAATGCAGATATAGGCATGACCAAAAAACCATTAGTGCTACTCAGGGTACATGGTTTGAAAATGTTAAAGTTTCGCCTGAGAAAGTAGTTCTACTCACTTACGCCTTTGCTAATAAATTTAATCAGGAGCAGGCTATCAAAGAAACTTCTATAGATAAGATCACATCTTCAGCTACAGTAGTTGATTGGTATTCATACTGTCGGGAAGTCTGCATGATATCTCTAGATGAACAATTCGAGACTGAAGGCCAGATTGGAGGACTAGGTAAGATAGTGGAAATAGACGAATCCCTGGTAGGGAAAAGGAAATATAACCGAGGTCGTCCACGCGAAGGCAATTGGATATTAGGTATGATTGAAAAAGATGGCCCCGGTTATAGACTGGAAATATGTCCGGATAATAAACGTGAGCGTAACACTCTATTTCCACTTATTCAGAAACATATTGCCCCTGGTACAGAAATTTGGACAGATTGTTGGAAAGCGTATGAGGGCTTAGCAGACATACCTGGCAAAAACTACACTCATAAGACAGTCAATCATAGCTCTATGGGTGTAGGGAGATTTGTAGAGCCTACCAGTGGTGTTAACACTCAGGCAATAGAAGGAAGCTGGAAGCACCTTAAATATGAAGTGACAAATGCAGGATATAAAAAAGAGGCCCTTGCTGACCACCTGTGCACATACATGTGGCACAGAATCGTGAGAAACAGAAGAGAGGATCCTTTTGATTGTATGTGGCAGGCAATCAAAAATGTATATCCATTAAAGGAAAGCAATTTATAAACGTGAGTAGACTATTTTTAAAATCTAAATGTATTATTTACTTTTGGTTTTTATTTTGCGACATTGTGGTTAGTTTAAGACATAGGTTATTTATTTATTATTCGTCATATCTGGGTTAGGTTAGGTTAGAATATTAAGATTATTTATTTATTATTCCTCATATCTGGGTTAGGTTAGGTTAGAACGTTTAAGATTATTTATTTATTATTCCTCATATCTGGGTTAGGTTAGGTTAGAACGTTTAAGATTATTTATTTATTATTCCTCATATCTGGGTTAGGTTAGGTTAGAATATTTAAGATTATTTATTTATTATTCCTCATATTTGGGTTAGATTAGGTTAGAATATTAAGATTATTTATTTATTATTCCTCATATCTGGGTTAGGTTAGGTTAGAACGTTTAAGATTATTTATTTATTATTCCTCATATCTGGGTTAGGTTAGGTTAGAACGTTTAAGATTATTTATTTATTATTCCTCATATCTGGGTTAGGTTAGGTTAGAATATTTAAGATTATTTATTTATTATTCCTCATATTTGGGTTAGGTTACGTTAGAATATTAAGATTATTTATTTATTATTCCTCATATCTGGGTTAGGTTAGGTTAGAACGTTTAAGATTATTTATTTATTATTCCTCATATCTGGGTTAGGTTAGGTTAGAACGTTTAAGATTATTTATTTATTATTCCTCATATCTGGGTTAGGTTAGGTTAGAATATTTAAGATTATTTATTTATTATTCCTCATATTTGGGTTAGGTTAGGTTAGAATATTAAGATTATTTATTTATTATTCCTCATATCTGGGTTAGGTTAGGTTAGAACGTTTAAGATTATTTATTTATTATTCCTCATATCTGGGTTAGGTTAGGTTAGAACGTTTAAGATTATTTATTTATTATTCCTCATATCTGGGTTAGGTTCCACAACGCACGAGCCGAGCGAGCGAAGCGAGCGTGCCGCGGTAGCGGCCGGCGAGTGCCATAAATGACTAGAAAACTAGAAAATTCGAATTTCACGCAAGTACAAATAAAGACAATCATCTGGAGATCATTTTGACAATTGAAAGTGACGTTTTGACTCCAAGTGTCTAAATGGTAGTAATGTCAAAATAATGTATGGAGATGTTGTAACTTTAAGTCTCAATAACTTTTTTCTCGTACGTTTTCGGAAAAAAATTTATTTAACTTTTCGACGCCCTATCACGTCCCCTATCCAGAAATACCACCCACTCCGCCAGGGGTAATGTCCCATATTCTAAACTGCAGCCCTAGGCGGAGGGCCTTAAATATGATATCCGGATCGTGAGACATATTAACTAAATTAATTAAATTAGAAGGACTACAATCTAAATTTGAATTTATAATTTCTTCCGAATTAATATTTCTTATGCTATCTATACCTAACCGACGGGCCTGCCTAGATTGAGGCTCTCGGATCCTAGATGCTTTAGGATGGAAAATTTTGGTAGCTTATGGATAGGCTTAGGTCTAGAAAGGAGCAACACGAGAACAATTCTTATAACTCACATAAACTGCATTATCTGGTCTCTTTTCAGTTGAATCGATTGTTGGATTCCACTCCCGGCTGCCACAGGTCCGTAGATTCTGGATTCTCGAACGGTGCTTGGTAGCCACCCGGGCGGCACGCGACGTAATAATTATCGAGTAATTAATTTAGACCGATCGCGAACCGGCCCGCGAAAATCCTACCGACTGCGCCAATTACGTTTGCAGCAGTCAGGAGGTCGAAAAAAAACCGAATAATTAATAATTATTTATTAACTTTACATTAATACAATAATTATATATCTTAAAACTAACGACTTCTTTACTCGAAGTATGAATAAAGAGTGATTGGAAAAGTATTACAATTAATTAAATTACTAAATTAAAACAATGCGGCATTACAAAACTAATTCGAGGAACTCTGCGGTGGTCGCCTGGGAAACGTACATTTATTTGATATGTCAGCATATTCGTGGGATTAGGGTTCCGTAACTCGTTTGACGTGATCAACACACAACTTTGAGCCTCTCTGATTTGAATTATTTTATCATTGTGGAAATAGTAGTTATAAATAATTAGTTGTATATATTAGTTAATGTAAATATTTAAATATTTTAGGTGTATATATAGAAGATATTGTGGTAAGTTTTTAGTTTTAGATTTTTATTTTCAAATTTTCCTTCTATATGTGACAAGCCGAATATGGAAAAAAAAACACAATCGGAGCCTCCGGATCCAGGCGAAATTTTTTATATGCCGGAGACAGAACTACTTCCATCCAGTTCTTTTTCTAGAAAACGCTCTGGAGTCCAACAAAATATTGGCTTAAATAAAAAAACGATAATTGATCCTTCGACAGCTAACCCATCTATTCAAACAGTTTATCTGAACCCCGCTTTTAACGAATTAATTAATTCTTATTCTGACTCTGACATCGGATCTTTCATAATCCATGTTACAAGAGAAGAACCAGACCCATCTGCAGGACTAACTATTCGCGCAATCAAATTTGGTGAATTTCTTTTTAAAAATAAATTTCAAGATATAGCCAAAGATGGAGTCAAAAGTATTGGCCGTAATAAAATTAGTATCGAATTCTCATCCGCCACATCTGCTAACAAATTTATTCGAAATCCGTTACTTTTGTTACATAAATACAAAGCTTTTATACCTACTTTTAATATCTCTCGCATGGGCCTAGTCCGAGGAATCCCAATAGACTGGTCTATGGATGAACTATCTAGGAGCCTGGAGCTTCCTAGTGGTTGTGGCGAAATTCTTAAAGCCCGAAGATTGAATCGCAAACAATTTGTAGATGGATCACCTAACTGGATTCCAACTCAATCTGTCGTGTTAACGTTTAGGGGTCAGATGCTACCAAATAAGGTATACGCGTTTTATTCTTCTCTTAATGTTGAAACTTATAACCTACCTACTATTATGTGTTTGAACTGGTGTCGATTTGGCCATACTAAAAATATATGCCGCTCAAAACCACGATGCTTGAAATGTACCCAATCCCACTCAGGAGAATCGTGTTGTGTTACCAAAGAAGCCGCTCTTTGTGTACATTGCAATGGTAACCATTTTGCAGATGACAAGAATTGCCCTGAACTGACAAGACAAAGATTAATTAAAACTGCCATGTCGCAAGAAAATATTTCTTTTGCGGAAGCCGCCACTCATTATCCTCCAGTGAGAAGATCTTATGCTGAGGTTGCAAAAGAAATGTTTTCCCTAACAAATCCTTCCACTAGCAACACCGATAACCCTGTCAATTATAGCTCTCCTTCAACTGGTATTCGCTCCTATAAAAAGACGACAGTAAAGATTCCACGTTCCCCTTCTCCTAGAGCTAAGGGATACATTAAACAGACTCACTATAATATCACTTCTCCTTGCTCGTCATCTCTTGGTAATGGTTGCGCCATTAATTCTGTCGCATCTGAACCTTCGTCTATTGATCATCTTTTACGCACTTTATTAATTGCCATTAACAACCATTTTTCTTCCAAAAATATTTTACCGGACAACGCTGCTCAAATCTCTGTAATGAATCCATCTTCACCCTTCCATCAGCTCATCATGGATCTAATAAAAATCCTGCAATGGAATTGCAAAAGCCTTCCAGCTCGTAAATCAGACATAATTCATCTTATTAATAAATTCCAACCTGCTATCCTTGCCACTTCTGAAACCTGGTTAAAGCCTGGAAAGCCTGGAAGCTCTGCTCCCCCAGTTTGGCATCTTGTTTAAACTGGAAGGTCCTTGCTTCATCTTATGGCAGCGACCACTTTCCCATTCTTATGTCATTAAACATGAAATCATCCCCATTCCCAGTGCTAAATCCGCTGTTTCCATATTGTCTCAATAAAGCCAACTGGTCTGGGTTTCGGTCATTTTTTGATTTACAGTCAACTAATTTTCCAATTGTAGATCCTCAAAATTCTTTGTGTTGTTACGAAGCTTTTATTAAAATTTTACTTTTGGCAGCCTCTTCGCATATTCAGCTAAAACGCTCAGGTCATAACAAACTTTTGTCTCCGCCTTGGTGGGACGAAGAATGTACGATAGCTATAAAAAAGCGTAAAATTGCTGAACGCAGCTATCAGCAATGCATGACTCGCGCTAATTTCATAAATTATAAAAATATAGCGGCACAAACAAAACGGCTTTTAAAAAAAAAAAGAAATCAAGCTGGATACAATTTTGTAAATCTTTACATCCTGGCACCCCAGCGACAATTGTTTGGCAATGCATTAAAAAATTCCGATCCTCCTTTAATGATTTGTTGTATAACATCTCTTCTAATGAGTCATCCTGGCTTCAAAATTTTTGTAGTACACTTGCTCCTCCTTTTGTCCCTTTTTCAGACTGTTTCCCCTCTGACATTCCATCTCATTATGATGAAATGGACATTACCTTCTCTTTTGCTGAATTACAATGTGCTTTAAATGGCCTATCTGATTCTTCTCCAGGTGAAGATGGCATTCCATATTCCTTCTTAATAAAATTAAGTGATTCAGCTAAACAGATCTACCTCTCCATTATAAATTCAATTTTAGAGTCCAAAAATATCCCCCCATCTTGGAAATCCCAAGTCATTATACCAATTTTAAAACCTGGTAAAGATCCCAAAGAATCCTCGTCTTACCGTCCTATAGCTTTATCATCAACGTTGGGCAAAGTTATGGAGCATCTTATTAAGAATAGGCTGGACTGGATAATGGAAAGTAGAGAAATGCTCTCAAAGTCACAATTTGGTTTTCGAAAGGGCATGGGTACAATTGACAGTCTCAGTATTCTTATATAATTTGGATAAATTATCAAGAAACATGGATTGCCTTAGGTACAATTACATTTTATCAGTACAAAATATCGCAGCAAAATTTCTGCGAACACAAAAAGTTTATGTATTAATTGAATTATATAATATTGCAGATACTTTGTAATACTAGCAAGTAATGTTAACAGTTCGGAAGATGAACTTGTGTTCTCAATGTGCAGTAAAATATGTCACTATCGTAATAACATTGGTTTGAATGCTCTTCTATGTCGAGCGGAATTCGTAGATGAGGTAAGTAACGGGAAAAAGCACCTTGTTGTTAGAAATTTGTTACAGCCATATCGAAATTACCACATTCGTTATTATTTATTCTATCATGCAAAATAAAAAAAATGTATAAATAGAGTCTAATTAAAAACAAATAGTCTGAGAGAGATTTTTATTCAATAACTTATTTGTATTATTATATGATATCGATATATATTTTTGTCTTACATTTTCATCTGGATTATGCAACTATGAATAATTTATTGTTTGGTTTATTTACATCATTTTATAAAGCTCATTTTATTAGGCTTTTATTTTTTTGTTTATTGTGGTCTTCAATAAGAATTCAAAGAAGGTTTTTTTTTTATTACAGTTCGATGGTCTTGGTAAAAACCAAAAAACGTATCAATCGATACACCAAGTTTTAAATAGCATGGAAAAGAGTATAAAACAAAACTGTAGCAATGTGATATCATATAATACAAACAAAAATGCTAAGATGGAATATTCAAGAAAATTAAATGACATTTTAGGTATGTATGAATATTTCATATGTTGCTTTTATCTTTTTTTATTATAATATTATGTAAAAGAAAACAAAAATTACTTTTTCTCTTCAGGCAAAGAAACAAACGGAACTAAATTAGATATAAATGCATCATTACACGATATTGCAATAGAAAAGCTCGCAATAAAAGAAATAAGAGGTTTAATTTTAGAACACTATCAAGTTGCAGTATCTGAGAGGAAACTTATCCAAATGTCTTTATCCAGGTAAAAAAATATCAAAATGGTAAATAATCATAATGCACAATAACTTTTACTTCAACCATTATTAAAAAAAAAGGATGGATGGATGTATTACAGGATAACACTAGAACGGCTAAACAGATCTAGATAAAATTTGGCCTATATATATATTGTAGTCTGAAATAGCACAAAGCACAGGTTTGTGTCATATTTATCCCGGAATAAGGTACGGTTCCCGTGGGATACATTTATTTTTGTTTAGGGACACACCCGAAGCGAAGCGAGGGAGAGTCGCAAGTAGTAAATAATAATTAAAACTAAACCTATATCACACTTACATAAACTCTTACTTTCAGTATCCAGAATGTTGAATACTATTTAGACGACTTAAATAACAATATCGGGCTTGATGCTATAATCTCGTACGTCAATGACGATTCCTATGAAGCATGTGATTCATTCAAACAAATGTTAACGTTGACGAATAATATTTCAGAGGTAATTTTAAAACTAAATATATATTTCAAAGGATACAAAATAAATTGCTAGAAGACAGGACTAGAAGGATAAAAGGGCAAATATTTATTTGTATAGACTGTAGAAATGCTTAACTCGGACTGGTTGTGATCAAGTGCTCCATTAAGGACGACCGATTAATATAAATAGACTCATTAAATTTATTTAATATGGGAACTGATATGGGAATGATGCGAAAGATGCCTTTGACTAAATGCAAGGAAGTTTGCAGAATAAATATTTAATGGTAACTTTACGAGCACACTAAATGTGTTATACAGATCTAGGTAATGTGACAACAAGTAGTGTTGGGTACTGTCAGCTAACAAAAACACTATTATAATACTGGCAAAAAACAGAAGAGAATGGCAAGAATTAAATTATTTTTATTAATTTTAGAATCTCTTAGACATGGATTATGTTGACCCTGCTGCTGAATATTTGATTTTAATTCCTGGTTTTCAAGGCGATTGTGGCATGTTTGAATCTTTATGTTCCACTCTCAAAATCAAAGGAATAACTGTCCAACTTGGACCAGATTTGGCAGCAAATACTATATCAGAAATGGCAGAAAGTATATTGAAGGTTAAAATATTAAATATTTTAAAGATTGATAAATAAAGATAAGCAAATAATAATAGTATACAAAGAGTTTAAAAAAAGTAAAGATTACAATACTTTGATGACAAGTAAACTAATTTATATTAATTTTTTCTAATAATCGCTAGATAATGATCAAAGATCTTAAAAAAATTGATCAAATTTTCATACATAAGAAATAACTAATAGAAGCAGGCCAAGCCTCAAAGCTAATTATTTCTAAGATAACATCATCGCACTATAAAAATTATTTAGATTGTATTTATTTATTACTTATCTAATTGTTTAATTCTACTTGTTTCATTTCTATCTTATTTAGAATGCAGTAATAAAATTAGAAGAAAAGAATACATTTTATCTCTTGGGATACTCGTTTGGTGTTAATATTGCTTTGGAAGTTGCTGCATTATTAGAAAAGAAAGGTAATTTTTTAAATAATAAAAACATATATTGTGTTATATTTGTATATAAATAATTAGTTCCAAAATGAAATAACATACAAAAATTAATATTACAGGCATCGTTGGTACAGTTTTTTGCCTAGACAGTAGTCCAGATGCTTTGCGTGTACAACTAAATACGTATACCAGCGATTTGGCAGACGAAGAATTACAAAACGTACTAATTGATCATATTTATTACTTAATAACTAAAGAAACAAACAACAAACTTAAAGAAGAAATAAAAAAAATTAACACGTTTGAAGAAAAAGTTAAGGTTTTTGTCAAAGAAACAAAAGAACGTGTGCCTTATCCTCAAGAATATATCAGACTAAGTGTAGAATCATTATATAACAGAATTTTACTGGCTATGAAATATAACCCTACATTTATGCTTGAATCTGAAATAGTTCTGCTAAAAGCGATCAATGATTCAAATGCTGAAATTTTACCATATGATTATAATTTGGCCAATTATACCAAAAAACCAGTAAAAGTAGTAAATATTGAATCGAATCATACTACATTGCCATTTAATGTTAATGTGCCGAATGTAATAAATAAAATGCTTGACAAGGACCTGCTAACAAAATATAAAAACACTAATCTTTGCAAAACTTACTTGAATAAAAAGAAGTAAATATTTAATGAGAATATTAAGGGTCCTAAAAGTCAATGTTCAACTTTTACATATTCATAATAAGTTTTGCTTAACTAAGCTACTGACTTATAAAAAAAAATCTTATACAATGTAATATTTCAACACAATCACAGCTTTGGTTAGAAGACGCCCAAAAGCGTCCCATGCATTTTTCGGAGGAGGCATGCATCGACTTTTTTATTCATATTATTATTATCATCATACCTAGATAATCTGGTCAACATCAACTTTACCAAGAAAAGCAAAGCTCTGAATAAAATAAAGGATTCATTCATATATGTATTAATTTAGTTTATGAAGCCACTAATTTAATTATATGTAATAAAGTACTTTTTAGAAAACATTTCTTTTAATTTTAATGCAGAGAATTAAATGAAAGGATGAAGACCTTGTTAAAATTACAAAAAATAAAATATTTTTTCGATGCTACCATAAATTTAAACTTTCTTGAGAAGAAAGACATTAAGTAAAATAAAATAATTTAGATGGAGCTTAAGTAAACCAAATGATATTTTTGTTTTTGAAAACCCTTACAGAAACTTTCGACACTGGTTGTGGATTTTAAATAATAAAAATAGCTCCAAATAATTTAAAACATGAAAAATATTATAAGTTTCAAATAATTTTATATAATATATTTTAATCTAATAAGTAATAATAATACATTTTATTTCTGTTTACTCAGTTTAGCTGGTAGCCTTGCACTAAGGTGAACTATATGACTATAAATAAAACTACCAAAACTAATGTACTGCTGGTTAAGTGTGAGGCGTATATATCGGAACAGGTTAAAAAAACAGGTTTTTAAAAGTAACAACATGGAACTGTTCCGTCATAACCGAAAAACCTGTTCCTGTTCCAAAAAGTACCTATTACGATTTACGAAACAGCAAACAATTGTCAATACGAATCTGTTACAGATACAAAATGGAACTGGAACACCATGGAACTAGCCTGTTCTATGTTCTATACATAATACATATAATAAAATTGTACTATGTCGAATCTGTACATTAAATATTTTTTGGAAAATTTTATTAAAATTTAACCTAAGAATTTGGTTTTTGGTCATCTGAACGCGGGTGGAGCCGCGGGCAATGCTAGTCTAATATATGCTAATAGGAACTTAGAAAGAGACAGGTTAATATTGAGGTACCCTACCCCAGCCTGCAAATTTATGATATTCGCAATGAAAAAAATACTAATCGATAGATTTTTAATAGCTCAATTCAACTACGTAGCCCTTCCAAATTGCTCACCATTAATTATAAAATTAAAAATCAATAAAGTCCTTGAAAAAAAATTCATTTATCCGTATATTCAAATTTCTATATCTTTTGATATATACAATATTTTAAATTGCTCAAAGTTCTAAAATACTGCTCAAGTTGCATTTGTAGTTGCTCAAGTAGAGTTCTCACCAGCTCCACTTTCCTTAATTATTAAATAAATATAAATAGTTTGAATAAATTTAAGTTCTTTATGTTATAATATCTGAAGTGGAATCACGTAATGTGAACAATTCATAAATTCAATAAATTTAAAGAAATCCACCGAGAAACAGAATTAAGACGTTGAATTGGAACGATTGTCCAAGCCCGCCGAGGCCGAACGACAATGCGCGGTCCGCACGCGCACGCTCACTTAACCTACGTTACATTTATTACAACTATACTTTTAATTATTTAATAATCAGCAAAAGTGGAGCTGGTAAAAACTCTACTTGAGCAATTACAAATGCAACTTGAGCAGTGTTTTAGAACTTTGAGCAATTTGAAATATTGTATACATCAAAACATATAGGAGTTTGAATATACAGATAAATTAATTTTTTTTCAAAGACTTTATTGATTTTTAATTAAATAATTAAAGGTGAGCAATTTGAAAGGGCTACGTAGTTAAATTGAGCTATTGAAAATCTATCGATTAGTATTTTTTTCATTGCAAATATCATAAATTTGCAGGCTGGGGTAGGGTAGGTTTAATATTGTTCTCATCTTATTGTTCATGTATGATCTGTGGTTCTTAGCTCTTTTACTTACTGTTCACACATTTGGATACACATAAAAAACTATTTGGGAATTTACAGTTGAAAATGAAATAAAAAAAAAACAACAATATTTTCGCGTAATATTATGATGTTATTGTAATTTTATTTTAAATAAACTTTAAAATTAAATATTGTTATTGAAATACCTAATTTAATTAATATATTACAATTTAGTTCAATAAAATTAAAAATGAAATTTAGCTACTAAAATTTCAATAGTATGTTTTTTACGTGTATCCGAACGGCTTAGTCTGTTATTGTAGTATTGATGGAACAGGCTGTTATTTTGGAACAGGTTATTGAAACTGTTATTTCATTGGAACAGGAACAGGTGTAACAGGTTTCCAATTTTTCCTAGTATGAACCACCACTAGTATGAACCACCACTACTGCTGGTAAGATAGGCTTTAATTTAACTTCGACAAGAAGGGCGGGCCTTTAACAGGGGGTTTATTATTTACTTATAATTTAAGCTATACTTTTAGAGAGAACCAAACCATAGCGCGATGTAGACTACACGTAACGCCATCTAGTATAAAAAAAGTAATTTAAAAATGTGTAATATAAATATTAACTTGAACGGCTTTGAGTTTGGGCTTCTCTTGTTGGAATTGGGTTTTTATTTAATTTAATTGTTCACGAACAATTGCTTTGCAAATAAAATAAAAAAATACTAAAAGGTTACATATTATGCTGCCCTATGTGTTAAACAGTTCGTAACGAGCTAAGAAACATTAGTTCTTATAACGCACTGTACACGCAACGTATACTAAATTTTTTTTTTTTGTTACGCCTTGAAGGAAATTATGTTTATTTGCTATGAATTCAGGCTTGAGAATTAATTTTAAATTTTATTTCTAGTAAAACATATCAAATTAATTATAATAATCAATTTGTAATTTTATCATAAATTTGGGGCATATCACGTGAAGCGGACAACGAAAATAAAGTGAGGTTGTAAAAATTGTTCATACTCTGGTCAGTTATAGTTCTAGTGGACATGGATGTGCAAATACATTATTTTTTTCGTATAATGATGTATTGCCGAGTTACGAGTTTTTAAAAATTTACGAAGTATGAAATCCGTACTTTTTGAATGCTTATTATTTGTATCAATCAATTTATGAAAATATCTAAAAAAATATCGTTTCTGAAAGTTAAAGATGTGAAGATGTGAAGTGAAGATTTTAAATGGATGTTTGAGGAACTTCGACATATTTTCTTTTTCAATATTTTAACTTTGAATTAAAGCTATACATATCTTAATTCTTCATAAAAAATATAACGTGATCGCCAATAGTTTAGGACTTAGAGCATATTGAGTACATACACATCGCACTGCGCGCCACATCCAGTACTTTTTTAGTTGAGTCTGTCGCCTCAGAACATACTATAGCTACTTAATTTTTTTTGTAAAATGATCTGAAGGAATTAAATATAACTGCTAATATGATTATCATTATTAAATAAAACTATCTTTTCGGATTATTTCGCGGATTTATTTTGATTTTTGGTTCCCGACGTTTCGAATGCTTTACAGCATCCATGGTCACGGGAGAGACTGAGGTGTTACATGTCTTAAAGATATAGTTGTTACAGACAGCCTACCCACAATTAACAAAATGAACATTGCACCAATTACATTACAATATTTTAACTTTAAACATTTTTATAATTTTAATTATAATTGAATATGGAATATTATTTATTTAATTTTTGCTATTATTTTTATAATTATTACAATTTTAAAAATATTAATTAGTAATCTATATTTAGTGTTGCCATTATTATATTTATAACCATAAAGAAAAATATAAAATATAGTATTAATTATTTAAGCCATATAATTGTTCAATGTGTAATTTAAAAAAAGTTAAAATTAATTAAGGATTATAATTTTAATTTAGTTTGCTATTATTATTAAGCAACACTATTAATATATACTTTTACAAATGAAAAATATTAATCTGATAAGCTGTCATTTTGATCTACACAGTATGAACTTACTACATCTGCCTGTCTGTTATGTTTATATTTATTATTTGATTTTATTATATTAATAACAGGATCCCATGACGATGGTAGTACCCAGCCATCTTCCCTATTGAAATTTGGATGTTTTTTAATTTCTATGGCTTCTCGAATCATTCTAGGGCGATATCGGTTTTCTTTCGCCAGGATTTGAGGTCTATCGAAACGAATATAATGGTTTGGGCGGTCCTGGCTATGTTTGCAGACAGCAGATGTTGTATTGCGACGGTGCTTCACATCAGCTATGTGTTCTTTGACCCGGGTTCTAATGGATCGCTTTGTTTGTCCAATGTAAGAGAGCCCACAATCACAATCAAGCTTGTAAACTCCTGCATCTTGTAGAAGGATGTGGCACTTGACAGGTGGTAAGAATTGACTAATTTTCTTTGGCGGCTTGAAGTAAGTTTTAATTGAAGCTCGCTTTAGAATGTAGCCAATCTTGTCAGTGACTCCTTTCATGTATGGCAAGACTGCAGGGACGCGCTCGACTGTGGTCTGTAAGACATGTAACACCTCAGTCTCTCCCGTGACCATGGATGCTGTAAAGCATTCGAAACGTCGGGAACCAAAAATCAAAATAAATCCGCGAAATAATCCGAAAAGATAGTTTTATTTAATAATGTCAAACATTCGCGTAAATCTAAGAAAGTATTATGATTATCATTAATTTATTTTTTATAGTAAGTATTTTCAATTTTTAAATATAATATTTCGTTAAAAAATCTCACTACAACTTTTTTTTAAATTTCGAGTGTGAAATAAGAGAGCACGTATAAATCGCAACTATATATAATAATATACTGCTAAAAGTAGTTAAAATCATACGAGTAAGTAAATATATGGAACAGGTACGGTTTTATTAATTGAGATTGAAATTGAATCAATTATAATAGATAACTTTATTTTGTAATTTTTACAATTTTACTATTTGCTCTAGCACTGGTTCTTTTAACATATTTCTTCATCAACACTATCTTCATTGGTTGGGAGAAAAGCATGAAGTTATTAGTTCCTGAAACTGTGATAGCGGAAGCAAAACGGATTCGTAGAAAGTCTCGCTCTTGTTGTATAATTTACTTCGAGCAGTAGTATATTGACGTTTCAGTCAACGAAGATTTTGCCCATTCTTTCAACCTCAAAGGTGTAGTGATAACTTTGTTGGTAGACTGTAAACTGGCACGTGTTGCCAGATGTTTAAGATTTCCCCCAAGACCATCACATGGCCCTTTTCCATGAGCTGTGGCATGAAAGTGTAACTGTGCTTCTTTTTTATAATCTTGTTTATAATAAAACAGATTGTCCCTTTCTGGCAAGTATCGACTATAGATATTGTATTTCTTAGTAATTCTTTTTGCTACGAGATGGCGTTTACAATCTTATCGTTTCGGATATGATTCCTTTATACAAACTTGTTATTTTATAACAAATATTTGTGTTGTTAATTATTTTTATATAAAAAAAGAAATTAATTTCGTCTATTTTTATATTTATGCATGTTAAAAGAAAGAATAAAATGGTAAAAGCATAGTATTTTAGCATGTTAACTCATAAACATGACTGCTACGAAAATTCTCTTAGCGATGTGTTAGTACTCAATATGCTCTAAGTCCTAAACTATTGGCGATCACGTTATAATTTTTTTTGTGAAGAATTAAGGTATTCAAAGCTTTAATTTAAAGTCAAAATATTGAAAAAAAATATGTCGAAGTTCCTCAAACATCCATTTCAAATATTCACTTCCGGTTTACTATACGTAAAAAGAAACAAATTTATAATTCCATAAAAAAAATAAAAACTACATCCTTTTAACTTTCAGAAACGATATTATTTAGATATTTTTACAAATTGATTGATACAAAAAATAAGCATTCAAAAAGTACGGATATCATACTTCGAAAATTTTTAAAAGCTTATAACTCGGAAATAAAGCATTATACGAAAAAAATAATGTATTTGCACATCCATGTCCACTAGAATTGTAACTGACCAGAGTATGAACAATTTTCACAACCTCACTTCATTTTCGTTGTCCGCTTCACATCAAATGCCCCATATATTAGTTGCGAAAATTATAATTATTTGGAAATATTTTTTATCTATCTCATCAATATTTGCTAGTTAAATGTTCCAAAGTATTGTGCTTAAGCCTTAAACCTAAAATATATGTCGACGCAGGACGGCCAACATCAGAATTATTCATTATAGTGGGCGTAATCTTAAATAATGTCTTTTAACAGATAAAGTAGATATTATAATCAACTAATTCAATTACACTTGACACACTCAGAACTGTATACGCAATATTTTAAAATACATTTTGTATTTTTAAAATGCATTTTTTATTTTGAAATCGTGCTTATATTTCTTAGATTTCTTAACTACTGCTTTGATTTTTATTTTGACTTTTGATTTTTTTTAACTATTGATTTGATTAGACAGTCACAATTCAGATCCAAACATATATCAAAACTAGCAGTACTCCGCAGCTTCACCCGCGCTCAATTGCTAGTATTGCACCATGTTTAGTATATAGGATGCGGCCTCTGGAGGAGTGTGCGGTATTTTTTGGATAGGATAGATGATAGCAGGGCCTGTCGACTTTGTTTTACGAATAAGTAGGTGTGCTTAATAACAAGAAAGAGACAACGACATCAGAGTATATGAGAGGAATATATACATTTGTATAATGTTGCCACCAAAAATAAGATCTGGTATTCTCTGTAATAATGAGGTTATTAATTGATTTTTAAAGTAATTGACCTTGAAAATACATTTTATATATAATTCTGATGCCAAACAAATATATTTAATTAAGAAATATAATATATTCAATTGATTATTATGTAATAAAAAATGATATGGAATATAATGTGTACTTGTTTATTTGTAATAAATATTCCATTTAAAAATTAATTCTACATTACATTGATAACGTTGAGTCGAGCTTGCTCCTCCGTGGCTGTGTTTTGGTGAAATTAAGTGTGCATTTGTGAGATATAGACTCGGTGTTGAGATAGTGACTCTTGTTTGATTTTGTTATTTGTGTTTATTTTCTCGATGATCATTACATACACATGCTTATCATTTGTGAACAAATTCATGTATTCATGTAAAATCAGTAATAATATATGTTGCCTAAATGAATCTGATAAATTATAATTATTATCATCTATACATAATATAATAAAATTGTAACTGAGGAAAATCTGTACATTAAATATTTTTTGAAAATCTTATTAAAATAGACATTATACAGAGGTCAAATCTATAGTTTTTAGAATTTTTGTCTGTCTGTCTGTTACCGCATCTCGGAAAAACCACTGGAAGGATTTTGATGAAATTTTGTATGATCATATCCGATAATTATCCGGGTCAATATCTCATTTCTGAGAAAAAATACAAAAACTGAAATGTAAGAGTATACTAATAAGTAAAACCTAAGAATTTGGTTTTTGGTCATCTGAACGCGGGTGGAGCCGCGGGCAATGCTAGTGGTAAATAAAAAAGTAAAGTACTAATCTTTGTTTTATTAAAATACTCCTTATATATTATTTTAGCATTTTATGCACAAGTACACTGTGTTTCTACATAGTGATTTTGTTTAGTTGTCTATTATTGTGGAACAAATTTGGCCATCTTGTAAGTTGTAGGAAACTATCGAGAAACGCACTGTACTTGTGCATATAATGCAATACAAAGTATCTATAAAATGCACTGTAGTTTAAACTTCCCGCCCTAGCTCCTATTATCTAGTTTTCGTGGACTGTACATAGATGGCGCTGATCGCTAAGGAAAAATTTCCTCCTAAAATTTGTATGAAGTCGATATTCTTCTCCTGAGTAAAAGTGTTCTGTGGATGATAAGAAGTCTTAATATACTCGTACATATAAAAAATATTTTTTAGGAAATGAAGGAGCCAAGAGTTATTGGAGACCTAAAGTTACAATGCCTCGGTGGTGTAGCGGCTAGCATGTATGGCTGCACACCTGGAGGTCCTGGGTTCGACTCCCGGGTCGGGCCAAGTTTAGTTATTGAGTCTTTCTGTATAGAAAGACTCAGTAATAGCCCGGAGTTTGGAAGTTGGCGGTGTTTCACCCCCGTGCCTCGGAGAGCACGTAAAGCTGTCGGTCCTGCGCCTTATCTCTCACCGGTCGTGTCGAGTAGTCGTCCCATCGGAGTATGAGAGTGACAGGAATAGAGAGTGCACTTGTGTCTGCGCGTACACTTGAGCACTATAATATCTCCTGCGCAGTTGGCTAGTCTCAATGAGATTGGCCGCCGTGGCCGGAATCGGTCAGGAGAACATCATCTCATCAAAGTTACAATTTTTTTATTATAATATTAAATTTTGTTTCATATCTAAATAACTCATTACTAAAGATAAACATACTTTTAAAGAATAGTAAGCATCCTTTTTCGTGTACAATTTATATTATTATATCATTTAAGATTTTTTAATTTCGATTTTTCAATAATCTCACTTAAAACCATATCTTAATGTATTATATAATTCTTCTGTACGTGTGTTTGTTAATCTACTCCTCCTAAAGGACTGGACCGATTTGGATAAAATTTTGTGAGTATATTTTAATGGGCTTCTGGATGGTTTGAAAATACAAATGGATCCAGTAGGTGGCACTGCAGTCGGTGTGCCACTGATCATCTTCTAAGCTACAGGGACTATTTTATTGATATTTTTTGTGTATGTTCCAGTGGGTCACTGTGAGGTTTGAATTCACAAATGGATCCGGTAGATGGCACTGCAGTCGGTGTGTTACTAAATTTTCATAAAAAACTCCATTTTCCGAGCAATAAATAAATTTAAATTGTTGATTAAATTAAATAAAAGTGTGTATGTATGTGTCCTATGGACTCTAAAACAGCTTGAGCGATTTTGATGAATTTTCATGTAATCTTCAGGTTAGCCCTGTGAATTATGTAAGCGATCGGAAGTTTGGACGCGGACGAAGCTGCGGGTACTGCTAGTTTATTATAAATATTACATTTTGACAAAATTGTCAATTTATTTTTTTAATTATTGTTGTCATGATATAACAAATTATCACTTATGTTAATAGATGGACTTTACTTAATAGTTGCAATCTAAAACCTTTTTACTACTTTTTTCACAAAATAACCAAAACAATAAATATTTTTTTCTCAGCTGTAACAGATAAAACAATATAAGAAACTGAACAACTGAACAATCTATCAATTCACTTTTTTTTTATGAAGATTTTTTAATCCTTTCTTCTAAAGTCGCGCTGTGTTACGAATTAATAAGGTCCACCGTACCATTGTTTGCTGATGTTTGTGTTTAGTCCAATATGCAGATTTCGGTGTAAATATATAAAAAGTAATAAAATTAAAATTTTGTTACAGGTAAGTATGTGATTATTGTAACTTTTATTTTATATCATTGTTTTTGTGTATATATTGTGTTGTCTGTTGTAGGTCCTGCTTTTACATAAAATCACTCTTGATACTACATATAATCAGATTAGTATTTTTTTTCTCCTTTTTTACCCAGTCATTCTATATGTAACGTGCTTTCTCAACTCTATGCGACATTGGCGAAGAAAATTGTGCCCAAAGGCACTTCTAGAAGCTACGAAACAAAAAAAATGAATTGAGATTTTTTAACCCAAACTTTACACTTTTCCGTACAATTTTTTAAATATTTTTTTCATAAGAACCTTGTACAATTACAAATACGACAAAAAAAGAAATAGCCAAATAGGTGCAGGCGTTCTGAATTAATTGGCTTACATATATTTGGCAATTCATTTTTATTTATATTATATTTTGTACATTTTACCTACCTCGTAAGTAGTAATATTTTTAAATAATAATTGGAAGTTAAAGGTTAAGATTAGTCCAAAAATTTGCATTGTCAAATTAATTGAAATTATATATGTTAATGTATAACATTAATTTGTTAAAATTTAAATACTTTACGTTTAAAATTAGCAGGAAATACGTACTCTTTGTTTTCAAATCAATTTAATATGTGCATTTTGTAAATTTTTTAACCTTTCACTTACCTATTGTCAAAAGAGTTGGTATCTAGTAAAGCATTCTGTGTAATCTATATTATTATAATAAAGTGGTAAAGTTTGTGAGTTCGTGAGCTTGTGACGTAGTTTTTTTTATACTATTCAGAATTAGTGCTTGACTGACTACGTTCCACCTGATGGTAAGTGGTAACGCAGTCGTAGATGGTAAGTCGCACTAATTCAGTAGCCACCTATTCACTCTTGCCTTGAAGATTATTTTAATCGGACGGAAACACCGACACAGGCAGGTTGTTCCAATCCTTAGCCGTACGTATAATAAATGTCGTAGCAAAACGCTTCGTGCGAACGGGTGGAATGTCCACGACATAAGGATGGAGACCAGCAGTTCGTCGGGTTGTCCGATGATGGAAAGGGGATGGGGGAATTAATTCATGTAGTTCCTGCGCACACTCTCCGAAATGTAACCTCTATAGGTTACATACACAAATATGGGTATACACAAAGGCTGGCAACCCTACGTCGGTGATCGAATAAACGCGTTTAATGAGTACAGTTCGTATACACATAAACTATCGAACTTCGTGGTATTATATGACTACCCGCCAAAAATACTGAAATGTATTCACAGATCATGGCACTCAATATTTTACATAAATCAAATTAAATCTCGTAAATGCAGCATGAATTGAAAATAACATATTTCTTTTTTTAAATCTCAGTAATCTGATGACAATTTTCATTTTTAATATGCATAACTTTAAACTAATTACTAAGCGATAATCTGTTATGTCCTGAAAGCGGTACATAAAACAGAAATTGTCAGTTTCGGTCAAAATTTAAGATTATTTTGTTTAGATTATTGTTTTTAGTGAAATTATCTAAATATAATGAAGCCGTAATTAATATGAAAATATGGATTTTATATAAAAAAACATGTTTACTTTTCGTTAAAGGCATGTTTATCTTTTGTAATGACTTATTTAGGTACATAAATATATGCAAATGTTCTAACTTTAAGTCTCCATAACTTTTGACTCCTTCGTTTCCTCAAAATATTTTTTATAATATATTTAAACTCCCTATCACCTCCCAAAATGCCACCCACTTCTCCAGGGGCCGTGTCCCATATACTGGTACTAAAGTTGTGCCCAGAAGAATTATATATATTAACATGATGAGTTGTTGTAGGTTGTACTATAATGTTTTTCCCCGTGGGAATGAAATAATCTCCCGCAGTAAAGTAGCGTATGTCATTTTCCAGCCCTTTAACTACCTTGACACAAAAAAACACGCCAATTCGTCACTTTGTTTCGACGTGGAGAAAGGACAGAAAAATAGTCAAACTGTAAATCGTAAAAAGAGAAAACAACAGTAAAATCTACAAATGCATTCAAGTATAATATAGTTTATATTAATTTAAACTTCATAATTAAAAAGTAGTATTAAGGAAAAAGAAAAATGTGATGTTTAAGTTTTTTCGTGTAATTTTTCCAATTTTTCTCTTCATAAGAACGGTTCTCGAACTTCAACGATTATTTGAAAAAAAAAATAGACGAATTGGTTCAGCCGTTGTAAAGCCTTTCGCATCGTAATAATAATAGTAATCTTTATTTCAGACGTAAGTACATCCATATATTGTTAATTAGTTAGTAACAACTATACTTAATACTATGTTAGTATGGTTAGTATTTTTTGCAAAAAAATATTATTACACTATTATAATACATTTAACTATTCATTTTTATTTATAAGATTTAAATATATTCTGTGTCACCATTCGTAAACACATTATCAATAAACTTGCCACTTGATTTCATTTTGAATACGTTTAAGCAAAAAGTATTTATTGAGCTCATTCTTGCATAAGTGTTATCACTATTGCGGTAATTCTGTAAGGTGAAGTAGCCACAAGTGTTTTTTTTTAAATTAAAAGTCATTAAATATTGTCAATCATGCAGAACGAGAGACAAGATGAATTAAAAGGCAATGAAGTGGTTATAAGTGGAATATCCGGAATATTTCCGAAATCTGATTGCGTTCTGGAGTTCATGGAGAATTTATATAATAATGTATGTTTTTTTTATTTTCTTCATTATTTTAACTGTTCAATTACCTAGATGTGATTTTTTCTGTAAAAGGTATACAAATGGATTTATGAAATGTTTAATCTTACAATACAAACCATAATCGACTACGCCGATGTATTCTATTTAGATGTGACAGTGGACTTACTGAATAAACTAGAGCGTCTTCAAAATCTCGCCATACGCTTTATCTGTGGTACACGCAAGTATGATCATGTTTTCGACTGTTGGGCTCGGTTTAAATGGCTCCTTTCGTTTGTGTGATCTAAATGTGTAATGTGGTCCTTTCGTTTCTTTTTAATATCCTTCATAACCTCAATTTTCCCTCTATCCTTCGTTCCCGATTTAACTTTCTTCCCACTCCAACGCGTTCTAGGCGGCCCTGCATCACATCGATGCTTGATGTACTGAGAAGCAACACCAAGTTTTCCCAAAACTCATTTTCGGTACACGCTGCAATGCTATGAGACAGACTTTATATATATAAAATAATATACATTTAAAATCTATATAAAAACTTAAAAAAAAAACTGACTTTCAGGCACTAAAGTGTAAAAAATAACTAAACGGGGGTTTTCATTTAGCAAACGTACCTAATCAGATATTTTCGAAGCCGGTGCCAGCCGATGCATAGCAAATCTAATATATATCGATACGTAAAACACATATTTACCTACTAGCGGCTCACCCTCGCATCGCTCGGGTTCACCTCTAGAAAAGCACAAACAGATCTAGCCCACGGAAACCGTTCATTTTTTGGGATGAAAAGTATCTTAGATGTTGACCGGGGATTTAAGGTACTACCATGCAAAATTCGGTGATTAGCCTGTATAAACAAACAAACAGACAGAGAAACAAAAAAATTGAAAAAAAAACCTGGATTTGTTCTGAAAGAGTTCTGAAAGAGAACTGACTCGGTTTTAAGCATTTTTTTCTAACCTCTACAGTTTTATTATATGTATAGATAGAATAAATAACGTATAATAAAACAGTAATATATAATAATGAAAATAGTTATAGCGAGTGTACCTTAGGAGATAGACGTAGAACTTTTCTATAGACTTTTTTAAGACTTATAATTTTCTTGCACAATGTTTTGATCTATCTGTTAAGGTTGAGCCAACGTTAGCCATATAAATTTCTGCGGACGATTCGATAGAACCAGTTATTGTGATTTCCCGTGGAAATTAATGATTTCGCTGTCGTAAAAGGTATCCTAAATGTTGACCCGAGTACTAAGTTTTATCACTATACAAAATTTAGTTAAAATCGGTTGAGTATTTTTTGCGTGAAACGCGCACATCGATTTGACTAAGTTAGTTTTATTATACGTATAGATATATATAGATAGGAGATAGACATATACAATTCAGGACTTTTCCGTAGGACTTTTCAAGACCTACAATTTTTTAGTATATTGTTTTAATGTATGTATGTCTTAAGGCTTAGCCAGCGAAAGGTTTCTAGGGAGGACTCGATAAAACCAGTTATTGTATTCTCCCGTGTGAAAGAAAGATTTTCTTGAAGTAAAAGGTATCTAGGCAGTGGTATCCCAGTGGTAACGCACTCGCTTGGGAAACCGAGTGAAGCAAGTTCAAATCCCGGGTCTCGCATCTCTGATATTTTCATGTGCGAATCATTTTAAACACAATTACCACTTTTCTTAACGGTGAAGTAAAACATCGTGAGGAAACCTGCATGTCTGAGAGAACCTAGCAAGTTTTCAAAAGACATGTGAAGTCTGCCAACCTGCACTTGACCAGCCGGCAGGACTATGGCCTTATTCCCCCTCGTACTGAAGGGAGGCCGTGCCCAGCAGAGGGACGTTAAAAGGGGCTGAATAGATACATACATAAATACACAGATACATACAAAAGGTATCCTAGATGTTGACTCGAGTAATAAGTTATCACTTCACCAAATTTCGTTGAAATCGGTACATTACTTTTCGCGTGAAATGCTCACGCAAAAACGGACAAACAGACATACAGGCAAACAGACAATTTTTTTAATAACTATCTATTGTTTTGGGGTCTATGTTGTGTACATAATACGTTACAAATAAACGAAAACATCTATCCCACGGGAACAGTACATTTTACCGGGACAAAAAGTAACCTATTTGTTATTCTGATGTATGAACTATATATATTATTGTAAAGTTTTATCTAAATCCAATCAGTAGTTTTTGTGTACTAAGCTGTATAATTTGTTATAGTTTTTTAACTATCCCACGGGAACTCTTTAATTTTCCGGGATGAAAATTATCTAAGATGTTGCCCGGGGATATAAGGTACCATGCAAAATTTTCTTTAAATCAATCCAATAGATTCGGAGATTAGCCCGTACAAACAGGAAAACAGACAAACAGCTCGCTCGGGTTCGTCCATATCTACGAATATGTTGTATTATCTCTTTAACCATTTATCCAAATTATATACAGTAAAAGAAAAAGTCTTTTGTTTTAAACATTTTAGACGATAAATTTACTTATTTTGATAAGAATTCATAATTGTTGATAATATGACCAATAAACATGACCTACCGATTTAAATAATTTTTTTTAATATAAAAACTACTTTTTGTGACTTAACTATAAAAATTAGACATTTATAAGATTTAAATCTCTGTGTGTCGCTGACTTTTTTGTAGGCATTATTAAGCTCTACAACTTTTCTCTGAAACAAAATCATATATCTCTCATCGTTAAGGCAGCGTTCGTAAGAAACATTTTCGTTTGACCGCTTTTTCGCCGACTTACTTTGCAAATCCGACTACCACGAAAAAGTCTTTTCATTCTTCTGGTTAATATATAGCCTATGACACTCAAAAAGAACGTGGCTTTCTATTGGTAAAAGAATTTTGAAAATCGGTTTAGTAGATTCAGAGATTACTCCCCCCTACAACATCACAAACTCACAAACTCACAAACTTTACCTCTTTATATTATTATTATGTATATTGTCTCAACTTTCGTTGCTATTTGGCTTCCGAAGACGGGCATCTGCCAAGTCTTTCGGGGGCCCTATGGGGATAATGATGAGGGGTTTAGAAATCGACGTACTATCGAGCATGTGTCTAGAACTATTGACTTTTGTTTTTTTTTTATGGGACTAAGGGGGCAAACGGGCAGGAGGCTCACCTGATGAAAAGTGATCACCGCCGCCCATGGACATCTGCAACACCGCAGGGCTTGTTGCTTGTTTCGTTGCCGGCCTTTAAGAAAGGAATACGCTCTCTTCTTGAAGGTGGCCAGGTCGTAGCGGTTCGGAAAGACCGCCGGCGATAGCTGGTTCCACAGAGTGGTTGTGCGGGGCAGAAAATGCCTTAAAAATCGCACTGTTGCGGAACGCTGGACATCGAGATGGTGTGGATGGAATTTACTATTTTGGCGCGATGTCCGATGGTGAAATTCAGCAGCCGGGATCAGTCCGAACAATTCCTCAGAACACTCCCCGTGATAGATGCGGTAGAAGATGCAGAGTGATCCAACATCTCTACGCAGAGCTAAAGGATCAAGCCGATCGGAGAGAGCTTGATCGTCGATAACTCGAATCGCCCTACGTTGAATGCGGTCAAATGGAAGTAGCTGGTATTGGGGAGCTCCCGCCCAAAGATGAGAACAGTACTCCATGTGGGGCCGAATTTGCGCCTTATAAAGAATAAGACGCTGACGCGACGTGAAGTACTGTTTCTTTGAGGCCAGTTTGGCCTTACCTTCCAATTGACCACGGAACTGGACGTTGCTCGAGATGTCGACGCCAAGTATTCCGATACTGGCTGTGGGAGACAGAGGAGTGTCTTCAAATTGAGGAGCTACGATAAATGGCGACTTTTTAGCAGAAGGAGCAGAGTAGGAGACAGTACACAGCCTTGTGGAACACCAGCATTGACATATTTAGGATCAGAGCAAGCACCGTCGACAACGACCTTAATGCTCCGATCTGCCAAAAAGCTGGTGATCCAGTTGCAAAATTTCTCGGGGAGCCCATAGGAAGGTAGCTTCGAAAGAAGCGCTTTGTGCCATACCCGATCAAAGGCCTTCGCTATGTCCAGACTGGCTGCAAAAGTTAATATATGTTGATTTGTGTAATTCTAACAATTCTATAGATTTATGTAGAGTTTTGGGTACTACTCCTGTGGATGAAAGAATTATAGGTACTATCTTTATTGGGCTTTGGTGCCACATATCTTTAATTTCGTCTGCAAGTGGAATATATTTTTGGATCTTTTCTTGATGCTTGGTTTTCAGATTTTCGGTGTTAGGTATGTATATATCGATGAGGTAAGTGGTCTTTAAGGATTTTAATGTAAGTGTGATATCAGGTCTGTTGCATGCTATTGTTTTGTCTGTTATTATATCTACATTCCAATATAGTTTAACTGTTTCATTTTCAAGGACATTGGAGGGTATATATTTGTAGTAAGGCGTGTATGTACTAATTAGTTTATAATTCAATGCTAAGCTTTGGTGTATCTATTTGGCAACGTTGTAATATCTTTTGATATATTCTTTTGTAGCTAATATCTTGCAACCTGTTATGTGATTTATTGTTTCCTTATTTTGATGGCATAACCTACATAAATTTTTCTCTATTGATTCTTTAATTATGTACTTAGAGTAGTTTCTGGTTTTAATAATTTGGTCTTGGATAGCTATAAACAAACCTTCTGTTTCGGCAAATATGTTACCTTTTGTAAGCCATGTATTTGAAGCTTCCTTGTCTATGTGAGTCTGTTCGAGTTGGTGGGGGTATTTACCGTGTAGTGCTTTTTTCTTCCAATCTTCTACTTTTTTTGCTCTGATATTATCTTTGTTTCAGGTTCATAGTCTCTGTCATTGAACTGGAGGGGGGTACCAGCTGTGGTCAGTGTGGTAATATCTTTGTGTAGTTTGCTGTTATTGGCTTTACTAAGAAAATATAAACGCAAGTTTTCTATTTGGGTAAAATGTAAACTTTTAATGTCGATAAACCCGCGACCACCATGTTTTCTTTGTAGTGTGAATCTTTCAGTTGATGTGTGAATGTGATGAATGTTATGTTTGTTTGCTTGAGAACGTGTCATTGTGTTTAGGGCATTTAGGTCTTTTTCGGTCCACTTAATAATTCCGAAAGAGTACATAAGTATGGGGACTGCGTATGTGTTGATGGCCTTGGTTTTGTATCGGGCGGATAGATGGGTTTTGAGTATTGTATTGAGTCTTTGACTGTATTTTGTTTTAAGGGCTTGTTTTATGTCTGTATGATTTAAGCAGGTGCTTTGCTGGTATCCTAAATATTTGTTTATTTCTTTTTAAACCATAGTGCTTATAGCGCCTTCCTGTAGTGTTAGATTGTATGTTTCTGTTTTCTTATGCTGTCCTTTTGATATGCTGTTGATTTTACATTTGTCAGTCCTAAAATTCATTTTTATATCATTGCTAAATTGTTCTGTTTGTTTTAATAAATGGTTCAGTTGGATCCTGTTTGATGCATATAGTTTTATATCGTCCATATATAACAAATGTGTGATTTTAACTTTAGCTTCTCTATCTATTGTATATCCGTATTCGGTACTATTTAATATGCTCGACAAAGGATTTATTGCAAGGCAGAACCATAAGGGGCTTAGGGAATCTCCCTGGAATATACCACGAGCAATTTTAATTGGTGTTGTTGTAAGATTGTCTTTTTTAGTGCGTAGTGCCAATGTGGTCGTCCATTTTTTCATCATGTTTTCTAAGAAATGTATTAAAATATCGTCTACTTTGTATGATTTTAAGATATGTATTAACCAGGAGTGTGGTACACTGTCAAAGGCTTTCTCATAATCTATATAGGCATAAAAAAGATTTCTGAGTTTTTGTTTTACTTGGTTGTGTATTTCTGTATCTATTACAAGCTGTTCTTTACATACTTTCGAGCCTTTGCAGCAGCCTTTTTGTTCTTCGGGGATTATTTTGTTTTGCGTGATATGTATGAGTGTTTGTGTTGAGTTTGTGAGCGATGATGGATGTAAGAAGTTTGTATATCGTGGGTAAACATGTTATGGGTCTATATTTGGCGGGATTGGTTGTGTCTGCGTCTTTCAGTTTTAGATATGTAATTCCTTGTAATAGAAATGTTGGTATACTTTGTGGTTCTCGTATGAGTGTGTTGAGTGCCTTGGCCAAATATGCATGTGTAGATGTAAAATATTTAATCCAGTAGTTTTGTATTTTGTCTGGGCCCGGTGCCTTCCAGTTCAGTGTTTTTCGTATAGCTGTTTCTATATCGCTTTTCTCTATTTTAAATTGTGTCATGTTTTCTATATTTTTAACTCTATTTTCCTCTAATTCTATCCATTTCGCGTTGAGATTATGGTATACACAGTTTCCCCATCTATCTTCCCAGAATTTATGTACTTGTGTCATATCAGGTGGCTGAGTTATTGTGTGTGTTTTGTGTAGGTTACGGTAGAATAATTTTTCATTATAATCGAAATTTCTGTTTTGTAGTTTACGTAGATTACTTAATTTATATCGGCGCAGTCGTTTTGATTTAGCTGCAAGTTTCTGTTTATTTTATTATTATTATTATTTTTATTTTTTTATATCAAATTTGATATCTTAGACTGTGCCTGGTAATATGATCCAGCACGGGCGTGAACCAAGTGCTGAATCAGTTCTGGGTGGTTTGTTGTTGTCATCATTATCTAAAGAAAGTTGCAAAAATTTTCTTACTATTCTGCAGGTGTTTAAAATAGCAGCTTTCTGAAGAGTTAAATATGTGAATTTAGGCAAAGAAAGAATGCTTAAAGAATTAAATAAAAGTTTCGGAACAACGCCTGTTGTGGACACTATTATGGGTACTATTGTAACATTCGTCATTTTCCAAACTCTCCTAATTTCTTCTTGTAACTCTGTGTATTTTCTTATTTTTTTAATATTATTATTAGTATAGATTAGTTATTCATATTTTAAAATATTGTCGGCTGGCACCGACTTCTACAATATCTGATTAGGTATCTATTCTAAATAAAAAACCAACGTATAGTTATTTTTTACATTTTAGTGCCTGGAAGTCTGTTTTACTTAAATAGTTTTTATTTGTTCATTTTAAGTGTGGAATAGCTACAGGTAATTTGTTAGAAGAAAATTTTTTTAATAACATGTTCGATTGAGCAATTTATTTAAAAAACCGCTTGACCGATTTCGATAAAATTTATATGGGACTACTTGGGAAGTATAATCTTTGAAAAAAAAAATACAAATCGGTTCAGGCGTCTTCGAGTAATCGGTGAACATACATAAAAAAAAGATTCCGACGAGTTGAGAACCTCCTCCTTTTTGAAAGTCGGTTAAAAAAGCATTTTCTACTTCATGATTGAAAAATATATACATTATTATTATTATTATTATTATGTGGGGTGTGGTGCCGAGGTCGGCCCTAGCTACGTCGACCAGTATTGGTCCATTGTAGCTCCCTTTATAGTGAGTTCAAAGTTCTCCGCTTAGTCAAGTTGACTCCAGGAACTTCCAGATTTTCTGAGCGGGGAGCATCTGTATCTCTTCCGGTTGCATAATATGCTGCCCTAGATAGATACTTCTGCGGTGCATGAGTGGACCGCACGAGCAGAGGATGTGCATAGCAGTTTCCTCTGTCTCATGGCATAGTCTGCACATTGCGGTCTGACTGAGGCCGAGTGTAAACATATGTTTATTGAGTTTGCAGTGACCAGTAAGTATTCTGGTTACTGCACTGGTTTTATACTTGTTGAGTTGAAGCAACTCTTTTGTAAACTTTCTGCGATATCCCTTAATTAGCGCTTTAGAGTGTATTTGTCCAGAAGTGGATTGCCACTCTTGAAGTGCTTGGCGATTGCAGTGAATTTTGAGAATTGAATAGGCAATATATACATATAAATTTCTGTTTTGTAAAAATATAAGTAAGTTTATATCTAATAAGATATAATAAATTTGTAACTCATCTGAATCTGTACATTCAATATTTTTTGGAAAATCTTGTTGAAATATTAGTCCTTATTATCGATACAGAGGCCGAATCTAGTAGTAGTTTTTTGAATTTTTGTCTGTCTAATTAGGAATGCATCACGAGAAAACCATTGGACGGATTTTGATGAAATTTGGTGTGTTGATAGCTGGTTATCGATGTCAACATATAACATAATTTTTACTGTGAGAAAATATTTCATCTTTGAGAAAAAAATATGTCGGAGACGGTCATCAATACGGTCGCTAAACGAAGCGCGGCACGACGCCTGAGTGATGGCAGCACCTTCGGTATTATCGCCAACACTCGGCGAGCTTCGTGCTACGACGGAGCCTAGCTAAGGGAGGGGTGCTAAGAGGGCTGGACACTTGCCTTCGAGCCGAGCCAAGCTTAGGACCGCTCCACTAGGAACTGTCTTGCGTTCCGTATTGTCTATACATGGTAATAATGAAGTGGTATATGGCTGTATAGTGAAGTGCTGTTTAACTTTGTACAAAGTGATTATTGTTAATTTGAAATACAACTGTGATTGCATCGACTTTCATTTGAACCAACACTTCCCATATAACGCCCACTGTATAAGTCATAAAATAATGAAAAATAATAGAGAAAATTAATGCTGCTTCGATATCAGAAGGGGGATCAGTGTTGGTTCAATTGCAAAAAGAACTAACTCTGAGTGAACAATGACGTGCTATGTTTGAACAACAAAATGTCAGTATGTGATCTCTTATCGAGGCCATGCAAATGCCTCGGATGAAGAAGAAGAACATCAGGTTACACGAGTTTGACCCTGACAATATGGATACGGACGCAAGATCTTGATTTGCGACTGTAGATTTGTGTTTTGCCGAATACCCTCCATACGGCGGCTAGCTTATTTTAACAGTCAGTAAGGAATTAAAAGGATAAGGGTCGACGTGGCTGTCACAATTTGTATACCAGAGAATAACATAGGAAGAGTTCAAAGTGATTTTCAAGGCGAGATTTATTTCCACCGAGACATTGGCTGGTACGCTAATTAATTTTAACAGTGACAAACCAAATGAGAAAAGAAACTCGTTACGTACGCAAAACGCCTGATGACGTCACTGACTAATCGTTGGAAAGACGCTAGCAAGAATCAGATAGCAATTGCGATTGTCCTTGCTCACTTATGTCAGTTTAATTCGAAATTACAACGATTGGCCTTTACTACGAAAATTGCTTCGCGAGATCGACTGTAGCAGGGATTGCACGCATTCTCACATTTGAAACGCAAAAAAAGTGAGTCTTAAGCGGTCAGAGTGTAGAAGCAAGGTAAATGACAGTGTGGAACGACCTTCGATGACAGCAACGGCATTGCAGCCTGCAGTGAAGTCTCTGGTGTGCTTCAAATGTGGCAAGCCTGGTCACATCACGCTCCGGTGCATAAGTAGTGCCAGTCAAGTGGACAGCAGCAATATGGGTGCAACACGAACGGAACGACGCGTGGATGTGTGTTGTACAACCATCTTCGAATGCTCAATGGCATAGAGGTAATCTGTATTGCTTTTGTTATAATCACGGTGCTGAATATTCGTTAGTAAGATAACATTTAGCAGTCAAATTGTGTGGTTAACGATTTTGTCCTTGCAATTTCTAGTATTGATCCAAACGGAATATTCCGCACAGAGTAAAATTTGTTTTGTAACGATTAACGGTAATTCTCTTGAAATCTTTTGAAATATCATATTTTACCTAATTATTAGTTACAAAATGGTAACATGATAGAACATGAGATATTGAAAGGTTTTCTATTAACATAACGGCTATAAATTCTTTACACAAAAATTCTAGTAGGTCATGTACCAATAGAGGTTGATGTAAATAATGATCATCATGCTAAGCAAATGTTTTAATGAAGTCGATGAAAACCGATGTAAGCATTCTGACGGCCGTAGTAGTATCGACACCGTACTAGTAACTATTACGTAGTCATAGCCTGGTAAAAGTCGGTCTTTTGAGGAAGCTCAAGCTAAATAGACCGTGGGTGTGTGATGTGCGTTTAGTTCTGGCGGAGGTCGGGGTCTGTTATGACCATAGTGTGTAGTCATCGAGAGGATGATACACACGGTGATCCCGTAGTGGATGCACCTGGATTGTGGAGCAATTGTGATTGCTGGTTGGCTTGTAAAGCCGTGGCCTAAGAGTGGTTTACAAAGGTGCTAGTAAATTTGAAAATTAGTTTGATTGCTGAAGTGTTGAATGATGTTGGTACATGGCTTTGGATGACTGACGTTATTAGTTAGATTAGAGATAAATAGTGACTTGGAGTTTAAAAAAAAACAAAGGTGTTAGCATTAAAGCTTTTCGTCAGATTCAAAGTTAAGTTTTATCTGGTCAGGATTGACCGAGTCGAGCAAGTATTTTCGTTGATTATTTGGTTGCAGGCTAACACACGGCTAACACACGAGGGCATGTGCACGCAGGATGGCCGTGTCGGAGACGGTCATCAATACGGTCGCTAAACGAAGCGCGGCACGACGCCTGAGTGATGGCAGCACCTTCGGTATTATCGCCAACACTCGGCGAGCTTCGTGCTACGACGGAGCTTAGCTAAGGGAGGGGTGCTAAGAGGGCTGGACACTTGCCTTTGAGCCGAGCCAAGCTTAGGACCGCTCCACTAGGAACTGTCTTGCGTTCCGTATTGTCTATACATGGTAATAATGAAGTGGTATATGGCTGTGTAGTGAAGTGCTGTTTAACTTTGTACAAAGTGATTATTGTTAATTTGAAATACAACTGTGATTGCATCGACTTTCATTTGAACCAACACTTCCCATATAACGCCCACTGTATAAGTCATAAAATAATGGAAAATAATAGAGAAAATTAATGCTGCTTCGATAAATATAAAAACTGTTTAGAATAAAATCACGTTGAAACTAAAAAAATTTTTGCAAGCTTTTAGGCACCGACTTCGAAAATATCTGATTAGGTATCTATTCTAAATTAAAACCCCCGTTTAGTTACTTTTTTACATTTTAGTTCCTGGAAGTCGTTTTTTTGAAGTTTTTATTCGTAGTTTAATCGCGGGCCAAGCCGCGGGTTCTGGTAGTCTAAACTATTATTATATAAAATTGTAACTGAACTGAATCTTTACATTAAATATTTTTTGGAAATTAGTTTTGAATTATCTAATATTATCTATAAAGAGGCCAAATCTATCTATATATATTTATCTCCCCGATGTGACCGCATCACGGGAAATCCGCTACGGGTTATGGTCTCTAGATGTCGCATGTTGTGTTTTTAAAATACGTAACTTTGATTCTAAAAAAACTTTATATGCAGATATGACTTTGGTATGATTTTCTTAGAATTATTATCATTATCCACGGTTTGTCCGTGTTTTTAACCGACTTCTTCAGAAAGGAGGAGGTTCTCAGTTTGTTTGTATTTTTATTATGTTTGCTACCTCAGAACTCCGTCATTTATTAACTGATTTGGACAATTTTCATTTTGTGTATACTTCCAGATTTGTTCCATTTTAATTTCAAAAAAAAAATACCACCCCTAAGGGTGGACAAATAGCTAATCATGAATTTAACCTACTTCTAATTGTCATATTGACTTGAAACTTTGCAAGTAAAACAAAGTTTGCGGTTAATAAACTGACAAAGAGGGTGACTCAAAATATTCCATATCCTTAAAACTACGTAACTTTTATTTTGAAAATCAACTATCGTTAAAAGTTCGATGCTGTTTTATATCAACTATTAAGATTATTTTGACACAATGTTTTTAAAGGTAAAGAAGAAATGTTATTATTTAAACACTATAATGTTTATGACATTACGGCTCTGCTACTAACTGAACTGAAAAGATAATGCTTATAAACATATTTTACCTTATGTAGGTACTCTTGAAATTATTACTTGCCCTATTTTTATATTTCAAGATGAGAACATAATTTACAAAGATTTTTAAATTAATAATCGTCGCATCGGGCTGTAATTACAAATAAATAAATTTTTGCTCTATATACGAGTATAATAGTGTAAGTATAGGAGTACAGACATACTTGCAATATTACTAAATTAAATTTAAGGTTAAAAGAGGAACATTTGTGGTATTGCCACTCAATGCATTTTTTTATTTAATCTATCGGTCTACAACGAATCTTGATGAATGAATCTTTTATAGTAGTTATCAGTAGTTTGAGGGATTAAAAAAAAAAATAAAAAACGAATTAGTGTAATTAGTGTTTTTGAAACGGAAAATACAATAGGTATTACGAAATGAAATATGAAATTAAGAGATGAGCTTGAAAATTAATCCTCTGCCACTTCCCAGTGTGCCGCTCAGCCATCTCGCAAGTGTCCCGATAACGAGACCCCAATCTTGATATGACCGTTAGACTAGTGCCAATGGCATCAGTAACATTGTATCGTCTCGCACCCGCTTTCAGCATGGATACAGGGGAAGGGGTAAACATTTCTTTAGTAATATCAGCATAAGAGCGTTTCACAGAAGGGAAACGCGATGACCACTATCATAGGTGGAGGGATGAACTCCTCATGATAGTTGAAAAGAGATAGATGAAGAAGAAATTCATAAGTCCACAGCGGTCATGGGGTTCTGGTTTCTATATACTCTGTGAGTCGATGAGCCATCATTGAGGATGCAGATTGACATCATCAATCATGCCCACCAATAAAAGAGAGAATCCATCATAAGAATAACACCCCCACAAGGTGTGATGGGCGTTAAAATCACCTATTACAAGGACAGGACTAGAGAGAGAAGAGAGAAGGGTGAGGAATATAAAGCGAAATGAATGAAATATTGAGGGTTCTTAAAGCAACAGCATTTATCCGTTGGCTATGAGAGGGGGGAGGAATGAGAGAGTACGAAATTGAGTGCCGAATGAACATGGAATTACCTTTATAGCCGTCACACCTGTCATCCCTTAAACAGGTAAAACCAGGAGAATCTGACGATCTGATCGAATCTGAACTCGGAAACGAGATCCAGGAATCAAACATGTCTCCGAAATAGCAATAATAATGATAGGCACATAGAGGCAAATAATGGAAAGATGTTCATGTTTTTTAGGACGGATACTTTTACAATTCCACTCAGGGAAGTTGAGTAGGGCCATTTTAAAGGAAGTGGGAGATTTGGAACAAAGTTTGGGCAACGTTGGACGGTAATGAATTATTGCCATAATTTGAGATGATACTTATTAGGGTTAAAAAGTGTTAAGAGGAGTAAAAAAATGGGAGTAAAAGTGAAAAGAGCATTAATGCTCTGCGAGTGGTGTCTGATGTATGGTGGGGCGCAAATCCCTATACTCTTAAACTATTGTATAATTCTTTAATTCTTAGTTATATACATTATGGCCTTTTTGTTATGGCCCCTTTTTAATAAAGCAGCTACTGAGAAATCGAATAAAATTCGGTTCATTTTAGATGCATTGAGGTCTTTCCCCACTAATGCCTTACAACTTGAGTGAGTTGATTCCCCTATTCCTCTCCGTTGATAATTCCTGACTGATCGCTATATCAGTAAAACGTTACAGCTATCTTCCCACCCTATATGGTCTAATTTACGTCTTTTATCTAAACATGACCTAAATAATAAACCATTACCATATTTACTGCAAAGTTTCCATAGGTTTACCAAACTCCAACATCCCATGTCTTGTTTTCCCTCTAATCCCTTTTTCTGCTATCCCTACAATGCTTTAGTTATGTCTTCCCATATAATCACAGATCTTGGTTTGGTCAAGGATCCACCTGACACCAACACAAAATTTCATGCATTAGTTCATTAAAATTGGTTAAATCACATCCTTATTTATACTGACACATTGAAGCTATCTCAGGATGACTGTGTTGGTGCAACTTGCTGGATTCTAAAATTCAAAATCATTCTGCAATTTAAATGCCCTTCCCAATTATCGGTGTTTACTGTTTACATGCGAGGCTGTTGCTCTGCTAGAAGCAATCCTGTTCACACTATCCTATGACTTTCAACAGCCATAAAAGAGAGCCTATTTTATAGCAAATCAATGTATAATACTTTCTAATTAATAATACTGTCTTATATATTTAAAAAAATCGATCTATTCTATTGCTTCGAGGATTCGTGAAGCCTTGTTCCGATGTCATTGTAAAGGCTTACCAACAACTTTAGTGTGGATCCTAGGTCACTCAGGTATTCCTGACAATGAAACTGCAGATTCATGTGCTCCAATTCTGCTCTTACAAACAAGCGGAACGTTTGGTATTCGGGATCTGTTGACTGTTGCAAAATCCTATTTAGATAAAGGATGGAGTATTTACTGGAACTCATCAAAATCTTTTAAGGGTAATCATTATTGGTGTAATTCAGTCAGAGATACCAAGATGTCCATGGATCACTCCTTGCAAACAGGCGGAATGTTGGGTATTATTAACTATTAGTCGTTTTCGTCCTGGACACGCATGTACTCCTATTCAACTGGCGAAGATCAGAGTCAGAGACCACTCCCTGTGTGAATGTGGCCTTGATGAAGGTAATTTATCCCACAGCTGTCCTAAACTCCTTCATCCTCTATATGACGTTCTCCCTTCTAAAGTCCCTCATCCCATTAATGTTTATTGTTTGAAAATGCTGGTGTATAGTCCCTTATGTAGATTTTTGTATATATTTATTAAATTTTATTATATGAAATTGTAAAATATTAAATTAATTTATACTAATTGTGTGTGTGTGTGTGATGTGTATTTATATTGTATGTACTTTATTGTGATGTCTTATTTGTTAGGTCATCATACATTAATTCCTCATGTTTTATATGTACATAAAGAGACCTCAGTTTGAATATTTCTTTTGTAACTGGTTATTATCTTATCTACACCATATCTTCTCCATTCTATACGACATTGAAGAAGTAATCTGTGCCCAACCGGCACGCCTAAAATCCAAACGACAAAGAATTAAATTGAAACTAAATAATATGACTTCATAGCTAAAAAGTACCTATTATCTAAGATAAAAAATATGATCGTTGATTTCGTTATTTTGTCTTATTTCAGGTTGACATGGTGGTAAGTGTCGATCCACATTATGCCCATCCAGATATACCACATCATATTGGAAGAATGAAGGAACCGAATAGATTGGATGCTCAATTTTTTAAAGTCACCTTCAACCAAGCCATGACTATGGATCCTATGTGCAGAAAGTTAATGGAACACTCGTATAGTGCTATTTGTGATGCTGGTAATGTTTATATATTAATAATATAAAAACTTAAAAGAGTAAATATAAGGGGACTTCAAGAAAACACTAAAAAGTAAAAAATAACTGATCGTTAACTTTCATTTACTATAGATACTAGATAGAACAAGAAGGTCTAATGTAATTGGTGTTAATATTTGTATTATTTTTAAGGAATCAATCCACTCACGTTGGACGGTAAAAAAATTGGTATATACGTAGGAATAGCTTACATGGATATCATTAAAGCTTTTATGGAGAAAGGCAACTATACAAATCCATTTTTTCTTAGTGGGTAAGTTGTTGAGATTTTTATTTTCAAGCCTAAGTTATGTAACCTATAATATATATTTTTTGTTACAATTTAGTGATATTAAATTTTTTATCTATGTCACTACTATCATGTCTAGTATAAGTAATACACTAGTAAGAGTGATGCTGTGCGTTGTGGGGAGTGTGTAACGTCATTACGCTAAAAATAATAATTAAAAAGACTCGTCTGAAGGATGCTTTATATATATATATATATATATATATATATAGATATATATATATATATATATATATATATATATATATATATATATATATATCCTAAGATAGTTGCAAAAACATTTCCAGAAAGGCATTGAAATAAGTCTCCGACAAGAACAGTTAATCCTAAAATCCCGTGTATAGAAGTAAGAGAGGAACAAAACATTCGAGAAAGACATCGAAATTACTAGAAGTTTCACAATTCAGACAAGAATACTTCAACGTAAATTGCCGTGTATAAGATTGAGAGAGGAACAAATTATTCAAAATCACTAGAAAGGTTTTGAATTTTTGAATACTAGAATGTTCTTTGTTTATGCATATAAAAAGGTCGGTCATCGGTGGGTCAAGAGTTCAGTTGAATTTTGAAGCTAAGTGAAAACTGAGAAGAAGTACGAAAAAGTGAAATGTGAAGAAAAGTGGAGTGAAGTTATAGTGAAAGTGTATCTAGTGGTGAAAATTACTGTTCAGCGACTGAGTTTAAGCAGGACTGTGTATATAATGAGTGTGTTAGTGAATCTCCATAAGTCACTCTTGTTAACTAAGAGCAATAAACATTAATAGCGCAAAAGACGTGCTTTAATTTCTGATCCCCGAACTCATAGAACATAACAATATTATGCACTATTAGCGGCTCACCCTCGCTTCGCTCAGATTCGCCTCTAGAAAAGCACAAACAGATCTATTCTACGGAAATCGTACATTTTTCCAGGATAAAAAGTAGCCTGTTGTTTGACCGGCAGTATAAGGTATTAGCATACCAAAATATACTTAATTAGGTGCATAAGTTACTAAAGTTTAACTTATCCCCACAGGAACTCTTCAATTTTCCGGGTTGAAGAGTATCTAAAATATTGACCGGTGATATAACCGCCTTTTCCGTACTTAGACATTATTGCCCGTTGTGCGTGAGCTTGTGCTGTGTATAGTATTAGTCCTTCCATCCCAGAGAGTCCCAGTAGTCCAACAGGCTGCCGGTGTCCTGGGAGAGATCCTCTGTGGCCAAGTTTTTCTACTCGTAGTTGTTCCACTTCACAGCATTCTAGAAGAATGTGGGGTTTCATCCCCTCGGAGGCATGCTCTTCACAGGGGGCTGTCTGTGATACCTATATCGAAAAGATGCTTGTTGAAAGTTCCACCATCATTTTTAGTTTTTTTTCTGCTTAAGCGTGTTAGTTTAGTTGTTATTTGTTTGTTATGTTTGGGGAATGCTGCTTTGGATTGACGATAGTTAGTATTTGCATTCCAAAGTATGAAAGCAAGGTGAAAAGTTCTCGGCCTGACAATGAAAAACTGCGATTTTCAGTTAATGAATGATTTTATTTTTCTACATACTTTTCTTTGATTTCAATACATATATCCAGAGTTTCTTCAACATCAGTATTCTTTCCCGGAAGTCAGAGTCTGGAAGGCTGCGAAAATATTCTCTCAACTTCTTGATTGGATGCGAAGCGCCTGCCAGAAACAAATTTCTTTATGTTTGGGAACAGTTGGAAGTTTGACAATGCCAAATCAGGAGAATAGTGGGGATGGCTAAGCAAATCGTACTCCAAATCTCGTAGTTTTTTCTTCGCAAAGCAAGCCGGCGCGTTGTCCTGGTGAAAGGTGATTGTTTTCTTCTTCAAACCAGGCCTCCTCTCACAAATTTTGGCATCCAGATGGTCAAGAACGTTGGAGTAATATTCACCTGTAATTGCTCTGCTCTTTTCAAGGTAATCAATTAACAGGATCACTTTCGCATCCCAAAACACATTGGCCATGACCTTTCCGGCAGATTCGATTGACTTCGCTTTCTTTGGTTTCCACCCACTGCTTTGACTGTTGTTTAGTTTCTGGCATATATTGGTGGAACCATGTGTCATCCATAGTGATTGGTATTTAGCAAATGCGGCACCCATCTTGCGCAGAGCTTTCGCATCCCTAATTCTTTGTAGAAGATGTTTCACACCCTTTATTCCGATATCCCTACGGCCTTAGCTATCTCGCTCACCTTTACTCACTTATCGCCTAACGCTATATCGTACACCTTTTCGATGGTTTCCAGTGTGGTTGCAGTTTTTGGCTGTCCTTGACGGGGGTTATCTTCGGAGGACGTGCGACCACGTTTAAATTCAGCTGCTCACTTTTTAACAGTTGACAATGAAGGAACAGAGTCCCCGTAAATTTTCATCAATTTTGAATAAATTTCCTTAGGGATTAATCCATCCAAAACAAAGACTTTTATGACCGCAAGATATTCACATTTATCTATCGTTAAGATAAATACGGAAGACGTCTCCTGCAAAAGTTCATGTAAGCAAACTACTTGAGAGATCAAGTTGAAACTTGTCATCTGAACTAATAACACATGCATCTAGGCAGGAAACATAAATTTTTGATGATAAGAACGCCATCTCTGTGTCAGGCCGAGAACTTTTCACCTTGCCCTAGTATGTCTACTGTTTTGTTTGTTAGGTCGTGTAGCCGCGATTTGTAAATATAAATTACCACCATGCAAAATTTCATTTAAATCGGTCTAACAGTTTCGGAGATTAGCTCGTACAAACAGACAAACAAAAAAATTTAAAAAAATCTGTTTTGTTCTATTTCTCTTCTTACATCCCCCTGACTCGGTTTTTAGCATTTTTTTGTATTAACAGACATTCGACCTGTACTGTTTTATTATATGTATAGATTTATTACTTAACTAATTTTTAACCGACTTAAAAAGTAGGATCTCTTAATTTCGATGTATTTTTGTGTATATGGAGTATTTTGAATAATTGTGAACTGATTTAAATGATTAATTATATGAATAGCATTTGGGAATTTTAATTTGAAGAAAACAAACTAATGAGGATTTAATGAAATTGTAATATTCAACATATTAACTTATATTGTCAAAAAAAGCACAACTGATAAAATTATTTATTTTTAGCTCATCCAAAACAATGTTGGCAAATCGCATATCATATTATCTCAATACAATAGGCCCATCTTACGCTATTGATGCATCTACCGCTAGTTCATTACTATCCTTAGAACAAGCTTATCAACATCTACTTTCTGGTGAAATTGAATCTGCCATTGTTGCTGGATGTAATACTTGTAAACAGCCAACATTAAGTGTTAATTTGAGGAGGTATAAATATATTTTGTTAATTTTACTTATTGTTTCATAGTATTTTATGTTATTATGTACCCTTTTGTAAGGGGGTACCGAGGCAATTACGAAATAATTGCGCTCGTTTGATCCCTTGCTGTATTGCTATTACTAAACTTTTAATTATGTAATTAATATGTAGGATATTTAAGGATTTATTCTATAAATCGTACCCTTCAGAAACACGATTACTTGTAGTTTCCTGGATAGAAAAATCCAAATTGATCTCTAAAAAACAAAATGAACCCTTAGTGCGGCGTAAATACTTCAAGGAAGTTCATCAGGTTTTAGTAATAACAAAACTATACGTTTTATATAACGTATACACTTTACATTTTCAAAATGTGTATTTGTTTTAATAATCTATCCTATCCATAAACCCCCCTCCCTCCCCTGCCCGCTGTTGTCCTACTAAAACAAAAAGCTAAGTGCCCACTTGACCATCAATTACTCACAAGCCTACTTATAGACTTATAATTTCTTAGCAATACTGCATATTGCTCGTATGAGATTCTAAGTGTTTTTATTTATTTATATATGTATGTACAAATTTGGCTAATATTGTATAGGTACAAAATGGCCAAGTTCAGGATACCAAAATTTTGCAAAACATTAATTACAAATACTGCTTAACAATTTTAAATACACCAATGGCAGCATGTTGTTTTTTAGCCAAAGGAAATTATAATTAGCAAATTATTATATTTTCAGAGCAGGACTTGTATCTCTTGATGGTAAAACAAAATGTTTCGATGAAAACGGAGATGGCAGCGTAAGATCAGAAGCAGTCAGTGTTGTATTTTTACAAAAAGCTAAGGATGCGAAAAGGTACACTTCGCCTATCCCTATTAACATTGTCGGATGTGAAATTCGGCAACTTTACAGGAGAGTGCGTCAAAGTTTGAATCGTTGATATTTTTTTTTAAATGTACAAGTTAGGTTAACAAAAATTACTTGAATTTTAATACACGTTTATGATCTTAATTACATGGTAATAAAGTATTGTTTTTGTTTTTCTAAATATGTTAAAAGTCAGAAATGACTTTTTTAATCGTAACAAATTAATTTTAATTTGTCGAATCTGCCATATGTGACAATGTTACATGTACAAACTACTTGGCTATATGTTGGAAGGTGCCACATACGACAATGTTACTTGTAAAATTTATTTGCTATATGTTGGAAGTGTCATATATATCATTGTTAACAGTAAACCACAGACCAAAGTCTGATATATCTAAAGCAAAATTAAAAATAAAACATATTTAAAGATATCTTTGTAATCAGATATTTATTAAAAAAATGAACATCATTCAAAACAAAACTCAAGTAGCATAAATAATAAAATGGCTTTATTTGCACAAACTCATAAGCAACGAAAGCTTATAAATTTAACACAAGAAAAACCTCCAGGAGTAAGAAAAAAGTCCGTAAGGATAAAAATAAAAACTTACTCAGCCTAACAAAACTCTTATAAACTAACAGACTTCACAGAAAAAGGCTTGACCAACATAGCATTCATTACACATAAAAAATCTTATTAGTTTGTAATAATATGAATGACTCTAGGAGGATAAAAATAAAAGTGATCAGAGTTATAATATAATTATCTTACATTCACTAAAAAAGCTTTTATAATTACTTAATCTAGGTACTCTACCTAGATTAAATAATCTCAACAAAAGTATGAATTTTCGTAACTATTCTAAAAATGCCACTTTATCATCACAGTTTAGGTTTTATTATCGTAACGTAGAAACAAAATCATCAATCAGTCTTAAAAGAGAAACATTACTAATTAATCATCCTCATCAATGTCTTCCAGTGGCTCTTGGGCACTTTCTTTTTTTATCAAAGTTGTGATATTTCTCCGGAATTATTCCACTTTGACAGAGGTTAATTAAATTCTTATACTTATCACGTTTGATAGAAAGATCACCATTATAAGCCTTTTTTTTTAACGTTGGGAAATGCATTTACGCATGAGGTGTGGGACTCACCGGCAAAGCCAGTACTACCCACTAAAACCCAACAAAGCCTTCCCCCGTCTTAATGGGGCGTCGCAGGATCGCTTACACATTCAACTACGACGCCCCGACGGCAGGTCTGTTGAGGCAGACCACAACGACCATGGGGTTGCTCCAAAGTCCACTCTGCTATCAGAGAAGTACCAGGAACAACCCGCATGGTACACCGCCCTCCGAAGAGGGTCACCTCCCACCGCCCACCGAAGTGGGCCACCTCCCTGTGCGTTACTTGGCTTCGCGCCCGGCTGTACATACAGTAGTAGCAAAGTAAGAATTCCAACGTGTTAGGCTTGTCAAATCAAACAAAATAAGGCCAAACTCAAAGTATCTACTATTAGCCGTTGAAGAGTTCCACCTATCCACCTTCTGGCCTTACCATCAGATCAGGTTAACAATACCGAACCACTGTACTATCAACGGATTTAGAAACACTTGCAAAGTTTCAAGTCAATATGACAATAAGAAGTAGGTTAAATTCATCATTAGCCATTTTTCCACCCTTAGGGGTGGTATTTTTTTTTGAAATTTAAATGTGACCAATCTGGAAGTATACCCTTTCAAACAAAACAAAAATTGTCTAAATCGGATAATAAATGACGAAGTCCTTTTTTTAGGTTGGTTCTTATTGTTAGGTTGCGTACACCAACTTCACTTCCATTTGAACTGAAATTGAGCTTTATTATATTGACACCAGTTTTTAAGGCTATAAATTAATTGAATTCATTTGTAACAGCATTTCACTTCTACAAGTTATCTTATTATTTACTATGGTCATCTAAGTAGGTATCTTTTATATCTTCAGCATATTATAGGACATATTCAGTCAGATCAGGAACAAGCATAGGTACGCTATATCCATTGAACAAGAGAGATTACAAAACCTCATTTCTTTAATCCTTTTTTTACATGATTTTATTTAGTTTCACCTGTCCCGGTGTGTAATGGAATCTTGCAAGTTATATGTAATTTGGCACACTAATTTGATTCTCTAGACAATGCACGATTATTTAAATGATACCACTTTTAATTCAATATGTTGATTGCCGCAAAATGGCGATTTATCATTCCCAAATTAAATTCTATGTTATGAGTATCAAATAAAAGGGTTTAATAAGTGAAACGCAGTAAGCAAAGTGACTTCATTGTAAATCAAATATTGCGGACGTCATAAAATGGCGATTTATAATGTCCACACTAACCCTATTAACATGGGTATCAAATGAAAGGCTTTGATAAGCGAAAGCGACGTCATTCTAAATCTAATTAACGAACTCCGAAAGATGCGCGACAATGCGGACAATGTTCTTTTTATGCACCCCCATGATATGAATGTCAAATGAAAGGGTTCGATCAGAAGAATACAAATAAACCTAAAAAAATATAATTAATTAATAGTAAAAAATGTAAAAAAAAGGATTCAGAAAAAATTAGTAAAAAATATTTTTTATAAAAAACTTTTTTTCTTATATTTACGCGAATATTTGACATTTTAAATAAAACTATCTTTTCGGATTATTTTAGCGTATTCTGACTATTCTCTCCCGTTCTGGCAGTCTCTCCGTGACCATGATTGTTGTAAAGCATTCGAAACGTCGCGTCGTCGTCGGGTACCAAAAACCAAAATAAATTCGCGAAATAAATACAAAAAGATAGTTTTATTTAAAATATTATTTTTTACTTAGAATTACTTATGTCAAGACCATGTTACATATTGTATTGTTTTATATTTACACAGGTAAATCTCACGACAAGCTTTCTGTTATATAAATTGTGTAATGTAATAAATTTATGGTTTTGGATTAATTTCAAGTTTATTTTCTTCCAGAGCATTAAAATTAAAGCATGTTTTTAAAAATGCTGTTCTTACTAATAATTTTCTTTGAATTTCTAATTCCTGTATAAGCATCACCTATTTACTCATTCTTTCTAAACTATAGTTTATATATTTTTCAGGATTTATTCTCAAGTATATCACGTGAAAAGCGGTTATTCTAAACCAGACATTAATTGTTTTCCTAGTCGTGAAGAAAATGATATTTTAAAATTCTTGCAAGAGTTCTATTCTGAAATTGACGTGACACCCTCTGCCGTTGAATATGTAGAAGCGAACGCTCCTGGTACAGTATATTTAAATATTTATATCGAAGTTATTTTCTTTGAGAATAATTCAAATCGAATTATCATTCTATAATATTGGAAAGAGGAAAGATTTTTTGTTTGTTGGTAAGTGATGATTCTATTGAACCAATTTTAATACATCTTTCCGTTCTTTTCTTACTGTCCCTAGTCTCTAGTATATTTCAGTAATGTTCAAGTTCAGTAAAAAGTTACTTCAATAATTAGTTCAGTAAAATTCAGACACCTGTGGTGCACTCGAACGAAGTAGACGTGATTTAAGTTCTACTAAAATAATTTAAAATTACAATCCGTTGTGCCTGTTAAAAGTAAACTTATGATATAAAACTTTACGGTTGATTTTAAATTACTTCAAAGTTGTGAAATATCACTTTTTACAATAAATCAGTACGGCGCGAATGCACGTCTCACCCCCTGGAGTAAAAGAATCGGACTCTGGTTTTTCATCTTGCTCGCACCTACGAGTACCTGTGCGTAAGCGCTCTTGTTAACGATCTAAAGATGAATGTTCAACGGTCTCCAAAGAACAACAATGATAGCGGAAGTGATTATATCACTTTAAGAAAAAGAAAACAACGAGACGACGAAGACCATTTTAATAAAGAATTCACAAAACTTCAAAACGAAATAAAATTACTATTTGAAAACTTTACGGAAAATCAGAATGAAAATAATAAAAAAAAATGAAAAAATAAAACAAGAAATTAAAGAGATAAATTCAATAACTAAAAAATAACGGCACAAATTTAGAATTGGGGACTTGGCCCCTAGCGGAGTGGGTGGTATTTCTGGATAAGGGACGTGATAGGGAGTCGAAATGTTAAATAAAAATTGTCCGCGAACGTATGAGTAAAAAGTTATTGAGACTTAAAGTTACAACATTTCCATACATTTTCATATATTTCTTTACCACCATTCGGAGTGGGTGGTATTTTTAGATAGGGGAGGTGACAGAGAGTCAAAATATATTAAAAATATTTGGAGGAAACGTACGAGTAAAAAGTTATTGAGACTTAAAGTTATAACATATCTAACACATTTCCATACATTTCTTTACCTAAATAAGTGATTACAACAGATAAACATACCTTCAACGAATAGTACGCATCCTTTTTTATGTACAATACATATTTTCACAACAATTAATGCTTTATTGTATTTAATATTTTAATAATTTCACAACACAAACAAAATGATCTTACATTTTGACAAAAGCAAAACTGACACTTTGTTTTATATTACCGCTTAAATGACAACAGATTATATTTGATTATTTTTGCTTTTTCTGTTGGTAAAATATTACTATTAATAAATAAATAAATAAAAAGAAAAATATTATTTTCACTTTATAAATACATTTATGACTTTTTATTTGATTTATGTAAAATATATTGTTTTACAATTGTACATTTAGTAAAAAAAATCATTTTTTTATCTGTGAATATTTTTAATTATTTATTTATTATTCGTCATATCTGGGTTAGGTTAGGTTAGAACATTTAAGATTATATATTTATTATTCGTCATATCTGGGTTAGGTTAGGTTAGAACATTTAAGATTATTTATTTATTATTCCTCATATCTGGGTTAGGTTAGGTTAGAACATTTAAGATTATTTATTTATTATTCCTCATATCTGGGTTAGGTTAGGTTAGAACATTTAAGATTATTTATTTATTATTCCTCATATCTTGGTTAGGTTAGGTTAGAACAGTTGCCACAACGCACGAGCCGAGCGAGCGAAGCGAGCGTGCCGCGGTAGCGGCCGGCGAGTGCCATAAATGACTAGAAAACTAGAAAATTCGAATTTCACGTAAAGTACAAATAAAGACAATCATTTGGAGATCATTTTGACAATTGAAAGTGACGTTTTGACTCCAAGTGTCTAAATGGTAGTAATGTCAAAATAATGTATGGAAATGTTGTAACTTTAAGTCTCAATAACTTTTTACTCATACATTCGCGGACAATTTTTATTTAACACTAGCATTGCCCGCGGCTCCGCCCGCGTTCAGATGACCAAAAACTAAATTCTTAGGTGTTACATATTAGTATACTCTTACATTGCAGTTTTTGTATTTTTCCTCAGAAATAAGATATTTTCCCGCGGTAAAAAGTATCCTAGGATCGCGCGCTACATCGCCCGGTTTATATAGCTTGAGCAGGCGGTCGAGCGATGCGGGGCAGAGGGGATGGACTCGCCGTAGGCATCTCAATGCTCGCCAAGCATTAAAAATGTTTCGCTACTAATTACTTCTAACAACGATATCTCAAAAACTATTCATCTGATTGATTTAGTGTAAAGAGCAATTTTAATCTGCATTAAATGACTAAGCTAACTAAAATATTCATTTGGATAAGGATTAATACCGAACTAAAGAAAATAACTTTGAAAATAACGTAATGTTTTTAATTAAAAATGTTAACATAAAAGTGGTTATTGTAAGTCAACCGTAAGAGATAGAGATATGCTATCGCGGACTTTTTTGTAGCATTTTTATAGATTTTGAATTCTCTAGTACATTACTTAACTGTATCTTTGCTAGTTTACGCGGCGTTCGCGTGGAAAGTTCCCATTTGGCGAGATTTTTTGCGACCTCTTCAACATTTGTCGCCGTATTTCAGCTAATTTACATAAAAGCATAATAAATTATATACTTAAACCTTCCTCAAGAATTACTCTTTCTATTGTTGAAAACCGTATAAAAATCCGTTCAGTAGTTTTCGAGTTTATCGCGTACAGACAGACAGGAGGACAGACAGGAGGACAGAAAGACGCGGCCGGGGGACTTATTTTTATAATAAGTATAGATTTCGACTCCCTATCACGCCCCTTATCCAGAAATACCACCCACTCCGCTAGGGGCCAAGTCCCCAATTCTAAACTGCAGCCAAAATAACTTTCGAACAATAGAATCTAAAAACTAACTTACAAGAAATAAAACGACAAAATGTATCACTCCAAGACAAAGTTAACAGTATAGAACAAGACTTTAATTTATATAAGAAATACTGTCCACCATCCAGTAGCTCGCTATCGCTTACCTACCAGTGAACACGTTATCTTAGAAATACAAGACCGATGTAACCGGCAAAGAAATACCATTATTGTGGGTGTAATTGAAATTAATGATAATAATGCAAGTTCTAGACCAAACTATGATAAACAGAAAGTTTTAAATTAAACTATCATCAGCAATCATGGTCACGGGGGAGACTAAGGTTATAGACGTCTCAAACACATATACATACTTGTTACAGATAGTGCGTACCCACTATTTTACAAAAATGATTTCAAAAATGTTTAAAAAGGCATTAAAGTACCTTACGATATTTGTTGATTTTTTTTCTAAACATTTTAAATAAATTAATAAGTATTAGAATTAAATATAGCAATATTATTTATTTAATTTTAGCTTTTATTATTATAAATATTACAATTTTCAAAAAACTTTATTAATTACTAATATTATTTAGTGTTGCTATTAATATAAATTATGTATAACCATAAAGAATATTAAAAATTAAAAATATTAATTATTTATCTAAGCAATATTAAAATCAAAAACCGAAAAAATAATACTTTCTTAGATTTACGCGAATATTTGACATTTTAAATAAAACTATCTTTTCGGATTTTGTCGCGGATTTATTTGTATTTTTGTTTCCCTACGTTTCGAATGCTTTACAGCATCCATGGTCACGGGAGAGACTGAGGTGTTACATGTCTTAAAGATATAGTTGTTACAGACAGCCTACCCACAATTAACAAAATGAAAATTGCACCAATTACATTACAATATTTTAACTTTAAACATTTTTATAATTTTAATTATAATTGGATATGGAAAATTATTTATTTAATTTTTGCTATTATTTTTATAATTATTACAATTTTAAAAATATTAATTAGTAATCTATATTTAGTGTTGCCATTATTATATTTATAACCATAAGAAAAATATAAAACATAGTATTAATTATTTAAGCCATAATTGATCTATGTGTAATTTGAAAAAGTTAAGATTAATTAAAAATAATAATTTTAATTTAAATTTGCTATTATTTAAAAAACAAATTATTAAGCAACACATTACTACATACATTTACAAATGAAAACGTGAAAAATATTATTAATCAGAAATGCTATCATTTGATCTACACAGTAAGAACTTACTACATCTACCTGTCTGTTATGTTTAGATTTATTATTAGATTTTGTTATATTAATAACAGGATCCCATGACGATGGTAGTACCCAGCCATCTTTCCTATTGAAATTAGGATGTTTTTTAATTTCTATGGCTTCTCGAATCATTCTAGGGCGATATCGGTTTTCTTTCGCCAGGATTTGAGGTCTATCGAAGCGAATATAATGGCTTGGGCGGTCCTGACTGTGTTTGCAGACAGCAGATGTTGTATTGCGACGGTGCTTCACATCAGCTATGTGTTCTTTGACCCGGGTTCTAATGGATCTCTTTGTTTGTCCAATGTAAGAAAAGCCCACAATCACAATCAAGCTTGTAAACTTCTGCATCTTGTAGAGGGATGTGGCACTTGACAGGTGGTAGAAACTGACTAATTTTCTTTGGCGGCTTGAAGTAAGTTTTAATTGAAGCTCGCTTTAGAATGTAGCCAATCTTGTCAGTGACGCCTCTCATGTAAGGTAGGACTGCAGGGACGCGCTCGACTGTGGCTGGTTTCACTCGGTCCCTGTGACGTAGGCGCGGCACTTGCAGCTTGTTGTCTCGCAGAACTTGCTTGACATGTTGCAGCTCTCCGGCCAGGTGTTGCTCGTCACAGATCCCGCGTGCCCTCTGAAACAAAGATTTTCCCACGGTAGCTAACTGTAAAGGGGGGTGGTGAGATTCACCATTCAAGTACCTATCAGTATGGGTCTTCTTTCGATACACAGTATGACTCAAGGTGTTATCTGGGTTACGTATGACTAATACATCTAAGAAAGCTAAAGAATTATTAGACTCCAATTCCATTGTAAATTGTATTTTAGGGTTTATGGAGTTAAGATTTTCTAAGAATACAGATATTTTATCAGATGGTAATATTGTGAAAGTGTCATCTACATACCGCTTGTAGAAACGAGGGGTCACAGGTGATGTGTTTAGGCCGGTCTCCTCGAAGGCCTCCATGAAGATGTCAGCTACAACGGAGGAGACCGGCGAACATATGGCCACTCCATCCACTTGCTTGTAGAATTCATCATTCCACAATAGATAGCCCGATGTAAGGCAGTGTTTCAAAAGTTCAGTGTATTCTTCTTGCATACTATTATCCCGTAGCTTTCTTGATAATATTTTGACACAGTCCTCTACTGGTAGGCTGGTGAATAGAGACTGTACATCAAAACTGACCATAGTTTCATTGTCCATGAGTTGTAGGTGTTTTATCTCATTGACAAAGTGGTACGAGTCCCTTGTGAACGCTGATGTTTGTCCTCTGAGTGTTGAGAGTACTTTCGCTACTAGTTGGGCCAATTTATAAGTCGGAGTGTCGATTTGACTCACAATTGGACGTAGCGGAGCGTTAGGTTTTTGTATCTTTGGAAGTCCATACAGTTTAGGCTTAGTTTAGGGTTTTAGAGACACTCAACATTAAACCGCCTTTTAGTAACTGCTGTTTCCATTCTCCAAGTGCATATTCCAGCTCATCTCGGGACGTTGTGCAGATAGCTACATCGTCAGCATATATAAATGTCCACGGCGTCAGTGTTTAAGCATTCTCGGTTAGGGCATCCATCACCAAGCAGAATAAATACGGACTAAGTACTGAGCCGCGATTCTTCCCAAAGTACGAACTATTATTTAAAAAACATTAGTAAAACCAGTTTTTGAATAACTTGTAGAAATACGGGGTTCTGCTGCTAAAACATATATCAAAAATCTACAAATTTTTCAAAATAAATGACTAAAGACATTAACACTATGGATTACATTGTACACCAACAAAAAATATTTACGAAAAAAAACTAAATTGCGAACCATTAAACAAATGTACAAATATAAGACATGCATATTAATAAGAAAAATGATCACTAAAACCATTTACTCCTAAATAACTTTTCAAACCAAAACGCACTCCCACAACACCAGAAACATGCACAAAATTGAACTGCCTAAGACTCGAACCAAATATGAAAAAAAACTATAATATTTGAAGGAGCACAGCTTTAAAATTCTTTGCCAAATAAAGTAAAGGAGTCAAAAACTTTATATATGCTCAAAAAAAACATAAAACATGTCTAAAATATATATAAATAAAAAAAATATAATAAAATATGACAACTTTATGTCATGCAAGAATCCAGATTTTGTATAGAGTTACCACAGTTTAAATTGCAAACTGTAACCCTGTACCACATAATTATTTCCTAATGTAAGTGAACATTGTTTTTTTGGAAATAAAACAACTTTAACCCGAATGTTTTCTTCTTGAATTATTCCGATTGAGTTAAATTCAAGTAATATTTATTTAACTATATTTATTTTATCCTTCTAAGGCATTGCATTTCGCGATAAAGTGGAACTTAAAGCAATTAGTAGATTTTTTGGAGATAAATCACTAGTTAAAGTTGGAAGTGTGAAGTCTAATATGGGGAACAGCGAGGGAGCCTCCGGCATGTGCTCATTGACTAAGGTTAGTTTAAATATATATAAAAGATAATTTATCAATATTTTTATCAAACGTCATACTACAACTGTAACAAAATTTTGTGTGTTTACATTTAAATTATATTTTATCATCATTACTTGTTCATTAAATTACTATAATATAGTATCTACCTAATAAAAAACACAATTTAACTAGCAATTCACCCTCGCTTCGCTCGGTTCTGTCCCTAGGTTGCTTGCCCATACAAACTTTCACCCTCTTAATAATAATTACGAATAATTATGGTATAATTTCTGGGATATAAACTATCCTATGCCCTATTCCTAGGGTGCCAAATTATCTTATTATCAAATTTAATCCAAATCGGTGCAGTAGCTTCGGAGCCTATTCGATACAAACAAACAATAAATAATGATAGAATAGATTATGTTTTTAAAGTGTTCAAATATTCAATAATTTATTTTAATTAAGGCCATAGTCATGAATTAAAATGTATGACGTTTTAAGACTAAGAACAATATTAAATAAAATTTACGTAGCGTGTAAACATTAAAAACTTCACAAAAAAAAACTTTTAATACCTATATCTTAAGAATATTTACCACCGGGTCATGAAACTTCCTATATGTTTTCTGATAACTACATACATAATATAACATATTATGAAGTTGCCGTTTTACAAGACTAGGCATTTGGAACGAAATTTATGAATGGCAGCCAACAAATTCTAAATTCAAATGAATTTTATTTTAAAAATATGCAGTTCTATTTTCAAATTTAGACATTTGTTTATTGATTAGTGTTTTGTTTTCACTACATTTGAATCTTTTTCATCAATATGGACACAATAAAAATACGATATGGACACAATAAAAATACATTAATCCCTCCACGACAATAGATTTCTTAGAAATTTAATTAATTTCTTAGAAATTGGAATGTAATACGAGTTCCGTCGCGGTAGCAATGCCGCACAAATAGCTCGCAACATTAATGACGTGTACGGAGCCAACACTTTTTTTTTTAACGTTGGGAAATGCATTTACGCACGACGTGTGGGACTCACCGGCGTAATACAGCCAGTACTACCCACTAAAACCCAACAAAACCTTCCCCCGTCTTAATGGGGCGTCGCAGGATCGCTTACGCATTCAACTACAACGCCCCGACGGCAGGTCTGCCGAAGCAGACCACAACAACCACAGGGTTGCTTCACAGTCCACTCTGCTATCAGAGAAGTACCAGGAGCAACCCGTAAGTTACACCGCCCCCCGAAGAGGGCCACCTCCCACCGTCCACCGAAGTGGGCAACCTCCCTGTGCGTTTCTTAGCTTCGCGCCCGGTTGGGTTGCCGGGCACTACTGAGCCCCCCTCCACGACAAGGTGAGCACGTGTTGGGGGGGGGGGGGGTGGTAACGGAGCCAACACTACAAACGAACACACAACTCGTTATTGTAAAAAAAACTTAATAAGTAGGTGCCGTACGAACTGAACGATTGCCAGTGCGATGAACGCGTTAAGGTATAAGGCACAGAAACGAAAGAATTTTGAACCGCATTGTCACTTGCGATGAAAAATAGATTCTTTTTGATAATCGTAAGTGAACCTTAAGTTGGTTAGACCTTGGTTCAGCACCTAGGCAATGCCCCAACTTACCCCTAAAAAGTTATGGTCACTGTTTGTTGATCTAGTGCCGGTATAATTCATCACAGCTTCTTACCAAATGGCACCAGCATTACTGCGGTTATGTACTGTAAAGAACTGGACACAATGATGGAAATTTCCGGCCAGCTTTGATTAATCACTCATCCCCGATGCTCCTACACGACAACGCTCGACTTCATACAGTACAACAGACGATCTCTAAGCTACAAGAGCTAGGGTTGGAAGTTTTGCGTCATCCATCGTACTCACGAGACCTTGCGTCGATAGAGTTCTTCTTTTCCAAAATTTGGACGACTTCTTGGCAGGGAAAAAAATCAGTCCCAGAGGCAGTTCTTCAAGAAGGGCATTGTAAAATTACCACTGCACTGGCAGAGATGCTTCGATAGCATAGGTGCATATTTTGTTTGATAGAAATAAAAAATATTTTTAAAAAAAGGACTTTTACTTTCTGTATTATATTAAACGGCAATTTCAAAGATAAAGACATAATTTAAATCTTATAATATTAAATGTGCAATTTTTGAATATAAATATATAAAATTTCTTGTATCTCGGAAAGGTTTTTAACGATTTGTATCATATTTTTATTCAGATAAGGTTTTTTTTTAGTTTATAGATATTTAATATTATGTAGATGTCTTTTCCGACGATTTTATTATTATTAAATATATCATCATATTTTCATTTTTATCATTTCACATACTGTACAATAGTGTAATTTGTATTAATTGTATGTTCGTCCTCATATGTATTTTTTCTAAATAACAATGGATTACTGTAAAAATATTGTACAGAAACCAAAATGTCAAACTAGTCAATTTATTTGAATTATATTTTATTAATAGTCAATTTATTTTTGTATTTTCACAGTCTGATTTTCATTAACAATATAATATTTTTTTGTATCTTAATGTATATTTTGATGAACGTTTAGGATCAGTCTTTCACTATAATTTGGAAAATCCTACTATTATTCAAGTAATATATTTTCAGGTATGTCTAGCATATCATACTGGAACTATTGCTGCTAACATTAACTGTTCAAATCTTATGGAAACTGAGAAGGCAGTTATATTAAAAGAAAACGTACCATTTAACAGAGGATTCGTTGCCATAAATGAATTCTCATATACCGGAATTGATGCTCACGCTCTCCTTAAAGGATATTATAAACCAAAGGTAGTGTCATGATTTCATATAATATAACAAAAATATTGTGCTTGAATATTTTAAATGCAATCGTACATTTTATTTGCAGTCACTAAAACTTCTTAAAATATTAGCTATTTTTATAAAGCACTGATGATATCAATAAGTATGGTTAGAAATATATACGGGCGTTACAAGTTTATCTTAATCAGATGAACGGTATAGAAAAACAAGTTTTACATAAAAACAAAGAATATAAATACATTATTATGTATTTGTAACATTTGTTTTTTCGCTATACGTTAACTATTGTGTACCACTAAAGGTAGCATTTTTTTTTCTATCTATACATATAATAAAATTGTAACTAAACCGAATCTGTACGTTAGATATTTTTTGGAAAATCTTATTGAAATAAACATTATTATCAATACAGAGGCCGAATCTATAGTATTTAGAGTTTTGTGTGTGTCTGTCTGGTACCGCATCACAGAAAAACCACTGGAGGGATTTTGATGAAATTTAGTATGGTGATAGCTTATTATCCGGGTCAACATATAGGATACTTTTTACTGCGGGAAAATATCTCATTTCTGAGAAATATTACAAAACTGTAATGTATATGTGAGTATACTAATATGTAAAACCTAAGAATTTGGTTTTTGGGCATCTGAAAACGGGCGGAGCCGCGTTCAATGCTATTATAATATGCCATACAATATATTTTGTTATAATTTAATATTATTACAATTTTCTCCTGTTTATCTATAATTATTAAATATATTATTATATTATTTCAATTAGCAAGTGTATCGTTATAATATATTAAAGTTATTTTGTTATAGGATCACGATCGTTACAAATGCAGTATACCTTATTTAGTATTAATTTCTGGAAGGGATGAGGACTGTGTAAACCATCTTTTTGATATTTTACAAAGCTATCCGGTGGACCCTGAATATGTAGGGATGTTACACCAAATTCAAAATTGCGAAATTAAAGGGCACACGTCGCGAGGATTTATTATACTAGGTATGCTATCTATCCTATATCTTTAAACGAGCAATATATATATATATATATTTAATGTGAATCTCGGAAACGGCTCCAAGGATTTGCATGACATTTAGTATACACGGGGTTTCGGGGCAATAAATCTAGATTAGTCTTATGTCTGAGAAAATTGTTTTCGAGTTTTCATGCAGTTTTCTTTTGCATTATTCCACGCAAAATATGGTCGGTAATTTGCATGCTCTGGTGTAAGCATCGTGGTCAAGTGACCAAGGTGCAAGATCAATAATCACAGGTGTCCAGGTTCGAATCTCGGTCGCATACAAAGTTATTACTTTTGTTTTTTTTTTAAAAAGAAAATTGTATCTTAGACTAAAAAATCCGAGCGGAGCTCGGTAGCCCAGCTACTGTATTATAAACAAGCGAGCTCATTTATTTATGAAATTTTTTTCGACATGTTGCACCTCTTGGATTTTAATGAAACTTGGCATGCTGTTAGACAATATACTCCTATAGAGAATTAATATGTATTTTTTTCAAAGTGGTAATTTAATTATATCTGATAGAAATCGATTGACAAAAATTTTATTTGATATTAACTAAGATATAATAATCGCTTTGAAAAAAAGTCGCCCCCGGACTTCACTTTTTTTCAAATAGCTCCACAATTAACTAAGATATAGAGTTAATATCTACTGGATCAATTACTATTAGTGTTCTCTACATTCTACAATATAACATTTGTTACGATATAGGTTCCTATCGGGGCACTTTCGCCGTAGAAGTACGGCTAGACCCTTTCATCTAAATCGGTTTAGTAGATCCGGAGATTACTCCCTACAACGTCACAAACTCAAACTTTGCCCCTTTATAATATTAGTATAGATAGATTGACGTATTGTATATGAAAAAAAAACCATCTTATAGACATATCACTCAATATATTACGACACGGTTGCGGTTCCATACCTAGGAGTATGTCGTATTATCTCTTTAACCATGTGTTCAAATTATATGCAGTAAAAGGGAAAAGTCTTTTGGTTTAAACATTTTAGACGATAAATTTACTTATTTTGATAAGAATTCATAATTGTTAATAATATGATCAATAAACATGACCTACCAATTTAAATTATTTTTTTAATATAAAGAATTACTTTTTGTGACTTTAATATAAAAGTTACACATATGCTGTCGCTGACTTTTTTATAGGTATTATTAAGCTCTACAATTTTTTTCTCTAGAATATAATAATATATCTCTCATCGTTAAGGTAGCGTTCTTAAGGAACCTTTTCGATCGACCGTTTTTCTCTAACTTACTTTGCAAATCCGACTACCATGAAAAAGTCTTTTCATTCTTCGGGTTAATATAGCCTATGACACTCCCCCCCCCAACGTGCGTTCACTTTGTCGTGGTGGGGGGGCTCAGTAGTGCCCGGCAATCTAACCGGGCGTGAAGCCAAGAAACGCACAGGGAGGTGGCCCGCATCGGTGGGCGGTGGGAGGCGGCCCTCTTCCGAGGGCGGTGTTCCATGCGGGTTGCACCTGTTACTTCTCTGATAGCAGAGTGGACCTTGGAGCAACCCCGTGGTTGTTGTGGTCTGCTTCGGCAGACCTGCAATCGGGGCGTCGTAGTTGAATGCGTAAGAGATCCTGCGATGCCCCATTCAGACGAGGGAAGGCTTTGGTGGGTTTTAGTGGGTAGTACTGGCATTGCCGGTGAGTCCCACACCTCTTGCGTAATTGCATTTGCCAACGTTAAAAAAAAGCCTATGACACTCACAAATAACGTACCTTTATATTGGCAAAAGAATTTTGAAAATCGGTTCAGTAGATCCAGAGTTTACCCCCTACAACATCACAAACTCACAATCTCACAAACTTTACCTCTTTAAAATATTAGTATAGATAAGCGGAGATAAAACAGCTCAGTACCTACCTTTTTCTCCTCTCTTTGTCGACCGATTTTGTCTTTTTTCTGTAATAAAAAAATATATTATATTCGTATTTCGACCACTGTATGAACACTGGAATAAAAAAATGTAAATAGTCAATCCAGAAAAATAAAAGTTATGAAAAAAGATTCATATGTGAATTATATTATATTTTTATATTTCAGATGGTAATGCAAACCGACAATCAGAAGCACTGTCAAGAAGCGTAAATTACCATGCAGGAAACAAACGACAAATTTGGTTTATGTTTAGCGGCATGGGATCACAGTGGGTTGGTATGGGAGAAGCCCTGATGCGGATACCAATATTTAATGAAGCAATTCAAATGTATGCACTTATTGAAATATGCTAACTATCTAACTTAAGTTAACTATCTAGCTTAAGTTTTCGGATTTTTTCATGGATTTATTTTGATTTTTGTTTCCGTTTCGAATGATTTACAGTAATAAATGATCACAGAAAAGACTAGGTTTTAGACGTCCCAAAGGGTGTAAATAATTGTTAAAGACAGCACTTACCCACAAAATTAGACAATTATGCCCAAAATTGCACCAAAGGACCTTATAATATGTTTTAATTTTAATTTTAAGTATCTTTTATAATTCAAATGATTTTTATAGTTGATTATTAAATATTGTTTATTTAACAATATAAAAGTTATACTATAGGGTAAAACCCGGAGAGTTGCCTCAGTGGGATACATGCCCCGGTTTTCAATACGCTATATTAGAGATTGCCCTGATGTTAGCGCTCTCCTGTAATTTGAAGCACCTCTTCCACAGACCTTAGGATCATGTCAGTAGTAGGACTAGGTAAACGTGTTTAGTCCGTGTGAGCGAAAATCTTCCGCGGCAGGACGTTGACAAGTGTTGAAATTATATTCGTGTGTATTTTCTATTGAATATTTTTTTATAGTTGTCGATTCAGTCAACTTTTTGCTTCTACGAGTGTACTGAAGTTTAAATTACACTACCTTTTACTTTATACTGTTAAATAGCTTTTATTTATTTTAAATCATAAGCTGTCGAATATTTATTTTTTAAAATATAAGGGCAAGTATTCGTACTAAAAAGGATAGTCGCCTCATAAAATTTTGCGGATAGTCGCTCTAAGGACAATAATTTAGTGTTGTAGGTAGGCGAAATGCCTCGCAAATATGAGCAAGAGCTTAGCAAGTCTAAAAGTGCTAAACAATCTGCAAAAGAATATTACAAAAAGAACTAGAATGGAAACAACGAAATTAAAAGATTTTAAAACAGTAAAAAATAAATCAGCTCATAACGATATGATAATTATGAAAAAAGGAGAACGAAAGTAACAGATCAAAAATATGTCGATTTCTCTTGCAGTGAAAAAGAATTTGAAAACATAGATATAATTAAACTGAACGGAGAAAGAGCTTTATGGATGACAAATAACAAACTTATAATTCCGAGAGTGAAAAGAAAAAAGCATTAAAAATACAAAAATAGCCAAAAAAAAGCTACTATAAGAGTTCAAAAAAGGAGTAAGAAATTAAACATGATAAGAGAGACTGAAAAGACACTAAAAGTTATTATTTACATTAATACAAAAATAGAAAATACGAATGATAAAATTTCAGTTTATGGTTATTGTAAATGTTTTGAAAATTACAATAATACTAAATCCAAATCATACTGGATTGTATTTCCAGGAAGCTTGTTCATCATTCAAAGAATATTGTGTGAGGGTGGAAAACTACAAGTTATAGCTTCGTAATTGATGATGGTTTTTAAACTTTTTTGGTGATATCCGCCTACCAACTAATTTTAATATTTGTGTCAAAGTTGATTACCATATTGTTTTTATCTTTAAAATTAATTATTATTTATAACTTAAATTTTGGAAATTTTATTTGTATTTTAAAAGTTGTATTGATTTCGATTAGCACCTACTTAATAAATTGATGTTAATAATTAATAATGGTTGATTAAATTTACATAAATTTGTTTTAATCCAAAAAAAAATGCAACAATTTCATAATGAGTCTTCTATCCCCGCATGAAGCAAGTATCCCCCAAAGCATTTTTAACATAAGGCAACTATCCGCCACAGAGGGCAACTATCCCCTTTTGTAGAGGTCAAATAAGACAAAATTTACTAAAAAAACAATATTGACGGTGTTTAAAAAAATAGGTCACAATGAAAGACTAAAGACAAATGTTTCATTATACACGGGACATGTTGTAAGTATATTCTTAATTTTTATGTAATTGGAAATTTCCAAAAAGTAGGGAATATATCCGACTTCTACCCTATATTATAAAAGTTGATAAGAAAAAAATACATGTTTCAGATGCGACAAAGTTCTTAAACCTAAAGGATTAAATATTATAAAAATAATATGTGATAAAGATGATACTATTTTTGATAATATTCTACACTGTTTTGTGGGTATCGCTGCAGTACAAATCGGTCTCGTGGATATATTGAAAGCCATTGGAATAGAATGCGATTATATGATTGGTAAGCATTTAAAGTACATGTAATAAAGAAATACGCAAAGCCAATCTTTGTTAAATTATAATATAATCTTAAATGGCAAACAAACTAGTTTACACATTAGCTTACAAACCTAACCAATCACGCCAGAATAGCTGAACGGATGTAGATGAAATTTAGCACACAGATAGATTATAGTCTGGAATAACACATAGGTTACTTTTTATACCGAAAAAACCACAGTTCTCGTAGGATAGATTTGCTTTTTTTTCAAATGTCAGTATATTTTAGTAATAAGCTTTTTATTTCTAAGGTCACAGTGTCGGTGAAATAGTTTGTGGGTATGCCGACGGATGCTTTACTAGAGAAGAGCTTATCCTTTCTGCGTATAGCCGAGGGAAAACGTCTTTAGAAACCAATTTTATCCCGGGTGCTATGGCGGCCGTAGGAATGGGGCATAAAGATGTACGTTATCCTAATTTGAAATTCAAAAATTATATGAATGACGGCTTATTTATTTTAATATAAAAAATTCAAAATTATACTTAAAAAAACTATGATATTATGTGTCTGTTTATTTTCCAACTCTTTTTAAATAAATAATTAATTTAAATAAAGAAAATTTTAAATAAGATTTTTAGACACATACCTAAATTAGAAATTTATCCACATGAATATTATATTCTCATATATGTATGTATGTTTTTATTTATTTTTTATTATATCATATGAGGGCCCTGCCGTGCTACCGTTCACATCGGCTCTGTGTTTAAATTTTACAAATACATACTGTTAGAGATAAAGTTAGACTCAAATAGTGTTACATCGAAACGCAGTGCTAACAATCATCGAGACAAAGTGTTCTCTTCTGGCCAAAGCGAAATATCAGTGCGAAAATAATAAAAATACTAAGCGACAAGCAACAGACAATTTAACAAACTTTACAAAGTGTAGACTAGCCAGAACTTACTAAACAGTGCAGTGATCGTCAATAATTACAATTTCAATAGAACAATTATTGTGCGTACATAATATCATTTCCCATATAAGTGTATAACCTCAAATTAAGAAACTTACTAGAAATTTCTCACAAAAACCTATCAACGCCATCTAGCGGCAAGTAGCGAACTTACAAGATATCTACGCAACGCGATAAAGCCAACATAATATCGACGTAAGTACCTACTTTCACTATTCACCACAAGGGGGCGGCAACTGTATCAAGATTATCATAAAGTCATCATCAACATATATAAAATAATGGAGGAAATAAAAGATATACTCAGAAATATGCAGGAAGAAATGAGGCAAGAAATTCTAGAAATGAAAGAAGACAAAAAATACCGTAAACGGCAATATTAATGGGAAGTTTCTTATTCTAGAATCAAAAAACAAGTTTCTCGACCAAAAATTGGAATCTAATAAAATAAATTAGACAGCAAAGAGAGATTTAATAGAAGAAAAACATACTTTCTTCGGGGTCAAAGAACGCGAGAGGTCTTATGAAGACCTAAAGAACAAGGTGCTACAAATTATAAAAAACATACTGGAAATTGAGTGCAATGTCAACAGCATCGAATTAGTAAGACAGCTTGGAAAAAAAGTGGAAAAACTGAACTTATAGTAGTGACTATGATCACCATGAGTTTAAAAAAACTAAAAAACAAAAAGAATCTGGAAGCATCGTCTTACTATATAAAAAAAGACTTTCCCCCAGAAGTATTCAACGGGAAAACTAGGAAAAGAAACCTATCTGAATCCCCTGAAGAACCACCTAAAAGATTTAGCTACAAAGGAAACAGAAAAACAGCCCTTAGAAATTAAAAAAATCACCAACATAAATAACTATCTCACATGAAAGCCAGGGCTGTCGCAACGCGGAACTTCTTCTCCGCAGGCAACAACTCAAAGCTCTAGTCAAACAACACAATAGCAATTAACGGGCGCCCTTCTCAATCTCCCAAGACGGCTGGTCACCGCGAGAGAACTTGACCAAAACCCTCCGGAGACAAATAATCCCTCAACGAAAAACCCAAATTTATACTTAGCCACATATAACGTAAGAACTCTATCGACTAACACGCGCCTCCTAGAGTTGCTAGATGCACTAGAAAACACAAGGTTTGATATAATCGGCCTTTCGGAAATAAGACGGCTCGGCAATACAATACAAGAGCACCAAAACTTATATTTTGTTATATAGGAAAGACACCAGGACTATACGGAGTAGGATTTCTTGTGAACAAATATTTAAAAAAATGTATCGAATGTTTTATTGGCCTGGCAGAGCGAATGGCGCTTTTAAAAATCAATGTAAACAAATTCAAAATAATTTTCAAACAAGTATACGCACCCACTGAAGCAGCCCTATACGAAGAATTAGAAGCTTTTTACAACACCATAGACAAGACTTTAAAATTATCTAAAGAAAACGTCGTAACTATGGGCGACTTTAACGCAAAAATAGGAAAAATAATAAAATATATAACGGACTCTTGATGACAGTTTAATTCTTAAGAATTTTGAATACGGCGAACGAAACTGCAGAGGAGAGAGATAAATACATGAGAACCACCTCTCCATTATTTTTTTTGATTTTAAGGAACAAATATTCGCGTAAATCTAAGAAAGTATTAAGTAAATATATGCGTCAAGATTACAAGGATTATTGTTTATACTATAGAAAAACAACTACATTCGTAAGGCAGCTTAAAAAAAGATTTCAAGAAACTCACAAAACATGGATCGAGGGCCTTTGAGGATCGAGTAAAGTATCACACAATAGAAAAGACATACTCCGTATAGCCACAACGTATAACAAAACACTATACAATGCAATGCACCGGAACACTATGAAAGCTCACAGAGTCTATCTACTAGAAGAATATGATCGTAACCTTACAAAAATAACCCAGTGCAAAAAATCGAAGTTATTAAAGAAATTCATCTACTCAAAGCATTATATTAAAATAATACTAAAATCTAAAAGAAAATCTATATATTAACAGTTAAAGCAATTAAAATAAATTATTTAAATTAACTAATCAATTAAAATTAATAAATTACTTAATCAATGAATTGATTAGTAAAAATTTATAATGTAAAAAAAAAATTCATGATTAACAAAATAATAAAAAGAGTTATTAAAAATAAAAATTATGAAACTGTAATAAATATTAATCAATAATTTAATACAACTAATTCAATCATTACTAATCATAAAATTGCTATGTACTATCAATTACTATATTTAATTTATTTCTACCAACTGGATGTAACGATTATTGTATAAAAAAAAACGTTACTTCATCATATTGTAGTCTGTAGTCAATTTAAGTGAATTAAAAGGCTTTTTTATTTTTATTTTATTTATGTATGTTTTTCCAGAATATAATATAATATTACCTATGTGTTTTTAGTTATACCCAATATGCCCTGCAGAGATAGACATCGCTTGTCATAACAGCTCTGAATCGTCAACTATATCAGGACCAGCTGACGACGTCGCCCAGTTTCTGAAAGAATTGACAGCGAAGGGAATATTTTGTAAAGAGGTGTCGTGCAGTAATATTGCCTTCCATTCTCGGTACATTAGTGTAGCTGGTAAGATATATTAAGAGAAATTAAATATTTTGCTAATACATAAATATACTTATTTAGAATTAACACGACGAACAAATACCATTTTTATGATGTACTTAAAATCAACCATACCATTCAAAATTATAATAACGTCAGAATTGCCTGAGTTTAGATATAAACTTTCAGTAACAACAGTTTAAACATCTATCTCATACGGTACGGCCCCACTCATCACGAATGTATTCGGGCGATAAAACTTCGCCTTCGGCCTACGGCAAGAGTGCGTGGCCACCTCGCATCGTTGTAAAGCTTATCGCAATAAGCAAACGCAAAAAACAAAATGGACGACGCGGTCGCTCGCAAGCATCATATTTGAGATCCCTTCTTTTGAGGCCGACTTCTTTCGGGTTCCATAATATCGTCTCAGATTCGTAATTACTAATGAATTCTAAATACTCCAACACGTCCGCTACGTACGATGTCTGTGGGCCGAATGAAGTGTGAACTGTGGCCGCGCAAGTGAAGTTCTTCGTGAAAGAACCCTTTAATGTGCGAGAGTTTGCTAACAGCGGAGCGATATGCTGTCAACTTCGCCCGAAATTCCTATTTATTCACGAATATTTGGCTACATATCGACGCCCCCAAGCAATAAGTCGGTAATCATAAGATCCACAGGAGAAAGTATTTACTGTTTTTGTTAAATAACTTTTCAAACAGTGGGAATATTTAGGACATTGATGCATCAAATTAAAGCTATTTTTTGTCAAATATACCTTTGATGTCAATATGGAATTATCTTTGGCCAAAATCTAGCAAAGTATAAAAATATATATTACCGAAAATATGATAGGTAAAATATTACAGTAATACTACTTACAAGTTTATTGAAGTATATTTTTCGAACACTATCATAAGTAACATCATATTATTGACTTCTACAACGTTATTTTCTACCACAAGGATTATGCATAATATGTTATTATGTTTTTATTGGCATAAAATTAAACAGATACGATAACAATATGGTTATTTATCATTTTTAATGCAGGGAAATTAATAGCACCACTTTAATGTAACCATTAATTACGAATTACTTTTTTACTAAGTGAAGACAGTTAATATTTTATGGTTTATAAGAAAAAAACATAGAATATGATCATTATAATAACTTTTAATAATAAAAAAATAATATTTAAGTTTATGAAACCTTCTTCTTCCTGCCCATTTCCCAAATTGCTTGGTGTCGGCGCAGTACGTCTACCAAACTGCTGATTGGTTTTGGCAAAAGTTTTACGACCAGCCGCCTGCCTGACATCAACCCTTTGGGAACGCTGTTGTTTACCAACGTCGTGCAGGAGACCCGAGGTGCGATAACCAGCACAAGATCGTCTTCTACGACACTTTTTTTTTTATTATCTTTCGACTTTCCTTCCTTCACGACTTTTTATCTTAATTTTATTTGCCGCGTCGTTTCAATATCCAATTTAGAGTTAATTTTGTTAAATATGTAATCATTCAATTTCATGTCGAACCATAATGTACACCAAAATTCAGCAATTTTTTCACTACTTTCACTGGCATAGCCAATTGCTTACGTTATTCATAACTTAATACTTGAAGAGCTCTTAAATTTACTTCTTTAAATGACACACACATATTCGGGGATGTTATGTTTACTCTTTCCAAAACGTATTCATTTTTGGTCCCTTGAACCTGAGAATCTTTTAAGGCATTTCAATAGTTTTCTTAAAAGATCAAAGTTTATTTTACTATATAATTTTTAATAAATTTTAACACATTTTTATTTTGACATTTGTTGTCAATCTTTTTCCTCTAAAACTAACTAAGTTTATGAAATCGTTTACTTATAAAATTCACCTTCACGCGACGCTGATAGATTACTTTCTTTACAAGCGCAATCGCCTTAACCAAAAATACAGCAAAAGAGATTTTCCGTGAGACTAACGGGAAAAGAGTAATAGATAAGGATACATGGTGGTGGTCAGAAGAAGTAAAAAGTGTATTTAAAGAAAAGATGTCGAAATTTAAAGATTGGCAGAATGTTGATGAATGGAATTTAAGATTGAAAGTAGCAAAGAAGGAATAATTATGATGTATGATAAAAAAGCAGTTGCGGTAGCAAGAGCAATAGTAAAAATAAACTATATAACAATCTAGATACTCCGGCATAACAAGAATACCTTTATCGGTTCATTAGCTACTTCGTCCCAAGGTTGATTCCCCATACAAAATTTTATCCCCATTTTTACCTCCTTAAGGGATATTTCTGGCATTAAAAGTACCCTATATCTTTTTCAGGTCTCAAAAAATATTTTTACCAAAATTCAATCTAAATCGGTTTTGTAGATCCCGAGATTACCCCCTACAACCTCATAAACATGAAAGTTAGCATGAAAGTTATTGTGAGAGGATGGATGGTAGTTGTTAGTCTTATTGTTTAATAAGTTGTTGCAGAAAGAAGTCATACCGGACGAATTTAAAAATAAAGATGGTGTGCTGGAGTGCAACAACTATAGGGGAATAAAGCTGATGTCACATAGTATGAAAGCTTGGGAAAAAGTGATTAAACGGAGACTAAGACAAGAGAATGAAATTTCACAAAACCAGTTCAGATTCATGCCCGGTCGGGGACCAACTGATCCCATTTTCACAATCTACCAGCTATGCGAAAAGTACAGAAGTGTACACAAGAACTTGCACATGGTCTTAATTGACCTGGAGAAGGCATATAACCGGGTAACCATGAGGTTTGTCGTGGGCCCTTAGAGAGAAAGGCGTGCCTGAAAAGTAAGTGAAGTTGATCCGAGCGACGTAAGTCGATGTAGTAAATATAAGTCCGGTTCACAGTAGACTGATCCGATCATGCATTAAAAGGTTTAATGAAAGTTGGGTACTAACTACACGTTCAAGCACCTGGGAAAGAAAAGGAAGTATTGAAATTGATTTATAGTGACAAAACGATGAGGGATTGAAAATTTTCGTTACGGAAACAATGTAAGCTGAACAAGGTGCTGGAGGTTGATTTTAATCGGCCTGAATAGAGCATGAATGTCAAACAGATCTGTGAGTATGGATTTAAAAAATTTCAGCTTATCATCCATGGATGTGGCATTTAAAACTGAATTCCAGTCAATCACACTCAGATCATTCATAAAGCTGTCGTTATTGAAGTGCTTAAAGCAGCATCGCATAACCATCGTAGGTTTGGCTTTGGGTGGACGTAATTTATATGGCAGATAAACTAAGTCGTGGTATGAAAACGCGTCAGCTGAGAGCTTTCCATGCACATTAATGAGGTCAAGTGAAGAGACATTCATCAGATCCAACAACGAAAGAGTGCAATCAGGAAAAAAAATATTAAGATTAACGCCCTTGATAATGCTGTTCAAGCGCTTTGCTGAATAGTCATCCTTAATCAAACAGATATTAAAATCCCTCATGATTATAGAGTGATCAGCATTTGGGATAAGTCTCTCCATTAAGACCTCAAATTCGTCAAAGTAATCAACGCGCATTGGAGGACTATAGAAAACTCTGAACAAAAGTTTCAAACAACCGAAAAGAACCTCATTTATAATATATTCAGCTGACTCAGTGTATTGAGAGGGAGATTTGCTTAAAATATTAAAAGAAATATATGATCGAAGGTAAATCGCTACCACTCCACCACCCTTGTCAATTCTATCGCTCCTAATTGGATAAAATCCCGGCAAGGCAAACGAAGTAGAAGGATGACAAGGTTTAAGGAAACTTTCCGAGACTAGGATCGCATGTAGGTCTTTAACGTCAAACGTGCTTAATAGGTCCGGGTAGTGAGCTGGGATACTCTGGATTGATGTGGGCAACATTGAAGCTTTTTAAATTATGAGAGAAGGTAGAGGTTTCATTGAGGGGAATGGAAGGACCGAGTTTATTTAGTGGCAAATGTAGTTTTAGCCACGTCACCAACACAAGTTAGTGTGGAAAGACTCTTTAACCGACTTCCCAAAAAAAGGAGGAGATTCTCAATTCGTCGGAATCTTTTTTTATGTATGTTCACCGATTACTCGAAGACGCCTGAACCGATTTGGAAATTTTTTTTTGTTTCAAAGGATATACTTCCTAGGTGGTCCAATATAAATTTTATCGAAATCGGTCGAGCGGTATTTAAAAAAATCAACAATAAATATATTTATTAAATAAATTGTTTAATCGAGTATGTTAATAAAAAACTTTCTTCTTGCAAATTATCTGCTTATTAAGTCTACACTAAAAATTTAAAAATAAAAACTAAAAAAAAACGACTTACAGGAACTAAAATGTAAAAAATATCTAAACGGAGGTTTTCATTTAGAATAGATACGTAATCAGATATTTTCGAAGTAAAAATAACTGCCTAGATCATGTCATCTCTAGGTCTACAAATTGTACTATTGCTATGGTTTTGGACTCATATATCTCCGATCATGCACCTGTTTTATTCTATTGTAACATAAAAGCACAAACACACTTGGCCAATCCAACATCTGATAAGATCGATATTCAGGGCACACTTTCTTGTCTAGAGCAATCTGATTTATCTACCATTTTTACATCTACTGATCCCAATGTTGTTACTGATATATTAATTGACACAGTCTCTAGCGCTATCAAAGCGAATACTAAAATACAGTGCTTATCTAACAAACTACGAATTATTAAACCCTGGATAACTCCTGGTCTCTTAAGATGCATTCGCCATAGGGATAACTTATATAGGAAATATAAAAAGCATCCAGACAACTTAAACTTAAAAATTATATTTTTGCGTTACCGTAACTTTTGTAATAAAATACTCAAAAAAGTAAAACGAGAATATGAAAAGAACGAGTTCAATAAAGTCAAAAACAGTCCAGGTAAAACTTGGAGTCTAATTAAAAAAATTGTTAATATGGGCCAAAAAGAAAGAAGCTGTTTGGAAATGTTGGATATATGTATATCCATTGGAATCAGTAAATTCTGTTAATCAGTATTTTGCAAACGTAGGTAAAAACTTAGCAGACAATATAACACGTATACAAGAAACCTCGTATGATATTGACTTTCCTAGACTTAACTATCTAGATACAATGAGCCTATATACAGTGACAGAAAAAGAAGTAAAAACAGCTATTATCAGTTTTAAAGACAAAACTGCCACTGGTTGGGATGGTATACCCACATTTATTGTTAAGGCCATTTACCTTAGCTCCCTCTACTCTAGTACAGACTCGACCTTGTTTGACAATTCGTGCACACGTCTGTTTACTGACTATTAAAGGGTGTAACTGTCCCGTGTTAGAAAAAAGTTCCAGTGTTAAATATCTTGGCGTCATAATTGATAGCAATATGACATGGAGACAGCAAATCCATTCAGTAGCGTTGCGACTGAGAAAGCTCATATTTATTTTCAGGAAATTAAGGAATGTGGTAGATTTTCAACGTCAAAAAACAGTATATTATACTCTGTGTCAATCCGTTATTTCATACTGCATTACGTGTTGGTGTGGATCTGCTAAAACGTTAATGTTGAGACTGGAAAGGGCCCAGAGAGCAGTTTTAAAAGTTATGTTCAATAAGCCAATCTATTTCCCCACGGCGGATTTATACGCTCTTAGTAATGTATTATCCGTAAGGAAAATTTTTGTTTTACAAACTGTTCTTCGAAAACACTCTGAGCTTCCTTATAACCCTAGTATATTATGTACTAAACGCAGATCCCACGCTATATGTCAAATTAATTCTGCAAGAACCGCGGTTGCGAAACGTCACTACCCATATCTAAGCTGTTTACTCTACAATAAAATCAATAAATTATTGAATATATATCCGCTCACATCTTATCGTTGCAAATCTGTTTAGCATGGCTTAAATCCATTACGTATGACGAGACTAAAGAAATTTTGACCATTGTTTATTAAAGAATTTTGCATTCACACACACATATACACACACATACACATACACATACACATACACACACACACACACATACATCATCATCATCTTATTGTTTTTTAGTTTTTATAAAATAGTTTAAATATTGTACGGAGGTTGATATCTGCAACGAAGTTTATACTTTTGCAGTATCATCGTAGCCATTGTTTACTGTATACTTATAGGAATTTAATACCAAATAAATAAATTTCATTTCATTTTTTACATTTTAGTGTCTGGAAGTCGGTTTTTATTATTTTTTTTTAAAGTTTTTATTTCTTTTTTAAAATTAGTTTTAATAAGAATTTCTTTAAAATATACCATGATTTACGACATATTGGTGGTAAAAAATAATTTGTTATATATAAATAATGCCATTACTAAAATATATAGTATTTATTTAATCAAAATATAAATGCTGGTATAGAGAGAGTAAATTATGCCTTTATATGTGAAGAAAATTAAAAACTAGTACTAATTAATTATTTAATTTTCAATGTCCATAAGTGATTACTGATTAGTCATCATTTGTAATCTGATGTTTTTGTTTTAATATTGGTACGTATTTTAAACTATTCTTTTTATATTATTATAACATGGAGGTAAAAATTCTAATTCGTGTATAAGTAAATGACCAAAATGATTTTTTTTATCGTGAAGAGTTTCTAATGTACAATGTTAACATTCTTGATTTATTCTGGTTTTCTATGATGATACCCACTCTCTAGTGACAAATTACAACGAAAGCTACAAAGTATACTTGTAAATGTGCAATTCTACACCCAACTGAGCCTCTCTTCTGCTTTGGACGGCACATCAAATAATTATATTAATTATAAATTATTGCTAGTAAAAGTAAGTAGAAAGAGAGCAATGCGCTTTGCAAGTAATCGCGCAGCAAATCAAAACCAATAATATCGATAACAGAACTAGACATGTCCTCGTCGTTATGTATTGAAATTTAACGTATAATATTTAGCGGATTATTTACTATAAAAACATTGTTACTGACTAATACGGAATGCGTGTATTTAAAATAATTCGACAAAAAACCGTGTTAGCTTGTACCAAAAACTTCACGAAGTAATAAGCCGCCAATAACCCGGTAATCGCAACTTACCGAAATAAAGTATAAAATAAATTTCTGTAATGATGCGTAACAACACTTTTACCATCATAATATTGTTTGTATATTTCCCTACAATAAAACTGTGTATTACTATAATATCTTCGTTAATATCGATAGGAAAGATCTGAAAAAAAAATAATACTAAGATGTGTTCCACTCCATAGATGCCAAATTTGCCATCACAGTGAAGTCCATAATAGCATATTTCCGACTTATTGCTTATGGGCGTCGATATATCGCGATAAAACGAATATTCGCGTTATCGCGATGTATCCGACCGAGATATTACTGTAATTGTAACTCGCTTATTTTTTAAATAATATCATAACAATCTCAGAGCAATTGAATAAATATTATACAAAACTATTTACCTTGCAAGACTTCAATGAAAGAACTATTCTTGGTACCTGCCCTCCATGATGGATGGATTTAATTTTGTTTAGCTCCAACTCTAAGAAACTATTTGAATGAGGACATCAAAGAACCAAAATTGCGAAGCAGTAAATGGCTATCTACATCAGTGCCAGAAAATAGATGGGAAGAGCCCATTGCAAAATTTTCATCTCCTGAATACTTCACCAACAATTTACTGGTAGATTTATTCTTAAGTTTAAACTATTATATGTACATGGTGATTGAAGTCTGTTTATTGAATTTTGGGTATTTAATACTTCAAAGAGTCTTGAAGTCATTTATGTATCAGTTTGAAGAAACTGAAGAAATCTAAACAATGGGATAATAAGTAATTTTTCAAAATTTCCCTAATTATTTTTTTAAAATAAAAGTGACCTAAGTTACTCCTTATAAAATCAGCTATATGCCAGTGTAATTCCTGTAAAATCAAACCAGCCTTTTCGAAGATTAGCCGAAACAAACAGACAGAAAACAAAAAATTAAAATTCTGTTTTTCTTATAAGTACCGTATATAATTTCACATGGTTTGAGTAAAAAGCTGTTATTTTAAAATTACAAATAGACAGTTAACTTTTATTTATCAGTATGAATAGATAAATCACTATAATAAGATCATTTTTCACTTCATCTGTATAGAACATAAAATTAATATTAAATAAAACATTACAAAGATATTTAGTAAAGTTTCATCAAAATAATATGAACATGTTTTACTCAAATGAAGATATTATATTTTGTAGAATTATGTATACTTTGAAGAAGTATTACAACATATTCCGTCTGACGCGGTAGTTATTGAAATTGCGCCGCACGGTTTACTTCAAGCAATTTTAAAACGTGAGCTTAAAGACTGCTTACATATTCCTTTGACGAGACGAGGACATGAAGATCAAGTGAAATTTTTACTAGAAGCAATTGGAAAGTAAGATATTGTATCAAATACTGTATGCAGTCCTGAAACTATCAATATTTGATAACCATATTCTTTCAGAATTTACGAAGCCGGATATAATGTGAAGATTGATGCTTTGTATCCAAAAATTGAATATCCTGTTTCTACCGGAACTCAATTTCTATCGCATTTAGTTAAATGGGAGCATAGTGAGGACTGGTATGTAACGTGAAAGTTATTTATTTAAGTAAAATAATTGATGTATATTAATACAACGCTTAAGCTAATAACTACGTTAATGAGAATAAATATAACGTAATTATAAAAACATTGTGTTGAATTGTACATATTATAAGCAGGGGTTTTATTTTATTTTAGAAGTTATCACTTTTATTTTTAGGTACGTATTCGAACGTTCCGAACAAATTGTTGTTTCAACTAGGAATCGTGATATCGTTATTTCTCTTATTGATGAAGACTATGCATGTATCAAGGATCATGTGAGCGATGGTGAGTACTAAAATATCAATCTATATTCATATAATAAAATTGTAACTAAGCAAAATATGAGCATTAAATATTTTTTGGAAATTTTTATTAAAATAGACATTATTATCGATACAGAGGCCGAATCTATAGTATTTAGAATTTTTGTCTCTCTGTGTGTCTGTGACCGTATCACGGAAAAACCACTGAAGGGATTTTAATGAAATTTGATATGATGATAGCTTGTTATTCGGATCAACATATAGGATACTTTTTACTGCGGGAAAATATTATCTGAGAAATCTATATTAACGTTAAAACGTAAGTGGGGATGGACCCGAGTGGAGCAAGGGTGAGTCGCTAATCTCTCTCTCTCTCTCTAAGTGACATGAAACTGTTACCGTAGTTGCTATAAATCATTCGAAACGTCGGAAAAAAAAACAACAAAATCATAAAGATTTTGCCTGCCTGTGTTTTTTTTTATTACACATAAATCAAGTTTATCTTTCAAATGAAGCTTAGATTACTATTATTATTATTATTATAAGCCTGTGTTCTCCAACTACAGGGCTAAGGCCTCCTTACTCTTATTCTACTTCTCCCTATCTTTTGCCACAATAGACCAGTCTCTCTGGAAGGAGTCCGACTCATTCCGCCATCTCCGTCTGGGTGTACCACGCTGTCGTCTGATTATAACATAATTATTAAAATTAAAGTAAATAAATGGTAAATAACATTAAAATACAACATTCGTCACCAAAATCAGATTATTTTATTATCATCTTTAAGTACCGGTTTAAATTAAAGTTACAACTAATTTACAACATTAATAATCAAAAGATACACTATTTTTCTTATACGTGCTTCTGATAAATGTTTTTGTTCAATAAATAAATAAAAATATTCAATGAGCCGAAAAAAAATTTAACATAATTGTCTAAATTTAACAAAATTATTGTTGTATTTTTCTAATTTTAACCGACTTCCAAAAACGAGGAGGTTCTCAATTCGTCGGAATCTTTTTTTTATGTATGTTCACCGATTACTCAAAGACGCCTGAACCGATTAGGAAATATTTTTTTTTGTTTCAAAGGGTATACTTCCTAGGTGGTCCATATCCATATAAATTCACATCCATATTATCCATATAAATTTTATCGAAATCGGTCAGACGTTTTTTTTTAAAATCAACAAATAAATTATTTTTAATTAAACATGTAATTAAAAAACTTTCTTCTAACAAATTACCAGCTTATTACGCTTACACTAAAAATGGACAAATAAAACAATATTTAAAAATATGAATATCTAATAGGTAAATGTGTGTTTTACGTACCGAAATATATAAGATTTGTTTTGCATCGGCTAGCACCGACTTCGAAAATATCTGATTTGGTATCTATTCTAAATGAAAACACCCGTTTAGTTATTGTTTACATTTTAGTGCCTGGAAGTCGGTTTTTATTTATTTTTTTTAGTTTTTTATGCAGCCACAGATCGACGTGATTTATAAATTGCTTGTGGGTCGCATTGCTATCAAAAATGCATAAGTGTAGAAATAAGAGCTTGCCTGTAGTTCATTTATGTTAAAAATATTGCATGTACTTACAGGTATGATAGTATTACCTGAAAGCGCTATACTAATATTGACGTGGCAAACGTTGGCTATGTCGATGGATATGAATTTCGAGGATCTTTCAGTAACATTCAAGGATATAAATTTCAAGACACAAGTAGAATTAAAACCAGAAAACTTACTAAATCTTAGCATTTCTATAACAAAGAAGAAAGGCAGATTCGAGGTAATATTATCATAGTAATAAAATAGAAATGACGTTTAAACACCAAACACACTAATATATTTTTAATTGTTTTTTTATAAGATAGATGATACAAAATATTTGCAATTAATATTTTTTAGATCTTTGAAACATCTATTCAAACATACGTGTTGTTTAAAGGTGGAATAAAATGAATGTTTTTCAGAGCTCACAAAAAATAAATCTGATAAAAAATATACATTTCAGGTAGTTCATAACAATGAAATAATTGTCACTGGTTACATAGTCGAATATGAAGATGATCCAATGAGAAAGGTTAACCATTCTAGCGCCAATACAATAAACGACGTAACTTTGTTTGCAGCAGATATTTACAAATTCCTTAACCTTCGAGGTCACGTGTATACGTATGTATTCAATATATAAAAAAAACATTGTATGTTTTGATCATATTATTAGTACTATAAGTACTACTTTTTGTATGTCATAACATTCAAAATTAAATGATTTTGTCACATATATCAAAATAACATTTATTTATATTATAACTTACCGCTACAGTTTTACAAACTTCATCTTATATCGAGCCGAGTCGACATAACTAAGCGTTAACTATACTAATTAATTATTGCACTATTATAAAATCTACAAAATTCAAAGTTTATTAGGTACTCCATAATTTAACTATTTCAGAAACCAATTTCAATCTCTTCATTCGTTAAACCTTAAATGCAATGAAGCATACATAAAATGGGCTGGTGATTGGATCATGTTCCTTGATGGCTTAATACAGATCAACATATTTGCAAATAAACACAATGGTGTATCTAGACCGAAACTTATAGAGAGTTTGACTATTGATATTAATGAGCACGCCAAAGGACATAACAAATCTAACATTGATGGCGCTATTTGCTATAAAGCAGATTATTATGAGAACTTTAATATTCTAAGGTAAGATATTGTCAGGTTTTGTTTTTAATAAAATTCTTTCGGAAAGATAGATGTAGTAGATTTTTCTAAAACTATTGTGTTGTTACGTTATTCTTGCAGAAGTGGCGGTGTTCAAGTTGTGAATGTTAATTTTGAAAATCTTATCCCTCAGCGGGTCGAATCTGATTTCTTAGGCTCGTTACAGTTTTGGCCACACTTTTCAGAAACTGAAGTCGAAGTTAGTATTTGTACTATTTTATCAATTATATACATTACTTATTACAACAAATTATATGATAATAATTATTTTTACAGTTAAATACAGCTATCACAATAAACATGCAAATTATTGCTGATGCTACTCTGCAAAGGAACATTAAAATAACAGAGCTTAGAACATCAAACATAAATATCATATCAAATGCTATAAAGGACGTATCAACTCAGCTCCCTATAAAACTGAGATTTATTCATATCAATATTGAAAATGGAAAACTAAATCTTCTGAAGAAACATGATTTATCTCAGTCAGAAGTATTAGTAGTTTATGACTTTGTAATGGATACCGAGGTATTTATTATTGTTCTGTTTCATCTACATATTTGATATATTATTATAATATATTCCTACCATATCTTAGCAACAAAAATCCTAATATTTTCGAGTGAAAACAAACGTATTGTCTCGTAAAGATCCAAATTGCTCTATTAAATTTTATAAATTAGACTAAGCTTTTGAATAGGTAGTGTACAATTGTTTTTATTTTAGAAGATGGCTGCAATATATGATCATCTACCGAGAAATGGATTCATTTTATCGTTAGAAAACAGAAAAAATAAAAAATACATCATTCAAACTGATTATTTTAATATTTTAACCGTATTTCCTACGAATGACGATTATAAATTAGTTTTATTAAATAAAGTTGAAATTAATCATGTTGTAAACGACAAAGTAGTTGTAAAAGTTGATGATGATAGCTACTCTTTTATGAATACATTAAAAAAAGAGCTTAACAATAATAAGAGAATTGTACTGCTTTACGAAAAACAAAACTACTTTGATATAAAGGGTAAGAATGTAATAATATTCTTTTAATTTTTTGGCCACACAGATATAGAGTCACATTTCTATGTGATTCTGATTTATAGACAGCTCTTTGGGACTATTGTGTTCTGTTATTATTATTCATTCTAAGACAATATAAAGTTTAGTTTATAAAGTATATGTTATACTAATTAAACTTAGTCTGTATAGCTCTCTATTATGTTAGAAGGCAAAAGTCTGTTCATTGATTACTTTTTCTTAAAATAAATAAAAGAATAACTGTTTTCTTTTTTGTGTTATGCATCACAACAAAATAATGAATTGAAATATGCAAAGGTTTATTATTATTATTTCTGAATTTTTAGGTTACTTGAGAGGGCTACGGGAAGAATATCGTAACAAAATTAGTTTGTACATGATACTAGATGAAGGATCGCCAGATTTTAATGTTGACAATAATTTCTACAGTAAACAGCTGCAAAAGAATCTACCATTTAACACACTGTATAATGTAAGGAATGAGTTAGCTACAATGTTCTGATTAAATTTTAAATGTTATATCATAGAACCTGATATAATTTCATTATTATGCTTACAGGGTGAATGGGGAGGATACTATTACACAACGTTCAATAACTACAAAGATATTCCCAAAAATTCTAAACTTAATCTAACAGAATTTGGAAACATAAATAGTGTGCACTGGGAGGAGATAGACAATCTGAATAAATCTAATAATACTGTTGAGGTAAAAATATATACTGCTTTATTTGCCGAAATATTTTTAAGCATTTATTATATGTAAAACCGTTTATAATAGTAATAGATAATCTTATGAATAGGGGAATGTTATTGTAATTACAGGTGCAATATGCAGGATTATCATTAAAAGATGTAGAAAAAGTATTCTGGAGACCAGTTAATAACAAAAAAATATCTTTTGGTATGGACTATAGCGGTTTTGATGCTAGGTAACTGTAACTAAGTCCACATAATCACTAAAATAATAAATAAAATTAATAATGACAGAAAGAAAGCGTAACACTTACTTTTATATTTTAGAGGTAATCGGGTGATGGGAATCATTGCCGATGGTGCAATTTCTAAGGAAATTGAATATGATTTAGATTTACTTTGGCCCGTTCCACAAACTTGGTCTTTAGAAGAAGCTGCGACAGTTCCTCTACCGTACGCCCTCGCTTATTATTCTCTGGTAAAGAAAAAATAATTTATATAATAATTACACTACGGGACTTAACGCGTGAATTCGTAAGTGGCTATAAACCTTGTTACCCCAATGCTTCCTTGTGAAGATCAAGTAAGTCACTTCACAAGGATGAGGGTGCCTGTGAAAAACATCTCCTATTATAGCAGGTGATGCCGTACACCACCAGTCTGCCCGTGACCACGGCTGGTGCAACCCAGTCGAAACGTCGGGTATATAGCCACTTACAAATTCACGCGTTAAGTCCCGTAGTGTAATTATTATATAATTATGAAACGCGTTAATTTAAAAGTAATAAAAATAATTGAATTCTTAATTATTGATAATTAAAATTCATAATGGAATTGTTCACATTTTTTTTCATTCGTATATGATGGTAGATATTTATCTTTTTTTTAGGCACTTAGAGGAATTTTGTATGCAGAAACAACAGTTTTTGTTAATGGTGGAGCTGGAGCACTTGGACAGGCAGTAATATCGATATGTCTAAGTTTAAATTGTGATATATTTACCACAGTTAGCGATTCTGGCAAGAAAGCGCTTCTACTTAAACTGTATCCTACATTAAAAGGTACGTTTGTCTAATTTCTACAAATCTAGAGTTCATAATAAGCGCATTGGAAAGGTTACATTTTGATCAAGTAATTAAATCAAATAATGTTTTGAAATACATTTCGCTATACTAAAACAACTAAGCTCATAAAATATAGTCTAGCTCAATAAATAAAACAGAGGAAATCTAATATATTATGTGTTGAAATTCATTTGAACTATATAAGTGACCTTATATTCTTTAGATTAATAATGACATACTAGTGCATTAATACGCGTTTTATAAAGACGAAAATACGAGTATTTCGTTCAACATTTGAATCTATATCTGGGGGTACCGCATTGCCCCTGCCAAGTCGAGCTCCTTTTCTCGAAGCCATTCAGGACATTTTCCACACCCTTTAAACTTCGTTGTGGATTAAGTTAGAAGCCTAAATTTTCAGTAACTAATAGGACATTATACAACTATGTATATTTCCAAAATAAATTCAACTTAAACTTGTAGGTTAAAAACTGTTGCATGTTAAATTTCTGTAAATTCGTCACTCACTCGCCAATCATGAAATTTCTAAGGTACACACACTAGCACACAAACGAGCTTCCAATTTTGGACACAATTAGTGTTTAGCTTATAACGCAAGGAAAAACTAAAACATTCCGTAATTTCAGTCCCGTTCTCTAGATATACAACGAACTGCAACTGAGTAAACTGCGTAATCCTATACATAGTATACAAATAAATATGTAATATATGCGATTATAAAGTTATTTGTGCAGTTTATATAATTTTTCTAACTAAGACTACCCAAATAGATAGCTAGGTAAATAGAGTATAGTACACTCACAGATATTATGCGTAAGATGTATATAGCTAATAACAACGCCTAAAATAATATTTTCGCATTTAAAAAGTAGTTTTCTAATACTTGACAATTTTTCTAATACAATAGTTGCAATGTAAACAGTATTATTTTTATATTACCTCTGTTCCTTTTTATTTCACTTGCGGCGAAGCCCAAAGGATGGTTATGTGTTCGACCTGTATGTATGCTTGTATGTCTCCTCCTAAGTACTAATCTTACTTTTATTCGTCTATTTATTAATGTTTATATTGCAACTATTGTAACATGTATTAGAAAACTATAATTTGACAAATGCTCAAGTATTATTTCAAGCGTTCTTACTAGCTTTATATAATACTTTCTTAGATTTACGCGAATATTTGACATTTTAAATAAAACTATCTTTTCGGATTTTGTCGCGGATTTATTTGCATTTTTGTTTCCCGACGTTTCGAATGCTTTACAGCATCCATGGTCACGGGAAAGACTGAGGTTTTACATGTCTTGAATGTATAGTTGTTACAGACAGCCTACCCACAATTAACAAAATGAAAATTGCACCAATTACATTACAATATTTTTTAACTTTAAACATTTTTATAATTTTAATTATAATTGAATATGGAAAATTATTTATTTAATTTTTGCTATTATTTTTATGATTATTACAATTTTAAAATATTAATTAGTAATCTATATTTAGTGTTGCCATTATTATATTTATAACCATAAAGAAAAATATAAAATATAGTATTAATTATTTAAGCCATATAATTGTTCTATGTGTAATTTAAAAAGTTAAAAATAATTAAGGATAATAATTTTAATTTAGTTTGCTATTATTTAAAAACAAGTTACTAAGCAACACTATTAATGTATACTTTTACAAATGAAAAATGAAAAATATTAATCTGATAAGCTGTCATTTTGATCTACACAGTATGAACTTACTACATCTGCCTGTCTGTTATGTTTATATTTATTATTTGATTTTATTATATTAATAACAGGATCCCATGACGATGGTAGTACCCAGCCATCTTCCCTATTGAAATTAGGATGTTTTTTAATTTCTATGGCTTCTCGAATAATTCTAGGGCGATATCGATTTTCTTTCGCCAGGATTTGAGGTCTATCGAAGCGAATATAATGGCTTGGGCGGTCCTGACTATGTTTGCAGACAGCAGATGTTGTATTGCGACGGTGCTTCACATCAGCTATGTGTTCTTTGACCCGGGTTCTAATGGATCTCTTTGTTTGTCCGATGTAAGAGAGCCCACAATCACAATCAAGCTTGTAAACTCCTGCATCTTGTAGAGGGATGTGGCACTTGACAGGTGGTAGAAACTGACTAATTTTCTTTGGCGGCTTGAAGTAAGTTTTAATTGAAGCTCGCTTTAGAATGTAGCCAATCTTGTCAGTGACGCCTCTCATGTAAGGTAGGACTGCAGGGACGCGCTCGACTGTGGCTGGTTTCACTCGGTCCCTGTGACGTAGGCGCGGCACTTGCAGCTTGTTGTCTCGCAGAACTTGCTTGACATGTTGCAGCTCTCCGGCCAAGTGTTGCTCATCACAGATCCCGCGTGCCCTCTGAAACAAAGATTTTCCCACGGTAGCTAACTGTGAAGGGTGGTGGTGAAATTCACCATTCAAGTACCTATCAGACCCATAGGTCTTCTTTCGATACACAGTATGACTCAAGGTGTTATCTGGGTTACGTATAACTAATACATCTAAGAAAGCTAAAGAATTATTAGACTCCAATTCCATTGTAAATTGTATTTTAGGGTTTATGGAGTTAAGATGTTCTAGGAATACAGATATTTTATCAGATGGTAATATTGTGAAAGTGTCATCTACATACCGCTTGTAGAAACGAGGGGTCACAGGTGATGTGTTTAGGCCGGTCTCCTTGAAGGCCTCCATGAAGATGTCAGCTACAACGGGAGAGACCGGCGAACCCATGGCCACTCCATCCACTTGCTTGTAGAATTCATCATTCCACAATAGATAGCCAGATGTAAGGCAGTGTTTCAAAAGTTCAGTGTATTCTTCTTGCATACTATTATCCCGTAGCTTTCTTGATACTATTTTGACACAGTCCTCTACTGGTAGGCTTGTGAATAGAGACTGTACATCAAAACTGACCATAGTTTCATTGTCCATGAGTTGTAGGTGTTTTATCTCATTGACAAAATGGTACGAGTCCCTTGTGAAAGCTGATGTTTGTCCTCTGAGTGTTGAGAGTACTTTCGCTACTAGTTGGGCCAATTTATAAGTCGGTGTGTCGATTTGACTCACAATTGGACGTAGCGGAGCGTTAGGTTTGTGTATCTTTGGAAGTCCATACAGTTTAGGCGGCTTTGCATAAGACTTTTTTTAGTAGCTTTATATATTTTATGCATATACTAATGGGTACATAAATATAACGTAAAAGTGTATACTAATATTCGATTACATGTTGTTTGTAATGAAATGATGAAAATATATACCTAATTACGAAACAACTAGACGCTTACTTAATTATGAAGCAAAGCTTGTACGTTTTCTTTTGCGATGTTGATATGAATTAGAAAACTTGTGAACCTATTCCTTTCTTCGGGATTTGCCTACGATGCCGCATAGACACATAAATCTACACTTTTATTAAACTAATCTTTAAGTTCAATAACAGTATCAGGGTAGGTATTTAGGGTGGACAATGAAATTAAAATATTCGCTAAACTAATTATACCTTTTATACCCAATGAATAATAAAGTAGTATTAAAGCCCAGAAATCCGCTATTTCTGAATACAATAGACTTTAAAGCATTTTTGCCGTTCAGACTTGTAAAAACTTGTTATATTATGATGTAATGTATTGCCTCTGAGAAAAGCCCACAGAGACAGCGAATAGTACAAGAAAAAAATAACACGAGAATTATTTACAAAAAGAAATGAGATCCCATCAAAAAATTAATATAAAATAAATGCAAGTCACGCAACGTAGTTCTTCTACCGTAAAAAGTTGTGCGATTTTTACATGATATGTTCTTGATGGGATATACATATATTCCTTTATGTTAGGTGCTTTATAGATTGAGAGTTGGTCCTTCGTCTGATCTCATCGATTCTTTTAGTCATAATTTATAAGATGCTTGTAAAATGACTTCATTACACAAAATCATATTTAAAAAATAAGAATGAATGTCATACATGAGAATCGAACATAATAATATGATCTGCATGTATTCGCCTCTCTGTTCCATCGAGTGTATTGACTTTATGTGACTATATAAATGTGTTATCTACTCAATAACACCTGGCTTCTGAACCTTATCTCGAATATAAGCGTTATCTCTGGGTCTATAAGCTTTTGTATTTTCGTTAAGAATATCTGCTTTTAGTTGCTTAAATCTCAATTGATGTCTAAGTCTTCAGTTGTCTTACAGCAAATTTCGAAGTGACCTTTAAATTCACATTCTGCACATTCATAATTTCTGGCTTCACATTTATTAAAGCTGTGTCTATTGTGCTTACTGCATGTGCGGCATTGGTCTTGACGTAATTTGCATGTTGGTTTTCGAGTGTCGTTTTCTTTTCTGATCCCATGTTTTGCTAAATATTCTGCTAATGTTTAACACTGTATTAATATCTGCTTCAGCTAGTTCCCTAGACTGAGCAATAGTAAATAATTGTTAAAAGGCTACATCTGTTTTTATTCCGTTTTCAGTATCTATAAGATAAGGTCATTTTTGATGATGATCATTAAATCACTGATGATCTTAAAATATATCAAAAATTAGAATACATAAATGATTGTTTATATATACAACAAGATTTAGATAGACTTTCGGTATGGTGTGATCATAATAATTTAAAATTAAATCATTTAAAATGTTACATTATAACGTTGAGTAGAAACGTAAAAAAATTCAATTTTGATTACAGTATTAACGGGAATGTTCTGGAGAAAGTCAGCCAAATCAGTGACCTCGGGATCAGTTTAGATAGCAAACTAAATTTTATACCACATTTGGATGACAAAAAACAAAAATTACTAAAATTGTTAGGTTTTATTTTGCGAGCTTCAAAAGAATTTAAAAGGTCCTCAACCAAAATAGCGCTGTTTGATTCGATGATACGTAGTAAACTTGAATATTGCTCTGTTGCATGGAATCCTCAGTATCAATTTCATAAAGATAGGATAGAAAGAGTGCAAAAGAAATTTTTACGGCAATTGGCGTACAGAGATATGTACTGAAACAAAGTAAAAGCTATTGCGATCATCTAAAATTATATAAATCTCTGTCTCTATTAAATCGTAGAGACTTAGCAGATCTTTGTTTTTTATATAAAATTATAAATGGAGGTATCGATAGTCCAAATTAAATAGAGTAAGATTAGCAGGAACCAAGGCAAACTGCTAGAAGTCACATTAAAAAGAAGCAAACTTTTAAACAACGATTTGCTAGGAGTAACCTTGGTAAGGCCGCCCCTATAAATAGAGTGATCATTACATATAACAACGTATTTATAAATGCAGGCTTGGATATTTTCCAATAATCAGCTTCATCTTTTAAACGGCAATTTAAAAAAATGTTCACCACATACAATTTTCTCTTATAGTTTTTATTGTTATAGGCGTAATTTGTTTTAATTTTTTGTGTTGTTTTATTTTTTTAATCTCACAATGTAATATTTTATAGTTCGTATTTTTTATTTATATTTTAGTAGTTTATAATTTTTTAGCGGTCTTTAGTTTTATGTGTGTTTTTTTGTATATTTTTTTAGTCATGTAAGTTTTTAAAATTACTACTTTCAAAGAATGTTTTGTATTGTTTTTACGTTCTTCTTTATATATTAAGCATGTTGAGTTAGCCTGTGAGGTATACAATTTCTATCACAGATACTTAAGAGTGTGCTCTAGAATAAAAAATATTATAATTTACAACGTTGGCTTCCTATTTAAATAAATAAATAAAATTTTGTCTTAGTTCAATTTGCAATTGTTGATGATTTAGTCCTCTGTAGTTAGTGTAACTGTCGTTCTAATATAGCGTCGTCATGACCACAATTTTTGTTGAGTTCTTTCAAAATATTGACGAAATGTTCCATGCTTACACAAGTATCTTTGATACAAGACTAAATTTCTGTCAAAGCCTTATATCTTGTTTTCCGTGTTTTATATATAGCTAGTATTTTATTTTGAATATCATCGTTGGAAGAATTTTCGAATGAGAGTATTAGTGCTGTTTTAATTTTGTGATATGTTTCTGGTGTTAATTATGATGATAAAAGGTCTTTCAGTATAACTAAGTAACTCTCACCCCCTATTCTACATTTTGCTTCGAAATAGTTGATAAAATTTTCAATTGACGAGCTACTTGTTCTCTACTTTAAAATTATTAATGATGGCTAATTTATTCATTTCCTTCGGCGTTGAGGTAGTTACCTGCGATTCCATTCCATTGTTGTTCAATTGTGTAAGTGTGATAATTCGTGTTTCTACTAAAAATGACATAATTTCTGTAATTTGTTCATGCTGTGATACTTGGTTGCGAATACGTCTTTTTGTTCAGTGTTCATTTTTATTTATTTCCTCATCACCAATAAAATAACTTCAATACACAAAATCATTAGACATTTTTTATTAGTTTAAAAAATATTAATGTTATACATGGGAATCGTACATAAGATTATTTTTTAAAAATACAAACAACTCGGATCATAAAACTAAAGGAATACACTATCTACCTGTGACTATGCACACCCTCGTGCTTTATATGTACACTCTTACGCAGATGTCTACTTGTGTGAGATTCGCCGGCAAAGATTTACGGTTTATACACCTTTTAGATAACTTTTTTTTTATTTTCAGAAAATCAAATTTTAAATTCAAGATATGATGACTTTTATGCATTTGTTATGAAGCAAACCAACAACAAGCTGTGCTACTATGTAATCAACTGTGAAAGCGGTATATTCCGCAATGTAAGTCAACAATACTTCTTAAATATATTTTATATTTTTTTGTTGTACATAGCATTTTAGTAGAAGTCACGGCTTCACCCGCAATCAAACTGCAAAAAAAAACAAACACTTTGGTCTTATATTATAACTAATAATTTGATGGCTGTAATCATTTTCAAACGTCTGAGTATGATTTTGACTCGCACATCGAGAGTTCCATGCCGCAAAATATCATGTTATGTTTACTAACATATTTAGACATTAAAATATTTTTTACGCTTTTGCAATGCATACTTTATTATTTGAAAAAACAAGTTCGTGTTTCATATTATTTCTTGCAGATATTGTAGAAAACAAACTTTATTTAAGCGATCGTAACTCAAAATATCCACTATCTTATAAGATATTTAACGTAAATAAATATATTATGTAAATAATTTTTTTATAAAAGTATTTAGCAAGCTCCACTACCGCTATTTTTTGCACATTTTATACTGCACTTTTCCAAAGTTGGGAAGACAGTACAAAGACCTCGTATAAAATGTTTACGACTTTAGATAAATAGATTTTCTGAATTGGTACCTTCGCTTTTTGAAGGGTTTGCTCAGTAATAAGAAAATTTTTAAACTTGCTGATTTTTGTATAAGTGGATAAGCTACACTGGGGTAAGCTAACCCAAGGAGGCTATTGCTGCTAATAATCATATGGTCTTATATTTATTTATCTTATATACCCTACGAGATTTTTTAAGTAAATTGGTGTACTTACGGTTGCATCGCAATATATATATTGTAATACTATGTATGTCCGACAAAACGTTCATTTTTATTTAAGACATAGTGATAGACACGAAATAAATACAAGAAATAAGGATAAACTGGTAACGTCTAGCTTTCGCCTTCAAAAAGTGAATAGACCGTTTATGGGAAAAGGTGTACGCATGTGTAATAGAATTATAGATTTTCACAATCCATTTTGAGCTTGCCATTTAAACAATTTAAGACTAAAATTAAAATGTAGTGCTCAATAAGGCTTATTATACTGTCACGGAATACTTCGTAGATATCAATGTGTGGAAATAATGTCTGGTTGAGCTTCGCGTAGGATAATTATATAATTATTGTATTACAATATTGTATTACACAATTATTATTTAAAAAAGCAACCGTTGTTTCTCGCCAGTCTTCTCAGTAGAACTGCATTCCGAGCCGGTGGTAGATTCCTCACCGACTGACTACATTGATATTTAATTAAAATTTAAAATTGACAATTCAAAAGAGCTTGTAAAATTCTATTTGAATATTTTGATTTGATTTGATTCTTATCCAATTCAATTTCTTGTTATTTGGCTTTAGGCGTGACAGTTGGGCACAGATTACTTCGTCAATGTTGTGTAGAATTGAGATGAAACGGTGTAGATAAGGCTAAAAAAGATATATTCACGCTGAGATCTCTACATATAAAATATGAGCTATGAATTGTATGATCTGGACCTACAACAAAGACATCAAAGTAAAGTATATATAACATACATAAAGGAATGTACACCAAGTAACCAACATTAGCAAATAATTAGCATTAATGGTACGGGGGATTTTAGACGGTAAATCTTCATACAGAGGATGAAGGAGCTAAGGACAGCTGAAAAGGATGTGGGATAAATTATCTTCGTCAAGGCATTCAGACAGGGAGTGATCCCTGACTTTGATCTTCGCCAGGTGAACAGGAGTACATGCATGTCCAAGACGAATACGATTAATAGTTGATAATACCCAACATTCCGCCTTTTTGCAACAAGAGAACCAGAAACGTCTTGGTATCTCTGACCGAATTTCAGCATAATGCTTATCCTTTAAAAGATTTCGATGAGTTCCAGTAAATATTCCATTTATTATCTAAATGGGATTTTGCAACAGACAACAGATCCTGAGCAGAATTGGAAAAATATTCTAAAGAACCGCACTGTGTAGCAACCTTAGCACATGAATCTGCAGTTTCATTGCCAGGAGTCCCGAGTAACCTGGAATCCATACTAAACGCATCGCTAAACCTTTACAATAACATGAGAACAGAGCTTCACGAATCCTCAAAGTAACAGAATACCTTGATTTGCTACAAAAAGAGCTCTCTTTTTTAGCCATCAGGCAGCTTAATAATTCAGTAAAGATTACAGTTTTTTGAAGGTCGTGGGAAAGGGTGAACGAGATTGCTTCAAGTATAGCAACAGCCTCAACTTTAAACATTGATGATTGGAGAGGACATTTAAATTGCAGAATAATTTTGAATTTCAAAATCCAGCACGCTGATCAAACACAACCATCCTTAGACAGATTCGATGCGTCAGTAAAAATAAGGATATAATTCAACCAATTTTAATAATTTTTTTGTCTTGGTATCAGGAGCACCCTTGCCCAAACCAATATCTGTGACTATAGGAGAGATCATAGCTAAGGTATTGTAGGGTGAGTACATACGATGTGGGAGTTTGGTAAACCTAAGGAAACTTTGTAGTATATGGACATGGTTTATTATCGGGGTTATCTTCCGATAAAATATGTAATTTTGGCCATGAGATGTGGGAGGATAGCTGAAAATTTTTACCGACATAGCGATCAGACGGCAATTGCCGTCGGAGAGGAAGAAGGGGGTCAACACACTCGACTTGCTTAGGCAGTAGTGAGGGAAGACCTCATTGTAACTAAAATTAAACGAAGGCGTTTGTATTGTATTTAAATTAATTAAGGCGCCTCACCACTCACCAGAATTTGAAGCCTTGCTTTTTGTAGGATTTGCTCAGTATTAAGAAAATGTTTAGACTTGCTGACGTCTGCATAAACGGATAAGCTAAAGCCGGTCTAAACTAACCCAAGGAGGCTACTGCTGTTGATTATAATTGGATGATCTTATGCATTCTTTAACACCGTGAATGTAATAAAAGAAATATAATATTATATTATTATATGGAAAATAAATAAAGCATATTTCAGTTAAATGAATAAAATTATATACAATTTAAATACTGAATTAATTTTTGTATAATATAATTTTTCAGGCTGCAATAAAATGCCTATCAATTATTGGCACCTATTTAGATTTATCTAATAAGGACATGATAGACAACAAACCTTTGGGCATCAGCTTCGCAAATGAATTTAAATATTACTATGGTGTCAATTTTTGTAGTATTTTTAAACCGAAATATTCACATGAAAAAAAAGTAAGTAATGACATATTTTATACTAAAAACATTATATGACTTACTGGACCAATCGAAATCCGGTTATTTTTAAGAGAAAAAATATTTAAAACCTGAAGTTTTATGAATTTAAAATGTTAGCAGGTATATAAGGAATAGAAATTCGTAAAATTCCCCCGATGCCCAGCTTCCCCTTAGACACGGGGGGATGCAAAGCGTTGAAGAAATAGTTTTTCAATTTTCGGCTTACTGTGACGTTCTATCGAAAAATATTTTTACAAAAGTTATAGGTCTAATAAAAGTCTACAAGTTTTATACTTACACTTTTTACAATAACCACAAAGTTTTTGTGATATTTGAAAAAACAAGTTTTTAACTTTTCTTGGTTTTTTATTTGTAACTTCTAGGATAATCTCTTGATTTTCATGAAACGAAGGCAATATTATCTTCAAAATACATATAATATATATAAAAAAATTGAAATGTTCAGCCATTTCCGAGAAAAGTGTGTTTTATGGTCTCGAGAGGCTGAAAATCAACGCCAACTTCAAGTGGACGTTTACATTTAAAAAAAAATCATTCAATTTTCAGATAGGGCTCATTCTTTTTATCTTGAACTCTTCTTTTTGAAAAAAATAAAAACATTGTATGGTCGTCCTGTAAAAACACCCTTAAAAGTTTAAAAAAATTAAGAAATCAATATAATTTTTACTTTGTAAACCATCCATACCATTTGTATCATTAAAGAAGTGTACTATATATTATTATTTATAAAATTTCAAATAAAAAATTAACAAAAGTTATAGATTTGTACTAGACCTACGACTTTTGTAGATAACATTTTTCGATAGAACGTTACAGTAAGCCGGAAACTGAAAAAAACTATTTTTCAAACCTTTGCGTCCCCCCATTTCTCAGGGAGTAGCTGGGCATCGGGGACATTTTACGAATTTCTATACTATATATTTTAAAATCATAAAACTTCAGGTTTTGAATATTTTGTTCCCAAACTGGACTCCGGTTGGACTATAGTCTTGGTCTTCAATAAGAACTTAATGTACGAATTCGGCAAATAAAAATATGTAAGAAAATAAAAAATATATTTGAAATGTCATATATTGTTACCCTGTGGGTCTCTGATAATATTTTACGTATTTATTTTAGTTATTACAATCAATGATAGCAGATGGCATCGCTACGGGAGTCGTTAGACCACTTACTTACACCATGTTCTCATCTTCCGAAGTATCCAGGGCCTTCAAGTTTTTATCTTCTAGAAGTCATAGAGGAAGGGTTCTGTTTGATTTAAGAAATCCGCTAAATTCCAATGTGATGCCAAGGTAAAGTGTTTCTGGACGTATCGTAAAATTAAAACGAAATGTGTCTTATGAGTGCTTACTAAAACATAAATATTATTTTATCTAAATGGATTGATTACAATTTTGTAACGGTTATATCTAAATTAACCTAAACCTATACATTGAAAATGGGCAGTTGTAGCCTTAGTCGTAACCGAGTGAAGTGAGTTGAAATCCCGGGTCTCGCACCTCTGATATTTTCATGTGCGAATCATTTCCAACATGATTACCACTTGTCTTAACGGTGAAGGAAAAACATCGTAAGGAAACCTGCATGTCTGAGAGAAGCAAGTTTTCAAAAGACATGTGAAGTCCACCAACCCGCACTTGGCCAGCGTGGTGGACTATGGCCTGATTCCCCTCGTACTGAAGGGCGGCCCGTACCCAGCAGTCGGACGTTAAAAAGGGCTGAATACATACATTGAAAATTTTTGTTGGTCCACATATCCGTAAAGTACCAAATAGACGCAGATGGGTTGATTTCGTAACACTTTTTCTTGTACGTATTTTCTAATTTTTCAGGCTTGTATTGAATCCTCAATTTGCATATGTCGTAGTGGGAGATCAAGATGAATTATGTGTTAGTATAATGGATTTATTAATAAAACGTGGCGCGAAGAAAATTTTCTTACAAATAAGATCCAAAGTGGTTTCTCCGTTCATAGAGGCTAAGATGTTGTAAGTACAAAAATGCATTTAATAAAAGATACCTATATTCTTACAAAAAAATATTCGTAATCGAAATTAATATTCCTCGTTGTTTGTTTAAAATAATAAAACTAAGCCAGTAAACAATAAAACATTCAGGTTAGTACTCCAAATTGAACTTCGATCAACAATACTACTAGATATCGGGTCGGCGTAAGAAATTCGTCTCGGTAAATATGAACTCATTTGAAAAATGAGCGTATATTTCGATTAGTTCTATTGAAACACTGCCTACGCTGGCACGTTCACAATGCCGCAATATATATATATATTTATTTTAAATATTTAAAAAATGCAAAAATAATACGCGAAGAAGAAATTTTTCAAAAGGAGTGTCTTATTTTAGGTAAATACATGTAGTAGATTTAACCTACGAAATAATATAAAAATGAAATTATGAACAATTTAAAATCCGCTTAGAACTTAGGCTCAAGTCGGCCAATACATGCGCCAATACAAAGAAGCAAACAGAAACAAAACATAACGATTTAGCTCACAAAGCAAGAACGGGGGAAGAAAGTGCTTTATGTTTTGTCTTGGTTCGTTAGTATACAAATAAAACAGTATAAGTATACAGTATATTCGCGCGGACAGAATTTAGCTTTGATTTTGTATGTGACACGTTATCTAGTAGTATTGTTGATCGAAGAAATTGAATTATTTTATTTCAGACTATGGATGACTCAAGGTATTGAGGTAAAAGTAAGCCGTTATGGAATTGAGGACGAAGAAAAATGTAGACTTTTTATAAGTGACGCTGCAAAATTAGGACCAATTGAAGGCATATTTATTGCTCTGTACAAGATAGCTGCTCCAGCATATATAAATGTGCCAAGATCAATATCTAATTTGGATAAATTATCAAGAAACATGGATTACCTTAGGTACAATTACATTTTATCAGTACAAAATATCACAGCAAAATTTCTGGGAACACAAAAAGTTTATTTATTAATTGAATGATATAATATTGCAGATACTTTGTAATACTAGCAAGTAATGTTAACAGTTCGGAAGATGAACTTGTGTTCTCAATGTGCAGTAAAATATGTCACTATCGTAATAACATTGGTTTGAATGCTCTTCTATGTCGAGCGGAATTCGTAGATGAGGTAAGTAACGGGATTAAGCACCTTGTTGTTAGAAATTTGATACAGCTCATATTTACCACGTTCGTTATTATTTATTGATGTTCTATCATGCAAAATAAAAAAAATGTATAAATAGAGTCTAATTAAAAACATATTGTCTGAGAGAGATTTTTATTCAATAACTTATTTGTATTATTATATGGTATCGATATATAATTTTGTCTGGATTCTTTTCTTTGTCTGGATTGTTCTGATTTTTTTGTTTATTGTGGTCTTCAATAAGAACTCAAGAAATATTTTTAATTTTATTACAGTTCGAAGGTCCTGGCAAAAACCAAATAACGTATCAATCGATACACCAAGTTTTAAATAGCATGGAAAATAGTATAAAACAAAATTGTAGCAATGTGATATCATATAATACAAACAAAAATGCTAAGATGGAATATTCAAGAAAATTAAATGACATTTTAGGTATGTATGAATATTTCATATGTTGCTTTTATCTTTTTTTATTATAATATTATATAAAAGAAAACAAAAATTACTTTTTGTCTTCAGGCAAACAAACAAACGGAACTAAATTAGATATAAATGCGTCACTACACGATATTGCAATAGAAAAGCTCGCAATAAAAGAAATAAGAGGTTTAATTTTAGAACACTATCAAGTTGCAGTATCTGAGAGGAAACTTATCCAAATGTCTTTATCCAGGTAAAAAATATCAAAATGGTAAATAATCAAAATGCACAATAACTTTTACTTCAACCATTATTTAAAAAAAAGGATGGATAGATGTATTACTTCTTAACACTTGAACGGCTAAACAGATCTAGAAAAAATTTGGCCTAGATATATATATATATATATATATATATATATATATATATATATATATATTGTAGTCTGAAATAGCACAAAGCACAGGTTTGTGTCATATTTATCCCAGAAAAAGGTACGGTTCCCGTGGGATATATTTATTTTTGTTAAGGGACACACCCGAAGCAAAGCGAGGGAGAGTCGCAAGTAGTAAATAATAATTAAAACTAAACCTATATCACACTTACATAAACTCTTACTTTCAGTATCCAGAATGTTGAATACTATTTAGACGACTTAAATAACAATATCGGGCTTGATGCTATAATCTCGTACGTAAATGACGATTCCTATGAAGCATGTGATTCATTCAAACAAATGTTAACGTTGACGAAAAATATTTCAGAGGTAATTTTAAAACTAAATATATATTTCAAAGAGTACAAAGTAAATTGCTAGAAGACAGGACTAGAAGGAAAAAGGGCAAATATTTATTTGTATAGACTGTAGAAATGCTTAACTCGGACTGGTTGTGATCAAGTCCTCCATTAAGGACGACCGATTAATATAAATAGACTCATTCAATTTATTTAATATGGGAACTGATATGGGAATGATGCGAAAGATGCCTTTGACTAAATGCAAGGAAGTTTGCAGAATAAATATTTAATGGTAACTTTACGAGCATACTAAATATGTTATACAGATCTAGGTTATGTGACAACAAGTAGTGTTAGGTACTGTCAGCTATTAAAAACACTATTATAAAACTGGCAAAAAAACAGAACAGAATTATATGTAACTAAGGCAAGAATTAAATTATATTTATTAATTTTAGAATCTCTTTGACATGGATTATGTTGACCCTGCTGCTGAATATTTGATTTTGATTCCTGGTTTTCAAGGCGATTGTGGCATGTTTGAACCTTTATGCTCCACTCTCAAAATTAAAGGAATAACTGTCCAACTTGGACCAGATTTGGCAGCAAATACTATATCAGAAATGGCAGAAAGTATATTGAAGGTTAATATATTAAATATTTTAAAGATTGATAAATAAAGATAAGCAAATAATAATAGTAAACAAATAAGTTTAAAAAAAGTAAAGATTACAATACTTTGATGACAAGTTAACTAATTTATATTAATCTTTTCTGATAATCGCTAGATAATGATTAAAGATCTTAAAAAATTTGATCAATTTTTTATACATAAGAAATAACCAATAGAAGCAGGCCAAGCCTCAAAGCTAATTATTTCTAAGATAACATCATCACACTATAAAAATTATTTAGATTGTATTTAATTATTACTTATCTAATTGTTTAATTCTACTTGTTTCATTTCTATCTTATTTAGAATGCAGTAATAAGATTAGAAGAAAAGAACAAATTTTATCTCTTGGGATACTCGTTTGGTGTTAATATTGCTTTGGAAGTTGCAGCATTATTAGAAAAGAAAGGTATTTTTTTGTATCATAAAAACATATATTGTATTTTACTATTTGTATATAAATAATTAGTTCAAAAATGAAATAACATACAAATATTCATATTACAGGCATCGTTGGTACAGTTTTTTGCCTAGACAGTAGTCCAGATGCTTTGCGTGTACAACTAAATACGTATACCAGCTATTTGGCAGACGAAGAATTACAAAACGTACTAATTGATCATATTTATTACTTAATAACTAAAGAAATAAACAACAAATTTAAAGAAGAAATAAAAACATTTAACACGTTTGAAGAAAAAGTTAAGGTTTTTGTCAAAGAAACAAAAGAACGTGTGCCGTATCCTCAAGAATATATCAGACTAAGTGTAGAATCATTATATAACAGAATTTTACTGGCAATGAAATATAACCCTACATTTACGCTTGAATCTGAAATAGTTCTGCTAAAAGCGAACAATGATTCAAATGCTGAAATTTTACCATATGATTATAATTTGGCCAATTATACCAAGAAAACAGTAAAAGTAGTAAATATTGAATCGAATCATACTACATTGCCATTTAATGTTAATGTGCCGAATATAATAAATAAAATGCTTGACAAGGACCTGCTAACAAAATATAAAAGCACTAATCTTTGCAAAACTTACTTGAATAAAAAGAAGTAAATATGTAATGTGAATATTAAGGGTCCTAAAAGTCTATGTTCGACTTTTACATATTCATAACAAGTTTCGCTTAACTAAGCCGCTAAATTATAAAAAAAAACTTATACAATGTAATAATTCAACACAATCACAGCTTTGGTTAGAAGACGCCCAAAAGCGTCCCATGCATTTTTCGGAGGAGGCATGCATCGACTTTTCTATTCATATTATTATTATCATCATACCTAGATAATCTGGTCAACATCAACTTTACCAAGAAAAGAAAAGCTCTGAATAAAATAAAGGATTCATTCATATATGTATTATTTAGTTTATGAAGCCACTTATTTAATTATATGTAATAAAGTACGTTTTAGAAAACATTTCTTTTAATTTTAATGCAGAGAATTAATTGAAAGGATGAAGACCGTGTTAAAATTACACAAAATAAAATATTTTTCCGATGCTACCATAAATTTAAACTTTCTTGAGAAGAAAGACATTGAGTAAAATAAAATAATTTAGATAGAGCTTAAGTAATCCAAATGATATTTTTGTTTTTGAAAACCCTTACAGAGACTTTCGACACTGGTTGTGGATTTTAAATAATTAAAATAGCTCCAAATAATTTCAAACATGAAAAATATTATACGTTTCAAATAATTTTATATAATATATTTTAATCTAATAAGTAATAATATATTTTATTGCTTTGCAAATAAAATATAAAATAACTAAAAGGTTACATGTGCTGTTCGCAACGAGCTACGAAACATTAGTTCTTATAACGCACTGTACACGCAACGTATACTAAACATTTTTTTTTTTTGGTTACACCTTGTAGGAAATTGTATTTATTTGCTATGAATTCAGGCTTAAGAATTAATTTTAAATTTATTTTCTACTAAAACATAAAATTAATTTTAATGATCAATTTGTAATTTTATCATGAATATGGGGCATTTCACGTGAAGCGGACAACGAAAATAAAGTGAGGTTGTGAAAATTGTTCATACTCTGGTCAGTTATAGTTCTAGTGGAAATGGATGTGCATATACATTATTTTTTTCGTATAATGCTTTATTGCCGAGTTACGAGCTTTTAAAAATTTACGAAGTATGAAATCCGTACTTTTTGAATGCTTATTATTTGTATCAATCAATTTGTGAAAATATCTAAAAAAATATCGTTTCTGGAAGTTAAAAGAACGCAGTTTGTATTTTTTTTATGGAATTATAAATTTGCTTTTTTTTGCGTATAGTAAACCGGAAGTGAAGATTTCAAATGGATGTTTGAGGAACTTCGACAATTTTTTTTCAATATTTTAACTTTGAATTAAAGCTATGAATATCTTAATTCTTCATAAAAAAATTATAACGTGATCGCCAATAGATTAGGACTTAGAGCATATTGAGTACATACACATCGCACTGCGCGCCACATCCAGTACTTTTTTAGTTGAGTCTGTCGCCTTCAGAACATACTATACCTACTCAATATTTTTTTTGTAAAATGATATTAAGGAATTAAATATAATTAAATATAATTTATTTCTTTTCTTTTTATAGTAAGTATTTGCAATTTTTAAATATAATTTTTCGTTAAAAAATCTCACTACAACTTTTTAACAAATTTCGAGTGTGAAATAAGAGAGTACGTATAAATCGCAACTATGTATAATAATATACTGCTAAAAGTAGTTAAAATCATACGAGTAAGTAAATATATGGAACAGGTACGGTTCTACTAATTGAGATTGAAATTGAATTAATTATAATAGATAACTTTATTTTGTAATTTTTACAATTTTACTATTTGCTCTAGCACTGGTTCTTTTAACATATAGACCTTCATTGGTTGGGAGAAAATCATAAGGTTTTTTAATTCCTGGAACGTTGATAGCGGAAGCAAAACGGATTCGTAGAAAGTTCGCTCTTGTTGTATACTTTCCTTCGAGCAGTAGTATATTGACGTTTCAGTCAAGGAAGATTTTACCCATTCATACAGGCTGTATGAATGTGTAAAGGTGTAGTGATAATTTTATTGGTAGACTGTAAACTGGCACGTGTTGCCAGACGTTTAAGATATCCCCCAAGACCATCACATGGCCCTTTTCCATGAGCTGTGGCATGAAAGTGTAACTGTGCTTCTTTGTTAAGATCTTGTTTATAATAAAACAGATTGTCCCTTTCTAACAAGTATCGACTATAGATATTGTATTTCTTAGTAATTCTTTTTGGTACGAGATGGTGTTCACAATCTTATTGTTTCGGATATGAGTCTTTTATATGAACTTGTTATTTTATAACAAATATTTGTGTTGTTAATCATTTTTATATAAAAAAAGAAATTAATTTCGTCTATTTTTATATTTATGCATGTTAAAAGAAAGAATAAAATGGTAAAAGCATAGTATTTTAGCATGTTAACTCATAAACATGTCTGCTACGAAAATTCTCTTAGCGATGTGTATGTACTCAATATGCTCTAAGTCCTAAACTATAGGCGATCACGTTATATTTTTTTTGTGATGAATTAAAATATTCAAACCTTTAATTCAAAGTTAAAATATTGAAAAAAAATATGTCGAAGTTCCTCAAACATCTATTTAAAATATTCACTTCCGGTTTACTATACGTAAAAAGAAACAAATTTATAATTCCATAAAAAAAATAAAAACTGCATCCTTTTAACTTTCAGAAACGATATTTTTAAGATATTTTTACAAATTGATTGATACAAATAATAAGCATTCAAAAAGTACGGATATCATCCTTCGTAAATTTTTAAAAGCTCATAACTCGGCAATAAAGCATTATACGAAAAAAATTATGTATATGCACATCCATTTCCACTAGAACTATAACTGACCAGAGTATGAACAATTTTCACAACCTCACTTTATTTTCGTTGTCCGCTTCATGTGAAATTCCCCATATGTTATTTGCGAATAATATAATTATTTGGGAATATTTTTTATCTGTCTCATCAATATTTGTTAGTTAAATGTTCCAAAGTATTGTGCTTAAGCCTTAAACCTAAAATATATGTCGACGCAGGACGGCCAACATCAGAATTATTCATTATAGTGGGCGTGATCTTAAATAATGTCTTTTAACAGATAAAGTAGAAATTATAATCAACTAATTCAATTACACTTCACACACTCAGAACTATATACGCAATATTTTAAAATACATTTTGTATTTTTAAAATACATTTTTTATTTTGAAATCGTGCTTATATTTCTTAGATTTCTTAACTACTGCTATAAGGCTGTGAAACAGTCACAATTCAGATCCAAACATATATGAAAACTAGCAGTACCCCGCAGCTTCACCCGCGCTCAATTGCTAGTATTGCACCATGTTTAGTATATAGGATGCGTGCTCTGGAGGAGTGTGCGGTATTTTTTGGATAGGGTAGATGATAGCATGGCCTGTCAACTTTGTTTTACGAATAAGTAGGTGTGCTTAATAACAAGAAAGAGACAACGACATCAGAGTATATGAGAGGAATATATACATTTGTATAATGTTGCCACCAAAAATAAGATCTGGTATTCTCTGTAATAATGAGGTTATTAATTGATTTTTAAAGTAAATTGACCTTGAAAATACATTTTATATATAATTCTGATGCCAAACAAATATATTTAATTAAGAAATATAATATATTCAATTGATTATTATGTAATAAAAAAATGATATGGAATATAATGTGTGGCAACACTAACGTCACAAGAAAAATGTCTGCCTTGTACTTGTTTATTTGTAATAAATATTCCATTTAAAAATTAATTCTACATTACATTGATAACGTTGAGTCGAGCTTGCTCCTCCGTGGCTGTGTTTTGGTGAAATTAAGTGTGCATTTGTGAGATATAGACTCGGTGTTGAGATAGTGACTCTTGTTTGATTTTGTTATTTGTGTTTATTTTCTCGATGATCATTACATACACATGCTTATCATTTGTGAACAAATTCATGTATTCATGTAAAATCAGTAATAATATATGTTGCCTAAATGAATCTGATAAATTATAATTATTATCATCTATACATAATATAATAAAATTGTAACTGAGGAAAATATGTACATTAAATATTTTTTTGAAAATCTTATTAAAATAGACATTATACAGAGGTCAAATCTATAGTTTTTAGAATTTTTGTCTGTCTGTCTGTTACCGCATCTCGGAAAAACCACTGGAAGGATTTTTATGAATTTTTTTATGATGATATCCGATAATTATCCGGGTCAACATATAGGATACTTTTTACCGCAGGAAAATATCTCATTTCTGAGAAAAAATACAAAAACTGCAATGTAAGAGTATACTAATAAGTAAAACCTAAGAATTTGGTTTTTGGTCATCTGAACGCGGGTGGAGCCGCGGGCAATGCTAGTGGTAAATAAAAAAGTAAAGTACGAATCTTTGTTTTATTAAAATACTCCTTATAAATTATTTTAGCATTTTATGCACAAGTACACTGTGTTTCTACATGGTGATTTTGTTTAGTTGTCTATTATTGTGGAACAAATTTGGCCATCTTGTAAGTTGTAGGAAACTATCGAGAAACACACTGTACTTGTGCATAAAATGCAATACAAAGTATCTATGAAATGCACTGTAGTTTAAACTTCCCGCCCTAGCTCCTATTCTCTAATTTTCGTGGGATGTACATACATGGCGCTGATCGCTAAGGAACAATTTCCTCCTAAAATTTGTATGAAGTCGATATTCTTCTCCTGAGTAAAAGCGTTCTGTGGATGATAGGAAGTCTTAATATACTCGTACAAATAAAAATATTTTTTAGGAAATGAAGGAGCCAAGAGTTATTGGAGACCTAAAGTTACAATTTTTTTATTATAATATTAAATTTTGTTTCATATCTAAATAACTCATTAATAAAGATAAACATACTTTTAAAGAATAGTAAGCATCCTTTTTCGTGTACAATTTATATTATTATATCATTTAAGATTTTTTAATTTGGATTTTTCAATAATCTCACTTAAAACCATATCTTAATGTATTATATAATTCTTCTGTACTTGTGTTTGTTAATCTACTCCTCCTAAAGGACTGGACCGATTTGGATAAAATTTTGTGAGTATATTTTAATGGGCTTCTGGATGGTTTGAAAATACAAATGGATCCAGTAGGTGCCACTGCAGTCGGTGTGCCACTGATCATCTTCTAAACTACAGGGACTATTTTAATGATATTTTTGTGTATGTTCCAGTGGGTCACTGTAAGGTTTGAATTCACAAATGGATCCGGTGGGTGGCACTGCAGTCCGTGTGTCACTAAATTTTTATAAAAGACTCCATTTTCCGAGCAATAAATAAATTTAAATTGTTGATTAAATTAAATAAAAGTGTGTATGTATGTTTTCTATGGACTCTAAAACAGCTTGAGCGATTTTGATGAAATTTTCATGTAATCTTCAGATAAGCCCAGCGGGTGACCCTGTGAATTATGTAAGCGATCGGAAGTTTGGACGCGGACGAAGCCGCGGGTACTGCTAGTTTATTATAAATATTACATTTTGACAAAATTGTCAATTTATTTTTTAAATATTGTTGTCGTGATATAACAAATTATCACTTATGCTAATAGATGGACTTTACTTAATAGTTGCAATCTAAAACCTTTTTACTACTTTTTTCACAAAATAACCAAAACAATAAATATTTTTTTTCTCGGCTGTAACAGATAAAACAATATAAGAAACTGAACAACTGAACAATCTGTTAATTCACTTTTTTATATGAAGATTCTTAATCCTTTCTTCTAAAGTCGCGCTGTGTTACGAATTAATAAGGTCCACCGTACCATTGTTTGTTGATGTTTGTGTTTAGTCCAATATGCAGATTTCGGTGTAAATATATAAAAAGTAATAAAATTAAATTTTTTTTACAGGTAAGTATGTGATTATTGTAACTTTTATTTTATCTCATTGTTTTTGTGTATATATTGTGTTGTCTTTTGTAGGTCCTGATTTTATATAAAATAACTCTTGATACTACATATAATCAGATTAGTATTTTTTCAACCGACTTCAAAAAGGAGGTGGTTCTCAATTCGACTGTTTTTTTTTATGTTTGTTACCTCAGAACTTCGTCATTTATTAACCGATTTGGACAATTTTTGTTTTGTTTGAAAGGGTATACTTTCAGATTGGTCCCATTTAAATTTCAAATAAAAATACCACCCCTAAGGGTGGAAAAATAGCTAATAATGAATTTAACCTACTTCTAATTGTCATATTGACTTGAAACTTTGCAAGTGTTTCTATTTCCATTGATAGTACAGTGGTTCGGTATTGTTGACCTGATCTGATGGTAAGGCCAGAAGGTGGATAGGTGGAACTCTTCAACGATTAATAGTAGATACTTTGAGTTTGGGCTTATTTTGTTTGGTTTGACATGTCTAACACTTTAGAATTCTTACTTTGCTACTACTGTCTACACTAAAAAAGGAAAAATAAAAACTTTTAACAAAAAAATAAAAACCGACTTCAAACAAAAGCACTAAAAAGTAAAAAATAACTGATTGTTTGTTTTCATTTACTATACATACCTAATCAAATATTTTCGAAGTCGGTGTGCTTTGCTTTGTATGAGCTGGCACCGATTTCGAAAATATTTTATTAGGTATGTATTTAATAGGTAGGCTTTAATTACTTAGCCAAAGCACACCGACTTCGAAGATATTTGATTAGGTATGTATAGTAAATGAAAACTACCAATCAGTTATTTTTTACTTTTAAGTGCTTTGTTTGAAGTCGGTTTTTATTTTTTTGTTATTTTCTCCTTTTTTACCCAGTCATTCTATATGTAACGTGCTTTTTCCACTCTACGCGACATTGGCGAAGAAAATTGTGCCTAAAGGCACTTCTAGAAGCTACGAAACAAAAAAATTGAATTGCGATTTTTTAACCCAAACTTTACACTTTTCCGTACAATTTTTTAAATATTTTTTTCATAAGAACCTTGTTACAATTACAAATACGACAAAAAAAGAATTAGCCAAATAGGCGCAGCCGTTCTGAATTAATTGGCTTACATATATTTGGCAATTCATTTTTATTTATATTATATTTTGTACATTTTACCTACCTCGTAAGTAGTAATATTTTTAAATAATAGTTGGAAGTTAAAGGTTAAGATTAGTCCAAAAATTTGCATTGTCAAATTAATTGAAATTATGCATGTTAATGTATAACATTAATTTGTTAAAACTAAAATACTTTACGTTTAAAATTAGCAGGAAATACGTACTTTTTGTTTTCAAATCAATTTAATATGTGCATTTTGTAAATTTTTTAACCTTTCACTTACCTATTGTCAAAAAAGTTGGTATCTAGTTAAGCATTCTGTGTAATCTATACTAATATAATAAAGTGGTAAAGTTTGTCAGTTTGTGAGCTTGTGACTTAGTTTTTTTTTATACTATTCAGAATTAGTGCTTGACTACGTTCCACCTGATGGTAAGTGGTAACGCAGTCGTAGATGGTAAGTCGCACTAATTCAGTAGCCACCTATTCACTCTTGCCTTGAAGACACCGACGCAGGCAGGTTGTTCCAATCCTTAGCCGTACGTATAATAAATGACGTAGCGAAACGCTTCGTGCGGACGGGTGGAATGTCCACGATATAAGGATGGAGACCAGCCGTTCGTCGGGTTGTCCGATGATGGAAAGGGGATGGGGGAATTAATTCATGTAGTTCCTGCGCACCCTCCGAAATGTAACCTATAGAATACACAAAGGCTGGCAACCCTACGTCGGTGATCGAGGCTTTGCAAGTTAGCGTTTACCAGCGTAGCGTCACCTATAAGCCTTTGAGCACGCCTCTCAATCGAGTCCAAGGCTGACAGATGGCATTTCGCAGCACCAGCTCATATGTGGCTGCAGTATTCCACATACGACCGGCCTTGCGCTTTATATAAAACAGGAAGCTGTCCCGGCGTGAAATACTGTCGAACCTTTGCAAGGATGCCAACTTTCCTCGCAGCGACATTAGCCTTAGACTTGATGAACCGCCCGTAGTTCATGTTGGGGCTGATGTCCATCCCTAACTAACTAAGATAGTTTCAGACCCTAGGGAGGACGTAGGATACTTTTATCCCGGAAATCATGCCTTAAGGACGTATATTACAATATCAATATATATATATAAATATAAATATATATATATATATATATATATATATATATATATATATATATTGATATTGATTAACTAAAATAATTTTAAAGTAAAACTACTTTTCGGAATTTTTGCGGATTTATTTTTCTTTTTCGTTCTCGACGTGCCAAATGCTTTACAGTAAAGAAGAGATGGTGTCTACTCAAAAAAAATATTTAATTAATTTGTAGGATGATGAAATGGCACATAAGTACCTATCTGATATACTCGTATTATCTTTATCAATAAATACTACCAATTAGTTTGTAAGGTTTCAGTCACATGGAAATACTCGAGCGCGTCAGACATCCATAGTGTATACGCGTTTTGTCTTTCTGATAACCAAGAGATATAAATCTGACGATTTACTAATAATAATAATAAATAAATAATAATAAATATGTTGGGAAATTAACACACAGCGCCATCTAGTTCCATGGTAAGGTACGAGGCTTGTGTTATGGATACCAGATAGATAGATAGTTGATACACTACGTATATATAACTTTAAATACATACATGTTATAAATATAAACACCCATGACTGGAGTACAAACATTCGTGCTCAACACACAAAAGAATGCCCCCAGCGGGACTCAAACCCGCGACCGCCGGCACAGCAAGTAGGGTCACTACAAACTGAGCCAAACATGTCGTCAAACTAACTTAACTAGTGGGGGGAGTGGTCGTAAAACGAGGTAGAAAAAAAAAGTTATTCTAGCGTGTCAGATATTTAGAGGGAATGTTAAGTGAACCCAAAAAAGTGTCCTATTCAAATGACTGACGATTTAGACGTGACCAACAGTCATGAGCAATTTTAGAAAATGTAAAAAAAATGTGACCTTGAAATACTCGAGCGCGTAAGATTTTTATACAGACGGTTCAACTTGTTCAGTAATCTGACAAATATATGGAGGGATATTGTTTATTTGACAATTTGAAAAAAATATATTTCATAATGTACCTACTACCTACACATTCATTTATTACCTTATATGGCAAATAAAATTTATTACCAATATCACAGATTATATTATTATACTAGTTCCAATATTAAATACTTAGTAACCAACCTACTACAAGTAATATTGAACAAGAATACAGTTATGAGTGACACACCTGAGATAAATATCACTATTATTGAAGTATTAGTTACAATATTATAATATTGCCAGACGAATATATTAATATGTATTACATAATTCTGAAAAAAATCAGTAGTAACCCATCTTTAAAACCAAACACGTTATTGTGATCAGCTAAGGTGGCATCATGGCGGTAGACGGTAGTGTGGGGACGAAGACGGGGAAGAAGGAAAGAGAGGCGTGGAGTGGGAAATACATAGTTCTCAACATCTGTTGGCTTCATCCTACACTGGTGGTTTTAGCTACATCGCCCCATGAAAATCGTCAGATTATATGATTTTCGTAGTCCCGATAGGATTTCTCTCAAAATAAAAAAATAAATCAATCGCACTCGAGTATTTTGGAAGTGACATTTTTTGTACAACTCCGTGACTCACTCATTTCCTTATGCCACGCTCATATTGTCAGTTTATTGAAATATACACTTTTCTGCATGTACCTACTTAACTTACCTTGTCTTAATCTGAAGTGCTCGAGTTTTCCTGAGGATCGATTTTTTTTACTAATCTGACGGCTGCCCTCAACGCACCCCCTATATTAAGGGTTCATATTCGGTAAGGGTACATTACAGGTGCAAGGTTTCTCTCCATATGTGTTTCTGACGCGCTCGAGTAACGCACAAAATCCCCTCTTGGGCTTCTCTATTATAAATAGCTCCGAGTGCTTAGTACTATGTTCTTACGTCATCTAGTTTCCATTTTTCTATTAGTATTGTATATCTAGGAATAAAGTATTTACAAGTTGGGATTTAATAAAGGGAACTTGTAATAACTTGAATGCGTAGAATGATTAAAATGTTTTGTTGTAAAAATGTGAGGCCTTATATACAAAAAATGGATAAAATTTACAAAATAGTTGACCAATAAAAAAATGTCAAAAAACGTTTATTTTATTGATAATTTGAGCACGGGTAATTTAGTAGTAATTCTAATAAAATCATAGAAAGCTCATATCTGTATATTCAATTTTTTGGAATTAAAACTACGTATTTTAAACACATAAGGCGACATCTATTCTCGAATATCTAAATAGCACATAAATAAACTTTTTTAGAATTATTTCAATGAATCAAATTGCTGTTGATATTTTTTTTCAAGATAGCGATTTTAATTAGTTTTTGCTATATTTAGTACAAAAAATATCATTAAAATCGTTGCTGCCGCTTAGGATGTGATCAGTGGCACACCGGCTGCAGCACTACCTACTGGGTCTATTTGTGTTTTCAAACTTTGCAGGGACCCACTCGAACATACACCAAAAATATCATTAAAATCGTCCCTGCCGGTTTGGAGATGATCAGTGGCACACAAACTGCAGCGCCACCTACTAGGTCCATTTGTGTTTTCAAACCAACCAGGATCCCATTGAACTATACACACAAAATTTCATAAAAATCGGTCTACTCCTTTAGGAGGAGTAGGTTAACAAACACACGAACAGAAAAAGGCTGCAGTTTAGGATATGGAACGCTGCCCCTGGAGTGGATGGTATTTTTGGATAGGGGAGGTAATAGGGAGTCCAAATATATCAAATTTATTTTGAGGAAGCGAAAGAGTCAAGAGTTATTGAGACTTAAAGTTACAACATTTCCATACATTATTGTGGCATTACTGCCATTTCGACACTTAGAAATGTCAAAATGTCACTTCCATGAGCCAAAATGATCTTCAAATAATGAAACAGATCTATCACCGAATTTTAAGTTAATATAAAGTACTAATAATGGTAGGAGTTCTGGGTTTGAAATAAAATAAAGACCAAACGAAGAAGGCTAAAGTGGGAGCGAAGCGTAGCGTAGCTCCCGCCTTAGCCTTTCAACCTTTTTTCTTTTTTTATTATTTTTTTTAACGTTGGGACATGCATTTACGCACGAGGTGTGGGACTCACCGGCGTAATAAAGCCAGTACTACCTACTAAAACCCAACAAAACGGCGGTAGGAGGAAAAAGTAGTATCCACATTAGCTCCGCGAATAATTTTGTTTTAAAAATACAATTAAGACTATTTAAGTGATCATTATTGGACCTGAATTATTGATACAACCTAATAATGAAGTGCACTAGTTAAATCAATAAATATGATAAAGAATTTTTGTCTTGTGAACTTTACAATGTCAGTGAGGTATAAGTTAAATCACGACTGAATTAAAAATTACTTATGTGAAATGTGTTGATATCATTTATGTACATACGTAACATTGTATAATATTGTGTAAAGTGACAGTGTTTAAAAAAAATATATAAATCTAATTCTACATTTCTGCAAATATGTACATATCTCTGAACTTAAAGCGCTAATTAAAACATCTAGTCATCGGCTGCAATGGACTTGCGGTGCATAATAGCTCTGGCACGCAAGGCACCTGAGTTCAAACCCAAGGCGACTCTCTAAGATTTTTGTTTTTTTTTCTACGAGCACAACATTTGAAATAATCTATTAAATATTCACAGTAAATAAGCTTTAAGAAGTCTGAACCTACTCATAATGTCGAAAAATAAGTTAGAATGTTGCTTACGGTTGCCTAACTCTAAAGAAGTGATTAAATGTCAAAACTGCAAGAAAAATTATCACTACGCATGTGTAAGTACCACAACGATTCCGTACAATGAATTGACGAGCGAATATAAAAACAGTTGGATCTGCCCTGCTTGCTCTAGACCAAGATCCGACAACACAACCACGCCAATAAGAAATAACCCATCTTACAATAGTGTACCAAAGCCAGTGGACGAAACTCAAGACAACTGTCAAATGTCTGTTAGACGTGAGGAAGCAGGAACATTGCGCGATACAATGAATAGCGAAAGTCTATCGGAAGTAAGAAGCATTATCAGGCATGAGTTAGTGTCTATTCTTGACGATTTTAAAGCAAATATTATTGAGCAAATTGATTCTAAAATAAATGTGGTGCTTGACAATATGTCTTCCATTAATACATCAATTAGTTTTTTAGAACAGAAATTTGAGGATGTCAAGCTTGAAATGACTAACAAAATAGAAAAAATTCAAAACCTTGAACAAGAAAACAAAGCATTGCGCTCTTCCGTAACTGATCTACAGTCAAAACTATCGTTACTGGAACAACAGTCTCGTGCATGTAACGTTGAAATTCAATGCATTCCCGAATTTAAAAACGAGAACTTAATAACAGTAGTTAAACAGATAGCTTCCACTGTAAAGTGCAATATTACTGACCACGACATACAAAATTGTACGAGGATTATGAAACTAAATAAGGATAGTTTACGCCCCCGGTCTGCCTTAGTCAAGTTTTCTACACCTAGGGTGACAGATATCTTTCTAGCAGCAGTCTTATCTTTTAACAAGAAGGCAGCTAGCAATAGAGATAAATTAAATACAAGTCATCTAGGTATTAGTGGAGATATAAAACCGGTCTACGTATGCGAGCATCTATCCCCTGCTATTAAAGCATTGCATGCCGAAGCGAGGATAAAATGTAAAAAAATTGGCTATCGATATGTCTGGGTAAAAAATGGTCGAGTTTTTGTACGAAAATCAGATAATTCTGAATATATTTATGTTAAAAATGTAGACTTACTCACTTCTTTGCAATAATATAAATCTGTTGTAATTTGCAAGTTTTAGATAATATTAATAAAATTATCTATGTTATCAGGTTATTATCAAAATGTAAGAGGCTTAAACACAAGCATGCATGATGTACGTCTAAATGTTCTAAGCAATAACTATGACTTCATTTTATTAACTGAAACCTGGCTTAATGGCAGAGTATATGATTCTGAAATACTTGATGATAGATAAGTGATTTTTAGGCGTGATCGAGAAACATGTCCGCTATCTTCCCATAAAAAGACAGGTGGTGGTGTCCTCATTGGTATTTCAAAGAATTTGATTTCGCGTCGTCGTCTAAACTGGAAAAGTGACTGTGAGGATCTTTGGGTATCCGTCGAACTAAACTCAGGCAAAAACTTCAAAACTTTAAACTTATGTTTAGTTTATATACCTCCTCCGGCCGACAGCAGTATACTTAAAATATTTGTCGGGAAAGTAAACAAAGTCTTCACTGTCAGTAAAAGTGATAATTGTGCCACAATAATTTTTGGAGATTTTAATCTACCTGGTATTTCCTGGTCTAGTTTCATTAATCAAAGTGGCGTCGACACTACTTGTGATTTATCAAACTCGAACTATAACTTCTCACTTAATAACATCTTAATAGATTTCATAAATTTTCATGCCTTATACCAGTTCATTGGCATAAAAAACATTAAAGGCAACGTACTTGATCTAGTGTTAAGTAATAGTAAAATAATAAATGTTCGCGAATGCCATTCTCCAATACGCAATGTAGATTCATATCACCCTCCTCTAGACATATTTGTTGCCGTAGCATTCAATAATTTTAATGAACATAATACATCAAAAAGCACCTATAATTACTTCAAAGCAGATTATGAAAACATAGTAGCGGCCCTGGATAAAGTGAATTGGCTTGATGAATTTAAACACTGTCTTGATAATGTAAATGAAATGGTCAATAGGTTCTATAATATGCTTTATGAAATAATCCGTAAATATGTTCCAAAAACTCACAAGAGGCGTAGATCATATCCTGTATGGTTTTCGCATAATCTCATCCGCATTCTTAAGAAAAAACATAAATGCCACATTAAAATTAAAAAAAATTAATAATCCTTTAGACAAATTAGACTTTCAATATTTAAGAAAAGATTGTGATAAACTCATAAATAAATGCTATAATGATTATATTGAATTAATAGAAAGTGCAATCTCAACTAATACTAAATATTTTTGGACCTACATAAAAAATATCCGCAAGAAATGTAGCTCATATCCGCCATCAATGTTTCTGGGTAACGTTAGGGCAGACTGTAGGCAAGATATCTCAGATCTGTTTGCATGTCATTTTTCATTGGCGTATGAGGATGATGGTAAAATAGACTGCAAAGTTCCTAAGTTGCATTCATTTTCGGGAAACATCTTCCTCTCGCAAGGCGATATAGAAAAAAAGTTAAAAAGAATTGACACTGCTAAGGGTGCAGGCCCGGACAACATCCATCCAATTTTTATATCTCGCTGTGCAACGAACTTATCATTTCCTTTATTTTTAATTTATAATACATCTTTGAGGACAGGAGTATTTCCAACAAAATGGAAGGAAACAAGAATAGTCCCTGTTTTAAAAGGTGAAAATCCTAACTCCATCGAAAACTATCGCCCCATCTCGATACTTTCGATTATGTCGAAAGTCTTTGAGGGTTTAGTGTATCACTACTTATATAACCTAGTAAAATCAAATCTTACTGAAAGTCAGCATGGATTTATCACGGGAAGATCTTCTAATACTAATCTCATAACTTACATTGATGAGGTTATGGCAGTGGTTGACGAAGGTGGCCAAGTGGATGCAATTTACACTGACTTCTCAAAGGCTTTTGACAAAGTAAACCATTCAATTCTAATTATACAGCTCAAATCTTTTGGTGTCACTGGTTCTTTATTGAACTGGTGCGATTCTTATCTGCGTTTAAGGACATCCTTTGTATTTATTGATGGGCATCAATCTACTCCATTTTACGCTCACTCTGGAGTGCCTCAAGGGTCTATTCTGGGTCCTATCTTTTTCAATATATTTATTAATAATATAGCCTCAATTTTTAAATATTCCAAAGTTTTTATGTATGCAGATGATTTAAAACTAATACGTAGAATCAAAACGCATGATGATGTTACACTTCTGCAAAAAGATCTTGATCAGCTAAGTGACTGATACAATACCCATAAAATGCATTTGAATGCAAAAAAATGTCACCATATTCAGTTCACTCGTAAAACGAAAAAGATAAGTAGCGAATACAAAATATTAAATGTGACTGTCGGTAAAGTGGACGTCATCCGGGATCTGGGAGTGCTGTTGGATTGTAAACTGCAATTTACTGCCAACATTCAGAACATCACTAAAGTCGCTCTCAAATCCCTAGGATTTGTCCTTAGGTATGCAAAAGAATTTAATAAGGTCTCAACAATCATAACGCTATACAACTGTTTCGTCAGAAGTAAATTAGAGTATTGTAGTGTAGTCTGGACTCCACGATATAATATACACATAGATAGGATTGATCGAATACAAAAAAAAATGATAAAATATTTAGCATATCGTTTTGGAGTTCCACGAACGTATTCAGGATATGAGAATAAGTTAAAATATTTCCAATTGTTGTCCCTACATTCGCGTCGTAATGTACTAGATATGTTATTCTTCTACAAATTATTAAATAACCTAATGGATTGTCCAAAGCTGCTTTCCTCAGTAAACTTTAATGTACCCTTAAGAATTGCGAGAAAACGATGTCCTTTATTTCACACTAAAAAACATAAAACTAACTTAGGAAAAAATGCGCCACTAAATAGATTATCTAGAGCTTACCATGACCTGTGCTTGAAAATTGATGACTTAGACATCTTGCATGACAGCCTTAAGAGTTTTAAAACTAAAGTAATACAGTTTTATAATAAAAGAACATAATCTTATGACTCTATGTAACTTTTATCAATTATTATTAATTTGTACTATTTTTTTATATTATTCCAAGTATTTAGACCTAATCTGAACGTGACATTGCAACTGTTATTATTATTATTTTCATTATGAATTATTAATTGTTTAAAATATCTGTATCTTATCTATTGTATGTGTGTATTGTGTATCATCTATTGTATGTGACATTTTATTTGGAAATTTATAATTATAATTGTTTTTTTTTCTTTTTAATAATTAAAGTTTATAGTTTAATCCTTAAGATCACTTAAAACCTTAATTAATATTATAATTACCATGCTGTATTTACCTGTAATTAAAAGTGCAATTAACATGTTAAGTGTAGTGCCAAGATTATATGTGTTAACCATTGTAACTTTTGTTGGTAAGTCAATAAATAAATAAATAAATAAATAAAACCTTCCCCCGTCTTATTGGGGCATCGAAGAATCGCTTACGCATTCAACTACGACGCCCCGACGGCAAGTCTGCCGAAGCAGATCACCACAACCATGGGTTGCTCCAAGGTCCACTCTGCTATCAGAGAAGTACCAGGAGCAACCCACACGGTACACCGCCCACCGAAGAGGGCCACCTCCCATCGCCCACAGAAGTGGGCCACCTCCCTGTGCGTTCTTGGCTTCGCACCCGGTTGGGTTGCCGGGCACTACTGAGCCCCCTCACCACGACAAGGTGAACGCACGTTGGGGGGGAAGCCTTCTCAACCTACGCTATCCAAGACGGATCTATCTGAATTTAAAATTAATATAAAACACTTATAACAGCAGGAGTTCTGGGTTTGAAATTAAAAGAAGACCGAACGAGAAGGCTAAGGCGGGAACTACGCTACGCTTAAGTGACATTAATCGAAAATAAATAATACACTTCATTAAAAAAATAGTCTATATGCGTTTATAAACTGCATGAGTACACTTAATCACTAAAACACTTAAAACTATAGTAATACTATTAAAACAAAAAACTACAAACGAATGTATACGAAAATGAACAAAAACTAATACCTACTGGAAAATAATATAAGGAAAACAACTATGAAAAAGAGCAAAAAATATTAAAACCTAAACGCGTTTAATGAGTACAGTTCGTATACACATAAACTATCGAACTTCGTGGTATTTTATGACTACCCGCCAAAAATACTGAAATGTATTCACAGATAATGGCACTCAATATTTTACATAAATCAAATAAAAACTCGTAAATGCAGCATGAATTGAAAATAACATATTTCTTTTTTAAAATCTCAGTAATCTGATGACAATTTTCATTTTTAATATGCATAACTTTAAACTAATTACTAAGCGATAATCTGTTATGTCCTGAAAGCGGTACATAAAACAGAAATTGTCAGTTTCGATCAAAATTTAAGATTATTTTGTTTAGATTATTGTTTTTAGTGAAATTATCAAAATATATTGAAGCCGTAATTAATATGAAAATATGGATTTTATATAAAAAAAAACATGTTTACTATTCGTTAAAGGCATGTTTATCTTTTGTAATAACTTATTTAGGTACATAAATATATGAAAATGTTCTAACTTTAAGTCTCCATAACTTTTCACTCCTTCGTTTCCTCAAAATATTTTTTATAATTTATTTAAACTCCCTATCACCTCCCAAAATGCCACCCACTTCTCCAGGGGCCGTGTCCCATATACTGGTACTAAAGTTGTGCCCAGAAGAATTATATATATTAACATGATGAGTTGTTGTAGGTTGTACTATAATGTTTTTCCCCGTGGGAATGAAATAATCTTCCGCAGTAAAGTAGCCTATGTCATTTTCCAGCCCTACAACTACCTTGACACAAAAAAACACGCCAATTCGTCACTTTGTTTCGACGTGCAAAAAGGACAAAAAAAAAAACAAAGTCAAACTGTAAATCGTAAAAAGAGAAAACAACAGTCAAATCTACAAATGCATTCAAGTATAATATAGTTTATATTAATTTAAACTTCATAATTAAAAAGTAGTATTAAGGTAAAAGAAAAATGTGATGTTTAAGTTTTTTCGTGTAATTTTTCCAATTTTTCTCTTCATAAGAACAGTTCTCGAACTTCAACGATTATTTAAAAAAAAAATGACGAATTGGTTCAGCCGTTCTAGAGCCTTTTGCTTCGTAATAATAATAATAATCTTTATTTCAGACGTAAGTACATCCATATTATATTGTTAATTAGTTAGTAACAATTATACTTAATACTATGTTAGTATGGTTAGTATTTTTTGCAAAAAATATTATAACACTAATAGAATACATTTAACTATTCATTTTTATTTATAAGATTTAAATATATTCTGTGTCACCATTCGTAAATACATGATTAATAAACTTGCCACTTGATTTCATTATGAATATGTTTAAGCAAAAAGTATTTATTGAGCTCATTCTTGCATAAGTGTTATCACTATTGCGGTAATTCTGTAAGGTGAAGTAGCCACAAGTGTTTTTTTTTAAATTAAAAGTCATTAAATATTGTCAATCATGCAGAACGAGAGACAAGATGAATTAAAAGGCGATGAAGTGGTTATAAGTGGAATATCCGGAATATTTCCGAAATCTGATTGCGTTCTGGAGTTCATGGAGAATTTATATAATAAGGTACGTTATTTTTAATTTTCTTCATCATCTTAACTATTCAATTAACTAGATGTGAATCAATCTATTCTATTACTTTGAGGATTCGTGAAGCTTTGTTCTGATGTCATTGTAAAGGCTTAGCGGTAACTTTAGTGTGGATCCCAGGTTACTCAGGTATTCCTGAGAATGAATAAAACAATGAAACTGCAGAAGCGTGTGCTTCAATTCTCCTCAGGATCTGTTGTCTGTTGCAAAATCCTATTTAGATAAAGGATGGAGTATTTACTAAAACTCATCAAAATCTTTCAAGGGTAATCATTATGCTGAAGTTCAGCCAGAGATACCAAGACGTCCCTGGTTCTCTCGTTGCAAACAGGCGGAACGTTGGAAATTATCAATTATTAGTCATATTCGTCTTGGACACGCATGCACTCCTATTCACCTGGCAAAGATCAGAATCAGGGACCACTCCCTTTGTTAATGTGACCTTGATGAAGGTAGTTTATCCCCCCCTCCCAACGTGCGTTGACCTTGTCGTGGTGGGGGGGGGCTCAGTAGTACCCGGCAATACAGCCGGGCGCGAAGCCAAGAAACGCACAGGGAGGTGGCCCACTTCGGTGGGCGGTAGGAGGTGGCCCTCTTCGGAGGGCGGTGAACCATGCGGGTTGCTCCTGGTACTTCTCTAATAGCAGAGTGGACCTTGGAGCGACCCCATGGTTGTTGTGGTCTGCTTCGGCAGACCTGCCGTCGGGGCGTCGTAGTTGAATGCGTAAGCGATCCTGCGACGCCCCATTAGACGGGGGAAGGCTTTGTTGGGTTTTAGTGGGTAGTAATGGCTTTGCCGGTGAGTCTTACACCTCGTGCGTAAATGCTTTCCCAACGTTAAAAAAAAGGTAGCTTATCCCACAGCTGTCCTAAATTTCTTTATCCTGTTTAAGACGTTCTCCCTTCTAAGGTACCTCATCCTATTAATGTTAATTGTTTGTTAATATTGGTGTACAGTCCCTTATGTAGATTTACGTATTACGATTTTAATTAATTTATACTAACATCTGTTTTATGTGTATTTATCTTGTATGTCCTTTATTGTGATGTCTTGTTTGTTGTAGGTCTAGATCATATAATTAACTCCTCATATTTTATATGTACATAAAGAGACCTCAGTGTGAACATTTCTTTTTTAACCGGTTAATAGCTTATCTACCGTACCGTGTCTTCTCCATTCTACACGACATTGGAGAAGTAATCTGTGCACGCCTAAAAGCCAAATATCAAAGAATTGAATCGAAATTGAATAATACGACTTCATATCTAAAAAGTATAATCTAAGATATAAAATATGATCGTTGATTTCGTTATTTTGTCTTATTACAGGTTGACATGGTGGTCAGTGTCGATCCACATTATGCCCATCCAGATATACCACATCATATTGGAAGAATAAATGAACCGAATAAATTGGATGCTCAATTTTTTAAAGTCACGTTCAACCAAGCCATGACGATGGATCCTATGTGCAGAAAGTTAATGGAACACTCATATAGTGCTATTTATGATGCTGGTAATGTTTATATATTATTAATATAAAAACCTATAAAAAATTTAATAAAAACGGACTTCAAGAAAATACTAAAAAGTAAAATATAACTGATCATTAGTTTTCATTTACTATAGATACCAAATAGAACAATAAGGTCTAATGGACATGTATTACATGTCTGCCTCGATGGTGTAGTGGCTAACATGTACAGCTGCACACCCGGAGGTCCTGGGTTAGAGTCCTGGGTCGGGCCAAGTTTAGTTATTGAGTCTTTCTGTATAGTAAGTCTCAGTAACAGCCCGCAGTTGGGAAGTTGGCGGTGCTTTACACCCGTGCCTTGGAGAGCACGTAAAGCCGTCGGTCCTGCGCCTTAACTCTCACTGGTCGTGTCGAGCAGTCGTCCCACCGGAGTATGAGAGTGACAGGAATAGAGAGTGCACTTGTGTCTGCGCGCACACTTATGCACTATAATATCTCCTGCGCAGTTGGCTAGTCTCAATAAGATTGGCCGCCGTAGCCGGAATCGGCTAGGAGAAATTATTACATGTCTATATGTATATGATACGTATAGGTACGTCTATGGTATACCTGTAGTAGACATATTATGCTGAATGTATATTGTGTGTCTATTTAATTGACATTAGTGAAAGAATTTCGTATAATTTACGTACATTATACAATATTATAAATTATACAAAAATATATACATTTATTATATGTATACGAAACATATAATATACTTCACGATAAAAATGAAACCAACTGCAATGCTGTCAATATGACGTATTTATATACGTATATTAGACTTGTTTTTTTTTTCTATACCTCTTGGTGGAATTTTGTGCATCTCATATAGATAATTTTGTTATTTATCATTCTATTGCGATTCTTAGATCAGAAGCTGTTATATGAATGTATAATATACGTATATTAAACATTGAAGGGTAAATGAGTTTTGTATTGATATGAATTTGTATACTATACGTATAAAACATATGAGTACAGCAATTGCCATTCGTATGGATTGAAACAGATATCACGAACGTGTAATATAGTAAAGTAATGTAATGAGATAATATAGTGCACAAGTGTGCGCAAAGACACAAGTGCACTCTCTACACGACCGGTGAGAGTTCAGGCGCAGGACTGACGGCTTTACGTGCTAGATCCGATGCACGGGGATGAAACACCCCCAGCTTCCCAACTCCGGGCGGTTACTGAGGCTTACTATACAGAAAGACTCAATAACTAAACTTGGCCTAACCCGAGACTCAAATCCAGGACCGGGTGTGCAGCCGTACATGCTAGCCACTACACCACAGAGGCTACGTATATCTGCAATATAATGGTATAATCAAATTTTTGTGAAATTTTAAATAATACAGATGGCTCCCAGATCTAAAAAAAATGGAAACAGATATCCATTCTTCGCATTAGCCCTATGCATTGCTGGATACCGCCTTCTACTAGGGCAGCGTGTGACGTGATCTGGTTCAGCGTAATTAAACTAGCTGAAGAAAGTTGTCCCCTCTACACTAAATATTTTAAGTTTAAAAGAAACATCTGAAAATTCTAATCATTTATTATTATGCTACACTATCGTAACTACCGTCGATCTAATTATGTATAATCTTTGGACCATATAAACATATGTTTAATTTTTAGATAATATATGTAAGAACAGAAGTGCTATCGGTACTTGTATCCAAGCTTTCTATCTCAGCCTGCGTATAAGAATGTCTTCGGAGTGTAAGCAAATATTAGTTCTTCGCTGTATCAACATTAATACAGTTGACTATTTCTCATGTTTCACTTGATGAACTGCTAGAAAATTTTCAAAAATAATTCTTGCAATTTAGCGATAGAATAAAGTGACTTCATTTTTTTATTTTACTTTATCGTGAAGAAGATTTTCTCCTTACATATTGTGTTCATAATGCGATAATAATTTCATCAAAATCAAATATCAAACTAGCAACATGTTTTTGTAGACTAATCGAAATCCGTTTGTTTTTAAGAGAAAAAAAATTGAAAACCTGAAGTTTTATGAATTTAAAATGTTAGCAGGTATTTATATACTTGCTAACATTAACGGAAGAGAAATTCGTAAAATGCCTCCGATGCCCAACTACCCCCAAGAAATGGGGGGACGCAAACCGTTAAAAAATAGTTTTTTCAATATCTGGCTTACTATGATGTTCTATCGAAAAATATTTTCTTCAAAAGTTGTAAAAATCTATAAATTTTATAATTACACTTTTTACAATAAATAACCTTAAAGTTTTTGAGATGTTTGTAGAAAACTCGGTTTTTAACTCTTTCTTGTTTTATTATTTTTATTTTCTAGAATAATCTTTTGATTTTCATGAAACTACCCTTAGTTTCATGAGTAAGGGTAGTTTCATGAAAACATTCCCTAATGTAATTTTAAAAAATACATAATAATAATATATATAAAAAATAAAATGTTTGGCCATTTCCGAGAAAAGTATGTTTTGTGGTTTCGAGAGGCTGAAAATCACCCTCAATTTCAAGTGGACGTCCACATAAACTAAATGACGAAATCTATGACGATTTTAATCTTTTATTATCATATTACTGGCCAAAAGTAAATCTATTGTAAAACAACACACGTGTGCATCACCATTTTATGCGTCCATTTTTAATAATAATTGATATTAGGGCATTTCTTTTCAAAGTTTGAATAAAATTTGCTGTAAAATTTACAAATGGCCTCTATCTATCTCTGCCCTGCTTTTCGGATAATCCCTCTTTTGATAACGGGGTATCAATATTCTACCAACATCATCTTTAGTGGTTACTAATGTTATGGGCGTTATCAGGGATCAAATAATTAAGTAGTGCGATAATTATGGCTTGAAACATATATGCCCGTCTAATATATGTACGTTTATCTGCATAACACCTCGTCTTATCGCCTCTACGAGACACAGGAGGGCTGGCGCATACTTCGCCCAAAGAATCGGCATTGCCATTCAACGGGGGGATGCGGGCTAGCATTCATCTACATATTATTATTAATAATTGTTGTATCTTCTTCAATAGTAAACTGATTTTAATATGCTAATTCGAATTTTTCAATACTTTAATTTTATATTAATAACTTATACCCTTATATAACTCACACAAGTTTTGTCAAACAATAATTTTTAGATGTAATTCTACGTCAAAGGGTTCAATAGTCATTTTTGCTGATTTTGAAGTCGGTATAATGTCATTGTTAATATTTGAATTATTTTTTAAGGAATCAACCCACTCACGTTGGACGGTAAAAAAATTGGTGTATACGTAGGAATGGCTTACTTGGATATCATTAAACTTTTTATGGACAAAGACACCTATGCAAATTCATTTTTTCTTAGTGGGTAAGTTGTTGAGATTTTTATTTTCAAGCCTAAGTTATGTACCTATAATATACATTTTTTATCTTATAATTTAGTGATATTAAAAATTATTATCTATGTTACTAGTATCATATCTACTATAAGTAATACACTAGTATGATATATAGTAATGTTGTGCGTTGTGAAGAGTATGTAACGTCATTAAGCTAAAAATAATAATTAAAAAGACTCGTCTGAAACATGCTTTATCCTAAGACAGTTGCGAAAACATTTCCAGAGAGGCATCGAAATAACTATAAGTCTCAGACAAGAACAGTTAATCCTAAATTGCCGTATATAAAAGTAAAAGAGGAACAAACATGCGAGAAAGACATTGAAATTACTAGAAGTTTCAAAATTCAGACAAGAATACTTCAACGTAAATTGCCGTGAATAAGAGTAAGAGAGGAACAAAGCATTCGAAATCACTAGAAAGGTTTTGAATTTTCGAATAATAGAATGTTATTTGTTTATGCATATAAAAAGGTCGACAGTGTGTCGGGAGTTTAGTTAAATGTCGCAACTAAATGAAAACTGAGAAGAAGTACGAAAAAGTTCAATGTGAAGAAAAGTGGAGTGAAGTTATAGTAAAAGTGTATCTAATGGTGAAAATTAGTGTTCAGTGACTGCGTTTAATACTGCATTTAGACTCTCGCGCGAGTAGCGAGACGAGTCGCGAGGTGATTTATGCGACGGGTATGTGCGCTAGTAACTCCCCTCGCGCCTCGTCAGGTAGCGCTTAGCCGTGCAGGTGGTGTGTAAAATTTGTTGCTTTATCTACATAGTGGATTGGTCTTGGTCTTACGAAAAGATTTTGCAGTTCCTTGAATTATTTTGAAAAGGAGCCGATAATTTGGGACCCTATAAATAAATGTTACAAGAATAATCAAAAAGTAAATGATGCATGGAAGAAAATATCGTAGCAAATGTGTCGACCAATAGCAGAGTTTAATCGTATAGTATTTTATTTTAATTAATGGTATAGTATTAAAATCTTAATAAAGAAAGAGTTGATTCCGATAATATTTCGACGTACGACATAGTTACCGACTCAAAGACAACTGAAAGCATTGCGAGAGTCAAAACAGGAACTTTTTTACGCAAGCTGCGAGGCGAACACTATACAAGGTACGAGGCGAGTTACGAAGCGAGAGTCGAAATGAGCTATAAGCAGAACTGTGTATATACTGCGCATGTTAGTGAATCTCCATAAGTCACTGTTGTTAACTAAGTGCAATAAAACATCAATAGTACAAAAGACGTGCTTTAATTTCCGATCCCCGAACTCATAGAACGTAACAATAGAACCGTTCATTTTTCCAGGATAAAAAGTAACCTGTTGTTTGACCGGCAATATAAGGTATCTGCATGCCAAAATTTTTTAAATTAGGTGCATAAGTATTTATAGTTTAACTATCTTACGGAAACTTTTCAATTTTCCGGGATGAAAAGTATCTAAAATATTGACCGGTGATATAAGGTACCACCATCTTCTTCTTCTCTACGGCCTTTTCCGCACTTAGACATTACTGCCCGTTGTGCGTGAGCTTGTGCTGTATATAGTATTAGTCCTTCCATCCCAGAGAGTCCCAGTAGTCCAACATGCTGCCAGTGTCGTGGAAGATTTCAGGGAGCGATCCTCTGGGGCCAAGTTTTTCTACGCATAGTTGTTCCAGTTCACAGCATTCTAGAAGAATGTGGGCTTGAGTTTCATCCCCTCGGAGGCATGCTCTGCACAGGGGGCTATCAGTGATACCTATATTGAAAAGATGTTTGTTGAAAAATCCACCACCGTTTTTAGTTTTGTTCTGCTTAAGCGTGTTAGTTCAGTTGTTATTTGTTTATGTTTGGGAAATGCTGAAGATAGTTAGTATTTGCATTCCAAAGTATGTCTACTGTTTTGTTTGTTAGGTCGTGTAGCCACGATTTGTAATTATATAAGTTACCACCATGCAAAATTTCATTTAAATCGGTCCAACAGTCACGGAGATTAGCCCGTACAAGCAGACGAACACACAAATTTGAAAATTTGAAAAAAATTGGATTTGTTCTATTTCTCTTCTTACATCCCCCTGACTCGGTTTTTAGCATTTTTTTCTATTAACAGACATTCGACCTGTACTGTTTTATTATATGTATAGATTTAATACTTAACTAATTTTTAACCGACTTAAAAAGTAGGATCTCTTAATTTCGATGTATTTTTGTATATATGGAGTATTTTGAATAATTGTGAACTGATTTAAATGATTAATTATATGAATAGCATTTGGAAATTTTAATTTGAAGAAAACAAACTAATGAGGATTTAATGAAATTGTAATATTCAACATGTTAACTTATATTGTCAAAAAAAGCACAACTGATAAAATTATTTATTTTTAGCTCATCCAAAACAATGTTGGCAAATCGCATATCATATTATCTCAATACAAAAGGCCCATCTTACGCTATTGATGCATCTACCGCTAGTTCATTACTATCCTTAGAACAAGCTTATCAACATCTACTTTCTGGTGAAATTGAATCTGCCATTGTTGCTGGATCTAATACTTGTAAACAACCAACATTAAGTGTTAATTTGAGGAGGTATAAATATATTTTGTTAATTTTAGTTATTGTTTCATAGTATTTTATGTTATTACGCACCCTTTTGTAGGGGGCACCGAAGCAATTACGAAATAATTGCGCTCGTTTGATCCCTTGCCGTATTGTTATTACTAAAACTTTAAAACTTTCTTAGATTTACGCGAATATTTAACATTTTAAATAAAACTATCTTTTCGGATTTTGTCGGGGATTTATTTGCATTTTTGTTTCCCGACGTTTCGAATGCTTTACAGCATCCATGGTCACGGGAGAGACCATGGATGCTGTAAAACATTCGAAACGTCGGGAAACAAAAATGCAAATAAATCCGCGACAAAATCCGAAAAGATAGTTTTATTTAAAATACTAAAACTTTAATTATGCAATTAATGTGTAGGATATTTAAGGATTTATTCTATAAATCGTACACTTTAGAAACACGATTACTTGTAGTTTCTTCGATAGAAAAAAAAGTCCATAATGATCTCTAAAAAATAAAATAATCCTTAGTGCGGCGTAAATACTTCAAGTAAGTTCATCAGGTTTTAATAATAACAAAACTATACGTTTTATATAACGTATACACTTTACATTTTCAAAATGTGTATTTGTTTTAATAATATGAATCCGTCTATCCTAGCCATCCCCCCCCCTGCCCGCTGTCGTCCTACTAAAATAAAAAGCTCGGTGCCCTCTTAACCATCAATTACTCAAGCGCCTACCTATAGACTTATAATTTCTTAGCATGTTGTATGACATTCTAAGTGTTTTTATTTATATACGAGTATGTATGTACAAATTGGGCTAATATTGTGTAGTACAAAATGGTCGAGTTTAGGATACCAAAATTGTGCAAAACATTAATTACAAATACTGCTTAACGATTTTAAATACACCAATGGCAGCATGTTGTTTTTTATCCTAAGGAAATAATAATTAGCATTATTTTATTTTCAGAGCAGGACTTGTATCTCTTGATGGTAAAACAAAATGTTTCGATGAAAACGGGGATGGCAGCGTCAGATCAGAAGCAGTCAGTGTTGTATTTTTACAAAAAGCTAAGGATGCAAAAAGGTACACTTATTATTGTTAGGTTGCGTACACCAACTTCACTCCCATTTAAACTGAAATTGGGCTTTATTATATTCACACCAGTTTTTAAGGCTATAAATTAATTGAATTGATTTCTTGCAAGTTACATGTGACCCACTTCCTAGGTTCCATTTAAGCTGAAATTTGGAACACTAATTTTATTCCTGAGACAAGGCACAATTATCTAAATGATACCATTTTTAATCCAATATGGTGGCTACCGCAAAGTGGCGATTTATCATTCCCAAACTAACCCCTATGATATGAGTATCAAATGAAAGGGTTTGATAAGTGAAACACAGTAAGTAAAGTGACGTCATTGTAAATCTAATATGGCGGACGTCATAAAATGACGATTTAAAATTTCCACACTTACCCTATTAACATGGGTATCAAATGAAAGGGTTTGATAAGCGAAAGCGACGTCATTCTAAATCCAATTAGCGAACTCCCAAAGACTGCGGATAATGTTATTTTTATGCACCTCCAAGATATGGATGTCAAATGAAAAGGTTCGATCAGAAGAATACGAATAAAAAAAAAATAGTCAAAAAATATAAAAAAAGAATTAAGAAAGTATTAGTAAAAAAATTTTTTTATAAAAAACTTTTTTTTTCTTATATTTACGCGAATATTTGACATTTTAAATAAAACTATCTTGTTGGATTTTTTTAGCGAATTCTGACTATTATTTCCCGTTCTTGAGGTCTCTCCGTGACCATGATTGTTGAAAAGCACTCGAAACGTCGTCGGGCACCAAAAACCAAAATAAATTCGCGAAAAAAATACGAAAAGATAGTTTTATTTAAAAATGTTATTTTTTTATTAGGATTATTTATGTCAAGACCATGTTACATATTGTATTGTTTTATATTTACACAGGTAAATCTCACGACAAGCTTTCTATTATATAAATTGTGTAATCTAATTTTATGGTTTTGAATTAATTTAAAGTTTATTTTCTTGCAGAGTATTAAAATAAAAGCTTGTTTTTAAAAATGCTGTTCTTACTATTAATTTTCTTTTTTATTTACTCATTCTTTCTAAACTATAGTTTATATATTTTTCAGGATTTATTCTCAAGTATATCACGTGAAAAGCGGTTATTCTAAACCAGACATTAATTGTTTTCCTAATCGTGAAGAAAATGATATTTTAAAATTCTTGCAAGAGTTCTATTCTGAAATTGACGTGACACCCTCTGCCGTTGAATATGTAGAAGCGAACGCTCCTGGTACAGTATATTTAAATATTTATATCGAAGTTATTTTCTTTGAGAATAATTCAAATCGAATTATCATTCTATAATATTGGAAAGAGGAAAGATTTTTTGTTTGTTGGTAAGTGATGATTCTATTGAACCAATTTTAATACATCTTTCCGTTCTTTTCTTACTGTCCCTAGTCTCTAGTATATTTCAGTAATGTTCAAGTTCAGTAAAAAGTTACTTCAATAATTAGTTCAGTAAAATTCAGACACCTGTGGTGCACTCGAACGAAGTAGACGTGATTTAAGTTCTACTAAAATAATTTAAAATTACAATCCGTTGTGCCTGTCAAAAGTAAACTTATGAAATAAGACTTTACGGTTGATTTTAAATTACTTCAAAGTTGTGAAATATCACTTTTTACAATAAATCAGTACGAAGCGAATGCACGTCTTACCCCCTCGAGTAAAAGAATCGGACTCTGGTTTTTCATCTTGCTCGCACCTACGAGTACCTGTGCGTAAGCGCTCTTGTTAACGATCTAAAGATGAATGTTCAATGGTCTCCAAAGAGCAACAATGATAGCGGAAGTGATTATATCACTTTAAGAAAAAGAAAACAACGAGACGACGAAGACCATTTTAAGAAAAAATTCACAAAGCTTCAAAACGAATTAAATTACTATTTGAAAACTTTACGGAAAATCAGAATGAAAATAATAAAAAAAAATTGAAAAAATAAAACAAGAAATTAAAGAGATAAATTCAATAACTAATAAATAACTTTCGAACAATAGAACCTAAAAACAAACTTACAAAAAATAAAACGACAAAATGTATCACTCCAAGACAAAGTTAACAATATAGAACAAGACTTTAATTTGTATAAGAAATACTCTCCACCATCCAGTAGCTCGCTATCGCTTACCTACCAGTGAACACGTTATCTTAGAAATACAAGACCGATGTAACCGGCAAAAAAATACCATTATTGTGGGTGTAATTGAAATAAATGATAAAAATGCAAGTTCTAGACCAAACTATGATAAACAGGAAGTTTTAAATTAAACTATCATCAGCAATCATGGTCACGGGGGAGGAGACGTCTCAAACACATATACATACTTGTTACAGATAGTGCGTACCCACTATTTTACAAAAACTGATTTCAAAAATGTTTAAAAAGGCATTAAAGTACCTTACGATGTTTGTTGATTTTTTTCTAAACATTTTAAATAAATTAATAAGTATTAGAATTAAATATAGCAATATTATTTATTTAATTTTAGCTTTTATTATTATAAATATTACAATTTTCAAAAAACTTTATTAATTACTAATATTATTTAGTGTTGCTATTGATATAAATTATGTATAACCATAAAGAATAATAAAAATTAAAAATATTAATTATTTATCTAAGCAATATTAAAATCAAAAACCCAAAAAATACTTAGGATTAATTTTGGATAAAAACTTAACATGGCGACATAATATATGTAGATTCTCTCCACTCTAAAATAATATCTCTCACAGGAGCTCTTCGCAAATCAGCTCGCTGTATTCTTCCCAAAGTACGAACTATTATCTATAAAACATTAGTTAAACCAGTTTTTGAATAACTTGTAGAAATACGGGGTTCTGCTGCTAAAACAAATATCAAAAATCTACAAATTTTTCAAAATAAATTACTAAAGACATTACACTGTATGGATTACTGTACACCAACGAAAAATATTTACGAAAAAAAGACTAAATTGCGAACCATTAAACAAATTTACAAATATGAGACATGCATATTAATAAGAAAAATGATCACTAAAACCATTCACTCCTAAATAACTTTTCAAACCAAAACGCATTCCCACAACACCAGAAACATGCACAAAATTGAACTGCCTAAGACTAGAACCAAATATGAAAAAAAAACTATAACATTTGAAGGAGCACAGCTTTACAATTCTTTGCCAAATAAAGTAAAGGAGTCAAAAACTTTATAAATGCTCGGCACAAGCTTAGAATTGGGGACCCGGCCCCTGGCGGATTGGGTGGTATTTCTGGATAGGGGACGTGATAGGGAGTCCAAATATATTAATAAATATTTTAAGAAAACAAAAGAGTCAAAAGTTATTGAGACTTAAAGTTACAACATTTCCATACATTTTCATACATTTCTTTACCACCATTCGGAGTGGGTGGTATTTTTAGATAGGGGAGGTGACAGAGAGTCAAAATATATTAAAAATATTTTGAGGAAACGTACGAGTAAAAAGTTATTGAGACTTAAAGTTATAACATATCTGACACATTTCCATACATTTCTTTACCTAAATAAGTGATTACAACATATAAACATACCGTTAACGAATAGTACGCATCCTTTTTTATGTACAATATATATTTTCACAACAATTAATGCTTTATTGTATTTAATATTTTAATAATTTCACAATAACACAAACAAAATGATCTTACATTTTGACAAAAGCAAAACTGTCACTTTGTTTTACATTACCGCTTAAATGACAACAGATTATATTTGATTATTTTTGCCATTTCTGTTGGTAATATTAATAAATAAATAAATAGAAAAATATAATAAATAAATTAATAGAAAAATATTATTTATTTATTATTCGTCATATCTTGGTTAGGTTAGGTTAGAACAGTTAAGCATATTTATTTATTATTCGTCATATCTTGGTTAGGTTAGGTTAGAACAGTTACCACAACGCACCGAGCCCCGGCTCGGAAGAAGAAGGTGGCCAAAACTGTGGCTAGTGCGCCCAAGCCGCCGACGGAGGGAGAAACTATGGACCAACAATAACGATGGCCCTTAAAGTTCTACAGACGAACTTAAACCACTGCGCCAGAGCACAGGACCTGTTTGTTCAGAGCCTGGTACAGTGGTCCGTACAAGTGGCGGTCGCGGCGGAGCCGTATTGGGTTCCCCCGCGTGACAATTGGGCGGGAGACAACGACGGGTTGGTGGCCATTGTTTCCCAGGTCGCCGCGGGCTCTCCACCCTTTACTCGTGTCGTGAGGGGCTCGGGTTGCGTTGCGGCACTGCTGGGGGACACGGCGGTAGTCGGGGTCTACTTCTCCCCCAGCCGATCCGTCGCAGAGTTCGAGGAGTTCCTGGATGAGGTGACGGAGCTCTGTCGGACCCTCCAGGCCAGAAATCTCCTCATCGCGGGGGATCTCAATGCGAAGTCCAGTATGTGGGGCTCATCGACAGCGAACGCTCGGGGCAGGCTGGTAGAAGAGTGGGTTGTCACCACTAACTTGACTATCCTCAACCGGGGGACGGCCAACACGTGCGTGCGACGGCAGGGCGGGTCCATCGTGGACGTAACGCTCGCGAGCCCGGCCTTAGTGCGCCGTGTTCAGGACTGGCGAGTGCTGGGTGATGTGGAGACTCTCTCGGACCATCTCTACATCCAGTTTGAGATCTCCACTCATCCGGCGGTGCCGCCAAGACCTAACCGGACCCTGAGGGAGGAAAGTCCGAGGTGGCAGCAAAAGCGCCTCAAACCAGAGCTGTTGAAGGAGGCGGCGATTATAGCCTCCTGGCTGCCTCAACATGTCGCGTCACCAGAGGAGGCATCACAGCGCATGGAAGAGCTGGTGAAACGTATCTGCGATGCATCAATGCCTCGGTCCGGAGTGTGCCCTCCAAGGCAGCAAGTATGGTGGTGGACTGCAGAAATAGCGCAACTCCGTCAGGACTGCGTTGCTGCCAGACGCCTATTCTCCCATTATAGAAGAAGGGTGCATCGGGATCGAGCAAAGGAGGAGAGTCGGTATGCCAGCTACGTGGAGGCAAAGACTCGCCTTTGTGCCCAGATCGCCAGGGCCATAGCTGAGGGAAGGGCCGAAATGTTAGAGGGAATCGATGGAGATCCCTGGGGCACACCGTATAGGTTGGTCATGGGCAAGCTTCGCCCCAGGGCCCCTCCAATTACTGAAACGCTCGACAGGGAGGTACTTCAGAGTGTGCTGGAGAGTCTGTTTCCACACCAGCAAAACTTTGTGCCGCCGCGGATGGCTCCAAGCATAGTAGCTGACGATGACGAAGGGCAGGAGGACGTGCCAGAGATCGACGAGGAGGAGATAGCAGCTGCGGTCTTGCGCCTGCGGGGAAAATCCGTTGCCCCCGGGTTGGACGGAATACCAGGCCGCGCCCTAGCCTTGGCCATGGACGCTTTAGGGCCTTGTGTGAGGGGAATATTCACTGCCTGTCTGGCTCAGGCCATAATTCCACAGGGGTGGAAGACAGGCAGGCTAGTCCTCCTCAGAAAGGAAGGGCGTCCAGCGGAGTCCCCCTCTGCCTACCGCCCCATCGTGGTGCTAAACGAGCTGGCCAAGTTATTAGAGCGCATCATAGTCGGACGTTTGGTCAAGCACATGACGGAGGTCGGGCCAGATCTATCGGACACGCAGTTTGGCTTCCGCGGTGGTCGCTCAACCGTGGATGCCATCCTGTGGGTGAAGTCCCGCGCGCAGGATGCGGTCTCCCGGGGTGAAGTAGTTTTTGCGGTGTCCTTGGACATCGCAAACGCCTTTAACTCTTTGCCCTGGGTTTGCATCAGGGAAGCACTCCGCCACCACGGGGTGCCCACCTACCTGCGCCGCGTTATTAAGGCTTACCTTTCCGATAGATCGGTGGTCTTTCCTGAGCGGGACGGCTGGGGGAGACGCGAGGTGTCGTGCGGTGTTCCACAGGGCTCGGTGCTCGGGCCGCTCCTGTGGAACATCGGTTACGACTGGTGTTGAGGGGTAGCACGCTAAGGGGAGTGAGCGTAGTGTGTTACGCGGACGACACCCTAGTCTTGGCGCGGGCGAAGAGCCACAGAGAGGCGGCGATACTGGCGACGGCGGGAGTGGCCCACATAGTCAGTAGGATACGGAGGTTGGGATTGGAGGTTGCTCTCGGGAAATCGGAGGCGATTTGTTTCCATGGCCCTAGAAGAGCACCTCCACCCGATACCCACATCACGGTCGGCGGAGTCCGCATCGGTTTGTCGAGCACGATGAAGTACCTGGGACTCGTGCTCGATGGCCGGTGGAACTTTCGGGCCCACTTCAAAGCCCTTGCACCGAAATTGACGAAGACGGCGGGTGCACTCGGCAGGTTGTTGCCGAACGTCAGTGGACCCAATTGCGCCAGCAGACGCCTGTATCTTGGAGTCCTGCGGTCCATGGCGCTATACGGTGCCCCGGTATGGGCAGATGCTCTCTGTCGCGAGAAGGTGGCTGTCTTACGGCAGTCGCAGCGAGTTATGGCGACGAGAGCTATAAGGGGTTACCGGACCATCTTGGCAGATGCGGCGTGCGTGCTCGCGGGAGTAACACCCTGGGACCTGGATGCGCTTTCCTTGGCGTCGACCTATTGTCGGCGTCGAGGCCTTGCGTCCGGGGACCTCAGCCTAGCACAGCACGAGAAAGAAGAGCGGGATGCCGCAATTGACGAATGGCTCGCAAGGTTGGAGCACGCATCGGCTGGCCGGAGAACTATTGACGCAGTTTGCCCCGTCCTCAGGCAGTGGCTGGCGAGACGTCACGGCGTCCTCACCTTCCGGCTGACGCAGGTCCTCACGGGGCACGGGTGCTTCGGCGGATACCTGTGCCGCGTCGCCGGAAGAGAGCCGGATCCACGCTGCCACCACTGCCACGGCTGCGTTGACGAGTCGGCCCAGCACGTACTAGAAGAGTGCCCAGCCTGGGAATCGGAGCGTGAGGAGCTCTGAAGTGTTGTGGGGGCTGACCTGACGTTGCCGGCTGTGGTCTCTGCCATGGTCGGTAGCGAAAGGACATGGGCTGCCGTCCTATCCTTCTGCGAGGACGTGATGTCGCGGAAGGAGGCGGCGGAGAGAGAAAGGGAGGCGACTTCCGATCTCGCTATCCGCCGCAGAAGGACCGGGCGCCGGAGAGCGGCCCACGATCGCCGCCTCCCCCCCTAACGCCAGCCAGAGGGCGGTAGACTTGGGGAAGTCTGCCGCCTAATCACCTGGCCCGAGTAGGCGCGCGCGGTGTCCCCCGCGCGCTACTCCAGACGTCGTCGTTGAGGGCGCTGCTCCCGCCCTCCGACACCGAGACGTGCCGAAAGGCAATCGCCGTCGGGGTTCGCGGATGATTCTTTTGTTCCCGTGGCCCCGACCTGGAGGCGAATGAGGCGGACACAGTCAGGTTTTAGTGGGTAGGCTGCCGTGCGTTTACCACCTTTTGCGCGGCAGGAGCCCCACATAACCCGTCGTTCTCTCCCCAGGCGGCGGGTACCCGGCAACAGGGTTTCCTGACTTAAAAAAAAAAAAAAAAAGTTACCACAACGCACGAGCCGAGCGAGCGAAGCGAGCGTTCCGCGGTAGCGGCCGGCGAGTGCCATAAATGACTAGAAAACTAGAAAATTCGAATTTCACGCAAAGCACAAATAAAGACAATCATCTGGAGATGATTTTGACAATTGAAAGTGACGTTTTGACATTTCCAAGTGTCTAAATGGTAGTAATGTCAAAATAATGTATGGAAATGTTGTAACTTTAAGTCTCAATAACTTTTGACTCTTTTATTTTCTCAAAATAATTTTTATATATTTGGACTCCCTATTAGCTGCCCTATCCAAAAATACCACCCACTCCGCCAGGGGCCGAGTCCCCAAAACTAAACTGCAGCCAAATGCTCAAAAAAACTTAAAACATGTCTAAAATATATATAAATAAAAAATTATAATAAAATATGACAACTTATCTCATGCAAGAATCCAGATTTAGTATAGAGTCACCACAGTTTAAATTGCAGATTGTAACCTTGTACCACATAATTATTTCCTAATGTAAGTGAACATTGTTTTTTTTGGAAATAAAACAACTTTAACCGGAATGTTTTCTTCTTGATTTATTCCGATTGAGTTGAATTCAAGTAATATTTATTTAACTTTATTTATTTTATCCTTCTAAGGCATTGCATCTCGCGATAAAGTGGAACTTAAAGCAATTAGTAGATTTTTTGGAGATAAATCACCAGTTAAAGTTGGAAGTGTGAAGTCTAATATGGGGAACAGCGAGGGAGCCTCCGGCATGTGCTCATTGACTAAGGTTAGTTTAAATATATATATGTACAGAAAAAATAATTTATCAATATTTTTATCAAACGTCATACTACAACTGTAACAAAATGTTGTGTGTTTACATTTAAATTATATTTTATAATCATTACTTTTTCACTAAATTACTATAATATAGTATCTACCTAATAAAAAACACAAAAAAACTAGCAATTCACCCTCGCTTCGCTCGGTTCTGTCCCTAGGTTGCTTCCCCATACAAACTTTCACCCCCTTTTTCACCCTCTTAATAATAATTACGAATAATTATGGTATAATTTCTGGGATAAAAACTATACTATGTCCTTCCTAGGGTGTCAGATTACCTTATTATCAAATTTCATCTAAATCGGTTCTGTAGTTTCGGAGCCTATTCGATACAAACAAAAAAAACACATTTTTCCTCTTTATAATAATAGAATAGATTATGTTTTTAAAGTGTTCAAATATTCAATAATTTATTTTAATTAAGGCCGTAGTCATGAATTAAAATGTATGACGTTTTAAGACTACGAACAATATTAAATAAAATTTACGTAGCGTGTAAATATTAAAAACTTCACAAAAAAATAACTTTCAATATATCTTAAGAATATTTACCACCGGGTCATGAAACTTCCTATATGTTTTCTGATAACTACATACATAATATAACATATTATGAAGTTGCCGTTTTACAAGACTTGCCATTTGGAACGAAATTTATGAATGGCCGCCAACAAATTCTAAATTCAAATGAATTGTATTTTAAAAATATGCAATATACGATTTGTATCATATTTTTATTCAGATAAGGTTTTGATTTTTTAGTTTATAGATATATAATATTATGTAGATGTCTTTTCCGACGATTTAATTATTATTAAATATATCTACTTATTTTCATTTTTATCATTTCACATACTGTACAATAGTGTAATTTTTATTAATTGTATGTTCGTCTTCATATGTATTTTTTCTTAATAACAATGGATTACTGAAAAAACATTGTACAGAAACCAAAATGTCAAACTAGTCAATTTATTTGAATTATGCATTTTTTTTTGTATTTTCACAGTCTGATTTTCATTAACAATATAATAATTTTTTGTATCTTAATGCATATTTTGATGAACGTTTAGGATCAGTCTTTCACTATAATTTGGAAAATCCTACTATTATTCAAGTAATATATTTTCAGGTATGTCTAGCATATCATACTGGAACTATTGCTGCTAACATTAACTATTCAAATCTTATGGAAACTGAGAAGGCAGTTATATTAAAAGAAAACATACCATTTAATAGAGGATTCGTTGCCATAAATGAATTCTCATATACCGGAATAGATGCTCACGCTCTCCTTAAAGGATATTATAAACCAAAGGTAGTGTCATGATTTCATATAATATAACAAAAGTATTGTGCTTGAATATTTTAAATGCAATCGTACATTTTATTTGCAGTCACTAAAACTTCTTAAAATATTAGCTATTTTTATAAAGCACTGATGATATCAATAAGTAAGATTAATTATAACAAAATATATATTAGTAAGATTCAATAAGTATGGTTAGAAATATATACGGGCGTTACAAGTTTATCTTAATCAGGTGAACGATATAGAAAAACAAGTTTTACATAAAAACAAAGAATATAAATATATACATCATTTTGTATTTGTAACATTTGCTTTTTCGCTATACTATTGTGTACCACAAAAGGTAGCATAATTTTTTTTCTATCTATACATATAATAAAATTGTAACTAAACCGAATCTGTACGTTAGATATTTCCTTACGTTATAAAATCTTATTGAAATAAACATTATTATCAATACAGAGGCCGAATCTATAGTATTTAGAATTTTGTGTGTGTCTGTCTGTTACCGCATCACAGAAAAACTACTGGAGGGATTTTAATGAAATTTAGTATGGTGATAGCTGGTTATCCGGGTCAACATATGGGATACTTTTTACTTCGGGAAAATATCTCATTTCTGAGAAATAATACAAAACTGTAATGTATATGTGAGTATACTAATATGTAAAACCTAAGAATTTGGTTTTTGGGCATCTGAAAGTGGGCGGAGCCGCGTTCAATGCTAGTATAATATGCTATATAATATATTTTGTTATAATTTAATATTATTGGAATTTTCTCCTGTTTATCTATAATTATATAATTTAACATGCTTTAAATTAGTATATATACTTTCAATTACCAAGTTTATCGTTTTAATCTATTAAAGTTATTTTGTTATAGGATCACGATCGTTACAAATGCAGTATACCTTATTTAGTATTAATTTCTGGAAGGGATGAGGACTGTGTAAACCATCTTTTTGATATTTTACAAAGCTATCCGGTGGATCCTGAATATGTAGGGATGTTACACCAAATTCAAAATTGCGAAATTAAAGGGCACACGTCGCGAGGATTTATTATACTAGGTATGCTATCTATCCTATATCTTTAAACGAGCAATTCTTGTATATGTATAAATATATACTTATATATGTATATGTATATATATATAATGTTAATCTCGGAAACGGCTCCAACGATTTTCATGAAATTTAGTATACACGGGGTTTCGGGGCAATAAATCTAGATTAGTCTTATGTCTGAGAAAATGCGTGTTTTCGAGTTTTCATGCAGTTTTCTTTTGCATTATTCCACGCAAAATATGGTCGGTAATTTGCATGGTCTGGTGTAAGCATCGTGGTCAAATGACCAAGATGCAAGATCAATAATAACAGGTATCCAGGTTTGAATCTCGGTCGCATACAAGGTTATTACTTTTGTTTTTTTTTAAAAAAAAGAAAATTGTACCTCAGACCAAAAAATCCGAGCAAAGTTCGTTAGCCCAGGTACTATATTATAAACAAACGAGCTCATTTATTTTTGATATTTTTTTTGACATGTTGCACCTCTTGGATTTTAATGAAACAAGTTAGACAATATACTCCTATAGACAATTAATATGTATTTTTTTCAAAGTGGTAATTTAATTATATTAGATAGAAATCCATTGACAAAACTTTTATTTGAAATTAACTAAGATATAATAATCGCTTTGAAAAAAAGTCGCCCCCGGACACTTTTTTTCAAATAGCTCCTCAATTAACTAAGATATAGAGTTAATATCTACTGGATCAATTACTATTAGTGTCCTCTACATTCTACAATATAACATTTGTTACGATATAGGTTCCTATCAGGGGCACTTTCGCCATAGAAGTACGGCTAAGACCCTTTCATCTAAATCGGTTTAGTAGATCCGGAGATTACTCCCTACAACGTCACAAACTCAAACTTTATCTCTTTATAATATTAGTATAGATAGATTGACGTATTGTATATAAAAAAAACCCATCTTATAGACATATCACTCAATAGATTACGACACGGTCGCGGTTCCATACCTACGAGTATGTCGTATTATCTCTTTAACCATGTGTCCAAATTATATGCAGTAAAAGGGAAAAGTCTTTTGGTTTAAACATTTTAGACGATAAATTTATTTATTTTGATAAGAATTCATAATTGTTAATAAAATGACCAATATACATGACCTACCAATTTAAATTATTTTTTAATATAAAGAACTACTTTTTGTGACTTTAATATAAAAGTTACACATATGCTGTCGCTGACTTTTTTATAGGCATTATTAAGCTCTACAATTTTTTTCTCTAAAATATAGTAATATATCTCTCATCGTTAAGGCAGCTCTCGTAAGAAACCTTTTCGATCGACCGTTTTTCTCTAACTTACTTTGCAAATCCGACTACCATGAAAAAGTCTTTTCATTCTTCGGGTTAATATAGCCTATGACACTCATAAATAACGTAGCTTTCTATTGGTAAAAGATTTTTGATAATCGATTCAGTAGATCCAGAGATTACCTCCTACAACATCACAAACTCACAAACTTTACCTCTTTACAATATTAGTATAGATAGGCGGAGATAAAATAGCTCAGTACCTACCTTTTTCTCCTCTCTTTGTCGACCGATTTTGTCTTTTTTCTGTAATAAAAAAATATATTATATTCGTATTTCGACCACTGTGTGAACACTAGAATAAAAAAAATGTAAATAGTCAATCCAGTATAATAAAAGTTATGAAAAAATATTCATATGTGAATTATATTATATTTTTATATTTCAGACGGTAATGCAAACCGACAATCAGAAGCACTGTCAAGAAGCATAAACTATCATGCAGGAAACAAACGACAAATTTGGTTTATGTTTAGTGGCATGGGATCACAGTGGGTTGGTATGGGAGAAGCCCTGATGCGGATACCAATATTTAATGAAGCAATTCAAATGTATGCACTGATTGAAATGTGCTAACTATCTAGCTTAAGTTAAAGATACTGATTAGGATATTTAAAATGTCAACGCGCACCGAGCCACCGGTGGCTCGGTGAACAATTAATTTCCCGGAAATTCGAAAACAGGAGTTAAACTAATCTTGACTTTCCAATAAAAGTATCTTTTCGGATTTTTTCATGGATTTATTTTGATTTTTGGTTCCCATCGTTTCGAATGATTTACAGTAATCAATGATCACAGAAAAGACTAGGTTTTAGACGTACCAATGGGTGTAAGTAATTGTTAAAGACAGCACTTACCCACAAAATTAGACAATTATGTCCAAAATTGCACCAAAGTACCTTACAATATGTAATAATTTTATTTTAAGTAACTTTTATATTTGAAATGATTTTTATAGTTGATTATTAAATATTGTTTATTTAACATTATAAAAGTTATACTATAGGGTAAAACCCGGAGAGTTGCCTCAGTGGGATACATGCCCCGGTTTTCAATACGGTATATTAGAGATTGCCCTGATGTTACCTCTTCCACAGACCTTAGGATCATGTCAGTAGTAGGACTAGGTAAACGTGTTTGGTCCATGTGAGCGAAAATCTTCCACGGCAGGACGTTGGCGAGTGTTTAAATTATATTCGTGTGTATTTTCTATTGAATATTTTTTTACAGTTGTTGATTCAGTCAACTTTTTGCTTCTACGAGTGTACTGAAGTTTAAATTACACTACCTATTACTTTATACTGTTAAATAGCTATTATTTATTTTAAATCTTAAGCTGTCGAATATTTATTTTTCAAAATATAAGGGCAAGTATTCGTACTAAAAAACTTTTTAACAAAAAAATAAAAACCGACTTCAAACAAAAGCACTAAAAAGTGAAAAATAACTGATTGGTAGTTTTCATTTACTATACATACCTAATCAAATATTTTCGAAGTCGGTGTGCTTTGCTTTGTATGGGCTGGCACTGATTTCGAAAATATTTGATTAGGTATGTATTTAATAGGTAGGCTTTAATTACTTAGCCAAAGCACACCGACTTCGAAAATATTTGATTAGGTATGTATAGTAAATGAAAACTACCAATCAGTTATTTTTCACTTTTTAGTGCTTTTGTTTGAAGTCGGTTTTTATTTTTTTGTTAAAAAGTTTTTATTTTTCCCTTTTTAGTGTACACAGTAGTAGCGTAGTAAGAATTCTAACGTTAGGCTTGTCAAATCAAACAAAATAAGCCCAAACTCAAAGTATCTACTATTAGCCGTTGAAGAGTTCCATCTATCCACCTTCTGGCCTTACCATCAGATCAGGTCAATAATACCGAACCACTGTACTATCGACGGACATAGAAACACTTGCAAAGTTTCAAGTCAATATAACAATTAAAAGTAGGTTAAATTCATTATTAGTTGTTTTTCCACCCTTAGGGGTGGTATTTTTTTTTTAAATTTAAATGGGACCAATCTGGAAGTCTACCCTTTCAAACAAAACAAAAATTGTCCAAATCGGTTAATAAATGACGGAGTTCTGAGGTAACAAACATAAAAAAAATAAAAAAAAAAAAAATAAAAAAAACATACAGTCGAATTGAGAACCTCCTCCTTTTTGAAGTCGGTTGAAAAAGGATAGTCGCCCCATAAAAATTTGCGGATAGTCGCTCTAAGGACAATAATTTAGTGTTGTAGGTAGGCGAAATGCCTCGCAAATATGAGCAAGAGCTTAGCATGTCTAAGAGGGCTAAACAATCTGCAGAAGAATATAACAAAAAGAACTAGAATGGAAACAACGAAATAAAAAAAAATTAAAACAGTAAAAAATAAATCAGCTCATAACGATATGATATTTATGAAGAAAAGAGAACGAAAATAACACACCAAAAATATGTCGATTTCTCTCGCAGTGAAACAGAATTTGAAAACATAGACATAATTAAACTGAACGGAGAAAGAGCTTTATAGATGACAAATAACAAACTTATAATTCCGAGACTGAAAAGACACTAAAAGTTATTATTTACATTTATACAAAAATAGAAAATACGAATGATAAAGTTTCAGTTTATGGTTATTGTAAATGTTTTGAAAATTACAATAATACTAAATCCAAATCATACTTGATTGTATTTCCAGGAAACTTGTTCATCATTTAAAGAATATTGTATGAGGTGTGGAAAATTACAAGTTATGGCTTCGGAATTGTTGATGATTTTTAAACTTTTTTGGTGATATCCGCCTACCAACTAATTTTAATATTTGTGTCAAAGTTAATTACCATTTTGTTTTTATCTTTAAAGTTAATTATTATTTATAACTTAAATTTTGGAGATTTTATTTGTATTTTAAAAGTTGTATTGATTTCGATTAGCACCTTCTTAATAAATTGATGTTAATAATTACTAATGATTGATTAAATTTACATAAACTTGTTTGAACCCAAAAAAAAATGCAACAATTTCATAATGAGTCTTCTATCGCCGCATGAGGCAAGTATCCCCCAAAGCATTTTTAACATAAGGCAACTATCCGCCACAGAGGGCAACTATCCCCTTTTGTAGAGGTCAAATAAAACAGGATTTACTGAAAAACAATATTGACGGTGCTTAAAAAAATAGGTCACAATGAAAGACTTAAGACCAATGTTTTATTATTGTATTCAGCCCTTTTTTTAACGTCCCACTGCTGGGCACGGGCCTCCCTACAGTACGAGGGGAATCAGGCCATAGTCCACCACGCTGGCCAAGTGTGGGTTGGCGGACTTCACACGTCTTTTGAAAACTTGCTAAGTTCTCTCAGACATGCAGGTTTCCTCACGATGTTTTCCTTCACCGTAAGGCAAGTGGTAATCAAGTTAGAAATGATTCGCACATGAAGATATCAGAGGTGCGAGACCCGGGATTAGAACTCGCTTCACTCGGTTTTCCAAGCGAGCGCGTTACCACTGTGCTACCACTGCCTTTTTTTGTTTTATTATACACGGGACATATTGTAAATAGATTCTTAATTTTTATGTAATTAGAAATTTCCAAAAAGTAGGGAAACTATCCGACTTTTACCCTATATTATAAAAGTTGATAAGAAAAAAAAATATGTTTCAGATGCGACAAAGTTCTTAAACCTAAAGGATTAGATATTATAAAAATAATATGTGATAAAGATGATACTATTTTTGATAATATTCTACACTGTTTTGTGGGTATCGCTGCAGTACAAATCGGTCTCGTGGATATATTGAAAGCCATTGGAATAGAATGCGATTATATGATTGGTAAGCATTTACAGTACATGTAATAAAGAAATACGCAAAACCAATTATTGTTAAATTATAATATAATCTTAAATGGCAAACAAACTAGTTTACACATTAGCTTACAAACCTAACCAATCACGCCAGAATAGCTGAACGGATGTAGATGAAATTTAGCACACAGATAGATTATATGTGAAATAACACATAGGTTACTTATTATACCGAAAAAACCACAGTTCTCGTAGGATAGATTTGCTTTTTTTTCAAATGTCAGTATATTTTAGTAATAAGCTTTTTATTTCTAAGGTCACAGTGTCGGTGAAATAGTATGTGGGTATGCCGACGGATGCTTTACTAGAGAAGAGATGATCCTTTCTGCGTATAGCCGAGGGAAAACGTCTTTAGAAACCAATTTTATCCCGGGTGCTATGGCGGCCGTAGGCATGGGGCATAAAGATGTACGTTATCCTAATTTGAAATTAAAAAAATATATGAATTATTTATTTTTATATAAAAAATTCAAAATTATACTTAAAAAAACTATGATATTATTGTGTCTGTTTATTTTTCAACTCTTTTTAAATAAATAATTAATTTAAATAAAGATAATTTTAAATAAGATTTTTAGACACATACCTAAATTAGAAATTTATTCATTTAAATATTATATTCTCATATATTTTTTTTTTAATATATCATATGAGGGCCCTACCGTGCCATCGTTCACATCGGCTCTGTGTTTAAATTTTACAAATACATACTTTTAATGATAAAGTTAGACTCAAATAGTATTACATCGAAACGCAGTGCTAAGAATCATCGGTACAAAGTGTTTTCTTCTCGCCAAAGCGAAATATCAGTGCTAAAATAATCAAAATACTAAGTGACTAGCAACAGACAATTTAACAAACTTTACAAAGTGTAGACTAGCCAGAACTTACTAAGCAGTGTAGTGATCGTCAATAATTACAATTTTAATGGAACAATTATTATGCGTACATGATATCATTTCCCGTATAAGTGTATAAACTCAAGAAACTTACAAGAAATTTTTCACAAAAACCTATCAACGCCATCTAGCGGCAAGTAGCTGAACTCGCAAGATATCGACGCAACGCGATAAATCCAACCTGATATCGACGTAAGTACCTACTTTCACTACTCACCACAAAAGGGCGGCAACTGTATCAAGATTATCATAAAGTCATCATGAATATATATAAAATAATGGAGGAAATAAAAGACATACTCAGAAACAAGCAGGAAGAAATAAGACAACAAAAAGCGAAAATTATAGAAATAAAGGAAGACAAAAAATACCATAAATAGCAATATTAACGAGAAGTTTATTATTCTAGAATCAAAAAAACTAGTTTCTCGAACAAAAATTGGAATCTTAAAAAAATAAAACAGACTCTACAAGCGCAAGGAACTACAAATAGAGCTAAATATGCAGAGAAAATTAGGAAAAAGGGCGATCATAAAGTACGATAGAGTTATCTATAACCAACAAAAAAAACAAAAGGAACACGCCATCCGAAGCAACATCGTTGAACAGCAAAAACAAGACAATAGGAAAAGAAACCTATCTGAATCCCCTGAAGAACCACCTAAAAGTTTCAGCCTTAAAGGTAACAAAAAAACAGCCCACAAAAATTAACAGAACATAGATAACTATCTCACAAGAAAGCCAGGGCTGTCGCATCGCGGAACTTCTTCTCCGCAAACAACAATGCAAAGCTCTAGTCAAACAATACAATAGCAACGATGACAATGACAATATCTCAATAGAATACTTGACTACTTCATATATCTAGGGAAATGAGTATCCTTCTACAAGCAAAACAATGAACAAAAAATCGAGAGAAGGATAAAAAGGACATGGCATAAGTATTGGAGCCCAAAAGAAATCTTCAAAAGCCAAATGCTGGCAAAAATTAAGAGAAAGGTCATGAACAGCTGTCTCCTGCCATCTCTTACATACGCTAGCCAAACATGGAAATTCACGCGCCGAGTAAAAAACAAAATAATCTTTTGCCAACGGAGCATGGAAAGAATCATGCTAAACATTAGAAACATTCAAAAATTACGCCACTCAATTATACGAGAAACATCAGGAATAATAGACGCGCTAAGCTACTCTAAGAAATTAAAATGGCGATGGGCGGGACATGTAGCGAGATTGAGCGACGATCGCTGGACGATTCGGCTGACGTCATGGCCAGGTCCCATAGGAAACAGAAAGAGAGGCAGACCTAGCTCCAGATGGGCAGATGACATCACAGAAATTGCTGGGAAACAATGGATGAAAAAAGCCACGGCTAGAGACTATTATGCATCTCTAGAGGAGGCCTTCACCCACAAATTAGAGGGGTTCACTTAAAAAATTTTTATATATTAATAATTATAATCTAACAATAAATATTACTAAAATCTAGAAGAAAATCTATATATTAACAGTTAAAGCAATTAAAATAATAAATTATTAAAATTAACAAATCAATTAAAAACAATAAATTACTTAAATCAATAAATTGATTAATACAAATTTATAAAGTCAAAAAAGTAAATTCATGATTAATAAAATAATAAAAAAAGTTATTAAAAATAAAAATGATGACACTCTAACAAATAATTAATTTATTACAACTAACTCAATCATTATTAATCTTCAAATTACAATATACTATCAATTACTATATTTAATTTATTTCTAACAACTGCATGTAACGATTATTGTATTAAAAATCTTTACTCCATCATATTGTATTCTGACTACAGAATACAATATGATGTGATCAATTTAAGTGAATTAAAAGGCTTTTTTTAATTTTTTTATTTTTTTTTATTTATGTATGTTTTTCCAGAATATAATATAATATTACCTATGTGTTTTTAGTTATACCCAATATGCCCTGCAGATATTGAAGTCGCTTGTCATAACAGCTCTGAATCGTCGACTATATCAGGACCAGCTGACGATGTCGCACAGTTTCTGAAAGAATTGACAGCGAAGGGAATATTTTGTAAAGAAGTGTCGTGCAGTAACATTGCCTTCCATTCTCGGCACATTAGTGTAGCTGGTAAGATATATTAAGAGAAATTAAATATTTTGCTATATTATGTATATAGCAAATTATTTAATTTCTTTTATATGCTCTCTCTCTCTCTTTCTCTCTCATATACTTATCTAGAATTAACACGATGAACAAATAATTTAAGATTTTTATGACTTACTTAAAATCAACCATAGCATTCAAAATTATAATAACGTCAGAATTGCCTGAGTTTAGACATAAACTTTCTGTAACAGTTTAAACATCTATCTCGTACGGTACGGCCGCACTCATCGCGAATGTATTCGGGTGATAAAACTTCGCCTTCGGCCTACGGCGAGTGTGCATGGCCACATCGCGTCGTTGTAAAGCTTGTCGCAATAAGCAAACGCAAAAAACAAATGGACGTCGCGGTCGCTCTTTATTTTATAGCAGCGAACCCAAGCTTTATATATGAGATCCTTTCTTTTGTGGCCGACTAAGAAGTCGTCGAAGTCGGGCTCCATAATATCATCTCAGATTCGTAATTACTAATATGTTCTAAAAACTTCTCCATGTCTAATATACGTCGCGAACCTTAATATACTCCAACACGACCGCTACGTACGATGTCTGTGGGCCGAATTAAGTATGGACTGTGAACTTTGGCCGCGCTTGACAAGAAGGCTTAAAATATAGGATTAGTAAGAACGATAAGTATGGATGAAGTGAAAGGAGCCATACGTGGAATGAAGAACGAAAAGGCGGTGGCGCCGAATGGAACACCAAAAGAAGCATGTGAATTATTGTGAGAGGATGGATGGAAGTTGTTAAGCATATTGTTTAATAAGTTTTTGCAGAAAAAGTCGTACCGGACGAATGGTGCAACAGGTCATTAGTACACAACTTTTAAAATAAAGGTGATGTGCTGGAGTGCAACAACTATAGAAGAATAAAGCTGATGTCACATAGTTTGAAAGCTTAGGAAAAAGCGATTAAACGGAGACTAAGACAAGAGAGTGAAAATTCACAAAACCAATTCGGATTCATGCCCGGTCGGGGAACATCTGATCCCATTTTCGCAATCTACCAGCTTTGCGAAAAGTACACAAGTGTACACAAGAATTTGCACATGGTCTTTATTGACCTAGAGAAGGCATATAACCGGGTACCCCACGAGGTTTGTCGTGGGCCCTAAGTGAGAAAAGTGTGCCTGAAAAGAACGTGCAGTTGATCCAAGTGACATACATTTGATGTAGTACATAAGTCGGGCTTACAGCAGACTGAGCAGAGTATGCATTGAAGGGTGTAATGAAAATTGGCTACTAACTACACGTTCAAGCACCTTGGAAAGAAAAGGAAGTATTGAAATTGGCTTATAGTGACAAAACGATGAGGGATTGGAAATTTTCGGAATTGAAATAACTTAAGCTGAACAAGTTGCCGGGAGATGCTTGATTTTAATCTACAGCATGTCAAACAGATCCGTGAGTACGGATTTAAAAATATTCAGCTTATCATCCGTGGATGAGGTATTTAAAACTGAATTCCAGTCAATCAAACTAAGATCATTCATAAAGCTGTCGTTATTGAAGTACTGCGTTGCTTAACCACCGTAGGTTTGGCTTTGGGTGGACGTAATTTATATCGCAGATTAACTAAGTCGTAGTATGAAAACGCGTCAGCTGAGAGTTGTCCATGCACATTAACGAAGTCAAGTGAAGAGACAATCATCAAATCCAGCAACAAAGGAGTGCAATCAGGAAAAAAAATGAGTCGCACTATTAGAGTTGACAATATTAAGATTAGCGCCCTTGATAATGCTGTTCAAGCGCTTTGCTGTATATATATATATATATATATATATATATATATTTATATATATATATTGCTAATAATAGAGTGATCAGCATTTGGGATAAGTATCTCCATTAAGAGCTCAAATGCGTCAAAGTAATCAATGCGCATTGAAGGACTATAGAAAACTCCCAACAACATTTTCAAACAACCGAAAAGAACCTCAATTATAATATATTCAGCTGACTCAGTGTATTGAGAGGGATATTTGCTTAAAATATTAAAAGGAATGTGTGATCGAAGGTAAATGGCTACTCCTCCACCACCTTTGTCAGTTCTATCGCTCCTAATCAGATGAAATCCCGGTTAAGCATAATAAGTAGAAGGATGGCAAGGTTTAAGGAAACTTTCCGAGACTAGGATCGCATGTAAGGCTGGGATACCTGGATTGATGTGGGCAACATTGAAGCTTTTTGAATTATGAGAGAAGGTAGAGTGAAAGGTTTCATTGAGGGGATTGGAAGAACCGAGTTTATTTAGTGGCAAATGTAGTTTTAGCCACGCTACCAACACAAGTTAGTGTGGAAAGACTCTTTTCTTCTTTAAAATTAGTTTGAATAAGAATTTCTTTACAATATAACATGATTGACGACATATTGGTGGTAAAAATTATATGTTATATATAAATAATGCCATTACTAAATATAGTACTTATTTAATTAATGCTGGTAAAGAGAGAGTAATTTATGCCTTTGTATGTGATGAAAATTAAAAACATGTGATAATTAATTCTTTAATTTTCAATTTCTATTAGTGATTACTGATTAGGCATCATTTGTAATCTGATGTTTTTGTTTTAATATTGGTACGTATTTTAAAATATTCACATAAGCTTCAGAGCGTAAGCATGGAGGTTTTTTATGATGATACCCACTCTCTAGTGACAAATTACAACGAAAGCTACAAAGTATACTCTTGTAAATGTGCATTTCTGCACCCAACTGAGCCTTTCTTCTGCTTTGGCCGGCACATCAAATAATTATATTAATTATAATTGCTAGTTTTAGAAAGAGAGCAATGCGCTTTGCGAGTAATCGCCCAGCAAATCAAAACCAATAATTTCGATAACAGAATTAGATGTGTCCTCGTCATTATGTATTGAAATATAACGTATAATATTTAGCAAATTATTTACTATAAAAACATTGTTACTGATTATTGCGGAATAGGTGTATTTAAAATAATTCGACAAAAAACCGTGTTAGATTTTACCAAAAACTTCACAAAGTAATAAGCCGCCAATAACCTGGTAATCGTAACTTACCGAAATAAAATATAAAATAAACTTCTGTAATGATGCGTAACAATACTTTTACCATCATAATATTGTTTGTATATTTCCCTACAATAAACCAATGTACCACTATATCTTCGGTAATATCGATAGGTAAAATCTGAAAAAAATTTACTAAGATTCCACTCCATAGATGATAAATTTGTCATAACAGCATCAAGTACATAATAGCATATTTCCGCCTTATTGCTTAGGGGCGTCGATATGTCGTGATAAAACGAATATTCGCGTTATCGCGATGTGTGCGACCGAGTTATTACTGTAATTGTAACTCGCTTATTTTTTAAATAATGTAATAACGATCTCAGAGCAATTGAATAAATATTATACAAAACTGTTTACCTTACAAGACTTCAATGAAAGTACTATCCTTGGTACCTGCCCTCCATGATGGATTCATAATTAAAAATCATTAAAAATTTCAAGATATTTTTAAAATATAATCATATATTTTAATTTTGTTTAGCACCAACTCTAAGAAACTATTTGAATGAGGTCATCAAAGAACCAAAATTGCGAAGCAGTAAATGGCTATCTACATCAGTGCCAGAAAATAGATGGGAAGAACCCATTGCTAAATTTTCATCTCCTGAATACTTCACCAACAATTTACTGGTAGATTTATTCTTACGTTTAAACTATTAATTATGTACAAGGTGATTGAAGTCTGTTTATTGAATTTTCGGCATTTAACACTTAAAAGAGTCTTGAAGTCATTTATGTATCAGTTTGAAGAAACTGAAGAAATCTAAACAATGGGATAATAAGTAATTTTTCAAAATTTCCATAATTCTTTTTCTAAAATAAAAGTGACCTAAGTTACTCCTTATAAAATCAGCTATATGCCAGTGTAATTCCTGTAAAATCAAACCAGCCTTTTCGAAGATTAGCCGAAACAAACAGACAGAAAACAAAAAATTAAAATTCTGTTTTTCTTATAAGTACCGTATATAATTTCACATGGTTTGAGTAAAAAGCTGTTATTTTAAAATTACAAATAGACAGTTAACTTTTATTTATCAGTATGAATAGATAAATCACTATAATAAGATCATTTTTCACTTCATCTGTATAGAACATAAAATTAATATTAAATAAAACATTACAAAGATATTTAGTAAAGTTTCATCAAAATAATATGAACATGTTTTACTCAAATGAAGATATTATATTTTGTAGAATTATGTATACTTTGAAGAAGTATTACAACATATTCCGTCTGACGCGGTAGTTATTGAAATTGCGCCGCACGGTTTACTTCAAGCAATTTTAAAACGTGAGCTTAAAGACTGCTTACATATTCCTTTGACGAGACGAGGACATGAAGATCAAGTGAAATTTTTACTAGAAGCAATTGGAAAGTAAGATATTGTATCAAATACTGTATGCAGTCCTGAAACTATCAATATTTGATAACCATATTCTTTCAGAATTTACGAAGCCGGATATAATGTAAAGATTGATGCTTTGTATCCAAAAATTGAATATCCTGTTTCTACCGGAACTCAATTTCTATCGCATTTAGTTAAATGGGAGCATAGTGAGGACTGGTATGTAACGTGAAAGTTATTTATTTAAGTAAAATAATTGATGTATATTAATACAACGCTTAAGCTAATAACTACGTTAATGAGAATAAATATAACGTAATTATAAAAACACTGTGTTGAATTTTACATATTATAAGCAGGGGTTTTATTTTATTAGTTATCACTTTTATTTTTTTAGGTACGTATTCGAACGTTCCGAACAAATGGTTGTTTCAACTAGGAATCGTGATATCGTTATTTCTCTTATTGATGAAGACTATGCATGTATCAAGGATCATGTGAGAGATGGTAAGTACTAAAATATCTATCTATATTCATATAATAAAATTGTATCTAAGCAAAATATGAACATAAAATTTTTATTAAAATAGATATTATTATCGATACAGAGGCCGAATCTATAGTATTTAGAATTTTTGTCTGTCTGTGTGTCTGTGACCGTATCACGGAAAAACTACTGAAGGGATTTTGATGAAATTTGATATGATGACAGCTTATTATTCGGGTCAACATATAGGATACTTTTTACTGCGGGAAAATATTACCTGAGAAATCTATATTAACGTTAAAACGTAAGTGGGGATATACCCGAGTGGAGCGAGGGTGAGGTGCTAATCTCTCTCTCTCTTTCTATGTCATATGAAACTGTTACCGTAGTTGCTATAAATCATTCGAAACGTCGGAAAAAAACACAACAAAATCATGAAGAATTTGCCTGCTTATGTATTATTTTTTATTACACATAAATCAAGTGTCAAGTTTAGATTACTATTATTATTATTATTATAAGCCTGTGTTGTCCAACTACAGGGCAAAGGCCTCCTTACTCTTATTATACTTCTCCCTATCTTTCGCCACAATAGACCAGTCTCTCTGGAAGGAGTCCGACTCCTTCCGCCATCTCCGTCTGGGTCTACCACGCTGTCGTCTGATTATAACATAATTATTAAAATTAATGTAAATAATAGTAAATAACATTAAAATACAACATTCGTCACCAAACTCAGATTATTTTATTATCATCTTTAAGTGACGGTTTAAATTAAAGTTACAGCTAATTTGCAACATTAATAATCAAAAGAAACACTTTTTTTCTTATACGTGCTCTGATAAATATTTTTGTTCAATAAATAAATAAAAATATTCAATAAGCCGAAAAAAGTTTTAATATAATTGTCTAATTTTAACAAAATTATTGTTGTATTTTTCTAATTTAAACCGACTTCCAAAAACGAGGAGGTTCTCAATTCGTCGGAATCTTTTTTTATGTATGTTCACCGATTACTCAAAGACGCCTGAACCGATTAGGAAATATTGTTTTTGTTTCAAAGGAAATACTTCTTAGGTGGTCCCATATAAATTTTATCGAAATCGGTCAGACGGTTTTTTTTTTAAATCAACAAATAAATATTTTTTTTAAATAAATTTCTTAATTAAACATGTAATTAAAAAACTTTATTCTAACAAATTACCTGCTTACTACGTATACACTAAAAATGAACAAATAAAACAATATTTAAAAATATGAATATCTAATAGGTAAATGTGTGTTTGACGTACCGAAATATATTAGATTTGTTTTGCATCGGCTAGCACCGACTTCGAAAATATCTGATTTGGTATCTATTCTAAATGAAAACCCCCGTTTAGTTATTGTTTACATTTTAGTGCCTGGAAGTCGGTTTTTATTTATTTTTTTAAGTTTTTTTATGCAGCCACAGATCGACGTGATTTATAAATTGCTTGTGGGTCGCATTGCTATCAAATATGCTTAAGTCTGGAAATAAGGGCTTGCCTGTAGTTCATTTATGTTAAAAATATTGCATGTACCTACAGGTATGATAATTTTACCTGAAAGCGCTATACTAGTATTGACGTGGCAAACGTTGGCTATGTCGATGGATATGAATTTCGAGGATCTTTCAGTAATATTCAAGGATATAAATTTCAAGACACAAGTAGAATTAAAACCAGAAAACTTACTAAATCTTAGCATTTCTATAACAAAGAAGAAAGGCAGATTCGAGGTAATATTATCTTAGTAATAAAATATAAATGACGTTTACACACCAAACACACTAATATATTTTTAATTGTTTTTTTATAAGATAGATGATTCAAAAGATTTGCAATTAATATTTTTAGATCTTTGAAACATCTATTCAAACATACGTGTTGTTTAAGGGTGGAATAAAATAAATGTTTTTCAGAGCTCACAAAAAATAAATCCGATAAAAAATATACATTTCAGGTAGTTCATAACAATGATATAATTGTCACTGGTTACATAGTCGAATATGAAGATGATCCAATGAGAAAGGTTAACCATTCTAGCGCCAACACAATAAACGACGTAACTTTGTTTGCAGCAGATATATACAAATTCCTTAACCTTCGAGGTCACGTTTATACGTATGTATTCAATATATAAAAGAAACATTGTATGTTTTAATCATATCATTAGTACTAGAATTACTAATTTTTGTATGTCATAACCTCAGACCAATAAAATACTTTTTTATTGGTCTGAGGTCATAACATTCAAAATTAAATGATTTTGTCACATATATCAAAATCAAATTTATTTATATTATAACTTACCGCTACAGTTTTACAAACTTCACCTTATATCGAGCCGAGTCGACATAACTAATCATTAACTATACTAATTAATTATTGCACTATTATAAATCTACGTAGTTCAAAGTTTAGTACTCCATAATTTAACTATTTCAGAAACCAATTTCAATCTCTTCATTCGTTAAACCTTAAATGCAATGAAGCATACATAAATTGGACTGGTGATTGGATCACGTTCCTTGATGGCTTAATACAGATCAACATATTTGCAAATAAACACAATGGTGTATCTAGACCGAAACTTATAGAGAGTTTGACTATTGATATTTTTGAGCACGCCAGAGGACATTACAAATCTAACATTGAAGGCGCTATTTGCTATAAAGCAGACTATTATGAGAACTTTAATATTCTAAGGTAAGATATTGTCAGGTTTTGTTTTGAATAAAATTCTTTCCGAATGATAGATGTAGTAGATTTTTCTAAAACTATTGTGTTGTAACTTTATTCTTGCAGAAGTGGCGGCGTTCAAGTTGTGAATGTTAGTTTTGAAAATCTTATCCCTCAGCGGGTCGAATCTGATTTCTTAGGGTCGTTACAATTTTGGCCACACTTTTCAGAAACTGAAGTCGAAGTTAGTATTTGTACTATTTTATCAATTATATATAATGTACATTACTTATTAGAACAAATTATATGATAATAAATATTTTTACAGTTAAATACAGCTATCGCAATAAATATGCAAATTATTGCTAATGCTACTCTGCAAAGGGACATCAAAATAACAGAGCTTAGAACATCAAACATAAATATCATATCAAATGCTTTAAAGGACGTATCAACTCAGCTCCTTATAAAACTGAGATTTAATCATATCAATATTGAAAATGGAAAACTAAATCTTTTGAGGAAACATGATTTATCTCAGTCAGAAGTATTAGTAGTTTATGACTTTGTAATGGATACAGAGGTATTTATTATTGTTCTGTTTCATCTACATATTTGATAATATTTTATAGTTATAATATATTCCTACCATAGCTTTGCAACAAAAATCCTAATATTTTCGAGTGAAAACAAACGTATAGTCTCGTAAAGATCTAAATTGGTCTATTAAAATTGCTAATTTGGAACCACTTCTAGCGTTAACTCAGAAAAAATTTGTTTGGAAATTAAGAACAGTCAAACTATTCCCGTTTTTCTAAATTAGACTAAACTTTTGAATCCTTGTTTGAAATCCTCGGATCACTTACTGGGAAGACTCGAACATAAAGTTGTAAAGATGATTAAGAAATAAAACTATTTTTTATTTTTTTTATTTTGAATAGGTCATGTAAAATTCTTTTTATTTTAGATGATGGCTGCAATATATGATCAGCTCCCAAGCGATGGATTTGTTTTCTCGTTAGAAAAAATAAAAAATAAAAAATACATCATTCAAACTGACTATTTTAATATTTTAACTGTATTTCCTACTTATCACGACTATACATTAGTTTTATTAAACAAAGTTGAAATTAATCAAGTTGTAAAAGACAGAGTTGTTGTAAAAGTTGATGACGATAGCTACTCTTTTATGAATACATTAAAAAAGGACCTTAGCAATAATAAGAGAATTGTACTGCTTTACGAAAAACAAAACTTTTTTGATCTAAAGGGTAAGAATGTAATAATATTCTTTTAATTTTTTGGCCACACAGATATAGAGTCACATTTCTATGTGATTCTGATTTATAGACAGCTCTTTGGGACTATTGTGTTCTGTTATTATTATTCATTCTAAGACAATATAAAGTTTAGATTATAAAGTAAATGGTATACTAGTTAAACTTTGTATGTATAGCTCTCTATTACGTTAGAAGGCAAAAGTCTGTCCATTGATTGCTTTTTCTTAACCTAAATAAAAGAATAACCGTTTTCATTTTTGTGTTATGCATCACAATAAAAGAATGAATTGAAATATGCTAAGTTTTTATTATTATTTCTGAATTTTTAGGTTACTTGAGAGGGCTACGGGAAGAATATCGTAACAAAATTAGTTTGTACATGATACTAGATGAAGGATCGCCGGATTTTTATATTGACAATAATTTCTACAGTAAACAGCTGCAAAAGAATCTACCATTTAACACACTGTATAATGTAAGGAATGAGTTAGCTACAATGTTCTGATTAAATTATAAATGTTATATCATAGAACCTGATATAATTACATTAATATGTTTACAGGGTGAATGGGGAGGATACTATTACACAACGTTCAATAATTACAAAGATATTCCCAAAAATTCTAAACTTAGTCTGACAGAATTTGGAAACATAAATAGTGTGCACTGGGAGGAGATAGACAATCTGAATAAATCTAATAATACTGTTGAGGTAAAAATATATACTGCTTTATTTGCCGAAATATTTTTAAGCATTTATTATATGTAAAATCGTTTTTTATAGTAATAGATAATCTTATGAATAGGGGAATGTTATTGTAATTACAGGTGCAATATGCAGGATTATCATTAAAAGATGTAGAAAAAGTATTCTGGAGACCAGTTAATAACAAAAAAATATCTTTTGGTATGGACTATAGCGGTTTTGATGCTAGGTAACTGTAACTAAGGCCACATAATCACTAAAATAATAAATAAAATTAATAATGACAGAAAGAAAGCGTAACACTTACTTTTATGTTTTAGGGGTAATCGGGTGATGGGAATCATTGCCGATGGTGCAATTTCTAAGGAAATTGAATATGATTTAGATTTACTTTGGCCCGTTCCAAAAACTTGGTCTTTAGAAGAAGCTGCGACAGTTCCTCTACCGTACGCCCTCGCCTATTATTCTCTGGTAAAGAAAAAATAATATATATAATAATTACACTACGGGACTTAACGCGTGAATTCGTAAGTGGCTATATACCTTGTTACCCCAATGTTTCCTTGTGAAGATCTAGTAAGTCACTTCACAAGGATGAGGATGCCTGTAAAAATCATCTCCGATCGTAGCAGGTGATGCCGTACACCACCAGTCTGCCTGTGACCACGGCTGGTGCAACCCATTTGAAACGTCGGGTATATAGCCACTTACAAATTCACGCGTTAAGTCCCGTAGTGTAATTATTATATAATTATGAAACGCGTTAATTTAAAAGTAATAAAAATAATTGAATTCTTAATTATTGATAATTAAAATTCATAATGGAATTGTTCACATTTTTTTTCATTCGTATATGATGGTAGATATTTATCTTTTTTTTAGGCACTTAGAGGAATTTTGTATGCAGAAACAACAGTTTTTGTTAATGGTGGAGCTGGAGCACTTGGACAGGCAGTAATATCGATATGTCTAAGTTTAAATTGTGATATATTTACCACAGTTAGCGATTCTGGCAAGAAAGCGCTTCTACTTAAACTGTATCCTACATTAAAAGGTACGTTTGTCTAATTTCTACAAATCTAGAGTTCATAATAAGCGCATTTGAAAGGTTACATTTTGATCAAGTAATTAAATCAAATAATGTTTTAAAACACATTTCGCTATACTAAAACAACTAAGCCCATAAAATATAGTCTAGCTCAATAAATAAAACAGAGGAAATCTTATATATTACGTGTTGAAATTCATTTGAACTATATTAAGAGACCTTATATTCTTTAGATTAATAATGTCATACTAGTGCATTAACACGCGTTTTATAAAGACGAAAATACGAGTATTTCGTTCAACATTTGAATCTATATCTGGGGGCACCGCCCCTGCCAAGTCGAGCTCCTTTTCTCGAAGCCATTCAGGACATTTTCCACACCCTTTTAACTTCGTTGTGGATAAAGTTAGAAGCCTAAATTTTCAGTAACTAATAGGACATTATACAACTATGTATATTTCCAAAATAAATTCAACTTGAACTTGTAGGTCAAAAACTGTTGCATGTTAAATTTCTGTGATTTCGTCACTCACTCGCCAATCATCAAATTTCTAAGGTATACACGCACTAGCACACACCCGAGCTTCAAATTTTGAACACAATTAGTGTATAGCCTATAACGCAAGGAAAAACTAAAACATTCCCTAATTTCAGTCCTGTTCTCTGGATATACAACGAACTGCAACTGAGTAAACTGCAACTGAAGTAACTTTGTAATCCTATACATAGTATACAAATAAATATGCGATATATGCGATTACAAAGTTATTTGTGCAGTTTATATAATTTTTCTAACTTAAACTACCCAAATGGATAGCTAGGTAAATAGAGGATTGTACAGTTAGTCACAGATATTATGCATAAAAATGTATATAGCTAATGTTGCCACTTAAACGTGAACTGAAAAAAAACTCTTTCTGACATCTATTAGCGAATAATAATACTATTTTGTTTTGTAATCTGAATCTCAGAAACGGCTCCAACGATTTTCATGTAATTTAGTACACAGTGTGTTTCGGGGGCGGTAAATCGATCTATATTAGTCTTATGACGGGGAAAACGCGTGTTTTCGAGTTTTCATGCAGTTTTCTTTTGCATTATTCCATGCAAAATATGGTCGGTAATTTGCACGCTCGTGTATAAGCATCGTGTTCAATCGGCCAAGGTGCAAGATCAACAATCTTAGGTGTCCAGGTTCGAATCTCGGTCGCATACAGTTTTACTTTTATTTTATTTTTAATATTTATTCAAGTTTTTAGTTTTTTTTAAAAAAAAAGACGCCAGATTGACAACCATAGGTGTTCGGGTTCGAATCCCGGTTGGATACAAAGATATAATTTATTTTTGTTTTTTTTTATATTTATTTAAGTTTTTAGTTTTTTTTAAAGAAAATTGTTTTTCACAACCAAAAACTCCGAGCGAAGCTCGGTGGCCGAGGTACTATTTATTATGCATGTTGAATTAGCCTGTAAATGCGGTATACAATTTCTATCACAGATATTTACGAGTGTGCTCTAGAAAAATAAATATTAACGTAAACAACATTGGCTTCCTATTTAAATAAATAAAAAAAAAATTATTATTTCAATTTATTTTTATTTCTTAGTTCAATTTGCAATTGTTGTTGATGTAGTCCTCCTGTAGCGAAGCGATCTCGTAACTGTCGTTCTTACATAGCGTTATCATAACCACAATCTTTGCTGACTTCTTTCAACCTATTCGCGAAATGTTCCATGTTTTCCGTGTTTTATATATAGCTAGTATTTTGTTTTTAATAGTTTAAGTTAGTTGTTTAAGTAATTTTCGAATGAGAGAATTAGTGCTGTTTTAATTTCGTGAAATGTTTCTGGTGTTAATTATGATAATAAAAGCTCTTTCAGTATAACTAAGTAACTTTCACCCCCTGTTCATTCTCCATTCAATTACGTTGGGTTCAATCCTATTTGAATGTCACGCGGCGGACCTGGCCAATACCAAGGTTCACGTAATGAACATACTGATCGTACTGCATTTTGATTGGTTCCGGGCTGGAATGAATGGTGATGTGTTGCTACCGGTACAGGCGCCGCTATAAAATTCGTTTTCTTTTTAAAATACACCCACTCGTCTATTCCTGCTCTAAGAGAACACGCGAACCACATACAACCCTTAACTCGAAGTGAATTCAATAGTGTGAACAGTGTCGCGTCCATATACCAGCTTATAGCACAAAGTCTGTGCTGGGCTGCCCAACTTAGCTCCGCCGCCATCCACGAAGATACGGCGTTAAACCTCGACCAGGCACCTCGGCTTGGATTGCCACAGTACGACCGGTAAGTGCTTGTTGTTGTCCAGGCCCATTATGCGTTTCATTTGAATATCGTTGAACCGATCGTTTTATCGGCAGAACATCCTGTTCTGATCCAGAGTGTCGTCACCGGACCCTCGGCAGGTCCGTGTCGCCACATCTTTTGGTGCCGAAACCCGGGAACAAAGGTGCCTAGTTATATCGCTTGCCGTATTTGAATTCGTTAATATAGCTGGTATTTTTTGTCCGTAAAGTAATAAGTATACTACCTACTCTAGTCGAAAGTATTACTCATAATACATAATTTTACAACATTACAAAGCATACTTTTTTGTAATATATAAAATATAAAAATAATCTATACCTACTTTCGGCCATTGTCTCATACATCATACTTAATACTGTACCTTAATACGCTCCTTCACTAACCGACATCTTGTTCACCACTTTTGAATATCATTCACATTCAATTGCAACGTTCACATTTTCACTTAACTTCGTTCGTTATTATTAATAATACGTTATAAAATCTGCATACAGTTTAAATAATATAACTACCTATCGCAGATGATTCGTGCACTTTCTTATACGTAGAATGTTAGATAGTTACAGATCAAATATAAACAATCTATACATTTATACGGTGTTTATATAATCTTAATCGGCTGTAGCAATTTAATATTCACTAACTCACAACATAACGAAACTCAATCAACGTATTTACATCTAAATATTTGTTCCTTCGCAAGATATACCTACGTTGCATTGTACTCATACACGCCACCGTCGCGCAGTAAGACGCGCATATGACTAATTAGAGAATTGCAAGTTAAAGACAACTTATACGTAGTTATAACTATTATTCGCTTATAACATTATATTGCTTTATTACAGTTATCTCGTAACCATTATATTTTCTTTTTATTTTACAAAATGTCGTTTAATCCAAAACGTAGTAGCCGTAAACTTAATACTTCTAGTAAATCGAAGATAAAACAGACGGGAACAGAATGCTATACTGTTCATGACTTACCATCTCTCAAAAGGAAACGTACTATTGCATTAAATCGTATGTTAAAAGCATTGGAAATCGGTAAGAAAGCAAAAGGCGATGAGGTTCACTGTGACCTTTTTTTCTCGTACTGCGATCAGGCAAAAAAGTTTGTGTCTGAGTTTGAAGAAGCGCATTTCTTTATACTCGAACTTTTGGACTCGTGTGATGGCAGCGTTGATGATGATGACATACGTGCGCGTTTTGACGATGCATACTTTCAAGTCATGGCTATACTTCGTAGTTTAACGAGAGGTGAATTGAATTTATCTGACACGTCTAATATGTCGGCTGGCACGAGTTCTAACATCAAATCTCCTTTGTCTCATGTACGCTTACCGAAAATCCAATTACCGAGTTTTTCAGGCAATATAAAGAAGTGGCCTGAGTTTATCGATACATTTAACGCTCTTATACATAATTGTAACTCCATAACGGACGTTGAGAAATTTCATTATTTAATCTCTTCGTTAAGCGGCGATCCGTTGTCACTTATTCGTGTGTTTCCCGTAACCGGTGACTATTATTCAGATGCGTATGCCGCGTTAATTATAATATTCCACATTTTGCTTCGAAATGTTCATAAAATTTTCAATTGATGAGTTACTTGTTGTCTCCTATAAAATTATTAACGATGGCTATTTTATTCATTACCATCGGTGTTGAGGTAGTTACCTGCGATTCCATTCCATTGTTGTTCACTTGTTTGGGTGTGGTAATTCGTGGTTCTACAAAAAAATCAAAATTTCTGTAATTTGTTTATGCTGTTATACTTGGTTGCGAATAGGTCTTCTTGCTCAGGGTTCATTTTTATTTATTTCCTCGTCACCAATAAAATAACTTCAATACACAAAGTCATAAGACATTTTTTATTATTTTAAAAAATATTAATGAATGTTATACATGAGAATCAAATATAACATTATTTTTAAAAATACAAAGAATGTATATATAAAGAGTATTTATAACAACTCGGATCATAAAACTAAACAAATACACTATCTACCTATCACTATGCACACCCTTGTGCTTTATATAACACTTACGCAGATGTTTACTTCTGTGAGATTTGCCGGCAAAGATTTATGGTTTATAAATCTTTGAGGTAACTTTTTATTTATTTTCAGAAAATCAAATTTTAAATTCAAGAGATGACTTTTATGCATTTGTTATGAGGCAAACCAACAACAAGCGGTGCAACTATGTAATCAACTGTGAAAGCGGTATATTCCGCAATGTAAGTCAACAATACTTCTTAAATATATTTTATATTTTTTTGTTGTACATTGCATTTTAGTAGAACTTACGGCTTCACCCGCAATCAAACTGCAAAAAAAAAACAAACAGTTTGGTCTTATATTATAACTAATAATTTGATGGCTGTAATCATTTTCAAACGTCTGAGTATGATTTTGATTCGCGCATCGAGAGTTCCGTACCGCAAAATATCATGTTGTGTTTACTAACATATTTAGACACAAACATATTTTTTTTACGCTTTTGCAATGCATACTTTCTTATTTGAAAAAACAAGTTCGTGTTTCATATTATTTCTTACAGATATTGTGGAAAACAAACTTTATTTTAGCGATCGTAACTCAAAATATCCACTATCAAGATATTTAACGTAAATAAATAAACATATTTTGTAAATCATTTTTCTATAAGAGTATTTAGCAAGCTCCACTACCGTTATTTTTTGCACATTTTATACTGCACTTTTCCAAAGTCAGGAAGACAGTACAAAGACCTCGTATAAAATGTTTACGACTTTAGATAAATAGATTTTCTGAATTGGTAGCTTCGCTTTTTGTACGGTATGCTAGTAATAAGATTTTTTTTAAAATTGCTGATTTTTGTATAAGTGGATAAAATACACTGGGGTAAGCTAACCCAAGGACGCTACTGCTGTTGATTATAATTGGATGATCTTATACATTCTTTAACACGGTGAATGTATATAATCATATAGTTTTATATTAGATTGATTTCAGACTACCCTAATGAGGAACTATCCTTAGACAGACTGTCAAATACGACCATTAAATATTTTATACTAGGTACTTGCGTTTTCGATCACACAGAATTTAGGCTCTTTCGAAGGTTAGTATAACCAAAACTTTTCTCAGCCTATCATAAGTAAAATCCCTGATATTTTAAATTTTTTGATATTTTAAAGGTGTCTAGACCAGGATTACAACAACTAATCATTACCTTCTTTTTGGAAAAGAGCTATTTTCTCACTACTTTAGTGTGTTATTTAGAACGCATTTCACTATTAAAAACATCATATAATTTATATTTTGGAAAATGACCAGTAGGAACGCAAATCAATAGTCTCTAGATAAAGCACGTTTAGCGCACACATCATCAAACAAACAGTGTTTTTCGCGTGCGCCTTAGTATATACTATCCGTAAAACAACAGGATTTTGACAACTTTTGCAAAATGTTATCAGAATTCAATTAATTTTATTGATGACGATAATACTACTTTAACGGAAACGATAATAATAATATGGTGCTTACATTTTGAAACACCTTTAAATTATTCGATTATAGGTAAACTATGTAATTATTGTCTTATCTTACTTAAGAATTTATTAGTCCAAGTAGTTATACTTTTTGGACGAAGTTATGTTTATTGATTGTATCAAGTGATAATTAGGAGTGATATTTATATAAATTGTTGTTCATTGATATTTCCGCAGTAGGTGTGTTACCATCTAAAAGTACTCTCAAAGTCTACACGTGTAAATAATATCTAGGTTACTAATCTCGAGGATGAGGTGCGAGTATAATTAATGATTAAACCAACTTACCTGTACGTGAAGTTCTATCATAATTATACGAGCGCTGAGTCCGAAGAGATTAGTAATTCCACCCACCCAGTTCTATGCCCCTAAATATTTTATAAATATTATGTCACGGAAATAAATAAATGAACTAGAGGATCTCTTACTCTAAACGAAATGACTGGCAATACTCATTCGAGGGTGTAACTGAACGAAGTACCCACAAAAGGGAAAAGGAAATGACAGTAAAAATAAAATAATATTTTTCTCTCAAGTTAGTGCAGGAATGGTGACATATGTGCGTAACTACATGTGTAAATAATATCTAGGTTACTAATCTCTTCGGATTCGGCGCTCGTATAATTATGATGGAACTTCACGTACAGCTAAGTTCGTTTAATCATTAATTATATTTAATAATTTGTGGCACGTGTAATTGAAAATGGCAACTAAATTAGTGAAAATATTCAAGTTGTAATATTATAATAAACGAGATACTTGCATACGTTAGCAATAAAATTGATGTTATGGATGAAGTAAGCTTAGAACGTATTTGTGTTACTTCTTTTTCCGAAAGTGAAATTGCAAATGCAAAAAAAATATTATTCGAGTCTTTAACAAACGCAGAAAAAAAGAAAGTACGTAAAGGAGATGGAAAAGCTCGTCGGGATATCGATATTGGTGTGCTAAAGAGCACAGATCCAGACGACATGCCAATATTTGCTGCACGTGATCTACATAAGTTACCGCCCATTTTGTTTGATCACGTCGACGCAACTAAAATTTTAAAAGATTTATTGATAATGCAACAAGAAACGACGACGAACAAAAATACGAGAAATTATGTTACTAGTGAGCAGTTAGATGTTTTCAAGTCACAGTTTTTTCCGATCGACGACAATGAGTCAGATACGAATAGTGTTAAAACTGTTCTTGATAAAAAAATAATTCAGTATCGACATTGTCTGTGTGCGAAATTCAACATACACCCAAAGATTATTCTAAAAGTGATACATCATGTTCGAATAATCCAGATATAGAGGATTCTTTCGACATTCCTTATGAGTCTATTCAAAACAAAGTGAACTTTATAAAAGAAAGGGCTATAAGTAATGACAAAATTAGTACAGACCAGAAGAGTGCTTTGCGAAGTAATATGGAAATAACGTCAAATACAGTACAGACTTATGATGCACCCATTAGTAATAAGTGTAATACAAATATCACAAATGATATGTTGTCGAAGAAAAAGACATCAGCTGATAGTACTCATGAAGGAAATTGGAAATCTAAAACTGAGAGTGAAGAATGGAAAATAGTTCAAAAAAGAAAATTAAGAAATCGATTTATTGGTAAAAGAGGAACGGCTGTTATGGAACAAAATGAGCATTTTAAAGCAGCGGAAATGTATACTCCAATATTTATTTATAACGTTGCAAAAGGTAATGATATTAATAGTTATATAGAGGCAAAGGCTAATATTTGTGTTACTATTGATCAAATAAACTCAAAGTATTTAAAAGATTATGTATCGTTCAAAATTTTAGTTCCAAAACATAAACTAGATTTGTTTATGCGAGATGAATTTTGGCCTGAAGGCATTGCCTATCATCGTCGTTTTATTGATTTTGTGAAAAAAAGGGAAGTCAAAAGTGACCTGACACTGGATGCGGCGGCACACAGTGAAGTAACTACCCTTAAGTATCGGGGAGAAACTAATTGTTAGATTTTATTATTATTAAATTTAATTGTATTCATAGATATAAAAACTAATTACTATGGATTATTGATCTGAAATAAATACTTATTATTATTATTATTACCAACAATTAGCATTAATGGGACGGGGATTTTAGATGGGAGATCGTCATACAGAGGATGAAGGAGTTTAGGACAACTGAAAAGGATGTGGGATAAATTATCTTCGTCAAGGCATTCAGACAGGGAGTGATCCCTGACTCTGATCTTCGCCAGGTAAACAGGAGTACAGGAGTTGTAGTGTCCAAGACGAATACGACTAATAGTTGATAATACCCAACGTTCCACCTTTTTGCAACGAGAGAACCAGGGACGTCTTGGTGTCTCAGACCGAATTTTAGCATCATGCTTATCCTTTAAAAGATTTTGATGAGTTACAGAAAATACTCCATTTTTATCTAAGTGGGATTTTGCAACAGGCAATAGATCCTGAGCAGAATTGAAAAAATATTCTAAAAAACCGCACTATGTAGCAACCTTAGCACATGAATCTGCAGTTTCATTGCCAGGAATGCCCGAGTGATCTGGGATCCACACTAAATGCATAGCTTAACCTTTACAATGATATGAGAACAGAGCTTCACGAATCCTCAACGTAACAGAATACCTTGATTTGCTACAAAAAGGGCTCTCTTTTATGGGCATCAAGCAGCCTAATGAGTCAGTAAAGATTACACTCTGTTGAAGGTCGTGTAAAAGGGTGAACAAGATTGCATCAAGTATAGCAACAACCTCAACTTTAAACACCGTTGATTGAAGAGGGCATTCAAATTGCAGAATAATTTTGAATTTCCGAATCCAGCACGCTGATCCAACACTACCATCCTTAGATAGATTCGATGCGTCATTAAAAATAAAGATGTGATTCGACCAATTTTGATGGATTAATGTATGCAATTTTGTCTTGGTGGCAGGAGCATCCTTGACCAAACTAATATCTGTGACTATAGGAGAGATCATTACTAAGGTATTGTAGGGTGAGTGAAAAAGCAAATTAGAATAAAAACAAGACATACGATGTGGGAGTTTAGTAAACCTAAGAAAACATTGTAGTATATGGACATGGTTTATTATCGGCGTTATCTTCAGATAAAATATGTAATTTAGGCCATAAGATGTGGGAGAATAGCTGAAAAATTTACTGACATAGCGATCAGACAGCAATTGCTGCTGGAGAGGAAGAAGGGGGTCAACACCCTCGACTTGCTTAGGCATTAGTGGGGGAAGACCTCATTGTACCTAAAATTAAACGAAGGCGTTTGTATTGTATTTTATTTAATTTAGGGGCCTCACCACTCACCAGTCAGAATTTGAAGCCTTGCTTTTTGTAGGATTTTCTCAGTAATAAGAAAATATATAAATATTGCTGATATTTGCATAAACGGATAAGCTACACTGGTCTAAACTAACCCAAGGAAGCTACTGCTGTTGATTATAATTGGATGATCTTATACATTCTATAACACGGTGAATGTAATAAAAGAGATATAATATCTAATAAATTTAAACGAGTAATTCTTGTATAGATATATGTATATATATATACATACGGATCTTGGAAACGCCTCCAACGATTTTCATGAAATTTTGTATATATGGGGTTTCGGGGGCGATAAATCGATCTAGTTTCGTCTTATGTCTGAGAAAACACGTGTTTTCGAGTTTTCATGCAGTTTTCTTTTGCACGCAAAATATGTTCGGTAATTTGCACGCTCGGGAAGTGGTCAAGCGGCCAAAGTGCAAGATTTTACTTTTTATTTTACAGAAGTATTTACTTTTATTTTTTAAATATTTATTCAAGTTTTAAATTAAAAAAAAAAGACGCAAGATTGACAATCATAGGGTTTGAATCCTGGTCGGATACAAAGGTATATATTTTTTTTGTATTTATTTAAGGTTTTCGTTTTTTTTTTAAAGAAAATTGTACCAAAAACTCCGAGCGAAGCTCGGTGGCCCAGGTACTTATATTATTATATGGAAAATAAATAAAGCATATTTCAGTTAAATGAATAAAATTATATGCAATTTAAATACTGAATTAACTTTTATGTAATATAATTTTTCAGGCTGCAATAAAATGCCTATCATCGCTCGGCGCCTATTTAGATTTATCTATTAAGGACATGATAGACAACAAACCCTTGGGCATCACATTTTCAAAAGAATGTAAATGTTACTATAGTGTCAATTTTGATAGTATTTTTGAACCGAAATATTCACATGAAAAGAAAGTAAGTAATGAAATATTTTATACTAAAAACATTATATGGTCTACTGGACCAATCGGAATCCGTTTATTTTGAAGAAAAAAAAGTATTTAAAACCTGAAGTTTTATGATTTTAAAATGCAGGTATGGTATACCAATCAATGCACTAGTGGAGGCGCTCAGTACTATTCATGTTGGTTGTCATATGGACGGAGTGTGCCTGAATTACATTAGCTATGCAGACAACATGGTGTTGCTGAGTGCGTCTGCTTGTGGATTAAAGAAATTGTTGGGTATATGTGAAAATCAGAGGCGGATCTTGAATTTGTGGGGCCCTGGGCTAATACTGCTTAGGGGCCCTACCTAATTACTCAACTAATTGCCATTTTGACAAGAAACTGTTTTCTGTAGTGATGTAGGTATATGTAATGTAATATATGTTAAGTACAGGAAGAAAATAGGAAAACAAAATATTTTATTTATTTATTAAAACATTATTTATTGCAAAATAAATTGACGGGTTATAAATGGTTGTGTTAAATAAATTATAAAGCAACCTTTCTGCATTTTTGTGCTGCAAATTCTTTTATTTGGTCATCGCACTGTAGGTCCTTTGTTAAATCGCAATTTATCGAAAGAACTGATAAATGATTTAGTCGATAGTTCGACATTGTTGTCCTGTATTTGTTTTCTATATACGACATCCTGGAGAAAGAACGCTCCGCTTCACAGCTAGTGATCGGCATCGTTAAAAAAATCTTTAAGATAGTATAGCAGTTTGGGAAAACATCAACAAGTTTCTTTTCATAAATTAGCCAAAAAATTTCACTGCAAGAGGTGTAAGACTCTGTCTTAGATTGCAGTAAGTAAGATTTCAACTGAATGCACTCATTCACTAAATGTTCGTCTACGTCATTTGGATAATAATCAATAATATTACGTACACTTTCCAGATCTATGTGTTCTTGATTTTTGTCTTGCAAATCCATTAAAAATTTAAATTTTTTGCTATAGGTCTCATAGGCTTGGCTTCTATTATTTAAATCCATAATCATCTTATCCAACGCAACGTTAAGCGTGTCTCTTTTAAATTTTTCTGCGCAGTTCACTGAGACTTTATCTGTAGATTTATCTGAAAATTTCAAAGTAATGCGTCTCTTATTTATGTCACTGTAGTCTGTTCCCACACTAGTACTTAATTTTTTAGCTTTCTCTTCGTATTCCTTTAGCTTCTGATCTGATTGTTGCCTTGTGTTTTTCACGAACTCTTTTAATGACACAATTAACTTATTGCCTTCACCAATGTCTAAACCAGGGCTCTGTACTTTTTTATTAACTACATTAAATCTCTCCAAAATTTCTTCCCAAAAAACAATCAAAATTGCAGTTTCTAGTTTCGCCAGTTTATTAAATAAATTTCGTGCCTCTTTTCGGAAATCAACTTTTTCATCGTCATTTTCGCCGAAACTATTGAGAATTTTCATAATGCCATCATAATTACTTTTCAAAGCTCTGACAGCATCAAAGTGACAAGACCATCTGGTCTGGCTTAAACTTTTTAACGTAAATTTTAGTTTTGTTTCACGATTTAACAGTGCCCACCTATGGGTCGAAGCAGAGAAGAAAACGTATATTTGTTGCACTATTCCAAAAAAATTTACAATTTCGGTTGCAACCTTCACGGATTCTTGACCAACTAGGTTAAGGGAATGCGCAGCACATGGCACGTAATCCGCGGATTTATTTTTTTCTTTTAGTAGTGCTTGTACACCATTGTAGACTCCGGCCATATTAGCAGCGTTGTCATATGACTGTCCCCTGCAATTATCCAGTAGTAGTCCATTTGTTTCCAAAAAGGCTTGTAGAATATTAAATAAATATAAGCCAGTATGACTACTAATTTTAATGAAAGATACACATCTTTCATACACTTTTCCCCGAAAACAGTATCGTAATACAATATGCAAGTTGGTCATCGTGAGACAGATCTGGGGTTGAATCCATCATAATTGAATAATACTTTGTGTCGTCGTTATTTATTTCAGTTATAATTTGTTTAATTATCTGTTTACCCATAATCTCAATTATTTCCTCATATACTGTTTTTGATAAATATGATATTACAGGGTTTGGTCGCAGCTCTCGTTGTTCAATATGTTCACGTATGAATGGGTCAAATTCTGCCAATAGCTCTAGAGCACCCATAAAATTACCATTATGTGGAGAACCAAATACTTCCTCGGAACCTCTAAGTGCTAAGCCTCTTATACTCAGAAATTTTAGCACTGCAATAACCCGTTTTAGGACATTGTGATAATATTCTGTTTCTTTATTTAATTGCTCCTGAAGCTGCTTGTCTAAAACAGACTTATTTTCTTTTCGTGTCAACCACACTAACATTGAATTCTTATGTTCATTAGAATTTTCGTGATTTTCTAAACAAAATCCTATGTGTTTCCAATCAGAAAATCCGGTTGTGTATTGAGAAGGAGTTTTAGAAAAAAGTTTGCAAGTCAAACAAAAAACAGTACCAACTCTTTTTGAATAACATAACCAAGATCTTTCCAGTAATTGGCCATTTTTCATTTTTCTAGTGAAATACCTATTTGAAAAAGATCTATTTTGTTCTTTATATTTCTTCATTGAAGCTGAATATATATTCTTCGGATCTTTATTTTGAAAGTCAGTCATTTCATGTGAGAGGACGAAATTAATAAAATCATTATTCAGCAAATCTGGCCACAAGCCCACGTCAACATATTTCTCAAACTCAAACTTAATATTTTCTAAATTTCTTTCCACCTCGGTATCGGTATTACCTCCCTTTTGCTGAACACCAATTTCATTTTCAGAGGAACCAGAGGGTTGCTGGAAGTCAAGATATTGCACATTTTCATCGTTGGTATTTTTTTTCTGGTTTTCAAAATCTTGCATATTTTCATCACTTGTATTTTTTTCCTCGTTTTGCGATTTTTTGCTGCCATCGGTTAGATTCTCTTCGCATAAAATACCTTCCTTTACGTTTTTTAATGGATTTATAGCTATTTCATTCGCGTTTATATGTTCCGATTTAAAAAAAGTTTCAATTTTTGCGCATTTATTTCTTTCTTGTTCTCGACTAAACTGTAATTTTCTTTTTTCAGCTCCACTTTTATATTTTCTAGCAGACATATTGTAAAATAAGATATTTTTCTGAAAATAAACAAAGAACTGGATAGAACTTTTAATTTTAATACCTACTTTGTAATGAGTGTAGCAATTCACAAATTATAATTAAATATCGAACGAGTTTGATTCATTTAGTTTTGAAAACTGAAATAAAAAGTCATGTTTTATAATTCTTTTTACTTACCTACTGCCTATTAAAAGCAGGAAGTCTAGTTATGCTGAAGACTTTCAATTTTAGTAAATTAAAAGAAAGGTCCGGTCCTTATAACTTTTAAGTTATCTATTACTTAGTAAACTAAACACACGCACTAAACACATTTCTAACAATAACAAAGTCAATTCGTTAATATAGTCGACTATAGCAGAAGTGCGGAAAAATAACAAAATTGCGTCGGGCGATAAGCGGAGGGAAGTCCCCAGTAATAGACACTACTATACACGGAATACACCGACTGAAAACAAGCGACAGGGAATTCCCCGTTCCATTTGATAGATGCGCACTCGGGTTGATTGATCGCAGTGTTGCCAACCTCATGATCGGATTTTTTAAAATTCTAGATAATTTTTATTATTGACAATATCGTCTATTGGTTTCAGTTCGGTTGGGGGCCCTCTGTATTCGCGGGGCCCTGGGCTGCAGCCCAAAAAGCCTTTAAGTAGATCCGCCCCTGGTGAAAATTATGCCTATAGTCACGGTAAATGATTATAATGTGAAAAAAAGTGAATGCATGGTCTTTCGTGCCAAAGGGAAGGGAAAATCTCAGCCCTCAACTCTACCACCCATTAAGTTATACGGTACCCCGTTAAAGAGGGTGTTTCCCTGAAAGACGATGCTGACATAGAGAGAGAACGCAGGGCATTGTTTGTGAGGGCGAATATGATCGCACACAGGTTCGTTCGTTGTTCCATCCCTGTAAAGGTGACCCTTTTTAGAGCTTACTGTACTTCTTTTTATACTAGCAGCCTGTGGGTCGATTACACGCAGAAACAGTACAATGCCCTGCGTGTTCAGTACAATAATGCATTCAGGATGCTGATGGGACTGCCTCGTTGGTGCAGCGCATCGGGTATGTTCGCCGAAACGCACGTAGATTGTTTCTACGCTATCATAAGCAAACGGTGCACATCCCTAGCGCGCAGGGTTCGGGCCAGTTCCAATAGCATCCTGAGGACATTTGCTGACAGATTCGATTGTTAGTATTTGAACCATTGCCAAATGGTACACAAGCTGACAAATCAAGTCTGTCTTAGATAAGGTTTAGGATTAAGTAGGTTAAATGTGTAGTAACATTAGGTTATAGTGTGTCTTTACTAACAAAATGTGATCCTTGATGGTTGAAATAAATGATATTATTATTATTATTATTATATATTTATGGTATATAATTTTTTTTTAAATATTAAAGGCTGTTTTTACAGGACGACCATACAATGTTTAAATTTTTTCAAAAAGAAGAGTTCAAGACAAAAAGAATGAACCCTATCTAAAAATTGAATGATTTTTTTTTTAAATATAAACATCCACTTGAAGTTGGAGTTGATTTTCAGCTTTTCGAAACCATAAAACACACTTTTCTCGGAAATGGCTAAACATTTCAATTTTATTTTTTTATATATGTATATTAAAATTTTCAATTCTGTTTATATATTATATTTTGTATTTTAAAGATTAAATTCCCTTAGTTTCATGAAAATCAAAAGATTATTCTAAAAATTAAAAATTAAAAAGCAAGAAAAAGTTAAAAACTTGTTTTTCGCAAATGTGTCGAAAACTTTGAGGTTATTGTAGGAAGTGTAAGTATAAAAGTTGTAGATTTTTACTAGACCTACAACTTTTTTCGAGAACACTTTTCGATAAAACGTCACAGTAAGCCGGAAATTGAAAAAAACTATTTTTCAAATCTTTGCGTCCCCCCATTACTCGGGAGGTAGCTGGGCATCGGGGGCATTTTACGAATTTCTATCCCATATATTTTAAAATCATAAAACTTCAGGTTTTCAATATTTTGTTCCCAAACCGGATTCCGGTTGGACTATACTCTTGGTCTTCTATAAGAACTTAATGTACGAATTCCGCAAATAAAAATATGTAAGAAAATAAAAAAGATATTTGAAATGTCATAATATTGTTACCCTGTGGGTCTTTGATATTTAACGTGTTTATTTTAGTTATTACAATCAATGATAGCAGATGGCATCGCTACGGGAGTCGTTAGACCACTTACTTACACCATGTTCTCATCTTCCGAAGTATCCAGGGCCTTCAAGTTTTTATCTTCTAGAAGTCATAGAGGAAGGGTTCTGTTTGATTTAAGAAATCCATTAAATTCCAATGTGATGCCAAGGTAAAGTATATCTGGACGTATCGTAAAATTAAAACGAAATGTCTCATATGAGTGCTTACTAAAACAAATATTATTTTATCTAAATGGATTGATTACAATTTTTTAACGGTAATATCTAAATTAACCTAAGCCGTAGTCGTAACCGAGTGAAGTGAGTTGAAATTCCGGGTTTCGTACCTCTGATATTTTCATGTGCGAATCATTTCCAACATGATTACCACTTGTCTTAACGGTGAAGGAAAAACGTCGTAAGGAAACCTGCATGTCTGAGAGAACCTAGCAAGTTTTCAAAAGACATGTGAAATCCCACACTTGGCCAGCGTGGTGGACTATGGCCTGATTCCCCTCGTACTGAAGGGCGGCACGTACCCAGCAGTCGGGCGTTTAAAAGGGCTGAATACATACATTGAAAATTTTTGTTGGTTCACATATCCGTAAAGTACCCATCAGACGCAGATGGGTTGATTTCGTAACACTTTTTCTTATATGTATTTTCTAATTTTTCAGGCTTATATTGAATCCTCAATTTGCATATGTCGTAGTGGGAGATCAAGATGAATTATGTGTTAGTTTAATGGATTTATTAATAAAACGTGGTGCGAAGAAAATTTTCTTACAAATAAGATCCAAAGCTGTTACTCCGTTCATAGAGGCTAAGATATTGTAAGTACAAAAATGCATTTAATAAAAGATATATTCTTACAAAAAAATATTCGTCATCGAAATTAATATTCCTCGTTGTTTGTTTAAAATAATAAAACTAAGCCAGTAAACAATAAAACATTCACGTTAGTACTCCAAATTGAACTCCGATCAACAATACTACTAGATATCGGGTCGGCGTAAGAAATTCGTTTGGGTAAATATCAGCTCATTTGAAAAATGAGCGTATTTTTCGATTAGTTCTATTGAAATACTGCCTACGCTGGCACGTTCACAATGCCGCAATATATAATTAAAAAATGCAAAAATAATGTGCGAAGAAGAAATTTTCAAACGGGGTGTCTTATTTTCAATAAATAATATGTAGTAGATTTATGCCAGATTTCACCAACATCCCATAAGCTAACACCTACGAATGGGATCCCTAGCTTAAAAGTTCCCTTAAACTAGCCCCTAAATTAAATTTTGTTTTATCATCGTCAGAGCCAGTATTTTCTAGTACCTATATTTAGGTGGCATTTTAACATTTAGGTGATCCCTAACTGTCAGTGAAACAGAAACTGTCCCCTAACAGCCCCCTAACAATACTTAGTTAAACTTAGGTGACGTTGATGAAATCGGCCATTAACCTACGAAATAATATAAAAATGAAATTTTGAACAATTTTAAATCCGCTAGAACGTTGGCCCAGATCGGCCAAAAACAAAAGCAAGAACGGGAAAAAGTGCTTTATGTTTTTTCATATAAGGTTGATTTTACAATAAAGATTATAAAACTTATGAAATGATCGTAAGTGTATGATGTTAATTCGAAGATTTGTGACTTTATAACAAGGTGCTATGGTGTTGATTAGCTTGAAAATAAAACTATTATAAGACTTTGTCTTGGTTCGTTAGTAAACAAATAAAGCTGTATAAGTGCATATTCGCGCGGACAGGATTTAGCTTTGATTTTGTATGTGACACGTTATCTAGTAGTATTGTTGATCGAAGAAATTGAAATATTTTATTTCAGACTATGGAGGACTCAAGGTATTGAGGTAAAAGTAAGCCGTTATGGAATTGAGGACGAAGAAAAATGTAGACTTTTTATAAGTGACGCTGCAAAATTAGGGCCAATTGAAGGCATATTTATTACTCTGTACAAGATAGCTGGTCCAGCATACATAAATGTGCCAAAATTAATATCTAATTTGGATAAATTATCAAGAAATATGGATTACCTTAGGTACAGTTACATTTTATCAATACAAAATTTTACAGCAAAATTTCTGGGAACACAAAAAGTTTATGTATTAATTGAATGATATATTATTGCAGATACTTTGTAATATTATCAAGTAATGTTAACAGTTCGGAAGATGAACTTGTGTTCTCAATGTGCAGTAAAATATGTCACTATCGTAATAACATTGGTTTGAATGCTCTTCTATGTCGAGTGGAATTCGTAGATGAGGTAAGTAACGGGAATAAGCACCTTGTTGTTAGAAATTTGGTACAGCTCATATCGAAATTACCACATTCGTTATTATTTATTGATGTTCTATCATGCATAATAAAAAAAATATATAAATAGAGTCTAATTAAAAACAAATAGATGAGTTAATTATAATATATACATAATATATAATATGTACAAATGGATGAATATAATATAAGATAGTATATGAGTAGATCTATAAATTTGTCTGAGAGAGATTTTTATTCAATAATTTATTTGTATTATTATATAGTATTGATATATAATAAATTTGTCTTACATTTTCATCTGGATTTTGCAACTATGAATAATTTATTTTTTGTTTTATTTGCATCATTTTATGAAGCTGATTTTATGAGACTTTTAATTATTTTTTTGTTTATTGTGGTCTTCAATAAGAATTCAAGAAATATTTTTAATTTTATTACAGTTCGAAGGTCTTGGCAAAAACCAAACAACGTATCAATCGATACACCAAGTTTTAAATAGCATGGAAAATAGTATAAAACAAAATTGTAGCAATGTGATATCATATAATACAAACAAAAATGCTAAGATGGAATATTCAAGAAAATTAAATGACATTTTAGGTATGTATGAATATTTCATATGTTGCTTTTATCTTTTTTTATTATAATATTATATAAAAGAAAACAAAAATTACTTTTTGTCTTCAGGCAAACAAACAAACGGAACTAAATTAGATATAAATGCGTCACTACACGATATTGCAATAGAAAAGCTCGCAATAAAAGAAATAAGAGGTTTAATTTTAGAACACTATCAAGTTGCAGTATCTGAGAGGAAACTTATCCAAATGTCTTTATCCAGGTAAAAAATATCAAAATGGTAAATAATCAAAATGCACAATAACTTTTACTTCCACCATTATTAAAAAAAAGGATGGATGGATGTATTACTCTTTAACGCTAGAACGGCTAAACAGATCTAGATAAAATTTGGCCTAGAGATAGATTGTAGTCTGAAATAGCACAAAGCACAGGTTTGTGTCACATTTATCCCGGAAAAAGGTACGGTTCCCGTGTACATTTATTTTTGTTTAGGGACAAACCCGAAGCGAAGCGAGGGAGAGTCGCAAGTAGTAAATAATAATTAAAACAAAACCTATATCACACTTTCATAAACGCTTACTTTCAGTATCCAGAATGTTGAATACTATTTAGACGAATTAAAGAACAACATCGGGCTTGATGCTATAATCTCGTACGTGAATGACGATTCCTATGAAGCATGTGATTCATTCAAACAAATGTTAACGTTGACTAATAATATTCCAGAGGTAATTCTTGAAACTAACTATTTTAATATAAACATATAATATTTTAATATAGTAGACATATTTCAAAGGGCATAAAACAAATTGCTAGAAGACAAGACTAGAAGAATAAAGGGGCAAATATTTGTATAGACTTTAGAAATATTTTACTCGGACTCTTTAAGATCAAGTGCTCTGTTATATAGTGTTGGGTACTGTCAGCTAACAAAAACTCAATTTTAACACTGGCAGAAAAAAGAGAACAGAATTATTATGTGTAACTATGTACTAAGGCAAGAATTAAAATATTTTTATTAATTTCAGAAACTCTCTGACATGGAATATGTTGATCCTGCAGCTGATTATTTGATTTTGATTCCTGGGTTTCAAGGCGATTGTAGCGTGTTTGAACCTTTATGCTCCACTCTCAAAATCAAAGGAATAACTGTCCAACTTGGACCAGATTTGGCAGCAAATACTATATCAGAAATGGCAGAAAGTATATTGAAGGTTAATATATTAAATATTTTAAAGCTTGACAAATAAAGATAAGCAAATAAAAATAGTATACAAAAAAGTTTAAAAAAGTAAAGATTACAAAATTTTGATGACAAGTTAACTGATTTATATTAATCTTTTCTAATAATCGCTAGATAATGATCAAAGATCTTAAAAAAATTTGATCAAATGTTCATAGATAAGAAATAACTAATAGAAGCAGTTCAAACCTCAAAGCTAATTATTTCTAAGATAACATCATCACACTATAAAAATTATTTAGATTGTATTTAATTATTACTTATCTAATTGTTTAATTCTACTTGTTTCATTTCTATCATATTTAGAATGCAGTAATAAAATTAGAAGAAAAGAATAAATTTTATCTCTTGGGATACTCGTTTGGTGTTAATATTGCTTTGGAAGTTGCAGCATTATTAGAAAAGAAAGGTATTTTTTATATCATAAAAACATATATTATATTGTATTTGTATATAAATAATTAGTTCAAAAATGAAATAACATACAAAAATTCATATTACAGGCATCGTTGGTACAGTTTTTTGCCTAGACTGTAGTCCAGATGCTTTGCGTGTACAACTAAATACGTATACCAGCGATTTGGCAGACGAAGAATTACAAAATGTACTAATTGATCATATTTATTACTTAATAACTAAAGAAATAAACAGCAAATTTAAAGAAGAAATAAAAACATTTAACACGTTTGAAGAAAAAGTTAAGGTTTTTGTCAAAGGAACAAAAGAACGTGTGCCTTATCCTCAAGAATATATCAGACTAAGTGTAGAATCATTATATAACAGAATTTTACTGGCTATGAAATATAACCCTACATTTACGCTTAAATCTGAAATAGTTCTGCTAAAAGCGATCAATGATTCAAATGCTGAAATTTTACCATATGATTATAATTTGGCCAATTATACCAAAAAACCAGTAAAAGTAGTAAATATTGAATCGAATCATACTACATTGCCATTTAATGTTAATGTGCCGAATGTAATAAATAAAATGCTTGACAAGGACCTGCTAACAAAATATAAAAACACTAATCTTTGCAAAACTTACTTGAATAAAAAGAAGTAAATATGTAATGTGAATATTAAGGGTCCTAAAAGTCAATGTTTGACTTTTACATATTCATAATAAGTTTCGCTTAACTAAGCCGCTGAATTATAAAAAAAAATCTTATACAATGTAATATTTCAACACAATTACAGCTTTGGTTAGAAGACGCCCAAAAGCGTCCCATGCATTTTTCGGAGAAGACATGCATCGACTTTTTTATTCATATTATTATCATCGTACCTAGATAATCTGGTCAACATCAATTGTACCAAGAAAAGAAAAGCTCTGAATAAAAAAAGGATTCATTCATATATGTATTAACTTAGTTTATGAAGCCACTAATTTAATTATATGTAATAAAGTACTTTTTAGAAAACATTTCTTTTAATATTAATGCAGAGAATTGAATGAAAGGATGTAGACTATGTTAAAATGACAAAAAAAAATCTTTTCGATGGTACCTTAAATTTTAAATTAAAACTTTTTTGAGAAGAAACACATTATAAATAAAACTATCTTTTCGGATTTTTTCGCGGATTTATTTGGAGTTTTGGTTCCCGATGTTTCGAATGCTTTACAGCATTCATGGTCACGGGAGAGACTGAGGTGTTACATGTCTCGAAGGTATAGATGTTACAGACAGCCTACCCACAAATAAATAATGAAAATTTCATCAATTATCTCACAATATTTATTAACTTTAAACATGTTTATAATTTTAATTAGTTTTATAATTGAATATGGAATATAATTTATTTAATTTTGCTGTTATTATTATAATTATTACAATTTTAAAATATTTGAGGTCTATCGAAGGAATAAAAAAAAAAAAAAATTTAAATAATAGCAAACTAAATGAAAATTATTATTCTTAATTAACTTTCACTTTTTAAATTACACATAGAACAATTATATGGTTTAAATAATGAATACTATATTTTATATTTTTCTTTATGGTTATAAATATAACAATGGCTACACTAAATATAGATTACTAATTAATATTTTAAAATTATTTACATATATATATATATATATATATATATATATATATATATATATATATATATATATATATATATATATATATATATATATATAATATTATAGGATATAAAAAATATTACTAAATTAAAAGGCCCATTTAATCTATGTATGTATATTCCACTGTTACATAAAGAAGAAACGAACATATACGTATATGTGACCGAAGTTCAGCTTTAGCGAAGTCGGTAACATTCGTGTAGTCGGTGCAATATACGCTTGAATTGTCTAACTAATATTTGATTAGGGTATGAAAAGAATATTGAATTTTGGAACTAAGTTGGATGTAGGAGTGAAATACTTTCTTAACCTTTTCAATTCGCAGGTTGAATTCCTGCATGTAGCAAATATTTTGATCAGACATAGATATGTATTATATTCATTTTAGGTTACCGTAACTATTACTTGCTAGCAGAATTCGCGGCTTCGCTCGTGTTAAAACTAAAAAAAGATTTTTTTTATTTATGCAAAAAGCATTTCTGAAATGCGCTCAGTAGCTTCTGAGCTTGAAGTACTTAAACATATTATAAACATTCGTTTTAGAATAATGTATGGAAGTCTGCCCGATTTGTTGACATTTATGATAATTAACAGCTCCGCTTCCTTGGGTAGTAGCAAGATGATTTATAGCCTAAAACCTTCTTAAATAAACGGACTATCTAATGCAAAAAGAATTTTTCAAATCTGATTAGCAGTGCTGTAATATGTTCTGATGTATACATTACTATTCTATAATATTATTATGTTACTAGCGACTCACCCTCGCTTCGCTCGGGTTCGTCCCTAGGTTGATTCCCCATACAAATTTTCATCCCCATTTTCACCCCCTTAAGGGATGATTTCTGGAACAAAAAGTATTCTATATGCTTCCCAGGGTCTCAAACTATCTTCTTACCAAATTTAATCTAAATCGGTTCAGTAGATCAGAGATTACCCCCTACAAGGTCCCAAAGTCACAAAGTCACAATTCACAAACTCACAAATTTTACCTCTTTATAATATCAGTATAGATAGGTATATTTTATAAATTAGTTTAAAGTTAATAAATGATGTCATTTATAATGTAAACTAGCGACTCACCCTCGCTTCGCTCGGGTTCGTCCCTAGGTGTGTTTTTCCTGAGCGGAACCCTAATTCTTTTTCTAAAATAAAAGTAGCCTATGTTACTCCCTATAATATAAGCTATCTTCCAGTGAAATCCCCGTCAAAATCAGTCCAGCTGTTTCGGAGATTATCCGGAACAAACAGACAGAAAAAAAATTAAAAAATTGTGTTTTTCTTATAAGTACCGTATATATTTTCATATGCATCTAATTAAATGCTGTTATTTTGACATTACAAACAGACACGTCAATTTTATTTATCTGCTTCTTTATCCATTGTCACTTTTTCAACATTATTTGGGGTCGGGTCAAAGAGACCTCGGTGTGCTTTGCTTTGTATGGGCTGGCACCGATTTCGAAAATATTTGATTAGGTATGTATTTAATAGGTAGGCTTTAATTACTTAGCCAAAGCACACCGACTTCGAAAATATTTGATTAGGTATGTATAGTAAATGAAAACTACCAATCAGTTATTTTTTACTTTTTAGTGCTTTTGTTTGAAGTCGGTTTTTATTTTTTTGTTAAAAAGTTTTTATTTTTCCCTTTTTAGTGTAGACAGTAGTAGCAAAGTAAGGATTCTAACGTGTTAGGCTTGTCAAATCAAACAAAATAAGCCCAAACTCAAAGTATCTACTATTAGCCGTTGAAGAGTTCCACCTAACCACCTTCTGGCCGTGCCATCAGATCAGGTCAACAACACTGAACCACTGTACTATCAACGGAAATAGAAATACTTGCAAAGTTTCAAGTCAATATGACAATTAGAAGTAGGTTAAATTCATCATTCGTTGTTTTTCCACCCTTAGGGGTGGTATTTTTTTTTGAAATTTAAATGGGACCAATCTGGAAGTATACCCTTTCAAACAAAACAAAAATTGTCCAAATCGGTTAATAAATGACGGAGTTCTGAGGTAACAAACATAAAAAAAAAAAAAACAGTCGAATTGAGAACCTCCTCCTTTTTGAAGTCGGTTAAAAATGACAGCTTATCAGATTAATATTTTTCATTTTTAATCTGTAAAATTATATAGTAATAGTGTTGCTTAGTAAGTTGTTTTTTAAATAATAGCAAACTAAATTAAAATTATTATCCTTAATTAACTTTAACTTTTTAAATTACACATAGAACAATTATATGGCTTAAATAATTAATACTATATTTTATATTTTTCTTTATGGTTATAAATATAATAATGGCAACACTAAATATAGATTACTAATTAATATTTTAAAATTGTTACAATTATAAAAATAATAGCAAAAATTAAATAAATAATATATCATATTCAATTATAATTAAAATTATAAAAATGTTTAAAGTTAAAAAATATTGTAATGTAAATTGGTGCAATTTTAATTTTGTTAATTGTAGGTAGGCTGTCTGTAACAACTATACCTTCAAGACATGTAACACCTCAGTCTCTCCCGTGACCATGGATGCTGTAAAGCATTCGAAACGTCGGGAAACAAAAATGCAAATAAATCCGCGACAAAATCCGAAAAGATAGTTTTATTTAAAAGATCTATTCTTACAAAAATATATTCGTCATCGAAATTAATATTCCTCGTGTACTCGTACAAACAAGCATGTTTTAAATAACAAAACTAAGCGAGTCAACAATAAAAAATTCACGTTAGTACTCCGAATTGAACTTCGATCAACAATACTACTAGATATCGGGTCAGCGTAAGAAATTCGTCTCGGTAAATATCAGCTCATTTGAAAAATGAGCATATATTTCGATTAGTTCTATTGAAACACTACCAGCGTAAACACGTTCACAACCGCAATATATATTTTAGAAATGCAAAAATAAAGCGCGAAGAAGAAATTTTTCAGACGGAGTGTCTTATTTTCGGTAAATATATGTAGTTAAAGTCAATATTTTAAGATTTAAACTACGAAATAATATAAAAATGAAATTTTGAACAATTTTAAATCCGCTAAGAACGTTGGCCCAGATCGGCCAAGAACAAAAGCAAGAACAGGAAAAAGTGCTTTATGTTTGTTAAGGTTGATTTTACAATAAAGATTATAAAACTTATGAAATGATCGTAAGTGTATGATGTTAATTGAAAGATTTGTGACTTTATTACAAGGTGCTATGGTGTTGATTAGCTTGAAAATAAAACTATTATAAGACTTTGTCTTGGTTCGTTAGTATACAAATAAAGCAGTATAAGTTCATATTCGACAGGATTTAGCTTTGATTTTGTATATCACACGTTATCTAGTAGTATTGTTGATCGAGGAAACTGAAATATTTTATTTCAGACTATGGAGGACTCAAGGTATTGAGGTAAAAGTAAGCCGTTATGGAATTGAGGACGAAGAAAAATGTAGACTTTTTATAAGTGACGCTGCAAAATTAGGGCCAATTGAAGGCATATTTATTGCTCTGTACAAGATAGCTGGTCCAGCATATATAAATGTGCCAAGATCAATATCTTATTTGGATAAAATATCAAGAAACATGGATTACCTTAGGTACAATTACATATTATCAGTACAAAATATCACAGCAAAATTTCTGCGAACACAAAAAGTTTATGTATTAATTGAATGATATAATATTGCAGATACTTTGTAATAGTATCTAGTAATGTTAACACTTCGGAAGATGAACTCGTATTCTCAATGTGCAGTAAAATATGTCACTATCGTAATAACATTGGTTTGAATGCTCTTCTGTATCGAGCGGAATTCGTAAATGAGGTAAAGTAAAGGGGATAAGTATAAAGTTTTTGTCCACTTCGTTGTTAGAAATTTGGTAAAGCTCATATCGAAATAACCACATTCGTTTTTATTTATTGACGTTCTATCATGGAATATATATATCTAAAAGAAATTTTTATTTAATAACTTATTTTTACTATTTCTCATGACTATTCTCTCTTCAATGCAGTATATTAATGACTAGTGTAAAATGATTATAGCAGTTCTCTGCAAGTTAACTTAAAACTATGTCTTTCTATGTCATAAAAGGTTACTAAAATATAGTGGTCAAAATTTATTGTATATAATAAATTTGTCTTCAATTATTATAATTAATTAATCATCTAGATTTTGCAACTATGAATAATTTATTGTTTGGTTTATTTACATCATTTTATAAATGTTATTTTATTAGGCTTGTAATATATATTGTTTATTGTGGTTTTCAATAAGAATTCAAAAAATATTTTTAATATTACTATAGTTCGAAGGTCTCGGAAAAAATCAAAAAACGTACCAATCGATACACCAAGTTTTAAATAGTATGGAAAATAGTATAAAACAAAATTGTAGCAATGTGATATCATATAATACAAACAAAAATGCTAAGATGGAATATTTAAGAAAATTGAATGACATTTTAGGTGTGTATAAATGTTTCATATGTTGCTGTTATCTTTTTTTTTTTAAATATATATAGATAATAAAGAAATCAAAACATATTTTTTATCTTCAGGCAACCAAAGAAATGGAATTGAGTTAGATGTTGATGCATCATTACACGATATTGCAATAGATAAACTCACTATAAAAGAAATAAGAGGTTTAATTTTAGAACACTATCAAGTTGCAGTATCTGAGAGGAAACTTATCCAAATGTCTCTATCCAGGTAAAAAATATCAAAATGGTAAATAATCAAAACGCAAAATAACTTTTAACTCAACAATTAATTAAAAAAAATTGAGGATGGATGGATGTTTTACTCTTTCACGCTAGAACAGCTAAACAGATCTGGATAAATTTTGGAGCAGAGATAGATTATAGTCTGAAATAGCACATAGGTTTGTGTCACAGTTATCTCGAAAATAATGTACGGTTTCCGTGAAAAACATTTATCTTTGTGTAGGGACGAACCCAAAGCGAAGCGAGGGTGAGTCACTAGTAGTAAATAATAATTAAAACTAAACCAATGTACCATTAAATAAACGTTTACTTTCAGTATCCAGAATGTTGAATACTATTTAGACGAATTAAAGAACAACATCGAGCTTGATGCAATAATCTCGTACGTCAATGACGATTCCTATGAAGCATGTGATTCATTCAAACAAATGTTAACATTGACAAATAATATTCCAGAGGTAATTTTGAAACGAAATATTTTAATATAAACATATTTTAATATAGTAGGCATATTTCAAAGGGCATAAAATAAATTGCTAGAAGACAAGGCTAGAAGGATAAAGGGCAAATATTTATTTATATAGACTATGTAAATGTTAACTCGGACTGGTTGAGATCAAGTGTTTCATTATGAACGGCAAACTAATATAAATAGACTCATTAAATGTATTTAATATGGGAACTGATATGCGAATGATGCGAAAGATGCCTTTGACTAAATGTATGGAAGGTTGCAGAATAAATATTAATGGTAACTTCACGAGTATACTAAATGTGTTATACGGATCTAGGTAATGTGACAACAGGCAGTATTGAATACTATCGGGTGACAAAAACACTATTATAATACTGGCAGAAAAAGAGAACAGAATTATGTGTAACTAAGGCAAGAATTAAATTATTTTTATTAATTTTAGAAACACTTTGACATGGAAAATGTTGACCCTGTAGCTGATTATTTGATTTTGATTCCTGGTTTTGAAGGCGATTGTAGCGTATTCCAATCTTTATGCACCACTCTCAAAATTAAAGGAATAACTGTCCAACTTTTTTGACGACACGTATGGCTCAGTTGGTAGTGACCCTACTTGCTGTGCTAGCTGTCGCGGGTTCGAGTCCCGCTGGGGGCATTCATTTGTGTGATGAGCACGAATGTTTGTACTCCAGTCATGGGTGTTTATATTTATAATATGTATGTATATAAAGTTATATATGTGTAGTGTATCAACTATCTGGTATCCATAACACAAGCCTCGTAGCTTACCATGGTACTAGATGGCGCTGTGTGTTAATGTCCCAACATTTATTATTATTTAACTTGGACCAGATTTGGCAGCAAATACTATATCAGAAATGGCTGAAAGTGTATTGAAGGTATATATTAAATATTTTAAATTTAAATTTCTATAACTAAAGATAAGCAAATAACAATAGTATACAAAAAAGTTTTACAAAGTAAAGATAACAATATTTAGATGATAAGCTTACTTACTTACATTTATTTTAATCATTTCTGATAATCACTAAATAATGACGAGAGATCTCAAAAAACTGATCAAATCTTATATAAAGAATTACTCTAAATAGAAGCAGGCCAAACCGCAACACTAATTACATTTCTAATCATCACACTATACAAATTATTTAAACTTGTTTCATTTTTATCTTATTTAGAATGCAGTAATAAGATTAGAAGAAAAGAATAAATTTTATCTCTTGGGATACTCGTTTGGTGTTAATATTGCTTTGGAAGTTGCAGCATTATTAGAAAAGAAAGGTAATTATTTATATAATAAAAACACGTATTTGGATTTATAACTAATTAGTTCTAAAGTAAAATAACATACAAAAATTAATATTACAGGTATCGTTGGTACAGTTTTTTGCCTAAATAGTAGTCCAGATGCATTACGTGTACAACTAAATGCGTATACCAGCAATTTGACAGACGAAAAATTACAAAACGTACTAATTGATCATATTTATTACTTAATAACTAAAGAAACAAACAACCAACTTCAAGAAGAAATAAAAACAATTAACACGTTTGAAGAAAAAGTTAAGGCATTTGTTATAGCAACAAAAGAACGTGTGCCATATCCACAAGAATATATCAGACTAAGTGTAGAATCAGTATACAATAGAATTTTACTGGCTTTGAAGTATAACCCTACATTTACGCTCGAATCTGAAATAGTTTTGCTAAAAGCGATCAATGATTCAAATGCTGAAGTTTTACCATACGATTATAATTTGGCCAAATATACCAAAAAAACTGTTAAAGTAGCAAATATTGAATCGAACCATACTACATTGCCATTTAATGTTAATGTGCCGAATATAATAAATAAAATGCTTGACAAGGAATTGCTGACAAAATATAAAAACACCAATCTTTGCAAAACTTATTTGATTAAGAAGTAAATATTATGTTATATTAGGGGTCCTAAAAGTGATGATTAACTTTTGAAATAACCGTAGAAAGCAGATGTAGAGGATAATTGGGATCAGTCTACTATTCAAAAATTTAAATTGTTGCTACAATTTTAGACTTTTCCATACTCGTAACAAGTATGCTTAATTAAAACCGCTAAAATATAAAAAAAAACTCATTCAATGTAATATTTCAACACAAGCTTTAATTAGAAGACGCCGTAAAACCAATGCATTGATATATTCCGACTTCTCGGAGGAGGCATACATCGTCATTTTTAATCATATTATTATCATTGTACAGAGATACTCTGGTCAACGTCAACTCCATAAAGAATTTAAAAACTTTGAAGAAATAAATTGATACATATTATCTAGTATAGAGATTATGTAGTTCTAAAATGTTAGCACGTATTAACTAAGTTTATGAAGCCACTAAATTAATATATATTTTAATAAAGCACTTTTTACAAAACATCTCTTTTAATTTTAATACACAGAATTGAATGTACGAATAAAGACTATGTTTAAATTGCAAAAAAAAATACTTACGATACTTCGTTAAATTTTAAATTATTATTATTTTTGAAAAAATAAAAAGACTTTCTATAAAATAAAATAAGTTAAATTTTAAAAATTAGATTAGCTTATGTAAACCAAATCATATTTCTATTTTTGAAAACCTTCACAGAAACTTTTTGCCCTAACTGTAGATTTTAAAAACTCTCAAAAATATACGCTTATAAAATATACGCAAATATTTTTTATATTATATTATCTAACTAGAGGGTTACCCTCGCTTCGCTAGGACTCGCCTCTAGACAAACAATAATAAATCTATCCCACGGGACCCGAACATTTTTCCTGAATAAAAAGTAGCTTATTTGTTATTCTGATGTATGAACTACATTAGTGTAAAGTTACTACAGTTTTTTAACTATCACACGGTAACTCTTTAATTTTCCGGGATGAAAAGTATCTAAAACGTTGACCGGATGGGATATACGGTATCACAATGCAAAATTTCATTTAAATCAGTTCAACAGTTTAGGAGATGAGCCCGTACAAACTGACAAACAGACAGACAAACCGACAGAGAAACAAAAAAATTGAAAATAATTTGGATTTGTTCTATTTCTCTTCTTACATCCCCCTGACTCGGTTTTTAGCATTTTTTTTTCAATGTACATTTGACCTCTACAGTTTTACTATATGTTAATAGCTGTTATATTTTATAACTTTACAAATTAATGAGCTGAAGGTTACATGAGCCGCCCGCTGTGTTCACAGTTCGTAACGGCCCTATAAATATTATTTCTTATAACGAATATTATTTCTTATATACTAAATAAGTTTTTATTTCGTTACGCCTTGAAGGAAATTATATTTATTTGCTATGTTTCTTGGCTTTAGAATTAATTTTATATTTATTTCTAGTAACGGATTTTTTTTTCATTTGTCTCATCAACATTCGTTAGTTAAATGTTCCAAAGTATTATCCTTAAACCTAAAATCTATACATATACACAAAATTGTAACTAAGCCGAATCTGTACAGTATTTTTTTTTTGGAAAATCTTATTGAAATAAATGTTATTAACGATACACAGGTCGAATCTATAGTTTTTAGAAATTTTATCTGTCTGTCTGCCTGTGACCGCATCACAGAAAAACCACTGGAGAGATTTTGGCGAAATTTGGTATGGCGATAGCTGGTTATTGGGGTCATCATATAGGATACTCTTTACCATGGCAATATATCTAATTTCTTAGAAAAAAAATGTAAAAGCTGGTTAGAATGTAACCACGATGATATTATAAACATTTTAGCAAGATATTTTACTAAATATGGCTAAAACCATGGACGAATTAGAGACTGGACCTGACATAAAATACAAATGTATGAAAACTAGTTCAACCAAGTGACGCATAACGCACACAAAGATTTTATTACATTATTATAAACACTGATACACAATACAATATTTCTAGTGCTTGAACGTAATCGATAAAATACATATATCGATGAACCAATGAATGACATTTTAGACATTGGTTAGCATAGTCATCATATTTTACATCTTTTAATTTATTCTTCTTCTTTTAATTTTAATAAATTAAAATAAATGAATTAAAGAGGCAATAATAATGTGTCAAATAATAATTATTTTTTAATTTGATTTCTATAAATACGATGGCATTGATGGCAACATTCTGTTGGCCTATAATAATGTTAATGAACAAATGAATATCGGGTATATATTCCATTAATATATAATAAATATTATTTTGTAAAGATTAAAAAAAATATTAAGCTAATTTAATTAAATAAAGTGATTTTGTTGATTCTGCAATTGATTGTCTCGGGTAGCTATAAAAATGTGACACTGTCCTACTATTGCTCAGTTCTTAATAAACATTTGTGAAATTAGGAAAAAGAAAAAGAGATTGCAAATTAAAGTGAGTGTTGGATCGTGAAAGTAAAATAATTAGTGCAAGTGGTAAAGTGTTTTATTCCAAATCGCCAACCCAGATGTTTAGTGCTAAAACATTATTGTTTGATTTTGTGTAATTTATGTGTTGAAATAAAATGATCTTTATTATTATTACAATGGAATAATATTCCAAAGTATATAAATGTGGAATAAAATAAAATAAAAAATTAAGTACACATACTAATTATAATTTTTGCATTTATATTTTTATTTGATTTAGAAAATATTTTTATAAATTTATTGTCATCAGATTGTAGGATACTGTGGTAAAAGTATTTTATGTTATTGTACTGTACAAATAACACAATTCGTTTAGTAATTTCGTCAAATATCGATATACTTTTCGACATTGTCAAGCACTAGTCGATGTCAAATGGACTCACTCGACAGTTTAGTCATTTGTTCTGAATGGTATAATCCAGGGATTTTATGATGGTTGTCAGATGTCAACAATACATAGAAATATCGACTATATTTAACATAGTTGGATAATATGACATTTTATTTTACATTTAATGAAATTGTGTGATAAATAACAATAAATGTAATAAAATAATGTATTTACAAGTGAAAAGAAATACTGCTGCTTCCGCCGTTATAGTTTTTACATCATTTAACAGAACATTTAGTCATTTTTGGGAGATGTTTTGTTGACAAATAAGTGCTTGAGACTGACGCAAAAAACAAACGACCAAGCCTAAAATCTCCTGGTTACTGAAAAGACCGATAAAGGTACGTCCGCTTATATGTCTAGTCCAGTGGTTAATTCGTTCATGGCTAAAACTATTAAAAAGGCTTATCTAGAAAAAAAATATCAATAGAGCTATTTCATTCATTAAAATAAGTCCAAAAATATTAATTTAAGTGTTATTTTGACATTCGTCAATAGATATCGCCATGTTTTTTCAAAATGCTTAGTTTTAATTCCAAAAAAATAAATTTACAGATATTGAATGTACATACCTTTCTATGATTTTATTACAATTACTATTAAATTACCCGCGGCCCCGCCCGTGTTCAAATTATTAGTAAAACAAATTTTATGTCTTCATAAATGAGTAACTAATTAGTAATATTTTGTTGGCCGAAACAATTTTCAACTGAATTTTTTTTAAAGTAATAGTAAGTTTAGTAAATAATGTTAATGTTTGTAATCTTTTAATGTAAAAATTGGGCAAATGCAAGTCCAACTCGCGCATTGTAGGTTCCGTATAGCAAAATACTGTGTTGTTTTTCTTACTTACGCATTTTGTTAGGTTAACACTAATGGATCCCACTGCAAGATTGCTACATTCATTGCGTATTTAATCGAAATCAATTTTTTATAATATACAATAATAAAAGGGACTATGTTTTGACCGGGGTGCCTATTCAAATGTGCCCGCTAGTATGTTTAATTAACTAAATAATAGTTGACTTTTTGGAATAAAAACGATGCATTTGTTATTACAATGAATTATACTCCACTACACATAACTATACGTCGTAATCTTGAAAAATGATAGCTACCGTTGCACATTTGGCCGCAACCTCTTCGCAGCCAGGTATAAGTGGGTCATATTTTGGTATGTTTATGCGTTCATAGCGTACATGCATCATTTATAAATAAAATTAAAGCTAATTTTTTTCTGTACCTGATAAACTACGTCTGCCTATGTAAAAGTGGCCGCAAAAGTGGTTGAGAGTCATTAAAAGTGTTTTTGTTACATTTATACGTTCATGGCGTATATTCATCATTTATATATCAAATTAAAGCTATTTTTTTCCGTGCATGATAAAATACTTCTATCTATGTAAAAGTAGCTGCAATGGAAAGAAAAGAAGGAAAGAATATAATATTATATGTCATTTGTCAGACAATAACAACATTTGCTTAAAATTATGTATATTTGGAACTCTCACTTTCCCCCATAACTTTCTTTTTAAAATCATTTCGAAAAATATTACTAACTAGCGCTAACTCATCCCTGTTTCGCGATTAAATTAACATTGAGAAAAGTTATTATTATATAGTTTAAGTAATCAGCTAAATATAAATTAATTAATAGCTGTCTATTAGTAAATAAATGATTAAAATTAATTCAGTAGATTGAGAATTTATCGCCCAAAACTAAACAAACAAACTAACGAAACAGAAGTATAGACTTACTATAAATTTTATTGTTTAGAACAAAAAGTGCAATATTACTAAGCCAAATAAGAGATAAACGGAGGAACGTTTATGGCATAGTTAAGCACCGCCATTATTTACCGATGATGTAGTGCGCGGAACACGGAGCATACTCTGCTGGTTTCCAGAGGTACCCAGTCACACTCTTGCCTTTCTCTTTTTTTTAATATTGGGAAATGCATTTTCGTATACCACCTGTAGGACCCCAATAACCATGGGATTGCTCCATAGTCCACTCTCCTATCAGAGAAGTACCAGATAACCCGCATGGTACACTGCCCACCGAAGTGGGTACTTCGGTGTTTCTTGGCTTCGCACCCGTCTAAACTACCGGACGCTAATGAGCCTTCCCCCTCCCCTTCCTCACCACGGCAACGTGAACGCACGTTGGGGGGGAAACTATTGCCTTTCTAGCTTAACTATAGCTACCCACTTCTTTTGCCGAATTAAATCGGCAGGGAAATTAAAAGAAAACAAAATAAGCAAAATACATGACTATTATAAAATAACTAATCAGGAAGAAAAAATTAATACTTTCTAAATTAGTTCAATTTATTGACTTCATTTTACATAATATTGACCTTCTCGGTTTGACATTTGGCTTTACCTATAGTGCACGGTGTACGGTGCACACAGGCGCAGGGTCTCAGGGGGCCCCAAGCGCCGTTTGCGACACTTGCGACACACAAGAGCATTCGTTGTTCGCGGCGTCGCCGGCGCTCTCAAAGACCTTGTGCCCGTATTATGGCCGACGCCGGGCGGTGAAAGCAAAGCAAGGCGCGCGTAGTTTATATAAATAGGCAGCATTTGTCTATAGCTTTAGAACGCCTTGAAAAGAGCTTAGGGCACCTATGTCTCGTAACAAACTAATTACATTGAGAACGGTTATTTTATGTAAAAGAAAAGACGGTAGTCTTCTTGAACAAAGTTGAATGGACTGAACGGGAAAAAGCGGATGGCAGTACATAAACGAATAATCAAAATAATTAATTTTTTAGCGAGGTAATGTCTGACGGTAAGGAAAAAAAAAATTATGATACTGATAATGGTTATTTTTTAAAGCTGCTTGAATATAGCTTTATAATGCTTGCAGAACACATTGCCTTTATTAAAAAATCTGAGTCATGCCTAACTCATTATCTTGACCACAATATTTAGAATAAAATAACACGATTGTTAGGGGAAAGAAAAAAAATTGTTTTGGAATTGAAACAATCCAAATATTTTTCAATTATTTTAGATTGCACTCTAGATATTGTACATGAAGAACAAATATCGGTTGCCGTACGATGCGTTCTTTTAAATGCAAGCAACAAGAAGACTGAAATAAAACTGGGATTTATAAAGTTATACTTCTTTTGGCACGTTTTGAAAAAATATGAGAGTAAAATTTTTACGATGCGCGTGCGCACCGACAGCCAAAAAGCAACATGAGGAAGTTAGCTAAAAGCGACATAATGAAGTTAGCTGCATTCCTTTTACAGAGATTTGTGACATACGAGATGAAATCTTTAGCTATTTTTGTTCTGTTACGGCAAAGAAGTATAACTTCTTAATCATAACTACACGCATGCGTTTTTTTCCTATTAGAGACACTACTGGTCAGGTCTTAGCTCAATTTTTGTAAGATTGTTTAATGTCCAATGATATTGATATACAAAATCTGCGTGGTCAAAGTTACGATAATAGTGCAAACATGAAGGGAAAAATATAGGTTTACAAAAACGAATTTTAGACTTAAGCCCGCATGCTATGTAACCTACTAAAAGTTCATTAGAAATTGTCGATTCCTTTTCAATAGGGAATATGTGTGTGATTTAAATAAAGGTGAAATATTTTTTTATAATCTTTATTGCTTTTGAATTAATGCCTATATCAATATTTTTTAATTTAATTTCTTTTTGATTAAGAAAATGTTTATTAAATAGTGCAAATATATTTAAAGTAAACATAACGCCATTGGTCAGATCGAATATGACATCAGAATATATCTTAGAAATTTATGTTTCTTTTCGGCGTCAATAGAATGTAAGAAAAAATACTTACCAAAGAAATGCTGTGCCGCCTTTAATACTAAAACCACTCTCAAATAATCGATTTGGGGACAGGGTTGAAGCAGAAGAAAGCTCTACGTTTTAATCTGGGAAAAGTGTATGATGCCTTGATTACCATATATTCCGATAGGAGCAAAGATGCGGAGTCAAGAAATATGGCAGAATTCATTATTGGCTAAACTTTACTCATTTAAAGTTATTTGTTTTCTGCTGATTTGGTTCGAAATTTTAAGCAAGATAAATATAGTTAGCAAGGCTCTTTAAAAGTCAGACGTCGTATTGTCAGTCAATATGTCGTAATGTCAACAATAAGTCTTAATTCTTAATTCGTAATTGTCTGAATTCTTTAATGAGTGCGCTTTTGGGGAGTTCATTAAAAGCGCGAAAATTGTAGCAGAAGAAGTCGTGGCATTAGCAGAATTTTCCGCACCCGCCTGCTTTCACACTCATAGAAAGTTTTTTAATTATATGGCAGAGGATGAACCGAAATGAAATTTTTACTACTACATATTAGATACCTCTATTACCAAGTTCGACGAAAGGTTTCAACTTTTAGATCAAAATAATGTACTTTTTTCATTTCTTCAAAAATTAAAACACTGGAAGGATTTGGACTTAGATATAAAAAAGCGCATGGTTCTAATTTAGAAAATAAACTAGCCCATGCTGGCACTTCAGATTTGGAGAAGTTCGAGCTTTTAATGAAATCGAATAGTTCCCGATGTTGATTGATGATATTTTAAATTATTTGTTTACGAAAAAATTAATTTCAGTGTTTCCAAATCTGTCCACAGCGTTTAGAATTTACCTCACATTACCAGTCACTGTAAAACATAGGGATAGATCATTTTCTAAACTAAAAATATTTAAAAACTATCTCAGATCAACGTTGTTACAAAGAAGATTGACAAATATCTTATCGTTACTGTACTCATGGTATTGGACATGAAATCAAAATTGAAGTCGTTCGCAAGAAACGTTTTCGTTCGACCGTTTTTTCTCCGACTTACTTTGCAAATCCGACTACCATGAAAAAGTCTTTTCATTCTTCGGGTTAATATATAGCCTATGACACTCAGAAAGAACGTGGATTTCTATTGGTAAAAGAATTTTGAAAATCAGTTCAGTAGATCCAGAGATTACCCCCTACAACGTCACAAACTCACAATATCGCAAACTTTATCTATACTAATATTATAAAGAGGTAAAGTTTGTGATCTTGTGAGTTTGTGAGTTTGTGACGTTGTAGGGGGTAATCTCTGGATCTACTGAACCGATTTTCAAAATTCTTTTACCAATAGAAAGCCACGTTCTTTCTGAGTGTCATAGGCTATATATTAACCCGAAAAATGAAAAGGCTTTTTCGTGGTAGTCGGGGTTGCAAAGTAAGTCGGAGAAAAAACGGTCGAACGAAAACGTTTCTTACGAACGCTGCCTTAACGGTGAGAGATATATGATTATGTTCTAGAGAAAAGTTGTAGAGCTTAATAATGCCTACAAAAAAGTCAGCGACAGCATATGTCTAACTTTTATATTTAAGTCACAAAAAGTAGTTTTTTATATTAAAAAAATCATTTAAATCGGTAGGTCATGTTTATTGGTCATATTATCAACAATTATGAATTCTTATCAAAATAAGTAAATTTATCGTCTAAAATGCTTAAAATAAAAGACTTTTCCCTTTTACTGCATATAATTTGGACAAATGGTTAAAGAGATAATACAACATATTCGTATGTATGGACGAACCCGAGCGAGCTGTTTATCTGTTTTTCTCTTTGTACGGGCTAATCTCCGGATCTATTGAACCTATTGAAATGAAATTTTGCATAGTGGTACCTTATATCCCCGGGCAACATCTTAGATACTTTTCATCCTGGAAAATTAAAGGGTTCCCGTGGGATAGTTAAAAAACTATAACAACTTATACATCTTAATACACGAAAACTACTAATTGGATTTTAATGAAACTTTACAATAATATAGTTCATACATAACAAAAACAAATCAGCTACTTTTCATCCCAGAAAATTAAAGAGTTTCCGTGGGAGAGTCAAAAAACTATAGTAACTTATACAGCTTAGTACACAAAAACCACTGATTGGATTTTGATGAAACTTTACAATAATATAGTTCATACATCAGAATAACAAATAGGTAACTTTTTATCCCGGAAAAACGTACTTTTCCCGTGGGATAGATGTTTTTGTTTATTTGTAACGTATTATGTACACAACATAGACCCCAAAACAATAGTTATTAAAAAAATTGTCTGTTTGTCTGTTTGGCTGTATGTCTGTTTTTGTGTGCGCGTTTCACGCGAAAAGTAATGTACCAATTTCAACGAAATTTGGTGAAGTGATAACTTATTACTCGAGTCAACATTTAGGATACCTTTTGTATGTATGTATGTATGTATATATGTTGTATTTTTAACACACGCACGGGCTTCCCTTCAGTACGAGGTGGATCAGGCCATAGTCCACCACGCTGGCCAATATCAGAGGTGCTAGACCCTGGATTTGAACTTGCTTCACTCGGTTTCCCAAGCGAGCGCGTTACCACTGGGATACCACTGCCTAGATACCTTTTACTTAAAGAAAATCTTTCTTTCCCACTGGAAAATATAATAACTGGTTTTATCGAGTCCTCCCTAGAAACCTTCCTCTGGCTAAGCCTTAAGACATACATCAAAACAATATACTAAAAAATTGTATGTCTTGAAAAGTCCTACAGAAAAGTTGTGAATAGTGTATGTCTATCTTCTAAGTCTATAATAAAACTTAGTCAAATCGATGTGCGCGTTTCACGCAAAAAGTACTCAACCGATTTTAACTTAATTTTCTATAGTGATAAAACTTAGTGCTCGGATCAACATTTAGAATACTTTTTACGACAGGCAAATTATTCATTCCCACGGGAAAATACAATAACTGGTTCTATCGAATTGTCCTTAGAAATTTATATGGCTAACGTTGGCTCAACCTTAAGAGATAGATCAAAACATTGTACAAGAAAATTCGAAGTATTAAAAAGGTCTATAGAAAATTTCTACATAGTATATGTCTATCTCCTAAGGTACACTCGCTATAACTATTTTCATTATTATATATTTCTGTTTTATTATATGTTATTTATTCTATTTGAATATAGGCACATATATGAATAATAAAACTATAGAGGTCGAATGTCTGTCTGTACATAGATGGTAGAAAAAATTGCTAAAAAACGAGTCAGTTCTCTTCTTACATACCGTAAGGAGAGAAATAGGACAAATCCAGATTTTTTCAAAATTTTTGTTGCTTTGTCTGTTCGTAGGGGCTAATCTCCGATACTATTGAACCTATTTAAATGAAATTTGATACTTTTCATTCCGGGAAATTAAAGAGTTCCCGTGGGATAGTTAAAAAATTATAGTAACTAATACAGCTCAGTACACAACAACTTATGCACCAAATTTAGTAAAATTTGGCATGCTGATACCTTATATTGCAGGTCAAACAACAGGTTACTTATTTTTATCCCGGAAAAATGAATGGTTCCCGTGGGATAGATTTGTTTGTGCTTTTCTAGAGGTGAACCCGAGCGAAGCGAGGGTGAGCCGCTAGTCTCTTTATAATATAATAGTATAGATTACTGCCCGAAACAATTTTCAAATTAAAAATGTCTGTAAATTTCTGTTCTCATAATGAAAAGGCAAGTGATAGTTTCAGGAGTACATAAGATAAAAATTTATAATCTATTTTTTTATCATTTCATATACCTCGGCTGATATTGGCCATATTAACCGAGCTATGTAACTCTAAAGTCATAAATATTGTAGTTTAAAAAAAATAAACGTTCCTTTTTTACCTTTCAAGAAATGCTATCCAAATGATGTGATGATGTCCTCCTAGCCGATTCCGGCCACGGCGGCCAATCTCAATGAGATTAGCCAACTGCGCAGGAGATATTATAGTGCTCTAGTGTACGCGCAGACACAAGTGCACTCTCTATTCCTATCACTCTCATACTCCGGTGGGACGACCACTCGACACGACCGGTGAGAGTTAAGGCGCAGGACCGACGGCTTTACGTGCTCTCCGAGGCACGGGGGTGAAACACCGCCAACTTCCCAACTCCAGGCTGTTACTGAGACTTACTATACAGGAAGACTCAATAACTAAACTTGGCCCGACCCGGGACTCGAACCCAGGACCTCCGGGTGTGCAGCCGTACATGCTAGCCACTACACCACCGAGGCAGTTAAAGCCATCCAAATAATCTAAATAGAGGTATAGGTATCTTCCAAAATGCTTTTAATGAAAACTGCTTTTTAGAATATATTATGTTCACCCGTTTTGTCAGTTATTAAACAAAAACTTTGTTTTCTATAATGTGTTAAAAAAATAGAATGTATGAAATACAAACCTTTTTTTTTATCATAAATATTCGTATTTTATTTTATTGTTAACGATACGTCAGTAATTAAAAACAAAACAGTATTTGGCTAAATGGAATTGTTGATGTGCGAGTTGGACTGGCACTTGCTTGTACCCAATTTTTATATTTAAAGATTTACACAAATTTAGCAATTTATTCTAAATAATGGCATATATTATTATTTGAAAATTGTTTAGTCCAACAAAATATTACTGATATAGTACTAATTGATAAAGCCAAATAGTTTAAATTTCATTTATGTAATTTTATTTTAGACTGGTTATTGTATTTTTTCTCAGAAATGAGATATTTTCCTGCGGTAAGAAGTATACTATATGTTGACCCGAATAACTAGCTATGATCATACAAAATTTCATCAAAATCCCTCCAGTAGTTTTTCTGTGATGCGGTAACAGACAGACAGACAGACAAAATTTCTAAAAACTATAGATACGGCCTTTGTATCGATAATAATGTCTATTTCAATGAGATTTTCCAAAAAAAAATGTTTAATATACAGATTCGACTCAGTTAGAATTTTATTATATGTAAAGATATCGTTCGAAAAAAATATCTGTTTTTCTCAAATACAGTTCAAAAGAAATTTTGAATTTAACTATTTCGTTTTTTCTTAAAGATCAGTGACGAGCTCATAAAATATATATTTTTTAATTTTTCGTATAACTTTTTAGATTCACATGTTATTTACTATCACGTTGTAACATTCAAATCTGATAATAAATAGATTTTTTCACATTTTATTGATCCATGAAAATGTTTGCACATAATGTTGCAATAACAATGATAATATGTTTAATAATTGACTCACAATACTGCATAATTAATAAATAGAGGGGAATGCTATTCGGTTGTGAGTCAGTTATGTATATAATTTAGACTAAAAATATAACAAAATTGAGTACAAGTTTATCGAAGTAACTAGTAATACTTTTGCACTAAAAGTCAAAGGTTAGTCTAAAAAATTTGAATTGTCAATGTTAATGTATGACTTTACTTTGTTAACGTGTTGTTTGTGTTTAATATGTATGTACATTTCGTACAGTTTTTTGACCTTTTAGTTACCTATTGTGAAAGTAATTAGTATCAAGTATCCTCTGTGTTATATATTAAATATATTGTATTACTTATAAATAAAATTTAAGTACCTATTTAAGATAATAATAATATGATGATAAATGATATTTTGCTTTTTCGTTTCCGACGTTTCAAATGATTTACAGTTAACATAGTTAAGATAGTCAAGGCAGTGGTAGCCCAATGGTAACGCGCTCGCTTGGGAAACCGAGTGAAGCGGGTTCAAATCCCGGGTCTTACAACTCTGATATTTTCATGTGCGAATCATTTCTAACTTGATTACCACTTGCCTTACGGTGAAGGAAAACATCGTGAGGAAACCTGCATGTCTGAGAAAACCTAGCAAGTTTTCCAAAGACCTGTGAAGTCCGCCAACCCGCACTTGAAACCCGAGATAAAAATTTATCAGTTTTGATTTCCATTGAATTTTTAATATGTTGTCATATTTTAACTTATATAATTAATAGTTTTTATTTGTACTATTATATGTAAATTTATGTTATCACTCTAGATTTCGTTAACTTAGCCTACGCTATAAAAGTCGCGAACAGGAAGTTAGGCTTAAATTAAGAACTTCTGTGTTTGTCTGCGTTTTACTAAAATGATTAGATAAAAACTATCCTATGTACTTCCCTGGGTCTCAAACTATCTCCATTTTAAATATCATTTAAATCAGTTCAGCGGATTAAGCGTGAAAAGGTAACACACAAACAGACAGACAGACAGAGTTACTTTCGCATTTATAATATTAGTATGGATAGTATGGATGCTACCATTGGCAAATACATGAATAATTAATTTACTTTTTACTTAATTTGATTTGAATATGTTTAAAGCTAAATGTATTTAATGAGCGTGTACTAGTAAGCGTCATCACTATTGTAGTGATTCTGCAAGGTGAAGTAGCCACAAGTAGACCTTTTTTCTTAAAAGTGATTAAATAATGTCAAACATGCAGAATGAGAGACAAGATGAGTTAAAAGGGGATGAAGTGGTTATAAGTGGAATATCCGGAGTATTTCCAAAATCTGATTGCGTTTTGGAATTCATGGAGAATTTGTATAATAAGGCAAGGTTTTTTTAGTTTTCGTATATATCTTTTTACTATTTAATTAACTTAATGCGATTTTTTCATGTTTAATCTTATATTAGTAATCTTATATTAGTATTTTAATTTTATACAAGTACATATTTTGCATTGTCGTGACTGACTGTGGTACAAAACTTACTTTACAATAACAGTGCTGATGTTTACGATTATAGCTTAAGCTTCAGATTTAAAGATATATGTTGCAAAATAAGACCAAATCGTAAAATAATAATATTTTAATGGCAACCAAAAATCACATAAAGCAAATAAGCTTATAAAACGTATTCATACTTTAAATATTCAAAATTATTACCTTATAATAATACCTACCTACTGCAATAATAAATTAAATCTAAATAGAATACCAGCGAATTTGCTTATAAATCATATTATTAAAAATTAACTAAATAATATGACTGCTAACTGAAAAGTGTTATCTAAGATATAAAAAATTATTGTTGATTTTATTATTTTGTTCTGACTACAGGTTGAAATGGTGGTATGCGTCGACCCTCATTTTGTTCATCCAGATGTTCCACATCATATAGGAAGAATAAATGAACCGAATAAATTGGATGCTCAATTTTTTAAAATCATGTTCAACCAAGCCATGTCTATGGATCCTATGTGCAGAAAGTTATTGGAACAATCGTATAGCGCTATTTATGATGCTGGTAATGCTTATACGAGTATATCTTTATAGATAAAAAAATAATAATTTGTCTGTTAGTAATAAATTAAAATAACAGATTTTTACTAATTAGATATGAAATTATTTGCGGTATTTATACGAAAAACACAACTTTTTTTATTTTCTGTCTGTCTGTCAGTTTGTCCGTTTGTTCCGGTTAATCTCCGAAACAGCTGGACTGATTTTAACGGGACTTTCATTGGCAGATAGTTGATGTTATATGGAGTAAACTTAGGTTACTTTAGTTTTAGAAAAAGAATTAGAGTTCTTCTCAAAAGAAGCTCAGATGAAGCTCCAAAGAGAGGGTAAATATCTAGTTAATTATATGAAATTACTTCAGTCGTATAGTACAAATCCGCTTGTTAAAGTCCTGTTAAAATCTGTTGAGCTTATCTTTTCTTTTTTAACTGCTATGAAGTAAGAGTAACTAACTACTTTTAACAACAGACCAACAATTTAATTTTATTTATAAGTCCATATTATAATTATCTACACAAGCTAGATCAAATATCACTATAGTTAAAAAGTCCTTACAATTTGTTATGAAGACTAAAGTTGGAGCTTTTTGACGAGACGCTAATAAGGAGGTTTTTCACTTTCTAACTCCAAATTATTTAAATTGATCAGCAATGTAATTTATGTATACAAAATTTTCGTACTGACATTTGCATTTTGAAAACTTTAGAAATCAATCCGCCTATTATAGTGATGTTGAAATTAACTTTTAAGATTTAATTACATAAGTAGTATAAATAGCTTCTTGAAAGAAAATCTAAAAAAGCTTATCAATCAGTTATAAGGTCTAAAATTATGCACATACTCGTACAATATTAATAATAATGTTGTATTTTCTTCAATAGTAAACTAATTTTAATACGCTATTTCGATTTTTTCAATACATTTGTTTTATATGAATAAGTTGTGTAAGGGTTGTTACCCAATAATTTTAGGCTGTTGCTATTCGTACTTAAAATAAGGACAAATAAAAAACAATTATTCGTTCTTGAATATGAATAAAAGATATACTATTCATCCGACTATTGTAGGTTTGTATGAATATTTACCACTTTTTTGTTTTCTAATGTCAAATAAGTGATTTTTAGGTTCAGGAGTTTCTATATGCAAAAAATATAACCTTAAAACTACCGAGCTGCAAACTTATTCTTTTAAATCCCAACGATTTTTAAGTTCCAGAACGCCGAGCCGAGCTGCTTATTCTACTTACATATTAATTAGTTTATTCGTCCTTTCTTATAATATACTAGCGACTCACCCTCGCTTCGCTCGGGTTCGTCCTTAGGTTGATTCCCCATACAAATTTTCATCCCCATTTTCAACCGGGATGATTTCCGGGATAAAAAATATCCTGTCCTTCCTAGGGTCTCAAACTATCTTTTTATCAAATTTCATTTAAATCGGTTCAGTAGATCTAGAGATTACCCCCAACAACGTCACAAACTCACAATTCACAAGCCCAGAAACTTTACCTCTTTATAATATTAATATAGATGTATTTTATAAAGGACGAATAATTATTTTTTATCTGCCCTATTAAAGGACGAATAAACACTCCGATAATTTTAGATGTATGTAATTGTACCTCTAAGTCTTGAAGTCGGTGTGGTATAACTTGAATATTTTTAAGGAATCAATCCACTCACGTTGGACGGTAAAAAAGTTGGTGTATACGTAGGAATAGCTTACATGGATGTCCTTAATTTTTTTATGGATTGTGACAACTCAACAAATATATATTATCTTAGTGGGTAAGTTGTTGAGGTTTTTATTTTCAAGCCTAAGCTACCTATAATATATATTTTATTTTATACTATTATAATTTAGTGACAAAAAATATCTGTGGCATTAGTATCATATCTAGTCTATATATACATATAATAAAAATTCTGAGCCGAATCTGTTCATTAAATATTTTTTGGAAAATCTTATTGAAATAGTTATTATTATCGATCCAGAGGCTGAATTTATAGTTTTTAGAATTTTTGTATGTCTGTCTGCCTGGGAACGCATCACGAGAAAACCACAGGACAGATTTTGATTATATTTGATATGATGATAGCTGATTATCTGGGTCACCTTATACGATTATGGGTTAACATATTTTTACTGCGAGAAAATATCTCGACTCTGAGAAATTTATACTAACCATTAAAATGTATCCAGGGACGAACCCGAGCGGAGCGAGGGTAAATCGCTAGTATATACTATATAGTAATACATTTGCATGATATATAGTAATATTATGTATTATTTAGTATTTAACTAATTCTTAACTGACATCAATAGTAAGAGTCCAATCAATGCATAATTTCGGTGTATTTTTTATATATTGTGTATTTATGGATTATTTTAATGATTCGGGAAATTTAATTTGGGGAAAGCAAACCACTGAGGATGTAATGATTTTTGAAATTATTATGACGTTGATATATCGACTTCAATTAAGAACGATTACCTTTAAAAGTAATAACATCCTCGGTAGTTCGCTTTCTTTAAATTACAATTTCTAAATATTATTCATTATATAATTAATCATTTAATTTAAAATAGCACAACTAATAAAATGATTTACTTTTAGCTCATCCAAAACTATGCTGGCAAATCGCATATCATATTATCTCAATACAAAAGGCCCATCTTACGCTATCGATGCATCTACCGCTAGTTCATTACTATCCTTAGATCAAGCTTACCAACATCTACTTTCTGGTGAAATTGAATCTGCCATTGTTGCTGGATCTAATATTTGTAAGCAGCCAACATTCGGTGTTAATTTAAGGAGGTACAAATATATTTTGTTAATTTTACTTATTCTTTCATAATATTTTCTTTATTTATGGAGGGCATGACGTGAGTACGTTATGGATGAATAATATTTTTGACATGAAATGTCTTTAAAATCACAACTAAACATACGGGTACCAGGTTAGAAAAGTGGACCGTAACTAAATCGTCTATATCGTCTTACCTTAATAATTACAAAATTGTTGGTCATTGTAATATAAATCTAGTGTCATTATTTAGCTTATATAGTCAGCTCACTCTTGACTTTGACTTTGCATCAGGATGGGGCGGGGTCGCTGAGATAGGGCACTGTGTAGAATAGCCGAAATCGCTGTTCTTAATCCTTTCTATGTGGTGAAACTCACGATTCACACGTGATAGTGCATTTATAGAATTTATTCCAACCAAACAATTTAAATAAAATACGTGTAGTTTGGATTCAATATGTCGGCCTCAGCACGTGCTTTAGCCGGAAATATAAACACGACTGTCATCGGAAAGAGAGGGTTATGGGCTACGCATAGGTATCTGAATGTCCAGCGCTGAGCGGACGAGGCGCTTCTGAGAGCATCTTAAAACTGCCAGTGCACGCTTAGTAAACAACGCCTTATGTTTTTTATTTCTCATACCACAGACAAATTTTTAACAAAATTAATCGAAAGAACTTTATATACTCTATTATTCAGTATCAGTATAGTATTGAAACAATTAGAACGAAGTCAATTTTGCTCTCATTCCAATCTTTAACACATAAAGGGACTCACTGAAATAGACGTTTCACTGATGACAGTGTGCCCCGACACAGCCCCACCCAATTTTTATTTTATTCTTCAACCTTCGATCACTCACGCAGTTTTTTTAACCACGTGAGCACTTACAGGGTACTGTGGCCTTCCCATAGACGTATAATGTCTCAGAAATACTGCATATTATATGAGATTCAAAGTGTTTCTGTTTCATTTAGAGATCATATAAACAAATTGGGGTAACATTTTGTTGGTACAGAATGGTCGAGTTAAAAAATTTTAATACACCAATGGCAATACGTCTTTTATCCTAAGGAAATAATAATTAGCAAATTGCTTTATTTTTAGAGCTGGACTTGTATCTCTTGATGGTAAAACAAAATGTTTCGATGAAAACGGAGATGGCAGCGCAAGATCAGAGGCAGTCAGTGTTGTATTTTTACAAAAAGCTAAAGATGCGAAAAGGTACATTTATTGTTATTTTGGACTATCATTGCCCGTGCTTCCGCCCGCGTTTAGATTACCAAAAACCAAATTTTTAGGTTTTACATATTAGTATACTCTTACATTGCAGTTTTTGTATTTTTTCTTAGAAATGAGATATTTTCCCTTGATAAAAAGTATCCTTAATGTTGACCCGGATAACCAGCTATAACCATACCAAATTTCATCAAAATCCCTCCAGTTGTTTTTCTGTGATGCGGTAACAGACGTACAGACAGACAGACAGATAAAAATTCTAAAAACTATAGATTTGGCTTCTGTATCGATAATTAAGTCTATTTATTATCTACTACTAGCGACTCATCGTCGCTTCGGTCGAGTTCGTCCCTACGTTGATTCCCTATACAAACTTTCATCCCCATTTTCACCCCCTTAATGGATGATTTCCGGGATAAAAACTATCCTATGTCTTTCCCAAAATGTCAAACTATCTTCACAGTAGATCCAGAGATTACCCCTTACAATCTCACAAACTCACAAACCTTACATCTTTATAATATTAGTATAGGTGATGATCTAAGCAAGTTTTATATCTTTAGCATAATATAGGGCATATCAGTGAGATTAAAAACAAGCAGAGGTAGGGTACGTTATATCCCTTGTGAAGCAAGAGATATATCGTACCAGCGAACAAAAGCGAGATTACAAATATCATTTCTATCATCCTTTTGTATTTTCTCTGGATTCCTTTGTCTTTATAACCATCATCTATTTACTCATTCTTTCTATATGTGTATACTATCATGTATTTTTCAGGATTTATTCTCAAGTATATCACGTAAAAAGCGGTTATTCGAAACCAGAAATTCACTGTTTCCCAAACCGTGAAGAAAATGATATTTTAGCATTCTTGCAAGAGTTCTATTCTGAAATTGACGTGGCACCCTCTTCCGTTGAATATGTAGAAGCCAACGCTCCTGGTACAGTTTATTTAAATATTTGTATTGTTGTTAAGTCGTATTCTTGAAGGTTCATTCTAATCGAGTTTTCATATAATATTATAGCTATTGGAAAGATTTTTTGTTTGTTAGTAGCCAATGACCTTTAAAACTACTGAACCAATTTAACATTTCTTTCTATTCTTTCGCTACTAGAAATATATATTATACAAAAGTGTTTCTGTCAGTCACTATTATATTTCAGTAAAGTTTTTTCCTTGAAGTATCACGACTGAGTTATTTTTTAATTCTTCTAAGGTATTGCTTCTCACGATAAAGTAGAACTTAAAGCAATTAGTAGATTTTTTGGAGATAAATCACCAGTTAAAGTTGGAAGTGTGAAGTCTAATATGGGTAACAGCGAGGGAGCCTCCGGCCTGTGCTCATTGACTAAGGTTAGTTAAAATATATCTGCAGGAAAGATAATTAATCAATATTCTTATCAAATTTCATATTAAAAATATAAGGGATACACTGTTAAACCATAAAAACCATACGGTAAGTATAATCTGATCACTCCCTAATCTAACAATATATTATTATTATTATCTTTTTTAACTATTGCAATTAAAACGTGTAAAATCTTAAGATTAAGAACAATATTAAATAAAATTTACGTAGCGTATAAATATTAAAAACTTCACAGAAAATTTACTTTCAATATATCATAAGTATATTTACCACAGGGTCATGAAGCTCCCTATACTAGAAGAATAATACTACTATACTATAACTATATATACTAACTACGAGTATAATATATACTAGAAGAAGAATGAAGATTACTACATATATTTTATAATATTAAGTGGGCAATTCTTATATATAAATATATAAAAAATTGCGTTTCTTGGAAAAGGCTTTGACGATTTAGAGTTTTATTTAGATAAGGTTTTTTTTAAGTTTATCTATATCGGTGTCTTTTCCGAAAAAAACACGATTTTACTATTATAAAATATATCATCATGTCATTTCATCATAGTGTACAATTGTTATTTTTTTTAATTGTATCGTATATTATTGTTTGTCATCACACGTAACTTTTGGAATTTTTTAAAATAACAATGTAATGCTATGACAACACTGTAAAGAGGTCAAAATGTCAAACTAGATAATTATGCTAATTTTTTGTTGTTTTCACGGTCTAATTTTCATTAGTAATGTATTTTTTGTATTGTTAACCTATGAACTTTAATGAACTATAGGACCTACAGTCGACTTTCTCTGTAATATGGAAAATCCTACTAGGTACTTATTTAAGTAAGATATTTTCAGGTATGTCTAGCATATCACACTGGAACTATTGCTGGTAACATAAACTGTTCGAATCCTATGAAAACTGAGAAGGCAGTTATATTAAAAGAAAACGTACCATTTAATAGAGGATTTATCGCCATAAATGAATTCTCGTACACCGGAAATCATGCTCATGCTCTTCTTAAAGGATATTATAAGCCAAAGGTTTGTAATTCAAGTTGTGATTTTAAATGCCATCGTATGTTTTATTTGGAAATACTAAAACTTCTTAAAATATAGCTATTCTTATAAAGTACCGATGATATCAATAAGTATTGTTAGAAAGATATGATGATGTTCTGACCAATTCTGGCCACGGCGGCCAATCTCATTGAGACTAGCCATCTGCGCAGGAGATATAATAGTGCACAAGTGTACGCGCAGACACACTCTCTATTCCTGTCACCCTCATACTCTGGTGGGACGACCACTCGACAAGACCAGTAAGAGTTAAGGCGCAGGACCGACGGCTTTACGTGCTCTCCGAGGCACGGGGGTGAAACATTGCCAACTTCCCAACTCCGGGCTGATACTGAGGCTTACTATATAGAAAGACTTAATAACTAAACTTCGCCCGACCCTGAACTCGAACCCAGGACCTCCGGGTGTGCAGCCGTACATGCTAGCCACTACACCACCGAGACAGAAATATATACAGGCGTTACAACTTTATCACAATCAATTTTGCTATACGTCATATTATTGTGTAACACAAAAGATACCATCAAAACTTATTTTTTTTGTATATATTTTGTTATCATTTAATAATTATATAATTTAACATGCTTAAATTAATATACATAGTCTTTCCATAAATATTGTTACTAAGAAAAAAAAACATTTTTTTTCTATTGCACGTAACATTTATTACTATTACAGTGTGTTAGTTTAATACATGAATATACAACCATGAAAAATATGTAAAGCTTATTCAAAGTGGTCTCGATTGGCTGTAATGCAGTCCTTTAAACGTTGAGGCTAGTTATGAATGGAAACACGCACTCTTTCCATAGGAAAATTCTTCACTGTCAATTGTATGGATTATTTTAGGGACTCCAAAATATTATCATGGCATTTAGAGTAAGCCATACTCTCTAAAACTGACCATAAATCATAATCCAGCAGATTAATATCGGGACTAAATTACGGCCAGTCTTCAGCCCTGATGAAATCCGGAACGTGGGTTTCTAACAAAATTGCCTGGATCGCGCTTTATGACCCGGCGCCGAGTCTTGTTGAAAGGACCATTCTTTGTTATTGAACATGGTGTTGTTAAGAGGCTTAACTACCCTCTCAAGAATGGTATCTTGATACACTTTTGCCGATGTTCAATACCTTTTTCCTAAAAATATAACACAGTCACTCCTTCATAGCTAACACCCCACCAAACCATCACTGAAGTCAGATAATGCCCACGTTGTACTCTGTTGACTGATTGGTAAGCTTCATTAGACCTTTGAGCATAAATACGGTCATTTTGTTTGTTAAAATACTGCTCAATTGTAAAAAAAATCTCATCCGTAAACAATTTTTTTCTGTGACCTTACTTTGCGTACCGCTTAAGTAGTTGTTTTGATTTTACCACCCTATTCTTTCTTAAATTGTCTGTTAAGAATTCAAATTAAATAATCCAAATGACCAGTGAGTCTTTTATAGGCTGCAAGCCCTAAGTCATCTTTAAAAATACGCGACATGGTTCTAAGTGCTATCTTCATCTCCCGAGATAAATCTTTTGCTTTCGGACAGGATTTTTTCGAATTCTTCTCCTTACTGCTTTGATCGCCTTTTTCGTACGAACACTACGTGAGCGGCCGCATCTTTTTCTCTCACAAGCAGAGGAAGTTTAATTGTACCTATCAATAGCCCGGTACACAAACATTTGACTAATACCAAACATATGGAGAGTTTTAAAAATTGTATTTGGCTCCATACCTACTTGGTGTAATGCAATCATAGCGATTTAAATATCTTTGTCACCTCACTCATTTTAATATCACAAAATATTTTACAATATATTGGCGCAAAAATGAGAAAACACAATGAACAATGATATAAAAATGACAGATTCCAAATTCAAATGTATTATTTTGTTTATTTTTAATTGTAACAGTATTTATGGCCAGACTATGTATAAATTTCCAATTAGCAAGGGTATCGTTTTAATGTATTAAAGTTATTTTGTTTTAGGATCACAATCGTTTCAAATGCAGTATACCTTATTTAGTATTGATTTCTGGAAGGGATGAGGACTGTGTAAACCATCTTTTTGATATTTTACAAAGCTATCCGGTGGACCCTGAATATGTAGGGATGTTACACCAAATTCACAATTTCGAAATGAAAGGGCACACATCGCGAGGATTTATTATACTAGGTATGCTATCTATATATAAATAAGCGGAGATAAAACAGTTCACTGACTTTTTCTCTTCTCTTTGTCGACCGATTTGATTCTTTTCTGGTTTGCAGCTTTTAAGGAGCTTTAGTTTAGTCTTATCAATAAAAAATATATTATGGTTGACTTTCGAGCATTCGGCGAACACTAAGAATAATGAAAAAAAAAATGTATCATGACTCATCAAAATGAAAGTTTTTCTTCAAATGACATAGTTTTTAAACTGTTTAAACAGTAATATAAGTAAATAGTTAGTTAAATGAATATTATTACAATATTATTTTAATATTTTTCAGATGGCAATGCCAACCAACAAACAGAAGCACTGTCAAGAAGCGTAGATTATTATGCAGGAAACAAACGGCAAATTTGGTTTGTGTTTAGTGGCATGGGGTCACAGTGGGTTGGTATGGGAGAAGCCCTGATGCGGATACCAATATTTAATGAAGCAATTCAAATGTATGCACTGATTGAAATATGTTAACTATCTAGTTTTAGTTAAAGATACTGATTAGGTTTCTTACAAACTTCTTCACTTAAACTTACACTGACTTGCAAATAAAACTATTTTTTCTGATTTTTTCACGGGTTTATTTTGATTTTTGGTTCCCAACGTTTCGAAGGCTTTACAGCAATCAATGGTCACGGGAGAGACTAAGGTTTTAGACGTCCCAAAGGGTGTAAATAATTGTTACAGACAGCACTTACCCACAAAATTAGAAAATGATATTCAAAAATGTAAAAATGGCTACAAAATACCTTACAATATGTTATAATTTTAAATAACTTTTTAATAATTTTAATGAGTTTTATAATTGTATATTAAATATTATTTATTTAACATTATAAAAGTTACACCATTTATTATAAAAGTTGATTAGAAAAAAATATGTTTCAGATGCGACAAAGCTCTAAAACCTAAAGGATTAGATATTATAAAAATAATATGTGATAAAGATGGTACTATTTTTGATAATATTCTAAACTGTTTTGTGGGTATCGCTGCAATACAAATCGGTCTCGTGGATATATTGAAAGCTATTGGAATAGAATGCGATTATATGATTGGTAAGCATTTAGAGTACGTGTAATATAGAAATAAGCAAAGCAAAGCATTGGTTTCATTCAAGAATAATCTAAAATGACGACCCGCTTGGCTCAGTTTGTAGTGACACTACTTGCTGTACCAGCAGTCGCGGATTCGAGTCCCGCTGGGGGCATTCATTTGAGTGATGAGCACGGATGTTTGTACTCCAGTCATGGGTGTTTATATTTATAATATATATGTATTTAAAGTTATATATGTGGAGTGTATCAACTATCTGGTATCTTTAATACAAGCCTCGGAGCTTACCATGAAACTAGATGGTGCTGTGTGTTAATGTCCCAACATATTATTTATTTACTTAAAATGGCACACAACCTAGATTATTTATAAATATTTTTTTCATAAAATCTCAGTTTTAATATTTTTTTATTTCTAAGGTCATAGTGCTGGTGAAACAGCTTGTGGGTATGCCGACGGATGCTTTACTAGAGAAGAGATGATCCTTTCCGCGTATAGCCGAGGGAAAGCGTCTTTAGAAACGAATTGTATTCCTGGTGCTATGGCGGCTGTAGGAATGGGGTATAAAGATGTAAGTCTTAATAATATTTTTTTTTAATTAAAAGAGTACTAAAATCACTAATAGTACCTACTTACCATAATTTGAAATTTAAAAAAATGAGTGCGTGTAACTTTTACGCGCGGTTGAAGTAAAACTTCTTTGGCAGTGTGGGCTGTGGCAGATACCATAATAATATTAAAACAAATCAAAATATAAATATAACAATTTTTATAAAATTATTATCCACCCAGGAGGTGAAAAACGTACATAAGGGATGATTTCTGGGATTAAGATTATCTTATGTCCTTCCCAGGATCTGAAACTAGCTTCATACTAAATTTCATCTAAATCGATTCAGCAGACTTTTAATTTATCCATTACAAACCAACATACAAATATAAAATTATTAGTAATGTGAGGTTGAGGATACCAGCAATAAAACCACCAGACCACATATACCTTAATACGTTTATTAATTCTTCAATAGTTTATTACGTTTTTGCAGTTTGCAACCTTTTTTGAAACTAAAACTTTCTCATTCAACATGGCCGAACACACTCTTTCCCTTTCATTCATTCTTTCTTTCATTAACATTGAACAATAAATATTCGTTTTTATAAGTAATAATTATTATAAAATTATTCATAATAAATTAATATATATTTTTAATTGTTATAAAAGTATAACATTTTTTTAATTATTAATAGTGTATTTGATTCTCACTTCCGCGACATTCATTTTTCCAATAAATTGACTTACCCCTCAGTCACGCCTAAAGAGTTTTACTTCAAAAATTTTATGAATCACTAAAACTATAACTAACTACACTACTACAATGTACGTCTGTTTAATTCCTCTCACTTTTGAAATATCGTATATAATTAATTTTAACAAATCTAATAGGAAATAGCGTAATCAGTAGTATGAGACTTATAAATATTATAAAAAATAAGTTTTTAGCCACATAAACAGATTTAAGACACTTACATATATTAGAAATTTATTAATTTAAATATTAGATTACCATGTATATTTTTCTAGAATATATATTAGTGCCTGTATGTTTTTAGTTATACCCAATATGCCCTCCAGAAATTGACATCGCTTGTCATAACAGCTCTGAATCATCGACTATATCAGGACCAGCTGACGATATCACACAGTTTCTCAAAGAATTGACAGCGAAGGAAATATTTTGCAAAGAAGTGCCAAGCAGTAACATTGCCTTCCATTCTCGGCACATTAGTGTAGCTGGTAAGATATATTAAAAGAAATTAAATATTTTGTTATCTATATAAATTAAAATATACTTATTTAGAATTAACATAATGAACAAATAATTTGAAATATTTATGATGAACTGATTAAACTGATTACCGAACAAGAGTTCAATGAAATTGCCCTTGGTATCGGCCTTCCATGATGGATTCATAATTAAAAATCATTAAATATTACAAGCTCTTTTTATCCACGCACACATTTTATCCCACAGGAATTGTACATTTTTCCAGGATAAAAAGTAGCTTATATTTTATTCTGATGTATGAGCTATATTATTGTAAAGTTCCATCAAAATCTATTCAGTAGTTTTTGAGTGAAAGATTAACAAACATCCATAAATCTATGCATCCATACATCCTCACAAACAAATATATTTTGATTTTGTATAGCTCCATCTCTAAGAAGCTATTTGAATGAGGTCATCAAAGTACCAAAATTGCGAAGCAGTAAATGGTTATCTACATCAGTGCCAGAAGATAGATGGGAAAAACCTATTGCTAAATTTTCTTCTCCTGAATACCACACCAACAATTTATTGGTAGATATTCTTCTTACATTTAAACTATTATACAATATGGTGATTGAAATCATTTAACACTTCCAAAACTCTACAAGTCATTTATTTAATTCATTATTATGTTGCAATACTCTATAATATATTTCTATAACTAACTCACATTAATAAGAACTATTTTCACTTTATCTATATACAACATCCATTTAATATTAAATAAGATATTGACAATATATTTAGCAAAACATCAAAAATATAAGAATATTATAATATGTTTTATTCAAATAAAAATATTATATTTTGTAGAATTATGTATACTTTGAAGAAGTATTACAACGTATTCCGTCTGATGCAGTAGTTATTGAAATTGCGCCGCACGGCTTACTTCAAGCAATTTTAAAACGTGAGCTTAAAGACTGTTTACATATTCCTTTGACGAGACGAGGACATGAAGATCAAGTGAAATTTTTACTAGAAGCAATTGGAAAGTAAGATATTGTATCAAATACTGTATGCAGTCCTGAAACTATCAATATTTGATAACCATATTCTTTCAGAATATACGAAGCCGGGTATAATGTGAAGATTGATGTTTTGTATCCAAAAATTGAATATCCTGTTTCTACCGGAACACAATTTCTATCGCATTTAGTTAAATGGGAGCATAGTGAGGACTGGTACGAGTTAAATTTATTTATTTATTTAAGTTAAATACTTAGTGCATTTTAATACAACGTTTTAGATAGTAAGCAAGGGTTTTATTTTAATTTAGAATTTATTATTTTAATTTTTTTAGGCACGTAATGGAACGTTCTGAACAAAGTGTTGTTTCAACTAGGAATCGCGATGTCGTTATTTCTCTTAGTGATGAAGACTATGCATGTATCAAGGATCATGTGAGAGATGGTGAATATTAAAATATTTTGATTAATGTTGTATGAAATACCCCTTTGAAAAAAAATTATCTTCCTAAGAGTAATTCCAAAATTTCCTAAAACTAACTGATAATTATAAAAAATTAGGTTTTTATCTAATGCTCATTTTATTCATTTTTAATATTTTTTTTATTTTATATGATTACAAGTAGCGTAAAAAACTTATTTATGGTTATTATTATAATAATTTTATATGATCATTTAATAATAATAATAATAAACTTCATAGATAACTTAGAAAATAATAATTAAAAAAAAGGATAAATGGTGCAAACGATATTTAAAGATATATGATTTTTTAAGTGTTTAAAAGAAACTTTATGAAACGTTTTTTATATTTAAGTCATGCTATTGAAGATAAAACCCCGGTGCAATTTCGTACCCCTAAATTTGGAGGAAAGCCTCTAAGTGGCAACACTGTCAAAAAATCGGTAGAGGAATTGGCCCAATCACGCTACACACGTGACAACGCGGCAGGGGCAATCTAGGGACCAAGGGTGGTCTAGCGCTCCTGCGGCCCTGCCGCAGGGGCAATCTAGAAAATTGTGCCTGCTTGACTATACACATCACAATTTAGGTTGCAATTAAGGGTCATCCCGACTATTACACCCTAGATTTTCTCTGCGGCAGAGATGTGAGTAGCATCTCTAAAACTCAACAAAACCTCTCCCGTCTTAATGGGACGTCACAGTATCGCTTACGTACTCAACCACGACGCCTGACGGTAGGTCACCGAAGCAGACCGCAATAATCATGGCGATGGTCCAACAGTCTACTCTGCTATCAGAGAAGTACCAGAAACCACCCGCATTGAACCCCGGCTTTGCGCCTGGCTGAATTGCAGAACGCTAATGAGCCCAAAGACTAGGTGAACGCAGATTGGAGAGGTTATTATTATAAGCCTGTCCAACTGCAGGACAAAGGCCTCCTTACGCTTCTTCTACTGCTCCCTATCTTTCGCTACAATAGACCAGTCTCTCTGGAAGAAGTTCAACTCTTCCCGCCATCTCCGATTTGGCTGTCGTCTGATTAAAATATATTATTAAAATTAAAATAAATAATATTAAATAATAACATTAAAACATAACATTCATCGCCAAATTCAGATTATTTTATGATTATCTTATAAGTGATGGTTTTAATGAAGGATACAGCTAATTTACAACATAATTAATTGAAACATACCTTTTACTATACGTTTTCTAATAAAGATTTTATTTCAACTAATAAATAAAAATATTCAATAAATCGAAAAAAGTAGCTATTTCATACATCGACGTGCTTTGTAAATAGCATATCGATCATATTATTACCACATATGCTTGAGTGTGGAAAGGAGGCTTACCTATAGTTAATTTATGTTAAAAACATTGCATTTATTTACAGGAATGATCGTTTTACCTGAAAGTGCATTACTAGTATTGACGTGGCAAACGTTGGCTATGTCGATGGATATGAATTTCGAGAATCTTTCAATAATATTCAAAGATTTAAATTTCAACACTCAAATAGAATTAAAACCAGAAAACTTACTAAATCTAAGCATATCTATAACAAAGAAGAATGGCAGATTCGAGGTAATATTATCATTACAATAAAATGAAAATGACGTTTGAACACCAAATATATTTTTAATTAATTGGTTTCACTAGATAAATCATTCAAAAGATTAATAATTGATAATTTTTAGATCTTTGCAATATTTCCAATTTATATACAAAAATACGTCTTGTTTAAAGAAGGAGTAAAATAAATGTTTTTCATAACTCACAAAAAATAAATCTAATAAAAAATAAACTTTTCAGGTAGTTCATAAAAATGAAATAATTGTAACTGGTTATATAGTTGAATATGAAAACGAGCCAATGCGAAAGGTTAACCATTCTAGCGCCAACACAATAAACGACGTAACTTTATTTGCAGCAGATATTTACAAATTCCTTAACCTTCGAGGTCACGTGTATACGTATGTATTTAATGTATAAAAAACATTGTACGTTTTGATCATATTATTAGTACTAGAATATTTTTATGTATGTTTTTATTTATATACAATGTCTGTCGGAGTTGGCATAACTAGCCAGTAAACATACTGTTTGTTGCACTATTATAAAAATTAAGTAATTTAAAGGTCATTACCCAATAATTTAACTCTTTCAGAAACCAATTTCAATCTCTTCATTCGCTAAACCTAAAATGCAGCGAAGCATACATAAAATGGGCTGGTGATTGGATCACGTTCCTCGATGGCTTAATACAGATCAACATATTTGCAAACAATCACAATGGTATATCTAGACCGAAACTTATAGAGAGTTTGACTATTGATATTTATGAGCACGCCAGTGTACAGTACAAATCTAACATTGACGACGCTATTTGCTATAAAGCAGACTATTATGAGAACTTTAATATTCTAAGGTACTTTTAATAATTAATAATGTACTTTAGAAAAGATCATCATGGTACATTTAACTATTGTGTTGTTACGTTATTCTTGCAGAAGTGGCGGCGTTCAAGTTGTGAATGTTAATTTTGAAAATCTTATCCCTCAGCGGGTCGAATCTGATTTCTTAGGCTCGTTACAGTTTTGGCCACACTTTTCAGAAACAGAATTCGAAGTTAGTATTTCTATTATATAATTTATTATATTATAGTACCTTACTTATGACAATAAATTATATAATTATTATTTTTTTACAGTTAAATACAGCTATCGCAATAAATATGCAAATTATTGCTGATGCTACTCTGCAAAAGGACATTAAAGTAACAGAGCTTAGAACATCAAACATGAATATTATATCAAATGCTATAAAGGACGTATCAACTCAGCTCCCTATAAAATTGAGATTTAATCATATCAATATTGAAAATGGAAAACTTAATCTTCTGAGAAAACATGATTTATCTCAGTCACAAGTATTAGTAGTTTATGACTTTGTAATGAATACCGAGGTATTTATTGTTGTTCTGTTTCATCTACATATTTGATATATAATTATAATATATTCCTACCATAGCTTACCAACAAAAATCCTAAGATTTTCGAGTGAAAACAAACGTATAGTCTCGTAAAGATCTAAATTTGTCTATTAAAATTGCTAATTTGGAACCACTTCTAGCGTTAACTCAGTAATGTTTTTATTTGAAAATTTTGAGGATTGTCATAGTAGTATAATTATATTACAATGTTATTATGAGTCTATGTTCTCATAATTTTTGATATATTCTAATTTGAAATTTAATAAGAATTATTGAGTGTATATTTTAACAAGGATATTGATATACAAATTAAACGTATTTTGTTTTGAAATTAAGAACAGTCAAATATATTCCCAAAATATTCCCATTTTTCTAAATTAGACTAAGCTTTTGAATAGGTCATGTAAAATTGTTTTTTTTAGACGATGGCTGCAATATATGATCATCTACCAAGAAATGGATTTATTTTATCGTTAGAAAAAAGAAAAAATAAAAAATACATCATTCAAACTGATTATTTTAATATTTTAACTGTATTTCCTACTAATGACGATTATACATTAGTTTTAATAAACAAAGTTGAAATTAATCAAGTTGTAGAAGACAAAGTTGTTGTAAAAGTTTATGATGATAACTTCTCTTATATGAATACATTAAGAAAAGAACTTAATAATAAGCAAATTGTGCTACTTTACGAGAAACAACACTATTGTGATCTAAAGGGTAAGAACGTAATTATTCGTTTAATTTTGTTTTGATCTCTATGTGGTTCGGACTTATAGATAAAAGCTCTGAGAGATTATTGTATCTGTGACATTGTAATCCATTCTAAGACAATGAAAAGTTTCTAAGGCAAATATAAAGTTTTATTTATGAAATATATGGTTTACTAGCTAGTATTAAATTTTAATATTTATAGCTCCCTATTATGTTTGATAAAGCGAAATTTTATTAATTGGTTGCTTTTTCTTATTCTAAATAAAGTAGGAACTGTTTTCTTTTGTGTTATGCATCAAAATCAAAGAATAAATTACTTTTGAATTTTTAGGTTACTTGAGAGGCTTACGAGAGGAATATCGAAACAAAATTAGTTTGTTTATGATATTAGATGAAGCATCGCCTGATTTTAATGTCAACAATAATTTCTACAGTAAGCAGCTGCAAAAGAATCTACCATTTAATACACTGTATGATGTAAGTAACGATTTAGTTACAATGTTCTGATTAAATTTTAGAACTTGGTATATTTTCATTATTATTTCTACAGGGTGAATGGGGAGGATATTATTACACATCGCTCAATAATTACAAAAGTGTTTCCCAAAATTCTAAACTTTGTCTACCAGAACTTGGAAACATAAATAGTTGGCACTGGGAGGAGATAGATAATCTGAATAAATCCAATACTGTTGAGGTAAAAATATATTATGTTTTATATGCCGAAATATTTTTAAATGTTTATTATTTGTAAAACCGTTTTTTACAGTAATAAATAATCTTATAAATAGGGGTATGTTGTTGTAATTGCAGGTGCAGTATGCAGGATTCTCATTAAAAGATGTAGAAAAAGTTATCTGGAAACCAGTCAATAACAAAAAAATATCTTTTGGTATGGACTATAGTGGTTTTGATGCTAGGTAAGGATACATAATAACTAAAATTATAAATAAAATTAATAATAACAGAAAAAAAGCGTAACACTTTTATATTTTAGGGGTAATCGGGTGATGGGAATCATTGCCGATGGTGCAATTTCTAAGGAAATTGAATATGATTTAGATTTACTTTGGCCTGTTCCAAAAACTTGGTCTTTAGAAGAAGCTGCGACAGTTCCTCTACCGTACGCCCTCGCCTATTATTCTCTGGTAAAGAAAGGATAATTTATTTCTTAACGATTGATAATTATATTCGTAATTAAATTATTTAAAAATTTGTTCATAATTATATGTTTATCATAATATATCGATAATGTTTATCTTTTCTTTTTTTAGGCACTTAGAGGAACTTTGTATGCAGGAACAACAGTTTTTATTAATGGTGGAGCTGGAGCACTTGGACAGGCCGTAATATCGATATGTCTAAGTTTAAATTGTAATATATTTACCACAGTTAGCGATCCTGGCAAGAAAGCGCTTCTACTTAAGCTATATCCTACATTAAAAGGTGCGTGTGTATAATTTCTACAAATCTAGAGTTCATAATAGACGTATTTTAAAGATTAGATTTTGCTTAAATAATCAAATCGAATAAATGTTTGGAACACATTTTTCTATACTATAACAGCTAACAACATAAATTATAGTCTAGCTCAATAAGTAAGACCGAGGAAATCTAATATATTATGTATGTGTTGAAATTTATTTGAACTACATATATTAATAGACGTCATTCTTTAGATTTATAATGTCATACTAGTGCACTAACACGACTTTTGTAAAGACGAGATTATTTACTTTTTATAGTACCTTAGGACCCTGATAATTTTAGACCAATTTCGGTACTGGCAACGTTTAGTAAAATTTTTGAAAAAATCACACTCTCGCAAATGTTAACACATTTCAATACACATAATCTACTTCATAATAAACAGGTTGGATTTACGAAAGGCCTCTCCACAGCAGATGCTAGTGTTGAGCTAGTAAAAATATTTTTGAGGCGTGGGGAAGGCCACAGGATGCACTTGGGCTATTCTGTGACTTACTCAAGGCCTCTGATTGTGTACATCATGAGACGCTGATCAAAAAACTGCATCACTATGGTATTAGAAATGAGGCACTTGACCTTCAGAATTCGTATTTAAATAATAGAATACGGAAGGTTGATGTAAATGGTAAGAGATCTCCCGGGGCTCCATTCAATATGGGGTTTCCACAAGGATGTATTCTTGGCCTTTTCTCTTTCTAATTTATGTTGATGAATTGCCATTTTTGTATAGGACAAACATGAGATAGTATTGTTCACTAATTTTTAATTGTACACCCAAAAATAGAAAAGAAAATATACAAAATATAGAAGTAGGTACAAGAGGCGGCCTTATTGCTAAAAGAGCGATTTCTTCCAGGCAACCTTTAGGTGTAGGAAATAGTACTAAGATAGAAGGGGCACGAATAACAAATAAAGAGACAGTAGGAAGAGTATATGTTTATACTTATACGTATCATACAAAGATTGTCTATTGATTTGATTTAAAAAATATATTATTTAATAATAAAAAGAAAAAAAATTCTCAACACCTAACATAAACTTGTTGATAATGGTGTAATATTAAATGGGGATATATTAAAACTAGTGGAGTCCACTAAATTCCTGGGTATTATCATAGACTTGATATTGCAGTGAAGAAAAATAAGACTTATTACTAACGTAGATACAGCTCGCATAGTATATTTTAGTTATTTTCATAGTGTTTTGTCCCATGGTATCTTAGTATGGGGAAATACAGCTGCTATTAATACGATTTATGTCCTGCAGAAAAGAACTATTCATGCAATTTATAGTATAGGTCCTAGAGTGTCATTAAGAGATAAATTTAAACAAATAAAAATATTGACTTTTGCTTCTCAATACGTGTGCGAAAATGTTAAGTATGTTCGTAAAAATATACAAGATTTTCCGAAAAAGTGTGACATGCATAACAATAATACTAGGGCAAACACAAACTTGTAATACCTGTGACACGTTTACACAAATTTAGTAATTTATTTTATGGACAATACCGAAATAATATTAGTCACGCTGAGTTTCTTTCACCAGATCTTCTCAGGTCTGAGGCTTCTTCTTTCCGAACTGGTAGTAGACTCATGACGTTCAGTTAAAAAATGTAATAATTTAATGCTGAATAATTTGAATTTCCTCTATGACTTGAACAAACAATATATTTCTTTAAGTAAGGGGTTATAGACTGAGAGCGGGTCCTTCGTCTGATCTCACCGATACTTTTGGAAAGCCATACTATATTAGATACTTATATCATGAAACTAAAGGAATACACTATGTGCCTGTGGCTATGCACACACTCGTGCTTTATGTAACACTTTTACGTAGATGTTTACTTACGTGAGATTCGCCGGCAAATATTTATGGTTTAGAAAACTTTTAGGTAACTTTTTATGTATTTTCAGAAAATCAAATTTTAAATTCAAGATATGATGACTTTTATGCATCTATTATAAGGCAAACCAACAATAAGCGGTGCAACTATGTAATCAACTGCGAAAGCGGTATATTCCGCAATGTAAGTCAACAATATTCCTTAAAACGTTTTTTTTTTTGTACAAAACATATGACATGTCATAAATGAACTTTCTGAATTTATAGCCTCGCTTTTTTAACCCCCGATGCAAAAAAAGGTTGTTTTTCTGTCTGTGGCACCATTTCTCTTAAACTAGTGAACAGATTTTGACTCGGTTTTTTTTATTTGAAATATAGTTTCTTGGCAATGGTTCTTAGATATCAAAATATTAATGGGAACTTTTAATGAAGTTAAAAGGCCAAGAGAGAAATTATTATATTTTTTTGTTTTTAGAGGTTTTCTTTGTGTCGGGGGTTACTTAAAATTTTTGTAGGGTTTGCTCAGTAATAAGAAAATGCTTAGACTTGCTGACGTTTTCATAAACGGATAAGCTACACTGGGGTAAGCTAACCCAAGGAGGCTACTGCTGCTAATAATCGGATGGTCTTATTTGTCTTATGGGAAAATAAATAAAGCATATTTCAATTAAATGAATAACATTATATGCAACTTAAATACTGAATTCATTGTTTAATAATATAATTTTTCAGTCTGCGATAAAATGCCTATCACCTCTTGGCACCTATTTAGATTTATCTAATAAGGATATGATAGACAATAAACCTTTGGGCATCAGTTTCGCAGCCGAATTTAAATATTACTATAGTGTGAATTTTTCTAATATTTTTAAACCGGAATATTCACATGAAAAAAAAGTAAGTCATTAAATATTTTATACTAAAAACATTATATTATGGTCTATTCTTGATTTTCAGTAATAACTTAATGTACGAATTCCACAAATAAAAAAAAGAAAATAAAAAATATATTTGAAATGTTATAATATTGTTACCCTGTGGATCTTTGATATTTAAACTGTTTCTTATAGTTATTACAATCAATGATAGCAGATGGCATCGCTACGGGAGTCGTTAGACCACTAACTTACACCATGTTCTCATCTTCCGAAGTATCCAGGGCCTTCAAGTTTTTATCTTCTAGAAGACATAGAGGAAGGGTTCTGTTTGATTTAAGAAATTCGCTAAATAACAATGTGATGCCAAGGTAAAGTGTATGGACATATCGTAAAATTAAAACGAAATGTGTCTTATGAGTGCTTACTAAAATATAAATAATATTTTATTTGAATGGATTGATTGCAATTTTAGAATTAGCTTTTGCTACACGCACAATATTTATGTATCATGATATTATTTAACAATAATACCTAAACTAATATATGTGTATACATAAAACATTTTTATGCAGTCATGGGTGTTTTATATTTATAATATGTATGCATTTAAAGTTATATATGTGTAGTGTATCAACTATCTGGTATCCATAACACAAGCCTCGTAGCTTACCATGGAACTAGATAGCGCTGTGTGTTAATGTCCCAAAATTTATTATTATTATTATTTGTCCAAATATCCCTAAAGTACATAATAGACTCAGATGATGATTTCATAACACTTTTTCTTGTACGTATTTTCTAATTTTTCAGGCTTGTATTGAATCCTCAATTTGCATATGTTGTAGTAGGAGATCAAGATGAATTATGTGTTAGTTTAATGGATTTATTAATAAAACGTGGTGCGAAGAAAATTTACTTACAAATGAGATCCAAAGGTGTTTCTCCGTTCATAGAGGCTAAGATGTTGTAAGTACAAAAATACGAGTACATTTAATAAAAGAACTATTTTTATAAAATATTCTTTATCAAAATTAATATTCCTCGTTGTTTCTTTAAAATAACAAAACTAAGCCAGTAAGCAATAAAACATTCACGTTAGTACTCCAAATTGAAATATTTTATTTCAGACTATGGAGGACTCAAGGCATACAGGTAAAAGTAAGCCGATATGGAATTGAGGACGAAGAAAAATGTAAACTTTTTATCAGTGACGTCGCAAAATTAGGCCCAATTGAAGGCATATTTATTGTACTGTACAAACTAACTGCTCCAGCATATACAAATGTGCCAACATCAATATCTAATTTGGATAAATTATCAAGAAACATGGATTACCTTAGGTACAATTATATTTTATCAATACCAAAAATCCCAGCAAAATTTCTGCGTGCACAAAAAGTTTATGTTTATGTATTAATTTAATGATTGATATAATATTGCAGATACTTTATAATACTATCAAGTAATGTTAACAGTTCGGAAGATGAGCGTGTGTTCTCAATGTGCAGTAAAATATGTCACTATCGTAATAACATTGGTTTGAATGCTCTTCTATATCGAGCGGAATTCGTAGATGAGGTAAGTAATGGGAATAAGTATTACGTTGTTGTCCACCTCGTTGTTAGAAATTTGGTATATTGGAAATTACCACATTCGTTATTTTTGATTAACATACCTATCATGCAAAATTTTATAAATTCATATTTTATAATAAAATAGAGTGATTTAAAAAAAAAAGTTTGTAAATAAATGTCTTAGATAGATTTTTCTTTCATTTACTTAATTTCACAACTTCTTTATTTACTCTTCACAACAACACGTTACTAATGTAGAATAATTGTGCCAGTTTTCTGCAAATTAATTTCAGGCTAATACTTTCTGTATTATGTTAAAAAGTTTTGAAGTTTTTTCTAATCATTCCCTTATTCATATCTAATAGAGCCGATTTTATTCTAATAGAATCTGCTAAAATATCGTGTTCAAAATCTATAATATACTAGCGATTCACCCTCGCTTCGCTCGAGTTCCCTAGGTATGGTTTTAACAGTAAGTTGCTCCCATACAAAATAAACATCTCTGAATTTTTCGATTTTCCAGCTGTTATTATGAGTTTGTTCTATTTTTTTATAACTAAACCACCTCTGACATATCCCAAAAAAAAACACACAAAAGATATTATTCAAATCGGTACAGCCGTTTTTGAGTTTTAGCGAGACTAATGGAAGGCAATTGATTTTTATATATCTATAATATATAATTAACTCTTCTTACAGTTTCATCTGGATTTTGCTACTATGAATAATTTATTTGTTGTTTTATTCACACTATTTTATGAAGTTTATTTTATTATGCTTTTAACATATTTTTTTTGATTATTGTGGTCTTCAATAAGAATTCAATTCAATTTATTGTATTGCAGTTCGAAGGTCTTGATCAAAACCAAACAACGTATCAATCGATACACCAAGTTTTAAATAGTATGGAAAATAGTATAAAACAAAACTGCAGCAATGTGATATCATATAACACAAACAAAAATTCTAAAATGGAATATTCAAGAAAACTAAATTACATTTTAGGTTTGTTCAAACATTGCTTACTTGCTGCTGGCATGTGTATTTCATATGTTGGTTTTATCTTTTTTTTAATATAATATTATAGAAAAGAAAACAAAAATTAATTTCTATCTTCAGGCAAACAAACAAATGGAACTGAGTTAGATGTTAATGCATCATTACACGATATTGCAATAGATAAGCTCACAATAAAGAAAATAAGAGGTTTAATTTTAGAACACTATCAAGTTGCAGTACCTGACAGGAAACTTATCCAAATGTCTCTATCCAGGTAAAAAATATCAAAATGGTAAATAATCAAAATGGACAATAAATTTTACTTCAAGCATTAATAAAATAAAGTTTGTGAGGATGGACGAATGTTTCACACTTTCATTCAACATTACACTTACATAAACGCTTACTTTCAGTATCCAGAATGTTGAATACTATTTAGACGAATTAAAGAACAACATCGGGCTTGACGCTATAATCTCGTACGTCAATGACGATTCCTATGAAGCATGTGATTCATTCAAACAAATGTTAACGTTGACTAATAATATTCCAGAGGTAATTCTTGAAACTAACTATTTTAACATAAACATATAATATTTTAATACAGTAGACATATTGCAAAGGGCATAAAATAAATTGCTAGAATACAAGACTAGAAGGATATAAAAACCGACTTCAAACAAAAGCACTAAAAAGTAAAAAATAACTGATTGGTAGTTTTCATTTACTATACATACCTAATCAAATATTTTCGAAGTCGGTGTGCTTTGCTTTATATGGGCTGGCACCGATTTCGAAAATATTTGATTAGGTATGTATTTAAAAGGTAGACTTTAATTACTTAGTCAAAGCACACCGATTTCGAAAATATTTGATTAGGTATGTATAGTAAATGAAAACTACCAATCAGTTATTTTTTACTTTTTAGTGCTTTTGTTTGAAGTCGGTTTTTATTTTTTTGTTAAAAAGTTTTTATTTTACCCTTTTTAGTGTAGACAGTAGTAGCAAAGTAAGAATTCTAACGTATTAGGCTTGTCAAATCAAACAAAACAAACCCAAACTCAAAGTATCTACTATTAGCCGTTGAAGAGTTCCACCTATCCACCTTCTGGCCTTACTATCAGATCAGGTCAACAATACCGAACCACTGTACTATCAACGGAAATAGAAACACTTGCAAAGTTTCAAGTCAATATGACAATTAGAAGTAGGTTAAATTCATCATTAGCTATTTTTCCACCCTTAGGGGTGGTATTTTTTTTTTTTGAAATTTAAATGGGACCAATCTGGAAGTATACTCTTTCAAACGACACAAAAATTGTCCAAATCGGTTAATAAATGACGGAGTTCTGAGGTAACAAACATAAAAAAAAAATACAGTCGAATTGAGAACCGACTCCTTTTTGAAGTCGGTTGAAAAGGGCGAACATTTGTATAGACTTTAGAAATATTTGACTCGGACTCGTTAAGATCAAGTGCTCTGTTATGTACGGCCTACTGATATAAATAGACTCATTAAATGAATTTAATATGAGAACTGCAGATATGCGAATAATACGAAATATGTCCTTGACTAACTTTAAGGGTGTTTTCAGATTCAATATTAAGCGTAACTTTACGAGCCAACTAAATGTGTTATACGAATCTAGGTAATGTGGCAACAGATAGTGTTGGGTACTGTCAGCTAACAAAAACTCAATTTTAACACAGGCAGAAAAAAGAGAACAGAATTATTATGTGTAACTATGCACTAAGGCAAGAATTAAAATATTTTTATTAATTTCAGAAACTCTCTGACATGGAATATGTTGATCCTGCAGCTGATTATTTGATTTTGATTTCTGGGTTTCAAGGCGATTGTGGCGTGTTTGAACCTTTATGCTCCACTCTCAAAATCAAAGGAATAACTGTCCAACTTGGACCAGATTTGGCAGCAAATACTATATCAGAAATGGCTGAAAGTATATTGAAGGTGCATATATATTAAATATTTTAAAGCTCAATTACCAAAGACAAGCAAAAAACAATAGTATACAAAAAGATTTACAAAGTAAAGGTAACAGTTCAAAATCTTCTTCTTCTCCCTGCCCATTTCCCAATCACGTGGGGTCGGCGCAGTACATCTTCCGTACTGCTGATAGGATTTGGCAAAAGTTTTACGACCGGCCGTCTGCCTGACGTCAACCCTCCTTGGGAATGCTATTGTCTCTCTTTGTCTGAATGGTATCGTGGAAGTCTTGTAATTACGAGTATTATGCATTTTCCATTTTGCTGTCTTTTAAAACATTTTTTATACTTCTACTTCAATTTTTAATGCTATTTTCGGATTTATTTTGAAATGAATTTTGATTACACAATATAAAATTTTTCAACACAATAAATTGTTCTAATAATAACTAGATAATGATGAGAGAACTCAAAAACTTTGATCAAATTTTTACACATAAGAAATGACAAATAGAAGCAGGCCAAGCCGCAAAACTAATTATTTCTAATCATCACACTATAAAAATTATTAACATTGTATTTAATTATTACTTTTCTAATTATTTAATTCTACTTGTTTCATTTTTATCTTATTTAGAATGCAGTAATAAGATTAGAAGAAAAGAATAAATTTTATATCTTGGGATACTCGTTTGGTGTTAATATTGCTTTGGAAGTTGCAGCATTATTAGAAAAGAAAGGTAATTTTTATATAATAAAAACACGTATTTGTATTTGTATATAAATAGTTATTTAATTTATATAATAAATAATTATTTATAAAATTTAATAAAATAACATACAAAATTTTATATTACAGGCATCGTTGGTACAGTTTTTTGCCTAGACAGTAGTCCAGATGCTTTGCGTGTACAACTAAATACGTATACCAGCGATTTGGCAGACGAAGAATTACAAAACGTACTAATTGATCATATTTATTACTTAATAACTAAAGAAACAAACAACAAACTTAAAGAAGAAATAAAAACATTTAACACGTTTGAAGAAAAAGTTACGGCTTTTGTCAAAGAAACAAAAGAACGTGTGCCGTATCCTCAAGAATATATCAGACTAAGTGTAGAAACAATATACAACAGAATTTCACTGGCTATGAAGTATAACCCTACATTTACGCTCCAATCTGAAATAGTTTTGCTAAAAGCGACCAATGATTCAAATGCTGAAATTTTACCATACGATTATAATTTGGCTAAATATACCAAAAAACCAGTAAAAGTAGTAAATATTGAATCAAACCATACAACGTTGCCATTTAATGTTAATGTGCCGAATGTAATAAATAAAATGCTTGATAAGGAACTGTTAACAAAATATAAAAACACTAATCTATGCAAAACTTATTTGATTAAAACGAAGTAAATATGTAGTATGAATATTAAGGGCCCAAAAAGTCAATGATCAACTTTTGAAATGAACGTAAGAAAGCAGGTGTAGAGGATAATTGGGACCAACCTGCTGTTCAAAAAGTTGGAGTATTGCCACAATTTTAGACTTTTGCATACTCATAATAAATTTTGCTTAACTAAACCGCTGAAATATAAAAAAATCTCATACAATCTAATATCTGAACACAATCACAGCTTTGGTTAGAAGAAGCTGAAAAGCGTCCAATTCATTGATGTTTTCTGACTTCTCAGAGGAGGCATACACATCGACTTTTGGATTGTACTGAGATAATCAAGTCATCATCAACTCTACCAAGAAAAGAAAAGCTCTGAAGAAAAAAAGATCCATACATATTACGTAGTATAGATTTAGTTCTAAAATATTAGCACGTATTAGCTTAGTTTATGAAGCCACTAATTTAATTATTTGTAATAAAGTACTTTTTAGAAAACATTTCTTTTAATTTTAATACACAAAATAGAATGTAAGAATATATACTATAGTTAAATTACAAAAAATATATTGTTTTGATGTTACTGGATCGAGATCCCGCTGCAAGATTGCTACGTTCATAGTGTATTTAATCGAAATCAATTTTTAAATACAATAATAAAAGGGATAATAAGTTTTGACCGAGGTGCCTATTCAAATGTGCCCGCTAGTATCTTTAATTAACTAAATAATAGTCGACTTTTTGGAACAAAAACGATGCATTTGTTATTACAATGAATTATACTCCACTTCACAGAACTTTACGTAGATATCTTGAAAAATGATAGCTGCCGTTGCGCATTTGGCCGCAACCTCTTCGCAGCCATGTGTAAGCGGGTTATATTTTGGCACGTTTATACGTTCATCGCGTATGTTCATCATTTATATATCAAATTAAAGCTAATTTTATTCTGTACCTGATAAACTACGTCTGTCTATATAAAAGTGGCCGCAAAAGCGGCTCCGCCCGCGTATGATGACCAAAAACCAAATTCTTAGGTTCTACATATTAGTATACTTTTACATTGCAGTTTTTATATTTTTTCTCAAAAATGAGATATTTTCCCGCCTTAAAAAGTATCCTATATATTGACCCAGATAACCAACTATCGTCATACCAAATTTTATCAAAATCTTTCTAGTGGTTTTTCTGTAATGCGGTGACAGACAGACAAAAATTCTAAAAAATATAGATTCGGCCTCTGTATGATTTCAATAAGATTTAAAAAAAATATCTAATGAACAAATTCGGCTTGGTTAGAATTCTATGCTTATGCAACCTTTAGTTCATTAATTTGTAAATCAACAAAATGTATAGATAATACATTTTATTGATTTACAAATTAATGAACTAAAGGTTACATAAGCCGCCCGCTGTGTTAAACAGTTCGTAAAGACGCAAGAAACATTATTTCTTATAACGCATATTAGTTCTTGTATACTATCTTTTATTTCGTTACGCCTTGAAGGAAATTATTTTCATTTGCTATATATTAAAGCTTAAAAAATTATGTTTATTTTCTAATAATAGATATTAAATTAATTATATTATTAATCAATTACTAATTCTATCATAAATATAACTTATTTAAGAATATTTTTATCTATCCCATCAATATTTGTTAAATGTCCCAAAGTATTGTGCTCAAAGCTGAAATTTGTTAATTTCATATGTCGCTTTAAGTTATTTTTTAGTATCAGGGCGACCGTGATTTGCTCCGCGTTTTTCAGAAAAGATATAAAAATTGCATTTTTTCAGAAAGGCCACCTTAAGTAGGTGTATTATATATAGTATACACCTTAAGTCCATTATAGATGAACTTAAAAAACTAAACCTTATCTGAACAAAAAAAGATCGAAATCGTTAGAGCCGTTTCCATGATTACACAAAATTTTATATACATATATACAAGAATTGCTCATTTAATAATATAGTATCTGGGCTACCGAGTTTCACTTGGAGTTTTTGGCCTAAAGTACATTTTTAAACTTAACTTAAACAACTAAAAACTTGAATAAATATTAAAAAAAAACAAAAGTAAAAACTATGTATGTGACCGAGATTCGAACCTGGACACCTGTGATTGTTGATCTTGCATCTTGACCGCTTGACCACGACGCTTATGTCCTAGCGTGCGAATTAGCGACCATATTTTGCGTGGAATAATGTAAAACAAAACCGCATGAAAACTCGAAAACACGCGTTTTTCCAGACATAAAACTAATCTAGATCGATTTATCGCTCCCGAAACCCTCTGTATATTAAATTTTATGAAAATCATTGAAGCCGTTTCCGAGGTTCAGATTATATATATATATATATATATATATATATATATATATATATATATATATATATAAATATATATATATACAAGAATTGCTCGTTTAAATATATAAGATAAATTATATTATTAGATCAAAGTGCCTATTCAATCTATATTTCCACTGTTACTTAAAGAACATACGATCATGTATGTGACCGAAGTCGAGCTTTAGCTAAGTCGGTAAGTCCTAACACCGAAGCCAGACATATTGCAATATACGCGTAAATTGTCCCCTAGTACTGACTTTTCGCCACCAGAGATGAGAAGCCTTTTTCTAATATTTGATTACTGTAGGAAAAAAAATATATAATTTTGGAACCAAGTTGATATAAATAAGAATGTAAACATTGTACAATAAGAATGTAAAATTTTCTCAACCAGACCTTTCAAAATCGTAGGTTTAATTCCTTCATGCTGCAAATATTATGATCATACATAGATATGTTTGTATGTATGTATTCAGCCCTTTTTAACGTCCCACTGCTGGGCATGGGCCTCCCTTCAGTACGAGGGGGATCAGGCCATAGTCCACCACGCTGGCCAAGTGCAAGTTGGCGGACTTCACATGTCTTTTGAAAACTCGCTAGATTCTCTCTTAGATATATATGTATTATATTTATTTTCAGTTACCGCAACTATTATTTATAAATAAAATTATATTTTTAGCAGATTTGATTTAAGAAATATTTATGGTGTTACATTGAACTAAACATTTGGAGCACCTTCACAGTTATTTGTAATCCCATTGTCTAAAGGTAGACTAGAATATTAATACATTAACCACATATAAATGATTACTTTAAAGTAAATAGTAACATTTACTTCGTATGGAAAATGAACCCACGATGACGTGTAAAAGCACATTATCTCCCCTTTGGTTTATTATTCATAAATCGTTACTTATGAAGTTAAGTTACGGTATTTCAAAGATAGTTTATATATGTAAATTGTTGATCACCTCTGACAAGTTTATAAAGTACTTTTATTTAAAGTCTTTGAAACCGCACTAGCGGTAGATTTAGATGTAATTTCAGAAAGGATTTCAGTTTTCTAGCAAAGACAATGTTTTACGTGTTATAACAAATTATGTCTGTAGTACAGCTCTAAGTGTCTTGAAGCAAATTCAAGAGTAAGCTTCGTTTGTTTATTCCGTTACTTAAAACGAGTTTCCTAAAGTAGTTTCTGAAATTGTACAATAATTAATGAAGTAAATTTATTTAAATGATTTAAATTTTATTTGCATTTTTGCTTTAAAATGCAATTAGTTAATGAAATGCAACAAAATTATTTTGTTAAATTTAAACAAATTTATTTAAATTAGTTATAATATAATGTTTTACGATATTTTTACTCTAATAAGAATATTTTCGGCCCAATAATTGCTTTTCAGAATTATAATATCTAATTATAACACCTCCAGGTAAATTTCTAAGGAATTAATTAAAATTCTAAGAAATCTATTGTTAACTGACCCGCCGGCGTGTCCGCGGTCGTGGAGGGAATAACTAAGATAATTTGAAAAAGTTTTAGCATATAATTGTTTTCATATTTTTAATAGGCTAAAATGTCGAGAGTATTCTTATGTATAATATAAAGAAAAAAGAAAACGGAATAAAATTTTATAAAGGAATTGATTTCATGACCGGATGACGGATTTACTATATGGAATACGACCATCCTTGAATTTCGCCCTACTTCATTATAGATATTATAAACACAAAATAATTATTCTCTCACAATTGTTTATCTAAATATATTGACACCGAATACTATAATGTACAAATCAAATACACAAATGCTATGTAAGCCGCTCACGCTTTCTATCAGTGTCATATGTCTGCAAACGTACTTAGAATTGAATCAGATTTAGCTAGCACAGTAAGCTATAAAAAAAGCGATGCATACAGTCTCAGTTATATACGAATAGATCTTTTGATAAAGTTAAGAGGAAATATGTTTCCTTTAACCACATATAAATGATGATTTCCTTTAACCACATAAACAATGTTTAAAAAGTCACATAAAAATTATTATTAAAAAAACAGGCAAGTGACTAAAATAATTAATAAAACTATTACTTATTATCTCTGATAGCAGAATGGACCGTGGGAGCAATCCTTTGGCTGTTGTGGTTTTCCTCGGTAGACCAACGTCCTAGAATAGGGCATCGCGATTAAGTGCTAAAGCAAGCCTGCGACGCCCTGTTTTTAACGAAGGACAAAGAGGAAGTTTCCATTGGGTTTTAGTTGGTAGTACCGGTTTTTCTAGCCAGTCTCCACAGAACCATTTCCATATATACAGATAAGCGTAAATGCATTTCCCGACGTTAAAAAATGGTCGAAGCGCTTTGTAAGGGTGTTGTAGCATATCATTTTTTTTAAACGTTGGGAAATGCATTTACGCACGAGGTGTGGAATTCACCGGCGTAATAAAGCCAGTATTACCCACTAAACCCCAACAAAACCTTCCCCCGTCTTAATGGGGCGTCGCAGGATCGCTTACGCATTCAACTACGACGCCCCGACGGCAGGTCTGCCGAAGCAGACCACCACAACCATGGGATTGCTCCAAGGTCCATTCTGCTATCAGAAAAGTACCAGGAGCAACCCACATGGTATACCGCCCACCGAAGTGGGCCACCTCCCTGTGCGTTTCTTGGCTTCACGCCTGGTTAGGTTGCCGGGCACTACTGAGCCCCCCACCACGACAAGGTGAACGCACGTTGGGGGGGAGGGGGGTTGTTGTAGCATACCATAGCACTGCCCCGATAAGATTCCACTGTATCTTTTGGTGATTAAGCGTCTTGCAGTCTCCTGCCCGTTGACGGCCTGGAGTGATCCTTGATACGACATGCGTGAAACATCCAACAAAATCCATCTACATGAAACAAGTATCTAATTTTATATGACCATGTATTTGAACATAAAGTTGTGTCTTGCTTGTATAAATGAGCTGACTCATTTGAAACTATAAAACACTCTTGCATATAATATAATAATATTAATATTAAGTAGCATTTGGTTTAGTGAGTAAAAGCATCGAAGGCCCAACTAGTCACTTTTGTTACCGAATTTTCTTTTCTTCTTTTAAATTTTACCCTATTGTCATAGATTTTAAAGCAGATAGTATTTACCTGCTACAGGTGGTAATGTAGAGACTTATCAACAACAAAGGTCAGTAAATTCCACCCACTAAAACCCAACGGAAACTTCCCTGAAACAATCCTTTCACTTACCGCTGCTAAACCATAAACATACACTGTACAGTAAGTTTATTTACCATTTATATGATATGATAAATACATAACAACATGATATCGCCTTTTTTCTGGGCCGAGGCAAGCTGATAATTGTATTGCACGCTTCGGTCCACGGGTGATCAAATTTGACCGATCTTGCATCAGATTACTTACCAGGTCTGAATGTCAGTGTCGTTAACAATTATTTGCTAAAGTGGATAAGACGATTCAACTCATGAAGATTGTATTATAGGGCATGTTAGATTACAGATTGATTATATCATTTCTATAATTCTTGAGTGCCTTTTATATTAGGCTTTTATTTGTGTAATGTATGTAAGAAAATAGAGTAATATTATTAAACCATAGCTACTATGATATGAGTAGTTGGAACTACACCAGGTCACAGGTTCAATTCCGGTTTGGTTAAAATAATGCTTAATGATGGAAACTATCATATGTTTATCGAAGAAAAAAATAATTTCATTCCCTCGGAATAAAAAAAGAAAAAAAATTGTAATTTACGTGTAAATCCATATTTTTAGCGGTCTGAACATTAATACACTTCAAATAGACAGTTTTTAATAAAACATATTTGAGTGCACTCATATTCTCTAAAAGCTACTATTTGTGGAATATTGAAATATAGGTTTTAATTCGTTCATAGTGGCTTACACATGAATTTTATGCAATCGGGAACTACATTTTGAAGTCGAAATAAGTTTATATTTTTATTTATTTTTTCATAATTCAATAATTTATTGATATTATTTGATAAACGACAATGATAATACATAATTTATTAAATTCATAAGAATTAGCTATATATAGCAGCTACCATCATCGAGGCAAGCATAAGTTGTATATACTAGTATTTATCTATATATATATATCAAAGTGCCTATTCAATATATATATATATATATATATATATGAGTCGCTATCTGTATATAATATTTAAAAAACAAAAAGTCCTTAATACGCACTCGAGTGAAGCCAGGGCAAATCAATAGTAAATGCATTATTAAAAACAACGCTAAACTGAACTATCAAAAAGTACTCGTAACTAAATAGGTAATGGATTATTGATCATAGGAACAGGTTTTTGAAGAATGTTTAAAAGCTATCCCTTTACAAAGTACAGTACAAACTTCATTTTGCTTTGTGATACCGTATTCAGTAAGTACGACACCAAGAACTTCAGATAGTGGTTAAAAGCACGTAAAGTTGCCTTCCACACTAAAGTCCCTCACAAGTTTTGTTGATTCACACATAGTGCTACTTGCTTTGAATTATTTACTAAACATGCTAGTTTTGCTTTAATTTGTTTTTGATACACTTCTTACGAATCTTGTAAATATAAATGATTGTTTTCTTTAATGGACTTCATTTGTTTTTATACAGATGCTGAGTGATATTGAAATATTTTTATCCTACTATAAAGTTAGAGTTCACTAGTATTAATGTACATATTTTTCATATATGAACGTAACTACATCTATACTAATATTATAAACAGGCAGAGTTTCTTTGTTTGAACGCGCTAATCTCAGGAACTACTAATTTTATTTGAAAAATTCTTTTTGCAGTACATAACACATTTATTGTGGAAGGGTATAATTTATATATTATAAAATTAGCGAACTTGATTCCTCTTACAAATTTTCATCCCCATTTTCACCCGCTTAAGGTATAATTTCCGGGATAAAAGTATTCTATGCCCTTCCTAGGGTTTCAAACTATCTTTTTACCAAATTTCATCTAAATCGGTTCTGTAGATCCAGAGATTACTCCCTACAACGTCACAAACTCATAAACTCACAAACTTTACCTCTTTATAACATTAGTATAGATACTAGCGGCTCACCCTCGCTTCGCTCGGGTTCACCTCTAGAAAAGCACTAACAGATCTATCCCACGGGAACCGTTCATTTTTCCGGGATAAAAATAAGTAACCTGTTGTTTGACCTGCAATATAAGGTATCAGCATGCCAAATTTTTCAATACAACATACATACATACATACATACAAAAGGTACCCTAAATGTTGACTCGAGTAATAAGTTATCACTTCACCAAATTTCGTTGAAATTGGTACATTACCTTTCGCGTGAACGCACACACAAAAACAGACAAACAGACACACAGGCAAACAGACAAACAGGCATTTTTTTTAATAACTATTGTTTTGGGGTCTATGTTGTGTACATAATACGTTACAAATAAACAAAAACATCTATCCCACGGGAAAAGTATATTTTTCCGGGATACACAGTTACCTATTTGTTATTCTGATGTATGAACTATATTATTGTAAAGTTTCATCAAAGTCCAATCAGTGGTTTTTGTGTACTAAGTTGTATAATTACTATAGTTTTTTGACTATCCCACGGAAACTCTTTAATTTTCTGGGATGAAAAGTAGCTGATTTGTTTTTGTCATGTATGAACTATATTATTGTAAAGTTTCATTAAAATCCAATCAGTAGTTTTTGTGTACTAAGCTGTATAAGTTGTTATAGTTTTTTAACTATCCCACGGGAACTCTTTAATTTTCCGGGATGAAAAGTATTTAAGATGTTGCCCGGGGATATAGGGTACCACCATGCAAAATTTCATTTAAATAGGTCCAATATATCCGGAGATTAGCCCGTACAAAGAGAAAAACAGATAAACAGCTCGCTCGGGTTCGTCCATACATACGAATATGTTGTATTATCTCTTTAACCACTTGTCCAAATTATATGCAGTAAAAGGGAAAAGTCTTTTATTTTAAACATTTTAGACGATAAATTTACTTATTTTGATAAGAATTCATAATTGTTGATAATATGACCAATAAACATGACCTACCGATTTAAATGATTTTTTTAATATAAAAAACTACTTTTTGTGACTTAAATATAAAAGTTAGACATATGCTGTCGCTGACTTTTTTGTAGGCATTATTAAGCTCTACAACTTTTCTCTAGAATAATCATATATCTCTCATCGTTAAGGCAGCGTTCGTAAGAAACGTTTTCGTTCGACCGTTTTTTCTCCGACTTACTTTGCAAATCCGACTACCACGAAAAAGCCTTTTCATTTTTCGGGTTAATATATAGCCTATGACACTCAGAAAGAACGTGGGTTTCTATTGGTAAAAGAATTTTGAAAATCGTTTCAGTAGATCCAGAGATTACCCCCTACAACGTCACAAACTCACAAACTTTACCTCTTTATAATATTAGTATAGATTATATAGTCTATTTATTCCATACTAACCGTTAAAACGTACCGTAAGTATATAACAATTCATACCGAGTCTAAATTTGAATGAAAGAAGGTTTTTTAAGATATTAAAAAACGGTAAAGCTAGTTTATAGCTTTGAACTTTAGTTAATATATTTACTTCTTAATTCATACATAATACAAATTTTATACGTCACATACAAATACGTAAAAGGGAGCTAAGTATATAATATTAAAAAAAAATACTTTTCATGTAAAGTAATATGCCATATCATTTTATCTGTCTAAATAGTTTAGATATTTTGCCACTTATGACAATTACAAATATTAATGTGTTTTAAATTATAAATATTTAAATTAAAACTTGGTCCAAAGTTCTCACGCCGCTATTAATAAACACTGTTCGTGCATGTAAATTTCCTTTCATTATCAGGCTTAAATTAATGATTTAGTTTAAAGGGTGCTAAAATCGTTTAACATTACAATCAATATCGATTTGAAATTTTGGACGTGAAATCTGCTGAAATTTTGATAGCCTATTCCTAAAATAACAGGTAATTACTGAGAATGGCTTTTTAATTCGACGCCTTAAGGGGTGTTGTTGGAAAATTTTATTTAGAACAAAATATCCCAATGGCAAAAAACTGACTGATAATGCTATAATATTTTATTATGTACAACTTACTAAAGATAAAGAAGCAGTGGTAGCCCAGTGGTAACGCGCTGGCTTGGGAAACCGAGTGAAGTGTGTTCAAATCCCGGGTCTCTCACCTCTGATATTTTCATGTGCGAATCATGTGAAGTCCGCCAACCCGCACTTTGCTAGCGTGGTGGACTATGGCCTGATCTCTTTTCTTATTAAAGGGAGACCCGTGCCCAATAGTAAAACATTAAAAAGGGTTGAATACACTAAAGATCTTTAAATTCATTATGTAACTGACAGATATCGCACAGCTTAAACCACTGAGTCCAAGGCATCACCCAGTTTTGCGTGAAGACAAAATACTAGGCTTTCTGTCTCATTATAGGGTGAATAGGTATACAACTAAGGTTATTGTGAACGGAAAGGAAAATAACTGTATGAAAATTTACCTCTAATCCTAAAGGCCGGGAAAATCTATGGTATTTTATCGCTCGCTTGGAGGTCTGTCTCGGTAGACCAGCCAGATTTTTTACTTTAATACAAAAGTTACTTACGAGGTTCTGTTGTTAAGAAATTTAAGTGTGTAGTATAAATTATATTCTACTCGGTGATTAAATAGCGAAAACAGATATTTTTTAAACATAATATAACAAGTACTTCACCTTTCAAAATGCTCATTTTCACCCAAAGAGCGGGCATTATGGCTATTCCACTTTATATCTAGTACAGAAGGCAATTTTTTAATACACATCAATTGTTTTGTATAATATACATTGAGATTAACATTTTTTTCATTATTTTTCATTTTGGAACATTTTTAAAACATAATATACTATATATTTATTTTAATACATATTACTAGCATCTGACTTTATTGAAAGACTCTGCAGGCTCGTAAATATCTATTAAAACTCCAATATAGAAATTATAGTAACGGTATTTCACTTTAAAATACAATCTCATCAATAGCTTTTGAGAACAATAGAATGCATTAGGCACTTTCTACACCAAACTATTGTAGTTCTTCTCGCACTACGCAAACTGAGCTGGACGGTTATTCCCATGGAAATTCTATAGATATGTTGATAACAGAATGGACTTTTATTTAGGTGTTTATATTATTATTATACTTTACTATTAAATCTACATAATACATATCGAGTTTAAATTTAAAAATGTTGTCCATGTATATGTTAAATAAATATGTTGGACATTAACACACAGCACCATCTAGTTTCATTGTAAGCTACGAGGTTTGTGTTATGGATACCAGATACTTGATACATTACACGCATATAACTTTAAATACATACATATTATAAATATAAACACCCGTGACTGGAGTACAAACACTCGTGTTCATCACAGAAATGCATGCACCCAGCGGGACTCGAAGCCGCAACTGCTGGCATAGCAAGTAGGGTCACTACAAACCGAGCCAAACGTGTCGTCAAAGTTAAATGCGTTTTCTTCGTTTTATCCAGTACTATATCTCCCTACTGGAATGAAGTTCCCAACGAGTGGAATATTTTCATATTTATATGAGACTTTTGCTTGAGGTATTTTACTACTTTTTTATGTTATAAAAGATCACATAACCAAACAACAAAAATATGCATTCAAATTGAAAAGCTCCTTTTTTTACTCCTATCTATATATAAATAGGCAAAGTCAAAACAGTTCTGTACCTCTATCTCCTCTGTTAATCATTTTACTTTTTTTGGTTTTGTTTTTTGTTTAATATTCATAGCTATTGACGAGCTTTAGTGCTAACAAATTTTTTGGAAACAGTTACTTTTTTATATTGATAAGTAAATTCTGTGATAAAACGTTGTTTTTCTCAAATTTTCTATAATTTTTATGGTCGAATTTCAACTTTCAGGCGAATACTAGTACTCGTATTATTAAAATAATAATATATAAAAATAATCTCTTACATATAAAAGTCACATGTAATAACCTTATTAATATTATATATCTATATGAAAGTTTAGATAGATGTTTGGATATTTGTTACTCAATCACGCTAGAATGGCAGAACGGATATGAATCTTTGGCACGGAGATAGATTATATATAGTCTGGAATAGCACATAGGTTACATTTTATCCCGGAAAAATGTACGGTTCCCGTGAGATAGATTTGTTTTTGTTTTTCCATAGACGAACCTGAGCGAAGCGAGGGTGAGCCGTTATTTTTATAATAACAATCAAAGTTTATATTTTTAAACTTCTATTGTAGAATGTAGACAAATAAAAATCTAAAGAGGAAGCACTCCTTCTGAAATTTGAAGTTACGTTTTTAAGGTTGCAGCAGCTATTTTATTTTAGTACTGTTATTTTTACAACTATTAACAAAAGCAAAGCAAATATTTCAAAGCAATTAGATTTTTCAGACAGCTTTTAATTTTATATAATTTATTTCTTTATACAAACTTTTTAGCATTTTTCAGCTTAATTTGAAGTTTTGCTGTTAAAGCTAATAAATATTATTTAAAATATTAAAATTGCTTTAAATGCATGTTGATTTATACTTTGATTGTTTTTCACGCAAAAGGTACTGAACGGATTTTAACTAAATTTTATATAATTTAGTATCCGGGTCAACATTTAAGACTGTTTTCGTACGCATACCTACGTGAATAACGCTGGCTAAATCTGACGAGACACATAAAATGTACTAGAAACTGTAGAAAAAGATCAACAGAAAAGTTCGCAATAACATGTGTCTATCTCCTAAGGTACATTCACAATAAAAAATACCAGCGACTCACCCTCGCTTCTCTTCGGGTTCGTCCTTAAAAAAAGTCAAATCTATCCCACGGGAACCGTACATTTTTCCGGGATGATATATAGCCTATAGTCTTCCTCAATAAACGGGCTATCTAATGCAAAAAGAATTTTTCATATCAGATTAGTAGTTACTGAGATTAGCGCGTTCAAACAAACAAAGAAACAAACAAACAAACAAACAAAGAAACAAACAAACAAACAAACAAACAAACAAACAAACAAACAAACAAACAAACAAACAAACAAACAAACAAACAAACAAACAAACAAACAAATAAACAAACAAACAACAAACTCTGCCTCTTTATAATATTAGTATGGATCTTATGCTGTAACAAGTAGTTTCTCTATATTAGAATATCTTTATATCTTTTAGAAGGTTTAGAAGGCACTGTTTTATATATTATGTGCATATTTATGTCACTTGACAAATTACTATTAAGTTAGGCAGATATAGTGAAGATACACATATGACTTCCTCATATATAATACTTTGACCAATCAAATGTACGTATATTAATCAAGATTGACAGATATCATATGTAATTGATCGTATTTCGACCATTAACGATATTGGTTAATTTGGTGAAATTACATACTACAGACTAATATTATGTCAATTATAATGTAAAACATGGAATTTTGTTCAGTTTAGTGTGAAAGCTAAGAAATAGACATAATTATTTCACATTAATAAAATGTTCATCTGAAATAATTAATGATTTTCTCCAGAATTGTATCATAATATTTATACCAGAATAGAATATATGCTGGTCCAAACAGGACTCACTTTTTCCTTACTCTCATAGTTATATGCGGTGGAAATCCGATACGGCGATATAAATAGTGACCAATGATACCATATAAGCTCTTCGAGAGTAATATCAACTTCTCAACTTCGGGCTTCTGGAAACTTCTAAACAAAAAACCGTCTTTGCTCTATCCGACGCTTGAACCTAGGACCTGACTTGTCTGTATAAGCTTACCAATAAACGAACAAGACAAAACAAAACTACAATTGGCATAATAAATGCATATAAATATTGTATATGTACATAAATGAAAGGACTATGTACGGTAGCGCGACAAATAAGCTTACGGTCCAAGCTGGGGATATCGTTTGTCATACAATTAGGTACCAGCGCGCTTGCAACCTAGTTAGTTACTGTGCAGAAATAAGTTTACTAGATATGATAGCAAGTAATATTTTATAGATGATAATTTTATAATAGTGTTTGTTGGTTCGTCCATTTTTTACGCTGTAACAGAGCCATGGATTGACAAGATTTTATGTATAGAGATAGCTTATTAGCCGGGATATGGCTGATGAGGTTTACTTTTAATATTTCATTTTAGTACGTCGAGTACGAGTCTTGAAATATTATTTATACATATAATAAAATTGTAATTAAGCCGAATCTGTACATTAAATATTTTTTGGAAAAGCTTATTGAAATAGGCATTATTATCAATACAGAGGCAGAATGTATGAGGCTGGACAGTGACATAGGCTATTTTTTACTGCTGGATATTGTATTTTTCCCACGGGAAAATACGTTATAATACAATTCAAAAAATATTTATAATCAGAATTACTTGAAACTTGGTATAAGTGCTCTTTAATACAATTAATTAAATACTGTTTTAGCATTCTTAGAAATTCATCCCATTAGGGAGTAAAATAGCGGTTGAAAGATTGTATGAAACCAAACTAATTTTAGAGTTGTTTTTATAATTTTACATTATAAACTAACTAACCAACTATATAATAATCTATGTTATGTATGCTAGCTACCTTTCTTCACATAGATATTTTTATTCATTTCGAAAATTTAAATCAATTTTTATTTATACATATGTTTATGAACGCAGAAATCTGATGTTATAAGGAGTAGATTAGGGTCTTTTTATTTTAGAAAAACAATCAGGGTTCAGAAATTAAAACCCATGAAATTGAGTACAAAATCCACGTACCTAGAGATCCGAGCAAAGTGAGGGCAAATCGTTAGTTCTTGTAATAGAAATGGCTCCTACACGTACATAAGCATATGGAAATCTATTCAAACTAATGACGATGCCACATCCATTCAACAGTCTATCCGTGTGAAGTAGTCCCATAAAATTTCTCAGCTTAGTTCCCGCACTAAAAACCAAGTTGTAAAATATTTTTACAGAGTGAAAATTAAGTTTTAAAATGCTTTTGTAAAGCGGAATTTTAACGGTGCAATTTGACGCTTGCATAATTATCGTAGCAGTAACTGCACTTTGTGTTACCCGAAATCAAACGAGCTTTAATTTTTCAAACTACATACATGTGTAGAATAGGGAAAATCTAAGCATTTTTGCCAAGTTTTTTTAATACTCAAATACATCCATTGTACGTGTTTGAAATTATTTTAAATTTGTTCTTACCATTTTACTATTACGTAATAGATAGTAGAGCAAGATCCCAGGGCCGCCAGACGTCACGTATTTTCTGACGAACGAAATGTGGACGATTGGGTAGTGTTAGTATGTACTAAGATCGCATGCCTACTTGCTAACTTGGTTAGATGGCAAATTTCCAGGTATCAGGTAATCAAGGTAACTCAAAAGATTACTTACCTCACGTACATTCTCCAATCTGATTTTCACGTATATTTCAGACAATATCGTTAAAAATAAGTTGACAATACTCCCAGATACTTTCAGTCGGCCGTATTGCTTTGCAGACGCTTTAAAGGTCCCAAAATAATTACTTAATTTCACGTAAATTCGATGCTCCATTTTTCTATATGTTCACCAGACAACTATTTTAAAACCTTTTACAAGAAGACAGACCAATCTAAGGGGCCAATTACCCCCTAAACTTAATTTTTCTACCCACAGAGGCATTAAAATGGATCTTGGACTATATGTTCAGTTATTTTCGAAGTTAATTTGAAAATAATTATTATTAAGGATTTTGGTTCCCTACGTTTTGAATACACTGTCTGTAACTACTGTACAATGACTTTTGAGACGTTTAAAACCTTAGTCTCTCCCATGACCATCATTGTTGTAAAGCATTCAAAAACATCGGGAATCAAAAATCAAAATAAATCCACCTAAAAATCCGTAAAGATAGTTTTATTTTATTTCCATTACAATATTTACCTATGCCAGGAATCAAACTCGCGAATTTATATTCCGAAAAAAAATGTATGAACCAATCGTAATATCACATTCACACGACGCAAAAGTAATATAGTTTTTATAGTTGAGCAAAAATACGTGGAAACGCTAATAATTCTTGTTTTTTCTTCCTCTGACATATTTATGTTTCCACGCCTGCTCTATAACTCTTTAATGTTATCCGTTGGCTTTTTCCGTAAATACGTTTCGAATGAAGCGTTTTCTATTTGTAATGTTCTTTGTGGAATATGTTATTGACGCATTATTGGTTGTCCAGATGAAGGCTGTGTTTGATTTTAGAATTAAGTAAATATTTGTATTTAAAATGTAATATTAAACATGTTTTAATTACAGTTAGTTCTTATTCTTCTATTTTTGTATATATTTTACTAGATACTCACTTTGTTTTAGTGAAATTCAACGATATTTAATTCTTGACGACACGTTTGGCTCTGTTTATAGTGATCCTACTTGCTGTGCTAGCGGTCGCGGGTTCTAGTCCCGCTAGGGGCATTCATTTGTGTGATGAACACGAATGTTTGTACTTCAATCATAGGTGTTTATGTTTATAATATGTATGTATTTAAAGTTATATATATATATATATATATATATATATATATATATGTAGTGTATCAACTATCTGGTATCCATAACACAGGCCTCGTAGCTTTCCATGGAACTAGATGGTGCTGTGTGTCCATGTCCCAACATATTTATTTAACATATTTATTCTATCATAATATACTTTCTTATGTAAAAATAACCTATCGCTAAAATAACTACAATGGCAATAAATAACTAAATATTTTAGAACTTCTTTAACAAATGATTAAATGCAAGTTTTTACTGAGATCATTGAATGCATCTTAATTCGTATTAAAGGATGATAGTATTGATCATAGAACCATTTTCTGTAGAAGAAAATTATAATAGATGTGCGTGTTTGTGTCACAGTGCTTCTAATAAAACTTCGAAACGGCTTGACCGATTCTTATGAAATTTTGTTTGTATATGATATAGGTCTGAGTATAGGACGTTGACTATTTGTCATACCCCTAAGTAATAAGGAGGTCCACCCCAAAAAAAAAATTTTTTTTTGGTCAAAATTTTTATTTTTATTTTTTTCTGAATCGGCTTTAAAAACTACATACAAACCTAAATTTTCCCTATGGACGAAACCGAGCGGAGCGAGGGTGAGTTGCTAGTATTTATACGTAATTTAGAACAAAGAGTATGACCTGGAGTAATACATAAGCTTCTTTTAGGCATTCGGGGACTCGCCCGAGCGAAGAATTCGTAAATAGCTAGTTCTATAATAATTTTGATATAAAAAAATATTGTGAACAATTAAGTTAATTGTATATTGTTTCAGTTACAACTCAATTACAAATCCATTAATTACATTTCTGCTTGACTCGCTGTTTGAGGGATACACGCCATAATAAATATTTGCAATGGGAATTTTGACCTTATCACAAAGCAATAAAGTTTATAATTCTATCGTTGAAAGTTGTGTAAAGGAAAATTTTATTTTAATCACCAGTATCGAACAATCGAACAGTACCGCATACAATGAGGTATAATTACGTAGTAGTCTCTTTGACAGTTTTCTTCTTTAGCTTTGACCAGCAAAATCTTTTTACCTACTATAATATTATAAAGAGGTAAAGTTTGTGAATTGTGAGTTTGTGACGTTGTAGGGGGTAATCTCTGGATCTACTAAGCCGATTTAGATGGATATTTTGTAAAAAGATAGTTTGAGACCCGGGGAAGGGCATAGGATACTTTTTATCCTGGAAATCATCCCCTAAGGGGTGAAAATGGGGATGAAAGTTTGTATGGGGAATCAACTTAGGGACGAACTTAGTGTTTAAACAAAGGTTGCGTATCAATATTTGATAGCTTTTTAATAAAGGAAGTATGTATACATATAGTATCTGTATATAAACAGGCATAGACAAAACAGTTCAATACCTTTTTCTCCTCTGTTTTTTAACCGATATTCTTTTTTATTGTTCAGTACCTATTAAAGTTCTTTAGTTATCAACAAATTTTTTTTAGAAAATATTTTTTTTATATATGGATTGGTTAGTTCTATTTATATATAGATTTTAGTCATATATAGATGTCCAGTTTAGTTTAACTTTACCTCAAATTTTTTATAATGATTAATTATTGAAAATTAGAAATTATATTGAAAATAATCGTCGAATATCGAGCACTGAGTGAACATTAGTATGCTTAATACCGTCGAAGTAGCTATTGTCAATACATATATAAAACTAGCGACACACCTTCGCTCCGCTCGGGTTCGTCCCTAGGAGCGTTTTAACGGTTAGTATAGATTCTGAGAAATATTTTCCCACAGTAAAAAGTGTCCTACATGTTGAGACCCAGATACCCTGCTATCATCATACCGAATTTCACTAAAATCTGTCCAGTGGTTTTCTCGCGATGCGTTCCCAGACAGTCAGACAGACAAAAATCTAAAAACTATAGATCCGGCCTCTATAGTAATCATTGATGACTATTTCAATTAGGTTTTCTAAAAAATATTTAATGTACAGAATCGACTCAGAATTTTATTATATGTATAGATAATATCATTCAAACAAGCATATTATGCAAACAGATTATGCCTAAGAATAAAAAAAATATTAAAATCATTATTATTATTTTTTAAATGTTGTACTGGCCCAAGTTGTGTTAAAAATAATAGGCTAATTAGCCTAAACTGAAAGGCCTATTATTTCATATATTTATTTTATCATATACGAATATTTCTGATATGTCATATTTCTAGAAATTCTTGAAATCATCTCATCAATCATATTTATAATTCAATCAAAATCATCAATAAATGTTTATTATTGCTTAGCAATAGTGATAGCAAATATCTTTTAAGATCTGCTTGGTTTATACATATCGTATTACTTATTAATAGCCCAAATAACTCTTTACTATATCGAATGCGTTGCATAATTGAAAAGGCATTGGAAATTCTGACCAAACGCTAAGTGAGTGGATAGGCTGTGGTTATAATAATTAAATTAGTGACACAGACAAACTTTAGCTTATACAATGTGAAATTTTACTTCTTACTAATCTTATATCTATCAAAATTATATCAAATTTTGTATTTAACTTCAGAATTCTCAAAAGCTTATCAGTTTAAATTTAGAACTCATAAATAAATAAGATGCACTAAAAAGTATATACTTAAAAGTAGCATAGCATTCTTTTTAAATATGCATAATTTATATAAATATTAGAGGCTCACCCTAGCTAGAACTCGTCTCTAGATACGTTTTAATGGTTAGTATAGATTTCTCAGAGATGAGATATAAATAGTAAAAAATATCCTATATGTTGACCCGGATAACCAGCTATCATCATACCACATTTCTTTAAAATACCTCCAGTGATTTTTCCATGATGCGGTCACAGACAGACAGACAAAAATTTAAAAACTGTAGAATCGGCCTCTGTGTCAATAATAATGTCTATTTTAATAAGATTTTCCAAAAAATGTATAATGCACACATTCAGCTTAGTTACAATTTTATTATATATATGGCTGAAAGGTACTTCGAAATCATTTTAAAATTATCTTTATTTATAAAAATTATATAGTTAAATTAATTGTTTACTCTGTATCTTTATTAGTCTGTACCATATAAAAACACTTCTAGTGGAACCATGGGTATAAAATTTTGAATAAAGTTGAAAAATTGAGTCAAACGATATTTTACATGATCCATTAGCAAAATTGATGGATACCTTGTTTTAATTAATAACAGACTAATAGAATTATTGTTTTTGTTCACGTAATAAATTAGTTTTTTGAAAGCTTGTATGTATGTATGTATTCAGCCCTTTTTAACGTCCCACTGCTAGGCACGGGCCTCCCTTCAGTACGAGAGGAATTAGGCCATAGTCCACCATGCTGGCCAATGGATTGACGGACTTTACATATCTTTTAAAAACTTGCTAGGTTCTCTCAAACATGCAGGTTTCCTCACGATGTTTTCCTTCACCGTTAAGACAAGTGGTAATTATGTTGGAAATGATTCGCACATGAAAATATCAGAGGTACGAGACCCGGGATTAGAACTCGCTTCACTCGGTTTCCCAAGCGAGCGCGTTACCACTGGGCTACCACTGCCAAAGCTTATTCTATAGTTTTACTATGCAATAGTTACAAAATTTTGTTTTGTACAGTCTACATACGTTTTTTAGTATAAAATAGACCAAAATATTTTTCCCTGCAATTCATTTTTAACAACCGACGCAAAGGTGACGGGGTGTTATAAGTTTGACGTGTCTGTGTGTGGCATTGTAGTTCCCGAACGGATGAACCGAGGTTGATTTTGTTTTTTTTTTGTTTGAAAGGTGAATTAGTTGGGAGTATACTTGTTATGATGTCCGCCGCCACAAAATGGAGGATTGCATATTTTTTCACAACTTCCTCAATATGGGTATCAAATGAAAGGGCTTGACTAATAGAATACTATACACTATGATAAATTTCAAATTCAAGATGGCCACCACATAGAAACCAATGACAGGCCCAATCTGCTAAAAGTACTTATTAAGGCCAATATAAATAGATATTTCAATGGGATTCGAACGCGTGGCCGATAACTTTAAACAATCAGGAAATTGATCTGTACGCTAGTATTGAGATTATGTTGGGTAACAATTTTTAATGCCCACACACCAGAGAAAAATCTGTATGATAAGTGTAAATATTTGTCCTATATGGGAATCCAACCGGGACTATGTAGTTTTCGCGCCACTGAGTATTATTAGTTATTGAACGCATCTATGATTATACCGGATGTATATAAAATAAGCCATGCTTCTCAGGGATAGTATTATAAAAAAACGTGTGTGTGTTACTTATCTACGCACGTAAGAAGTTATACTTCTTCGGCGTAACAGAACAAAAATAGCTAAAGAGTTCATCCCGTATGTCACAACTCTCTGTTTATAAAAGCTTTTAACTAACTTCATCATGTCGTTTTTTGGCTGTCGCTGTGCGCGCGCATCGTAAAAATTTTACTCTCATAGTTTTTTCCAACCGTGCTAAAAGAAGTGTAACTTCAAAAGTGTAAATAGTGTGGCTTAGTTTTAATTTGAAATAAAAACAGAAAATGTTAATTTCCAAGAAGAAACCAGTAATGTAAAAATAATTTTAATCTAAGTAAAGGCCGGTCATGTGTATCCCCGACGCCATATAGCTATTACTTTGTAATGAAAGCACACCCTGTAGTATAATTAATTTACATGCCAGCGACATCATGACTACGAAACTGTTATGGTGCATACTTCGAATATTAATGCGGAAAATAAGAATTGTCATATGTTTTAATATTCTTTAAAAGTCCCTTTCACATTAAAAGATATTTTTAACCGTTTGACGTGTCTGTGTGTATGTTTGTGCTCTGGGCATCGTAGCTCCCGAATAGATGAACCGATTTTGATTTTGTTTTCTTTTTGTTTGAAAGGTGAAATAGAAGTGTTATTAGCTATGTTTGATGAAAATTTGTCCAAGATGGTCGGGGTTCTTAAATTTATAATTTATCGCTTGTTTGTACTCAGCTCCACTAGTGGGTAGGTTGATAAAAAATTGCGTATTTAAAACTTTATTACGAATTCTAGTTACAGAGTTAATAAGTAACAAATATACACACTAACTCATAAATATTCACATTTACCATTATACCCACTCGTATATATTGTGTATTATGTAATTTTATTTCGTTGTGTTAATGTTCTCTCTTTTAAAGAAGCGTGTATGCTATAAAAATATGTATGTATATAAATGTATGTACATAAACCAGAATACGTATCTCATAAACAATACAAATTGAAAAAAAATAAAATGCAATGAAAAAATAAAGCCTGTAAATATATTTTGTAAGAGCACTTTTTGTTGCTTTGTTTTATTGCCATTGTATGGTTTATGATGTCCTTTTACCGCATTTTGAGGGCGAAGTTACGATCAGAAATTTGAATATCTTGTACTATTTATGTCAATAAATGTATAGGTTTATTTATTTATACATGTAAATAAATTTGAAATATCTGTTTGTAATGTCAATATAACAGGTTTTTAGTCAGGTTTTAGCCTTTTTAGTCAGATTTAGGCTACTTTTTTTTAGAAACGAAATTCGGGTTTCGTGCAAAAAAATTAAAACCCAAGAAATTCTGAACAAAATGCGCCTACCCGAGGACACACCCAAGTGACGCGAGGGTAAGTCGCTAGTTCATATTAAAGCAATACTAACTCGAATACATACGGTAATCGAACGATATAGCCGGATGAAAAGTATTCTACTCATTTTTTCTAAAAGACAAACCAACAAACAGAATAAGTAATAAATAAATAAGATTGTTAAGAAACAGTAATAAATAATATGGTCAGCTAAAGAGTACAATACCAAATTCCCAATAAAAATGTCGCCATAATTTGTTAAAACTTTACACTCTAAAACCATTCGAAGAATATTATTTTGTTAGAATTTTCACGTTCAATAATATATATAATCTTAACCTCTAGAATATATAATTATATATAAAATTTATAGATCTTTATAAGTTACTATTACCTGTAATAAGCCCATTTATATTATAATTAACATAACAATTACCTAACTAATCTCTGCCTGTTGTCGCCTACTTAGAGCAAAATATTGCTTTCGCTTGTCCCAAGAGGAATCTCATAGATTATGGCATAACATATATTTAAAATAATTATTTATATAATACTTTCTTAGAATTACGCGGATATCTGATATTTTAAATAAAACTTAATTATTTTTTCGGGAGACACGAAACCCGTCATCATGATTGCTGTAAAGCATTCGAAACGTCTACACTACAAAAAATCTCCAAAAAAGTAGGTTTCATACAAACTTTCATCCCCTTTTTACCCTCTTATGGGATGAATTTTATTTATATTTTAAAACACTTATTTATTTAATTGTATAGAAGAGCATTAATACTAAGTTTCAAGTAATTCTGATCACGAATATTGTTTGGGTTTTATTATAACGTGTTTACCCGTGGGAATGAGAACATCTCCCGCGGAAAAAAAAGCCTATGTCACTCCCCACCCCTTCAACAATCTCCACACAAAAAATCACGTCAATCCGTCACTCCGTTTCGACGTGAAATAAAGACAAACAAACAAACACACTTTTACATCTATAATATTAGTATGGATTGTATAACTTTAAATGACAAAGTAGTTTGTTGCTATCAACATCTGAGTAATGCAATTTTAAAATTCATTTCATACATTCTCACTATATATTCAGAATATATTTTTAGAAAACACCCAAATTAAATAATTATTTAAATAATATAATGCACATATATTCTTAATTTGGCTAAGAATAGCATTGTTATTTCAATGTAATCAGTAAAAACAGAATACCGTAGCTGAAACAATAAAAAACCATACTAGGGCAATATTTTCAAAGTTTACCGCGAAGTATCTTATACATACAATACGTATCGCAATTGAAACCCCTCGCGCCATAAAACTGAGCAAGTCATAAATAAATTTCAGCTTATTACGCGTGTAATACGGATACCCGTATATTGGAAACCAGACAACAATTTCGTAAAGTAAATTTAAACTTTCTCGTAAGCACTAATTACGTTTATATTGTATGCCTTTATTTATTTTTTATTACTTAGAAATTTCTGTGTTGATTTTTAGGGAAAAAAGAAAAATGAAACGTTTTATTTAGTTATTAGCGATAGGTATTAATGTTTAGTATAGATTTCTTAGAGATGACGTATTTTTCCGCAGTAACAAGTATCCTATATATTGACACGAATAACCAGCTATCATCATACCAAATTAATTCATCAAAATCTGTACAGTGGTTTTCTCGTGATGCATTCCCAGACGGACAAACAGACAGAAAGACAGATAAAAGTTCTAAAAACCATAGATTCGGCTTCTGTATCGATAATAATGACTATTTCAATAAGATTTTCCAAAAAAAAAAATAATGTACAGATTGGGCTAATTTGATTATAGTAGACTAGAGAATTTGACTTCCCGTCGAATTATATTGTTTTCCGAATTCCAAGAAGGAAGTTCTTTGTTTGTCATTATATATATTGTATGCCAGCCGATACAAATTAAAGCACACCGACTTCGAAAATTTCTCATTAGGTATCTATTCTAAATGAAAACCCCCGTTAAGTTATTTTTTATTTTATAGTGCCTGGATGTCGGTTTTTTCATAAGTTTTTATTAAATAAATATATTCGCTACACATAATATTTAAAAAAAAATTAAATGGTACAATTTATATACAAGGTGTGGTTATTTAAAATCGTTACCTACATAATATAAATAAGTAAAGACAAAACAGTTCAGTATATTTTTCTCGTCTGTTTGTCAACCGATTTTTTTTTCTTTAGTAGCTATTAACAAGCTGTAGTTTTTGTTATAATGATGTATCAAAATAGTAAATGTATTTTAAATAAAACTATCTTTTCGGATTTTTTTCCCAGATTTATTTGGATTTTTTGGTTCCCGACGTTTCGAATGTTTTACAGCATTCATGGTCACGGGAGAGACTGAGGTGTTACATGTCTCGAAGGTATAGTTGTTACAGACATGTAAGGTTTTTGGTCATCTGAACGCGGGCGGAGCCGCGGGCAATACTAGTTAATGTTATAAATCAGCGACAAAATCCGAAAAGATAGTTTTATTTAAAATGTCAAATATTCGCGTAAAAGTATTAAATAAATGTATTTCATATTTGTATTTTGCTACTAGTAACGCCATCTCATGTGCAATGTGTACACTATATTGTATTAAGTATATTTACGGTACTATGCCAACTTTATTTAAAAAGAAATTGTAGAATTGTCTATATATACTTTAAAAATTAAAATCTAGTCTGTTGGCGACATTCACACGACACAGGTTTCATTATAGTTTTATCAATAAGATTTTTTGTAGATATAGGTATATTCTATTTATATATACTTTCCTCATTATTAACGGTTATAGTAAAATTTCTACCTTTGGTTGAATATGCATATTATATTTTCTGTAGTTCTGTCTGCTCTGTTTAATAATTGTTGATCTTTGACGAATTATTATGCCTTTGCTACAGTCGGATCTATCTAATTAAGTGGCTGCAGTTAATGTCTACGGGATTTATAGTTTGTAGGCTCGTTGAATGTAAATTATGCAAGTGGGTGCTACCTATATTATAAGCTATGTACGATCTATGTTTGCGTGTGGCACTCTGGTCTCCGCATTTTCTCTATTTCTAGTAAAAACCTATTTGGTAAAAGTTCAAAACAAGATTTTCTTTTTAAACGGGTATCAAAAATTGAAGAAGCTTAAAAGAAATTTTGAGTAGAACATGTTTTTTTGTTTGTGTTATTTTATATTTATGATAATAACAAGTATATAATGGCTTTGGAACATCTAATACCTTAGTCTCTCCCGTGACCATGATTGCTGTAAAGTATTCGAAACCTCGGGAACCAAAAATCAAAATAAATCCGCGAAAAAATCCAAATAGATAGTTTTAAATATTATTATATTTATGATATGAGATGCGTTTGCAAACGTGATCTTTATTTGTTTTTTTTTTTTACTTAATAATTCTATACCTGTATAAGAGTGACCCTATATAAATTTTAATAAAACAATATATCATAAAGGTAGAATGATTTTGTAGGTATTTGGTTTTTACTTAAAAGTAATTATTAGTAGACTTTATAACAATAATTATTCAAAGCAAAATTTAGTTAGTTTTATTTTTTTAATGAAACAAATGTTATTTTTATATAAATAAATTATATTATAAAATACTAGCGGCTCACCCGCTCTTCGGTCGGGTTCGTCTCTAGGTATGTTTTAATTTTTTTAGCGGAACCCTAATTCTTTTTCTAAAATAAAAGTAGCCTATGTTACTCCCTATAACATCAGTTATCTTCCAGTGAAAGTCCCGTCAATATCAGTCCAGTCGTTTCAGAGATTACCGGAATAAACAGACTGATACACAGACAGATAAAAATTAAAAATATGTTTTTCTTATAAGTACCGTATATAATTTCATATGCATTTAGTAAAACACTGTTATTTTGACATTACAAACAGACACTTCAATTTTATTTATCTGTATAGATTATATTACGGAAATAATCTTTAAAGTTTTAAATAGTTTTTTTCTAACTATTTAAAAGTTTTAAAAAGTTTTAAATAGTTAGAAAAAAAAATAAACTAAAAATTTCTGGAGCTATGTCATATATATTTAATAGGTTAAGGTAGATATTGGTATAAAGTTATCAAGCTGGGCACAAAATTAATAGGACACAAACGTTTTCGGTATAGATGAATATTTTTTCAAAGTTTCAACGTCTTCACCAATGTCTAGGCGGTTCTCCTAAGACATTTGATATGACATATGACAGACTTGCGATTCATCCTCAATTCGCATCAGGTTCATTCCTAGAGAAAAACAAATAAAAAGATACTTTTTACCTATATGCTATTCCAAACTATAATCTATCTCTTTGCTAAATTTCATCCAAATCCACTTGGCCGTTCTGTCATGAAATCGTAACAAACATCCATCCATCCTCACAAACTTTCACATTTATAATATTAGTATGGACGAACATGGCTTTCGTCTTTGTTTTTTGGCTACAAACCCCTAAAAAAGGTTTGAATGTATAATATTTACAGACTACTTTGTTACATCTTACGTCTTTAAAATTGACTTAGAAGTTAACTGAACGCTAGATTTTTTTATATATATTTTAAAGCTTATTTATTGCAAAGTTAAGGTTAAACTCTTAACCTCAAGCATATTATTCGCAACGATTCGGCACTTTTATCTCTTTTTTATGTAGCCGCCACTACGTGACTCGTCTGTAAGTAATAGTAAAATTATTAAGATATTACAATGAGTTTACTATGTACCAGTAGCGAAGCGTCCATACAAAACATCTTACCTTAAAATTATTTTGCTATAATTTTACATACATTTAATTTATTAAAAGTATAAATGTTAAAAGAAAGATGAAAAAGAAAGAAATATAGCTATTATATATATATATATATATATATATATATATATATATATAATTTAGACTGATTCAAAAAAACCGACTATTTTTATTATTTTTTTTTAATATTGAAAATATTGTCAGAAATGACGAAAAAAAAATCCTGTGAAAGTTAGAGCTCTTAATATTAATATTAAGAGGTGCCGAGTGGAAAATTTCGATTTCCCATTTGATTAACGTGGGAAAATTTTTTTTTCTTACTTTGGAATTCTGTAGCTCTTTAACAAGTCATCGGATTGGTTGAGTCAGAACATATTCTTGTAGAGAATTGAACGCTCTACAAAAAAGGTCTCTTATGATTTTTTGATATATTTACTTTTTCAAAAGTTATTCAACCCTAAAGATGAATTGATTCAAAATTTTTACATTTTTCTAATTTTCCGACGCAACCATCAACTTTATGAGAAAATTTAATAGGACTTTTTTGTAAAACATTCAATTTCCTATAACTTATCTCTCAAAAAATTAAAAATTTTTTTACAGATCGTAAGTTATTTGCAAATAACTAAAATTTTTTTTAAAAAGTTGTCATTTTTATTCTTAAAATTAATTATCATGTTAAACAAATAAAGTTTTAACCTAAAAATTGAATGTTTATTATAATCAAAGCAATTTATATCGTTAAACTAAAAAAATTCTATTACAATTGGGCACTTTTTTTCTGTATTCACTAATAATTAGCAATAAGTATTGTAGTTGATTTTCATTTTTAGTGAAACACTTATTGTATTGTTCAATTAATGCTACACCACGCTCCGCCACGTCATTCACGACTGTTAATTTTGTAACCGCACACACTCTTTAAAACTTCCATCACTAGCCCAAGAATTAACATCTTTCTCAATGAAGTCGTTTTGAGAGATAAGTTATAGGAAATTGAATGTTTTACAAAAAAGTCCTATTAAATTTTCTCATAAAGTTGATGGTTGCGTCGGAAAATTAGAAAAATGTAAAAGTTTTGAATCAATTCATCTTTAGGGTTGAATAACTTTTGAAAAAGTAAATATATCAAAAAATCATAAGAGACCTTTTTTGTAGAGCGTTCAATTCTCTACAAGAATATGTTCTGACTCAACCAATCCGATGACTTGTTAAAGAGCTACAGAATTCCAAAGTAAGAAAAAAAAATTTTCCCACGTTAATCAAATGGGAAATCGAAATTTTCCACTCGGCACCTCTTAATATTAATATTAAGAGCTCTAACTTTCACAGGATTTTTTTTTCGTCATTTCTGACAATATTTTCAATATTAAAAAAAAATAATAAAAATAGTCGGTTTTTTTGAATCAGTCTAAATTATATATATATATATATATATATATATATATATATATATATATATATTTCTTTCTGCAATAATACGTATATAAAAAAATTATATTTTTGGAATGGCTAACTTCTGCTAAAATTTCAGCCTTCGCCACTGCTATGTACTTTGTTGCTTACGCCCGCGATTTTACTTGTGTAGTGTGTATAATAGTGTATTGTATTCAGCCCTTTTTAACGTTCCACTGCTGGGCGCGGGCCTCTGCAATACGAGGGGGATCAGGCCATAGTCCACCACGCTGGCTAAGTGCGGGTTGGCGGACTTCACATGACATCGAAAACTGGCAATAGTTTTAAATATTGTTATTGATATCGCCTTTTATAATGATTTTAATCTTCTCTACAACTATTTTAATAGTTTTATCGTGCTTGAAATATAATATTTGAGGCACTTTAACACTTATCCTGTTGGATAAATGTTATATATATATATATATATATATATTTATATATATAATCTTTTTGGAAACACTTTCAAATTTTTGAAACATAAAATAACACAAGCTCACGCACGTGCGGAAAAAGCCACGCATGAAGAAAAAGAACCCATACAGTTTTTTTTTGCTTAGTAGATATATAAGAGCTTTATATTATGTTATTAATATTTTTTTTAAATACTTGTTTTTTTGTATATAGATAGGTGAATTTTTTTGCATATATTTTTCCTTAAATTAATAATAATTATCATTGGATTTCAACAACTTGACGAACACTAGTAAAAATAAATGTATAATTAAAGTCATTGATGGGGTTATATAATTTTAAAGTCACCCTAGCCTATACAATTTAAACGCCAAGTTTAACAAACGCTAAGGGTGGATTAATATTGTTAACAGGCGTTAAATTCGTTCGAAATTTCGTTTAAGAAACAATTTCTATCAAATTTTATTATGTTTATAAATTTATTTTTTTGTTAAAATTGAACTATAGAAATGTCCTATTTTAATATATATACATACATTATTTATTATTAGTGTTGGGTGTGGTGCCGAGGTCGGCCCTAGCTACGTCGACCAGTTTTGGTCCATTATACATACATACGTTATGATATATGTATTTTTATAGGGCGTGCTCTATGTATAAACTCTATTTAACTATTTACAGTGTATTCAGTAACAAACAGATACACAAACTATAATATCTATATCTTTACTATAACTACCTTTGCTTTATATTTATAATATGAATAGAATGAATCAACTAAAAAAGCTGCGTTCAAAGGCGCCATGTGTCATGTAGTTTTAGAATCGTATATATATAGGTATGTACCTTCCCATTATACTAGCAGAACCCGCGACTTTTCTCGTGCTAAAACTACAAAAAAAATTTCAAGTAATTCTGATAAATATTTTTTGGGTCATATTACAACGTGTTTTCTCTTAACAATGAGATAATCTTCCGAGATAAAAAGTAGCCTATGTAATTCCACACTCCAGCCTTCTAACTATCTTAACACAAAAAATCACGCTAATTTGAAAGGACAAACAAACAAACAAATACACTTTCACATTTATAATATTAGTAAGTATAGAAATATAGATGTACTTATTGTACCTATTGTAATAATATATTCTCCTTGTCAGACTAATTATATTACATACGGTAATTAATAATATTTTAATTTAAAACATTTGCAAAATGCGGTAGGAATCACTAGCAATTTACAATCGCTCGCTCGGGTATATCTTACATACCTTTTCTACTTATAATATAATATACAGGCAGCGCCACCTTTCGCCACTAGTAAAAAATCAAATTCATTGTTTTTTTACTAAACTAACTTTACCCGCGACTTTATTCGCATTTGGAACATTGTTTTTAAAAATTCTTGATAAACAATGATTCTTGTAGAGCCGTCAGGGATAAAAGCTCTTATCATATTAGTGTTGCTGATGCGGAAAAGAGCTACATACAGCTACGCCAAGGTCTACGCCAGCTACAAGCAAGGTTTGTTCTTAAGCTTTGTTTATTATCATCGCATAGCGTACATTTATGGGAAATTTAAACTTTAATACTAATTTTTGCTCACCCAAAGCTCAAATGAGTAATAAACACACAAACAGACTTTAGCATTTTTAATATTAATGCCATTTTTATGACATTAAAGATATAATAAGTGTATATCTTATTGAGTATCACTTAAGGTGATTATGAAATAGATCTATTTACTTATTATATTTAAAAGTAATAAGTTTTAAGACTTAATACGCGTGTGCATTTTAGAAGGGGTCGCGATGCCGGCGGCGGTGTTTGATGACTTTCCTCAATTAGATTTCAAAATTTCATACCGGGCATAAATTCAATAACCAGACATGACTAACTTAATACATTTAATAATCTTCAACTTTATTATACGGTGTATAAATTTCGTAGATATGACAGGTAATTGAGAAATATAGGTTTATTATAATAAATAGATACGATAACGAGTATCACAATATTTGCACCCGACTAATATCTCACAGAAATCAATATGTTTATTAATCAGTAGATAATTAAAAATATGCAAAATTAATAATATTAGTAAGTATAGGATATTTCCACATGTTCTTAAGAAGATTCTTAAAACGATTTACAGATAGCATACAGGCGTAACTGCTAGGTCAAAAAAGTGAAATTTCGCACTAGAATAATACGAAAGTTTAAGTATGTGTGCGTGCGTGTGCGTGTGCGTGTGTGTGTGTGCGTGAGTGCGCACGCGCGTATGTGTGATTGCGGTACGGCGCAGAAGATATTAAACTGCACACTGGACAAGTCTAGTAGTAGTATGCCTAAAACCACAAATGCACTCTATTATGTTCATGCTTAAAGTACGCTGGGAGGACAGTTCGAAACGACCTATTAAATCAGGCGCAGGACGTGACTGACTACGGACGGCTTTACACAATAAAAATAAAAGAAAAAAAGGATTTAACACGATTAAACTACGTCATGACCCGACCCGGGACTCGTATCCTGGACCTATGAATCATAGCCGTATATAGCCATTAAACAATACACACATCTTTTTGAATGTGCAATAATGTAAAAGATAAAGATTTATTTTGAAAGAAAACCTTTCCTGTATTAGGCATAAAGCTGACACGTCCAGATTTCAGGGTAATATATCGCGTCTATCATGCGGTGCAGTAGATATAAATCATGGATATTCTGTGCACGCAGCAATAAATGTTCTATAGAAAATAGCTATTATTATACTAACGATGAAATTGGGCATTTATTGTCTTGGATTTTATATAACGTCTTAAATACTGTTATATTATGTGTTTTTATACAGTTTTCAAAAAAGGATAACAACGTCTAAATGCTCAAAATAAATTATATCTATATAAATATTATAAGCTACACTGCATTTACACAAAACTACAATGCAGTTTTTGTATTTTTCTCAGAAATGAGATATTTTCTCGCGGTAAAAAGTATTCTATATGTTGACCCGGATAACCAGCTATCACCATACCAAATTTCATCAAAATCCCTTCTGTGGTTTTTCTCTGATGCGGTAACAGACAGACAGACAAAAATACTAAAAACTATAGACTCGGCTTCTGTATCGATAATAATGTTTGTTTCAATAAGATTTTCCAAAAAGGCTTAGTTACAATTTTATTATATGTATAGATGTGAAAGTTTGTGAGTATATATTGTTACTCTTTCACGCCAGAACGGCTGAACGGATTTGGATTAAATTTAGCACAGAGATAGAATATAGTCTAGAATAACACATAGGCTACTTTTTATCCCGAAAAAATATACGGTTCCCGAGGGATAGACTTCTTTTTATTTTTCTAAAGGTGAACCCGAGCGAAGCGAGGGTGAGCCGCTAGTATTAAATAATATTATAATCTTATTTCCACGGAAAAATACTAAAAATTAAAATTCTGTGAATAAAGCAGTCGGTATGGAGAATTAATTCTCATTAATTTGGACTCCAGTATGTATAAAACATATTTTATACTGAAACCATATTTTATTTTCCTTTATAAACCGTATAGGTACACGTGTTAGCAATTTATTTAGAAGTTCTTTAACCAGCCGAAACTTAAATTAAGGTAGGTGCCCACCACACTTTTTTAACTGAACAATATTTTTACATGTTTCATTTTAAATTGATATTACGAAAATGGTATTTATTCGTATAATGACTTATTCTAACATAACTTAATTTATTGTCACAAAGACATATACACTTGATATGAGGAAAAATAGGAAATGATATAGACGAACGGTGGAGTATTGAATATTTGACGCTCACACTCTCCGATTCACGTATAACAATACTTTAACTTTTTATTTTGTTATATATTTTAACATCTATCTCAACAAAATTTAACAAAAAAATATTAATGTACAAATTCCGCGTTAATACTGTTTTATTATACGTTTGGATGTACGGGATATATACCGAAATTCAGTCAGGAACTAAGTTGATTCTCAGCACTGTTCTAACCACTGATTCAGTACAGGCAAGTTTGCTAGCTCGTTTAATTGTTTTCATCAACAACTAACTATAACTTTTAGCAGCAAATTGCCTGCAAAGCACTGAATACGCGTAAAAAGCTATAATATGAACGGAGCGTCTATTCGTCCTCTAATAGAACGAATAAAATATAATTATTCGTTGTTTATAAAATATATAAGTCAATAAATAAATAAATATGTCAGCTAGGACATTAACACACAACAATGGTTTTTTTTTTCATATTGGAACTCCTGCACCTAAAGATCACTTATTTTACATTAGAAAACAAAAAGAGTGGTAAATATTCGTACAAACCAACAATTATAGTTGGACGAATAATATATTTTTTATTCATCCGATTATATATCGAACGAATTAAAATTTATCATTCGTCCTATTAAAGTACGAATAATTAAAGTAACTAATCGTATAAAGGCGGATTATAATTGTAGAAACTAAGCAATACTTACATAGGTTCGTAAAACTACCGGTAAACCAGAATTTATTTAGATAATAAATTTTCCAACACTTGCACTTAAATAATAGTGCTTGTAGTAAAAATCTTAAGGATTGTATTCAATTCATATAATATTATATATTATGAATTAGAAAATTTTGTTCAATACCGTCGTGATCATTGTTCACCTATCGAATATTGACTCTTTTGACGACACGTTTGGCTCAGTTTGTAGTGACCCTACTTGCTGTGCCAGCGGTCGCGGGTTTGAGTCCCGCTGGGAGCATTTATTTGTGTGATGAAAACGAATGTTTGTACTTCAGTCATGGTTGTTTATATTTATAAAATGTATGTATTTAAATTTATATATGTATAGTGTATCAACTATCTGGTATCCATAACACAAGCGTCTTAGCTTAATATAGAACTAGATGGTGCTGTGTTAATGTTCCAACATATTTATTATTATTATTTAAATATTTGTACCTAATAACAGCGCTTAAGAGTTATGTAACCAGGGGTTTGAATTAAAACTTTATTAATTCACCTGAGTTATCCGTTCGATCAGAGAAGATGATTACATCGGACTTTAACAGCTTTATTACAAATAATATTATATCTCATGTCTTCAAATTAATCGATACAGTATAAAAAAGTCAGGAAAATTTTAAAAAAGGGCACAACTAAATATATTTAAAAAAAACAATTTTAACTTTATGTTTATTTATTTATTTAATACACCATTAGTACACATTTATGCATCATTTACATAAATATATCAGTTATTATATATTTATGCGAATGTTGCATACATTTATTTATTTGTATTAATATATAAAGGATCGGTCTTCACATTATATCAATTACAGGTATTCACAACACTGTCAGAACAAAAAAAAATGGTACCTTAATCTACAATAACTATAAAAACTATTTATTTATTTATTTACTTATACGGATCTCCAATAGTATACATATATAATATACATTTACAATATACTTATATCTAATTTATAATTTTTATGTATAACCAATTACAGGAGAACACATCATTCGCTATGTAATATTTTAAAAATAAAAGTGTTTTAAACTGCTTAAAATCAACTACGAGTACCGATAATATATAGTACAAAAAAAAGAAAACTATTCAATTTTTGGTGTATTTTATTTGTAGAAAAAAAAACAAGACAAAAAACAAAATCTACTAAAAATAACAAGTAAATTAAACTTAACAATCACAAAAAATATACTATGTACATGATTAAATGATATATAACAGTTCAATATAACGGTTGATACTAAGCATTCCGAATATCTAAGTCGTTACATAAATAGTAAAAAGAATCTCAGTGGTCGTAGCCCTTTACAACGATAAGGCTTAAGCGGCCGATTCACTCGGGAACAAAATAAATTTCCCTGATGGCTCTAAGTACTGCCTTCCTCTAAGATACTGAAGACTTCCTGAACGGATTTGCTAGGTATCAGTAAAATCTTGCAAATGATCCCGACTTTGCTTGATATAAGTATAATTTGACTATATTTTTAGAATTTATACTCAGTTTATTGTTACGCGAGTTAGAACCAAAATATAGAATTTTAAATATTATAGTTTTTCTGTTTTTTGTGATTTATTTATAAGCTGAAGTCTTCTCTTGTGTCTGCATAATAAGTTAAATAACAATTGTTATTTTTAATTCAACGATTTATAAAATATCTCAGAATAATAACGATAATACGATTTTATGGTGAGGTAAAAATTATTATTATTACATTTAGACAGAGACTAAGACCTCTTAACATGGTTTTATTAACTTCCTTTGTGATTATGTAATTTGATCTTCGATTTCAATTTCATGGGTGAATATCAACACTAATTTTATTGGTTAAGTTACGGGATAGCTTCGTAAATCGATTTATTTCAAGTGTAATTCCTATATATTTCCACCTTCAAGTTAAATATTTACATTTTGTAGACAGTGTAAGGTTTTGTTATGAGGTTAATTAGTTACTAAATATGTATAGTTTTAGAGCTACATTCATATTATTATATTTTACTTACAAAATGATGTTATTTACAATGGTTTTTATAATGATTAGGTAACATCAGGAATATGAACACCATATTCCTCGAACGTCACTACTAGCACTAAGTAAAACCAAAGGCTTTCAGACGAACACTTTAATTTTGGAATAACAAATATGAAAAATAATCCTCCTTCATACCGAATTTCATCATAATCCCTCCAGTGATTTTTCCGTTATGCGGTAAACAGACAGACATACTGACGGACGGACGGACGGACGGACGGATGGACGGACGGACAGACAGACAGACAAAAATTCTAAAAACTATAGATTTGATCTCTGTATCGAAAATAATGTCTATTTCAATAAGATTTTCCAAAACATATTTAATGTACAGATTCAACTTATTTACAATTTTATTATATGTATAAATTAGCTACTCACACTCGCTTCCCTCGGGTTCGTCCCTAGGTTGATTTCCCATACAAACTTTCATTCCTATTTTCACCCTCTTAAGGGATAATTTCCGGAATAGAAACTATCCTATGTCCTTCCCAGGGTTTCAAACTATCTTATTACCTAATTTCATCTAAATCGATCCAGTAGTTTCGGAGCTTATTGTGTATATATTACAAACGGTACAAACAACAAACAAATAAAATCATTCCTCTTTATAATATTAGTATAGATTATAAAGGCGCTAGCCAGATTGGTACAAGTAAGAACTCGTTATGCGCGACACGTGCTGCAACAAAGGTTCTCTAGGATCACCCTTTATGGGTAAGGATTTACAACTTTCTCAAAGTGAGTTATGTTGTACATCTGCTTTACGATTTTATACACATAGAAATCTAAAGTTGGGATTAGAAGGGGGTAGAATCTATGTAGTATTCATTCATAGAAATAGGTGCCTATTGCCTAAAGCATAGATTATAATCTATACAAACATTATAAAGAGATAAAGTTTGTGAGTTTGTAACGTTGTAGGGAGTGATATCTGGATCTACTGAACTGATTTAGATAAAATTTGGTAAGAAGATAGTTTGAGACCCTGAAAAGGACAAAGGTTACTTTTTATTCCGGAAATCACCCCTTAAGGGTATGAAAATGAGGATGAAAGTTTATACTGGGAAGCAAGTTAGGGACGAACCCGAGCGAAACGAGGGTGAGACTAGCAGCTGATAAAGTTACTCATTGGGCATTTTTTTCCACCTTATAATATTATATTGTAGATAGATTATAAAGAAATCATTCTTTAGTTGAAATAGTTAAATCATTGAAACGTTGATACTCAATACAAATTATTTACTGTCATAAGATTATATTAATTCAATACTTGATTAGAAAACCAATAAAAAAACAATTTACACTTCATATTATAAAATAAAGTCCCCCCGACGCGTCTGACTGTATTTCTGTCTGTCGAAATGCCATAAACTCAAAAATACCAAGCAGATTTTCATACGTTTAGCACCAGTAGACGGAATGATTCATGAGCAAAGTTTAGGTGTATAATGATATAAGCTTTTCCATCTAAGCAAATAATATTAAAAACCTTTAAATCATAATTTTTTGACGATACTACCGAATTATCTACATATTTAAATAAAAATGAATGTTTGTATGTTTGTCCTCTATGCGTTCCTAGACTATGGATTCTTTTGGACGTTTGTCATTTCTGCGTTTTAAAAGCATTCAAGCTGAGGGATATACCTATGCGAAGCGAGAGTAAGTCGCTAGTACGATATATAATTTACTTACATACTTACTATAAAGGTAATATGAAAATGTTAAAAATTAACTATCACAAAATCTGTAAACATGCGAGTGAAAAGAACAAAGGTAGAAAAACGAGAACTCTGAAGTTGGAAAGCTTTGTACTAAGTTCACTGGAGCTGATTCAATTTTCATGTTAATCTGTGACACGACACAAAGTCTCTTTAAAGGCCAACGTTTGTATGAGTTGTGTTTTTTTTCCTCTGTAGCTCATAATTTGATAAACTTACAAACAAAACATATTTTTATCAAGAATTTTTCCTTATCATATATATGTACATTGTACATATATTTTAACATTTTCCCGTTACATAAATCAGTATTGAGAAAAAATATTTCTACATAATATATGTATATATGACAAGAGTTCCTAGGTGGTATTATAAATGCGAAAGATTATGTGTGTGTGTGTAATATATATGTTATATATATATATATTATTTATATAATGTATATTATTATTTCAATAACACTTTGCAGGCACAAAAGCCAGTTTTTTTTTTATTTTCAACCATTATTTCTAAATTTGTGTCTAACTTTAAGATTATATTCTGGCTGGGGAAAAAAAATATCACTCGGGCATTTATTTTAGCCAGATTTCAATAAGTGTATTTATTGTAACTACTACAAAGTTATTATATATTATACTAGCGGCTCACCCTCGTTTCATTCGGGCCCATCCTTAGGTATGTTTTAGATATAAATAATTATTGGCCAACGTTAGCCATAAACATTTTTTTTCATGAATTTTGATTAATTATTCTGCTATTGGAGGTGAAGATAAATCCAACAAATCAAAGATCATCAAAATCGGTCCAGCCGTTCTTGAGTTATAAGTGTCGTAACAAACCCGATTTTGTTTTATATATAGATTTTTATATTATTGGATAAGTAGTAAAATGCACTAAAGGACATGCGAAGTGAGGATAAATCATTAGTTTATAATATTAAGTAATCTTGATATAACCTAACTTACATAAGTTAAAATCAAAAAAAGTTAGTTACATTACTTCAACAGTAAAATATTTAATATTTTTTGAAACGATGAAAACTTATAAATAAAATGTACAGACATGACTAACTCTTCTGAAATTTTATTAGTATGGACTAATATAGTATTATGTGATCTCATGGATATATAGTTGTATATGTTAAAAGTTAGTTTTAAATAGGTATTAAGTTATAGCTAAAGTCATATTATGCCTTTGTTCTTAGTATATGATAATCTAAAGTGCAGAGTGATAATGTATGCAAAGTACGGGATTAAGTTTTAATCAAACTATTTAGAAACAAGGATATGTTCTAGCCTGTCTAAACTAATCGATAAATGGTGTTGTGGAAAACTCTTAATGAATTGTATATATATTAGAAAGAACAAGGTCTTCCAAGCCAACTACTAATAATGTAAAACATTAAAAGTGATAATACTAAGATATATTGCTTATAAGAAGCATCATGGCCATAAAATTTCGATTATCTATTCCAAAGTATAATAAGGAAAGGTTGTAAAATTTGTTTGACAGATACATGGATGACCATAAATTGCAAGTTAAGCCTTGTTTGCATATAGATTACGTTAAAATACTTGGTAATTTACTGTTAATAAGTTGAAGCACTTCGATAGACAGTCTATGAAAATGGCTCCATTTCTCTCCTTCTCATACACACTCTCATTCATACAAATGAAACTTAAGGTAATCTTTTTATTTACATAGATAATTAATATGTTTCACTCAATATTTAGCAATACAGTATTTTTAATTTTGCATCTTTACCCAAATAGGCTAAAATTAAATTTGAATTGAATGCGTATATAAAACGTTGACCGTTGAGGAATTGCTTTGTCTGGAGCCAATCCTAGATGAAGAATCAGGTCATAATTATCACAAAAATTCAATGGCATCGGAACTGCAGTAACATTTAAAATTTCAACTCTGTAAGATAAAGGAAACTGGTTTTAATTTAGCTTGCAAGATTTGACTTAAGCCAATAAACTAACTTACAAACATTGCAAATTAAGTGAAGGCTTAAAAAAACATTTATATCAAAATAATATATTTTTTAATTTAATGAAATTGGAATTCATTTAGATATATTTTCTAAAAATAATCCACACAAGAATATAATTATATAGATAGATAGATACTAGTGGATAGATAAAAAATATTATGAATTATTATGAATGTGATATAATGCATGAAATAAATGTATAATCAAGTTTGTATAATGATTTTCAAAACATTAAATTTTTTGTTGTTTATTTTTGTATACATGGTTAATTTTCCCAATTTTTAAACTTCTTCGCGAAGCTTTAATGCGTTTTTGGATCTACGCTTAGATCCAAAAATCGTTTAGAACGTAGATCCAAAACACATTAAAGCTTCGCGAAAATTAAATTCCGCCATTTAGGGAAAACCAAGAAAATAACCTATTTCACATTTCAATTAGCAAAATGGACATCTCAAGTACAAAAGGAATAGTGGACGAGATTAGAAAAATTTACGTGATCTCTGCTAAGATAAAACAAACGTTTGGAACAGTAAAGAACTTCGGCCACTTATCTCCAAACCTGACAAGGGTGTAGGATTTATGCTGGCTAGCTTTGTGCAATTCAATTTTTGTTACTGGTGCTACTTGTCTCTGATTTTGTCTTAAATGTTAAACTTTTGGCAAGCTTTTAGATGTTAGAAATTTAAATTTATATCCGCTGTTAGGTTTATATGAATAGAATCACTTCTACATATGTAATAAGACGAATATTATAAATGTATAAGTTTTGTATGTATGTATATTATTATGTATGTTTTTGTATATATGTTTATTAGTAATTAACGCTGGAATAGTTAAGAGAGATTTGAATGACATTTAGCATGCTTTACCTATGATCTGGCGTAACACATACGTTACTATTAGTAATAAAGCTTACCAAAAGGTGGCACTGCATACAAAAAGTAAATAGGGATTCAATTTTTTTTTCTTTTGCATTTACGCATACCACCTGCATACATACTGTTGGCAAGTAAGAACGCAAACAAATTATAATTAAATTGGCAACATCCATGACCTGTCAATGTAAACTGTATATAAATCGCGTCATGTAAGCATAAAAGCTCTTTTTATCATTTGTGCCGTACTCAGTTTGTAACTATACTCTTTGGTCGTGCTACTGCTAATAATATATGACAATATATATTTGTTATATTCAATCAGTCATTTTTATTTATTTCCACATAAAATATCAACATGGTAGCAGAGCGTGGTTGATTGCTACTAATTGTGGAAATAAAAGAAGAAAAAGTAACGCAGTTAGCAGTAAAACTAAGAATACCGGCCGGCGTGTTGTCCGCCATTTTGTGGTTATCCGGCGTGGCGTACCGCATGCTCAGTCACAAACCGTAAAAATCTTAAATACGCATAGAAGATATCGACAGATTAACTGGAAGAGATAATTATGCCAGTTGGAAGTTTGCAGTCCAAGCATATTTCGAACTCGACGATATATGGAGTTGTGTCACAGGTACCAATACAGACAAGAACAAAGAAATCAAGGCAAAATCTAAGTTGATTTTATTACTGGACCCTATCATTTACGTACATGTTCAGAATGCAAGTACTTGTAAAGAAGTCTGGGAGAGTTTGGAACAGGCTTTTGATGACAGCGGGTTATACAGGAGAGTACCCTTGTTGAGAGACCTGATAACAACTACATTAGAATCTTCTCGAAGCGTAGATGATTACGTGAATAAAATCATGTCGACTGCTCACAAGCTCAGGAATATCAAGTTTGACGTAAATGATGAATGGCTCGGTACACTGATGTTAGCTGGCCTCCCTGAAGCATATAAGCCCATGATAATGGGACTGGAGAGCTCTGGCATCAAGATAAGTGCAGATTCTATTAAATCTAAACTCCTGCAGGAAGTTCAATGCTCAGATAACTCAGCATTCTTCACAAGGAAAAAGGTCATTCAAAGAAATCAACATGATTCAACAAAGGTTCACAAAGGACCCCGATGTTATAATTGTAACAAGCATGGACACTTTGCAAGGAATTGTCATGCTCCGAAAAGGAAGAATGTAGAAAATATAGAAAGTAATAAAAGTTTTGTTGCAGCTTTTTCAGCATCTCATACAATGAATCCGGACCTGTGGTATGTGGACTCAGGTGCCTCCATGCATATGACAAATAGATGTGACTGGATGTATGATGTCACAAGTCCACCGATACCCACCATAACTGTTGCCAGTAAGACACCGCTACCTGTGGAAAGTATGGGAAAGGTCAATTTATTGCTAAATGGTAATGAAGAAAGTAAAATTCAGGTAAGACAAGTTTTATACATACCTAAACTAGCTGCAAACCTCCTGTCAGTCAGTGCTATGGTGAAAAATGGCTGTAATGTAAATTTTAGAGATGGAGGTTGTGATATCTATGATAAAAATGGCAAGCTCCTATGTTCAGCTACACAAGTTAATAATTTATATTTATTAAACACACACAGAGAGATATTTTCTACCTGTCTTGTTCAGATAATTTAAATGATTTTGTCCTATGGCACAGACGCATGGGACACCTGAATTTTTCAGATGTTAACAAGCTGCCAGAGTGTGCTGAGGGAGTACAGCCATTCACAAACAAAAATAAAGGTTCTATTACTTGTACTACCTGCCTCTCTGGGAAACAGACCAGATTGCCCTTTAACAACATCGGTTCAAGATCTTCACACCCACTGCAACTGGTCCACACTGATTTATGTGGACCAATGGAGCAAGAATCTTTAGGAGGTATGAAATATTTTATTACTTTCATAGACGATTACACGAGACGAGTACATGTCTATTTTTTGAAAAATAAATTAAATATTCTAGAAGTTTTCAAAGATTACAAAAACAAAGTAGAGAATGAACATGAAAGAAAAATAAAAATAATTCGTTCTGATAATGGAAAAGAATACTGTAATAGAGAATTTGAAAACTTCTTGAACAAATATGGAATTGAACATCAAACAAGTGCTCCGTACTCACCCCAGCAGAATGGTCTTGCTGAACGAATGAACAGGACACTGGTGGAAAGAGCAAAATGTATGTTGTTTGATGCTCAGCTTGCAAAACAGTTCTGGGCAGAGGCCCTTGCAACTGCAGCATATGTAATTAACAGATCACCTACAAAATCAATTGATGGTAAAACTCCTATGGAGATGTGGACTGGTAAGAAACCCAACTTGTCTAATTTAAAAATATTTGGCTGTGAAGTAATGACACAAGTCCCAAAAGAAAAACGCCAAAAATGGGACTTCAAATCCAGAAAGTTATTGTTTGTTGGTTATTGTGAATCTACCAAAGGATATCGAATACTTCATCCAGATACTAATAAAATCATAAAAAGTAGAGACATTGTATTTTTAGAAAACGTGGAAAAATATGATAATAATATATACTTACCTTGTACATCCAACAGCAGCAGTCCAGAGATACAGCCACTCGAAGAAACCTGTAAAGAAAAATTAGAGCACGGCAAAAATGATGAAAGAGAGCACGGCACAAACCATTCTACTGATGAGTCAAGCGAGGACTACCAGTCTGATGATAATGACAATACATCCTACATACCAGAACAATCGATTGATCTCGAGTCATCATTAAGAAACATAAATTTACGTCCACGGAGACCTATTAAGTATGCAGAAACAGATGACCATGATGTAAGTTACTTCTGTCCGATACTTAATTTAAATGATCCACAGACAACTGACGACGCATTATCATCACCTTATGCTGACCAATGGAAAAAGGCTATGCAAGAAGAGTATGACTCTCTGATTAAAAACAAAACTTGGTCACTGGTTGATGCACCATCTGGGAAAAGAGTCTTACCATGTAAATGGGTCTATAAAACTAAAACAAATGACAAAGGTGAGATTATCCGTTTTAAAGCAAGACTGGTTATCAAAGGATATGCTCAGAGGAAAGGAAGTGACTATGATGAGACATATGCTCCTGTTGTAAGGTATACATCTGTTCGATACTTACTTTCACTGGCCGCGAAGTATGATTTAGAAATTTTTCAGATGGATGCTATAAGTGCTTTTCTTCAGGGTGACATAGATACCGAGATATACATGTCACAACCAGAATACTACAAAAAAAATGATCAAGTATGTATTTTACATAAATCAATTTATGGACTCAAACAAGCTAGCCGGCAGTGGAATCTTAAATTAAATAATATTTTATTAAAAATTGGCTTACAAAGATCACATGTAGATCCCTGTATTTATTATTTAGTTAATAAGTCTATAACTATATTCATTGCAGTGTGGGTGGATGATCTTTTAATATTCACAAATAATGAGGATAAAACAAGAGAGATTAAAAACAAGTTAAAAGGAGAATGCAGTATGAAAGACCTAGGTGAAATGAAGAACTGTATCGGTATAAATATAAGCAGGAACCGAGAGGCAGGTATGATTATGTTAGATCAAGAAAAATACATTAACCTAGTATTAGACCGCTTTAATATGTCTGAATGCAAACCAGTTTGTACCCCGATACAGGTGAATGCAAAATTTGATGATGAAAGATGGAAACAAAAATATCCCATACAGGGAAGCAGTGGGATGTCTGATATATCTGGCACATGTCACGAGACCTGATATTACATACGCAGTTAACAAGTTGAGTCAGTACTGTAATAATCCAGGAAATCAACACTGGCTTGGAATAAAAAGGATCATGAGGTATCTTCAAGGAACCAGGAACCTGAAGCTATGCTATGTCAAAGATGATTTAAAGGAAATAACCGGATATTGTGATGCTGACTGGGCGAGTGACCCAGTGGATAGACGATCATGTACGGGTTATATTTTTCTGTTTCAGAATGCTTGTTTATCTTGGAATTCGTGTAAACAGCAAACCGTGCCACTCTCTACGGCGGAGGCCGAATACATGGCGATGTCAGCGGCGTCCCAGGAGGCCCTGTGGCTGCGGCAACTGCAGGACGAGCTCGGGCAAGGCGTGGACAGCGCGCTACTCATCCATTGTGACAATCAAAGTGCAATAAGACTGGCATCAACAGACTGTTATAAATCTAAAACTAAACATATAGATATTCGTTTACATTTTCTTAGAGATAACATTGTTAATTCTAAAGTTAAATTTAAATCTGTAAATGGTTGCAATATGGTAGCTGATAACTTAACTAAAGGTACGACTTTTGAAAAACATTTGTTCTGTATAAGTAAAATGGGTTTGCGTTCTGTGGGGAGTGTTGGCAAGTAAGAACGCAAGCAAATTATAATTAAGTTGGCAACATCCATGACCTGTCAATGTAAACTGTATATAAATCGCGTCATGTAAGCATAAAACCTCTTTTTCATCATTTGTGCCGTACTCAGTTTGTAACTAATCTCTTTGGTCGTGCTACTGCTAATAATATATGACAATATATATTTGTTATATTCAATACAGAAATACAGGTTATATGTGACTCACTGGTTAGAAAAGTTAGTACTATTTACTAAAACTCTAATAGGATGTCGCAGTATCGCTTACGCACTCAACCACGATGCCTCTAGGGCAGGCCTGCCGAAGTATACTACAACAACAAAGGGATTGCTAGCACCGTCCACTCTGCTATCAGAGAAGTACCAGGAGCAAGTAATTTACCACTAACGATGGTATTTTCCTTGAAATTCAAACAAAACCACCCTCGGAGTATTCATTGTTTTTTTATGAAAATTCATTAAAAGAATAATTATAAAAACTAACATTTACTCACAATGGGAATTGAACCTGTGACTCCTCTCGTAGTCAGCTATTTTAATTAAAAAGAAATATAGTAAACCTTTACTTTTAGTTAACATATAATATTTAATATAGAAAAATCTATTAGTATACACTGTACATATATGTAATATGTATAGTATAAATATTTGTCAGTTGACCGGTTTGTTCTTCTTATATGAAGAGACCTGTCAATGGATCTTTAAGAAGAACTGAACTGTAGAGTGATGATATAGATTTATTGTTTTGCCATAATTTTACCGTTTTCTTGTATTTATCTCAGTAAGTATTTAAGTTTGAGGAAAAAATAAAGAAGTATGTGTGGAATCTGAGAAATTAGCGAATTGAATGCCGATCGACATCATCGTTATTTTATTTGGCTAACTGATATTACTATATCATTCTTAAAATATATTTTTTTTAAATATTGCACTACAAAAACTTTGACATAAAAACTTTAACAATTAAAAATTAAGAGAAGGTTCGGCGTTAGCTGACATTACAAATATTTCATAAATTACTTACATAATTGTGATGAGTGTACACATACTTCAACATAAAATATCAGTTATTTAGATTAAAGTGATAACTAAGATAACTTTAAGTCACTTTAATTAATTCCTTTTAGTTAAATATAATTACTATAAAAACGCGATTTCAAAACACTAAAAAGTAAAAAATAACTAAATGGGACTTTTCATTTACTATAGAATACTTATCAGATATTATCAAAGTCGGTGCCAGCCGAAATCAAAGCACACCTATAATATAATAAATGAAAACTCCCAATTAGTTAGTTTTTAGTGTTTTGAAGTGGGTTTTTATTTTTTTTAAGTTTTTGTTTTTCCCTTGTTAGTGTAGACGTAAATAAATTAATTAAATCAATTATAAATATAAACAAAAAAGTTATGCCCGAATCTACTTGCAAGCATGGAAGTACCCCAATCAACTTTGACAGAAATGAGGGTGTACTGTGGTATACTGAACACATCTGCGTACCCCTTTAGAGGGTACAGGCTTGATGTTATGTTGTGTGATTGTGTAAACAATGCATAGATATGTGATAGCATCAATCTAGGTTGATTTGCTGGCATTTATTAAAGAATTCCGTTGTCTGTCCCCGAAACTCATCATCAGATCTTTACGAAATTTAAACGGGACCATTTCGAAGTAAACTTTCGAACATAAATGATAAATTAAAAATTTAAAAATTCCGGACTATCTTGGACCGATTTTCATCAAACATAGCTAAGAATACTCTGGACTAATTCACCTTACAAAAAAAAAAACAAAATTAAAATCGGTTCATCCGTTCAGGAGCTACCTACGATGCCACACACACGTCAAACTTATACCACCCCGTTGTTTTTGCGTCGGGGGTTAAAATTTTTTTTGCAAAACCGTTTATATATGTAGGACGGAAGTATGCTCGAACATACATTAAAAACATATAAACATCAGAATTGAGAACCTCCTCCTTTTTGAAATCGGTTAAAAAGGTAAATCTGGACATTAAATATTTTTTGGAAAATCTTATTGAAATAGACGTCATTATGATACAGAGGCCGAATTTATAGTTTTTAGATTTTTTGTCTGTCAGTCTGTCTGTCTGTTACCGCATCACAGAAAAAACACTGGAGGGATTTTGATGAAATTTGGTATAATGATAGCTGGATATCCGGGTCACATATAGGATACTTTTTACCGCGGGAAAATACCTCATTGCTGAGAAAAAAATACAAAAACTACAATGTAAGAGTATACGTAAAACCTAAGAATTTGGTTTATGGTCATCTGAAGGCGGGCGGAGCCGCGGGCAATGCTAGTCAGCTATAAATATTTTCATCCCACAAATATAATATAAACGCAGTAAATATATCAATAATGAATAAAATAACAAGAAAAATTTACAATATTATGTTAATAATGCCCATACACGTACGTACGTACGTAGAATATTGACACCAAGGATTATTACTATAATGAGTTGCCGCGCGATAGCCGATACTCTTTGCGTGAGCATATTTCATACAAATTGGCCTGGCCCAAAGGCTGGCCAGCCTATATATAGGTAATATTTTCAAATGGATAGCTTTAAATAAAACTATCTTTTCGGATTTTTTCGCGGAATCATTTTGATTTTTGGTTCCCGACTATAATTGCTATAAAGTGGTTAAAAATTAAAATAAATCCGCGAAAAAATCTAAAAATATTGTTTTATATAAAATGTCAAATATTCGCATCCATCTGGGAAAGTATTATGGATAGGTTTAAGCAATTTCGCCAGCGGCAAGAAGTTGATGGGTAACCACTTATTGGTATAACAAGTGATCGTTTTCGCACTTCAGAGTACTAGTTAGAATGAGGATGGCAGTTATTCAACAGCTGTCAGTATAAAACACCTGATAATCTTTCACTTAGGTGTTGAATTGATATTAGGTAGTCTTTAAAGGTATTATCATTAATTTATATACATATAATCCTTAAATTTAAATTTTTGGCCTTTATTACGATTGTGTTTTACAAAACTAAACTATAAATATCTATTTAGACCAACCAAAACATTTACTTCATACAGGAATCGAACATGGGTCCTCTATCAATAATAGTGCTAACGAAAGCTTTAATTGTGATTTAAATATTTTAAAACATTAAAGTGCTTATAAAAATTATAATACGCATGCTAGCGTCAGTAGCGTTATATTACCATACATTGTAAATACAGCAATTTTGAGAAGTAAATTTAAACTTTCGCGTAAGCATTTAATTGCGTTCGTTCCGCTTGTGGATATAAATTATTTTATCTCTTAATTTTATTTATTGTCTATCTGGTGTTGCAGTTTTACTCAGTCCTGAAAAAGAGCTATACAAAGGAATAACTTTCTCTACAGTTTTTTGGAAAATATTATAATGTACTATAGTTTAAAATAATTGCACGTATTTATTCAGCCCTTTTTAACTTTGTATTGTATGTATTCAGCCCTTCTTAACATCCCACTGTTGGGCACGGGCCTCCCTTCAATACGAGGAAGATCAGGCCATAGTCCACCACGCTGGCCAAGTGCGGGTTGGTGGACTTCACATGTCTTTCGAAAACTTGTTAGGTTATCTCAGACATGCAGGTTTACTCACGATGTTTTCCTTCACCGTAAGACAAGTGGTAATCATGTTGAAAATGATTCGCACATGAAAATATCACAGGTGCGAGATTCGGGATTTGAACCCACTTCAATCGGTTACCCAAGCGAGCGCGTCACCACTAGGCTACCACTGCCTCATTTAACTTTACATGTAACAAAATGATTAATAAAATAAATCGATTCAGTGCGAGTCGGACTCGCACACGAATGGTTCCGTACCATAATCGTTTTTTCTTAATTTGCATAGCGGTCTTTTTGAAATTCGCCATCTTGGTTTTTTATTACTTATTGTTATAGTGGCAATAGAAAAATATGCACTGTGAAAATTTCAACTCTCTAACTATTACGGTAAATGAAATACAACCCTCTGACAGACGGACAGACAGAGAGCGGAGGATTAGTAATAAGTTTCCGTTGGCACCTTTCGGGTACGGAACCCTAAAAGGTAATAATTAACTATACGTCAAAAGCCTTTATGAAAATAATGTCTTTGTATAGTAATTAAAGTTTGTAATCAACTTTTGGTTTAAGGCTTTTACGAATGTTAATTAAACATACTTTATGTAATATTTCATCAGAGCTCCGGAAAGTCTCAAAATTAATTATATATAAATATAAAAAATATATAAAAATATTACTAAATAATTTACGTACGGCTTCACTGCTTCTTTCTTTTCTGTGTTCGAAAGAAAACATAGTTTTTAAATCTGCAGAGAAGTTAAATTAATTTAATAACATATTATTTTACTTAGTTTATTTGTAGAGACTTAGCTTGTCTAAGCTTATAAAACATTATACATTAATCACTAACAAGTGTTCGCCTAGTTATGGAAATTCGACCATAATATTTTTTATCGATAATACTAAAGCTAATCAAAATATCGTTACTAAGCCAAAAAAAAGGAGAAAATCGGTTAACAAATAGAGGAGAAAAGGGTACTCAATTGTTTTGACCTCAATTATATTTTATATATATAAAATAAATTATTTTCATATCTCAAAGATATTAATCGAGTATGAATTATTGAGTTGGCAAGTAACTTTTACTTATGTTCACAATATGGGCATCACTAAGAAGAAGAAGATGAACGAAATGTGAACAAATTGATCTTCAGTTGTTTTCAATCACCAAACAAAAAGCATTATTATTGTACGGATTCTACAATATACATACATACATTCTTGTTCCATATTTCTCATATAAAAATTGAACCTGCAACTATCTATCTTATAATATGATACATTCTACTAAGTATATATACAAGACGATTAATTTTTATTTATATTGCAGCTTCCGCAAAATATATTATATCTCTCGGGCTATATATCCTGTGCAGAAACCAAAAAGGACCTACTGACTCCATTTTCTACTTATAATATTTTATTTATTACTGAAAACAGTAAAGAGAAAAATATGTACTTTTACGAACATTAAAAGTTTCTAGCTCTTAATTTCTGGAAAACTGACTCATAAATAACATGAATGTGGGTAGTTTTAAGTTTTCAGTATTACGAATTGTTTCATGCGATGTGGTGAAATCTGGCTTACTGCACAAGTAAATTAAATTAATTTAACTTGAATACCGTCTTGCCCTGGCTTAGTTCAATACAATATGCGTAGATTATTCACTGGTTGTACTTGTTCCATTAAGGCTACACCTCAATTATGCATAGTTTAAGATGAAACCACTTATGATAATAGTGCTAAAACAATAATTTTTATTATAAAATGTCAAAACACTACAAACAAACAGACAAACACGATCATTTTTATGTATATAGTGTATTTAATTACAGTCGACGAGTCTGGTAAAGATAAAACTATGTTACCAATATCCTTTCCACAGTTAAAAAACAAAAGGACTAAAATATGGCCATCCTTAAGAATTTTTTTAATTAGATCAGGACAGTATATACATAAATGAGTAATACGCTCCATTAAAATATAAATATTGCAAAAAGTAACAAAAATATCAAATCAAATCAAAATATTTTATTCAGCATTAAATTATTACAATTTTTTACTGAACGTCATGAGTCTACTTTCCAGTCTTCTTCTTTCCCGTTCGGAAAGAAGAAGCCTCAGACGAGAAGAATTGGCGAAAGACACTCAGAGGGACCAATATCTTTTCTTAAAGTATAATCTTTTTACCTTTCTTCTTCTTCTTCTTTTTTTATTCTTAATAAATAGAATAATCTTTTTTTTAAACTAAATAATATC